>CM057450.1:718533026-720933026 GCA_016271365.2 Neoceratodus forsteri
CCCCACGACTGATTGTATCTGCGTAATTTAATATAAGAGAACGTATTAATGCAACTTTGCATGGAGTGGTAGAACATAAAAAAGGAGACGTGACACTGTACCCTGTCTGTAGCATAATTGTGAGAAGAGATGCTTCAAATGATTGTACTAAAGACACCTACACAACACAGCTTGTGCGCCAAGCTGAACTAGAGCCCATTATGCAGAACCACCTCTGCTTTGGCAGTGTGTATTGTTGCTTAGCAACATTCTCACATCGCGAGAAGTGCAGGTAGAGATTCGTTACTACCGCGGTTCAATATAAATGGGCTAGAGAGAATAGGCATTGTCTCACAGAATAGAGGCATCTCAGTGCCATTAGAGGATTACTTAACACCTAGGTTACAATTACTTTTCTGTGGAGCACAGGGTATTGGTGAAAGGCATACTATTATAATACAAGCTGCTGAACAACCTAAAAATGTATTATGTTGTATTTTCACAGGCAGCTGTTGGTTATATAAAGAAATAGTGCACTGAACGCACAAGAATAAAGCAACAAAGATGTTTTAGTTGATATGGTAATGTAACTGCTACACAATGAAATATAACTAATATAAGATGTACAGTAAAAATGCTTATAAAAAGAGATTAAATAATACATTATTATATTTTTAACAGATTTAATTCCCCATGAGCAAGCTCAATTGGGTGAAATGTAGGGGATAGAAACTAAACAAGAATCAAACTGAACTACACATGTGGAACTGTATTTAATGCTTTTTTAAGGCTCCTACGCATATTAAGTTTTTTCCTGGATTCAGACCCTCTGGAGCCAAGAAAGGGAGATTATAGCTCTCTTTTGGGATTATTACCCATCTATTTCTTAAACATGACCACATTTACCCCTTGTACAAACCTGTCATAACAAAAAATAACTTAATCACTGTTTTAACTAATAGCATCTTCAGCAATAACAGTACCAAGTCCAAATCTCAGATCTGAAGTAAGAAAACTGTGCAACTGTATTACAACTGCTTCATCCATTGCTTGTCTTAAACACATTATGTATGTTTTGTTTCTGCTTATTACTGTACCATTGTAACTCCCTACCCCCAGGGCGCATCTGGAATTGAGCGGTACTCTGCTCAGCATGCCTTCCTGGTAAATCTCTTAAATAAATAAATATGAACATACAAAAATGCCAGCAGATACAGGCCAGTTGGTCTATCACATTTGCTCAGCCATGCAGCACATAGGTTAGACTCCTCCTGCTGCTGCCCTCCCATCCCTTGCTTCCTTCTCTTCCCCCTCAACTTCCCACCGATTAGTATCATGCCCTTGACGCTCTCCACTGTTTTAAGAGACACCACTTCCTCAAGAAGTGCATTCTACCCCACCACCCTCTCTGTGAAGTAATGTCTCCTCACCTCTCTCCTGACACTACACCCCACCAACTTCAGGCTGTGCCCCCTAGTAATTCCTTCTCCCTTTAATTGAAACATGCCCTCTGTACTAACCCTGTTGATGCCCTTTAAGTACTTGAAGGTTTTGATCACATCACCCTCTCCCTTCTCTCCTCCAGTGAGTACATGTTGAGGTTCCTCAACCTATCCTCATAAGGTGATCTGAAATGCGTCATAGAAAACATGACAGTAAAATGTGGTACATCAGATTTATGGCACAATTGAAAACAGTATTCTGCAGTCTCATGTTTACAAGGTTGTTACCTGGCTTCAGATAAATGAATCACCTGCTTCAAATCCCACCAGAGTCACTTACATGTGATGACCCAGAAGCACTTGTGTTAGATCAGGGCTACTTTCATTATGTTGATGGCTACTGTTTCAAAATAGAATCTATGCACACATATTTGTTTTTTAAATCTGAGCTGAATACATTTTGCTGTAGAATGTATGCCCATTTCCCTGTTGCAGCAAGGTTAAACTGGTTCCAAGGAGATGCATTATGTAAATTGATAGTAAATGCACACAGAGGGAATAACAGAACAGAATTTAAAGGATACTTAAACCATATTTTTGTGCCTGAAATGCCAGTTAAAATGGATCCCAGAATGAAGCACAATAGACAGTGTTCAATTACAGAATGTGCCTCCTTAGCATGGAATCAGTTTAACCTTGCTGCAACAGGCAAATTGACACACATTGATAACATTGTTTTAGTGCTGACATTTGGAGCTGCATGGCATAGCAGAGCATTCATTTATTAAACAGAGTTCATACACTTATAAACAGATACTTATTTTGTACCAGTAATAGAAAACAAACAAAAAGAGAGAAACAAACAAAAAAAACTATTCAAGTCACTATACCCTCTGTATGACTGGTTTTGTAGTTCTAATTTATTTTTGAACAACATAACTTAGACATGGGGAGTGTTGAGAGCAGTAGACAGTATAAATTCCTACATGATGACTCCCAGCTTCAAGGCTGGGATTCTGGGGGGGGGGGGAGTCCGGTATATTTCTTGCATTGCTCTGTCTCTCACATAATACATATGCCTAATTAGCCATGTGCTACTGGGTCAGTATTCAGTCAAAGTATGGAGATAATGAGTTAACCCCTATGCTGCTGAAAGAACTGGAATTAATCTATTTGACTTGAGCTGGACAGATGCTCATTCTGCAGCCCTGCAAGGGTTAAATGGCAGCAGCTTCAAAAGGTTTTATTTTTGTTTATATCCTTAGAAGTTGGGAGGCACATTAGCATCCCCCCGCCTTTAAGGCAGAGCAGCCAATAGCAAAAAAATCAGAGGGGAAGTGCACTATTTTGCAGTTGATGAAAGGATACAATGAGAACTCCTAAAAGATGTGTTCCACAGAAACACCTTTTTTCAAGCGAAAGCAGGATGGCTGTAGGCTCTGCCTACTGCCACAACAAACTCCCTGATGAGGAAAGATGGGAGGTGGGGAATAAATTATAACAGATTCCCTACAGCCTAGCTACTGCTTTAAAAATGAACTAATCTGCAAGGCACCAGGCTGGAAGAACACACAGGAGACCTATAATATATACCCTAATGACACATGGCCCCAGTTCATGCAGAAAGCACTGAAAATGTGGTAAGAGAAAAGGCAGATTTCCAAATTTGAAAGCTGCAGCTTAACAGGCACGATTTCTAAATTGGAAGGTGTTCCCTGAAAACAGATAGCCCCAATCTACTCCACAGTTGCACAAATCTGTCTCAAAAATAATAAACAAACTATGGATTGAAGAAAATCAGAGAGAGCTTTCCTATGCTGGCTACTCCTTTTCTGTGGCACAGCAGAGAGTGGAGAATCTCAGCCTTCAGACTATTCATATGCCCAGGGTTCTATGCTGATTTACAGCTTTGGGCAAGCTACCTCCAGTAGAGGTGCTTATTACCCATATGTAAAGACTTCCCGTTGACAATGTGGAGCAATACAAAGAACGCATCTTTAGATTTCAGCAGCATGCAGAGATGCCAAAAAACACTTACAAAATAAAGAAGAAATGGCAATGGCTCATTGATGACATTTCCTTCAGCAGGTCCAATGAGGATAATCGATGGTGGGGAAACAAATGCAGAGTGATGGGGCCACCCATGTTTATACAGACGCTGACGAATGACATCTACGTGGGTGACCCCAGCTAGCAAAAGCTTCTGTGTGGTCCTAGTGCCTGGTGTCTAAAATTCAAAAGGTGTGGCCTAACAGAGGAGAGATGAGACAGGTCATACACACAAGCAATTGCAGCCTCTCACGTTGACAGGACAGAGCAGGCCACAACCCCTGGGGCTGCTTGGTCTCCAACATGAAAAATATTCCAAAACCTGCTTGGGAAAGTTTGTTAAGTTACTTAAAACAAAAGCAGCACTCACCCCTACTGCCAATGTCTCAAGCAACTTCACTGATAAAATGCAGTGAGGCTGCGTATCACGTCGGCAGTAGGTAGGGGTGAGTGCTGTTGTCAGCCCAATTAATTTCTTTAATAAACTTTCTCAAGGTCTACAGACATTTTTCTTGCCAGAAACAGAGTAGCCCCACTGATTCTAGCCTGCTCAAAAACTGGGAGCCTATCCCAAGTGTCAGATTTCATTCTTTTGTTATATGGCCAACTGCCCAAACCAGTAGATGAGTGAGCACTCAGAGGACTGGTGCCAAGGTACTTTATTGATGTCTCACTAAAATCATAGAGAACTTCGAATTTTGCAGTAACTGATTTGTTTTTGCAATATGAGTAAAATATTTGTGTTCAGTGTACCACTGCTGAATTAAAAGGATTACTGATTGTGCTCTAGAGTTCTTTATCAGGGGCTACTGTGCTTCAGACTGTGGGTAAAAGCAGAATGCCACTGAAACTGATATGTTCCAACTCAGCTGAGATGTCCTGGGTACAGAAATTGTAAACAAAACAAATGCTGGCTTTTGCTGCCCCCCCATGCAGTGTATCCTACTGCTTACATCAATGTTGGGAACTGCAGCATTGCAGGTTCAAACCTTATTAGCATCAAATGCTCAATGTGTGACCCTGCATAAATCATGTTACCTCCCAGTGCCCCACTCAAACCACCTGCAGAAATGGGTACAGATGTACTGAAATCTGGCCCAGAATGAGGAACAAAAAAGACAATTCATTAGCAAATTAGTAAAACCAAAAAACTTACAGGCAGCAGTAGAAAAGAATCTGACAGGAGGGTATAAAGAGACACATTCATGCCCAGTGGCCATCACTGTTTCAAGGCCCACGGAAAGCTTTTTCAAACAAGATACTGGGCTCATGTGTAACTAGAAGTACTCCAGGGACATAGATGACTGAGTCTGTTCAACATTAATACTACATTGCAGCTATCTGTAGAGCATTGTGATGGCATCGAGGAACAAGCCATGACTAACTACATTAAGTCAAGCACAACTTCTTTCTCTATGCCATCGCCATGTCCTATAAAAGGTTGCAATTGTCACTCTGGTACCATTATACCAAGGGCTACTACCCTTGCCTGCTTCCCTGACTGCAGGTTGAGGGACCTGGGTGTGTGCCTAACTGGTACTGGGGTATCCCTACCAGTACTACAATTATGGTGTCTCCACCCAGAGTAGTATTTCAGTGGGCAATTATCACAGTAGGTACAGCCCTCTGGGAAGCTAATACCACCCACAATACCAACTAGTATCCTTTATGAATTAACTGGACAGCTACAATGCTTAACAGTTAGAATACCAAGTAGTTTGACTATTAAAGATATGCTCACACTCAGCCCACTTACCCACAGGGTTTGGATCTCTGGCACGCACCCTGTGCTCCCCCTGTAAAAGACAGTGGCCTGGCTATTCAGACTGTGTGTGGCAGTGGCACAAGTGTGGGCACAGCGCAACTGGGATGCGCCGGGGCCAGGACCAGGTGATATTCAATGGTGATGTGCCATGGTGCAGCACCATTGAATATGGCATGGACAGCACATGGCACAGTGGCACTGCACATGGCGCAGTGGCACTGCACCGGCGCAAGCCACAGATAGGGAGCATAGGGATGCACCAGAGCAAATGCAGTTGCACTGGGTGCATCACCCGCGATATTCAGCAGAAAGCATGCAAATGAGGCAATAATATAGGCAAGGTGCAAATGGAGCCATTTGCATGTAATTATGGCCCCATTTGCATGCCTTGCACAGGGCAGCCCAGTGAATTGCGCCTGGTGCCCTGCACAGACTGATGTGTGCACAGTGGGGGTCCCGGGGCATCCCCCTCCCCGTAGCTGCGATTGCGGTAATTTCACCATAGAACAAATCCCTGGTAGTCCAGTGGTACCCCCCTCCCTCCTGTGTCCCCGATCACCAGTAACTATAAGGACAATCATTCCCTGGTAGTCTAGTGGAACCCCCCCCACCCCTAGCCCTGGTCGTGGTATATCGTCGTAAAATAATTCCTGGGTGATCTAGTGGCACCCCACCCCTCCACCACACAGAACATCTTGCCCACCCCTCCCCCCGTCCATCGGTAGTGGCTGCAACCATCGCTTACCTGCTGACTGCCCACTGAATGACAGGTACAGTATGTACAGCAAGCCCATTGGTCCACAATGTGGACCAATGGACATGCAGGGCATACTGTACTAGACAGTCCCAAATATGTGAATGAAGTCATTCACATATTTGGGACTGTCTGGTACAGCAACATACACATTATTTGTATTCCAGAGCCGGAGGGCTCAGTTCGTGACAGAAAAAACAACAAAGCAATCCGATGACAACACTTTAGATTTAGCTGTTGTTACAGGGAGCTACCCTGATGTTTACTCGTGATACCCAATACAGGACACAGGCAGGACAAAATTGAGACAGCAGGTTGTTGAACTGGAGTTCCAGGAGAAGCAGGGCCCACACCAATCACCGAGGCGTCTTTCCTGCTCAAAGCATGGGCAGGGGGCTGATCCTCAGGCAGGTCTCTCGTCGATGGCTTTCTCTGTGCAACGGGTAGTCTGGCTGGGCCAGTGTGGCAAAGTCCAGGCCCAATGGAGATGAATACGGATTCAGTCCATGGGAGCTGGATGTAGATGCAGATGGAGCAAGCAGAACACAGTTCAGCACACAGTGGGGAACCAAATCACGACCCACTAACAGCACATAGCACATTTACATGTAAGAAATTCTACTGTACCAGGCAGATTGCTATCCGGTCGCTATTACAGAGTCTCTGCACACACTGGGAGTTCAAAGGTGGCTGGAAATCCTGAGAGGCTGACTGCATTCAGCAAATCTTCGGTCTTCTTCAGGTTAAAGCCTGATCACAATTCTGTGGCTTAAATCATCCTCACAATTCGGATTCAGTCTGAATAAACTTCAATTTCCCTTTTAGGGACAGCAGGCAGACAGGCAGACCAAAACTCAGCCCTTTCACAGTTCTCCTGCGCAAATTACACAGAGGCTGCTGCTTGAATCACTCAAGCTGTTACCACTTTCACTTCCCAATTCAAACTGACTGAACTGCAAACAGTCTGGGACTTTCCCCAGGATCCAAAAGGTCTGGTTGGCTGATCTGTCTGTCAGTCACAACAAGGGCTCCCCCTCCAGGTCTGTCTTGGCGCCAAAATGCAAAAACTACAATTCCTACAGAATTTTGCTCCCACAAAGCCCCTGGGGACAGGCTCCATTTTAAAGTCCCCAAAGGTACTGACTGGCCCATTTCAGCAGTCCAGGACCAAGATGATGGAAACAAACAGAACTGTCCATGCTGCAAAGAAGGCAGGTTATAACAAACTGCAATAATATTACTACTCTAACAAATAATCAGCAAATAAGTATATCTTCTAACAGAGATCCCTCTGCACAAGTGGCGATGGCAGAATGGATAGTTATCTGACAGCCTAGGCAGGACTCGAGCATAGAAACACTCAGCCCCCCTCCCAGATTAACTATAACTGCAATCTAAGCAGCTCTTAAAGAGATAGTACACAGAGGCTATATAAGCACTGTCTGGCAATAACATTTAAACTGCTAAAATGCAGAACACCAGCCTGGCAGTGAGCATTTAGGCAAGCTCAAGGAAGACTTTTCGGGAACCCCCATTTGCAGGGGGGTTACACCCTTCCCTGCCTGAAGAAAACTTGGCGTCTGCGTCAAGTCTGTACCATCATAATATGGAAAATATATACAACACTTATAACATCTGCTGTATCAGTTGACGTAAACCTATACCTTTACTATACATATTCACTATACTTCACATTACTATATCTGCGATGACAATACTTATGCATGTTTCATACAGGTTATACTGATTACATTATAATTAACATACCTTAAACATTACATTACTGATTCATGTTATAACTTCTTGCACAGTAAACAATGCAGAAGGGGGCCCTTCCCTGTCAGCTAACTTGGGACTGATGGGGCATGGGCACCATACTGAGAAGGAAGAACAATCTACCTGGAGTTGGCCCTTAAACTCAGTTTGGGTAGTGAGCTCTGAGAAACATAAACACCTTTGTGAACCACATTGAGAGGCAAATCCACAGGCCTCCTGGGAGAATCATAACTGAAGCGCAATACTGGCTTGACAGCTTGGCCAGTCTTTCTGGGGATAAACAGCCAGAGTCTCTGTACTTTAAGCACTAGCCTTGGAGCTTTTGTCACTTGTGAGGGGTGCCTCTGCATGGATGGGAATGTCCAAACTGGGAGCACTGTCAGCTCCTTGCTCTGTAGGCTCTGTTTCCATGACCCTCTGCTCATTATTATCTTCTGACGAAGGCCCAGGTTGCTCATTTTGAGGAGGCTCTATCACAATTAGGCTTTGTGGCACTGAAGGGGGGCTGTCAACACTCTCACACTGTCCTTCAAGTTATGGTGTGTCACCAGGGAGACTCAGACCATCAGCCCCTTCTTCAGGCAATTCACACAGTTCCATGAAACACAGGGAGTCTGCAGCCTCAGACGTAATATTTTGCACTTCACTTTCAGGGATCATTGGCTCCAAGGATGAAGCTGGGGGGTTAGGCAGTCCAGAAGGCCCAGCTTCATCCCCACGATTCTGCATAGGATTTCCTCGAAACAGCTGACTCAGTTCATAGGAGGGATAATAGGCATTACCATAGTCACTTTCATCAGAGATGGACTGACAGTCACTGTCATTCTGGGCCTGCTCCGGGGGAAACCTTAAATCTGTAACTACTGGGGTAGGTTGACTCTGTCTCTTTTTTTGCAGCAGCATGAGTCACCGGCCCAGGGGAGGCAATGTCTGCTGGTTCAGCTTCAATAATAACTTGGCCGATAGGCAGCGAGTGGTTACTGTGCACGGTCTCGACAGCTTTGGAGTTGTTCTCTGGGCATACCTTGTACAACTTTCCAACTACTACATGAGGAAGACGGTGCCACCTATCAGCAATTTTGTGCTTGCCATGTAGTCCCAAATTGCATAACAACACACGGCCTCCGGGCCGTCGCTCTTGACCCTTTATTTTCTTATCGTGCCTCTCTTTGTTGGCGAGATTTCTCTTGGTGGCCATTGTCTGGGCCAGTTGATATGCACGGTTCAATTGAGCTTTCAGTTTCTGTACATACTGCAGGTAGTCTTTCGCTCTGACCCCATCTGGAGATACCCCAAAGAAGACATCAACTGGCAGTCAGGCCTCCTTCCCGAACATGAGGCAGTAGGGGGAGAACCTAGTAGCATAATTTTTTGTGCAATTGTATGCGTGTACCAAGGTGCTAATCTGCTGGCTCCACTTATGCTTGTCTTTTGGATGGAGGGTGCCCAGCATGTCTAGAAGGGTGCGGTTAAAATGTTCTGGTTGAGGGTCCCCCTGTGGGTGATAAGGGCTGGTTCTTGACTTCCGCACCCCGCACAGAGAGAGCATTTCTTTGATTAGCCTACTTTCAAAGTCTCTGCCTTGGTCAGAGTGGATCCGCTGGGGGGCACCATAGTGGACGAAGAATTCTTCCACTAGCACCTTGGCCACAGTAGAGGCTTTTTGATCTCTAGCTGGAAAAGCTTGTGCATACCATGTGAAATGATCCATAACCACTAACACATTGCCAATATTCCGTTGATCAGGTTCTAAACACAAAAAATCTATGCAGACCAGTTCCATGGGGGTGCTGGTAGTGACACTGACAAGGGGGACAGCCCTCTGAGGCAGGGCTTTTCTTTGGAGGCAACGACTACAGGTCTTTACATGGTGCTCAACATCAGCCCCCATCTTAAGCCAGTAGAATCGACATCATACCAGGCTGAGAGTCCTGTCAATACTGAGGTGCCCCATGTGATTGTGGAGGGGCCTTAGTACTAAGTGTTTAAAGGCCACGGGCACGCACAATTGTTGCTTGTCTACTTGACCACTACAATCCACTGTCTCTCTGTATAACAATTGATTGAGTAACTTCAACCTGGGGCCTTCTTTAAACAATAGGGAAGTTCGCAAGTCTGGGGATCACAACTTAGACACATCTTTCCCCGCACGCAGGGCATCAAGTGCGGGTTGAATCATAGGATCTTGGGATTGAGCCCACTGAATACTGTCATTGTCAAGTTGAAGAAGTGCACTAATATCTAGAGCAGAGAAATGGCAATAGGCAGCCGGTATGCAGGTATCAGGAGGGCCCAAGCAATCTACTAGACAGTCCACTGTGTCCGCAGACATCTGTTCATCTCTGTCAAACTTTTGGCACAATGCTCGGATATCAGGTTCAGACAGCCTGACACAATCACTCTTAGAATCAGGCCTTTGTGACAGGGTGTCAGCATCAATATGGTTCAGTCCTGGTCTGTATTTGACAGCATAATCATAGGTTGATAAGGCAGAGAGCCACCGGTGCCCAGTGGCTTCTAACATAGCTGAAGACTGTACATAGGTCAACGGGTTATTGTCAGTCTTCACCAATATCTTTGCCCCATAGAGGTACTCATGAAACTGATCAACGATGGCCCATTTTAGCGCAAGGAACTCCAGTCTGTGCACAGGATAGTTTCGCTCCAACAGGGTCAAACTCCTGCTGGTGAAAGCGACCGGTCTCAAACCATCCTCATGGTCTTGATACAGCACAGTACCTAGGCCCTGCAGACTAGCATCCATATACAGCACATAAGGCTTGGTAGGGTCAGCATAGGCAAGGATGGGGGCATGGGTGAGCTAGTATATGACTTTGTGGAAGGCTGCTTCACATTCAGGTGTCCAGCGGGGCCCAAAAGGTTCATCTGTGCGGAAGTACACTTTCTCTGGTTCTTTGACAGCACCCTTCTTGTATTTACAGTTGGTAGGGGGGTAACCCTGGGCAAGATTCAGGAGTGGGCAAATAACTTTTGAATAATCCTTTATGAACCTGTGGTAGTAGCCACAGAACCCCAGAAAACATTGCAGTTCTTTCAAGTTATGGGGCTGGGGCCAAGTAGTCAGTGACTCAACCATACTGGGATCGGTCTCTATTCCTTCTGCAGATACTATGTGCCCCACATACTTCACGGAGGTATGAAAAAACTGACATTTGTCGATGGACAGCTTGAGGCCGAAGTCTTCCAATCGGTCCAGCATTTTAAACAATCAGGTCTCATGCTCCTCTAATGTGCGTCCGAACACAATGACATCATCTAGGTACACCAGACATTCCAGCAGGTTCATATCTCCCACCGCACGTTCCATCAGTTGCTGAAAGGTGGCCGGGGTGCCCGAAATCCCCTGTGGCATTCTCAGGAATTCATTGAACCCCAAAGGACAGAAGAAAGCTGTTTTCTCATGGTCCTCTGGGGCCATCGGAATCTGGTAATATCCCCTGAGAAGATCCAATACCGAGAACCATTTGCTCCCATTCAAGCAATCCAGGGCATCTTGTATATGGGGCATAGTGTACTGATCTGGGATGGTCCGCCGGTTCAGGGTTCGATAATCAACACACATCCTCACTGACCCATTCTTCTTATGCACAACCACAATGGGAGAGGCATATGGGCTCCTTGATTCTTGTATAACGCCAGCAGCAAACATTTCCTGCAGGTGCCTCCTAACATAGAAACATAGAATTTGATGGCAGATAAGGACCACTTGGCCCACCTAGTCTTCCCATTTCCCTACCTAATGGATAAGCTGCAGATCCTAGTTAACCAACAGCCTACTTCCTCCTACACCCCACTAGAATTGCCTTATGTCTATCCCATGCATTATTGAATTCCCCCACTGTTTTTGACTCTACGACCTCCTCAGGAAGGCTGTTCCATGTATTCACAACCTTCTCTGTGAAGAAATACTTCCTCACATTACCTCTGAGCCGTCCCCCCTCTATTTTCAAATTGTGCTCCCTTGTTTTTGCACATCTCTTTTTCTGAAAGATACTACCCTCTTGGACTTTGTTGATTCCCTTGAGGTATTTGAAAGTTTCTATCATGTCCCCCCTCTCCCTCCTTTCCTCGAGGCTATACATCTTTAGTTCCTTTAGTCTTTCTTCATATGTCTTCTGATGCAGACCCTGCATCATTTTGGTTGCCCTCCTCTGGACAGCCTCCACCCTGTCTGTGTCTTTGCGGAGATGGGGTCTCCAGAATTGCACACAGTACTCCAGATGTGGTCTTACCAAATGTCTGTACAGAGTGCCAACAACTTCTTGTTTTCTACTGGTGATGCCTGTCCCTATGCATCTCAGTATCCCCCCAGCCCTCTTTACTGCCTTCTCACATTTCTGTCCCACCTTTAGGTCATCTGATATGACTACCCCCAGGTCCCTTTCCATTTTTGTTGTTGTCAGTATCTCACCCCCCATTGTGTACTCTTCCCCTGGTTTTTTGTTTCCCAGGTGCATTACTTTGCACTTCTTTGCACTGACTCTAAGCTGCCATACATTTGACCATTCCTCCAACCTTGCCAAGTCCCTTTTCATCCTTTCCACCCCACCTTGTATCTCAGCTCTGTTGCAGATCTTTGTGTCGTCTGCAAATAGACATACTCTCCCTTCCAGTCCCTCTGCAATGTCACTTATAAAGACATTAAAAAGGACTGGCCCCATTACTGAACCCTGCAGTACCCCACTAGTAACCCTCCTTTCTTCACTGTGGACTCTCTTCACTGTGAACATCATCCATGGGGCGAGGCGCTGGGATCTCTCTCGAAATGGCCGGTCATCATGCAGGTGTATATGGTGCTTTGCACCCTGGACACATCCCACGTCCCATTCTTTTAATGAAAACACTTGGTCTCTCTGGTGAGCTTCTTGCTAATTCTAGCCTTCCATTCAGCTGGCAACAGGGAATCACCAAAGTCGAATAAGTCCGGGGTCACTCTTTCCTTTTCACCAGAGTACTTGTTGCTGGGTAATACAGCACTGTCTGCACAATGTACTGTAGCTAGGGTGCATCCTCTGTTCAACCGGACCTCCCAATCTGACACATTCTGAATCTGGACCATCAATCATCGTGCATAGGCATGGGCACGGGCAGGCAAAATGCTGGGTTTAACCAGTAATCCCTCTGGCAGCTTTCCATCACCCGGTGCATCCGATATTAATATTTTATTTTTCACTCCCTTTCTAATGCAAATCTCTCCCTGAATGGTGTACTGAGCATTGGGAGGGAGTACCAGAGAATCAGGATCTTTCTTCTACACTATCCCCACCGGCTCATCTCCGTCGGCTTCGGTAGTCCATTTTTGCAGATCATAGGCTCTCTTTATCAGGGCTGGGATTCGCAGTGCCCGCCCAGTCCGTTTTCCCTTGTTTTTCATGACACGACTGTGCTAGTCTTCCAAACATGTGGGCGTTGGTTCCAGTGAGCAAGGGAATCCCATCATACAATCCCGTAGGAGGGCACACCAGGGTTAGTGTTTCTACTTGTTCATCTACACCAGTTACAGTCACAGGGAAAGACAACAAGAGCCGGACATATCCTAGGTAGAGATAAGACTTGTCACTCAGGCCCCACATATGCAAACCTTTCAGAGATTGTAGTGGCACATCAGATAAGTGTTTGTCATTCCAGTCATGGAATACAATTGTCACTTGTGACCTGCTATCGAGCAGAGCCCGAGCATGGATACTATTGACAGTTACAGAAGTCTCCACCGAAGGGCCCACAATTCTGAACCAGTCTGGAGAGGCAGTAGCAGAGGCCTGGACAGATGATTTAGCCCAAAGAAATCTGAGTTAGGATTTCTCAGTCCTGCACTGTGGTCATTTCCGGTGCTCCTCGGCCATGGTCTCACTTTCCGAAGCTCCCCTTGAAGTCTGTATACAACTTTATCTAGGTCTTTTGGGGACCAGCATTCTCTCTTCATGTGCCCATCCTTCCCACAACTATGGCAAAATATGCTTTCTGGGGTCTGGTGTGGCCGAGACATCACATTGGGAACTGAAGTGGGGGTACTACCAACAGAAAACCTTGGTTCCACCTCTGTCTGTGGTGTGGCAAGCATTTGGAGACATCTCATCAATTTTCTCACTTCCATAGTCAAGACATCACTTTTTGAGCTGCTGTCAGCAGGAGATGCCTGGGTGTGCACCCCCACCCCCATAGCAGATGCAGTTGGATAGGGATCGGGGCCTGTACTCACAGGAGTGGCTTTCATAAAGAGACTGTTTTTTGTTTCTCTGAACTCCCTCAGCAGTTCATCCCTTGGCAGAGCATCCATAGCAGTCTCTCTCTGGCTGACTCCCCGGGGCTGACAATTAGTTCTCGGATTCCGTCAGGTGATTGTGGCGATTCCAGGCCATCAATGACTGACCCCACACCTGGAGCAGAGGTTGCAGCAGCTATGACTGCACAGGGCTCCGAAAAGCCTTCCTCCTCCTCAACTTCCCGTACCTCCTTCATCAACACATGGAAGGGCAAGGGACCAGATTGACTTTGATGCAGTTGCAATTTGAGCAACACCCAGCTGGAGTACCAGGCAGAGCAGAGTATATGAACCATTCTTATCCGGTCCACTTCACTAGAGGCCCAGCCTCTTCTCTGAAAAATGGTTTGTAGGATTCCCTCTAATCAACCCATGTAGGCAGATAACAATTCCCCCGGCTGTTGTCTAACATCTTTAAATTTCCATTCCAAGGCCTCAACACTAGTGGTGCCCCCAAACACATTTTCAAGGCTGACTATATACTCTTGGGCTGTGGCGTCAGGGTCAGAGGACCTCAGGGAGAGAAAGTATGTAGGGCAGGTCCCTGGAGGCTTTCTCACAGGCGGGCCCTTTTTCCGGCCTCTGAGCATTGCCAATCTTGTACCTCAAGAGTGGCAGAATCTATCCAGGTCTCCAGTTCAACTTCCCCATTAGGAGTAGGGTGGATGCCAGAGAATACCTTGAGCTTGCGGTAAGGGCCATGACTACTTGCTGGCTCAGAGGCAGGTACAGAAGTTGGTAAAAGAACAGGTGATGGGGCGGGTGTGGACAGTGGGGAGGTGACACTCCCAGGTGACAGGAATAATTTTTTTAACTCCTCCACAGTTATGCTCTCCTCCAGTAACAACTTGGCAAACTTCTCAAAAGACTCAGATAACGGTGGGGGCTCACCCTCTAAGGGATCCTTGCTATCTTTGGTTATCACCCTTCAAGTGGCTGGGAACCCTTCTGGAGTGATAGTCTGGGGCACCTTTGAACTGTCCAGGGGGTTGCTACATTCCACCAAGGCCATGAGAGTTTGGGCAGTTAATCAGCCTGTCGACCCACCACTACAGCTTTTTTCAAACATTCAGCTTTAGAAAGTGCCCCTTCAACAGTGTCCTTACTAATGCCCATAAGTATATCCAGTATTAGCAAAGCATTATGCAGGTCAATCTCTTGCCCTGTACATCACCCCACCAACTGGTGCACAGCCACTTGTACTGGGGTAGCCATTTATGTTTGACAATAATTCATAATTTCAGCCACTAGAAGACACAAAATCCCAGCAGTGAGCCTCCAAGATTTAACCCCCAGGTGGTGCTATCCCAAGGGCTACTACCCCTGCCTGCTTGGCTAGTAGCAGGTTAAGGGGCCTGGGTACTGAAATGGGTGCCTCCAGCCGGAGGTCAGGGTTATTACAGTAGTGGTCAAGCTAACCTGGGCACAGCCCTCCAGGACACTGTAACCCCCCCCTCTTTCCCTTCTAGTGGCCTGAACAATATACAATGATCACTTTCACAATGACCCTTATTCACCATGCAATTACCCACACTGTTTGCACTTACCACCAGGACTGGTTCCTCTAGCTCGACCCTGGGGACCCCTTGTAAAACAAGGTTATGGACAGCAAATAGCAACAGTGCACTACTCTTAGCACAAACTGGAACCACAGTCAGGTTAAATGCAAATAGAGTTAGATTTGATTTATTTAGGGGACTTAACAAGGAAGGGCGTAATCAGGTTGATTTGCTTAAAGGCTATATCAATCAGACAGTTATGCATGCACTTCAGAGTCCCTACACAATCACACACTCTGGGTATCCAGGTAGGAAGATGGTGGGCTAGCCAGAAATGTTGCCCGGGGTAGGCCGGCTCGCAACTGGTTGGGGCCCTGTGATGGAAAAAGCAACATGCACAACACACTATTTGCAATCTGGAGTCAGAGGGCTCAGTTCATGACAGAAAAAACAACAAAGAAATCAGATGACAACACTTTAGATTTAGCTGGTGTTGCAGGGAGCTACCCACATGTTTACTCATGATACCCAATACAGGACACAGGCAGGACAAAATCGAGACAGCAGGTTGTTGAACTGGAGTGCCAGGAGGAGCAGGGCCCAGAATCAATGAGGCATCGTTCCTGTTCAAAGCATGAGCAGGGGGCTGATCCCCAGGCAGGTCTCTCGTTGATGGATTTCTCTGTGCAGCAGGTAGTCTGGCTGGGCCAGTGTTGCAAAGCCCAGGCCCAATGGAGATGAATATGGATTCAGTCCGTGGCAGCTGGATGCAGCCTCCAGCAAGCAGAACACAGTTCAGCACACGGTGGGGAACCAAATCACGACTCACTAACAGCAAACAGCACATTTACATGTAAGAAATTTTACAGTACCAGGCAGATTGCTATCCGGTCGCTATTACAGAGTCTCTGCACAAACCGGGAGTTCAAAGATGGCTGGAAATCCTGACAGGCCGATCACATTCAGCAAATCTTTGGTCTTCTTCAGGTTAAAGCCTGGTCACAGTTCTGTGGCTTAAATCGTCCTCACAATTCAGATTCAGTCTGAATAAACTTCAGTTTCCTTCTCAGGGACAGCAGGCAGACCAAAACTCAGCCCCTTCACAGTTCTCCTGTGCAAATTACACAGGGGCTGCTCTTGGATCACTCAAGCTGTTACCACTTTCACTTCCCAGTTCAGACTGACTGAACTGCAAACAGTCTGGGACTTTCCCCAGGATCCAAAAGGTTCAGTTGGCTGATCTGTCTGTCAGTCACAACAAGGGCTCCCCCCTCCAGGTCTGTCTTGGTGCCAAAATGCAAAAACTACAATTCCTACAGAATTTTGCACCCACAAAGCCCCTGGGGACAGGCTCCATTTTAGAGTCCCCAAAGGTACTGAATGGCCCATTTCAGCAGTCCAGGACCAAGATGATGGAAACAAACAGAACTGTCCATGCTGCAAAGAAGGCAGGTTAGAACAAACTGCAATATTATTACTACTCTAACGAATAAACAGCAAACAAGTACATCTTCTAACAGAGCTCCCTCTGCATGGGTAGCGATGGCAGAATGGAGCAGTTATCTGACAGCCCAGGCAGGACTCGGGCATAGAAACACAGCCCCCCTCCCAGATTAATTATAACTGCAATCTAAGCAGCTCTTAAAGAGACAGTACACAGAGGCGATACAGGCACTCTCTGGCAATAACATTTAAAATGCTAAAACGCAGAAACCAGCCTGGCAGTGAGCATTTAGGCAAGCTCAAGGAAGATGTTTCAGGAACCCCCATTTGTAGGGGGGTTACTGTTATATTTCTCTTTCTGCTGCAGGCAGATTGCTTCACCTTTTCTGCAAATGGCTGTCTAAAGAACTGGTTCAGCACTGTCTTTAGGTGAGGAGGTTGTACAGGCTTTCCTAGATCTAGTCAGAGATTCTACAAAAAGCTCCTTGCTCTCTGAAAGCTCAAACTGATCTGAACCCAGTTTGAAGACAGTCTGGGACCAGGTTCATGAATTCTGTATTCCGGTTGGCTAAGGGAGCTGTCAATCACAGTTCAGGCACACCCATTGATCTGTTTAGGTGCCAACCTGAAAGTTCACAGTTTCTCCCACAAGGCACTTCAATTAGGACCCCTCGAGGCCCCCTGTGCCCTGATTGGTCCAGAAAAGGAAGTCCAGGACCAAAGATGGCAGCTCCCATTGGGGAGGAATCGATACTGGCATTACTGGCAAGGTTAAGCAACTTATTTATTTTAAAAGCAGTACAGAGTTAGCCGTAAATATTTACAGCACATGCTAGGGCTCCAACTGCACTGTAATTGACAGCAGAGTGGCAGAGATTAGGGAAACGCCTGGCTCATTGCAAGCGTCATTGCACTCGGACCCAGCCCAGCTATGTACAATACACATTATGGCTGGAGCTTTTAAAGGGATAGCGCGGTGACACATCATAGCACACCAACGCAGGAAAACAACTCAGCAGTTCCAGATATGGATTTACCTTTCCCTGCTGGATGTCTGCCTGGCACTGGGCATGAGAGAAGCCCAGAGAGACACTTGAGGTAAGCCCCTCAAATTTGGGTGGGGAGGCTACATAATGTAGCACTTCTACTGTGCATACTCAGTCATCTGTATCTCTGGAGAGCTTCCAGCTACAAGTGAGCCTAATACCTCTATCTAAATCTAAACCTCATCTGAAAAAGCTTTTCATGAGCTTTCAAAGTATGTCAGCACTGGACAGGGATGTTTTCCTTTAACCTGCACGTCCTACGATGAGGGAGGGGGCTATCAATAGGATATGCTGCTGGGTGGGGAATTTAACTGCCTACTGTTCACTGGAGTTGAACCAATGGGTACGGTGTAGGGAACATTACTTAGTGAAAAGCAGTGCCACTACATCAAAGCCCTCCCTGAAGGCACTGTATGAAACACAAATCATAAATCTGAGGAAGGATGGGCTCCCAGTGTAACTAAAACTGTAGCACTGACTCTGGTGAGACAGTATCACCTGCTACAAAAATAAAGATGTAGCAGTTATATTGTACACGTACTCCCTGGAAGAGAGAAGAGCGAGAGGAGACATGACTGAAACCTACAAGTACCTCAGAGGAGTGAACAAGGTGCAAGTGAAGGATCTATTTCAGAAAAAGGAAGGCACTAGAACAAGGGGGCATGAAACAAAGCTAAGAGGGAGAAGGTTAGGAGAGATGTGCAGAAATACTTCTTCACAGAAAGGGTGGTGGATGACTGGAACAGACTGACATAGGAGGCAGTGGGGGCAATGACTATGGAGAGATTCAAACATGCGTAGGATAGACAGAGGCATGATAGGTAAAGGAATGGAGGCGGAACCAAAGAAAAAATTACTCACCTTAGTAATGTTGTTTCTTCTAATGGAGTCTTGCTATATTATAGACATTAGCAGTTTGATCCAGCTCTAGAACTGCCCCGGAGTGAAATGGTTAAAACCATTCCAAAATAGAATTTTGGCACGAGAGCAGCTCTATCTGTGTCATTTCAAACTTGAACTGTCAGATCTTTACGAGCCAAACTCACTAAGGTCTGTGTGGAAGCTGTAACCTACACTAGCCAAATGGCTACCTAAATAATAACAACCATTGATGGTCCCAACACCCAAGACTCAAGTCAGGGACCAGAAATACTAACACCATTCTAATAATATCAAAATGGAACATAAGTATAATAAAACACACACACGCGTACACATACACACCCCCAAAGGCCCAAAGGGGACAAAATGCTAACAAGACATAAGTAGTGCCCACACTAAGTTGCCCGCACCCCACCAAGTAGAGGTTCTGAGAGGGGCAGGTTGGGGGGGAGGTCTATAATATAGCAAGACTCCATTAGAAGAAACAACATTACTAAGGTGAGTAATTTTTTCTTCAAACAACATAAGTCTTGCTATATTATAGACATTAGCAGAATACAGCAGTACCTCCATGGAGGAGGGCAGAACCTACTTAGGAATAGGCTCTGAAGAACAGCTGTGCCAAACCGAGCATCTCTCCTGGCCTGGACATCCAGGGGTAATGCTTGTAAAGTGTGTACCGTTTTCCAAGTAGCAGCCTGGCAAATCTCTAATAAAGGGATATCTCTGGCAGCAGCTAGAGACGCAGCTGTACCCCTGGTAGAAAGAGCCCTCAAACCGGGGGGCTCTGCCCACTTTCTGATAACAAAATTGGATACAAGAGACAATCCACCTATTGATCTCTTAGTGGCAGGTTGCCTTTCCCAACTTCACCATAGGTAAGGAAAGTTGGAGGATTCGAACCTGTGACCTTTGAGTAGCATCTATATAATAACCAAGGCTCTCTTAACATTCAGGCTGTGCAATCTCCTCTCATCCGAAGAGGAGTGATCAGTGAAAAATACTGGCAGGAGAGATTGATTAAGATGGAAATCTGAAACCACCTTAGGCAAAACTTCCTATTAGTCCTAAGGACTACCTTATCCCTGTGGAAAGAAATAAAGTCAGTCTCCACTGACAAGGCTTGCAATTCACTTATGCATCTGGCAGAAGTGATAGCCACTAGAAAACAGTTTTCCAAGTTAGGTACTTAAGCTCTGCAGAAGACAGAGGTTCAAAAGGGGTTGCATTAACTGGGCAATGCAAACATTAAGGTCCCAAGCAGGGGCCGGTTCTCGAAAGGAGGATTAGTATGGAGTAACCTTTAAAAACTTGGAAAACACAGGATGAGAGGAAAGAGGGGTGACTTTCTGCTGACACAAAAGCAGACACAGCTGCCAAATGAACTCTCAGGGTAGCTGGTCTGAGACCCAAGGAATTAAGATGTACCATGTAATCTAACAAAATGGGCAATTCAGCAGATTCTGGG
Source organism: Neoceratodus forsteri (assembly GCA_016271365.2). Lineage (NCBI taxonomy): Eukaryota > Metazoa > Chordata > Ceratodontiformes > Ceratodontidae > Neoceratodus > Neoceratodus forsteri. Next base: position 718,553,413 of record CM057450.1, read on the forward strand.
GAAATATTTTCCCAGTACACCAAATGGAAAACCTTTTCCATTTAGAACTATAAGTAGCCTAGTGGAAGGCTTTGTGGAAGCCTTTAGGATCTCAAGAACACCCTGAGAGGTGTAAATCGGCAAACTCTAACTCCTCAAGAGCCAGGCCTTGAGGTTGAGGGAATTGAGGTCCGGATACAAAACCCTTCCCTGGGCACAAGTCAACAGATTGTGATTCCTGGGGAGGCACAGGGGAAGATGGACTGTCAGAGACAGAAGGAGTGGGTACCAGGGCTGCCTGGCCCAATCCGGGGTAATCAGAATCACCCTGCAAGGCTGAGATCTGATTTTGACTAGTACTTTGAATAGGAGAGGAAGGGGAAAGCATAGAGGAACTTCCCCTCCCAATCCAGAAGAAGGGCATCCAGGGGAACTGAGCCCAGCACTGGAGGCCTGCAACAGAACAGAGGAAGTTTGTGATTGTCTGGGGCTGCAAAAAGATCTATCTGAGGGATGCCCCACCTGGCAAAAACTATCCCCAGCACTTGAGGATCCAGGGACCATTCGTGATGGCCCTGGGAAATCCTGCTGAGGGCATCCGCTAGGACATTGTCCTTCCCTGGAAGATGAACTGCTATGAGGGAAGTGGTCAGGGAATAGGCCAGAGACCACAACTTCATTGCCTCGGTGCACAAGGCCGAAGACCGAGTGCCCCCCTGTTTGTTGATGTACCACATTGTTATGGTGTTGTCTGTTCTGACTTGTATCACCTTGTCGTGGACAGATGCAGAAAAAACTTGAACAGCTAAAAAGACAGCTCTGAGTTCCAGCAAATTGATGTGGAGCAGAGATTCCTAGGGACCAAACTCCTGAGTGGAAAGGTCGCCCAGGTGGGCTCCCCAACCCAGAAGGGAAGCATCTGTAGTGAGAGTCAAGTCGTGAGAAGGGAAATGAAGGGACCCCTGCTCTTAATTGCTCTGATCCTGCCACCACTGGAAGCTAGGATCAAGGTTCAGTCACTGGGACCAACTTGGAAGGGGTCTCTTCTCTGAGACCAAAAGGTTCTCAAGTGAAACTGAATGTCTCTCATCTGAAATCTGGCTCCCTGCACAACAGCTGTGGATGCAGCCATGTGCCCCAGGAGCTGCAGAAAGTGTCTTGCTGGTCGAGAGACCTGCAGAGTGAAGGAAGAGGCCAGAGCTACTAAATTCCTTACCCTTTCTGGGGGAAGAAAGGCCCTGGCTAGCTTTGTGTCCAATTCTGCCCCTATAAAGGTGAGTACCTGGACTGGTTCCAGAACCGACTTTGGTAGGTTTAGCAGAAAACCCAGGGAGGTGAGAAGCTGCTGGGTGACCTGCAGGTGAGATTTTACCTGTTCTGGGGACTGGCCTACAATGAGCCAGTCGTCTAGATAGGGAAAAACAGCAATCCTCTGCCTCCTTAAGTGGGCCACTGCCACTGCTAGACACTTTGTGAATACCCTTGGAGCAGAGGTAAGGCCGAAGGGCATTGCTCTGAACTGGTAATGACCTGAGGGCAGTTCGAATCTGAGGTACTTTCAATGGGATCTTCTGATTAGGACATGGAAATAGGCATCCTTGAGGTCCAGGAGGCTAGCCAGTCCCTGGCCTTAGGGAAGGTAAATCATTCCCAGAGTTACCATTTTGAACTTTGGTTTCAAAAGATGCTTGTTCAGATATCTGAGATCTAAAATGGGCCGCCATTCTCCTGTCTTTTTGGGGTAAGGAAGTATCTGGAATACAGACCCCTGCCCTGATGCAGGGGAGGAACCCTTTCTACTGCTCTGAGAGCTAACAGGGATGAGACCTCTGTTTCCAGAGCGAGGGTCTCTGAAGCACTTGCAGGTAGAAAAAGTCTGCTTCTCAACTTGGGAAACTTTTTGAAGCTGAGAACCAGACCCTGGCTTACTACTTCCAGAACCCACTTGTCTGAGGTTAAAGAAGCCCAATTCTGACTGAAGTAAGCCAGCCTGCCCCCCACTGGTATAGGAGAATCGGCCCTGGGCACCCCATCAGGGTGCCTGTTTCGCAGGAGCTTTAGGCTGGGGGGTGGGAGCAGGTCTGCCCACCCCTCGTCTGCCCCTGCCTCTGAAGAAGCCCCTCTGAGCATAGGCAGAGGAGGCCTGAGTCTGGTAGAAAGGCCTGTGAAAAGGCCTACCCCTATCCCTGGGGGCATGCCTTTGAGGAGTGGCTTGCCGCTCCTTAGCCTGGGCACTCTTGTAAGTAGTCCTATATTCATCCATCTTCTTCATGTAATTCTCTGTCTGCTCTCCAAACAGAGAATTTCCCACCACAGGAAAATCCATAGCCTTAGTCTGGGTATCCTGTGACAAAGTAGTACACCTGAGCCAGGCCAACCTACGAAAAGCTACAGATGTGGCCATGACCGTAGAGGAAACATCATTAACATCCACAGCAGCATGAAACTGAATCTTAGAGGCTTCAATGCCATCAGCAGCCACCTGTTCTAGGTTCACTAGCCAGCTGGCCATGGGCCTGTAGCCATTGCATAACAGTATCCCATCTAGATTTCTGATACCTAGCTACATAAGCCATATAATTTGCTTGCCTGAGTCCCAGAGAGGCTGCCATATACTGTTTTTGCCATGGCATCAATCTTCCTGGAATCCTTGTCAGGAGGATGTGAAGCCAAGGGAATATTAGCTTTATCACAGGCAGCAGCCTGAACTACCCCAACATGACTGCATTGCTGAGAAAGGAATTCTGTATCAGGGCCTGACAATGTATACCTTCTGTCCATCTTTTTATCTACAGGAGGCACAGAATTAGGAGCTTTTAAAATTTTAATTGTTTGTTTCCTAAAAGACTTGTGTAAAGGAATAGACAATCTCCTAGACTCTGGAATATCCATCATTTCTACAAAATCAGGCTCCTCTTGCTCATCCACAGCCTCTTCTAAGGGAAGCTGGAGGGTTTCAGCAACTTTTTTATAAAACATAAAATGAGATGGGGACTCAGACAGCATAGGGGGAGATTCTAATGGTCTGATGGGGAGATGTCCGGTTCAATGGGCACACCCAAACCTTCCCAGCCACATTCATACTGTTCATAATCCTCCTCCCCCTCCTCTGGTTCATAAAATTCCTCAATATCATAATCCTGAACCACTGGGACCGGACGAACCGACCTTTTACCAGATAGTGGTGGTTCGGACGGACCCTGAGACAGTGACTGGACAATTTGTATGGCTTTTGCTATCTCTGCAGCAGTTGGAGAAGGAATTTTGGACTCCAGACCTGCTGATTTTCTTGTTTTCTTTACTGGAATTGGTTCCTCAGAACCAGCTTTTCTTTTGCCCGAGGAAGTCTGGCCCTGGTCAGAGGGCACTCCCTCTGGTTCGGTTGGCACCGAACCGGGCTGGCCATCCGGGTCAGCGGACTTTTTGGCCTCTCCCCTGAGCCTGCCCAATCTTTTTCCAGGGTGGCTGCAGGGAAATTCTTACATACCTGGCAGTCTGACTGAGGTGGTCAAACCCCAGACAATAAACACATGTGGTGTGTGGGTCAGCCTTGGCAAAGACTTCCCCACAAACATCACAGTGTTGAAACCAGTGGGCCAGTTTTTCTTTTGGGTTTCTCAGACATAATGCCAGCCTAACCAAAACTTGCCCTTTTAACAGCAGTGCCAGGCAAGACACCCTTATCGGTTCCTAACCGTGTCACGGGTATTGGAAAAAAACGTAATAAATCCGTTTTTTTTAGAACCGATAAGAACCGGGAACCGCACTCTAAAATAGTAACTTTTAGTTTTAAATGAGTTTTAAACCCACTGATCGGTTCAAAACCGAACCGATAACTTACAAGTTCCACACAGACAAAACCTTCATTTACTTACGGTTACCACAGATAGAGCTTGAACCGAACGGTTTGGCGGTTAAAATAAAACTATTCTCGGTTAAATCCAACAGAGAAAACACTTTTTAAACCGAGAAATGAACCGAGCAGAAGGAGAAATCTCCGGAGCGACTGTTCACTGAGGCGGAGTAAAGAATCTGACAGTTCAAGTTTGAAATGACACAGCTAGAGCTGCTCTCGTGTCAAAATTCTATTTTGGAATGGTTTTAACCATTTCACTCCGGGGCAGTTCTAGAGCTGGATCAAACTGCTAATGTCTATAATATAGCAAGACTTCATGTTGTTTGAAACCTATAACCAGCTAGGGTCAGTGGTGATGGAATAGGCAGGGACAAGGGTAGACTGGATGGGCGGAAAGGTCCTTTTCTGCCAACAAAACCTATGTTTCTATGTTTCAGTGCTTCTAAAGTAACAACATTAAAAAAAAAAAAAAAAGACCCGCATTGTTCCCACCAGAAAAATCATGTTTACTTTTTCAACCCACATGTTCTACATATTCCTTTCTTTTTACCCCATCTAATAAACTCTTGTTAATAATTTGTTAATTTTTACCTCTGTACTATCTATTCCCAACAACTACACGGCAAATGCAAGCAAGCAAAAATCTGGCATTGACAAATGCTTGTTTTCTATCGTGATTGTTACTATGCTATTTGTTTGCAGTAACTTTGCTGTTGCTGCACACAGAGCACCTTCATAAATGAGACATTAGTCTGAATGGGTTTACCTCCTGGTTAAATAAAGACTTCTACTATTAAATTGCTTTAGCACTAACCTCCACTGCTGTGAAATCTTTGAACTCCATAGCAGATATGAGGACCACCTTATAGTCTGTTACTCCTCCAAGAATAAGAACAGGAGAAACTTCAGCAGTGAACCAAAGTGGGCGTGATGGGTTGGAAAGGGACAGCACCGACTCTAAATTTGTAATCTGAGAATAAATCAAAACACAGAAAAGAAACATGAAAGAAGTACAGTTTGTTAAAGTAGCAGAGCATAATATTATAAAACAAATAACTCAGCTGGTAACGCACCAGGACTGTATTCCAAGGAACAGTTCCCAGTTACTGCACAGTAAGTAACAATATGTCTTTCTCATTACAGTTTGTGTTTCAGTTACATAGCAGTGGCAAATATTACGGGCCCCATATTCAGAGCCCACCAGATGTGTGCCCATAATGGTGCGCTGCGCAAATAAGTTGGGCCAGCTGGCTCTGCAGTGATGATCAAACAGAATGCATGATCGGAACATACCATGCAATCTGTTTGAATATCAGACCCTGAATGCATGGCACACAGCAAGCAGCTGTCATGCATAGTGCGGCACAGCCAGGTTGCGGGGCTGAAGATCACCCATAAGGAATGTGTAGCGTATACGTGGATGTGCCGTGTCCCCCATGGGCGATATTCAGCCCACATATGCAGATGAGCCCATTGGGCATACACGGTGCAGTGGGGACATTTGCATGCCCATTATGGACTCCTCTGCATGGCTGCACTGCTGAGATGTTTGCTAGACCAGCCAACCACAAGCCTGATCACAATAAACTAAAGAGAAATCCCCCAGCCCCTTTTCCACAATGTAGTGTCCCCCCTCCCCGATCATTGTAAAATAAATTGTATCCCTCAGCCCCTTTTCCATAGTGTGTTGTCCCCACCTCCCCAGCCCTGATATTCATAATAATAAAAAAGAAATCCCTCGTTGACCCTGGTTGTCTAGTGGTTCCCCCTTCCCCAGCCCCGATCTTCACAATAATACAAAATAGATCTCCAGAATCCCTGGTGGTCTAGTGATTCCCCCAGCCCTGATCTTCATAACAATAAAAATATATCCCCCAGTATCCCTGGTAGTCTAGTGGTTCCCCCCCTCCCAGGTCCTGATCTTCATAATAATAAAAAAGAAATCCCCAGTATCCCCAGTAGTCAAGTGGCCCCCCCACCCTGTTAGGAAGTAATCCACCACCCCAGTCCCTCCCCAACCTGACCAGAGCCAGTGACTGGCACAACCCTCCTCACACCACCACGGCCAGCCACTGATTGAACTGTCAATGAACATGTACAGTACATAGTACACACCCACTGGTTGACCACTCAGCCAATGGGCACTTATTATGTACTGTACATGCTCACTGACAGTTCAGTCACTGACTGGCAGTGGTGGTATAAGGAGGGCTGTGTCAGTCGCCGGCTCTAGTCAGGTTGGGAGAGGAGAGGAGTGGTGGATTACTTCCTAATGGGGTGGGGGGCCACTTGACTACCAGGGATACCGGAGATTTCGTTTTCATTATCATGAAGATCAGCACCAGGGAGGTAGGACACTACACTATGGAAAAGGGGCTGAGGGATACATTTTAGTTTACAGTGATCCAGGAGGGGGACGCTACACTATGGAAATGGGGTTTGCATTTATTTCTTACTGTGATTGGTGCCGGAGGGGGGGACACTACACTATGGAAATGGGGTGTGCATTTATTTCTTACTGTGATTGGGGCTGGGAAGGGGGACACTACACTACAGAAAAGGGGTTTGAAGTTATGCTTTACAGTGATTGGGGCTGTGGGGGGGGGGACTGTGTACCCAGCCCTAGACTGTGTGCGGGGCACAACCCGATTTTGCACATAGTTAAATATACGCCAGTACAGCCGGCCATAGTTACGCTGGGGGGGACCTCAATATTGTGATGTGCGGCATATGCATGAGACCCCTCATTTGCATAAGTGCATCACATTATTATGCAAGGCGGTGCAGTCGGGGGTGCATGGTGCATTGGTGGCCTTTGAATATGGCCATGCCCCTGATGGCCCACTCAGGTTCAGAGATGCGTGGCACACATCTTCTCTGAATATGTGGCCCTACATCAATAACTACAGTAATTACCATCTTAATTATTTTTGCTGGGTTTGCAATCTGAGAAAAAAAGTGACTGCAAGAAGCTTAGGTTAGCCAAATGAACCTGATAGCTCAGTTTGTAGAGCATGAGGACAATATGCCGGGGCCTGAGTTTGATTCCCAGTTTGGTCACTTTATTACTTTTTCATTATAATTTGTATTTCAAATGTTTACCAATGGTTTACAGTATACTGCACTAATAATCAGTTACCATCTTAAAACTTTTACCAAAGGCAGGGGTGTTCAAATAAATTTTGGGGGGAACTGTCCCAGTGCAAATTGTAGTTTACAATTTATTAGCCCATAGAATTCCTCACTGTCCATCCAAAATAAGCCAAACAATCATCAGAACTGACACAGGTCAGCAGTACCTGCACATATGTAACCCCTAGGTGGCACTATCCCTACAGTTACTACCCCTGCCTATATTTCTGACCACAGGTTGAGGGGCCTGGATTCGATATTAAGGTGCCTCCACCCAGGGTAACAATAGTGGAAGTATCTACCTAACCTGGTACAGCCATCTGGGAAGCTATAACCACCCACAATCCCATCTAGAGACCTTGTACCTTTAGCAAAAGGTAACACACAGTCAGCAATTAACATTAATAATATGCACACACCCTTTACACTTACCACCAGGGTCTGGCCTTCAGCAACTTACCTGGAACCCCATGTAAAGGCAAGGTTAGCAAAACAGGTATACACTTTCAAAATAGTAACCCAACTAATAATATGCTCATAAGCCAGATTAAACGTGAAACAACAATCAGATTTATTAAGTGAGGGACGTTAACAAGGAAGGGGTGTGAATTTAGATGAATGTTTACTATACTAATTTGATTTCAGGTTACTTGGCATGTATATTTAGTCCCAAATGATTAGTCTCACAACACTGGGTACCCAGGATGTTAAACTGGCTAGTCAGAGGCATTGCCCGAGGGTGGCCGGCGTTGCAGCTGTTGTTGGGGCCCTTGATGGAAAGGAAAAAAACAGCATGCACAACAGTGCTTTGAATATCTGTAATCCTGGCCGGTTGACCCAGTCTCTTGTAACCCAGAAAATCAATGAAGCAATTAGATGGTACCACAAATAATTAAATGATTTGTTGCAGGGAGCTACCCTGGATTTACTCACACTACCAGTTGGCAGTGATGAGTCTGGTGATATGGAGACCTCATGTAGGTCACTGAAAGCATGGGGAAGCAGGGCCATCACAACACATCTCCTCTTCATGGCCTTTCCCTTCAGGAGGCCACAACCTGCGAGTTGTCTCCATGCAGCGGCTGGATCCCTGAAGCCAGTCTCTCACCAAAGAACAGTCTCTAGTGCATGCAGTCAGCCTGGGCCAGGTTAGCAAAGGCCCCGGCTGGATAAGAACTTTGGCAAAGTTCAGTTTATTTTCCTGGTGAAGCCTCCAGCTGGGGTAGCAATCCAGTCATGGGCAAAAACAGGTCTCAACCCATGAGTACCATTCAGCATATTTAACAAGAACAGCATTAACTTTTCTTAACACAGTTCGGTTCTAAGCTGGTTGCTATTGCAGTTGATTCACTGAGAGAAACTCTCAATTCTCAAATCACTCTTGCACTGCCTTTGGGCCGAACACTTCACAGGAGCTTCCTCTCGTTCCACATCTCAGGCTGTACCTTCACATATATATTAGATCTCTGCTGCAGTCCAAAGATGCAATTCGGATTATTCCAATCACTGCTATAGGCAGTCCTAAGCAGGAGAACCATAACAGGGAGGCAAGTCATGCCTTTCACCACTGATTCCCATAGGCTCCTTCCTAGGAGCAGCTGCTCGAATGCTCAAGCTGTGCACTCTCCAGACTCTCTGTAGAACTACTCCCAATTCAAACTGTCCCCCTTAAATAAAGGCAGAAGTCCTTGGAATCCAACTGGCTGTTCAGACTGCCTAAAACAATTTAAGTCTTTTAATTGGTTGCAGTTTAGATGCCCAAACCTTGTCCCTGAAATTCTCCCACAAGTCTATATTACAGTCCCAAGAGTCTCTGGTCGAAATCCCAGTTCGTGATTGGCTAACGCACTTCCAAAATGGTGGCTGCAGTATAAGGTTATGTCTAGTTCATGCAACCCCACAAATTCCAAAGTCTGATGCAGCCAGGAAATAAAGTATTTATTTACACTCCCCCACTCACTTGTAGTCCCAACAGTTCTCTTTCAAATAAGCCCACCTTCATTAAATTATACCCTTTGCTTCTGCTGTCACTGCCTCCGTAACATATACCCTCCAGGTGACAGACAGCTCTTTATGAAAATTAATATTTGGTTCATGAATATTTATTAGCCCCGTAAAATGCCCTCGCTTAATCGGTGTTTTAAAACACCTAAACGGCTTCTAAGCGTCATTCTCAAGGTCACCGGCCTCTTTTTAACTTACCAGAGTGCCGGGACCACTGAAAACTCTCTGATTTAACTGCTAGAATGGAGGTCAGTATTTCCAAGGCACCGCTTGCACCTGCGCAATCCCCACTTGCACCTAGATGTATTTGCCGCAGCAGAAGATCACAGTTTAAAGGATGAGCCCAAACTGGGCTAAAACAATTAAAAGGGCTGCTCTTTTGGGGACTTTGGGGAAGATCTAGGGGCACCAGGAGCACTGAAGGAGTTTGGGGGATGCCAGCAGCAGCGGGAGAAACTAGGAGGACATAAGGGCAATCAAGGTAAGCCCCCAAGAGGGGGGTTACATTTCTCCCCTGCCTTAAATGGTTGGCATCCGTGCCAAGACTATAATAAACAAGGATCTACAACAACACGTTACCATATATGCTATTAACAATGTTAGGTCTATCACATAAGTATTCACACTACACAGCATGCTATGCCTTCAAACGGTAGCTTTAAACACTTTACTTAATTCACCCATCTAACATTCTGTCATGACATTTCACATGTAATTATCACACTTCCCTAGATGGGTTAACCATTAAGATGTTTGACCTTTGCATTTACTCTGTGATAACAAACATTAGTTTTACCATATTTCAGACTTTTTTCATTCCCATACTAACATTTTATCATTTACCTTTATACTGTCTTACATAGTAAGTCATATGCATTACGCTTGCTTTCCCACTTGTTGTAAACACAAGCTTTGTACATGAACCCACATGGCTGATAACCTGACCTTGTCAGCTGACTTTGGGCTTTTTTGTAAAATGGCCTCAGGGATACTGGTTTGAGGGTGTTATCACTAACTAAGAAGCGGCCAATCCTACCTTAGGAAGGAAATTGGCTATAATATAAAACCTGTGAGAGGGTTGAATACGGCCCTGTCCCAGTTGTCGTGCAGAAAGTGTTTAAATGCAAGGATCTGTTCTATCCTCTCATTTTCTGCCTTTTCTCTGTCTGGTTGCACACCAAATGTCCTTGTGAGACCTAGGACTTGATCACCCCAATGGTCTTGCAATTCTCTGCCTCTCACTGTCTCTCTGCCTTCCTTGCTGTTCTGTCTTTTCTCCCCCCTTGCATATCTGCTGTTATAAAAATATATGTGAATCATTTTGTGGAAATGTAATTGATATTGGAATCCCTTGTTTAAAACTGTGTATAGTTATACTGTTGAAATGATTACAAAACTAAAACTGTACATGGTTACCCTGTTGAAATGATTACAAAGCTATTTGGAACTCAAGGGGTTAACCTGAGATGCAATGTTTAAGCCTTTGGCAGAAGATGTAAATAAGAGGTCAGTTCTGGGTCACAATGTTCTTTTTGCCGCACATGCTGAAACTGACAAGAACATTGGAAACTTACAAGAACACTATGTGAGAAGCATGCTGTTTTCTTAATGAGTGGGAGGCTGCAAAGACTTATAAAAACAGAGCTGCAATTTCTTGCAAGAGAGAAACACAGAGACTGAGACTGGAAATTGAGAAGAAACCCAGATGGACTTTCTCCATTAATACTGCCTTTGTAAATAGCTATACTGAACAATTTTTTTTTATTTTACTGTTATTAATAATAAGACTCGTGTTGTGAATTTTACAACTGCTCCTGGTTTTCCTGTGCTTCCTGACCTGTGCCTTGACAACAGATGGTGTCAGCCTAAGTGGGATTTACGCCATCCATACTCTAAGCCAGGAGTTTTGTGCATCAGTACTAGACCTGGTACCAGGGAAGCATAGAAGAAAGGTATGGATTCTGCAGCATCAAGCCCAGGAGTAGTTACCAGGGGAATGGCAGCCAAACTAGCAGAGACAGAAGTCCAAGCTGAGACTGTACAGGTAGCAGCAGTTATAGAAAAAGAACAGGCAGTGACACAACGTGAAAGCTTGATTGCCTTTTTAAATGGTGGGCTACACAACAAAAAGAGATGGAGAAACAGAGAAGAGAGGAGATGCAGCAGAGAGAACAAGAAATTTAATGTTTAGAAGTACAGAGAAAAGAAAAAATGCAACAACTCAAACAGCAGAGAAAAGAAGAGATGCAGCGACAGGAGGAGGAGAGAAGAGATGCAACAATAGGAGCAGTGATGGCTGGATGCCTTGCAAGTTATTAAAGCTGGAGGATCAAGCACTGGTCCAGCAGAGGAACAAGACACAAACAACTTAAAATACATTAAGTTTACAAAGTTGTGTCCCTCGGATGATATTGAAGCATACCAGACAACTTTTAAAAGGGTTGCCCCAGCCTACCAGTGGCCAAAGCAGCAATGGGCAGTCAGACTGGTACCTTACCTGAGAGGAAAAGTCAAACTTGCCTACAGCAATATGGACACTGCACAGTCAGAAAACTATGACCTGGTGAAAAGCAAAATCCTAAAAAGGTGTGACATCACAGGAGAAACCTACAGGCAGAGATTTCGGTCTCTGAAGTACAACTCAGTCGACAATCCTTGAGAAGCCTTCACCTGACTCAGAGAACTCCCGATAAAGTGGCTCCAACCAGAGAGCAAAACAGTCCTACAGATTATTGACACATTTGCAATGGAGCAATTCATCAATATCCTGCCTACAGATGTGCAGCTTTGGGTAAAGGAACACTGACCAGAAAGTGGGGAAAAAGCTGTTTCTTTAGCCGAAGACTACCAAATGGCCAGACAAACACCACAGTAGCAAGGGAACAGCTAAGCACCGGTAAGACACTCTTTTTTCCATTTAAACTCCAAGTCTGATAAGAAGAACTCTGGTGGGGGTAACAAATCTGTGCCAAAAGATGTTTTTTGCTATAACTGTAATAAACCAGGTTATACTGCAAGAAATTGCTGTAGTAAGAAGAGTGACACTGGAGCAGATTTGTCCTTAGCAAATTGGGGCAAGTACTTAACAGATGTGAAGGTGGGAGATACGACTGTGAAGGGACTTATAGATTCAGGAAGCAGACAGACCCTAGTATATATTGAAGATGTTAGGAAAACAATGTCCAAAAGGACCAGGTACTGGTGTCATCTGCAACAACGGGGACACTCAATACTTTCCCACCAGCCAAGTGACTCTGACTATTAATAGGGTGTCGCACCAAATGAAAGTAGGGGTAGTAGAAACATAGAACATAGAAACATAGACTTTGACGGCAGATAAGGACCGCTAGGCCCATATAGTCTGCCCATTTCCCTACATACAGGATAGGCCGCAGATCCTAGTTAACCAACAGCCTATATCTTCCTGCCACCCACAAGAATTGCCTTATGTCTGTCCCATGCATTCTTGAATTCTCCCACAGTTTTAGACCCACAACTTCCTCAGGAAGGCTGTTCCATGCATCCACTACCCTCTCTGTGAAATAATACTCCTCACATTGCCCCTGAACCGCCTCCTTCTATCTTTTAAATTTTCCCTTGTTCTTGCAAGTCTCTTTTCTGAAAGATGCTACTCTCTTGGACTTTGTTGATTCCTTGAGGTACTTGAAAGTTTCTATCATGTCCCCCCTCTCCCTTCTTTCCTCAAGGGTATACATATTAAGCTCCTTTAGTCTCTCCTCATACGGCTTCTCTTGCAGACCCTGCACCATTTTAGTTGCCCTCCTCTGGACTCCCTCTATCCTGTCTATGTCCTTGCAGAGATGGGGTCTCCAGAACTGGACACAGTATTCCAGATGGGGTCTCACCAACTGTCTGTACAGAGGGATAACAACTTCCTGTTTTCTGCTGCTGATGCCTCTCCCTATACATCCCAGTATACCCCGGCCCTCCCTACTGCCTTCTCACATTGCTTGCTAACCTTAAGGTCATCTGATATGATTACCCCAGGTCCCTTTCCTGTTTTGTTGTTGTTACTACCTCCCCACCCATTGTGTATTCTTCCCTGGGTTCTTGTTTCCCAGGTCCATTATTTTGCACTTTTTGCATTGAATCCTAGCTGCCATACGTCTGACCATTCCCTCCAACCTTGTCAAGTCCCTTTTCATCCTTTCCACCCTCATTATCAACCCTGTTACAGATCTTTGTGTCATCTGCAAAAGGCATACTTTTCCTTCCAGTCCTCTGCAATGTCACTGATGAAGACATTAAAAGGACTGAACCTAATACTGAACCCTCGTGGCACCCACTAGTCACCGCCCTTTCATCAGAGTGGACTCCATTTACAATTACCTTCTGTGTCCTGTTGTCCAGCCAATGTTTTACTTAGGCTACCACCTGGGACCCACTCCAGGCTGGTTAATTTGACTAATAATCTTTGTGTGGGACTGTGTCAAATGCCTTGCTAAAAGTCTAGGTAGGCCATGTCCACAGCCCTCCCTGGTCTACTACTTTGGTCACCCAGTCAAAGAAATCTATTATCTGCCTGACATGACCTTCCCGCTGTGAACCCATGCTGCCTTGGATCCTGTGCTCCACTGACCTCTAGGTACTCAACTATTCTTTCCTTCAGAAGTGACTCCATCACTTTCCCTACCACAGAGGTCAGACTGACAGGTCTGTAGTTTCCTGCCTCTGTCTTGGTCCCACTTTTGTGAACGGGAATCACATCCACCTTCCTCCAGTCCTCGGGTACCACACCATCCTCCCATGATTTATTAAAAAGAGTAGCCAGTGGTTTCACTAGTTCCTTCCTTAATTCTTTTAGAATTCTGGGGTGAATTCCATCAGGACCCATTGCTTTGTCCACCTTCAGTTTTAGGAGTTCTTGCAGAACCCTTTCTTCTGTGAAAGGACTGGGATTGACCCCTATCAAGAGTGCTTCTGTTAACTGGATTAGGCACTCCCTCTCCTCTTTGTGAATACTGAGCAGAAATATTCGTTCAGTATTCCTGCTTTTCACTGTCCCCTCTGCCCACCCACCGTTCATTCTATTCAGCCTCACTATCCCTCCCTTTGTCTTTCTCACCGCTGATGTACCTATAAAAGGTTTTATCCCCTTCTTAACTGAGTTGGCTATCTTTTCCTCAGTTTGGGCCTTTGCTATTCTGACTTCCCTCCCTGCTTCTTTTCTGCCTTAACTGGTACAGCTCTCTGTCCTGCTCCTTCTGTGTTTCCTTATACTTCGGAATGCTATCTTTTCTTCCTGACTTTCACAGCCACCTCTTTGAGAACCATAGTGGCTTTTTCTTTCATTTTGATTTATTTGCTTCACACAAAGGCTTGTTGCCTCTGTGATGGCAGTTTTGATAGTTCCCCATTGTTGCTCCACACCTCCTTCTAGCCTGTTTGCTAGTGCTTTTCTGAGGCACTCTCCCATCTTGCCAAAGTCAGCCCTCCTAAAGTCCAGTACCCTCACTTTTGTATGGCTTGACTCTGTAGCTGAGTTAAACGTGAACCACACTGTTTGATGGTCACTTGTCCCCAGATGGCAACCCACTTCTAGATCTGAGATCCTCTCACTGCCCCGATTTGAGAGTACGAGGTCTAAGATTGCTCCCTCACGAGTGGGTTCCAAAACTAGCTGTCTAATGCCTGCCACCTGTAGGGCATCAGAATGGCCCTGCTCTTGGATGTGGCTGCAGCAAATGTGCTCCAGTTAACATCTGGCATATTCAGGTCTCCCATCAACAGTATCTCCCTTTCTCTGCCATTCTAAGAATGCCTTCCATCATATCCTTGTCCATTCCTTCCCTGACATGGGGTCTGTACACAACCCCTGTGCAGATTGTGGTGCTCTTTCCAGTCTCCAAGGTGACCCACAGTGCCTCCCTCCTCCTTACTAAGCAAGAGGGGTATGGGTCTGAAGGGAGTACAAGGGGTGAGAATGGTGCAGAAATGGACACAAGTCCCTTTAAACGAGAAAAGTCCTGAAGGAACTGGAAGTAATAAAGAGCTGATAAAGCAATGGGGCCAGATGGGGTGCACCCCAGGTCCTTAAAGAACTAAGAGAGGTGGTGGCTGAACCTCTGGCTATCCTGTTCAGCCAATCACTGGAAACAGGGGAGGTACCAAAGACTGGAGGACAGCAGATGTAGTCCCCTTATACAAAAAGTGGGAACAAAGAGGAAGCAGGGAACTACAGACAGTCAGCCTCACCTCGGTAGTGGGAAAGATCATGGAAGCACTACTGAAGGAGAGATTGGTGGAACATCTGGTTGTCAATGGACTACAGGACCCAAGGCAGCATGGTTTCACCAGGGGAGGTCATGTCAGACCAACCTCATTGAATTTTTTGACTGGGTGACTAGGGAGGTGGATCAGGGAGGCAGTGGACATGGCCTATCTGGACTTCAGCAAGGCCTTTGACACTGTGCCACATAGAAGACTATTACACAAACTGGGGACTATGAGTGTGGGCAGGACAGTAGTGTGGTGGGTAGGTAACTGGCTGGGTGGCAGGACACAGAGGGTGGTGGTAAATGGCTGTCACTCCACAGAGGGAAGAGTGACCAGTGGGGTACCACAGGGATCAGTGCTGGGACGGTCCTATTCAACATCTTCATCAGTGACATTGCACAGGATATAGAAGGCAGAATTTCACTGTTCGCTGATGACACAAAGCTCTGTAACAGAGTAGACACACCAGAGGGTGTAGACAGAATGAGAAGGGACCTGCAGAAACTTGAAGAATGGTCAAGGGTTTGGCAGTTGAAATTCAATGCAAAAAGTGCAAGATAATGCATATGGGGCACAAAACCCTGGCACAAATATCAGTTGGGGGTGAGATATAGCATGCACCAAGCAGGAAAAGGATCTTGGGGTTGTCATCTCTGATGACCTCAAGGTAGGAAACAGTGTGAAAGGCATCAGGTAAAGCAAATAGGATGCTGGGATGTATAGGCAGGGGCATCACCAGCAGGAAAGGGAGGTCATAATTCCGCTATACAAGACACTAGTGAGGCCCACCTGGAGTACAGTGTACAGTTCTGGAGACCATACCTACGTGAAGGACATAGACAGGGTAGAGAAGGTTCAGAGGAGGGTAACAAAGATGGTGCATGGGTTGCATCACAAGTCCTATGAAGACAGGTTGAAGGAACTGAACATGTACTCCCTGGAGGAGAGGAGAGAGAGGGGATATGATAGAGACATACAAGTATCTTACGGGAGGAACAGGGTGCAGGAAAACACTATTTTAAGCGAAAAGATGTTTCAGGACTAGAGGGCATGGGATGAAGTTGGAGGGAGGACGATTCAGAGGAAACATGAGAAAGAATTTCTTCACAGAACGGGTGGTGGACAAGTGGAACACCCTGCCAGAGGGAAGTGGTGGGGGCTGAAACAATCACAGGATTTAAGAATGCATGGGATAGACATAAAGGAATTCTAGAGGTCAGGGTAAGGGAAATAGACTTCTAGGAAAACAAACTGAACTTACAAGCTCAAATGGGCAGACTAGGTGGGCCATAGGCCCTTATCTGCCGACACTGTCTATGTATCTATGTATCTATGTATCTCTCCTCCCTGTTTACTCTTTTGTTCAGTTGCTTTGATCCCTTCCTTTACATAGAGAGCTACTCCTCCCCCTCTTCTCCTCTGCCTGTCTCTTCTTAGGTTATGTACCTGGTATGTTAACATCCCAGTCATGGTTCTCTGTGTACCATGTTTCTGTGACTGCTACGATATCCAGGCATCCTCTTCATTAAGGCCACCAGCTCAGGAGCTTGTTGCCAGACTAGAGCATTGGTACTCATTACCCTCCATTTCCTGATGGCCTTACCCTTTTGCCCCATCCCTGTCGTTTGCCTTTGTCACTTTCTCCATTTTACCCCTGCCCTTCTCCCTATCGACACCTCCATGTTGGTGTTTGCCACACTTACTACTGTGATTGTTTGGGGGCTAGATTTTCCTGCTCCTTTCCAGTGCCTCCCCTTGGCTAGTTTAAAAGCTAGCCAATGAAGCATTTAAACCTATCACCTAGGATCCTGGTTCCCTCCGGACAGATGCAGCCCATCATGCCAGTATAGGCTTGCATCACCCAGGTGACCCCTAGTCCCCAATGAAGCCAAACCCTGAGCTCCACACCAGTTTTTCAACCACTGATTGAATCCCATGGTACGGAACACCCTAGCCTCCTCCTATGCCATAGAAGGTGGTAGCAATACGAGAAGGTTACCGTAAGTGCATACTTGACTAAGGCCCCCTCCCCAATTCCACAAACTCTTCCTGCACTTCTCTAATCCCTTTCTTAGCCAGGTCATTTGTCCCTAGGTGGACAATGACATCCAGCTCCCTCCCCTGTGCAGCTGCTCCGGCAATCCTGAGGATTTGCTCCCTGTCCCTCCAAGCCATGGCAGCCAGGCAGGCACCTTACCTCCCTCTCCCCTTCCTTCCCCAGTTCTACCTTCCTAACAATGGAGTCCCCCACCAGGAGTTGTTTCCTTCCCCTGCAGGGTCCCCTGCCACACTCCTGTGGGTCTCCTTTGTGGAGTTCCCAGCATCCTCCTTGGTCTCCACTGTGGTGCCTCCATAGAGGAACCACACTTTGCCAGAATGGCATAGGAATGTGGAGAGGTACAACTGGAGGGGATGCGCCTCTGTTCCACCACCCTCACCTCCCTGAGCCCACTGTGAGGTCCAACCGCTTCCTCTTTCTTGGCAACCTCTGAGGCACGGCAGTGGCACTGGTGGTCCCTGGATGGAAGAGGAGGTCCCACAAATCCTGGCCAACTTAGCCTGAGATGAGCAACTTCCTCCTCAGCCCAGAGAGGTGCCTGCAGATGGGACAACACCGCATCCTCCAGAACATCTCCCGGAAGACTGCTGCTCCACAGCCACTGCACTGCACCTCTCCAATCATGTCTTATTTCTTGCCCCTTAACTGTTTGCAATCCCTACTCTTTCCTCTGTTTTTTTTTCTCTCTCTCCTTACTTCTGCCTGTGTGCCCTTTAAGCTCCTGATTGTCCTGTTCTGAGACAAGAATATCCTATATTTCTCAGTAGACCACTTACTTGTTCAGAGGCAGACCTCCAGCAGCTAGAGGGGGCTGAGAGCTACTCTTGCCCTTCTAGGATGGTGGGTCCTTGGTGGTTCTGTGATCACTCACTTCCTGCCCCTAAACAGGAAGTTCCTGTTGTCAGTCAAATCCTGTGCCTATAAAAATAGAACTAGCTTTGGGTGGCGGGGTGGAGGGGAGGGAAGGAGGGCAATATAGTCCCAGCAGAGAAGTTCAGTCACACAGCAGTCCTTTCTCCTGGTGTCTTCTGAAAAGCTAGCTTAGTACTTAAGTTACCTGTACCTGTGATTATTGGAAACAACTTTCCAGGATTTACTGAGTCAATCAAAGAGGGAGTAAATCCTGATGTTTTAGCAGCTGTGGTGACAAGAACTCAGGCAAAGAAAATCTCAGATCGTGGGGACTTTTTTCCTTTCGCTGATTTTGATTCAGACTTGTTTGAGCACAGCTCAAAGATCCAGAAATCCAGGAAAGAAAGACAACGCCTGAAGAAACTGTGGCAATAAAAGACTGATGGACATAAGGGGTTAACATATGAAAATGCTGAAACTAAACTGATCACTGATTGTGATTTTCTTTCAGAACAAGCTACCAATGTTTCTCTCGAGGTTTATTTTAAGCAGCTGGGGTTGAAACCAAAACAGGGTGAACCTATGTTTAAAAAATATAATGGGCTACCGTACAGAGTTTGGGTTAAACCTCAAACACGGGACCATACAGAACAATTGGTTATACCACAGAAGGGGAGGGATTGCACCCTTGCCAGATTGCTGTACAGATTTTACTGGCCTGGAATTCATGAAGATGTTGCTAGCTATTGCAGTTCATGTGCCCCTATCCCTTTCCTCCCCCCCCGGGCATTTCCTGACTTTCATCCATTCCCTCCCTCCCCTTTAGAGCTCTTACCCTCACCCTCTACCCTCCGACAATGGCCTTCCTGCCTGCATACCCCTTTCCTTCTTACCTGCAGTACTTATTTCCAAAATAGCCCTTGGCTGGTATGTCATGCTACCTAACATTTGGCTCATTTTGAATTACTGGAATTTCCTAAGCCTCAGTCTCTTACTTCTTTTTATTGTGTAACTATGTATTATTATGTTGACCTTTGTATGTATGTATGTTATGTATACCCCCCATTCCTTCAACGTGGAACATTTGTAAACGAGCAGTTCCTGCTCAAAGGTATTTGTAATCCTAGATTTCAATAAAAAAAATTTAAAAAAAATGTGCTGAGTGTTAGAAAGTAGTCCCGGTGACTAAAAAAGACAAGGTGCCCCTGATGCTCCTACCCTTGAAAGATGTGCCTTTTGAGAGAATTGCAGTGGATGTAGTTGGCCCCTTAGACAAAAGTAAAAATGGTAATCGATTCATTTTGGTAGTATGTGACAATGCTACCCGATACCCAGAGGCAGTTCCAATGCATACTGTCAGGGCCTCAAAAGTGGCAGCAGAGCTTGCCAACATTTTCAGCAAAGTGGGCATACCTAAAGAAATCATTACTGACCAGGGAAGTAATTCTGGTGCTTCATTACTTAAGGAGCTGACTTTGCACTTACAATAGATCACAATCATCTCTGTCGGCTTAACCAAATGAAGGATAAAAATTCTAGAATCACACGGTGGTACCTGGCATTACAGCCATTTAAATTTAAAGTGATAAATTTGGGAAAGAAAATGTCAATGCTGATTTTCTGTCTAGATATGAATCAGGAAGAAAAAATTACTCACCTTAGTAATGTTGTTTCTTCTAATGGAGTCTTGCTATATTATAGACATTAGCAGTTTGTTCCAGCTCTAGAACTGCCCCGGAGTGAAATGGTTAAAACCATTCCAAAATAGAATTTTGGCACGAGAGCAGCTCTATCTGTGTCATTTCAAACTTGAACTGTCAGATCTTTACGAGCCAAACTCACTAAGGTCTGTGTGGAAGCTGTAACCTACACTAGCCAAATGGCTACCTAAATAATAACAACCATTGATGGTCCCAACACCCAAGACTCAAGTCAGGGACCAGAAATACTAACACCATTCTAATAATATCAAAATGGAACATAAGTATAATAAAACACACACAGCGTACACATACACACCCCAAAGTCCCAAAGGGACAAAATGCTAACAAGACATAAGTAGTGCCCACACTAAGTTTCCCGCACCCCCCAAGTAGAGGTTCTGAGAGGGGCAGGTTGGAGGTCTATAATATAGCAAGACTCCATTAGAAGAACAACATTACTAAGGTGAGTAATTTTTCTTCAAACAACATGAAGTCTTGCTATATTATAGACATTAGCAGAATACACAGCAGTACCTCCATGGAGGAGGGCAGAACCTACTTAGGGAATAGACTCTGAAGAACAGCTGTGCCAAAGCGAGCATCTCTCCTGGCCTGGACATCCAGGGAGTAATGCTTGGTAAAAGTGTGTGCCGTTTTCCAAGTAGCAGCCTGGCAAATCTCTAATAAAGGGATATCTCTGGCAGCAGCTAGAGACGCAGCTGTACCCCTGGTAGAATGAGCCCTCAAACCGGTGGTGGGGGCTCTGCCCACTTTCTGATAACAAAATTGGATACAAGAGACAATCCACCTGGCTACTGATCTCTTAGTGGCAGGTTTGCCTTTCCCCAACTTCACCATAGGTAAGGAAAAGTTGGAGGGATTCGAACCTGTGACCTTTGGTACGCTCTATATAATAACTAAGAGCTCTCTTAACATCCAGGCTGTGCAACCTTCTCTCACCCGAAGAGGAGTGATCAGTGAAAAATACTGGAAGGGAGATAGATTGATTAAGATGGAAATCTGAAACCACCTTAGGCAAAAACTTCCTATTAGTCCTAAGGACTACCTTATCCCTGTGGAAAGAAATAAAGTCAGTCTCCACTGACAAGGCTTGCAATTCACTTATGCATCTGGCGAAGTGATAGCCACTAGAAAAACAGTTTTCCAAGTTAGGTACTTAAGCTCTGCAGAAGACAGAGGTTCAAAGGGGTTGCATTAACTGGGCAATGCAAACATTAAGGTCCCAAGCAGGGGCGGTTCCTGAAAGGGAGGATTAGTATGGAGTAATCCCTTAAAAACTTGGAAAACACAGGATGAGAGGAAAGAGGGATGACTTTCCTGCTGACACAAAAGCAGACACAGCTGCCAAATGAACTCTCAGGGTAGCTGGTCTGAGACCCAAGGAATTAAGATGTACCATGTAATCTAACAAAATGGGCAATTCAGCAGATTCTGGGAAATATTTTCCCAGCACACCAAATGGAAAACCTTTTCCATTTAGAACTATAAGTAGCCCTAGTGGAAGGCTTTCTGGAAGCCTTTAGGATCTCAAGAACACCCCTGAGAGAGGTGTAAATCAGCAACTCTAACTCCTCAAGAGCCAGGCCTTGAGGTTGAGGGATTGAGGTCCGGATACCAAACCCTTCCTGGGCACAAGTCAACAGATTGTGATTCCTGGGGAGGCACAGGGAAGATGGACTGTCAGAGACAGAAGGAGTGGGTACCAGGGCTGCCTGGCCCAATCCGGGGCAATCAGAATCACCCTGCAAGGCTGAGATCTGATTTTGACTAGTACTTTGAATAGGAGAGGAAAGCGGGGGAAAGCAAAGAGGAACTTCCCCTCCCAATCCAGAAGAATGGCATCCAGGGGAACTGAGCCCAGCACTGGAGGCCTGCAACAGAACAGAGGAAGTCTGTGATTGTCTGGGGCTGCAAAAAGATCTATCTGAGGGATGCCCCACCTGGCAAAAACTATCCCCAGCACTTGAGGATCCAGGGACCATTCGTGATGGCCCTGGGAAATCCTGCTGAGGGCATCCGCTAGGACATTGTCCTTCCCTGGAAGATGAACTGCTATGAGGGAAGTGTTCAGGGAATAGGCCAGAGACCACAACTTCATTGCCTCGGTGCACAAGGCCGAAGACCGAGTGCCCCCCTGTTTGTTGATGTACCACATTGTTGTGGTGTTGTCTGTTCTGACTTGTATCACCTTGTCGTGGACAGATGTAGAAAAAGCTTGAAGAGCTAAAAAGACAGCTCTGAGTTCCAGCAAATTGATGTGGAGCAGAGATTCCTGGGGGGACCAAACTCCCTGAGTGGAAAGGTCGCCCATGTGGGCTCCCCAACCCAGAAGGGAAGCATCTGTAGTGAGAGTCAAGTCTTGAGAAGGGAAATGAAGGGACCCAGCTCTTAATTGCTCTGATCCTGCCACCACTGGAGAGCTAGGATCAAGGTTCGAGTCACTGGGACCAACTTGGAAAGGGTCTCTTCTCTGAGACCAAAAGGTTCTCAAGTGAAACTGAATGTCTCTCATCTGAAATCTGGCTCCCTGCACAACAGCTGTGGATGCAGCCATGTGCCCCAGGAGCTGCAGAAAGTGTCTTGCTGGTCGAGAGACCTGCAGGTGAAGGAAGAGGCCAGAGCCACTAAATTCCTTACCCTTTCTGGGGAAGAAGGCTCTGGCTAGCTTTGTGTCCAGTTCTGCCCCTATAAAGGTGAGTACCTGGACTGGTTCCAGAACTGACTTTGGTAGGTTTAGCAGAAAACCCAGGGAGGTGAGAAGCTGCTGGGTGACCTGCAGGTGAGATTTTACCTGTTCTGGGGACTGGCCTACAATGAGCCAGTCGTCTAGATAGGGAAAAACAGCAATCCTCTGCCTCCTTAAGTGGGCCACTGCTAGACACTTTGTGAATACCCTTGGAGCAGAGGTAAGGCCGAAGGGCATTGCTCTGAACTGGTAATGACCTGAGGAAGTTCGAATCTGAGGTACTTTCGATGGGATCTTCTGATTAGGACATGGAAATAGGGCATCCTTGAGGTCCAGGGAGGCTAGCCAGTCCCCTGGCCTTAGGGAAGGTAAAATCATTGCCAGAGTTACCATTTTGAACTTTGGTTTCAAA
This sequence comes from Neoceratodus forsteri, assembly GCA_016271365.2. Taxonomy (NCBI): domain Eukaryota; kingdom Metazoa; phylum Chordata; order Ceratodontiformes; family Ceratodontidae; genus Neoceratodus; species Neoceratodus forsteri. The sequence goes on from CM057450.1 coordinate 718,576,354, forward strand.
AGATGCTTGTTCAGATATCTGAGATCTAAAATGGGCCGCCATTCTCCTGTCTTTTGGGGTAAGGAAGTATCTGGAATACAGACCCTGCCCTGATGCAGGGAGGAACCCTTTCTACTGCTCTGAGAGCTAACAGGGATGAGACCTCTGTTTCCAGAGCGAGGGTCTCTAAGCACTTGCAGGTAGAAAAAGTCTGCTTCTCAACTTGGGAAACTTTTTGAAGCTGAGAACCAGACCTGGCTTACTACTTCCAGAACCCACTTGTCTGAGGTTAAAGAAGCCCAATTCTGACTGAAGTAAGCCAGCCTGCCCCCCACTGGTATAGGAGAATCGGCCCTGGGCACCCCATCAGGTGCCTGTTTCTTTAGGAGCTTTAGGCTGGGGTGGGAGCAGGTCTGCCCACCCCTCGTCTGCCCCTGCCTCTGAAGAAGCCCCTCTGAGCATAGGCAGAGGAGGCCTGAGTCTGGTAGAAAGGCCTGTGAAAGGCCTCACCCTATCCCTAGGGGCATGCCTTTGAGGATTGGCTTGCAGCTCCCTTAGCCTGGGCACTCTTGTAAGTAGTCCTATATTCATCCATCTTCTTCATGTAATTCTCTGTCTGCTCTCCAAACAGAAATTTCCACCACAGGAAAATCCATAGCCTTAGTCTGGGTATCCTGTGACAAAGTAGTACACCTGAGCCAGGCCAACCTCACGAAAAGCTACAGATGTGGCCATGACCGAGAGGAAACATCATTAACATCCACAGCAGCATGAAACTGAACCTAGAGGCCTTCAATGCCATCAGCAGCCACCTGTTCTAGCTCGCCAGCCAGCTGGCCATGGGCTTGCTTGGCTAATTCCATAACAGTATCCCATCTAGATTTCTGATACCTAGCTACATAAGCCATATAATTTGCTTGCCTGAGTCCCAGAGAGGCTGCCATATACTGTTTTAGCCATGGCATCAATCTTCCTGGAATCCTTGTCAGAGGATGTGAAGCCAGGGAATATTAGTTTATCACAGGCTGCAGCCTGAACTACTAACATGACTGCATTGCTGAGAAAGGAATTCTGTATCAGGACCTGACAATGTGTACCTTCTGCCCATCTTTTTATCTACAGGAGGCACAGACTTAGGAGCTTTTAAAATTTTATTGTTTGCTTCCTAAAAGACTTATGCAAAGGAAAAGACAATCTCTAGACTCTGGAATATCCATCATTTCTACAAAATCAGGCTCCTCTTGCTCATCCACAGCTTCTTCCAAAGGGAAGCTGGAGGGTTTCAGCAACTTTTTGTAAAACATAAAATGAGATGGGACTCAGATAGCATAGGGGAGATTCTAAGGTCTGTCTGGGAAATGTCAGTTCAATGGGCACACCAGACCTTCCCAGCCACATTCATACTGTTCATAATCATCCTCCCTCCTCTGGTTCATAAAACTCCTCAACATCATATTCCTGAACCACTGGAACGGACGAACCGACCTTTTGCCAGACAGTGGCGGTTCGGACGAAACCTGAGACAGTGACTGGACAATTTGTATGGCTTTTGCTATCTCTGCAGCAGTTGAAGAAGGGATTTTGGACTCCAAACCTGCTGACTTTCTTGTTTTCTTTACTGGAACTGGTTCCTCAGAACCAGCTTTTCTTTGGCCCGAGGAAGTCTCGCCCTGGTCAGAGGGCACTCCCTCTGGTTCGGGGCCATCCGGGTCAGCGGACTTTTTGGCCTCTCGTTCCCTGAGCCTGCCCAATCTCTTTTCCAGGGTGGCTGCAGGGAAATTCTTACATATCTGGCAGTCTGACTGGAGGTGGTCAACCCCAGACAATAGACACATGTGGTGTGTGGGTCAGCCTTGGCAAAGGCTTCCCCACAGACATCACAGTGTTGAAACCCAGTGGGACCGGTTTTTCTTTTGGGTTTCTCAGACATAATGCCAGCCTAACCAGAAAACTTGCCCTTTAAATGGCAGTGCCAGGCAAGACACCCTTATCGGTTCCCAACCGTGTCACGGGTATTGGAAAAAAACGTAATAAAATCCGTTTTTAGAGCGATAACAACGAAACCGCGCACTCTAAAATGTTAAACTTTAAAATTAATGAGTTTTAAACCAGCTGATCGGTTCAAAACCGAACCGATAAACTTACAAGTTCCACACAGACAAAACCTTTTAATTACTTACGATTACCAGAGACACAGCTTGAACCGAACGGTTTTGCGGTTAAAATAAAACTATTCTCGGTTGAATCGGACTGAGAAAACACTGTTTAAACCGAGAAATGAACCGAGCAGTAGGAGAAATCTCCGGAGTGACTGTTCACTGAGGCGGAGTAAAGAATCTGACAGTTCAGGTTTGAAATTACACAGATAGAGCTGCTTCTTAGAACTCGTGCTTAAAGTTCTATTTTGGAATGGTATTAACCATTTCACCTCCGGAGCAGTTCTAGAGCTGGATCAAACTGCTACTGTCATAATATAGCAAGACTTCACGTTGTTTGAAACAAGCATGGGGTGAGAGATCCAAGAAAGGAGTAACATAGAAACATAGAAACATAGACTTTGACGGCAGATAAGGACCACTTGGCCCACCCAGTCTGCCCATTTCCCTACCTACTGGATAAGCTGCAGATTCTAGTTAACCAACAGCCTATTTCCTGCAACCCCCCACTATAATTGCCTTATGTCTGTCCCATGCATGTTTGAATTCCTCCACTGTTTTAGACCCCACAACCTCTCCAGGAAGGCGGTTCCATCGTCCACCACTCTCTCCGTGAAAAGAATTTCCTCACATTACCCCTGAGCCATCCCCCACTAACTTTAAATTGTGCCCCCTTGTTCTTACACATCTCTTTTTCTGAAAGATGCTACCCTCCTGGACTTTGTTGATTCCCTTGAGGTACTTAAAAGTTTCTATCATGTCCCCCTGTCGCTCCTTTCATCAAGGGTATACATATTAAGCTCTCTCAGTCTCTCTTCATATGGTTTCTGATGTAGACCCTGCACCATTTTAGTTGCCCTCCTCTGGACTGCTTCCATCCTGTCTATGTCCTTGCGTAGATGAGGTCTCCAAAACTGCACGATACTCAGATGGGGTCTCACCAACTGTCTGTATAGAGGGATAACCACTTCCTTTTTCTACTTGAGATGCCTCCCTATGCATCCCAGTATCCCCCTGGCTTTCGTGACTGACTTCTCACATTGCATACCCACCTTTAGGTCATCTGATATGACTACACCCCAGATCCCTTTCCATTATTGTTGTTGTTAGTACCTCCCCTGCTATTGTGTACTCTTTTGGATTTTTATTTCCCAGGTGCATTACTTTGCACTTCTTTGCATTGAATCTAAGTTGCCATATGTCTGACCATTCCTCCAACCTTGCCAAGTCCCTTCTCATCCTTTCTACCCCCCCTTGTGTATCAACTCTGTTACAGATCTTTGTGTCATCCACAAAGAGGCATACCTTTCCTTCCAGACCCTCTGCAATGTCACCTATAAAGGCGTTAAGAGGACTGCCCCAATACTGAGCCCTGAGGTACTCAATAGTAACCCCCCTTTCTTCAGAATGTGTTCCATTCACTATTACCTTCTGTGTCCTGTTGTGCAGCCAGTTTTCTACCCAGGCTACCACCCTGGGACCCACTCCCAGGCTGGCTAACTTGATTATTAATCTTTTGTGCGAGACTGTGTCAAATGCCTTGCTAAAGTCTAGGTAGGCCATATCCACAGCCCCTCCCTGGTCTATTACTTTGGTCACCCAGTCAAAGAAATCGATTAGATTTGTCTGACATGACCTTCCTGCTGTGAATCCATGCTGCTTTGGGTCCAGTGCCCTGCTGGCCTCTAGGTACTCAACAATTCTTTCTTTCAGAAGTGATTCCATCATTTTCCCCACCACTGAGGTCAAACTAACAGGTCTGTAGTTTCCTGCGTCTGCCTTGCTCCCACTTTTGTGAAGGGGAATCACATCTGCCCTCCTCCAGTCCTCAGGTACCACCCCATCTTCCCATGATTTGTTAAAAAGTGTGGTTAGTGGTGTCACTAGGTCCTCCCTTAGCTCTTTTAGGATTCTAGGGTGAATCCCATCAGGCCCCATTGCTTTGTCCACCTTGAGTTTTAGAAGTTCTTTCAGTACTCTTTCTTCTTTAAATGGACTGGTATCAACCCCACTACCCAGAGTGCTTCTACTGTTGGTTTAGGTAACTCCTCCTCTTCTTCTTTTGTGAATACTGAGCAAAAGTATTCATTCGTTATCTCTGCCTTTTCACTGTCTCCCTCTGCCCACCTCCCCTCTCCTTTATTAATCTTCACTATCCCTCCCTTAACCTTTCTATGTTCCCTAATGTACCTATAAAAGGTTTTATCCCCCTTCTTAACTGAGTTGGCTATCCTTTCCTCGGTTTGGGCCTTTGCTTTTCTGACTGCCTTCCCCACTTCTTTCTGCTTTAATTGATATAGTTCCCTGTCGTGCTCTGTCTGGGATTCCTTATACTTTTTACTCAGCACTTCCCTGCCAGTATTAAACTTTATTAAACTTTTCCACTATATTAACCACCTACAAGTGTGATGTAAAATTTTACTTATTCTAGCTCTGTGGAGATCAGACACACAGGATTCAAAACCTTAAGAATATAATGGATACAGCAGAGTAATAAGTAAAACAGAAATGGACAGTCTTTCATGGTATGTCTTCTGCCTTCTTGGCTGTAAGATTATTGGCCTCCTTAGCTGCGGCAGCCATCTTCGAGGCCCACTTACCCGTGTCCCCCGGATCAGTAAAAATATATACCTTACTGTCATAGACGATCCATAACTTTGCAGGAAACTGGATAGTGTGGGGAATATTGTGCTCTCTGAGAACTGCACATACCCCATCAAACTTCTTTCAGCGAACATGGGTTGCATATGAATAATCAAGGAAAATATGTACCATCTCCTCATCCAAATTCAGCCGCCCAAATCACTTTGCCAGATTTAACAAAGTGTCCCAAGTACTCATACAATCCAAGGTGACCATTAGAATCCATGGGAGTTCCATCAATGGTTTACCTCTACATGGAATCTGCTACGCTTTGATGATGGTAAACTCCAAGTTAGAGATATGTGATCGGAAATTATCAAAGAACCAGTCTTTGACAAACAGTTTAGCAGAGTCCTCCTCAGCACCTTCTGGTATGCCTATCAAGTGCACATGTTGGCTCTGCACTTGATTCTTCAAAATTTCGATTCGGTTTTTGACATGCTGTCGCTCCTTAGCCCTCTGCACCATGGCACTTTTGCAGGCCTCCGAGTGACGTTTTACCTCCTCCATGTCTCCTTGCACAGAATCAACAGCGTTCTCCACTGCGATAAATGACCTGTTAAAAGATCCAATTTCTGATTCACCACCATCGACGAAGCTAGAAGTTGTTGCATTTTAATTCCCAGAGACTGAATGGTTTCCTTGGAGTTGTCCCCTCTGCTGCAACATTTTGTGCAGAGTGTGTCTCGGGGTCCAGTACCAGACCTTTTCCAGTCTCTTCTCTGCCATCTCCAGAGGGCTGATTTTTGTGAGTTTTATCCATTAGGTTCTGAAAGATGTTAGCTTGCTATTGGTTTATCAGAATCTTGTCAAGAAGTCCAATATTGATTAGAATTTAAAGATTAACAAAGCTTGCCTACGGAGCCAAAATGCAGAGCGACTACTCAGCTCTGGCTCCCCAGCGCCCTCCATCCTCTCATTTTCTGTCTTTTCTCTGTCTGGTTGAGCACCAAATTTTCTTGTGAGACCTAAGACCTGATCATCCCAATGGTCATGCAATTCTTTGCCTCTCGCTATCTCTCTCTGCCTTCCTTGCTGTTCTGTCTTTTCTCTCCCCTTGCATATCTGCTGGAATAAAAATATATGTGAATCATTTTGTGGAAATGTAATTGATACAGGGACCCCTTGTTTAAAACTGTATATAGTTATACTGTTGAAATGATTGCAAAGCTAAAACTGTACATAGTTATACTGTTGAAATGATTGCAAAGCTATTTGGAACTCAAGGGGTTAACCTGAGATGCGATTTTTTAAGCTTTCTGCAGAAGATGTAAACAAGAGGTCAGTTCTGGGTCACAATGTTCTTTTTGCTGCACATGCTGAAACTGACAAGAACATTGGAAACTTACAAGAACACTGTGTGAGAAGCATTCTGTTTTCTTAATGAGTGGGGGTTGCAAAGACTTATAAAAACAGAGTTGCAATTTCTTGCAAGAGAGAAACACAGAGACTGAGATTGAAAATTAAGAAGAAACCCAGATGGACTTTCTCTTTTTATACTGCCCTTGTAAACAGTTATATTGAATATTTTTTTTTTATTTATTTTATTATTAATAAGACTCTTGTTGTGAATTTTATAACTGCTCCTGGTTTTCCTATGCTTCCTGACCTGTGCCTCGATGACAAACCCCTTTGTGGACCACATTCATGGGAAGGTCTACAAGTGTTCCTTGAGTATCATATGAAAAGTGTACTACTGGTTTGACATCTCTTACAGATCTTCTAAGTGGAAGGGGCACAGGCACAGTCCTTTCAACATCTGCATTTGGGTTTCCTACTTACGGCTTATTGTCCAGCAACAAATCAGCTTCTGCATTAAGGGGCACCTCTGCACTGTATGTTTGTTCAGAGCTGGGGTAGCACCTGCATTGACATTTGCAGCATCACTCAAATCTGCCTGTTCTGTAGACTCTGGTTCGTCAGTATACGGAATCTCAACAAAAATGAAAATTACGTACCTAATGTAATTCTTGATCTTCTTGGACGAAGTCTCCACCACTCATTCACACTAGTGGAACTATGCCGGAGGTGCTAGAACCCAGCAGGGGCCAAAAATCTTCAGGAGGGCCGGTGCCAAAGTAGGACCATGCATGCATGGTGCCGCGAGACTGGCTCACATCACATAGGCTATCTCAGCGTCGACCCTGCAACTGCCTCAGTACCTTTTTTACTGAGGAGGTGTAGCGTAAACTAACCTAGGAAACTAACCTAACCCGGATATAAGATAGTCCGTATGACACATCTAACAAGGGTCAACTCAACAGTGTCTTCACAGCCCAGTCAACGAGGGAGTGAAGACCAGAAACAAGATAAGTGAGCTTGGGGTAAAGTGGGTGGGCGTGTGAATGAGTGGTGGAGACTTTGTCCAAGAAGATCAAGAATTATGGTTGGTATGTAATTTTCATATCTTCCTGGACTAAAGGTCTCCACCACTCATTCACACTAGTGGAAGAGTACCGACCTGAAAACAATCCCCCGAGCAGGGTGGCAGGAAAAAGGAGCTCACTTAGGACAGAAGTCCATTAAGAATTGATCTGCCAAAAGAAAGATGCTGTCTGGCATGGACATCCAAGGCGCAGTGCTTCACAAAAGTGTGCACAGAGCTGCAAGTGGCTGCATTACAGATTTCCGCAATGGGCATGTTCCAAATCTCTGCCCGGGATGCTTCAACCGCTCTGGTAGAATGGGCATATACCCTGCCTTCCAGTTTGACCTGCTCCATCGAGCAGCAATGGCAAAGACATGCTACCAACCATGCTGAAAGGTATCTGATGGCAACAGGCTGACCCAGCCAAGCCATTCTGAACGATACAAAGAGTTGTTTGGATTTGCGCATCTCCTTCATTCTGTTTATATAGAATCGCAAAACCCTCTTGACATCCAGAGAGTGAAGAGTGCGTTCCCCTTCATTATGGAAGTTTGCAAAGTAGGTGGGAAGGACCAAGGGCTGGTTAAGGTGAAATTCTGAGACCACTTTGGGTAGGAATTTAGGGTGAATACTGAGAACCACCTTGTCCTAATGAAATACTGTGTACAGGGGGTCTGTGACCAGGGCATGTATTTCAGATACCCTGCAAGTGGAGGTAATTGCCACTAGAAAGGCTGCCTTATAGGTCAGAAACTTCAAGTCACAGGCTGCTAGAGGCTCAAAGGGTTTACAGGTGAGCATGTCTAGCACAAGACTGATATCCCACATGGCCAACGGGCTCCTAACTGGCAGCCTAGTGTGTAGGATACCTTTAAGGAATCTCTTGACTAAAGGTAACTGAGCCACCGAAATATTCTGTACTGGCTCATGATAGGCAGAAATTGCACAAAGGTGCACCTTTACTGTCGAGTATTGCAGTCCTGCATTCGACAGGTCTAGGAGGTACTCTAGCACCTTACTTGGTGGGCAAACAAAGGGGTCCAGGGCAGACTGTTTCCAATTTGCCGTGTAAATTCTTCCTAGTGGATGGCTAGGAGGATTTCTGAGATTCTCTGAGAGATGTTAAATCTACTCACTTCTATTTCCTCAGGAGCCAGGCATGGAGGTCTATCTCCTCAGGAGCCAGGCATGGAGATCTATTTACTCAGGAGCCAGGCATGGAGATGAAGGGATTGCAGGTTGGGATGGAGCACCGGACCTTGTGTCAGGAGGTCCATCTGTAGGGGAAGTTGTCCTGGAGGGACCTCCGATAATCCGTTGATTAATGGAAACCATATCTGATGAGGCCAGTATGGGATGATGAGAATCATGCTGTCCCCCAAGCCTCTAACTTGAGCAGCACCTTCTGAATTAAGGGAAAAGGAGGAATTGCATACAGAAAGCGTCTTGTCCACCACAGTCCGAATGCATCCTGACAGAAAGTGCCAGGTTCTGGATTTCTGGAGCACAATAGATGCAGTTTTGCATTGTGTGGGTACGCAAAAAGGTCCAGGTCTGGAGTGCCCCACACTTCGAAGAGTGACTGCATGATGTTTGAGTTGAGAGACCACTCATGCGGATCCACCTCCGTTCTGCTGAGGCGATCCGCCAGATCGTTCTGGACTTCTGGCAAGTAGACTGCCTAGATCAGAGCATCATGTTCGAGGCACCACTCCCACACTCTCATGGCTTCTCTGCAAAGAGGGTAAGAGTGCACTCCACCCTGCTTGTTGATGTAGTGCATCACAGCCTTGTTGTCTGTTTGAAGGAGTATTATTTTGTGACAGAGGATGTCCTTCAGGGCTCAGACAGCGTACAGGACAGCTTTCATCTCCAGGGCATTTATGTGTAGATGGGACTCTTCCTGGCTCCACAGACCCTGGGTGTGGAGGTCTCGACAGTGAGCTCCCCAACTGGTCAGAGATGCATCCGTGGTGATGGTGATCTGCATCTCCAGTGGGGCAAAGGGAAAACCTTGGAGAAGGTTGTCCTTCTGAGTCCACCAGGTGAGTGATCTCATTATGGGCTCTGTCACCTTGATGTGGAAGGATTGTGGATGCGTGGTTGGAGACCATTGAGTGCTGAGCATCCATTGTGTGGTTCTCCTGTGTAAGCGGGCTAGAGGCACCGTGAACATGGACGATGCCATGAGACCAAGCATCCGCTGCATCAAAAGAGCTCGAACTGAGTTGTTCTCCTTGATGAAGCAAGCCATCTAGAGAATGTCATTCCTCCTGTCCTCCTGAAGGAAGGCCCTTGCCCTGGAGGTGTCCAGAAGAGCTCCTATGAAGAGAAGCTGTTGGGAGGGCTGAAGTTGTGATTTTTCTAAGTTCAGCAGAATTCTCATGGATGTGAGGAACTTGGAAGCTGGAGAGACCACTTCCTGTGTCTCCTGTCTGGAAGGGCTCACCAGGAGCCGATCGTCCGGGTACGGGTACAACTGAATGCCAAGTTTTCTGAGATGCTCCCAAGTACCACAAAGCATTTTGTAAAGACTCGTGGCACTGAGGAAAGCACAAAGTGCAGGACTCTGAATTGATAGTGCTGACCCAGGGCCACAAAGCGTAGGTACTTGTGGTGGCTTGGGTGCACTGTAACATGCTGTCAAGCGTCCTGCAAGTCCATAGATGCCAACCAGTAGTTTTGATGAATGAGAGGCAGTAGTGTTCCCAGCAAGATCATCTTGAATTTTTCTTTGAACAGGTATTTGTTTAACTTCCTTAGGTCTAGAATAGGGCATATACCACCTGTTTTCTTTGGAAGTAGGAAGTATTGGGAGAAGAAATCTGTGTCCCGTTCTGCTTGTGGAACCACTTCTACTGCCCTGTTGTTCAGAAGGTCCTGAATCTCGGAAGCAAGGAGGTCTGACTGAGTGGTAGACAGTTTGGGTTGTCGTTTGGGTGGAAGATCCAGAGGGGTCTCTGAAAAATTGAGAGAGTATCCCGCTTGAATTATCCTGAGGATCCATTTGTCCATTGTGATGGACTTCCACTGGCTGTAAAATTGAGTCAGATGCCCCCCTACCGCTGAAGAGGAGTCTCCCTCGGACAGTTGAGACAGAACATGGGCCGGGTCTTCGGAGGGTGGCACTGGGCACCTTCGGGGCCTGTGCCTTCTGCTGCATTTTCTTTTGTGGCTGAGGGGTTTGGTTTTTGTTAAAAGCTCCTCGGCCTTTACCTCAAAAGGACTGCCAACTATGGAACTGTCGGTGGTTTCCACCCCACTGAGGGGTGGTAGGGGCCAGTCTGGTAGTTTTAATAGCAGTCCTGGTTTTCTGAGTAGCTTCTAGTGCTATCTCCACTTGAGGGCCAAACAGATAAACATCAAAGAGGAAATTCATGACTCTCTGCTGAGCACCATTAGTGAAGCTTGAAGTCCTTTAGCCAGGAGTGTCACCAGGTACAGATTCTGGCCACTGCTGCTCTACAGGCAGTGTCAAAGGCATCCATAGCAGCTTTAAGTTGCTGCTTGTTGAACTTGATGCCTCTGGTAATGGTCTGAAAAAGCTCCAAGTTGGAGTCCGACTCCAGGAGAGTCTCGACCGTTTCTTTGAACGAATACCAGAAAGTATACTCGTACTGAGAGAAATGGCCCTGGTAACTAGCAATGCACATGCCCAAGGTAGCAGCAGCAAACACTCACTTCCCCAGAGTGTCTAATTTATAAGATTCTTTATTTACCGGATGAGCCATGGATTCCTAGGGAAGTACAGCTTTGTTGTTTTTCACCAGAACCACAAGGGCATCTGCAAAGGCTTGAGAAGCACGGATTGGCCTGTCCTTAGGGAGAACATACTTCCTATCTATAGTCTTAGCCATGGAAGGAATTAGCACCGGTCTGTCCCACACCACTTGGACAGAGACTCAAAAGAGGGTTGCACCGGTGGTGTCAGGTCCACAGGAATTTCAGAAACATGCAGATATTGCAGGCACAAAAGCTTCCCAGGGTACACCTCAGAAGTACGGAGAACCAGAGTGGAATTCACATTCTTCAACAGAGACGTTTAAGGAGAGTTCTTTGACCGCAGGCTCAGCTGAAGTGGAGGGTTTACTCTCTACCCCATAAAATGAGTCTTCATCCACATCGTCTGTCAGGCGTATTTCAGGATTAGACTCATCATAGTCTCACTCTGCCCCAGAAGGGATAGTATAGGTAGGAAAACAAGGGACAGTCGAGAACCCCAGTACCTGAGATGGAGCTGGTGCTGAAAATGGGAATGGTGCAGCACCAGCAACGGCACCACCGCCATAGCCATAGCCACACATGGCACCGCAGCTGGAACTGAACGAGCGCCTGGGATCCCCAGAACCAACACCGAGGTACCTGAAGGTCGCGACACCACCAGAGACCTGAAAGAATGAAGAGGAGTAGGAGGAGAATGTAGTACCTGTGCCGGCCCCTGTGCTGCAGCCATGTGAAGAGGAAATGCAAGAGGGAGCGGCGTTGATGGCACCAAAGGAGGTGTCACATGATCAAGCTGCCCCAACCGCTCTGCCCGCAGGCCAATGGTCCCCAGACCAGAGGGCCCTGGAACCAAGCCTGCAGTTGAGGGCAGTCATGAAAACCGCTGGACACACAGCTCCATAAGGCCGGCCCAAGGATGAAACTGCTCACTGGAAGACCCTCCCCCCAGGGACGAGGAGGGACTTACCATCCCCTGCTACTGATGATCTTCATTCAGATGTACCAGAGGGTGACCTCGAGCAGTACTGCTTCTTCTTCGACCGGGGGGAGGAAGAAGAGCTCAAGGCGACCAACCAAGATCAGAAATGGGCCCGCTTCTTTTTGTGCTTGAAGGAGGGCCACCCGTGGTCAGACCCCCCCCCCCCAAAAGGGCAGTGGACCGGACCCAGCCCTGCTGTCAAAACAGCTTTCATGCGAAGTCTCCCTACCGTTACCGGCACTGTTCATAGTTGACTCCATCGATGGCAGGCTGCAGAAGACTTCTGTTCTATGTATTTTTTTTAAATGAATACTATTAAAAACACTAAAACTAATCAAATACTGAACGATTAAAACTGCTGTCATATAGACGTGAAGATTTAACTTCCAGCGGGTGAGCGTTGTTGTCACTGAAGCACACTTGACGGTGGGAAAAATGGAACTGAGGCAGTTGGAGGGTCAATGCCGAGATAGCCTATAAGATGCAAGCCAGTCTTGTAGCACCGCACATGCGCAGTCCTACCTTAGCACCATCCCTCCTGAAGATTTATGGCTCCCACTGGGTCCTAGTGCCTCCAGCATAGTCCCACTAGTGTGAATGAGTGGTGGAGACTTTTAGTCCAGGAAGATCTTATATCATGTAGAACACTGCTAGCACTTTAAGAATTAGCCATACTTTCTGAGTTGTAGTCAGATTCGGAAGGCCCATATATTTCAGCTTCAGGTAAGGACTCATTGGTTGGGTCCTCGTTCTCTTGATCAGAACTTGCCACTTCAATCTCTGACAGCTCCACGAGACGTAAATAATCAGCTAATTCAGAAGTTACACTTTGTACCTCACTGTCAGGTGGTATTAGAGTGGTCGAATGAGAAAGATTATCAGAGACTTTGTGATGGTCAGCACTGTCTCCCATATTACACAAAGGGTTGCCTTAGAACAGCTGGGCTAGTTCAAAAGAGAGGTAATACATAATTCCATATTCACTGTCATTGGACTCAGAATGATTGTCATTAACTGCAGCAGGACATGATGGAGATAGAGACAGGGTTCTGTGATTTCTTAGGGTTCTAGTTCAGTTCTGGTTCTACAAGGTCGAGTTCTAATTCGGTTAAGTTCTAGCCTTCTTGTCACTATTTAGTTCTGGTCCAGTTCTTAAAAATTCAGTTACTCCATTCTCATCATTTTCAATACAAGTTGTTAAAAATGCATAAATCACATAACCATTAAAATATATTCTACTGAAATTAAAAAACTGAATTATCCTGAATAACAATCTAATCCTGGGCTGTGTAGCTGGAAATACATAATTATTTATTGTACAATTACATTCTGTGTATTGACTGGGTCAATCTGGAAACTAGAGGGCACAGGGGAAGGGGGAAGGGTCCCCAGGAGACAGAACTGTGTCAGATCCCTTGGAAATGCAAAGGCTCCACACCCTTCCGAATACCCAGGTGGTCAGGAGCACCTATTCACTATTATTGAAAAGTTCCCATCTGGACCATCTTTGAACCGAGAGCTCAGGTCTACTGTTTATGGAGAAGGTCATTTGTTCAAATTGTTGTATATGTCGAATTGTTGCTGACCATTCCTCAACCGTAGGTGGTATTTTCTTGAGCTATCTCCAGGTTACTACCTTATATGCTGCCACCAAGCACATAGACCATAAATAAATAGAATCCTTGCCTCGAAGGTCATCAGGTGGGAGTCCTAACATTAACTGGGCTGGGGATGGAAGTCGAGAGAGAGAAAAGAGCTATGTTAACTGGTTTATAAGTTCAGACCAAAAGTTATGGAGGGCAGGACACTCTAGAAATACGTGTAACTGGTTTGCGGCCTGGTTCCCACAATACCTCCAGCAGGCAAAAGGTGCTCCCAGTGTTCATTTTGGCCACTAACATGGGTACCAGGAATAATCTTACCTGGGTCTTCCAGGTAAATTCTCTCCAGATAGGAGAGGAGGTGGAGGATCAAGTTATCTGCCATATCCTTGTCCAAGGGGCCTCGGAAAATGTTGTGGATAATTCCCTTTCCCACCTCCCCTTCAGTCTTTCAGCATAGTGGGAGAGGACGTGTATCAGGGATGCATACAAGACAGAGATTGCCCTTTCCCCTAATTCAGAGGACCAAATCTGGACATAAGGAAGATCATCCTGGAACTGTTGTGTTCTTAAATTGGCATTCTATAATTGTTTATTAATATAGTTTCTAAGTTGGTAATAGTATAACTTGTCCCTCTAAGTCCATGCATGAGCGTTCTGTCCCTCCTCAAAGGCCAAGATTACATTTCCCTTTATCAATTGCCAGGGGGTATGAAGGCCCCGGGTCACCTGTCTACTGAACCAAACACCTTGTTGTGCTGGTGCAAACTGAGAATTAAACTGGAACCACTCATATCTCCACATATGTGGTTGGAGCACTTTGGTTCTGGTACCAGGTACTCATCCCTCCAATACTGTAGCACAGCTATTTGGCAATAGAGTCAATACTTGGATGAAGAGTGTGGGACTAAATACGCAAGCAGGGGGAGGGTCTGTAAGCCTCCTAGCCACGTCTATGGATTTCCAATGGGCACGGTAACCTCTGTGACCCCACAGGAGTGTCAAACACATTTGAGCAGCCATCCAGTAGTGCGCCAGAGAGGGCAGAGCAATCCCACCCTTATTCTTGGGAAGGTGGAGGAGCTGCAATCCAATTCTTGGTATTTTGTTATTCCAAAGAAAAAGGGAGAAATGAAAATTACGTACCTACCGTAAATAAGATCTTTCTGTGTATCTTCACCATTCATCACTGTTGGGTACTCAGCCGGAGGCCAGGATCCCGCAGGAGCTTTTTTTTTTTTAGGTAGGTGGAGCTGATGCACCATTGGTGCTGCCCTCGAGGCTGACACACTGCATGGCACTCGCGGGTTGGCCATTAGGCTGCATCGACTCCACCTGCCTGCCAGTTCTGAGTCACCGGAGAGGTAAGAGGAAGGGAGTGGAGGGTGGGACAAGGAAGTCCAAGGGACAGAAAAAGGAAAAAATATATGAACCAAAAGGAGAAATAATGACTGAGAGGACAGAAAGGGAGAAGAGTCAGAAACGAAAGGGATTGGGAGGGGCCCCAATCTCTGGAAAAGGAAGAGGGAGGCAGGGTGGGTAAAGAATTTAGGAAGAGAGGGAAGAAGGTTAACACATCCCAGACCCTGGTCCATCTCCAGATTGTATAGGAACTGCAAGGAGTAGCCAAAGGCTTTCTACCAGAATTCAAGGCACAGAATAGCTGGCAAACACTCCAGATAAGCAGAGTCGGCTATTCTGGAAGAAGGACAGGGTACAGAGAATTAACACCCTCTCAAGGAAAGATTATTGGTGAAAAAAAGGGAAAACATTTTTTTTTTTATATAAACAAGGAGAAATTGGTTGGACGGGAACAAGGAGGAGGAGAGAAAGGAGGGCAACTGTCAACTCCCCAGAGGGGTGGAGCCAAAGCACTGGAGAAGGAGTGCCCCCCTTGCTGTCCACTCTCCCCGGAACATTACCCCCCTATGTGCAACTGTTTTACCCCACTCCTAAGAAAGGAAAGGGGAAAGGATGGGCACAGAGAGGAAGGGGGACCCAGAGACTGAGTCCCCAGGGGGTTGGAGGGTGGGATCGTGATGAATGGTGAAGATACACAGAAAGATCATAATTACAGTAGGTACGTAATTTTCATATCTTATCTGTGTCAATCTTCACCGTTCATCACTGTTGGGTGAGTACAGAGCCCCCCCCCGAAGGGGGTTTCTTTTACACCCTAAGGGACAAAGTCCCTTAGCTCTCAGTGGGTGACACACTAAGAGGGAGAACCTTCAGGGCCTGGAGAGGCCAGAGAGTGGGGAGAGTGAGATGGGTTCCCCCTGAAGGGGGAAGGAAGTTGCCCCAACAAGCACCATATCACTCTATGGGAGAAGATATAGGTTCTCTGGTGAGCGGAGTTAATCACCCTACGCTGGCCAAGGGTGATAACCGGGAAAGATGCAGCCATGCCGTCCACCTAGTGCAGATCGCTGTCCCTACGACTCTGGTAGCTACCTCATTGGCATCATAGGATACCCTCGCTTGGTGCCTTGATAGCTCCAGGCCACGCGAAGAGAGTGCAATGGCTTTTCTGGTTTGCTCTGTATCAGGCAATGAGGCTAGGAACTGACCTAGCCTGGACCACAAGAATCTGTCGTAGGCTGCATAGTGGGCCTGATGTGCAGAAATGGAAAGCAATAACTGTGCCTAGTAGAAAGTCCTCCTACCCCAGAAGTCAAAATCCGAGGAGTCTTTATCTGGGGGCCAGTCACGGTGAAGGGCGTGAAGCCCATCAGAAGTATCCAACTGCGTCAATCTGGACTGCGGATGAGGCATGGAACCTGGAGACTCCAGGGGTGTGCACTATCCCTTGGGGCAGGAACTCCGGGGAAGGGCCTCTGCCAGGAACGCAATGATGTCTCCTGAAAGGGAGCAGGCCAGGGCGGCACCACAAGGGTGTCCTCGCCGAAATCACTTAGAAAGGCATGCGCCGAGTGCTCAGGGCTGCTAATAGTACAGGTGTGAGGCGCAAGTCCTCCAACATCCTCACAAGGAAGCGCTGATACTCAGCGAGATCAGCAGCTGGAGAGATGTGGTCAGAAGGTTCCTCTCCCCCAGAAGAGGGGGATGAGAAGCTGGAGGGCACCGGCTGTTCAGGGGGTGGCTGCCTGGGGGGAGGTTGAAAAACCTGACTGTCCATCGCCCTAACGTAAGCTGGGAACCGAGCAGCCATTGCTCTGAACTGCTCCCAGGAGAGAGGCCTGCTAGGACCAAGGATGCCTGGGAGCGCAGGAGAATGTGGCAGAGGAATGGGGACAGAGCCGAGAAGAGATGTCGGCTGACCTCCACCTTGGCTAAGGAGCAGACCGGGAGCACCCATGGAAGAAGGTGCCTCGGAAGACCCCACAGCCGACAGCTGAACAACCATTTCAGTACTGCCTTGGCTGCGCCCAGAAGAATCCCCCCTGTGAGGCAACTGGGGCTGTATAGGTCCAGAAGGACGGTCCCCTACCTCAAAAGAATGGGGCTCTCTCAAAGAGACCGAGGAGGAAGAGCGGAGATCTGCACTACGGCTTCTCCCGAGCCCGGTGGATACCCGAAAAAGGACGCCACGTCGACCCCATGCCCCTCAACCCCTCAGAGTCCGAAAGAGCCCTCCTCCTCCTCGAGAGGGCCAGCCTAGGTAGCTGACAGCTCTGGGCAGCACCTGATGGAGCTATCCAGGGCACAGCACCCTCCCCTCCCGTAGGTGCTCCGATTGGCCCCAAAGTTGGGTGATCCAGGCACACCACAGGTACTTCTTTAAGTAGCTCGTGGAGTTCGGGACCATCGGTGACTGATCCCCTGACAAGGGCTGGGGTCACCATAGCTACGGCCATGCAGGAATCCTGGGTGTCTTCTTCCTTCTTTTCTGCTTCACGTACTTCTTGCATCAAGGGGATGTAAGAGGGAGAATCTTCTTTACGATCTCTCAGTCTTAATTTGAGCAACAGGAGACTGGAGTACTTGGTGGACCTCAGAATCTGGTCCAACCTGACTCAAGTCAGTTCGCTTGAGGCCACACCTCCTCTCTTAAATGCTTTTTGCAGGGCCTTCTCTAATCTGGTTTGGGGTTGGCAGTATAGTCTAGAGGTTAGAGTAATGAGCTGTGAATGAGCTTGACACATCCAGCAGACAGACCTGGGTTTGAGTCCCACAACCTTCAATTGCATACTGTATGACTCTGAGCAAGACACTTAACCTCCCCAGTGCTCCTGGGTTGCCCCTGAAAACAGGCACCTGTGGCTAGTGGGCCTAACCCTGTTACCAAAGAATAAAATAAAATAAATAAAATTAAGTGGACAAGGTCTCCCCTCTTTGTTCCCGAGTGCCCCTGAACTTCCACATAAGGTCTTCACCATCCTCCAGGGCACCAAAAATAATCCTTTAAAGAAACCAAATACTCTTGGGCCGAGGCATCGGGATTCTTGGACGGCGTCTAGCGCAGGCCCTCAGAGGCTTTCACTCAACCATTGCCACTTCTCCACCTCAGAACACTGCCAGTCTTGCACTAGTGGGGCAACATAGTCTATCCATGTCTCCCAATCATCTTCCCCATTAGGGGTGGGCCAGGCTCCAGAGAACACCTTTAACTTGCTGCAATAATCATGACTGACTGAGAGTACCGCTCAATCAATCAATCAATCAAAATCTTTATTTTGCCAGGCAGAACATCATTGAGACAAGCTCATTTACAAGATGGACCTGCGGCAACAGGGTTAAAACATAACAGGTTGAGTGAACGTACATAAGAACTACATAGTAATAATAACAACATAATAACATATAACTATCACACATGACAAGATACTTGCACCAGAACATAGCAATAGGTTCAACAGGAGGTAGTGCCATTTAAATACAATTGCATGGGTACAGATATATGGACATAAGGTAATGAGCTAAAGTTTATACAGTAAACATCATTGGAGGAGTCATAGTGAGCAGGAGTGGCAGTTCTTCTAGTGTCAAAGTGCGAAGAAGATTGATATGTAAGAGTCCTTTGATAAGTACTGTAGGCATGTCCTGGCAAGTGGGGTGGGAAGGGGAGGGGGGTATAGGGAGTGGAGAGGGAAGGTCAGACGAGATAGGAGAGGGTTGGCATGATGGCCTAGGGAGGAAGGACTGTTTGAAGGAAGAACACAACAGATGCCACAGGCAATGGTTGGGGTTTAAGTCCAATATTTGATGCAAAGGCAGATTGTGATGTTGGGACCTTGATTTGGACAATGACAGCAGGGAGGACTCAAATGATGTCTCAGGCAATGGTTGAGGTTTAAATCCAGAATTTAAAGCAGTAACAAATCGTGATGTTAAGACCTTGACTTGAAGCAATGACAGGCCTTGGAGAAGGTCCTCAGGAGCAAGGATTTGAAGAGGGAGAACGTGATAGGGAAAGCGAGCTTTAAGGTTTTCTGGATCTTATTCCAGAGCGTAGGAAGAGTGAAGCTTATTGAGGCTCTACCAAAGTGCATTTTAACTTTAGGGATAGCCAGAGATAAGATGGTAAGACTTCTGAGAGAATAGGCACTAGGGATGCAGGGAGTTAGGCAGCTTGTGAGGTACTGAGGTAATTTATGAGTGGTTGCCTTATATGTCCATAGAATAGCATTCTTTTGCCTCCTGAAGCTAAGGGAGCTCCAGCCTGTGGAAGAATAGAGAATGCAGTGGTGCGTGTCATAAGGGGCATCCAAAATTAACCTAAGGGCTCTGTGGTATAGGATATCAAGCTTGGAGAGACCTGTGCTAGTACTATGGCCATATAGGAAGTCCACATAGTCTAGGAGAAGCAAGGAGGTAGCTTGGACTAGGAGTTTTCTAGCCTCCTGCGATAGTGAGTGCTTGATCCTGAAGAAAATACCGAGCCTTTGACGCACTTTCTTAGTGAGTTCTTCAATGTGATCAGTGAAGGACAATTTGTATTCAATCCAGACCCCCAGGTATTTGAATTGTTCCATGAACTCCAGGGTTTGTCTCAAAAGGGTGTTTATGTGAGGAACCTTATCTATTTTTTTTAGATGAGAGGCTAGTGGAAAGAAAATCATAGCCTTAGTTGTTTTGGCACTGAGCAGGAGTTTCAAGTTGAGTAGATTTTTTTGGAGGATGTCAAAATCATTCTGGAGGTCCAAAATGGCTTGATCCAGAGTTGATCTGTCAATGTACAGCACTGTATCATCAGCGAAGAGATGAATACTAGATGACTTTAGGCCAGTGTCGATTTGATTACTATAAATGGCAAAGAGAAGTGGGCCAAGTATGGCTCCTTGGGGGACACCTCTAAGGAGTATTTTTTTTGGCGATAGGTCTCCTTCAGCCATGACCTGCTGTTCTCTGTCCACAAGATAGTTTGCAAACCAACTTAGGGCCAGGTTGTCCACCCCAACTTTCTTGAGGGTCACCAGGAGTAAATTGTGATCCACCGTGTCGAAAGCCTTGCTAAGGTCCAGAAACAAGGCGCATATATATTGGTTGTTATCAAGTGTGGACTGCCAGTCATTTATAACCTTGGCAAGGGCAGTGGAGGTACTATGCATTGGATGGAAACCAGATTGAATTGAGTTTAGTAATTAAAACTTCCCAGATGAGATCTGAGCTGTTCATTTACTACCTTCTCCAATAGTTTTGACAAAGCTGGAAGCAAGGAGATTGGGAGGTAATTATTTACAGTAGGTTGCAGGGGTCTCCTGATTTGAAGAGATGGATGACATGGGCCGCCTTCCAGACCTTGGGGAGGGAGCCCTGATTGAGAGACAAATTGAAAAGGTGGGTAATGGGGGACCAAAACATAGTAGGCCAATTTTAGGGAGAAAGGCTCAATCATATCTGCACCCACACATTTCTTGGTATCAAGTTGAAGAAGGAGATCCTCAACCTGTTTGACAGTGACCGGACAGAAGGAGAAAGAGTGACAAGGGTCAATAGATTCCGGATCATGGCAATCAGATGACTGGCTAAGGAACTGTGCCCTGATGGCATTTGCTGGGGAGGAATCAAAAGCCATCCCTGCTGTGGCAAAGTGATTGTTAAGGAGGTCAAGGATCTCATTTTCATCTGTAGTGCGAGTACCACCAGTCGAAATTTTGTGGGGAAGTGTGCCAGTGCTGTTATGGCTTTCTACCTCCCTTAAAGTTTTCCAAAACTTAGTAGCAGAGTTAGTGGATGCATTAAGCTCAGAGCAGAAATAGCTAGACTTCACAGCTCTGATAGTTTTCGTGCAGAAATTCCTTGCGGTTCGGAAAGCAGACCAGTCTATGGCCAATTTTATTTGATCATAGGAGACTCCATGATTTGGGGAGTTGATACCTACCTCCAGCCGGGAGTAACGGTCAGATGTCTCCCAGGTACATCAGTGTGGAGAGGCACTAACCGCATTGCTAAAATCATGCAGGAAGCAGGAGAAAACACTGATGTCCTGGCACACATAGGGACTAACGATCTCACCAGCTGATCAGTTGTGGAGACCAAGGAACAACCAACCAGGCTGGGAAACAAACTGTCATCCATTTCATCTAGCATCTCCTTCTCTGAGATCCTGCTGATCTGGGAGAGGGGGGCAGATGGACGGAAGGACAGAGAAGGGGAGATAGGGGAGCTAAACATGTAGCTCAAGGGCTGGTGCTAGGGAAAAGGACACAAATTTGTAGGTAACTGGCAACAGTTTTGAGAGCGAACATTTTTCACATTTGATGGACTGCATCTGACTAAGCAGGGAGTCAGTGTATTGGGGCAGAAGTTTGATATCTTTGCAGAATATTTAAACTAGCCAATGGGGAGAGAAGTGCAGCACCCGGTACATCGAACAGGAAGAACACCCTTCCCCCTCAGCTAGTGATCAAACAGGAGTTCATCATGTTTTACTTTTTTTTTTTTTAATTTAAAGTTTATTGATCATTTTACCAATAACACAAATCAGGCAGATATACATACATACAAATCATTTATATAAAACACTACTAACACATGAATCTACCCCATCCCTACACTTAATCCCTACCCATCCCATCCCTTTTACCCCTTACCCATATCTACTAGATTCAAAATTTAAAACCTCATACCCTGCTAAGATTTATCCTGTCGAAATTAGTCACCAAATCCTATATCACACATATCACTTTTAATTTACCTTACAGTGAGTAAAGAGCATAAAGGGTGTCCCATATCTTTTTAAACTTACTCATTGTATTGTTCAAATTAGCTATAGTTTTCTCGGTGCGCAAATTTGCTAAGATTTCCGTTAACCACTCATCATAGGAGATTTCTTGCTGGTCAAGCCAATGTCTTAAAATCAACTTCTTGACAGACATAGCAATAAATGTTATATGATATTTCCGGTTTCGAACTCTGATGCCAGAAAGGTCCCCTAAAAGACAAATTTCAGGAGTAAATAGTTCCTTGAGACCCAAAAGAGGGTCTGAAGATTGCATAATCTTGTGCCATAATGGGGCTACTTACTGGCATTCCCAGAAAATATGGAATAAATTTCCCTCCTGCTGTTGACATCTTACACATATATTGGAAACCTTTAGTCCCCGCTTCACCAATTTACAAGGTGTATAATAAGCATTGTGTAATATAAAGAGTTGTATTAACCTTAACCTATCCTGTTTGATAAATTTATGAGAGGTATACCAGATGGCCGTCCAATTAATGTTCTGGCCAGGGAAAAAGGATTCCCACAAACCCATTGGACCACAATTATCTGGCTACTTCCAGCCGATCAATATATTATAAATTTTGGAAACCGCCCTGGGGCCACCACTTATCATGCTTAATTCCTTACGGAAGGTTATAGGATGGCCTGTCCAAGGTATGTGGCTGAAGGAACGTGTTAAAGCATGCCTGAGTTGAATAACCTTGAAAGTATGTCTGTTGGAGATACCAACCTTGCCCATGATTTCCTGATTAGACATCCAAATATGGTTATCGTCAATAAGACTGGAGACTTCCAGGTCCGGAGGTATTGAAAGCCACAATGGGGGAATTGGTTTACCCGCAATTTTAAGACTGAGATTGCCTACAATAGGTTGATTAAGATCTTTAAAATGATTATATTTAAGGAACTTGCAGACCTGTGTACGAATTTTTAGGGATATGTAAATTATCGAGTTTTTGAGTTTTAAGGGAAGGAGGCTCTCCTTAACATGCAGCAATCCCGTGGGGTTTAGGCCTAGTGAACGTATAAGTGCTAATTCAATTTTGAGCCAGGCCGGGGCCTTACATAAATCTCTCTGAGATGTCCATCTCATGTACTTATTAATATGTGATGCCCAAAAATACACAAGTACATTAGGCAATCTCAGGCCTCCTTTGTTCTTAGGGGCCACCAAAGTGTGATAAGCTATTCGGGAGGATTTATTTGACCAGAGAAATTTGATAAGTAGAGATCGTAGTTTCTTAAACCAGGATAGGGGGAGCCATATATTAAGCATGGAAAGGGGGTATAATAAACACGGAATTACGTTCATTTTAATGAGGTTTATTTTCCCCCACAATGAAATGGGAAGAGAAGCCCACCTGTTTAAATCTTGAGCCACCGTATTTACCAAAGTATCTAAATTCAACCTGATAACTTGGTTAGGGCTACGGGCTAGTTCTATTCCTAAATATCGGAGAGAATCTTGCTGCCAATTAAGTCCATAAACATCTATCTTCGACTCAAAGAGTCTATAATTTAATGAGAATATCGTTGTCTTGCCAATATTTAACTTATAGTTGGACATACTACCAAAAGCGGCTATGATATCCAGCATATGGGGAATAGACCTTCCCGGATTAACAAGCTGCAGGAGAAGATCATCCGCGTAAGTGGATACCTTTACCTCGCAGGGAAAGATAGGGATCCCTTGGATATTCGGACAATTTTGTAGCCTTCTAATTAATGGTTCGAGATACAAATTAAATAATAATAGGGATAAGGGGCAACCCTGCCTGGTACCCGTGTGCAGAGTGAAGCTATCCGAGATAACTCCATTCCCTGAGACCCGGGCAGAGGGGGATTTATATAGTGCACGTATCCAATTTATAAAATCTAGTGGGAAACCAAAATTCTCCAACACCTGAAAAAGGTATTCCCAATGTACCCTACCAAATGCCTTCTCAGCGTCCAAGGAAATCAAAGCTGCAGAGTAGGGTGCATCCCTGGACACCGAGAAGACATGTGAAAGGGTTTTTAAGTGGTCTGCGGAGGATCTACCCTTCAAGAATCCCATTTGTTCCGAACCTATCAAAGTGTCCATTACCTTTTCCAACCGATTTGCCAATAATTTAGTCAGGATCTTAATATCCTGATTTATTAATGAAATCGGGCGATAATTAGTTACACAATCAGGAGATTTACCCGGCTTGGGGATCAAAACAATCAGTGCCTCGAATAGCGAAGGGTCTGTGTCCGCCCCAGATAGGATATGCCTGTACAAAGGAAGGAGCATTGGCATTAGTTGGGTTTGAAATTTTTCATAAAATAAGGCAGAATATCCATCAAAACCTGGGGTTTTGTTAATTGACAGGGTATTGATAACCACAGAAATTTCCCCCGCAGTTATTGGAACCAACAGACTGTTCTGTTGATCCAAAGAAAGACGGGGTAAATGTGAGTCTTGTAAATAACCCTGTAGCTGTTGTGTCGTTGGGGGAGTGGACATAGGGCCATACAGTTCTTTCTAATATTTAGTGAATTATTTTATAATTTCCGTTGGATGTGTTCTGAGGGAATTAGCATGTAAAGACCGTATGGAAGTAACATAACGAACTGTTTCCATTTGTTTAACCCTAAGTGCTAAGAGCCGGCCTGCCTTTTCCCCCTGGTCGGTATATGAAGCCTGAGTTTTTAATATGGAATAATCTGCCTTTTCCCGAAGAAGTTCCATATATGCGGCTCTCAATTTAATTAACTCCTGCCGAATATTTTCCGTTTGGGTGGGAGAAGGACCTTCTTCTAAAGTCTTAATTTGGGCAAGCAGCTGGGACAATCTAGCATTGGAAGTCTTTTTCCTATATGTAGCCATGCTAATTAAAACTCCTCTAATATATGCCTTAAAGGCTCCCCATAACAAGTCGGGTCTGCTCGAAGAATCCTTATTGGAATGATAAAAAATATCTATCTGGTCTTGTATCTGCTTCATAAGAGAAGCATCTTTAAGCAATAGATCATTTAGTTTCCATCTGGGGGTTCTGTTCGGAAGAGGTATCAAAGATATCAAACAGGAAACTATGGCATGATCTGAGGGAGTTCCAGGTAGAATCGAGGAGTCTAGTATACCGGGAAGCAAGGAATGGGACAGGAATATATAATCTATCCTCGATGAGGAGGAATGGACCGGGGAAACAAAGGTATATTTCCTGTCCTGGGGGTGTAATACCCGCCAAATATCACACATTCCAAGTTGGTCAAGAAATTCCCAGAATGCCTTTTGGGCTGGAGAAAAACTAGTTTTCTGAGGATTAGACCTGTCCATATCCTGATCGTATACTAAATTGAAGTCTCCCCCTATAATCATGGGGATGGAGATATATACCTGCAAAACTTGTAATAATTGAGGGAAAAATTCAGGAGTATCCCGGTTAGGGCCATAAATACTGCCTAAAATTACTTCCTTATTATAAAGTAAACTGTGCACCAAAATATACCTACCCCCCGGGTCTTTGACCACTTTAATTGTATTAAATGGGATTTTCCTATGAATAAGGATCATTACCCCACAACTATTGGAGGAGCCCTCAGCACAGAAAAATTGGCGGAATTGGAGTCTCCGGAGCTGGGGTGCTTCAGCATCCAACAGGTGTGTTTCCTGAACACAACCGATATCTGTATTTATTAATTTTAAATGGTGTAATACCAGATATTGCTTCTTTTTATTCCTACCCCCTCTAATATTCCATGTCGCAATACTTACACTGTTAGCTATTGTAGCTAGTTAAAGAAACAGCAAACTCTGTATTCTGCACCGAAAGCGATATGCATTCCAGACAAAAAACCATCTTAGCATTGGTATTGTGTCCCTAGTAGATAAAATCCCTTCCCTCCCTCCCCTCCTCCACCCAATGAGTGTACCATGAACAAAATAAGGAAACATCCTGTACCGAAATTCCCTAACTTCTCTCCCTCCTGTCATTGTTACGCGGTACAGCTAGTCCTGTTACAGTCCCTGGTATTTCCCCTCCTGCTACTCCAAAGCTTAATGAGGCAGCTATACCCAATCAAGTTATGAATTAGAACCATAGGAGAATTCGTATCCCATTAGATGAACCGAACCAAAACCTCGACCCCCCACAGTAATCATGCATCACTTCTTCCAATAATTCTTGTTTACAAAGGTGGGGCTATGCTATGAGACTACCCTCAATATAGCAGGGATTTCCACTCTCTGTCACGTCTGATATTGCCAGGATGCACTGGGCAGAACAAGTAATTCGTGACTGACTATGAAATGTCAGGATTTCCCTAACTACGGGTTATTTCCCGTCTTTTAGTGCAAGCACGGGTAAAGAACGCCCTCTAGTGGCGCTGCAGCTATACAGCACACTGTGCTAATATCAGCCACCATTAGCCCTGCTTAAACCCCTGTACCATAGCATAGCCTCGCCAAAAATTGAACAAGACAGACCAACAAAAACTGCGTCCTCCATGGGCAGAGGACAAGAACAAGAAACTACTCCCCACCCGGGAGGCACCGAGAAATACCCCCAATTCCCATCAAAATTGAAAATCCCCCCCCTGCGAGATCCAAACTCGGTGAACAAATATCAGCTCCCAAAGGTCCATATAAAGAGAGACAAAAGAGATGTCGAACACTGGAGTAACCACAACAGTTTTAGTAAAAGTTGAATTAGTTTTCTTATAAGTTTCCTTTGCCAGGACTTCTCAGATCTTCAATGATTTCCCCTGAAGTGACAACTGTTTCCCTGTTCTTTCAACAAGGCTGGAAGAGATCGGGGTATTCCTTCTGTAACGCCTTCATGGCTGGATCCACTTCATCAAAAGATGCCCAGACTCCCGAAATTAGTGCCTGAAAACGAGCAGGGTACCCCATACGAAACTTTATTCCTGCTGCGATAAGCTTCGTTACAATGGGGTGAAATAGGGCCCTTCTTTGTCACATAGTGGTCAGGAGGTCCTGGGTTATGCGAATTCTCTTGCCTTCCCAGAGAACTTGTTCCAACTCCTTAACCTTCGACAGAAGGAACTGTTTCTCCTGAAAGTTGAGAAATGTAATCATCAGGGGTCAGGGTTGTTGACCAGGAGCAGGAATCGGGCATAATGCCCTGTGGGCCCTTTCTCATGTATATGAGGCTCCGAAAGGAGAGGGACCAGCAATCCGCTCGAACAACTTCTGGGCAAACAGGATGGTGTTATTCCCCTCTTCTTTTTCTGGAATGCCCAGGATCACCACGTTATTTCTACGGCTTCTCCCCTCTAAATCCTCTACTTTTTGTTCCAGCTTTTTAATGCACTGCCGGTTTTCCACCATGGCGTTGTCTGTACGATCTGTCTTTTTCTCCATGGAAATAAGCCATGCCTCCGTATCGGAGACTCTGGTAGATAAATCTTCCAGTGCACCAGACATTTGTTTAATCTCGGCCGCTATAGATTTGAGATCTTCTCAAAATGGTTGCAGTTCCTTCAAAAATAATTCTAAAGTAAGGGGAGTTGCTTCCAAAGCCGAGGCTTGAGAGGCCGTGGTAGTAGTATGTTTACCTCTCCCCATCGACTGGGCCTTACTTCTTTTACCAGATTTTTCCGGGGAGACAGGTGGAGTATGTCGGGGCAGCGCCGTTCTCATTTCCGCCTCCATTTTCGACACAGACCATCTACGTGTCAATCCAGACCTTAGTAA
The DNA here is from genome assembly GCA_016271365.2 of Neoceratodus forsteri. Taxonomy (NCBI): domain Eukaryota; kingdom Metazoa; phylum Chordata; order Ceratodontiformes; family Ceratodontidae; genus Neoceratodus; species Neoceratodus forsteri. The sequence continues at coordinate 718,603,614 of CM057450.1, forward strand.
CTGCCTTAGGGATTATTGAAGCCTTTTTTTAGGCTGGTTTAACTGAAATAAAAGCTTTAGATAGCGGAAGCTGAAACCAAGCACTGCCACACAGTCTGCTGCATCACGTGATCCCCAGTAGTTCATCATGTTTGTAGTTCATCTGCATCACCAGGTAAGGAAAAAGGTCCGGCTCTCCATACGTCGTGCAGGGGAAACACTGGACCTCGCCCAACAACTAACGCATTGAAAACTGGCCAATGGAAAATCATGTACACAAATGCCCACAGTCTGAGAAACAAGATCCCAGACCTGCAGGTAACAATGACAGAGGCTAAACTGGACATAGTAGCCATTAGCGAGACATGGTTCACCAGTGACCACACTTGGGAGACTTCAGTACCCTGCTATGTACTGCTCGGAAGAGATTGAGGTGCAAAAAAAGAGGGGGTAGCCCTTTATGTCAATGAAAATACAAAAGCTACAAAAATTAAGAATACACATAAGGAGCCAGAAGAACTGTGGCTTACCCTGGAAACAAGATATGGGGTTGTCTACAGGTCTCCAAACCAGGGGGAGGACATAGACACGTTACTGTTACAAGATATACAAAACATGACAGCTAAAGGGGAGGTTCTGATAATGGGACACTTCAACATGCCAGATACAAATTGGTCAATACCAACAGGAACATCTGCCAGAACTAGACACATAGTGGATTCCCTGCAGGGAGAGGGCCTCAAACAACTGGTAGAACAACTCACAAGAGACAGGGCTATCCTAGATCTAGTACTGACTAACGGAGAAAACATCACGGATCTCCAGGTAGAAGGTCACCTGGAGGCCAGTGACCATCACATGGTGTGGTTCAATTTGGCCACTAGAACTAAATCATCCCATTCCAAGGCAAAAATATGGGTCTTCAGAGGAGCTGACTTTGATAAGAGGGCCAGCAGATTTAAGCTAGCCCTGGCAGGAAGAAATACAGGTGAGGGGGTATAGGCAAAGTGGGCAAGCATTAAGGATGCAATACTTGAAGCTACATCCCAACGTGTTAGGAAGAAAAGCGAGAGCAAAACAAGGAGGAAACCACTTTTGATCTCAGAAACAGTAGCAGAAAAGGTCAGTGCCAAAAAGTTGGCTTTCTAAGGGAACGCAGCATGATGAAGATAGGGAGGCATATCAAACTTACCTAAGGGAAGCAGGGAAGGCAGTAAGGCAGGCAAATGCCCAACATCGAGGAAACACTAGCACAAAATGTAAAACAAGGGGACAAGACTTTCTATAGATACATTAGTGAAAGGAGAAAGTCCAGAGGGGGTATTGCTAAGATCAAAGGGGATAAGGGGGTGTATGTGGAGGAGGACCAAGGAAAAGCATCTATCCTAAATAGATACTTCTGCTCAGTATTTACTGAAGAGAAGGTAGGGCAGGGTCCACAGCTCAGCAGCATGGACACAGGGGGCAGGGAGGTGTGCACAAGTCCCTTCACAAAAGTAAGGGTCTTACAAGAGCTCGCTAAGCTCAGGGTGGACAAGGCAACGGGACAAGACGGCATACATCCCAGGGTACTAAAGGAGCTAAGGGTGGAATTAGCAGAGCCATTATCAGAACTGTTTCATAGGTTTCATAGGTTTATACGGGCCGAGGGTAGATAAACCTACCCTATTAGGCTCGCCATCCTTTACTAATTTAAAAAAGGAATTTACTATCTCCAAAATACAAATCAACCCCGTTTTTAAACTCATTCATTGTGGGACTGTTAACAATTTTGGTGGATAATTTATTCCATACTCCAACTATTCTTAGACTAAACCATTTTTTCTAAAGTTATGCGTCAAGTTTGTGGACGAATTTGTCATATGTTTCCTTGTGCTGGTCCTACCCTGATTAAATCTAAATCCCAAATCCTGAATTAGTTCAATGTCCTTGATATTTTTGTACAGAAAACATAGGTCTCCCTCAACCTACGATAGTACAATGAATAAAGGTTTAAACTAACCAATCTATCATGATAATTTTTATTTTTAATCCTCTTATTTGTTTAGTTATTCTCTGTACTCCCTCAATAGAATATATATCTTCCCTATTTTGGGGGACCATACCCTACGTACAGTACTCCAAATGGGGTCTAACCAATGCTACATACAAAGGAATCAAGACTTTTGCTTCTCTGCTAGCTATATGTTTCAAAATGCAATTTAAGATCCGGATTGCTTTCTTAAGTTGATTTCTACAATGTATTCTAAATTTTAGGTCATTGTAATTGTAATGCCGGGTCCTTTTCTCAATAACTACCCTAAATTTATTTTGTCCAGTGTGTAAACAGCTTCCTCATTATTCTTACCCAGGTACATGACCTTGCATTTAGATTTGTTTAATTCCAATTTATTAAGATTTGTCCATTTATTAATTAAATCTAGAGTTTGTTGAAAAGTTTCTCTCTGTTCCTCACTGTTAGAAACTACACCCAGTCTACAATCATCAGCAAATTTATATAGCCAGATATTCTTATTATTGATTTCCAACGAGGCAATATATAAGTTGAATAAGCTAGGGCCCAAAACCGAACTCTGGGGTACTCCACTTGAAACCGGGGCCCACTCTGAATATTCCCCATTAATAACCACCCTCTGCCTCCTATCCTGCAACCAACTTGAAACCCATCTACAGATGTTACTGGGCAATTTTATTTTTTCCAAAACTAGCAATAATTCTTTATAGGGCAATTTATCAAAAGCCTTGGCAAAGTCTAGAAAAACCACATCCACAGAATTCCCAGCATCCAGTTCCCTGTTCACTTTTTCATAGAAGGATAATAAGTTGGTCTGACAGGATCTATTCCTTACAAAACCATGCTGAGAGGGATCCTGAATATCATGTCCCTCCATATGTACCATAAGTATATCCTAATTATTCCTTCCATAAGTTTTCCCAGTATTGAAGTCAAACTAATGGGCCTAAAGTTTTCTGGTAGGGTACTGGGTCCTTTCTTTAAAATGGGTACTATATTTGCTACTTTCCAATCATGAGGTACTAATCCCAAGTTTATTGATGTTTGAAATATGCATGTTAATGGTTGGACCAACATGTCTGCCAATTCCCTCAAAATTCTAGGGTGCATACTATCAGGACCAGTGGATTTATTTATATTTAAACCCACTATTTGTTTATAAATGTTCTCTGGGTTCAATATTATAGTTCCTGGTTCAGAAGCCATAGTAATATTATCCATATTAATTTCATTTGGTATATATACTGAACAAAAATATTTGTTCTGTATGTTAGCCATTTTGTTGATTAGTTGCTAGGTGTCCTTCTTCAGTGAGGAACGGACCTATACTGTTAGGGGTCTTTCTTCGGTTATTAATATAAGTAAAAAAGGCTTTTTTGTTATCTTGAACTCTATTTGCTAGATTAATCTCATGCTGAGCTTTTGCTTTTCTGATATTTATTTTAACTTTTTTAAGGCATTCCTTGTATTCAGCATTTAATTTATCTGAGTAAAAGGCTTTCATCTTCTTATATAACCTATTTTTTTTATTAATTAGTTTTTTTTATTGGTATAGTTAACCAAGCAGGTTTAACAGTTCTAACCTTATGGTATTTAATGATAGTAGGTACATATTTAGTTGTTAAATTTTGTATTTTAATTTTGAGAGAATCCCACATTGATTGTACAGGTTTATTAGCAAATTCTAATCTCCAGTCCCAATTACCCATATCCATTTTCATATTTTGGAAATCAGCTTTCCCGCGAAGTTCAACTTAGTGGTGGTTCCCATAGATTTACTAAGTTGGATTTCCTTAATTTTGAATAAGACAGTGTTGTGATCGCTGTTTCCCAGAGGGGGGCCTATTTCCACTATATTTACTAGATCACCCATATTAGTAAAGATTAAATCGAGAATATTATTACCTCTTGTACTCTCCATAACCAGCTGCTCAAGTCCCCCTTGATCCATAGCATCTATGTACTGTCTCTCAAGAGGGCACTTGCCTGTACTTTTAACCCAGTCAATATTGGGTAAATTAAAATCGCCAGTTAGTAATATCCTCTTAGTGGGGTCCAGATTTCTAAGAATACTCAGTATAACCTTGTCATCTTCATATGACATGGACGGGGGGTCTATAAAGCAGGCCCAACATAATTTTTGGCCTATTTATAGGTAATAACTGAACCCATAATAGTTCCAACTGCCCCATATCCCATTTGATTTCCTCTGACATAATATCTTTATGGATATAAATTGCCAATCCTCCACCCTTTCTATATTTCCTACAATAGGAATATAATTTATACCCCTCAATTTCTTTTTCCCATGCATCCATTACATCCCACCATGTTTCCGTAATAAGGGCAATATGCACATTATTCCTGTATAAAATTATGTTAAGCTCATCATATTTATTGAGCAGACTTCGAGCATTTATGAGAATAGCGTTCCAGCCCAAGAGATTTAAAGGGGAGGATAAACATCCATTCGGTTCTTTTTTATTTTCTATACCCCGAACCAGTTTAAATGAAAATTAATAATTTCAAGAACTTTTTTCCCCAATATCCTTATTCCCGCATAGTTTAAGTGGATGCCATCCTTTCTGAAAATAGTTGTTCTATTAAATGTCCTTTCATTATCCATAAAACCAATTTCTTCTTGCTCACAGAAGCTTCTAATCTTAATATTAGTTATTTTTATCTGATTATTTTTATACACTTTATTTCCCTGCATGGGAATAATCCCTGAAATAATTATTTCACCACCTTTCCTTCTAACTGCATCCACAATACGCTTAAAATCCCTTTCTATACAACTCCAGTTGGTTATACCCACATCATTCACACCTACATGTAAAGAACAAGAGGAGTAACTGTGTTTACAAACAGACCATCCATCATTCCAGCTATATCATTTACTTTTGCTCCTGGTATGAGCTGACTGTGGTGTGTTCATTTCTATTTAAACATACGTATGTATCAATACCTTTATAATTGAGTCCCTATTATAAGGATATCCCTTACAGTTGGTTTAATTTTGTCAGATGACTTAGCACTACCTGAGCAACTAGCGTTATTCATCTTTATGTCGTCCTGATTCATGGACTCACTTTTCCTTTGTTTTATTTATAGTACTATTTAGTCCCCTTTTTTTAATGCTGTTCCTAACCAGTTTGTCAGGTGCATCATTGGAAAGGCACTCAAATCTATTCTCAATTTCTATATTGGTATTGAGCTGATAATCTTCATTTACTTCATTGATGGATGATTCCCCAACCTCAATTTTATCAGACGAGTACTCTTGGTGCCCAGTTTTATTAAAAACCATAGATTGCCTACTACTAACATCACATACAGCTTCATTTATGTAGTCCTCCAATTTAGATATGTCCTTGTATGTTTGAAGTCTTGTTTCAAGTTCAGATATCTCTTTAATTAATGCAGAGTTTTTGATACATTTATCACAAGTAAACTCTGAGTTAGTCACCTCCTCTACATACATACAACATTCCCTACATGTTTTTTTGCCTTTTAGTTTCTTAAGCCTTGTTTGGGCCATTTCAATGTTGTTGGTACTCTTACTTACCACCCCCAAAGTTAGCTTTCTGCGTGCTCCAATATTTGTTCCCTAGTATTCCCAGTGTTCCCAGCGGACACCTCGCGCGATACACGCTCCTCTCGGCTCGCTCCACTCGCCGGAGTGACAGTATTTATGTGCAGAACCCGGAAGTGCAGCTAATCTCACTCGTTTTTTAAAAGAGTTAAATTTAAGTGATTTGTCCTTAGATTAGGAGTCAGGGACCTAACTAAGGTCTAGAAGTCACCCAATAATTTCAAAATTAACTTCTAATGCCTAAATATTAGTTTGTAGTTCGTTTCTACAACCCACGAACTACAACTCTCTTCCTGCTTCCGGTGGTCACAGGGCTCAGTGAAATCACTCAAATTCTATAAAAAAACAATAAAACTAGAGTCATTTAAAAAATATAGGCACGTTCATGTAAATGTTTCATTGATTCTGTATTTCTCTCACTCCGCTTGCCGGAGTGACAGTATTTATGTGCAGAACCCGGAAGTGCAGCTAATCTCACTCGTTTTTTAAAAGAGTTAAATTTAAGTGATTTGTCCTTAGATTAGGAGTCAGGGACCTAACTAAGGTCTAGAAGTCACCCAATAATTTCAAAATTAACTTCTAATGCCTAAATATTAGTTTGTAGTTCGTTTCTACAACCCACGAACTACAACTCTCTTCCTGCTTCCGGTGGTCACAGGGCTCAGTGAAATCACTCAAATTCTATAAAAAAACAATAAAACTAGAGTCATTTAAAAAATATAGGCACGTTCATGTAAATGTTTCATTGATTCTGTATTTGATTGATTCTGTGAGTCTCTGAGCACAGGAGAGGTCCCAGAAGACTGGAGAAGGGCTAATGTGATTCCGCTCCACAAGAGTGGTAGCAGGGAGGAGGCAGAGAACTACAAACCAGTCAGTCTTACCCCAGTAGTCGGCAAGATTATGTAGGCACTCCTTAAGGAAAGGATAGTGTAACACCTGGAATCCATTGGAGCACAGGATCCATGACAGCATGGGTTTACAACAGGAAGGTTCTGTCAAACTAATCTCATAGATTTCTTTGACTGGGTAACCAAAGTGGTGGACCAAGGGGGTGCAGTTGATGTCGTCTACCTCGACCTCAGCAAAGCTTTCGATACTGTTCCACATAGAAGATTGATTAATAAGCTGGGTAGGCTTAGGGTGGATCAGAAGTTGGTCAATTAGGTGGCAAACTAGTTGGCGGACAGAACACAGAGAGTGGTGGTAAACGGTATACAGTCAGAACAGATGCAGGTCACAAGTGGGGTGCCTCAGGGATCAGCCCTGGGGCCAGTCCTCTTCAATGTCTTCATCAGTGACATTGCAGATGGACTGGAAGGTAAGGCTTGTCTTTTTGCAGATGACACCAAGATTTGCAACAGAGTAGATGATCCAGATGGGGTGGGCAGAATGAGAAGAGATCTGGATAAACTAGCAAATTGGTCAGAAGAGTGGCAACTGGGGTTTTAATGCAAAGAAGTGCAAGATCATGCACATAGGAAAATAAACCCTGAAGCCACCTATAGGTTGGGAGAGGAGTTGCTAGTAATCACAAGGGAAGAAAGAGACTTGGGCATCGTCATCACAGATTACCTGAAACCATCCAAGCAGACCACTAAGGCAGTAGATAAGGCTAGGGGGATGTTGGGGTGTATTAGCAGGGGTATCACAAGTCGGAAAAGGGAGGTAATCATCCCTCTTTACAAGACACTGCTTAGGCCCTATCTGGAGTACTGCATGCAGTACTGGAGGCTGCACCTGCACAAGGACATTAACAAAATGGAGGCAGTCCAGAGAAGGGCAACCAAAATGGTGTAGGGACTGCATCAGAAAACAGATAAGGACAGCTTAACAGAGCTCAATATGTATACCCTAGAGCAAAGGAGGGAGAGAGGTGATGTGATCGAAACATTCAAACATCTTAAGGGCATTAACAAGGTGAAAGAGTCTAACATGTTTCAATATAAGAAAAATAGCAGGACAAGAGGACACCACATGAGATTAGAGGGAGGCCGATTAAGGGGTAATGTGAGGAAGTTCTTTTTCACAGAAAGGGTGATGGATGCATGGAGCGGCCTACCTCAGGAAGTGGTGGATATGAATACAGTGCAGGGCTTCAACAGGCATGAGACAGGCATAAGGCAGCAATACAGATGAGTACGAATAGATAGGCCATTGACAGAGTAAAGGCATATGGCACATTCATAAGGTAGAAAAAATGGGCAGACTGGATGAGCCTTGCGGTCCTTATCTGCTGTCAACTTCTATGTTTCTATGTAACATTAATAATATGCACACACCCTTTACACTTACCACCAGAGTCTGGCCTTCAGCAGCTTCCCTGGAACCACCTGTAAAGACAAGGATAGCAAAACAGGTATACACTTTCAATACAGTAACCCAAATAATAATATGCTCATAGGCCAGGTTAAACGTGAAACAACAATCAGACTTATTAAGGGGGGGTCGTGAATAAGGAAGGGGTGTGAATTTAGATGAATGATTAATATACTGATTAGATTTCAGGTTACTTTTAGTCCCAAATGATTAGTCTCACAACACTGGGTACCCAGGATGTTATACTGGCTAGCCAGAGGCATTGCCCGGGGGTGGCCGGCATTGCAGCTGTTGTTGGGGCCCTTGATGGAAAGGAAAAAAACAGCATGCACAACAGAGCTTTGAATATTTGTAATCGTGGCCGGTTGGCCCAGTCTCTTGTAACCCATAAAATCTATGAAGCAATTAGATGGTACCACAGGTAATTAAATGATTTGTTGCAGGGAGCTACCCTGGATTTACTCACGCTACCAGTTGGCTGCGATGAGTCTGGTAATATGGAGACCTCATGCAGATCACCGAAAGCATGGGGAATCAGGGCTGTCATGACACATCTCCTCTTCACGGCCTTTCCCTCCAGGTGGCCACAACCTGCGAGTTGTCTCTATGCAGGGGCTGGATCCCTGAAGCCGGTCTCTCACCGAAGAAGTCTCTGGTGCATGCAGTCTGCCTGGGCCAGGTTAGCAAAGGCCCCTGCTGAATAAAAACTTTGGCAAAGTTCAGTTTATTTTGCTGGTGAAGCCTCCAGCTGGGGTAACAATCCAGTCATGGGCAAAAACAGGACTCGACCCACAAGTACCATTCAGCACATTTAACAAGAACAGCATTAACTTTTCTTAACACAGTTCGGTTCTAAGCTGGTTGCTATTGCAGTTGATTCACTAAGAAAACCTCTAGATTCTCAGATCAGTCTTGCATTACCTTTGGGCCGAACGCTTCACAGGAGCTTCCTCTCAGTCCACATCCTAGGCTGTACCTTCTAATATATATTAGATCTCTGCTGCAGTCCAAAGATGCAATTTGGATTATTCCACTCACTGCTATAGGTAGTCCCAAGCAGGAGGAGAACAACAGGGAGGCAAGTCAAGCCTCTCCCCGCCGATTCCCCTAGGCTCCTTCCTAGGAGCAGCTGCTCGAACACTCGAGCTAGTCACTCTCCAAGCTCTCTGCAGAACTACTCCCAATTCAAACTGTCCCCCACAAATAAAGGCAGAAGTCCTTGGAATCCGATTGGCTGTTCAGACTGCCTAAAACAATTTAAGTATTTTAATTGGTTGCAGTTTAGGCGCCCAAACTTTGTCCCTGAAATTCTCCCACAAGTCTATATTACGCTCCCAAGAGTCTCTGGATGAAATCTCAGTTCGTAATTGGCTAAGGCACTTCCAAAATGGTGACTGCTGTATAAGGTTATGTCTAGTTTATGCAGCCCCACAAATTCCAAAGTCTGGTGCAGCCAGGAAATAAAATATTTATTTACACTCCCCCCACATGTAGCCCCAATGATTCTCTTTCAATTAAGTCCACTTGCATGAAATAATACCCTTTACTTCTGCTGTCACTGTCTCCATAACATATACCCCCCCAGGCAGCAGGCAGCTCTTTATGAATATTAATACTGGGCTCATGAATATTTATTAGCCCCATAAAATGCCCTCGCTCAATTGGTGTTTTAAAACACCTAAGCGGCTTCTGAGTCACATTCTCAAGGTTTCCATACCCTATTTAACTTACCAGGGCACCGGGACCACTGAAAACTCTCTGGTTCGACTGCTAGAACAGCGGTCAGTCCTTCAAAGGTGCCACTTGTGCCTGTGCAATCCCTGCTTGCACCTCAGTACATTTGCCACAGCGGGAGTTCACAGTTTAAAGGATGAGCCCAAACTGGGCTAAAACAATTAAAAGGGCTGCTCTTTTGGGGACTTTGACGAGGATCTAGAGGCACCAGGAGCACTGAAGGAGTTTTGGGGATGCCTGCAGCAGCGGGAGAGAATGGGAGAAACGAGGAGGACATAAAGGCAATCAAGGTAAGCCCCCGAGTGGGGGTTACACACGCATGAGTAAACATACTGTAGTCTCAAACAAAACAACTGTTTGTTTCTTTTCATTAAAAAGTTTTCAGATACATAACAAAGAACACGGACATGTTTGCCTTAATACATCCAAACACTGGTAAATGCATTAGTTACTTGATGTCACATTCTGATCAGACAATACTGCATTCCATTACATAGCTTACATGTGTAACAAACAGAAACATAAAACATCAACAACTGGCACATATTCATTTTACTGTACATTTCATAAATCAATTAGCCCAACTCAATATACAAAAAAAGAGCTTTCCTGATACCGGTTAATATTCTGCTCACCCTCTGCCTTTCCATTGGTATCCACCTTTTGTTTTCCCGTGTCACCTCCTGGACCTAGAGTTGGACCACTGCAACTTCAGTTGGTGACAGTATGGCAAGAAATGGGTCCCATTGCTGGATAAACTTATATTTCCACCCTTTTAACTCATACGTCACTGCTCCAAGAGCAAAGTTTTGAGCAGTAGGTCTTTCCAGAGGCCCATACAGGTGTTGCGTATGAGACCTACGTGTTCTGAATGCATTTTCTGGCTATCATGAGCACAATACATATAACTCTGGGGTACAACTCCAAATCATCCCTTCCATATTTTCTATACCAAACAAAAGAGGTTAGCAGTTTGGTAGATATGTCTATTCTCTTTACCTTGCCTATATACTGTGCCACCTCCATCAAAAAAGAGCAGAGTGTCAGGCACATCAAAAAGCAATGTAAATATGTTCCCCTTTCAACTTTACACCTTCCACGGATTGGAGAGACCCCTGCCTGGAATTTACTAACCAGTGAATGCAGCCTCTCTAACCTCCCGTGTGATAGACCTCCCTAATTCTTGTAGTTTTTCTGGGGTAACTTTTGGCAAGTGCACGCTCTCCAAAAACTGCACCATATACCTCTCCTTCCCTTTGCATTCTTCCTTATAGAACTTTGTGGAAAAGTCTACAAAGCAGCCCTGAATATCCTGAGTGTGATTGGCAAGCTGCCCTCCTTGCCTTTTAACTGCTGTGTCTGCGATCATTTTGGATTTGTGCCTACCTTTTGCCAGCCTGGCTAGAAATGGGCTGATCTTGTTGCCTGATTCATAGAATCTTTGGTATACTATAGTGAAGCATTTGCCCCTCCAGTCAGGACCTTGTTTATGGCCTTCTTGGCAACTTTAAGAAGCCTCTGAATCTCCTCGTGTGGATTGGAATAACTCAATGTGTTAAGGTCTTTAACTTTTTGTTCTAGGTTCACAAACTGCTCCTGATGCTTTTAGTGTCTGGCAGCTTTAACACAACCACTGCCCCTCTCATGTAGGCTTTGTCTGCCTCCAAATAAACAGCTTAGAAAGGTGCCGAGGCTGCATTTTTGGCCACATGTAACTGCCACTGCCTTTTCATGTGCTCCTTAAATTGTTCATTGATGAGTCCATACACAAGGAACCACCATGTTTTCTGCTGAGGTCTAGCATAGTTCAGCAGAAGCACCATAGTCACCCTGGCATGATCAGATACAATTACAGGGCTAGTGTATATTGCATCTACTCTCTGGTACCAATGTCTTGGGGCCACTAGGTAGTCAATTTATGACCTTGACGTGTAGGGAGTGGAGTAGAAAGCATACTCCCTTCTGCAAAGGTCCACTTCACTCCAGGTATCTACAAAATTGAGTTCAATCAGGCCCTGACCCCACCATGCTACTCCCGGTCCCAGTCTAGCATCCTGTGCTAACTTGTCCATTGTGGGGTCCAGAGCACAGCTGAAGTCTGCACCCAGAATTTAAATTCGGGAAGTACTCTTTCTGCAAGAAGGCAAGCATCTGATAAAAAACACAGGATCATGGGTAGCCAGAGCACAGATTTTACCCAGGGACAGTCTTTTCCTACTAATCGTGCCCACCACAAACACGTATCTTCCTCCCCTCGGGTCTTCCAGCACTCTCACTTTAATGAAGGGGATACTTTTGTGCACCAAGATGGCAACCCCCCCTTGCAGCCATTGCATGAGGCTAAGAAGAAGTGGTCCACCCAATCACTCACCAACTTAAGGGGCTGCTCTCCAGTTAAGTGTGTTTCTTAGAGCATAGCTCTCTGCATGCTTTGTCCCTTCAGCACTGTGAGCAGCTTTTTCTGTTTTACAGTACAGGAAATGCCCTGGACATTCCAGGTGTACACTGAGATCTTTTCAATCTGGTTATCATTTCACATGGCTCTAGGAAGGGCGTACCCTACCAGACTTAGACCCAGATCCACGTCACTCTCAGTATTCCTCTCCCCTTCTAAACAGTATTTCACTCCCCAAAGAAAACTTTTTCTACTTGGGCTTTGGAACGGATGTGTTAAAAATAGTAAAGTATCAGATATGAACAAAGTATCAGATATGAACATTAACCAACAATATGAACAGATATTAACACCTCGGAGGTGATGGATGATGAGAACATGCATCTGTCACAGTGCTGTCCTCCCTTCCCCTCTCCCCCCCTCCAGTCGCTCCCTGTGTTTCTTCGTGAACATCAGTCCCATCAGGGTGGGGCTGAACAGGTTAACTTTAGCTGTTAACACTAATCCCCGCTCCACCTCCCACCACCAATGACATTCAAAAACTGTAATTTGTAAGCAGATTAACATTTCAAATTAACCTAACAGCATCCATTTCTGCTCCCTCCAGCACATATCTTTAATTTATCTGTCTCTTTTCCTTGGAATCACAACCTCGTAGGGCTAGGTAAACTCACCCCCTCTCTGCCATGGCTATGAGACCACTCAGTCCAGCATATCCATCCACACAAGGTTCCATGGCCCCACTTTCACTCACTAACTTCTCCCATCTCTTCCCCCTTGATTTTTTACTCACAGGTGTTGGTGAATGATGTTAGCCCTACCTGAATTCCCATACACTGGCCAAGGATATGCTTATCCTCCCTACCACCCTTCGAGTTTAACTTACCACCTCAATCATCCCTAAGCATGTCTCTCTTAGCACTTAAGGCCAGTCTGTGACAGGAAGCTCCTGACTCTCTTGAGGACTGACCTTTTCTTAAATCTGTTGCAACAGTTCTTCTATTTCTTAGTCTATTCAATCCTTTACAATTTCTAGTCCATAAGGTTGGCCATCTATGGGAACCCCTCTCCCCTTTCTTGACTGTGCTATAGTGTCCTATATAATTTTCCTTTCCCCTCTCAGGTCCTCATACAGGGAGGTGACCTCCAAGCGTATGTAAAACAGGTTGTGTTTATCATTGTTGGATTTATTTATTTATTTATTTATTTTGCTTTTGGTAACCGGGTAAGTGCGCTATGTAATAGCACTATGTCATAAAATACCTTGATGTATATACCTTATGTTTATGAAACCTGTAAATGTTGAAAATGCCATGGCACTAGGTGTTTCTGATAATGGTAAAAAGTACTAGGTGACTATTATAGAAATTAAGTTAGTTGTGCTATTTAAAATGCATGTAAATTGCTGTAAACTGAACAAGTCTGAAATTCCATGGTGATTTACATATATACCATGATGCTTTGCATTATGGAAGCATGTATGATGTTATATTTCTTTGAAACTTGATTTGTTGCCAATGCCCTTTGGGGTAACCCTTTTTTCAGTGATTCTGCATTGAGGTTCTTTGTTTTTAGCTTGTTTTGGTTTTTTTCCTTTTTGAGCCCCCACTACCCAAGCAAACGAGACCCACATTGGGATAAAGGGTTTTCACTGAAAAGTGGTTAGATCAGAAATCAATGTCAGTAGGTGCTAAGTGCAGTTCATAGTCTGTTGCTGCAAACTGATGTACTGAAGAAGGAATATGCCATTTCTGAAGGTTATTTCCTGTCTTTTGAATAAACATCACACAGAGATTGTGTGTTGAACTTGAAGTTCGGTCTCTAGCCCATCTGTTATCCCACAACCCCTCCACAGACTTGGTGTTAGAAGTGGGATAACTTGCTGGAAGTGTCTGGACTGGCTGAAGAGGGATGTTTTCTGGTGGATATCGCTCAGATATCCCAGAACAACCAATGCACCGGGAGTTGCCAGAGGAGAACCTGGAGAAGAAAGTCTGTGGAGTTCTGACCGGAACCATGGCTGACAGACTGGGAGAGAAGCTGCTGCCTGGACTGGACCTGGGAACTTAGAGGAAGGCCAAGCCTGAAGACAATGAAGAGATGCAGGTCGAGGCAGACTGGAGGTGCGAGAGACAACACCCAGGAGGTGGAGACCCTGATGAGGATGATCCATTGGATGAGTGGGCAATGGCTAGAGGCAGACCGACTACGCAGAGAGGTGGAACACTGGTGCCAGGTGCTCGAGAGGTTCCTGCCGGAGAGTTTGGATAAAGAACCGGAGGAGGATTTTTTTGTGGGCTCAGTTTTAGGAGGGCCCCCTGACTGAGCAGGATATTCCTTTGTTTCCTGTGTTCCCAGGATATTACCTGTTGGAGGTCAGAGATGCAAGTATGGAACTTGAATGTGAGACCCCTGGTAAGACTGTGCCTAGTGATATTGTGCTGGGGTTAAAGGCTCCAAGCAAGCAAGAAGAAGCCTATGCGGCTGAAGGGACTTTTTTTTGTATTGATGCAGCTAACTCTATTAACAGTATTGACTAGGGGTATACTGCAGGCTAAAGATGCTAATATTGTCAGAATGTTACAATATGTTAAGATCAAGGAGGTGGTACATGTGTTCAATTTTTTTTTGTTGAAAAACCTACAAAGGAGGAGGTGGGTGGAAAATGGATTGGAACCTGTGTTAGGGTAACACCAAAAGAGTGTCTACCCTCAGGTGTCTGTATCTGTAGCAAGTGAAATGAATCAAAAGACATAGTGGGTTTCTGTAGAGGGATTGAACCTAGGACTGGGTCCCTGCCTAAAACGGACATGTTTGGTGGGGTTGAAGCAGGTAATTACTCACCCCAGAGAAGTTGTTTCTCTGGTACTGGACTTTCCAGTCATCCAGAATTTTTGGTTAAAAAAAATATGACATACTTTCCCTAAAACGAGATGGGAAGGTACCGGTAGTCTCCTTTGAGAAATGTGTTAATGCCTCAGGGTAAAGAAGAAAAAATTACTCACCTTAGTAATGTTGTTTCTTCTAATGGAGTCTTGCTGTATTCTGACATATTGCAGTGATGTCCAACCTTTGAACTGCCCCGGAGATGAAAGAGTTAACTTTCCATGCCAGGCATGGAACGCTGAGCTCGAGCTCGGTTCAGACTCTGTCTGTTGCTGTTTGAAGTCAAACCGTCAGATCTTTACGAGCTATACTCACTGGGTGTCCTGTGTGGAAATTATAAATTTACACTAGCCAACTGGCTACTAAATGTAATAAACAGATTTTTTTGGTCCCAAAACAAAGACTCAAGTCGGAAACCCAAAAAAATAAAACAAAACACAACACCCAAACACCCAAACTAAAGGGGTGAGAAAATAAGGGCCGGGGGCACCTCCCGAGTGCCAACACTGCTACTGCCCACCCACATCCCAAAAACCAGGGTTCTGAGAGGGGAGGCGGGGGGGAGGTCAGAATACAGCAAGACTCCATTAGAAGAAACAACATTACTAAGGTGAGTAATTTTTTCTTCAAACAACATGAAGTCTTGCTGTATTCTGACATATTGCAGACTACAAAGCAGTACCTCCACGGGGGAGGGACAGAACCTACTTAGGAAACAGGCTCTGAAGCACTGCTGTGCCAAACCGAACATCACTCCTAGCCTGGATATCCAGAGAGTAATGCTTGATAAAAGTGTGTACTGTTTTCCAGGTGACTGCTTGACAAATCTCTAAGATAGGAATATCCCTGGCAGCAGCCAGGGAAGCAGCTGTACCTCTGGTAGAGTGAGCCCTCAAGCCTGAGGCTGGGATCCTACCTAGTTTTTCATAGCAAAATTGAATGCAAGAGACAATCCACCTGGCAATAGATCTCTTAGTGGCAGGTTTTCCCTTACCAACCTCACCATAAGTGAGGAACAGTTGGAGGGAGTCAAACTTGTGACCCTTGGTGCGCTCTATGTAGTAGCTAAGGGCCCTTTTCACATCCAAACTGTGCAGCCTCCTCTCCCCAGAGGAGGAATGGTCAGTGAAGAAAACAGGAAGAGACATAAACTGGTTAAGGTGGAAATCTGAAACCACCTTAGGCAAAAACTTCCTATTAGTCCTGAGGACCACCTTATCTCTATGGAAAGAGATAAAATCAGGCTCCACTGACAGGGCCTGTAACTCACTTATGCGTCTGGCAGAAGTGATGGCCACCAAGAAAACAGTTTTCCAAGTCAAGTACTTAAGCTCTGCTGAGGACAAAGGCTCAAAAGGGGGTTGCATAAGCTGAGCAATGCAAACATTAAGGTCCCAAGCAGGGGCAGGGTCCCTGAATGGAGGATTGGTATGAAGCAATCCCTTGAAAAATTTAGAAAATACAGGATGAGCTGAAAGGAAAGAGTGCTTGCCTGCTGAAAAGAAGACAGAAACAGCTGCCAGATGCACTCTTAGTGTAGCTGGTCTGAGTCCCAAGCTATTAAGATGAACCATATCGTCAAGGACTGTGGGCAGGCCAGCAGACTCTGGAGAAACATGCTTCCCAGAGCACCATATAGAAAATCTTTTCCACTTGGAGTTGTAAGTGTTTCTGGTGGAAGGCTTCCGAGAAGCCTTTAAGATATCCAGAACACCTTGAGAGAGGTGCAAATCAGCAAACTCTAACTCTTCAAGAGCCAGGCCTTGAGATTGAGAGATTTGAGATTGAATACCAAACCCTCCCCTGAGCACATGTTAACAGGTTGTAATTCCTGGGAAGAGACAGGGGAAGGTGGACTGCTAAGGACAACAAGAGGGTACCAGGGCTGTCTGGCCCAGTCTGGAGCAATCAGGATCACCTTGCAGGTAGAGACCTGATTTTGACTAACACCTTGAACAGGAGAGGGAAGGGGGAAGACACAGGAACTTCCTTCCCAATTGAGAACTAGGGCATCCAGGGGACTGAGCCCAACACTGGGGGCCTGCAGCAAAGAGAGAAGTGATTGTCTGGGGCTGCAAAGATCTATCTGTGGGGTGCCCCATCTGGAGAAGATCACCTTCAAAACCAGGGGATCCAGGGACCATCTGTGATGGCCCTGAGATATCCTGCTGAGAGCATCTGCCAGGACATCGCCCTGCCTGGGAGGTACTGCTGTAAGAGAGGTGTTCAGGGAATAGGCCAGAGACCATAACTTCATTGCCTCTGTGCGCAAGGCCGTAGACCGAGTGCCCCCTTGCTTGTTGATATACCACATTGTGGTGGTATTGTCTGTCCTGATCTGAACTACTTTGTTCTGAACAGACTTGGAAAAAGCTTGAAGTGCTAGAAACACTGCTCTGAGTTCTAATAGATTGATGTGAAGCAGAGATTCCTGAGGAGACCACAACCCTTGGGTGGCCAGGTCTCCCAAGTGGACTCCCCACCCCAAGAGGGAGGCATCTGTAGTAAGGATTAGAAAGTGAGACTGAGTGACAAAAGGAACTCCCTGCCTTAGATTGTCCTGATCCTGCCACCACTGTAATGCCTGGATCAGGGTTCAAGTCACTGGAATTAGTTTGGTCAGAGGGTCTTTTTTCTGAGACCAGAAGGCTCTCAAGTGGAACTGAATATCCCTCATTTGAAATCTTGCTCCCTGCACCACTGCTGTATAGGCAGCCATGTGTCCCAGGAGCTGCAGAAAATGCCTTGCTGGTCGAGACACCTGGAGGGTGAATGAAGAGGCCAGTGAGATAAGGGTCCTTGCCTTGTCCAGGGGAAGGAAGGCTCTTGCTTTTACTGTATCCAGCTCTGCCCCTATGAAGGTGAGGAGCTGCACAGGCTCTAGAACTGACTTTGAAAGATTCAGAAGGAAACCTAGAGAAGTGAGCAGTTGCTGAGTTATCTGTAGGTGTAACTTGACTTGGTCTGGAGACTGGCCTACTATGAGCCAGTCGTCCAGGTATGGAAAGATAGAGATCCTTTTTCTCCTTAGGAAGGCAACTACTACTGCCAGGCATTTTGTGAACACCCTTGGAGCAGAAGTTAGGCCGAAGGGCATTGCTCTGAATTGGTAGTGGCCTGAGGGCAGCTCAAACCTGAGGTACTTTCGGTGGGAGCTTCTGATGAGAATATGGAAATAGGCATCCTTGAGGTCCAGGGAGACTAGTCAGTCCCCTGGCCTTAGAGAGGGTAGAATTATTCCCAGAGTCACCATTTTGAACTTTGGCTTTAAAAGGTGCTTGTTTAAATATCTGAGATCCAGGATGGGCCGCCATTCTCCTGTCTTTTTGGGGGTTAGGAAGTACCTGGAGTACAATCCTTTCCTTTTGTGTAGGGGTGGAACCCTCTCTATGGCTCTGAGAGCCAAGAGGGAAGAGATCTCTGCCTCTAGGGCAAGTGCCTCTGAAGGATTTGCAGGTGGAAAGGATCTGGTTCTCATCTTTGGAAATTTTTTGAAGCTGAGAACAAGTCCCTGGCTTACTACTTCCAGGACCCGTTTGTCTGATGTTAAAGACATCCAGTCCTGGACAAAGTAAGCCAGCCTGCCCCCTACAGGTGGTGGAGAATCGGCCCTGGCAAACCCATCAGGGTGCCTGGTTGGCAGGGGCTTTAGGCTGAGGGGTGGAAGCAGGCCTGCTTGTACCCCGTCTGACTCTCCCTCTGAAGAACCCCCTTGAGCATAAGCCAAAGAGGAGGCCTGGGCTTGGTAGAAAGGCCTATGAAAAGGCCTGCCCCTGCCCCTGGAATGCTGCCTCTGGGGAGTGGCTTGCCTTTCCTTGGCCTGAGCACTCCTATAGGTGGTCCTGTATTCATCCATTTTCTTCATGTAGTTTTCTGTTTGCTCCCCAAACAGAGAATTACCCACAACAGGAAAATCCATGGCCTTAGTCTGGGTATCCTGAGACAGGCTAGTACATCTGAGCCAAGCCATCCTATGAAGGGCCACAGATGTAGCCATGACTCTAGATGAAACATCACTGGAGTCCACTGCAGCATGGAATTGCACCTTGGATGCCTCAATACCATCCGCAGCCACCTGCTCCAGCTCCTTGGCAAGCTGGCCAGGGATCTGTTTAGCTAAAGCCATTACACTGTCTCATCTAGATTTCTGATATCTAGCTGTATAGGCCATATAATTAGCCTGTCTGAGTCCCAAGGATGCTGCCATGTACTGTTTCTTTGCCATGGCATCAGTCCTCCTGGAGTCCTTATCTGGGGTGTGTGAAGCCAAGGGTATATTTGCCTTATCACAGGCAGCACCCCTGCACTACCCCAACATGGCTGCATTGCTGGGTAAGGAACTCCATATCTGAGCCTGAGAGAGTATACCTCTTGTCCATTCTCTTGTCCACAGGAGGTATAGAATTAGGAGTCTTTAAAATTTTTATTGTCTGTTTCCCAAAGGACTTATGAAGGGGAATAGACAGCCTCCTGGACTCTGGAATATCCATCATTTCAACATAGTCAGGCTCCTCCTGGTCGTCAACAGCTTCTTCCATAGGAAGCTGAAGAGTTTCAGCCACTTTTTTGTAGAACATAAAATGGGAAGGGGACTCAGAAAGCCTAGGAGGAGAAACCCCTGAAGGTCTGTCTGGGGAGATGTCCGGGTCAATAGGCACATCCAGACTTTCGTAATCACCATCACTATCCTCATACTCTCCTTCCTCCTCCTCCAGTTCATAAAAATCTTCTAAATTATAATCTGGAACTGGGGGAACTGACCGAACCGAGCCCCTTCCTGATGGTGCCGGTTCGGTCGGAACCGGGGTTAGCGACTGAACAATCCTTATCGCTTTGGCTATTTCATCAGTGGTTGGAGAAAGAATATGTGGATCCGCACCAGCTGATTTATCCCTTCTTTTTCTTTTAACCGGAACTGACTCCTCGGAGTCGGTTCTCCTTTTGTCCGAAGAAGCCTCACCCTGGTCGGAGGGCACTCCTTCTGGTTCGGTTGGAACCGAACCGGGCTGGCCATCCGGGTCAGCGGACTTCTTGGCCTCCCTTTCCCTGAGCCTACCAACTCTCTTTTCCAGGGTAGCTGCAGGAAAATTCTTGCAAATCTGGCAGTCTGAATTGAGGTGGTCAAACCCCAGACAATAAACACAGGTGGTGTGGGGATCAGCCTTAGCAAAGGCTTCCCCACACACACTACAGTGTTGAAACCCAGTGGGCCCAGTTTTTCTTTTGGGTTTCTCAGACATGGCCAGGCCTAACAAAAACTTATCCTTTTTCGGCAATCCATGGCAAGACACCCTGACGGTTCCTGACCGTGTTATGGGTCATGGAAAAAACGTAATGAAATCCATTTTTTAGAACCGATAAGGACCGTTACCACACTCTAAAAGAAGAATAAACTTTTTGAACAACCTGATCGGTTCAAACGAACCGATCCACGCTTACAAGTTCCACACAGAAGAACAAAAAAATAAACCTATCTAGTACTCACGATACCACAGACAGAGACTGAACCGACAGGTTAACAGATTAAATTCGGTCGAAAACCAAGAAAACGGTACTTTAACCGACAAACTTGAACCGAGCAAAGGAGAAATCTCCGGAGCGACTGTTCGGTGAGGCGGAGTAAAGAATCTGACGGTTTGACTTCAAACAGCAACAGACAGAGTCTCAACTGAGCTCGAGCTCAGCGTTCCATGCCTGGCATGGAAAGTTAACTCTTTCATCTCCAGGGCAGTTCAAAGGTTGGACATCACTGCAATATGTCAGAATACAGCAAGACTTCATGTTGTTTGAATGATGATATCCACTATGTTTATGATAGAATGTTTATTGTTACTAGGAACCCTGAGACAGACCTTCTGAAGATGGATGGCAGAAGCTCCATCCCTTCCTGGGACAGGAAGGTGGTAAGCAGTCTGCAATAACTGCTTCCCTCTTAAGGTGGGGGATATGTGACAGGAAGCTCCTGCCATGCTTGAGGACTGACCTTTTCTTAAATCTGTTGCAATGGCTCTTCTATTTCTTAGTCTATTCTATCCTTTACAATTTCTAGTCCATAAGGTTGGCCACCTATGGGTACCCCCTTCCCCTTTCTGGACTATGCTATAGTGTCCTCTTTAATTTTCCTTTTCCCTCTCGGGTCCTCATACAGGGAGGTTATTGTGGTGATCTCCAAGCGTATGTAAAACAGGTTGTGTTTATCATTGTTGGATTTAGAATGTAATAGCACTATGTCATAAAATACAAGCAAACGGAGCCCACGTAGGGATGAAGGATTTTCACTGAAAAGTGGTTAGATCAGAAATCAGTGTCAGTAGGTGCTGGCTAAGTGCAGAGAAAGGACATTCATAGTCTGTTGCTGCAAACTGATGCACTGAAGAAGGAATATGCCATTTCTGAAGGTTATTTCCTGTATTTTGAACAAATATCACACACAGATTGTGTGTTGAACTTGAAATTCGGTGTCTGGTCCATCTGTTATCCCACAACCCTTCACACAGCCACTGATGCATGGTTGGGCTACTAGTAAGCCCTCAGTCCCTATCATTGTCTCTGGTCATGCATTAACATGTACTCACTGTGGTGCTAAGGTTAGGTCTATATCTCCATGTGGTGTTGGTGGTGAAGAGGTGCATAGAAGCGGCAGCGGTTGGCAATTTAACTTGCCATTTCCTGGGGAGGAAAGTTCCATCTTCCATGAGTAAAAGCGAGGGTTTCCGGCATCACAAAGTTCAAGTCCTGTTCGGTATTTATTCAACTGAGCCCCTCTGTAGCAAGGTGATTCAGCTACACCTCCTCCACAGAAGATGGCACCTTAGAATGCCTGATAGAGCAGCAGTGCAGGAAAGAACAAGGCACACTTAAGGAGGTAGCCCTCATGCAAATTTGAAGTTCCCTTTCCAGGCTCTTAACTTGTTCATAAGGGGTGCAAAGGCTTTATGTTTTTATTGCACAAGTTTGGAGAAGTCCTGGAGGAAGAAAATTTGGCTTTCCCCTACTTTTAATGTGCCCACTTTCCTAAAAGCCTATAGTATTTGCTTCTTGTCTGGGAAATGATGAAGCTTTGTTAAAACTGGTCTCGGAGGGCCCCCTTCAACAACTCTGGTCCCAAACAGCTATGCTCCCTGTCAATTTGTGCTCTGCCCTTGGGACAGTCCATCTTATGGATTTGAGGAATCCACTTCTCCATGAATGATAACATATCCGGGCCCTGCGGTAGCCCACTGATCCTGATATTATTGTGCCATTGATTGTTCCCCTGGGCAGCTGGGTGCTCCCTGAGTTCAGCAAGCTGCTCTTCCAACTTAGCCATGAGGCCTGGCACTCCCTGACAGTCATCCTCCAAGGCTGAGATCTGATTCTCCACAGCCGTGGCTTTGGCCACTTGTTCCTCACATCGCTTCCTGAGAGCATCCTGTTTCGTTGTTACCTCTGCCAGTTTGGAGGCCTGTACAGACAGAACTTGGGCTGACACCAACCAACCCAATGCCTCCATCACCTCCTCTGCAGCCTCTTGAGATGCACTGATGTCCGATGTCTGCCTAGCCAGGCCCACTTCACCTTCAGTTTCTGCTGTTCTCTCACTGATTTTGGGCCACCAGATGTCAGGTATGTGTCCATAGTTATAGGAACACACGCTGGACTATTTTTTCCATAATAATACAGGGATGGATGTTGATTTAATATCTTTATACCGCGGGAAGGTCGGGAGCTCTTGAGATCATGTCTCTCCACCTCTGGCATGCATGCTTATCAACAACTACCTGATTTTAATGCTAGAAGTAAATAAATACACATAATGACAACACTACCTAGAATGTGTAAGTACAGTATTGTGCTGTGCTTGAAACAAGATTTCTTCGGTTGGCCTCCTAGGACAACAATCAGAAATCTAACTGGCAACAATGAAATCACAGGTAAGAAAAATATTATTCAAGCCCCAGGAATCCCTCATTATGCTTAACAACTGCAGTAAGCTCAGCAGGTGAAGCTGCCCCGGAGCATGTGGTGGTATTTAGAATTAAATTCAAACTGCTGTCTACTAGGTGTTGTAGCGTTGTGCAGGATAATGTCAGATCTTTCTCGTCACCTGCAGAAGCAAGTCACTCCAAAGATCTCTCCTCAGCAACTCGCTCCATGTATGGTTGGCAGTCATACGTATAATTTTTAATGTTCTTATTTTGTTTTTAGCTGTTCTCGTTAGTTAAAAAAAAGATTTTATAGGATTTTCATTCAGTTGTCATGCAAGTCCTTCAGTCCACTGCAATCCTTGGATCCGGAAAATAAAGAAAAAGCAAGGGTAAATGTATTATTTGTTCACTTTTATCCTTTTGACTTTTTGGGGGATCACGCTGGTTGACGCGATACTCAAGCCTGACTCAGGAGTTTTCTTCTCTTCAGTGGGAAGACTAGGAGAGAAGTGAATGGTCGAAGTATTACTATTACTGGCTCATCTACAACTTTGGAATGGTGCGAGTTTCTCAGGTACCTACTGTATGTGGTTCCTGTTACTGGAGAAACTCATCATCCGTTTTCCTCCCACATTTGGATTATTATTTTTTCTTATGTACTTGATAGTTTTCTCAGTTCCACAGTAAGGAAATGAGACATCTTATCCTGCTTTTCAATTGGGGAAACAAGGTATTTTTTTAATCGTGGTTGAAACCGCGTTTTATCCCTTCCCTGAGGGGATCCGTTTTTCCCTCCATCTGTCCTGACGTTTGGGCTTGCAAAAAAAAAAGACCCACGCTCGTTTTTCATTATGGGCCTTTTTTGCTCTCAGTGAGGTTTGCAATTTCTGATTTGACTAGTTGCACATCAGATAGTTCCTAACAGTTAATGGAATTTTTGGCTTCTGAATTGGGTATTATGTGGGCATGAAAAAGTATGTTGTACGATCACATACTGTTACAGTTCCATAGATGAATTAAAATGATATGTACATGCTCTTAAATAAATATGGCAGGTATAATGTTTGTTTCAACATCCCTAAGCTCAGTACTCTCTCAGAAATGTCATGTCTGTCTGTCTGTTGATCTGCCCTGCAGATGCTTAGGTATACAGCACTTCTAATCTTCTCAGCTGTGTTTTGGTTAATTATTTATTAATCAGGAACTAGGCAGACTTATGCTTTGTGTCTAATTACCTCATTTCCCCATTTTGAGACATTTATTGTGGATTCCTATCAGTAAAAAAAAACAAAAAACATGTCATTGCCCCTCCTGCTGAGAAGCAAAAGGAGTGCCAGTAGATACACTACAGTATAAAAATGAAAAGTAGCACTGCCCCTCCTGCCGGGAGGCAAAGGAGATGCCAGTGGACCAAGTAAGATATAAAGAAAAAACTACCACTGCCTCTCCTGCTGAAAAGCAAATGGAGACGCCACTGGACACAGTAAAGTATAGAAAAAACAGCCACTGCACTGCATGCTGAAAGGCAAAAGGAGGCACCAGCGGACAATGTAAGATATAAAGAGAGAACTGCCACTTTCCTTACTGCTGAAAATCAAAAGGAGATGCCAGTGGACAAAGTAAAGTATAAGCAGACAACTGTCACTGTCCCTTCTGCTGGAAAGCAAAAGGAGACGCTAGTGGACAAAATGAAGTGTAAAGAGCACACTGCCACTGCCTTCCCTGCTGGAAAGTAAAAGGAGATGCCAGTGGTCAAAGTAAGGTGTAAATAAAAAAAATTAAAAAAAAGGAGACTGCCACTACCCTCCTGCTGAAAAGCAAAAGGAGACACCAGTGGACAGTAAGAAAGCATCAAGGGGAACATGTCACTGACCCTCCTGCTGGAAAGCAAAATGAGATGCTAGTGGACAAAGAAAATCATAAGAACAAAAAGTGTCACTGCCCCTCCAGCTGAAAAGCAAAAGGAGATGCCAGTGGACAGAAAGAAGACATGAAGAGAAGCATGTCACTGCCGCTCTACTCCTTGCTCATACCCTATGGCTACTCTCATGCAAGTGGTTATCTAAGGGGCAGGGGAGGAAAATCTTCCATAACAGCTGTCTGGGTTTCATCCTTTAGGCTCAACCTGATCAGACTCCCTGATGTGTATATCTAGGTCATCAGCCAATTGCTAGTAGGATGGATGACTCATTTCTTCCATTAGTGGAAAACATCACCACAGACAAATGGGTCCTAAGGTAGTGAGCCAAGGCCTCACTCCATAGTTAAAGATGTTCCCCAAATTGCCAGTACGCAGACACTTTCACCTTTCTTCTACAGCAGAATGAATTCTGCTGGAATGGAAAAAAAAACCACTATTGGACAAGGTAGCAGAAAGGGTGTGTATATCTTGTCAATGATGTTATGAATGTACTATTGTATTTCATGATCCCCTCTCCCCCTGGACGCACCATGAAACAAGCAATCTGATTGTTCAGTGTGCCTTTCCTGGTGAAACTTTTCAATAAATAAATAAAAGAGTGCTTCTACTGCCAGTGAGGAAAGGGCCTTTACTCAAGATACTTCCTCACACACAGGGAAAAGGGGGAGTAGCGACATATTCTGGACCTCAGATTTCTGAATGAGCATCTGGAAAATGACAGTCTCAGGATGGTCACCCTGTCTACAGTTATTCTATCACTTCATGAAGGGGAGTTGGCTACCATCCCTGGACCTAGAAAATGCGTATCTTCACCTTCTAAACAGGACTGGTCAAAATAATATATATATATATATATATATATATATATATATATGTATAGGATACCTGTGGCTCAGGGGCCTGATTCTCAAAGGGGCCTTAGACTGACGCAAGCTGTGGCAAAAGGCAGGTTGCATCAATGCCCAGTGCACCAGGGACCTGCACCCAATTCGCGACTGGGTAGGGTCCCGGCGGCAAAGTCCTGCGGCTTGTGGCAACTGTAGCAGTGTACCAAATGGAGGGCAAACTCAGACAGATTGCTGCAAGCCCTTGGCACCCATGCAGCAATGTCCCTGAGCAGTCCCTGGTAGTCTAGTGGACCGTCCCAGGCCTGATCCCCCATTATTTAAATAAATTACTAATCCCTGATGGTTTACTGGACCACTCCATCCCCAATCCTCCGTTATTTAAAAATGCATCATTCCTGGTGGTCTAGTGAACTGCTCCAGCCCTGTTCCCCCATTATTTTAAAATTAATAATCCCTGGTGATCTAATGGAGTGCCCCAGCCCCGATCCCCCGTGATTTAAAATTAATAATCCCTGGTGGTCTAGTGGACTGCTCCAGCTCCAATCCCCAGTTATTTAAAAATTAATAATCCCTGGTGATCTAGTTGACCACCCCAGCCCCGATCCCCCCATTATTTAAATAATGTAATAATCCCTGGAGGTCTAGTGGACTGCACCAGCCCCGATCCCCCTTATTTAAAAAATTAATAATCCCTGGTGGTCTAATGGACCCCCAGTCCCCCCACTCCCACCCCAGCAGGCAGTGTCCCACCACCCCACTCCCCTCATCCCCAAAACAATGATCCAGCGACTGGCACAGCTCACCACTCACTACCACGGCCAGCCACTGACTGAGCTCTGAATGAGCCATGCCTGCCCTCCTCAAAAGTTTTGGGTTACTGCAGGGTCTTAGTTCCTCGAGTCTAAAACCCATTAGTGTGAATAAATGGTGAAGATACATTCCTGAAAGATCTTCTTGTATTCTATGAAGAAACTGAGGTCTCTGAGATCTAGCATGGGCTGCAGATCTCCTGACCACTTGGAACTAGAAAGTATCTGGAATAAAATAATTTGTGCCTCTGTTCAGGAGGTGGGATTCTATGGCCCATTTTTGAAGCAGGATCTGTACTTCATCCTGTAACACAGACACGTGTCCTTGTGGATGTGTTGTTGTAACTGGTGGATGATCTGGAGGGGTGCCCAGAAGCTCCAGAGCATGACCCTTCTCTATGATCTCCAGTACCCATTCATCTGTAGTCACTTCCCTCTTCTGATCCAGTTGGAGGGAAATACATCCCCTTCCCCACAGCCACCCCTGGAGGTAATGGTGGTTGGAGGGTGCAGAAAGAGTCAGGATGAGCCCGTGGGAGCAGAGCCACCTGCTCCAGTACCTTTAGGTGCTTTTGTACAGGCACCTGGGGTGGAGATGGGGACTGGCAGCGCTCCTATCCCTCTACTTTTAGCCTGCTGTCAGGAGGTCTGGCAACTGCCTCTGACAGAAGATGGGCAAAAATTACCCTTACCTCTACCTGAGGTATGGTACAGGGATTTCACTGATCTCAGAGTCTTTCCAGATGACTGAAGGTTTTTCAAACCTTCTTTAACATCAAGTCCAAACAGTTTTTGTCCACTAACTGCAGCATTAAGAACTGTCTGCTGGAAATCAGTGGCAAAGCCTGCTACCATAAGCCAGGAATAGCAGCAGAGACAAATGCCAGAAGCTGCAGCACTGGCAGAAGAGTCCAAAACATATGCAGTGCAGATCAAGTGTTTGCACACATCAGTACCAAAGAGGAGGGTTGTTAGTAACTCTTTTTTAACAGTGCCCTCGGGCAAGGCCTGTGCAGCAGCCTTAGCCTTCCTTGACAGAGTATTCTTCTATTGGATCATGTGGGCCTGGTGATTGGAAATACATAAGCCCAGCGAGGCAGAGGCATAGTTACATTTGGCTAGATCATCCAACCTCCTGGATTCATTATCAGGAAGGAGGGAACTCAGGTATCTTGGTGCCTTGGATCTACTGTGGGCAGCTGTGATCACCACTGAATCAGTCGTGGGCTGATTAGTATAAAAAGGTTTACCAGAAGGGAAAGAGTGCATATTGTCAGCCTTTCCAGGAATCGCTGGTATAGTGTTTAGCTTATACCAAACTGCATAGGTATCATCCTCCAATGCTGGATACAGAGGAGGAATAATAAGAAAAAAATTCTGGCATTTCCAGAAATTCCAACAGGATCTTTTTGGTGGGATCCTGCTCCTCCAAGGTGAAGCCCATGGCAGCTTGCATTTGCTGCATCATAGCAAAAAAGGAGAGATCCTCTGGAGGCGATCTGGGCATATTAAATACAGAGTCCAAACTGCGGGAGGTGACTGTGGAATCCTCTGCATAGTCTTTCTTCTCCTCCTCTTCATCCTCCGTTATAAGGTCAGGCTTGTATTCACATTCGTCATCATATTTCTCATCAACAGGAATGGAGGAACGCACTGGCAACATTGGCAGCAGCTGAGGAGCTCTAGTCTGCACAGTATCAGACTGCGACATTGACGGGGTAGTTGTGTTAGTAGTCCACATCGATGAGCCCACTTTGACTGAAGGTAAGCCTGCCAGTAGGCACTGTATCATATCCGAAAATGACAGGAGCACTGCCTGTGCATCGATACTACTGTGAGCAGTGGTCATGACCACAATAGTTGATGGCAGAGTGTGTATCTCTGGTGATTATGGCAACGTACTGACCATAATAGGTCCAGTAGCGCCTACACTAAGCCCTGACCTTGATGTCTGGCCAACTGTAGGGTGGGGCCATAGGCACTACCACTGACAGAGACAGCGTCCTAGGCTGGGACTTATCAGTGGTCTGGAGCGGTGACCTGGACCTCCTGGGGGAAGCCCTGTCCCTGTCCTGGTGCTTGTGTTTGTGTTTCCCCAAGGAGGATTTGTCCAAGGACTTCGCCAACCGTGATTCAGTCGATGGGGTGGGTGACACAGATTTGCTTTGTAGCTGCTGTTCCACTGCTGCTATGGTCTTTCTCAGGAGGAATTTTTCCAATATCCCTTTTCTGCATCACCTGGTAGCGGAGTTGAATCCTCAACAGATTTCACAGGTTTTCATGTTGTGAGAGAGGCCTAGGTAGCAGACACATACTTCATGCATGTCACCTTTGTAGATTTTTTGTCCACAGTGTTAAATTTGAAAAATCATTGACATTTTTTTTGATGGCATACAGGTCACTGAAAATCACAATTGTTTGTTTGTTGAAATTTTATTTTTATACAGGATACATATTGTTGGAGTTAACACACCATTTTCAACAATGTCCTGTGATGAGTATTATAAACAGATAAACAATACAATATATATAGATCTTATAAACAACATAGAAATTCCTACATATCCAATCATAATCAAAGTTCCATTCACACTAACAATCATTCAAATAATCATTAATTTTTAAATTACACAGACTACTTTCAGATAGAGCATTTACATACTTTCCCTCACCCAAAACAATTACATTTAATGTGTACATAATCTTTCAGGAGTTTTTTAAACAATGTGTGTCCCTGGATCTGTCTAATTTCTGTTGGTATACTATTCCAGTGTATTGCGAGATTGTTTTGTAGATTAGTGTCGCCAAGTCTATTTGTATATTTAGTTCTAGGAATAAGAGTCTTTTTAAACCTAAAAGAGGTCTTCACAGTACATATTGGGGTCAAGATAACCATGTGGCTTAAAGCATGAGGCTTTATGCTATAAATTAATTTGTGGCACCATGTTAACCACAAAAATATTCTTTTAGTGTTTGGTTGCAACCATCCCAACTCTCTATAAATGTTGCAATGATGAGTGCCATATTTGGCACCTACTGCAAATCTACCTAACCTGTAATATGCTTGATCTATCTTATTTAGAGAAACCTGATTGGAATTCATATAGAGACACAAACCATATTCCAAAAATGGAAGTAGCAACTGAGTTACTATTTTTACTCTAGCTTTAATTGGCAAGCAGCCTGACACTCTTCTTAAAGACCCCAACCTCTGATGTACCTTTTTTACTTGAGAAGAAATATGATCGGAGTAAGTAACTCCAGAACCTACTAAAACCCCTAAGTATTTATAACTTCTCACATTAGTTATTTGGGTACCATCCTCCAAGTTAAGTTTTAACTGAAATGGGATATGTCTTGCTTTATTTGCAGAAAAAAGTACGGATTGTTTTTTTTTTTAACATTAATCTGTAAAGCTGATTCCTTAAATCACCCCTCCATATTACACAAGTCTATCTGAAGTTGAAGCTCCATTTGTTCATAGCTATCAGCCGATGTCACCAACACGGTGTCATCGGCATAAAGGCGGATTTCACTATTTACTATTTTAGATGGAAGACTACTGACATAGATGTTAAACATCAAGGGACCCAGAATAGAACCCTGTGGGACCCCTCGATTAAGTTCAACAAGTTCAGATAACATAGTTCCATTGGACACACATTGTTGTCGATCTGCTAGATAGGACTTAAACCACCTTAATGGCTCTTCTTGGACCCCTATTTCATACATTCTCTCCAGCAACCTACAATGATCCACTAAGTCAAACGCCTTACTAAGGTCCACGAACAATGCACCCGTCTTCCTCCCCAAACCTAGGGATGAGGTCACCAGATTGTTGAAGCCGACAAGCGCGGTGTCTGTGGACCTCCCAACCCTAAAACCATGCTGATAGTTTGTTAATAAATTGTGTTGTTCCAAGAATGTACTCAGTTGATTATGAACCAATTTCTCCAAAACCTCTTCTATCCAACCCGGGCGGTGCTCTGCAATGCCAGGTCCATCGTGAACAAGACTGCCATTATAGCAGACATGGTGGGCACTGTGGACCTGACTTGCATCACCGAAACCTGGCTGGACAGTGATGCTGGCCCAGTAGTGGAGGCCGCAGTACCAGCCGGGTATTCGGTGATACACCGCCCGAGACTGGATCGCAGGGGTGGGGGGGGGTTGTGGTCTGTTTCAAGACCGAATTGGATCTCACTAGTGTTCCAGTAGAGGAGACCAGATCCTTTGAATGTGTTGTAATGGCAGGTAGGGGCTATAGGATAGCACTCATTTATCGCCCACCCAGTGACGAGATGCTATTCCTTAAGGAAGTGGCAGACTTCGTCGTCGATCTGGTATTTGAATCGCCCAGGTTGATAGTACTGGGTGACTTTAATGCCTGGGTCGACGACGAACTCTCGCAATTTGGTCAGCACTTCCTCCAATAGATGTGTTCATTGGGCCTCACACAGGTGGTTACCTCTGCCACTCAGAAACATGGCCACTCGCTGGATCTGGTCTTCCTGCTGGGGATGGAAGCCTCCGATGTGGGGGTGGAACCTGTCGGTTGGTCTGACCATCACACCATGAGATTCAATTTTTGCACCCCCCTGCGTAGGCCTATCCCTGTGGAGATGGTCAAGTTCCGCCCTTTACGGGATGTTATTCCGAAGGCCTAACTGCGGTTCTTGACCTATCAGAACTTCCTGGGACGAGCTCTAATCTTGAAGAATTGGTACTAGTCTATAACAAGGCTGTTACCGCTGCTTTGGATTTAATTGCTCTCCTCCCTTCAGGCGCCCTCTCTTCTCCTTCTCATACCATCCCCTTTGGTTTGACTCGGATCTGAGGGAGAAGCGGTGACTAGGACACAGGTTGGAGGTGCTGGCGAAAATCTGGCTTAGATGCCGACCATCTTAGACTCTTAGAGCATTATAAACTCTATCAGTCAGCAATTTCTCATAAGAAGGCAGTATTCCTGTCCGAAGAAATTGCTGCTGCACAGAATTGACCAGCCCAGCACTTTCGAACCGTGGACAGGTTGTGCAACCCAACCTGTCTTCAGGTTCATCGAGCCTTTTCACAAATACAATGTGAGGAACTTGCTCGATTCTTTGCAGATAAGAAAAAATTACTCACCTTAGTAATGTTGTTTCTTCTAATGGAATCTTGCTATATTATGACATATGCAGTGAGTCCCAACCTTCGAACTGCTCCGGAGGTGAAAGAGTTAACTTTCCATGCCAGGCATGGAACCTTGAGCGCAAGCTCGGTTGAAAACTCTGTCTGTTGTTAATCAAACTCAAACTATCAGATCTTTACGAGCAAAACTCACTAAGGTTCTGTGTGGAAGCCGTAAACCTACACTAGCCAACTGGCTACTAAATAAAAGAACACATTTTTCTTGGTCCCAAAACAAAGACTCAAGTCAGGGGATCCAAAAAATTAAAAACATAACACCCAAACACCCCAAAAAGGAGGGCTGAAAAAATAAGGTGGGCATCTACTAAGTGCCAACAGGGCACTGCCCACCCACATCCCAAAAGTAGAGGTTCTGAGAGGGGCAGGCAGGGGGGAGGTTATAATATAGCAAGACTCATTAGAAGAAACAACATTACTAAGGTGAGTAATTTTTCTTCAAACAACATGAAGTCTTGCTATATTATGACATATGTAGACTACACAGCAGTACCTCCATGGAGGAGGGACAGAACCTACTTTGGAAATAGGCTCTGAAGCACAGTTGTGCCAAACCGAGCATCACTCCTAGCCTGCATGTCCAAGGAGTAATGCTTGGTAAAAGTGTGAACTGTTTTCCAGGTAGCTGCTTGACATATCTCTAGGATAGGGATGTCCCTGGCAGCAGCCAGAGACGCAGCTGTACCTCCGGTAGAGTGAGCCCTCAGGCCTGAGGGAGGAACCTTACCCAGTTTTTCATAGCAAAATTGAATACAAGAGACAATCCACCTGGCAATGGATCTTTTAGTGGCAGGTTTCCCTTTACCAACCTCACCATAAGTGAGGAACAGTTGGAGGGAGTCAAACCTGTGACCCTTAGTGCGTTCTATGTAGTAACTAAGGGCTCTTTGACATCTAAACTGTGTAGTCTCCTCTGCCAGAGGAGGAATGGTCAGTGAAGTACACAGGGAGAGACATAGATTGATTAAGGTGGAAGTCTGAAACCACCTTAGGCAAGAACTTTCTGTTAGTCCTGAGGACCACCTTATCTCTATGAAAGGAGATAAAATCAGGCTCCACTGACAATGCTCGTAACTCACTTATTCGCCTGGCAGAAGTGATGGCTACCAAAAACACAGTTTTCCAAGTCAAGTGCTTAAGCTCTGCTGAAGACAAGGGCTCAAAAGGGGGTTGCATAAGCTGAGCAATGTAAATGTTAAGATCCCAGGCAGGGGCAGGGGCCCTGAATGGAGGGTTGGTGAAGCAACCCCTTGAAAACTTGAGAATACAGGATGAGCCGAAAGAGAAGAGGGTTTACCTGCTGATAAGAAAGAAGACACGGCTGCCAGGTGCACTTTTAGGGTAGCTGGCCTCAGCCCCAAAGTATTCAAATGCACCATATAATCCAGGACTGTGGATAAGTCAGCAGATTCTGGGGAAATATGCTTGCCAGAGCACCAAATGGAAAATCTCTTCCATTTGGAATTATAAGTAGCCCTGGTGAATGGCTTCCTAGAAGCCTTCAATATATCCAATACACCCTGGGAGAGGTGTAGGTCAGCAAACTCTAACTCTTCAAGAACCAGGCCTTGAGATTGAGAGATTTGAGATTCGGGTACCAAACCCTGCCCTGAGCACAGGTTAACAGGTTGTGATTCCTGGGAAGACACAGGGGAAGGTGGACTGCTAAGGACATAAGGAGTGGGTACCAGGGTTGTCTGGCCCAATCTGGTGCAATCAGGATCATCTTGCAGGGTTGAGATCTGATTTTGACTAGCACCTTGAACAGAAGAGGAAAGGGGGGGAAGGCATAGAGAAACTTCCCTTCCCAACTGAGAAGGAAGGCATCCAGAGGGACTGAGCCCAACACTGGGGGCCTGCAGCAAAAAAGAGGAAGTTGGTGATTGTCTGGGGCTGCAAAAAGATCTATCTGCGGGGTGCCCCATCTGGCAAATGCTACCTCCAATACTAGGGGATCCAGCGACCATTCGTGATGGCCCTGGGAAATCCTGCTGAAAGCATCTGCCAGGACATTATCCTTACCTGGGAGGTGAACTGCCGTAAGGGAGGTGTTCAGGGAATACGCCAGAGACCACAACTTCATTGCTTCGGTGCACAAGGCCGTAGACCGAGTGCCTCCTTGTTTGTTGATGTACCACATTGTAGTGGTGTTGTCTGTTCTGATCTGTACAACTTGTTCTGAACCGAGGTGGAAAAACTTGAAGTGCTAGAAAAACTGCTCTGAGTTCCAACAGATTGATGTGGAGCAGAGATTCCTGAGGGGACCACAATCCCTGGTAGTGAGATCGCCCATGTGAGCTCCCCACCCCAAGAGGGATGCATCCGTGAGATTAGGGAGTGAGACTGAGGGATGAAGGGGACCCCCTGTCTCAGATTGCTCTGGTCCTGCCACCACTGAAGGGCTTGGATCAGGGTTCGAGTCACTGGGATCAATTTGGTCAGAGGGTCTCTCCTTTGAGACCAAAAGGCTCTCAAATGGAACTGGATGTCCCTCATCTGAAATCTTGCTCCCTGCACCACTGCTGTAGAAGCAGCCATGTGCCCCAGGAGCTGCAGAAAATGCCTTGCTGGTCGAGAGACCTGCAGGGTGAAAGAAGAGGCCAGAGAGACCAAGGTCCTTGCTCTTTCCAGAGGAAGGAAGGCTCTGGCCTCTTTTGTGTTCAGTTCTGCACCTATGAAGGTGAGAAGCTGGACAGGCTCTAGAACTGACTTCGGAAGACTGAGTAGGAAACCTAGAGATGTGAGCAGTTGCTGAGTTACCTGAAGATGTAATCTGACCTGGTCTGGGGACTGACCTACTATGAGCCAGTCGTCCAGGTAAGGAAAAAATGGCAATCTTTTGCCTTCTTAAGTGGGCAACTGCTACTGCCAGGCATTTTGTGAATACCCTTGGGGCAGAGGTGAGGCCGAAGGGCATTGCTCTGAACTGGTAATGGCCTGAGAGCAGTTTGAATCTGAGGTACTTTCGATGGGAGCTTCTGATAAGAACATGGAAGTAGGCATCCTTGAGGTCCAGGGATGCTAGCCAGTCCCCTGGCCTTAGAGAGGGTAAAATAACTCCCAGAGTCACCATTTTGAATTTTGGTTTTAAAAGGTGCTTGTTTAGGTATCTGAGATCCAGGATGGGCCGCCATTCTCCTGTCTTTTTGGGTAAGGAAGTACCTGGAGTACAACCCTTTGCCCTGGTGTAGGGTTGGAACCCTTTCCACAGCTCTGAGAGCCAGGAGGGTAGAAACTTCTGTTTCTAGGGCAAGTGCCTCTGATGGATTTGCAGGTGGAAAGGATCTGGCTCTCATCTTTGGAAATTTTTTGAAGCTGCGAACCAGTCCCTGGCTTACTACTTCCAGGACCCACTTGTCTGATGTTAGAGACTTCCAGTCCTGGACAAAGTAAGCCAGCCTGCCCTCTACAGGTAGAGGAGAATCGGCCCTGGCTACCCCATCAGGGTGCCTGCTTGGCAGGGGCTTTGGGCTGAGGGTGGAAGCAGGCTTGCTTGCACCCCGTATGCCTCTCCCTCTAAAGAACCCCCTCTGGGCATAAGCAGAAGAGGAGGCCTGAACTTGGTAAAAAGGCCTACGAAAAGGCCTGCCCCTGGGATGCTGCCTTTGAGGAGTAGCCTGCCTTTCCTTGGCCTGTGCACTCCTATAGGTGGTCCTATATTCATCCATTTCTTCATGTAATTCTCTGTCTGCTCCCCAAACAGAGAATTGCCCACAACAGGAAAATCCATGGCCTTAGACTGGGTATCCTAGACAGGTAGTACATCTGAGCCAAGCCATTCTGCAGGTGCCACAGATGTAGCCATGACCCTTGATGACACATCATTAGAGTCTACTGCAGCATGAAATTGCACCTAGATGCCTCAGTACCATCTGCAGCCACCTGTTCCAGCTCCTGGCAAGCTGGTCAGGGACCTGTTTGCTAGAGCCAGCACAGTATCCCATCTGGATTTCTGGTATCTAGCAGCATAAGCCATATAATTTGCCTGTCTGAGTCCCAAGGATGCTGCCATGTACTGTTTCTTTGCCATGGCATCAACCCTCCTAGAGTCCTTTTCAGGGGGGTGCGAAGCTAGAGGAATATTTGCCTTGTCACAGGCTGCAGCCTGCACTACCCCCACATGGCTGCATTGCTGTGTGAGGAACTCTGTATCAGAGCCTGATAATGTATACCTCTTCTCCATCCTTTTATCAATGGGAGGTACAGTGTGAGGAGTTTTTAGAATTTTTACTGTCTGTTTCCTAAAAGATTTATGCAGAGGAATAGACAGTCTCCTAGACTCTGGAATATCCATCATTTCTACATAATCAGGCTCCTCTTGGTCATCAACAGCTTCCTCAACAGGGAGCTGGAGAGTTTCAGCAACTTTCTTATAGAACATAAAATGAGAAGGGGACTCAGATAGCCTAGGAGGAGAAACCCCTGACGGTCTGTCTGGAGAGATGTCCGGTTCAATGGGCACATCCAGACTTTCAAACCCACATTCACTCTCCTCATACTCCTCTTCCCCCTCCTCCGGTTCATAAAAATCCTCAAAATCATAATCTTGAACCGGTGGAACCAGCTGAACCGAGCTCTTCCCTGATGGTATCGGTTCGGTCAGAACCGGGGAAAGTGACTGGACAATTTGAATTGCTTTAGCTATTTCCTCAGCGGTTGGAGAAAAATCTTTTGGCACACTAGCTGACTTTCTAGTCCTTTTAGTTGGAACCGGCTCCTCAGAGCTGGCTCTTCGTTTGCCTGAGGAAGTATTGCCCTGGTCAGAGGGCACTCCCTCCGGTTCGGTTGGAACCGAACGGGCTGTCCATCGGTCAGCGGACTTTTGGCCTCCCTTTCCTGAGCCTACCAACTCTCTCTCAATGGTGGCAGCAGGAAAATTACTACATATCTGGCAGCCTGCATTGGGGTGGTCAAACCCCAGACAATACACACAGGTGGTGTGTGGGTCAGCCTTAGCAAAGGCTTCCCCACAAACACTAC
The DNA here is from genome assembly GCA_016271365.2 of Neoceratodus forsteri. NCBI lineage: Eukaryota > Metazoa > Chordata > Ceratodontiformes > Ceratodontidae > Neoceratodus > Neoceratodus forsteri. The sequence goes on from CM057450.1 coordinate 718,640,188, forward strand.
AGTGCTGAAACCCAGTGGGCCCGTTTTTTTTGGGTTTCTCAGACATAGTGCCAGCCTAACCAACTTGCCCGTTTATAGCAATCCGCCAAGCAAGACTCCCTTATCGGTTCCCAACCGTGTCACGGGTCGTGGAAAAAACCGTAATGAAATCTGTTTTTTTTAGAACCGATAAGAACCGGGAACCACACTCTAAATAAGGACTAGAAAAGTTTTAGAACAACCTGATCGGTTCAAACCGAACCGAAAGACGTTTACAAGTTCCACACAGAATAAAATAAATGTAAGCCTATCTATTACTTACAATACCACAGACAGAGCTTGAACCGACCGGTTGCGGTTTAATTTCGGTCAAAAAAACGATAAAATAACACTTTAACCGACAAAATGAACCGAGCAGAAGGAGAAATCTCCAGAGCGACTGTTCAGTGAGGCGGAGTAAAGAATCTGACAGTTTGAGTTTGATTAACAACAGACAGAGTTTTCAACCGAGCTCGCGCTCAAGGTTCCATGCCTGGCATGGAAAGTTAACTCTTTCACCTCCGGAGCAGTTCGAAGGTTGGGACTCACTGCATATGTCATAATATAGCAAGACTTCATGTTGTTTGAAGGTGGCTGGCATCAGGGCCGAGACTCGCACAGCACTCGCCATGGGAGTTGCGGCGGTCCAGCCTATGGCTACAAGTACCCCGTTTACCTGGAGTTCCTTCGAAAGGCCGGATATCGATGGTGTTACGAGGATTGTCCAGGGCATGTGTACCACAAGCTGTAGTTTAGACCCAGGTCCCACTGGCCTGATTATGGGCTGTGGCGAGGTTATCATTCCGGTTCTTGCTAGGATAGTCTGGTGCTCCTTAGACTCTGGTGAATATCCCCGCTCCCTAAAAGAAGCGGTGATGACACCAGTGTTGAAAAAGGCTTCTTTGGACCCAGACTCCCTAGCCAGCTACAGACCCATGTCGAACCTCCCCTTTGTGGGGAAGGTTATCGAGAAAGTGGTAGCAGACCAGTTAGACAACCACTTATCCATCCATAACATCTATGATCCTCTTCAATCAGGCTTTCAAAAGAGACACAGCACTGAGACTGCGCTGGTTCGGGTGCTCAATGATCTCCTGATGGCGAGAGACCAGAAAAAACGGTCCATTTTGGTCCTTTTGAATTTGTCAGCAGCATTTGACACCGGAGACCATAGTGCTGCTCTCGAGCGCCTGAGATCCATCTGTGGGCTGTCGGGTTTGGTACACAGATGGTTTTCCTCCTTCCTCACAGGTAGAACTCAGAGGGTTGTATCGGGGATATTTTCCTCTGATCCTACCGCTCTGTCCTGTGGGGTGCCTCAGGGCTCTGTGCTGTCTCTCATGTTGTTAGCGGTGTACATGCTTCCCCTCGGAGACATTGTAAGACGATATGGGCTGGAGTTTCATTGTTATGCCAATGATACCCAGCTCTTGCTGTCTTTTGCTCCTGGCCGCCGGATTGAGGGGCCGGGGGCAAATCAAACCTCAGGTCTATACCTGGGGGATGTGGAGCTCCCTGTCTCTGAACGGGTGCGAGATCTGGGGGTGATCCTTGACGATCAGTTGACATTGCGTGCGCAAGTGTCGGCGGTTGTTAAGATATCCTTTTACCATCTTAGGAACATCGCTAGAATCAAGCACTTTGTTCCATCTGGCGACCTACCTACTTTGATCCACGCCTTTGTGACCTCTCGCTTGGACTACTGCAACTCCCTCTACTTTGGGCTTCCTGGGGTTGATATCCGCCGCTTGCAGTTAGTGCAGAACTCAGCGGCCTGGTTGTTAATGGGGACCTCACATTGCTCCCACATTACACCGGTGCTGCGGGATCTGCACTGGCTGCCGGTTCAGTGGCGGATCACCTTTAAAGTCGGTTTACTGACATATAAAGCCCTACACGGTTTGGGCCCTGATCACCTGAAAGATCTTCTGGTGCCTTACCTTCCGATGCAAGCGCTCCGCTCAGCCAACGAGGGGTTGCTGGAGATTCCGAGAGTAGTTTTAAAATCTTCTGGCACCCGCGCTTTTAGTTTTGTGGTGCCGACTCTCTGGAATTCTCTACCTCGTGGGATTAGAGAGTGCATGACGGTGGAGGGTTTTAAAAAAGGTCTAAAATCCTTTTTATGGACAAAGACATTTGGTGATGATACAGATTTTTTTTTTTTTGCACCCTACTTGCCCCCTGGCCTGCCTCTCCTTCCGGCTGCTCATGACTCCCCCGACCCCCTTGCCCTGACCCCCTTCCTCTCACTTCAGGTCGCAGCCGATCCAGGAGTGGCCCAGCATATCCCTTTGCCGGGTGGGTCCCTCTCCTCTGAGGGGAAAGGCGCCAGAAGGGGGAAGCCAGCGCACTAGGCAATCAACCCCCGGGCGCTGCTGAGGTGGATTCCGGGGCATCAGGGCATCTCGAGTCGGCAGGAGCTTGGCAGCCATCATCCAGCAGACCAGAAGGCCAGGATTTCCGCTTTTCTCCCCGGGGACGTGGTGTGCCACGAACGTCTGGGCCAAGCCGACGTTCACCACGCCCCTAGTGCAGTGGGGCTCACTTAAGCTGCTGCTCTCCCAGCCTCCGCCAGGGAGAACGGCAGACAATGAGCCACGTCCCTCCCTCCCCGGAGAAGGCGAGCAGTCGCGGGCGCTCAAGCCTCCTCCTAGCCAGGCTCTCCAGCGACCGAGTCCGTTCCGAACCTGGCTCGCCAGCGTCTCAAGCAGAAATCCAACTGCTGCGCCGACGAGCCGGTGAAGATGATACAGATTTTAATTAATGCTGTATATTGTAGCTTGGTTTTTAACCTGTTTTATGATGTCTTTATGATGTTATTTTGTAATGCACCTTGGTTTCTGAAAGGCACAAAAGAAATAAAGTTTTATTATTATTATTATTCTATAATTTTCCAAATTAAAATGTTTCAAGTCCCTGGTCCAAAATGATTCTGTCTGGATCTTATTCCCTTTTGCTATTTCCAGTTTACCTTTTATTGGGTTATGGTCTGATACATTCAGGGGCATTACTTCCCAACTTGTCACTGTTAGATCTCGAGAAACAAAGAATAGGGCCAAAATTGTCCCAAGATCACTATTCTTGGAACATCTTGTGGGGCTTTGAATCAGCTGTTCCAATCCCAGGGCCTCAAACTTATCTTTAAACCGCTGTCTTCTTTCTTGGAGCTAATCTGTGTTAAAATCCCCGGTTAAAATTACTCTATTATTTTTTACCTTATTTTCTAATTTATTAATTAGAATATTAAAAGACCCAACTTTTGTCCGAGGGGGAGCATAAATTACACCTACCAGTAGTTTTGAAGTTAACAACTCAATCAGTAAACAGTCCATACCTTCGATATTTTCTTCAATTAAAGTTCTATAAGAACTCAAACTTTGATTAACATAGAGCATGATACCCCCACCTCTAGTGCCCCTATCCACTCTCTGTAGGCCATAACCATCAATCTGTATTTCGTTATTATTTATACCTTGGTGTAACCATGTTTCAGTTACAGCTAGTATATCTGGCTTTTCTTCTGTCACCCAAACTCTGTCCTCATCAACTTTCTTAATTAGACTGCGTAAATTCTCATGAACGATAATAATTCCCCTTTCTTCTATTAGGACCTGGATTTACTTCCACATCTCCACTCTGTACCAACAGAATGATTATGTGCAAATTCCTTCCTCTTTGGTCTTGAGCAAGAATTGTTTTCTTTCCCAATAGGAGTTTTTTCACAAACAGTTTTCTTTCATTTGAAAAGGCATTACGTCTTTTAACATAAGTTCCTTCCCCCAGAGTAACCTGTCTCGTTAGTGAGAGGTAATTTGTGCTATTAACAATGCTAGTACCTACCTGGCTTTCTGTAACAGAGTTTTCTAAATAATAACCCACCAATAACCAACCCCATATAATTGTAATGATGTTCATTTTTACAGTTATCTTATACTTAATCCTATCAAGCGTGAAAACAAATTGCAAACTACTTACGCTTGGTTATACAAAGATAACAGTGTAGTTCAAACACTAACTCCTTATATATGGGTTTTGTTCTCCAATTAAATTAAAGTCTATGTTTTACCAAGATAACAGTGTAGTTCAAACACTAACTCCTTATATATGGGTTTTGTTCTCCAATTAAATTAAATCAGATGACACAAAGATCTGCAACAGGGTTGATACACAAGGAGGAGTGGAAAGGATGAAAAGGGACTTGGCAAGGTTGGAGGAATGGTCAGAAGTACGGCAGCTAGGATTCAATGCAAAGAAGTGCAAAATAATGCACCTAGGAAACAAGAACCCAGGGGAAGAATACACAATGGGTGGGGAGGTAGTAACAACAACAAAAAAGGAAAGCGACCTGGGGGTAATCATCATCAGATGACCTAAGGTTAGCAAGCAAATGAGAAGGCAGTAGGGAGGGCTGGGGTATACTGGGATGTATAGGGAGAGGCATCAGCAGCAGAAAACAGGAAGTTGTTATCCCTCTGTACAGACAGTTGGTGAGACCCCATCTGGAGTACTGTGTCCAGTTCTGGAGACCCCATCTCTGCAAGGACATAGACAGGATAGAGGTAGTCCAGAGGAGGCAACTAAAATGGTGCAGGGTCTGCAAGAGAAGCCGTATGAGGAGAGACTAAAGGAGCTTAATATGTATACCCTTGAGGAAAGAAGGAGAGGGGAACATGATAGAAACTTTTAGTACCTCAGTGGAATCAACAAAGTCCAAGAGGTAGCATCTTTCAGAAAAAGAGACTTGCAAGAACAAGGGGACACAATTTAAAGATAGAAGGAGGGCGGTTCAGGGGCAATGTGAGAAGTATTATTTCACAGAGAGGTAGTGGATGCATGGAACAGCCTTCCTGAGGAGGTTGTGGGGTCTAAAACTGTGGGAGAATTCAAGAATGCATGGGACAGACATAAGGCAATTCTTGTGGGGGGTAGGAAGAAATAGGCTGTTGGTTAACTAGGATCTACGGCCTATCCTGTAGGTAGGGAAATGGGCAGACTAGATGGGCCAAGCGGTCCTTATCTGCCATCAAAGTCTATGTTTCTAAGTTGCGAAAAGGTTTCACTCATTGCAGATTTATAAGTTAATTTCTTGCCTGAGTGGCACTTGCGCCTATGGGCAGTGCAAGGCTTTGTAGTGCTGCTAACCCGGCCCCACCTAGAATTCGGCTTTGTGTTTGGTCCGCCGCCGAACCCCCTCAACTGCCGACCAGGAAATTCACAGATACGATGTTAATCAGTCCCGAAATCAGTGAAGGAAGAATAAAGTGAAAATATGTCCAGCACAATGACCTCTCAGCTCTTCCTCCGCTCTCACCTTCAGTCGAGTAGTACAAGGTCCACAGCAGCACACACAGAACAGTCCTCTCAACGTTTCCAACAGCTCTCACCTGCTGATCAAAGTAAGTGGGGGTTACAGGGAACGTTTTAAAAGTCCCGCAAAATGGCAGAGCCAGTAGATATGTTCGAATCGCGAAGTCCAATCCCTTATCTCTCCATCTGTTGTCCTCTTCCAGTCAGGCAATACAAAGTCCCACATTTAAAACAAGTAACTATTGCAGAGAATAAGAAATATAAATGCCATAACATGTAACAAAAATTACAGTGCATACAATTTTTTATATACAAAAATAAAGAAAACAGCAGCTTTTTACGACGTTTCCGATGGCGGGTCCAACGAATCTGATCAATGGCGGCAGACAGAATGAGAAGAGACCTGCAGAAACTTGAAGAATGGTCAAGGGTTTGGCAGTTGAAATTCAATGCAAAGAAGTGCAAGATAATGCATATGGGGCACAAAAACCCTGGCACAATATATCAGTTGGGGGGTGAGGATATAGCATGCACCAAGCAGGAAAGGGATCTTGGGGTTGTCATCTCTGATGACCTCAAGGTAGGGAAACAGTGTGACAAGGCATCAGGTAAAGCAAATAGGATGCTGGGATGTATAGGCAGGGGCATCACCAGCAGGAAAAGGGAGGTCATAATTCCGCTATACAAGACACTAGTGAGGCCCCACCTGGAGTACAGTGTACAGTTCTGGAGACCATACCTCATGAAGGACATAGACAGGGTAGAGAAGGTTCAGAGGAGGGCAACAAAGATGGTGCATGGGTTGCATCACAAGTCCTGTGAAGACAGGTTGAAGGAACTGAACATGTACTCCCTGGAGGAGGAGGAGGAGAGAGGGATATGATAGAGACATACAAGTATCTTACAGGGAGAAACAGAGTGCAGGAAAACACTATTTTTAAGCGAAAAGGTGTTCCAGGACTAGGGCATGGGATGAAGCTGGAGGAGGACAGTTCAGAGGAAACATGAGAAGGAATTTCTTCACAGAAGCGGTGGTGGACAAGTGGAACACCCTGCCAGAGAAGTGGTGGGGGCTGAAACAATCACGGGATTTAAGAATGCATGGGATAGACATAAAGGAATTCTAGAGGTCAGGGGTAAGGGGAAACAGACTTCTAGGAAAATAAACTGAACTTATAAGCTCAAATGGGCAGACTGGGTGGGCCATAGGCCCTTATCTGCCGACACTGTCTATGTATCTATGTATCTATGTAAGATCTGAGGAGAGGAGGGGCCACCCACATTTATGTAGATGATGGTGCATGACATCCTCATGGGTGGCCCTTGTCTTGGGAAGTTTCCGTGTTATCCTAGCGCTGATGCAGGTATTGTTCCAAAGGTGTGGCCTGATGAAAGAGATATCCTCAAAGAAAATAAGGAAATTACGGTAAGTATGAAGGAATTTCTACCTTCTGTATCACTCCATGTTGTCAATGGGGTGTTAATACATATTCTGGATTCTAATAAGCAGTACCCATTGCAATGCAGGGTGGGGGAGAATACTTCCCCATGTATAACCCATATGGGCTAAGCATAATACTTATCTGCTAACCACCACCTGTAAAACTCTGTGCCTGAAGGCCGCATTGGCAGAACACTAGACATCCAACCTGTAATGCTCAGGCTCAGAAACTTCCTGCTTAGCTCTCACAAATGCAACTGCCGCTAGCCTACTGTAAAAAAAAAAAAAAAATATATATATATATACTCTGTTTGACAATGCTCACTGAGCGGCTCCCCTTCCTTTCCCTACTAATTCCTCCTCCTATCTCCCTCCTTCTACCCCACCAGCTCTCCCCTGACCATAAGTTTTGCACCTTTTGTTATCTTTTGCTTCGTTAGAGATTGTATTCTATTGAAACAAAATTGTAATTGAACTGTAACTTTTTTGTTTGTAAGTACTGTGTCCCTTGTACTACTGTTCTGATGTCCTCTTTGTGATGAGGTACCTTTGTAAATGAGCCTCTGGCTCAAAGGTTTCTAAACTGATGTTTAACTAAATAAATAAATGAATAAATGCTCAGTGAATGTGTGAACAGAGGACCATGTTGCCACTTTGCAGAGTTCCAACACAAAGGCCTCTCCTCTCTTCACCCAGGACATAGCAAGAGCCATGTTAGAGTGAGTTCTGATGAGCACAAATGTTTTTTTTCTTCTCAGCTGCATATGACTTGGCAATGCAAGACTTCGGCCTTCTGACTTTTCTTTACTGCTCCAAACAGAACAAACTCTCCAATTTTCTAAAACCTTCTGTTCTCTTCAGATACGTCTTAACTGCCCTGCACAAATCCAGTTTGTGAGATTCTTTCTCTTTTGGATTCACCAGATTGGGGCAAAAGGACAGTAGACAGACTTCCTGATTTGTGTGGAAAACTGTGGGAACCTTGTCCTCAACACCACCTTCTTCTTATGCATTATAACGTAAGGCTCTTTATGGAACAGCACCTGAACTTTGCCAATCTTTCTTGCTGAAAAGACTGCAATCAAGAAGCACACCTCGTGGGACAAAATGTCCGAAGACACTGAAGGAAGCAGTTTGACAGGTGCTCTACACAGGGCATGTAACACTAAGTTCAGGTCCCACGGTGGCAATGGAGATTAAAAAGAAGACTGGCTTCTGCTCATCACACTGAAAAAACAGACAACATCCAAGTCAGTTCCCAGGGATAACCACATGGATGTTCCTAGCACTGCCCCAAGAGAGGACACCTGCCCCTGCAGGGTACTTAATGCCAGACACTTGTCTACCCCTGCCTGCCAAAAATCTAATCTGCAGGAACACAGACTTAGATGGCCTGAGATCTCTCTCCCTCGCCCAACTGGAGAAAGTATTCCACACATGGTCACAAGTCGCAGACATCAAAACTTTCCTGGAGACCGTTAGGGTATCTATCGCTCTCTGGGAGAACCCTTGTTTTAAAAGTCTCCTCATTTCACCACCTATGATCTCAGCTGCAGTGCCTCTGGATTTGGATGCAGAATGGGACCTTGGTGGAGCAGGTCCCCATGAAGTGGGAGTCGAACTGGAGTCTGCTGGGCTAGGGTCACTAAGTCTTAGAACCACAGCCTTCTTTGCCACTCTGCAGCTAACAGAAGGAAGCTACCCCTTGACTGCCTTATCTTTTGAATTACCTTGGGGACTAGCGGGATTGGAGGAAACAAGTAAGCCCTGTGAAAATCCCATTGCTGGGACATGACATCCACTGCCTCTGCCTGAGGACACCAATACCAACCAAAGAACCTCAGTTCCTGAGCATTTTCCTTTGATGCAAAGAGAGCGATCTGAGGTTGACTGATCCTTCTGCACACTTCTGAGTTCAGGGTTCACTCCCCTGCAAGAACCCTCTTTTGACTTAGCTAGTTGACCTGCACATTCAGTTCCTCTGTCAGATGAACTGCAAAGATATCTAGAAGGGTTTTCTCTGCCCAGTGCAGAACTTTGGTCGCTTCTGTTAGCATACCTTAGAGTCTCATGCTTCCTTGATTGTTTATGTATGCCACAGTGATCACGTCATCTGATCTTACTTTCACGGCCCTCAATTGCACTGGCTCTGAAAGTGGAACAGACCAAGATACACTGTTCTATTTTCCAATGTGTTTATCTGGAGCTGCTGCTCATGGGGGCTCCAGATCCCCCGAATGGAAATTTGGCCCATGACCACTCCTCTGCCCAATAGGCTGGTGTCGGCCATCCCAATAAGTTCCTGTGGTGCTTCCTGGAGAGTCCCCTTACTGAGGCTCTCAGGGTTCTATTACCATGCCAGTAACTGCAGGACTGATTGAGATAGTGCAATTGGAGCCTGGAAGCCCTCTGAAGCCAGCGAGCAGACCTGTAGCATCCTGTTCTGAAGAGGCCATATATGAAACCATGCCCATGGCACTAGCTTTATCATTGCAATAATCAGGCCTAGAATCTGGAGAAGCCTGTGAGCAGAGATCGCTGACTGGGTTCTCAACCACTGAATCTTTTGCCTTAGGGTCTCCTTCCTAGATGAGGAGAGCAATACCTTACTCTCATTTGTACAGAACATTACCCCCCAGATGCAATGAGATGGTGACAGGGTTCTCTTTTCTTTATTAACAACCCAACCATGTGTCTCCAGAACCTCCAAGGGCCTTGTCACTGATTTCTCCACCAGTTATACAGTAGGAGCCTAGATGAGCAAGTCGTCCATATAGTGGTATACATGATCCCCCTCCTGCCTCAGCTGCGCCACTAGTACAATCACAATTTTCAAAAAGACCCTGGGTGTTCTTGTCAGGCTGAATGGGAGTGCTCAGTACTGGAAGTGCTGTCCCTGAACAGCGAACCTCAGAAAGTTCTAGTGCGACTCATAGATGGGTATGTGGAGATAAGCATCCTTCAGATCTATGGATGTCCAATAATCCCCTGGTTAGACTGTCTGGATGATGCATCACAAGGACTCCATCTTGTATGCTGTGTGGCAGACAAACTTGTTTAAATGTTTCAGGTCCAGAAATAGTTGAACAACCCTGACTTCTTGCGGACTACAAAATAAATTAAGTAGAATCCCAGCTCCTCATTCATGGTAACTGGAATAACTGTCTCAATCTTTTTCAAGTAGTCTAAGGTCTGACTCACCACCTGCCTCTTCACCTGATTTAATGGTACTGGAGATTGTAGGAAATTACCTCTCATGTGTATACTGGAGAATTCTATGATTCTATGGCATAACCCATAGCCAGGATTTCCAACACCCACATGTCCAACACTATTTGAGCCTATCACTGGTAAGAATTCTGCAGTCTTCCACCAAGGGAATGGGGGTAGAGATGGGCCCGCATACCTTCACTGAGAGGCACCTCCTCTTCTTCCCACACCTCCATTATGTCTGCGGGCAAAGGAACCTCACTCTGTTACTGCTACCATTGAATCCAGAATAGGCTCCCCTATTCCTCTGATGTAATCCCTAGGTGGCGCTATCCCAAGAGCTACTACCCCTGCCTGCTTTGCTAGTAGCAGATTAAGGGGCCTGAGTTCTGAAATGGGTGCCTCCACCCAGAGGTCAGGGTTGGTAGTGGTCAAGCTAACCTGGGCACAGCCCTCCGGGACACTGTAACCCCCCCTCTTTCCCCTCTAGTGGCCTGAACACTGTACAATAATCACTTTCACAATACCTCTGGTAGACCACACAAGTACCCACACTGTTTGCACTTACCACCAGGGCTGGTTCCTCTGGCTCGACCCTGGGGACCCCCCTGTAAAACAAGGTTATGCACAGAAAATAGCAACAGTACAGTACTTTGAGCACAAACTGGAACCACAGTCAGATTACATGCAGAAAAAGTTAGATCTGATTTATTCAGGGGACTTGAACAAGAGAGGGTCCAAATCAGGTTAATTAGCTTAAACGTTATATCAATCAAGCAGTTATGCATGTGCTTTGAATCCCCCCACACAGTCCACCTCTGGGTACCCAGGTGGAGAAGAGATGGGCTAGCCAGGACAGTTGCCCAGGGTTGCAGCTGGTTGGGGCCCTGTGATGGAAAACACAACATGCACAGTACACAATATTTGTAATCCAGAGCCAGAGGGCTCAGTTCGTAAAGGAAACAAAACAACAAGACAATCAGATGACACACTCACATTAAGCTGTTGTTGCAGGGAGCTACCCCTGGTATTTACTCACGATACCCAAGACTGGACACAGGCTAGACGAAAATCGAGACTGCAGGTGGTTGATCTGGAATGCCAGGAGAAGCAGGGCCCACACGAGTCACAGAGGCATTGTTCCTGTTCAGGCGTGGAGCAGGGTGCTTATCCCCAGGCAGGTCTCTCGTCGGTGGCTTCTCTGTGCAGTGGGAGTCCGGCTGGGCCAGTCTGGCAAGGCCCAGACCGCATGGAGACAAATTCAGATGCAGTCTGTTTTGGGCTGGATACAGCTTCCAGCAAGCAGAACACAGTTCACACAATGGGGAACTAACTCACAACCCACTAGCAGCTCATAGCACATTTACATGTACAAGAATTCTTCTCTATCAGGCAAAGCACTCCCCGGTCACAATCGCAGTCTCTGCACACACTGGGAGCTTAAGGTAGCTGGAACTCCTGACAGGCCGATCACATTCAGCAAAATCTTTGGACTTCTTCAGGTTGAGCCTGGCGCACTTCAGTAGCTTACTTTAGTCACACAAACTTGGATTTAGTCCACAATAATTCTCTTCTCTCCCTCTCTCTCAGGAGCAGCAGGCAGACATGTAAGCCAAAACTCAGCCCCTTTCACAGTTTTCCCATGCGAATCCACTCAGAATTGCTGCCCAAAATACACTTGAGCTCTTCTCATTTCACTTCCCAGCTCAGAACTAACTGAAAACTGCAAGCAGCCCGGGACTTCCCCTAGATCCAAAAGATTTGGTTGGCTGATTTGGCTGTTAGTCAAAGCAAGAGCTCCCCCTTCAGTTGAAAAAAAAGGCACAAAAAACTCCAAACTACAGTTCCTACAGATTTTGAATTCAGACAGCTCCTGTAGTCCGGCTACATTTTAGGTCCCACCAGTACTGTTTGGTCTAATTTGCAGTCCAGGACCAAGATAGTGGAGTCAAACAAAACAGTCCTTGCTACAAAGAAAGCAGGTTAGACAAACTACATTATCATTATCACTCTAAATGATTGTCAGTAAATAGTTACATCTTTCAACAGAGCTCCCCTCTCAGATTACTTAAGCTGCAATCAGGCAGCTCTTAAAGAGACAGTACACAGAGGCTATACAGGCTCTGGTAATCACATTTAAACTGCTAAAACGCAGGACACCAGCCTGGCAGTGAGCATTTAGGCAAGCTCAAGGAAGACTTTTTGGGAACCCCCATTTGTAGGGGGGTTACACTCTGATTTCTGAAATTCTGTAAAGGCCAAAAACCACCTCTGGCCTGCCACTGCCACTGCCAGCCACGCTCTCTCAAGGAGGGATTTGCCTTCTGTTGCTTTGTGGACACTAGTAGCTGTCCCTTTTTTGTTCTGGACAGCTTTCAGAATATTGTCCAGCCTAGTACTGAATAACAATCCTCTGGCAAAAGACAGGTTAAACAGCTTTGACTTCGATGTTTGTTCCACGACCTATGTCAGAGCCAGACACCCCGCATATCTGCCACAATATGGTAAGTGGAGCAGGCTGGCATCTGCTAACTGTCCACTGCTGCATCCCCTAAGAAGGTGGAAGCCATGGAGACAAGCTACAAAATGTTTGCCCTTTCTGACTCTGGGGGTATGTAGCTTCCCAAACCAGCAACCCATGAGATTAATGCTCTGGAAATAATAAAGGACACATACGTTGTTAGACTATTCACCCCATTTTAGGCAAATGCCCATCTGCACAAAGTATCCACCCTCTTGTCATTAGTGTCAGATAAAGCCGCCAAGCCTTCAAGGGGCTCAGTTGTGTGACTGGCTGTATTGCACACAGCCTTATCAGTCACTGGAGGAATCTCCCACTTCTTGCAAATCTCCTCCAGGAACAGGTAACATCTCACCCTTGGCCAAGGCAGCTGTTATCTGGTCACAGTGCAGAAAATATTGAAAATACTTTGCAGCAGAGGTGGACAGGATAGGGTTCACATCCAGTGTGTCCATGTCCTGAACCTTCTTCAGGTGTAATGCCTCACATGCTTCCCTTATAAGATAAGACAATGACTTCACATCAAACAAAGTTGGGATTGGAATCTTCTTCTTAGGTTCCATCCACTCCCCCTCCTTTCTTCCCCGAGAGGTATTCTTCATCTGATGTTTCCATCCGGTAAGGATTTTCCCCGTGGACCCCTGCATCCTCATCGTGACCTTCTATACCGTTAAGGTCAGGGTTGCCTGCAAATCTGGGTGAGCAGGGTAACTCTGCTCTGATGCACCTGGACATGCCTCTGTAGGCCCCCCCCTGACATGAGGGGCCTGCCTTGGGTTCAAGTGTGTTAGCAGGAATGTCCTGTGGAACATCAGAACTCAGCAACTCCTTTAAGGGAAGCAAAAATGATTTGTGTAACTCTGCCTTACCACAGCCAGTCAGTACCATAGATGCACCCAACCCCCAGTTTGGTAGTTTGGCTGAGAGGGACTGATACATACAAGCTAGATTGCATTACACAGTTGGGACAATACAACCCCAAGGGTGAGGGTCTCATCATCCTCCTGCAGGTACTATATGTTTTAAAAGTTACTGGTCTCAGCTAAGCCATGGTGCCACCAAGCCAGAACAGACTGACTGGAACAGTGATCAGAATAGAAAATAAGCTGTGCTGAATAACACCAGCACTACCAGAAGGAATGCCAGCCCTGCTAGGGAGGCTATACACTCCACTCTCTAACTTAGAAAACTGTACCAATACTTCCAGTTGTAGCTAAATAAATAGAGACCTTGTAAACAGCAACCCACATTTAAACTCCATATTAACCACCCTATAGCCCAGTTGCACTTAGGTGCCACCCATTCCCTATCAGTAGACACATGCACTGATCTGCTTTGAGGTGACCACAGACAGCCCTACAGGCTGACTGTGCTTAGGCACAACCTGTTCTGTTGGTAAACAAAAGCTCAGACCTACTTTGAGCTGGCGAGGGCACTGAGCGGGACCCGCATTCATAGCTCCTTGCTTACGTAACACAGCCCCAAGCTCCTAAGATGTGCCATGCTCCTCTGCTGTCCTTCTTAAGCTGGGATCAGAGCATTGCTGACATCTAGACATGCACAATGACATCATACAAATGTGCATGACATCAGCACGCTCAGCGTTGGGAGCTGTGCTGTGAAGAAAGTGCTGTGCTGTGAAAAGAAAAAGACATGAATGGCAAAGGCAGGGAGCCAGTATGCATGGGGCTCAGAGAAATGGGGCTTTCAATGCCAAAAAAAGAAATGAATGGTCAGGCTACAAAAGTAGCCGCTGACAATACAGCACTATGGCCACAATCCCTAAGGACAGACCTGACCACTTTAAAACAATAAGACACCCACAGAAGCAGCTCACTCAGGAGTAAAAGCTCAGAAGCAGCAGAGGAGTCAACTGAAGGCTTAGCAAAGGAAACTGAAGGACTCAAATGACTGAGGGCTTAGTAAGGCAATTTGATGAACTCATATAGCACCAAAACCAATCAAACCTGTTTGAAACCTAAAAGGGGGAACAATTCCCTTTTGTACTGTGAACTCTGTACCTTGTATTTGCAAAAATGTAGACTCTTCTTTTCACTGCTTTTTCTGTCTTACATGACTTTAAACCATTTGAAAATAGACTCAGCCTAAAGGGTCTGGTATGTATTAAATAAATAAATAAATAAATAAATAAGAGAAACCAAGCCAGAGAAATACTAGGGAGAACACAAAACAAAGGAAAAATAACATAACAGTCATGCCAGCCTGACTAACTGGGTTCCCCACCAACTGTTCAAAGAGGGAGTCTGGCCAAAAGTGCTACATTGCAGAATTAGAATAAGCATACCCCCAATAAATCTCATACCAAAAATTAGGTTTCTACATTACTTAATTTTAGTTATGAGCTATGTTGTAACCCTGATTTCACTGTATGTTCAAAAAAGCCAGTTCCAGTGAAGAGCCATGAACAGCATGGGTTTAAAAAGGGTAGAGGGTGCCTAAGTAATTTAATGTGTTTCTATGAAAATGTAAGTAGAAGTATTGACCAAGGCATCCCTTGGGATATCATATATTTGGATTTCAGTAAAGCCTTTGATGTGATGGCTCATCATTCACTAATAGTCAAGTTACTTGATACTAATATTAACAAATATATTGCATGGATTAAAAACTAGCTGAACAGGAGAACACAGACGGTATTAATTAATGGTCACCTGTCTGACTCCCAATCTGTCAGAAGTGGCATTCCACAAGGATCAGTTCTGGGCCCTTGTTTAATTTTTGATATTTATTGCAAATTTAACAAAAAATTGTAAGGCTACTACTGTTAAATATGCGGATGATGTAAGACTTGGCGGGACTTGTAGCACTAATGATCATACATCTATTATTCAGCAGGATCTTAATAGTATATCGGATTGCGTTAATACCTGGGGTATGTGTTTGAACCCATTAAAATGTAAGGTGATGCATATCAGCCAAAATAACCCTTTGGCCACATATATGTTAAATGGGCATCCATTAGAAACTACTACTAATGAAAAAGACTTGGACATCCATATATCAAATGACCTTGGATGCAATAAACAAATTAATGAGGCAATTTATAAAACAAACCAGATTATATGGTCTATTAAAAGAAATATTAAATCAAGTAATTTAGCAATTATGTTACCATTATATAGAGCCTGTGCTAGACCACATCTAGAGTATTCATCACAATTATGGAATCCCTACAAAAAGAATGAGATAGCATCCCTTAAAAAAATTCAGAGAAGATTCACAAAAAATATAAAAGGGTTTTCTAACATTCCTTATGAACTACGTTTAGAAAAACTAAATCTCATGCCCTTATCTTTCAGACGCCTTTGTGGAGATTTAATTTATATGTTTGATATTGTTAATGACCCATATAAATGGGTTTTGAATTAAAAAACAAAATACATAACACTAGAGGTCACCCACTACAGATTGTTAGACCTAAATTTTTTCATGTTCCAAAGAAATATTATTACACTCAGAGAATTATTAATCCTTGGAACAATTTACCATCTGATATAGTTACTAGTAACAACAAAAATATCTTTAAATATCGCCCTGACAATTTTTTCTTAAATAAAACAAATCTGGGGTATTATAATTGAGAAGGTGCAGTCATGGGCTCCACAGCCTTCTTTGTACTATATTACCTAGTATGATACCTAATATAATGATGTCATAACCTGAACTCACAGTCTAGGCCTCCCTGTCAACAACCTGATAGACCTGTTTCTCCAAAGTTTTATTTATTTTTATTTCGTTTTTGATAACTGGGTAGGTACGCTAGACATAAAATGCCTATCTTCAGGCATGACCCGGGTGGGTACAAGTGAAAAAATAGCCCATAAAAATACAAATTACAAGTCCAAATAAGGTAAGGAGAAATAAAGCACAAATACATCAAACAATGTCAACAGTTCATAAGTAAAAGTTACATCAACAATGTCGTCAGTTACATCAGTAAAAGTTAAGACAAATCAGAAATATAGAAAGCATACATCATAGAAAAGACAAAACAGTGAAGCAAATGGAGAAAATGTACAATTTAAGGTCAAACACATTTGGTTCAAAAGTCAAAAGCAAAATACATTACAGAAATAAATATTATATAACAATTGTGAGAGCAGAAGTGAGAATGTAAGCTATTTTAAATTCATAATAGATCAAACTGGATATAGAATCAAGAAATTAGATGCAAGAGGTCTTTATAGTTCAAACGTTCCAGTTATGGGAAGAGATAAGTCTATGTGGCAGTCTAGCAGATGAGAGGAGAGAGAGGGAAGGAAGCAGGGCCAGGATAACGTTAGAAGGAAACTGGGGTACGGTTTATGAAGGACTTAGGTAGAGAGAAAGCAGAGATTAAATGCAGAAGTTGATGAGACAAGGAAAAGGAGAGAGGCAAGTTAATGTGGTTGAAGAGGAGGGAGTCCAAGGAGGATAAAAACAAGTGCACAAATCATTTTCCAAGTGGTGAGTGTGTAACAACCTTTTGAAAGTACCATGGGTTGGGGAAAGCCTAAGGTCTACAGGAAGAGAGTTCCAGAAATTGGGTACAGCACGGGAAAAAGCCTGGTTCCCCATTTGCGTTTTACAGCTAGGCATATTTAGTAGGGATTTATTCCCAGAACGAAGATTATAACTAGGATTTATGGGTGTCAGCATGTTGGCAAGAGAGGCGGGAATGCCAGAGCAAATGATATTAATTAAGAATCAGCCTAAGGATTGGGATCAGTAGGATGAAGGGGAGAGACAACTTAAATCACTATGAAGCTTACAGTGGTGAGTAAGAGGTGGTGATGCTAAGGCATAATGACAAATACTGTTATATGTAACATCCCACATAAGAAGGCTGGTTTTAGCAGCACCAGCATAAGTTACTAAACCATAGGCAAGGGCAGGAAGTAGGACACGCCGTGCAATGGCAGTCCTAGTGGAAGGGGTAAGAGTGTAGCTAATACGATAGGCGATGCCAAGTTTAGAATTGACAGCTTTGCATGTAGAGGTGATGTGGAGGTCAAAATCAAGTAAGGGGTCAAGCATAAGCCCAAGATATTTGATAGAGCTCACATTTTCCAGAAGGGAACCGTCTGGTAATTGACAGTTTGCCAGCACTTTTCCTTAAACTGGCTGCAGAGCCGAATAACACGGATTGGGTTTTACTAGCATTTAGAACAAGCTTGTTTTGAGTGAGCCAGTTTTGGATCTTTATGAAGTCCGCTGTAAGAGTGGTATCAAGTTCGGGGATAGATTTTGTGCAATGGTAGAGAACCAAATCATCTGCATACAGCAAGGATGGGCAAGAGGAGGGGATTTGGGGGATGTCATTTATGAATAGAGAAAAGAGAAGAGAAGGGGACCAAGGATTGAGCCCTGGGGGACACCAATATTATCATAGAGAGACTTGAGATGGCAGAGTTAAATTTGACTTCTTGTTTCCTATCAGACAGATAACTAGTATACCAAGAGACAGTGTCAGTGGAAAATCCTAATGCTAGCATTTTATCTAGGAGAAGTAAGTGATTAACTAAATCAAATGCCTTTGTCAGATCTATGAAGACTGCCCCAGTTAAAAGACCATTGTTCATAGCAACTTTGACATCATTAGTAAACTGCAGAAGGGCAGTGGAAGTATAATGTCCCTTTCTAAATCCATGCTGGGAGTCAGAGAGCAGGTTATACTCGAGTAAGTAGGTAATGGTTTGTAGTGATACCAATTTCTCAAGGATCTTGCTTAGAACCAAGAGTATAGCGATTGAACATTAATTTTTAATAGACTTAGGGTCACTTTTTTTTAAATACTGGGGTAATACTAGCAGTTTTCCAGATACTTGGGACAGTTGTACTACAGGGTGACAGGTTATAGATTCTTGCAAGCAGAGAAGCTAGGAGGGGGCAGCCAGTTTTAGAAGTCTGGGTTCAAGACCATCTGCACCGACACTAGTGCTATCAGGGATAGTCTCAAGCAGTTTTAGGACTTCATTTCTTGTAATGAATCAAAAATGAAACAGTGGACGAGAGAGGGACCTGGCAGCGGAAGAGTGCACGGGGCTGCAGAGAAGAAAAAGAAGCAGTATAAGAGGATAGCTCTGAAAAGTGTTCATTAAATGCTTCAGTTATGGTAGATGGGTTATTATAGTGCACACCATTAATAACCATGTCATTTGTTGTCTGGGTTTGATTTGCACCCAGAAAGGTTTTAATGTGTGACCGGAACTTCTTAGAGTCTCCCATGGCAGTAGTTAACAAGTCTTTGCAGTAAGAGCTTTTAGCCAGATGAATATGTCATTTACAGGCATTTCTCTTAGCTCTGTAGTCATAGAGATCAGGGAGCAGGCCAGAGACTTTATAATAAGCCCAGCTTTTATCTCTGTCTTTTAGTTTGGTGAGAAGGTCCCTTTTTAGCCATCTTGTAGGCACGCCACATATCCGTTGGGAGATTTTGGGAATGTGCAGGTCTTGAAGAGCACAAAATTCATTTAAGAAGAAATCCAGTGCTACTGTACCTAAGCGTTATTTGTAGCACAGATACAGGACCAGTCAGTCCTGGAAAGATCAGCCAGAAAGGCTGACTGGCTGAAATTAGTGAAGTCGCAGAATGAGATCATTTTTAAGGGGGGGGGGGGGTGAGGTTGCGCACCATATACAGTAGATAGGGAAGTGATCAAAGATGGCATCAGAGAGTGTGCCTGCACTGGATATTATATCCAATCTGTTGGTTAGGACCCAATCTATGAGTGTATTAGAGGTAGTGTTAGGCGAGAGTCGAGTGGGATCAGAGATGAGTTGATGGAAGTTAAATCCCCTTAATAGTAGTATCA
This sequence comes from Neoceratodus forsteri, assembly GCA_016271365.2. Lineage (NCBI taxonomy): Eukaryota > Metazoa > Chordata > Ceratodontiformes > Ceratodontidae > Neoceratodus > Neoceratodus forsteri. The sequence goes on from CM057450.1 coordinate 718,659,500, forward strand.
AGTTTTTGTTTAGATTTATCTAACCAGTCAAGGTTTATATGACCAAGTATGATAACCTCATTACAAATGACAGATGTAGTTGTGTAGGTAAGAAGCTCAGTGAGACCTGCAATTCCACCAGCAGGCGGTTATAGGCAGCGACTATGTGAAATTTCTTTGTATTCCCTAGACAGAGTACAGTATGAAGGGTTTCACAGTGTAAGAGCGAGGGGGGAGGGAGAGCAGAGAGATTTAAGTGGGATTTGTAGAAGACAGCATTCCCACCCCTGCTTTTGGGAGATGAGTGGTCTCGTCGCAAGAGATTGTAATTGGGTAGGGAACAAGCAGAGTCAGGAATAGAAGGTTTCAACCAAGTTTCAGAGAGGCACAGGATATCAGGTTGGTATGAGGCAACCCAAGCCTCTAGGTCCACAAAGTTACGAAGCAGGCGTCTTATGTTCAGGTGAGCAATCTGGAGATTGTTCCCATGTAGCCAGATAGGATCAGAGTAAGAGAGGGGTGCTGCCGGACCTGACTTTAATTCAATGTCACCAGCCAAGATAAGTGCCAGAAGGCACAGGTACCAAAGCTTTTGATGGACATAAGGGGGCAGCAAGAGAAGGTTACAAGTAAGGAATTTTCTTTTGACATAGGCCACCAAAAGGAGAAAGATCTTGAGGGAGAGTAGCATAGTAATATTCGGGCGATGGTGATCAGAGATAAGCTGACTGGAGAAGTTGAAATCCTTAGGGTCATGCATTAAGTTAGATGCAAATAAACAGCAGAGGGCACGTGTGATACACAGCAAAAGGTAGGGGGTTAGTAGTAAGCAGGGGCACATCATAATAATGAAAGCAGGCAGAGCCATGAGAGCAGGGGGCGTGTTTCAAGAGGCCGTTCCCTACAAGGTAGATTGATGGATAAGGAATAATGATTAGTTTAATACCAGTTAATAAGTACAGAAACAGAGAAGGTGTTACAATTAGTGGCAAGGCAGGACAATTAAGTGGTAAGGTAACCTAACAGGGGTAAGTGTTTACCTGACAGAAATGTCTCTTTTACAGAGAAAAGCACAGTAGAAAATCAGGAGGCTTTGTGCAACTAAATTGTCAGAGTTTATCGTCTGTACTCTGCCCCAGAGCAAGGCTAGCACATTAAACAAAAACCATGGATTTGAGAGAGATGACTAAAGGGAGGACAATCAAACTGAAGTTGCAGACTGACTTTCGACTAAGACAGTTGACTCTGTATCTAGAAAGCTGAAGTCTCAAGAAAAATCAGTGCCACCTATTGGCAATTGTGCATAAGGAACCAATGGGAGTTTAGGGAGCAAGAAAAATGTCACATACCGTATATCATCCTTAACTGTAAAAGGAAGTGCAGCCAAAGGTGGGTGTGGTGGATGGCGGGTGGGAGATGCCACGCAGCAGTGTCGGGAAAACCTTTGCACTCACTAAGCTTTAAATTTAACACTACGTCTGCTCTGCTTAGATTTCAGTTAACTACAATTCTGCCCTAAATACTAAAACCCTGCTTAGATTTCAGTTAACTACAATTCTGCCCTAAATACTAAAATTCAGTTGAAAGAGCAGTAATTGCAGCAACATAAAATGATTTGTGGGAAACTTCCACTGGGCTGTGGCATCTCCCAAAGTCCAACCGAAAGTGGTGGCAGGAATTAAGTAAGGCTGGAAAAGCTGCTCAACAGAGAACAAAGATCTGGCGCCAAGATTTAAAACTTGAGCTGAGCACTCCTAAGTCGGGCGAGTGGGCGTATCTTGCTTGTGGTGGTTCATTGCAGCAGAAGAGATGAGGAGGAGGCCAGCACATAGGATAGCCCAGGCAGGGGCTATCAGAAGGAGCCTTGCTTGTGGTGGTTCCTTGCGGCAGAAGAGATGAGGAGGGGAGCAGCATGTAGGATAGCCCAGGCAGGGGCTATCTGAAGGAGCCTTGCTTGTGGTGGTTCCTTGCGGCAGAAGAGATGAGGAGGGGAGCAGCATGTAGGATAGCCCAGGTAGGAGCTATCTGAAGGAGCCTTGCTTGCGGTGGTTCCTTGCAGCAGAAGAGATGAGGAGGGGAGCAGCATGTAGGCTAGCCCAGGCAAGGGCTGTCTGAAGGAGCCTTCAGGAAGAGGGAAAAAGATTTAAGAAGTTTAAGAAACTGTAGCTCGAGTAATCATTTTTTTTTTTTTAGTCTTTGGTAACCGGGTAAGGCCCACTAGGCACAAGTGCCTGTTTTCAGGGGTGACATGGGAGCACTGGGCGGTTAAGTGACTTGCTCAGAGTCACACAGTATGCAAGGGGAGGTTGTGAGAATCAAACTCAGGTCTAGTCTGCTGGATGTACCAAGCTCGTTCACACCTCGTTCCTCTAACCTCTAGGCTATACTGCAAGCCCAATTTAAAAAAAACTGACATAGGGTTGGCTGCAGTGCTTGCATTTCCAGAATGCTCAGATACATGGTACTGTACTTCAGAATGCTTCAGGAGGTGGTTTTGGAATGCAGTGCTGAACCAAGATATAGAATGTTAAAGAGGTCCACAATTTTAAAATGTTGGGAGGGGACATGCAATCTTGGAATGTGGCAGGAATGTGCTATCTGAAAATGTGGTGGGACACTCAATCTCAGAGTGCAACAGTAACATACATTGAGGAATTTGGCAGGGACTGGCAGTTTCAGAATATAATAGGGAGTCACACTGTCATAATGTGACAGGACAAACCATTTATTCTGAAATTGCTTGTCTCTGACACATTACAAAATTGTGTGTCACTGCCACATTCCAGAACTGTGCGTCACTGCCACATTCCAAAACTGTGCATCACTTCCACATTCATAAATTGTGCGTCACTGCCAAATTCCAAAACTGTGTGTCACTGCCACATTCCAAAACTGTGCGTCACCACCACATTCCAAAACTGTGCGTCACCACATTCCAAAATTGAGCATCACCACCACATTCTGAAACTGTGCGTCATCACCACATTCTGAAGTTGTTTGTCACTGCCACATTCCGAAATTGTGCATCGCCGCCACATTCCAAAACTGTGCATCAATGGTACATTCTGAAACCGTGCATCATTGCCACATTCCAAAATTGTGCATCACCACCACTTTCCGAAATTGTACATCACCGTCACATTCTGAAATTGTGCGTCACCGCCATATTCTGAAAATGAGCATTACTGCTACGTTCTGAAATTGTGCATCACTGCCACATTCTGAAATTGTGCATCACCGCCACATTCTGAAACTGAGCATCACCGCCACATTCCAAAACTGTGTGTCACTGACACATTCCGAAATTGTGCATCACTGCCACATACCGAAATAGTGCATCACCACCACATTCTAAAATTGTACCTTCCTGCCACATTCCAAAAGCGTGTGTAAACTCCCACATTCCAAAACAGCCTGTCATCATCACATTCTGAAAATGTGCATCTCCACCATATTCCAGAATTTTATGTCACCACCACATTCTGAAAATCAGTGTCACTGCCACATTTTGATATTGCACGTCCAAATCACATCCTAAAATTACACATCCCTGCCTCATTCTGAAATTGCATGTGACTAACACATTCTGAAACTGCATCACCACCACATTCTGAGATTTCATGTCCTCCCCACACTGTGAAATTGCATGTTGCCACCACAATCTGAAATCAAGCATCCCAACTACATTTTGAAACTGCGTCACCACCACATGCCAAATTTATGCATCCATGACACATAACGAAATTGCATATCCCTGCCACCTCCCGCAACTATGTGTCCACCACATTTCAAAATTGTGTATCTCTGCCACATTCTAAAAATACATAACACTGCCACATTATGAATTTTTGTGTCCCTGTGTTCCAACTGCTTTCTTAAATTGTGTTGCTGCATTCCACAATTGCAACCTGGTGACATTTCAAAATCTCATGCCTGCAGTATTACTTGACAGAAGGTGATATGTCCATCATGACTGTCTCCCACTCCTAGTGTATTAGTCCCTGGTACCTGTCCATTTGAGGTATTTATCCAGTCCTGTTTTAAAACTGATAAAGGTTTGTGAGTTGACTAAATCATTTGGTAACTTACTCTATGCTGAGGCCGCTCTTATAGTAAAAAAAAAAAATCCTTTTACTGGTATTCGCTTTAGGAATTTTTAACTGTTTGTCATGAGATCTAACAGACAGAGCTCTAGTGTTACAGTATATTCAAATTTCCTCTCCAACACACACACCTGCTGCCTTGGGAGCTCCAAAATGCCGCTGCTTATACTAGCAGGTCAAGACCCTCTCCAACATACCTGCTGCCTTGGGAGCTCCAAAATGCCACCGCTTAGACTAGCAGGTACAAGTCACCCTCTACTTCCAGCTGAGGCACTCTGTCTCGGGAGCAGTGAACAGCAGATTTGAACCTGGTGCCTTTCTGCCAGCATACCAGTGCTGACTCATTTTCTTACTCGCTGCTGTTTGCATTCCACAGCATCCTTTAGTGTCGCAATGTACTTGCACTAAGAATTTGTGCCGGATTTATACTTAAAAATTCATAGTTTACAAAAAAAAATTAAAAAAGTGTCTAATTTCCCATTTGCAAGTTATACCTAGCTACCCCTAGAGGTCACTGTTTCCTCCTTCTTGACACACTGAATATTCTCCCTGACATTCTTTCATTCTTTTGCATAGCTGTTGCTGAGGTTCAGGGTGCTTTGGCTTGGGTTTTGGGGTGTTTTGGCTCGGAGTGGAGGATGCTGCAGCCTCCTATTTTAGTGGAGGTGACCCTAACCTCCCACATTATCCTACTTCACGCTTTTTCAATAGATCCACCTAGATACCCTCTCCCACCACATTTTTCTACTCCAGGCTTTTCTCTATCCTGCTACTGTTGAATATCTTGGATTTTAATCTGAACTTCTACCTCTTTGTTGACCCATCTTTAAGCTTTAATATGGCGTTGGGTATTGTGCTGGCTTGTACTTATGTACTTCTAGTACTGGGCACAGACCGATTGCTGCTCACTCTCAGACAAGACACACGGCAGTCCACTGACCCTCTGTACTCCAGTTTCTCATGTATCTACCCTCAAGCCAATCTTAATCCTACCCTTATCACCATATACGGGCTTAGAAAACGGGGAAACTGCTATATGGTTATGGAATATCCAGTGTCTACAAACGTCAGATCTCCCACCCCCCGGGTCACTCCTGAAATTCCTGCTGACCATTAAGTTATTACTTGCTGGGGATATTGAATCTAATCCTGGCCCTCCATGTCCTAATGTTCCAACTGTGTCACCTTCTATGGCTGTCTGGGCCAATGTCAAAAGTCTGAAACTAGTCCACATGAACATTAATAGCCTCAGACCTAAAATGCAGGAACTCGATGCATGGGTAAATATGTACTCCCTGACATACTTGCCATTTCCGAAACCTGGCTCAAGCCTAGTATCCTAATGCATGAGGTTGCACTCCAAGGCTTTAAGTCTTTTAGACAAGATAGATGTGGTAGAAAGGGTGGTGGAGTTATCATTTACGTTAAAAACTCCCTAAATGCCTCCCTGGTGATGACAGACCATACCCAATCAGATGGTGAGGCAGTGTTCATCAAAATACTGCTTGGCAGGACTAAGCCCCTACTAATAGGCTGCATCTACAACCCACCTAAGACTGCAAAAGATGCCTTAAAGAGCTTTCTGGCTGTGATGCCAGGGCTACCGCAGTGGGAGAAAATAATCCTTGGTGACTTTAACCTCCACTGGGGTCAGCACACCATTAGTGACGTAAAATTCAGCTTGCTAGAGGCCAACATGACCCAACTGATCCAAGGACCCACTAGGTTGAACATTAAGTCTGGAAACCACACCACATTAGACTGGATTCTTGCTTCCATCCTAAGTAGTTTCAAACTCACTGGGACATTTGCGGACTCCATAAGTGACCATGCCCCTATATTTGGCATCTGGAAAAATAACCATCCCAACCCTCCACCCAGAATTTTTTGGGCTCGAGATTATTTCAATTTCGACACCTGTTCCTTTCTTGAAACCCTAGCAGTGGTGGATTGGACTCAAATCAAGCTAGCCCCCAATCTGGACTCAGACCTTGATTTCTTCATCAGTAACTTCCTCTCAGCTGCTAATAAGCATGCCCCCCTAAAACAAATCAGAGTCAAGGGAAAACGCTCAAAGTGGCTGTCCAGAGATCATAAAAAACAAATGAGGGTGAGAGACAAAGCCTGGGAAAAATTCAAATCTACAAATCTAAGGATTGGATGGAATATAGAAAACTGAGAAACAAGTGTGAAAAGGAACTAAAATGAGCTAAAAGACAATACTTCCAGAATCTACAAACTGAAAACCTTTCGGACCCTAAAAAATGTTGGTCCCAAATTAACTCTCTCCTAAAGGGGAACACCACCCATGAGAAAAGTGACATGGTAGCAAATGGTGTCCGCTATACCAACCCGTAAGATGCTGCTTATGCACTAAATGCATTCCTCACTGACCTGGACAAATTTAAAATAATCTCTCTGGGCCCCCACCCACCCAGAATCATCTGCAAGAGGAAACCCTTACCTAATTTTCACTTCAAACTTGCAACTAAATCTGAGGTCTAAAAATTACTAAAAAAAAATCAAATCTTTTGGCTCTGCTGGGTTTGACAAGCTGGAGCCTAGACTCCTCAGAATCGCAGCCCATGTTATTGCCTCTCCAGTTACTTGGCTCCTAAACAGATCCCTGTTTGAAGGCAAAGTCCCCACTGTGCGGAAAGTTGCCTTAGTCACTCCTATCCCTAAAGGTGGGGATATTGAGCTTGTTGACAATTACAGACCGATATCCATCCTCTGCACTCTAAGTAAAGTGTTAGCGAGGATTGTATACCAGCAGGTCCAGGAATATGTTGAACGGAACAATTTATTAACTGAACGACAACATGGTTTTAGAAAAAATCATGGTACCAATACAGCCCTGATTAGCCTTATTGTGGATATCTTCACAGCTCTAGATGATGGCCTTTCAACTGGTACGATCTTTATAGACCTTACCAAGGCATTTAACTTGGTAAATCATCAGCAGCTTATCACTAAACTAACATCTCTTGGTCTTGATTCTCTGTCCACTCAGTGGTTCACAGACTACCTTAATGGCAGATCACAAATTGTCAAATGGCATGGCGCTACGTCCAACAAATGCCCTATCACAGATGGCGGGCCCCAGGGTTCAATACTGGGACCTCTACTGTTTTCCCTATTTATTAATGATTTGCCTCAACATTGTGGAGGGGCCAAAGTGACCTTATATGCAGATGATGCCATGCTTTATAGGTCCTCCCGAGACACTGTCCAAATAAACAACCTTCTTAGTCAAGACCTTGGTCTACTTGAGAATTGGTTTCTTGCAAATAAATTAGTTCTAAATAGTAAAAAGAGCAAAGCCACACTATTTGGTCCTTAAAGCCTAGGCCCAATGCGTTTACATTTATTGTCCCCAGCTCTTTCCAGTGTCTCAAAAATTGAAGTGATCAATTGTATCAAATACCTAGGGGTATACTTAGACCAAGACTGCTCCTTTAAAAGCCACATCAACCATCTGATGAAGAAACTCAACCAAAAGTTAGGTCTATTATATTACCTCAGCCCTTTCCTCACTCGTGAATCCAAACTCAAGGCTTCCATTGGTATACTCCTTCCAACCTTGCTATATGTGGCCCCTTTACTACAACCTATAAGGAGTTCTGAAATGCAAAGGCTAAAGATACTGTATGACAGGATAGGGTGCTTCGCTGCAGGGGTGTCACCACGGAAGCATCACTGCAAGGTACTATTATCTCTTAGGTGGCCTTCTCTAGACAGAGGATTATCATATCCATCACTCTGCCTTGCATTTAAGCTCCAGCAAAACGGTGCCCCATCTAGCCTAATTAACACATTAGCTCCCAAAAAGAATGGGAGAACACTAAGATCCTCTGACCGCCAGCTTCTCCATGTCCCTAGTGTTACGACTTCCCTAGGTCTCCGGTCCTATGCTGCCTTCATCCCTCCTATCTGGAATGGTCTCCCTAGTAATCTCCAGGAATGTACCTCCCTTGGGGGCTTCAAGAAGGGTCTTAAAGCCCACCTGTTGGATCTGAGCCTCTGCAACCGCTACCGCTGAGTCTATCAGACTCCCTGCTGCCGATCTAACCTTATTGGGACATCAATCTGATTGTGATTGTCTTGTGTATAACAGTACTTCTACTCCTATTGATATTGATTGTAATTAACCTGTTATTACATCCTTGACTGGGACAGTATGTCTGTATTGACTGTTAATTGTGAAATGACATTTATGTACTGTATTTTGTTATGTTTATAGATGTATGTAATTAATTCCGGTCACCAAAATTTAAATAAATAAAATAATAAAAATCTGCACATGGCTGATAACTCTAGATCCTGGAGGATTTTATATAACTGCAGTAAATCCTCCTCTTCCATCTATCCTCTAACCTAAATAGACCGGTTGCAGCCAGTCTATCTGTGTATGGCTGCCTTTTAAGTTGAGGAATTAACTTAACTGTTCTGCATTGGACTTTCTCTTCCATGTCTAAGTCTCTCTTCAGATACTGATTCCAGGTGGGGGATGCATAATCCAAATAAGGACAAATGTGTGTTCTTTATAAAGGCAATATGCACTGCTCACTTCGTGAAACAAATGCTCACTGGACACTTTTTAGTATTTTACTGGCAGTTTGCATTATTTTGTTACAATGATCTTGTGCAGATAGTCTGTTGTTTATTATATGACATTCAGGTCCCGCTCTCTGTCCTGCAGGGGTTTACCATTTAGTGTGTAGGTGTACATTGGATTTTTTTCTGCCAAAGTGTAGAATCATGCATTTATCCTGATTTAGATACATTTTATTCCTTTTAGCCCATATTTCTATGCTTTTTAAATCCTCCACTATTGAATGGTAACTTGTATTATTTATTTATTGTAAGGAAGTTTACTTTGCCCCCAAGTTTGGTATCATCTGCAAACCTAGATATGTAGTTGACATTTTTGTTCATATCACTTATGAAGAGCCCAAACAGAACCAGTCCAAAGACCACACCTGGGGAGCCCCACTGCTGACTCCAAACTCCTCTGAAAGGTGGCTATTTATTCTTGCCTGTTGGGATCTCTCATTGAGCCAGTTCTTTATCCACCTAACCGAGCTCAGGTTCATTCCCATATTAACTAGCTTTTGTAGAAGTTCATAGTGTGGAACGGTATCAAAAGCTTTCCCGAAATCTAGTAATATTACATCAACTGGGATGTTCTGACCCATGCTTATGCTTATATTATTGTAAAACGGTATCAAGTGGGTGGTACAAGATCCGCTGCCTTTGAACCCATGCTGATGAATGTCTATTAGTCCCTTAGATATTGATTCTGATTCGAGTCTCAGCTTAATAAGCCGCTCTAGGATTTTACTACAGAGGAATGTCAGGCTTATTGGCCTGTAGTTGGAGACCTGACCCCTGTTAATCTTTTTATAGATTGGGACAACTATGGCCCTTCTAAAAATTGCACACAATGTTGTCATTCTAAAGCCATGTTTGCTGCTGTATTCCAACTCCCAGTCACACTGTCACATTCCGAAGTACTTTACCTAGCATCTAGACTTTATGGAAATGCATACGCTGACCCACCCAGTGTCAGCTTTCCATTTTTCGATGTTTAAAACTGCAGTTTTATATAACACTGGAACAATCAGTTATATAAAGTAGCTTGCAGGGAGGACTAGGCTACAAGTTCAGGTTATGAAATCATCAGTAGCTCTTCTTGAGAACAGCTAATATTTTTTAAGGCAAGCTACCTCTTGCTGGGAGCTACAATACTGAACATAGGATTTGCAAGAAAGCGAGTTGTGCTCACAACAGAGGGAGGTGACCCTTGCAATTGTCTTTGGTTTGTAGCAGATATTCTACAGGTGGAGGCTGCCTCTAACTGAAAGGTGAAATAAGGAACTTAATCAGGAAAAGACAGTCTTGTTACAATTCTTAAGATTTTCAGTGCAGGAAGAGTTGAAACCCTGGGCTAAACATTTGTCACAAATCCTGAAAAAAGTGCAGGTACAGGTTGTGTATTTGACCCAGACAGTAAACTGTTTTTTGGGTTTATCTTTTGTGTGCCTTAAAAGGAAATTCCAGACTTTCTCAGGAAGTGATTACACCATAAGCTACTTAATCAGCCAATAGCTTTGGTAACAGACCTGAGAACAAAAGTATTATAAGCAAGTGTTTTATAGCAAACTCATCAGAACAGCTAATATTTTTTAAGGCATGCTACCCCTTGCTGTGAGCTACAATACTGAACATAGGATTTGCAAGAAAGCGAGTTGTGCTCTCAAGAGAGGGAGGTGAACCTTGCAAATGTCTTTGGTTGTAGCAGATATTCTACAGGTGGAGGCTACTTCTAACTGAAAGGTGAAATAAGGAACTTAAGGAAAAGACAGTCTTGTTACAATTCTTAAGATTTCCAGTGCAGGAAGAGTTGAAACCTGGGCTAAACATTTGTCACAAATCCTGAAAAAAGTGCAGGTACAGGTTGTGTTTATTGAACAGTAAACTGTTTTTGGGTTTATCTTTTGTGTGCCTTAAAAGGAAATTCCAGACTTTCTCAGGAAGTGATTATACCATAAGCTACTTAATCAGCCAATAGTTTTGGTAACAGACCTGAGAACAATAGTATTATAAGCAAGTGTTTTATAGCAAACTCATCAGAACAGCTAATATTTTTTAAGGCAAGCTACCTCTTGCTGGGAGCTACAATACTGAACATAGGATTTGCAAGAAAGCGAGCTGTGCTCACAACAGAGGGAGGTGAACCTTGCAATTGTCTTTGGTTTGTAGCAGATATTCTACAGGTGGAGGCTACTTCTAACTGAAAGGTGAAATAAGGAACTTAATCAGGAAAAGACAGTCTTGTTACAATTCTTAAGATTTTCAGTGCAGGAAGAGTTTAAAGCACAGCTGACTATTTTGGGACTGACTGCTTTCAGAAGCACAAACCACCAGGCTGTTTTGGGGCTGGGGAGGTTTACCTGTGTCTGACTTGGATGTCTGGATTTTCTCTGTTTGATTAGCAGAGGTTTGCTCTGTCAAATTGTTGTGTATGGTATCTTGCTGACAGGAAGGCACTCATCTCAGCGGTGGGTCAGAGCTCTTAGCTGATTGTTTTGTGAGGGCACAGTTTAGGCCCAACCCCTTCACACCCCTCACCCCACCCATCCCTGGAAATAGTTCCTTTATACCTGGGGTTCTGACATCATTTCCTCAAGAGTGCAAGGTGCATATCAATGTCATATCCTCTCTAGCACACAGCACTGAAAATATAAGCATACACATTGTATAATATATATATTGCTACATAACAAACCAATCACACACACAACAAAAAAAAAAAAGTACATAATCATGTGGGGAGTAGTGCAATGTAATGGCTGTGGGGCAGCAGTCTTCGGGAGACTTTCTGGAGGCTGAGATGCCCCTATTTGCAGACAACTCTCTGCCCTGAGGGAGGAATTTGCCGTCTTCAGGCCACACTGGACAGCAGTAAGAAACCTTCCCCAGGCCAGACTGGATGGTAAGAGGAACCTCCCTCATCCAGGGAGCACCAGAGCCACCACCACTGCCTCAGAGGTTGCAAAGAAAGCACAGCAGTTGGACCACAGTGGGCTCAGGGAGGGTGAGGATGGTGGAACAGAGGCACACCCAGTCAGTTGTTCCACTCCACAATCCATACACCATTCTGGGGGCACAGCTCCCTATGGATGCACCCACAGAGGAAATAAGGAGGCTGAGGACACCTGTCCATGGTAGGCCCACAGGAAGGAGGCAGAGGACACCACAAGGAAAGGAAGCAGCTCCTGGTGGGGACTCAATTATTAGGGGATAGAACTGGGGATCAGGGAAAACTGAAGTAAGGTGCCTGCCTGGTGCCATGGTTTGGAGGGGCAGGAAGCGCATCCTCAGGATCACGAGAACAGCTGCACAGGAGTCTGAGCTGGACGTCATTGTCCACCTAGGGACAAATGACATGGCTCAACATGAGATTAGAGCAGTGCAGAAGGACTTTGTAGAACTGGGAAGGGGCCTAAAACAAGTAGCACACACAGTATCCTTCTCAGAGGTGCTGCCTGTCAATGGCAGGAGTGAGGTGAGGGTACTTTGCACCATGCAGTTTAATGAATGGTTGAAAAAATGGTGTGGAACACAGGGGTTTGGCATCATTGGCGACTGGGGTTCCACCTGGAGGGAAACCAGCCTATACTGGCAGGATGGTCTGTATCTGTCTAGGAAGGGAACAAGTCTTTTGAGCAATCGGTTTAAATGCTTCATTGGCAAGCTTTTAAACTAGTCAAGGGGGGAGGCACTGATAAGCAGCAGGAAAATCCCAGCCTCTCCCTACAAAACAGGGTACTAAATGATAAAAAGACCAAGGTAGAAAGGTCAGTGGGGGATGCTGCAACTGAAAGTAAAGCCATCAAAAAATGGAAAGCAATGAGTACCAATACCCGTAATCTGAGTAACAAGCTTCCTGAATTAGTGGCCTTGATGGAGGAGGAACATCTGGATATCGTGGCAGTCACAGAAACATGGTTCACACAAAATCATGACTGGGACGTAAACATACCAGGATACACTATCTACAGGAGGGACAGAGAGGGTAATAGAGGAGGAGGAGAAGTAGCTCTTTACATAAGAGAAGGAATCAAAGCAGCAGGACAAAAGGGAAAACAGGGAGGAAAAGAAGCACTGTGGGTAAATTTGGAGACCGGCAATGGCACCACAATCCACACAGGGGTTGTATACAGACCCCCTTCTCAGGGGGAGGAAATGGACAAGGAAATGATAGAAAGTATACTTAGTAAGGCAGAAAAGGGGAGATATTGCTGATGGGTGATCTGAATATGCCAGATGTTAACTGGAGTGCAGCTGCACAGCCACTTCGAAGAGTGGGGTTATTCTAGATGCCTACAGGGGGCATGCCTTAGACAACTAGTATTGGAGCCCACTCGAGAGGAGCAATCTTAGACCTGGTTCTCTCAAATGGAGATGAAGAGGATCACAGATGTAGAAGTGGGTAGCCATCTAGGAACTAGTGACCATCGAACAGTATGGTTCACAATAAACACAACAACAAGTCAAGCATACAAAGGCAAAGGTACTGGACTTTAGGGGGGCCGACTTTGCCAAAATGGGTGAGTGCCTAAGGAATGCACTAGCAAATGGGCAGGAAGGAGGGGTGGAAGAACAATGGGGAATAATAAAAACTGCCATCACAGAGGTAACTAGCCTTTGTGTGAAGCAAATAAACAATACTAAACGATGTAAGAAACCACTATGGTTCTCAAAAGAAGTGGCAGTGAAGGTTCAAGAGAAAAAGAAAGCTTTCAGGAAGTACAAGGAATCACAGAAGGAGCAGGACAGAGAACTGTATCAGTTAAAGCAAAAGGAAGCTGGGAAGGCAGTCAGAACAGCAAAGGCCCAAACTGAGGAAAAGATAGCCAACTCAGTTAAGAAGGGGGATAAAACCTTTTATAGGTACATCAGGGAGCGAAGGAAGACCAAGGGAGGGATAGTGAGGCTTAATAAGGGGGAAGGGGGCAGAGGGTGACTGTGAAAAGGCAGAGATACTAAACAAATATTTTTGTTCTGTATTTACAAAGGAAGAGGGGGAGGTACCTAAAACAAACAGTAGAAACACTCTGGATACAGAAGTTGATACCAGCCCATTTACAGAAGAAAGGGTTCTGAAAGAACTCTTAAAACTGAAGGTGGACAAAGCAATGGGGCCTGATGGGATTCATCCCAAAATTCTAAAAGAACTAATGGTGGAATTAGTGACACCACTGACTACCCTGTTTAACAAATCATGGGAGGATGGGGTGGTACCCGAGGACTGGAGGAGGGCAGATGTGATTCCCCATCACAAAAGTGGGAGCAAGGCAGAAGCAGGAAACTACAGACCTGTTAGTTTAACCTCAGTGGTAGGGAAAATGATGGAATCACTTCTGAAGGAAAGAATTGTCGAGTATCTAGAGGCCAGAGGGCCAGGACCCAAGGCAGCACGGATTCACAGTGGGAAGGTCATGCCAGACAAATCTGATAGATTTCTTTGACTGGGTGACCAAAGTAGTAGATCAGGGAGGGCTGTGGACATGGCCTACCTAGACTTTAGCAAGGCATTTGACACAGTCCCACACAAAAGATTAATATACAAGTTAGCTAGCCTGGGAGTGGGTCCCAAGATGACAGCCTGGGTAAAAATTGGCTGGAGAATAGGACACAGAGAGTAATAGTAAATGAGTCCACTCTGAAGAAGGGGGTTACTAGTGGGGTACCACAGGGTTCAGTATTAGGACGGTCCTCTTCAATGTCTTTATAAGCGACATTGCAGAGGACTGGAAGAAAAGTATGTCTCTTTGCAGATGACACAAAGATCTGCAACAGAGTTGATGCACAAGGTGGGGTGGAAAGGATAAAAGGGACTTGGCAAGGTTAGAGGAATGGTCAAATGTATGGCAGCTTAGATTCAATGCTAAGAAGTGCAAGGTAATGCACCGGGAAACAAAAACCCAGGGAAGAGTACACAATGGAGGGTGAGATACTAACAACAACAAAAATGGAAAGGGACCTGGGGTAGTCATATCAGATGACCTAAAGGTGGGCAAGCAATGTGAGAGGGCAGCAAGGAGGGCTGGGGGATACTGGGATGCATAGGGAGGCATCACCAGTAGAAAACAGGAAGTTATTATCCTCTGTACAGACAGCTGGTCAGACCCCATCTGGAGTACTGTGTGCAGTTCTGGAGACCCAGTCTTCGCAAAGACATAGACAGGATGGAAGCTGTCCAGAGGAGGGCAACTAAAATGGTGCAGGGTCTGCACCAGAAGACATATGAAGAGACTTAGGAGCTTATATGTATAGCCTCGAGGAAAGGAGGAGAGGGGGACATGATAGAAACTTTCAAGTACCTCAAGGAATCAACAAAGTCCAAGAGGTAGCATCTTTCAAAAAAGGTGTGCAAGAACAAGGGGCACAATTTGAAGATAGAGGCGACTCAGAGGTAATTTATGGAAGTATTTTTTCACAGAGAGGGTTGTGGATGCATGGAACGGCCTTCCGGAGGAGGAGGTCATGGAGTCAAAAACAGTGGTGGAATTCAAGCATGCATGGGACAGTCATAAGGCAATTCTAGGGGTGGGGGTAGAAAGAAGTAGGCTGCTGGTTAACTAGGATCTGCAGCTTATCCAGTAGGCAGGGAAATGGGCAGATTGGGTGGGCCAAGCGGTCCTTATCTGCCGTCAAATTCTATGTTTCTATGTTTCTCTGAAACTGCCTTTTTTGAACAGGCAGTGAATATAGGGATAATAAGTAACTTAAAGAGCTCATCGTTGGCATGAGGCTGACTGGTGATATGTTGATCCAAATTCTGCATTTATTGATGCCAGAAATTTTGACCAGACGCCCTCTTTAACAGGCAAGACTTCTAAATCTGAAGGTGCTCCTTGTCACCAGGTAGTCCCTTCCTGCCTCCCAGTTGCATAATCCAAGCTTGAAAACAACAAATTAGTTGCACAAAGGCACTTTTCTAAGAGAGCACTATCTACGCTGCCTACTCCTCAGTGGTACAGCAAAGACTGGGTTACTGATGCTCTTAGAACCCTCATGTGCCCAGGGTTCTATGCTGATTGACAGTTTGGGGCTGTACCACTACCTCAGTGGGGGTGCTCATTACCTATATTATACAATGGCAAGAAAGAATGCTTGTCCCTGACTGGTCAGAGTGGAACTGGACCCGGGATGTTATCCCAGCATAACATCCTGGCTCTAGTCCCAACACACGACCACATGAAATGTAAAACCCCCAAAAAATCACTCTACAGCCATCCAACTTTAGAACTCCCTGCTCCACTCAGAATCCTCGCTTCCCGCCCCGCTCAAAAACGGCACTCCACGCCCACCATAAACACACAGACAACGTGTTCTAAACTCTCCTCTCCTGAAGCAAACAAAAGTAATAAAATAATCTGATAGTTACAGTCCCTTTTCTTCCCTGAACCAAACGGCTTCACCGAACCGCGGACACCCTAACTACCAGTCACATGGTTCAGCTGACACCACTCGGTTCATGACAAAAAAGCAGTCATTAGCGGCTGGCTGTAAAAAGCATTTCAAATTACTGACAGCAACACAGATAATTAAACTGCTCTTACTAATGCATTCCAAAATCAATAATGTCTTCCACGCATCCCGTACATTCCTCTCGCTTTTGCCAAAGAGTCTGCTACCTCTTTCATGACTCCCAAAAGAAAAAACCTCAAACACATTTTACCTCTCCCAGTGTAGCCAGCAGAACTGAAGTAACCAGCATCTTTGTTCACTTATACCGATCACCATAATACAAAGAACAGGGTAGATAAGATGACTTACTCAGCACTGTTCACCTGCATAGACAAAGTCATTCATTTACCAGCAGCACCACTTACTGGCCAAAATGGAACTACTTTTTTTCTTCAGTATACCGCCACATAGAAAAATAAAGTGAAAATCTATTTAAAAATGATTTTTTCTCATCTTACTGTTTTTTAACATGAAAAAGGCATTGTACAATACTAATAATGCCCTCCAGGGTGGGTGTTATGCTGGGATAACATCCCTTCTTGGGTGCTGGATGCCCTCGGCCTGTGGTCTCAGACCCAACCACCCAAGGAGGGATGTTATCCCAGAATAACACCCACCCTGGAGGGCATTATTCCTTTATTAACTCCCCATTGACAACGTGGAGCGATACAGAAAAGACTGTGCAAACAGTGCTTGCATGCATGAATGGCTCTTAGAGAGAAAATTAGGGAAAAGAAGAAATTTCTTCATATTTACTGTAATTTCCTTTTCTGTTAGCTCCAACATTGTCAATGGGTAGTCATAACAACTGGGTATAGTGTACCCCTTCCAAGGTAATGGCACAACCCAAGCTTTAGAATGTTAGGAACATGAGGATTCCAAGTAGCAGCAACTCCCCAGTCACTAACCTAATAGTCTTCAGGTGAAGTTACCTCTGGCTGGAAGCTGCAACACTGGACTTAAGATTTGCAAGAAAACAAATTGTGCTCACAACAGAGGGAGGTGAACCTTACAATTTACAATTGTCTTTGGTTTGAAGCAGATTCCTTAGGAAAGTTAATATTCTTCAGGTGGAAGATACTTCTAACTGAAGGGTGAAATAAGGAACTTAGAATTATCAGAAAAGGCAGTCTTTCAATCATCAGAGGGAGGTGGAATTTGCTTTACTTTTGTTACAATTGTTAAGATTTTACTGTTTTCTGTGTTTCTGCCCTTCTGCACAGCTGACTTGATTGGAGTTAGTGACTGACTGTTTGCATTGCAATATTTGTAATACTGTGAGTATTCACTGGGCTAAGAATTTGTCATAAGCCCTGAATTGAGAGCAGGTTACAGGCTGTGTATTGGACCCAGACAGTGCCTAGGGGGTGGAAACTGGTTTTTCTTTTGTTTATCTCTGTGTGCCTTAAAAGGCCAGGCCAGACGGTGTCAGAAAGTGCTTACATCACAGCTACTTAACAGCCAATAGCTCTGGAAAAATCTTACAGACCTTGATAAAAGTATTAATTTTAGCAGGCTCATCAGATAACCTAATAGTCTTCAGGTGAAGCTACCTCTGGCTGGAAGCTGCAACACTGGACTTAAGATTTGCAAGAAAACAAATTGTGCTCACAACAGAGGGAGGTGAACCTTACAATTTACAATTGTCTTTGGTTTAAAGCAGATTCCTTAGGAAAGTTAATATTCTTCAGGTGGAGGATACTTCTAACTGAAGGGTGAAATAAGGAACTTAGAATTATCAGAAAAGGCAGTCTTTCAATCAACAGAGGGAGGCGGAGCTTGCTTTACTTTTGTAACAATTGTTAAGATTTTCAGTGCAGGAAGAGTTTAAACCCACAGAGGCAGAATACTGTTTTCTGTGTCTGCCCTTCTGCACAGCTGACGTGTTTTGGGGCTGACTGCTTTCAGAGCACAAGTCACCAGGCTGTTTTGGGGCTGGGGAGGTTTACCTGTGTCTGACTTGGATGTTTGGATTTTTCTCTGTTTGATTAGCAGGGTATTTTCTCAAATTGTCGTGTATGGCATATTGCTGACAGGAAGGCACTCATCGTAGCGGTAGGTCAGAGCTTTTAGCTGATTGTTTTGTGAGGGCACAGTTTAGGCCCAAACCCTTCCCACCCCTGGAAATAGTTCATTTATACCTGGGGTCATAGCCCAAGGCACACCCACACCTGCTCTCCTGCCTGATTTGGGAGGGTGGAGTGTTAGGGAAACCCTAATGCCTCATTTCCCAACTTTTGTCACGTTGACCCTAATTGGAGCATTAATGAAGTTATTTGCAACTTATTTCCTTACTTTTTGAGATAGTATAATAGTATCCTTATTTTAATTTCCATCCCTCCATAGATGCGTATATGTATGCAGCTGTGGAAGCACAAGGCCTTCCATTTATAGGACAATAGTGACCAAATTGTCAGCATAGCTATCTTGTTACCCCACCTCATGTACTCAGTAAAGAACATTTTCTAATCCCCGCCAAAACTTAAATCTGCGCAACTGCAACGCCATTTCATGCCACAGGTGTGAGAACACATTTTGGCCAGGATTTGAAAAATGACAGTGGTGCATAGATGAGGTTGGGTAATAAGAAGGCTATGTTGAAAATCTGGGGTAAAAATATTTAACATTTCCGAAGTTATGAGTGGGCATAGCAAAATTGCAACAAATTGTCATATTTTGGCATTTGTTTATATTTTGACCCTAAATTTTCAACATAGTCTTCCTATGACCCCACCTCATAAACCTCATAGGTGACATTTTTCAAATCTGTGCCAAAATGCCATTCTGTGCCACAGGTGCAAAAACACGTTTCAGACAGGATGTGAAAACTGACAGCTGTACTGTTCATGAGGTGGTGTGAACAAAGAAAAAAATACTCACCATAGTAATGTTGTTTCTTCTAATGGAGTCTTGCTGTATTCTGACTATATGCAGTTAGCCCCAGCACTTGAACTGCTCCGGAGAGGAAAGGTTAACTCTGTGCCAAGGCATAGAACATTGAGCTCGAGCTTGGTTTTCAAACCTCTGTCCCAGGTACTCCTCAGTGTAACCATCAGATTCTTACGAGCACTATGCTAACTAACTAGAAACAGAAATTGTTTTTCTAAAATTGTGTACCAAAAGGCAATAAACAGATTTTTAGGGTCCAAAAGACTCAAGTCGAGAACCCCAAAAAGAATCCAAGTAGGTAGTAAAACTTAATACTATATATTTAAAATAATAACAACAAAAACCTCATCCTAAGAAGAGGTAACCCAGGTACACCCCTGGGGTGTAGCACTGTGCCTGCCCACCCACATCAAAAAACAACTAGGTTCCAGGAGGGGAGGCAGGGAGGGAGGTCAGAATACAGCAAGATGCCATTAGAAGAAACAACATTAATATGGTGAGTAATTTTTCTTCAAACAACATGAAGTCTTGCTTTATTCTGACTATATGCAGACTACCAAGCAGTACCCCCTTGAAGGAGGGAGTGAAATAACCTATTCTGGGAACAAGCTCTGCAGTACTGCTATGCCAAACCTAGCATCACTTCTTGACTGGATGTCGAGAGAGTAATGCTTGGTAAATGTGTGAACAGTTTTCCAGGTGGCTGCTTTACAGATTTCCACTAAAGATATGTCTCTGGCTGCTGCGACCAAAGCAGCTGTACCTCTGGTGGAGTGAGCCCTCAGGCCTGAGGGCGGCTCCTTCCCCAACTTTGAGTAGCAGAACTGTATACAGGAGACAATCCACCTGGCAATAGTTCTCTTAGTGGCAGGTTTACCTTTTCCCGCTTCTCCGTGAGAAACAGCTGTGCACAGTCATTTCTATGGGTCTTAGTGAATTTTATATAATAACTAAGGGCCCTCTTTACATCAAGACTGTGCAATCTTCTCTCTCCAGAGGAAGAATGGTCAGTAAAAAATACAGGCAATGACACAGATTGGTTCAGATGAAAGTCTGATACCACCTTGGGAAGGAACTTTCTATTCGTTCAAAGGACCACCTTATCCCTGTGAAATGAAATGAAATCAGATTCCACTGATAAAGCCTGTAACTCCCTGATTCTCCTGGCAGAGGTAATGGCTACCAGGAACACAGTTTTCCAAGTCAATTATTTTCGCTCAGCTGAAGATAATGGTTCAAAAGAAGGCTGCATAAGCTGTGCAATACAGATATTCAGATCCCAAACAGGAGTAGGGTCCCTAAAAAGCGGATTGATATTTATTTATTTGCTTTTGTTTACCAGGTAAGCACACTAGACAGCTAAGTGCCTATTTTCAGGTGCGACCCGGGAGGCTTACAGGGTACATACAATACATCATACAGAGTCATAACATACAGGAGTCTCCGGCATAGACATTAAGTGATTCAGCATACAGCATATGTGACACCAGGCATAAAACGGTTAAGTATACGAACCAAACCCTTGAAGAATCTCTTGAAAACTGGATGGGAGGCTAAGGAAGAACCCTTTCCAGCTGAAAGGAAGGCAGAGATGGCTACCAAATGCACCTTAAGAGTGGTAGGCCTGAGGTCTAAACTGTTAAGATGCACCAAATAGTACAAAGCACTAGCAATGTCAGCTGAATCTGGCTGAATATGCTTCTGAGAACACCAGAAACCAAATCTCTTCCATTTGGAATTGTAGGTTTTCCTAGTGGAAGATTTTCTACTAGCCTTAAGAATGTCCAGGGCTGATTGGGAAAGATGCAGGCCTGCATATTCTAGCTCTTCAAGAGCCAAGCTTTGAGTCTGAGAGTCTGAAGGTTGGGATACAGTATCCTTCCCTGTGATGAGGTGAGAAGATTGAACTGTCTGGGAAGACAAAGAGGAATTGTCACTGACATTGACAGTAGTAGGGGGTACCAAGGCTGCCTGGTCCAGTCCGGGGCCACAAGAATCACAGTGCAAGGCTGAGATCTGATCTTGACCAGAACTCTGAGTATCAGAGGAAAAGGAGGAAAAGCATACAGAAACCTGTTTGTCCAATCCAACAGGATAGCATCTTGAGGAACAGACCCCAAATGAGGGGGTCTGCAGCAGAATAGGGGGAGCTGATGATTGTCCGGGGCTACAAAGAGATCGATCTCTGGAGTGCCCCACCTTTTGAAAATGATCTGAATAATTAGAGGATTCAGGGCCCATTCATGGTGACCTTGGGAAATCCTGCTGCGAGCATCTGCAAGTACACTGTCCTTCCCTGGGAGATGCACAGCTATCAGGGAAACCTGCAGGGAATAAGCTAGTGACCATATTTTCATGGCTTCGGTGCACAAGGCCGATGACCGCGTGACCCCCTGCTTGTTGATGTACCACATGGTTGTGGTGTTGTCTGTCCTGATCTGCACCACTTTACCCTGAATTGTGTTCGAGAATGTCTGAAGTGCAAGAAGAAAAAAATTACTCCCCTTAGTAATTATGTTTCTTCTAATGGAGTCTTGCTGTATTCTGACAATTGCAGTGATTCCCAACCTTTGAACGAG
The DNA here is from genome assembly GCA_016271365.2 of Neoceratodus forsteri. Lineage (NCBI taxonomy): Eukaryota > Metazoa > Chordata > Ceratodontiformes > Ceratodontidae > Neoceratodus > Neoceratodus forsteri. The sequence continues at coordinate 718,681,092 of CM057450.1, forward strand.
CTCAGTTGAAGTCTCTGTCTGGAGTGTTTTGAACTTAAACAATCAGATTCTTACGAGCCCAACTAACTAAAAATTCTATGTGGAAATTGTAAAAATTCCTACTAGCCAACTGGCTAAAAAAGTTTTGGATTCAAGGGAAGACTCAGGTCAGGAAACCCAAAACCCAAAAACCAATCCACTACAAATAACAATAATAAATAACAATAATAAATCAGCACCCAAACAAAAAGGAGGAGGGTGCTAGCAAAAAACACCCCTGGGGTGCAACACTACACCTGCCCACCCACTTCCCAAAAACAGGTTCTGAGAGGGGAGGCAGGGAGGGAAGTCAGAATACAGCAAGACTCCATTAGAAGAAACATAATTACTAAGGTGAGTAATTTTTTCTTCAAACAACATGAAGTCTTGCTGTATTCTGACAATTGCAGACTACCAAGCAGTACCTCCAAGGAGGAGGGACAGAACCTACTTTGGGAATAGGCTCTGAAGTACTGCTGTGTCAAACCGAGCATCACTCCTAGCCTGGATATCCAGAGAGTAATGCTTGGTAAAGGTATGGACTGTTTTCCAGGTGGCTGCTTGACAAATTTCTAAGAGAGGGACATCCCTGGCTACAGCTGTACCTCTTGTGGAATGAGCCCTCAGGCCTGAGGGTGGAGTTTTTCGCAGTTTTTCATAGCAGAATTGTATACAAGACACAATCCACCTGGCAATAGATCTTTTGGTGGTAAGTTTGCCCTTTCCCACTTCTCCATAAGTGAGGAACAACTGGAGGGAGTCAAACCTCTGACCCTTGGTACACTCTATGTAGTAACTAAGGGCTCTTTTAACATCTAAACTGTGTAGCCTCCTCTCTTCTGAGGAAGAATGATCAGGGAAGAAAACAGGAAACATAGAAGTTGACCGCAGATAAGGACCACAAGGCCCATCCAGTCTGCCCATTTGTTTCTCTACCTTATAAATGTGCCATCAGCCTTTGCTCTGTCAGTGGTCTATCTATTCATAGTCATTTGTATTGCTCCCTTATGCCTATCCCATGCCTGTTTGAAGCCCTGCACTGTATTCATAGCCACCACTTCTTGTGGTAAGCCAATCCATGCATCCACCACCCTTTCTGTGAAAAAGAATTTCCTCACATTCCCCCTTAATCGGCCACCCTCTAATCTCATGCTGTGTCCTCTTGTCCTGCTATTTTTCTTATATTTAAACATGTTAGACTCTTTCACCTTGTTAATGCCCTTAAGGTGTTTGAATGCCTCGATCATATCACCTCTCTCCCTCCTTTGCTCAAGGGTATACATATTGAGCTCTGTTACTCTGTCCTCATATGTCTTCTGATGCAGTCCCTGCACCATTTTGGTTGCCCTTCTCTGGACTGCCTCAATTTGGTTAATGTCCTTGTGAAGGTGTGGCCTCCAATACTGCACCAGTACTCCAGATGGGGCCTAACCAGTGTCTTGTAAGAGGGATTATTACCTCCTCTTACGACTTGTGATACCCCTACTAATACCCCTAACACCCCCTAGCCTTACCTACTGCTTTAGAGGTCTGTTTGGATGATTTCAGGTCATCAGTGATGATGATGCCCAAGTCTCTTTCTTCCTTTGTGACTGCTAGCAACTCCTCCCAGCCTATAGGTGGCTTCGGGGTTTCTTCCCTATGTGCATGATTTTGCACTTCTTTGCATTAAATCCCAGTTGCCACGCTTCTGACCATTTTGCTAGTTTATCCAGGTCTCTTCTCATTCTGCCCACCCCATCTGGATCATCTACTCTGTTGCAGATCTTGGTGTCATCTGCAAACAGACAAGCCTTACCCTCTAGTCCATCTGCAAGGTCACTAATGAAGATGTTGAAGAGGACTGGCCCCAGGACTGATCCCTGAGGTACCCCACTTGTGACTTGCATCTCTTCTGACTGTATACCATTTATCACCACTCTCTGTTTTCTGCCCGTCAACCAGTTTGCCACCCAGTTGACCAACTTCTGACCCACCCCAAGCCTGCCCAGCTTATTTATCAATCTTCTATGTGGAACAGTGTCAAAAAGCTTTGCTGAAGTCAAGGTAGGCGACATCAACTGCTCCCCCTTGGTCCACTACTCTGGTTACCCAGTCAAAGAAATCTATGAGATTAGTTTGACAGGACCCTCCTTTTGTAAACCCATGCTGTCTTGGATCCTGTGCCCCCTATGGATTCCAGGTGTTGCACTATCCTTTCCTTAAGGAGTGCCTCCATAATAGGAAGAGACATAGACTGGTTTAAATGGAAGCCTGAAACCACTTTGGGCAAGAACCTTCTATTGGTTCTAAGGACCACTTTATCCCTATGAAAGGAGATAAAATCAGGTTCCACTGACAGGGCTCACAATTCACTGATACGCCTGGTAGAGGTAATGGCTACCAGGAACACAGTTTTCCAAGTCAAGTACTTAAGCTCTGCTGAAGACATAGGCTCAAAGGGGGCTTGCATAAGTTGTGCAATGCAAACATTCAAATCCCAGGCAGGGGCAGGGTCTCTAAAAGGAGGATTGGTGTGAAGCAATCCTTTAAAAAATTTACAGAACACAGGATGGGAAGATAGTAAGGAAGACTTCCCCACAAACAAAAATGCAGAAACAGCTGACAAGTGTACCTTGAGGGTAGCTGGTCTGAGGCCTAGGCCATTAAGATGGACCATATAATCCAGAACCGTAGGCAATCCAGCAGTGTCTGGAGAAATATGCTTCTTAGACCACCAAATGCTGAATCTCTTCCATTTGGAGTTATAAGTCTTTCTGGTGGAGGGCTTTTGAGAAGCCTTGAGGATATCCAGAACCCCTTGGGAAAGATGCAGATCTGCAAACTCTAACTCTTCAAGAGCCATGCCTTGAGATTGAGGGATTGAAGATTGGGGTACCAAATCCTTCCCTGAGAGGATGTTAACAGGTTGTAATTCCTGGGAAGAGACAGGGAAGATGGACTGCTAGGGACAGCAACAGGGGGTACCAGGGCTGTCTGGCCCAATCTGGAGCAATCAGAATCACCTTGCAAGGCTGAGACCTTATTTTGACTAAAACTTTGAACAGGAGAGGGAAGGGGGGGGGAAAGACGTACAGAAACTTCCCTTCCCACTTCAGAATCAGGGCGTCCAGAGGGACTGAGCCCAAGACTGGAGGTCTGCAACAAAAGAGAGGGAGTTGGTGATTGTCTGGGGCTGCAAAGAGATCTATCTCTGGAGTGCCCCACCTTGAAAAAATCACTTTCAACACCTGAGGGTCCAGGGACCATTTGTGATGGCCCTGAGAGATCCTGCTTAGTGCATCTGCTAGCACATTGTCCTTGCCTGGAAGGTGAACTGCTACAAGAGAGGTCTGCAGGGGAATAAGCCAGGGACCACAACTTCATGGCTTCTGTGCACAAGGCCGTGGACCGAGTGCCTCCCTGCTTGTTGATGTACCACATGGTGGTGGTGTTGTCCGTTCTGACTTGAACCACCTTGTTCTGTACTGACTGAGAGAAAGCTTTTAGGGCCAGAAAAACTGCTCTGAGCTCTAGGAAACTGATGTGGAGAAGGGATTCTTGGGGGGACCACAGCCCCTGGGCAGTGAGGGACCCCAGATGGGCTCCCCCAGCCCAGAAGAGAAGCATCCATGGTAAGGACCACTGAACAAGGCTAAGTAACAAAAGGAACACCTTGTCTTAAATTGTCCTGCTCCTGCCACCATTGGAGGGCTTGGATCAAGGTCAGAGTCACTGGGATCAGTTTGGTAAGGGAATCCTTCCTCTGAGACCAAAAAAGCTCTCAGGTGGAACTGAATATCCCTCATCTGGAATCTTGCCCTTTGGACCACTGCTGTTAAAGCTGCCATGTGACCCAAGAGCTGGAGGAAATGCCTTGCTGGTCGAGAGACCTGAAGGCTGAAGGAAGAAGCCAGTTCTATAAGAACTCTTGCCCTTTCCAGGGGGAAGAAAGGCTCTTGCTTTGACAGTATCCAGCTCTGCCCCTATAAAGGTAAAAAGCTGGACTGGTTCGAGAACTGACTTGGGAAGGTTGAGAAGAAATCCTAGAGAAGTGAGCACTTGCTGGGTCACTTGCAGGTGAGACTTGACTTGGTCTGGAGACTGACCCACTATTAGCCAATCGTCCAGTTATGGAAAAATGGAAATATCTTGCCTTCTTAGAAAGGCAACTACTACTGCCAGGCACTTTGTGAAAACCCTTGGAGCTGAGGTTAGGCCAAAGGGCATTGCTCTGAACTGATAGTGGCCTGAGGGCAACTCGAACCTGAGGTACTTTCTGTAGGAGCACCTGATGGGAATGTGAAAGTAGGCATCTTTGAGGTCCAGGGAGGCTAGCTAGTCCCCTGGCCTTAGACAGGGAAGGATTATTCCCAGAGTTACCATCTTGAACTTTGGTTTTAAGGGATGTTTGTTTAGATATCTTAGGTCTAGGATGGGTTGCCACTCCCCTGTCTTTTTGGGGGTCAGGAAATACCTGGAGTACAGCCCTTTGCCCCAGTGTAGGGTAGGTACTCTCTCTATGGCTCTTAAAGCTAGGAGAGAAGAAACCTCTGCCTCTAGGGCAAGGGTTTCCGAGAGATTTGCAGGTGGAAAATATCTGGCTCTCATCTTTGGAAATTTTCTGAAGCCGAGAACCAGTCCCTGGCTTACTACTTCCAGGACCCACTTGTCTGATGCAATAGACATCCAGTCCTGGACAAAGTAAGCCAGCCTGCCCCCTACTGGAATAGGAGAGTCGACCCGGGCAGGCCCATCAGGGTGTCTGCTTGGCAGGGGCTTTAGGCTGAGGAGTGGATGCAGCCCTGCTCATCCCCCTTCTGCCTCTTCCCCTGAAGAACCCCCTCTGAGAAAAGGAAGAAGAGGCCGGTGCTTGGTAAAAAAGCCTTTGAAAAGGCCTGCCCCTGCCCCTAGACTGCTGCCTTTGAGAGGTTGCGTGCCTCTCCTTGGCCTGAGCACTCCTGTAAGTGGTCCTGTACTCATCCATTTTCTTCATGTAATATTCTGTCTGCTCCCCAAAGAGAGAATTACCCACCACAGGGAAATCCATGGCCTTAGCCTGGGTATCCTGTGAGAGGCTAGTATATCTGAGCCAAGCCATCCTTCAAAAAGCCACAGATGTAGCCATGACTCCTGATGACACATCATTGGAGTCCACAGCAGCATGAAACTGAACCTTAGATGCCTCAATCCCATCTGCAGCCACCGCCTCCAGCTCCTTGGCTAGCTGGGGGAAGGCCTGTTTAGCCAGTGCCAGTACAGTGTGCCACCTGGACTTCTGGTACCTGGTTCTATAGGCCATGTAATTCACCTGCCTGAGTCCCAAAGAAGATGCCATGTACTGCTTCTTTGCCATGGCATCAATCTTCTTGGAGTCCTTGTCTGGGGGGGAGGGTGAAGCCAAGGGAATATTTGCCTTGTCACAGGCAGCAGCCTGCATTACCCCAACATAGCTGCATTGCTGATATAAGAACTCCGTGTCTGAGCCTGAAAGTGTATACCACTTGTCCATTCTTCTATCCACAGGAGGTATAGTGTTAGGAGATTTTAGAATTTTTTTTGTCTGTTTCCCAAAAGATTTGTGGAGGGCAACAGACAGTCTCCTGGACTCTGGTATGTCCATCATCTCTACATAATCAGGCTCCTCCTGATCTTCCACAGCCTCCTCCATAGGAAGCTGGAGGGTTTCAGCCACCTTTCTGTAGAACATAAAGTGAGAAGGGGACTCAGAAAACCTAGGAGGGGAAACACCTGAAGGTCTGTCTGGGGAGATGTCCGGTTCCACAGGCACATCCAGACCCTCACTTCCATCATCATCCTCAAATTCCCCTTCCTCTTCAAATTCCAGTTCATAAAAATCTTCGAGGGTATAATCTTGAACTGGGGGAACCAACCGAACCGAACCCCTGCCAGAATGAGCCTGATCGGTAGGAACCAGACGGAGCGATTCCATAATCTGAATCGCTCTGGCTATCTCTTCAGCGGTCGGAAACATGAACCTCTGGATCCGAACTGGTCGATTTGTCTTTGCGTCTTCTTGTTGTTGGAACCGATCCCTCGGAATCAGCTCTCCTTTTGCCCGAAGAAGTATCGCCCTGGTCAGAGGGCACTCCTTCTGGTTCGGTCGAAACCGAACGGGTTGGCTCATCCGGGTCATGGACTTCTCGGACTCCTTCCCTCAGTCTACCTAATCTCTTCTCAAGGGTAGATTTGGGAAAGTTTTACATATTTGGCAGTCTGAATCGAGGTGGTCAAACCCCAGACACAACACAGGTGGTGTGGGATTGGCCTTGCAAAGACCTCCCACACTCACTGCAGTGTTGAAACCCAGTGGGCCCGGCTTTTTCTTGGGTTTCTCAGACATGGCCAACCTAACCAACTTACCCTTTTTATGGCAACTGCTAGGCAAGACTCCTTATTGGTTCCTAACCGTGTCACAGGTATTGGAAAAAAACGCACTAAAACACGTTTTTTTTAGAACCGATAAGAACCGGTAACCACACTCTAAGTAAAACACACAAAAACACAATATTTCACTATCAAATGGCCAGTTCAGCCGAACTGAGCCGCACTTTTACAAGTTCCAAACAGAAAAAACAGAACAATTCTTATCTAGTATTCACGGCACCACAGACAGAGACTGAACCGACCATGCGGATAACTTTTTCGGTTTGAAAAAATGACGAAAACTGAAACTTTAACCGACTTTCGAACCAAGCTGAAGGAGAAATCTCCGGAGCGACCGTTCACTGAGGCGGAGTAAAGAATCTGACGGTTTAAGTTCAAAACACTCCAGAAAGAGACTTCAACCGAGCTCGAGCTCAGCATTCTATACCATGCACAGAAAGTTAACTCTTTGTTCTCCAGGGCAATTCAAAGGTTGGGAATCACTGCAATTGTCAGAATACAGCAAGACTTCATGTTGCTTGAAAGACAGCCCTGAGTTCGAGAAGATTTATGTACACGAGAGACTCCTGATGAGATGATGTTCCCTGAACAGTAAGCTGATCCAGATGGGCTCCCCATCCCAGCAGGGAAGTGTCTGTGGTGAGAATTACTGTTGGGGCCTGACTGAGGAAGGGGATACCTTGCCTCAGATTCTCCTCCTCCAGCCACCACTGGAGAGCCTGAACCAGAGTTTGAGACACTGGAACTAACTTGGAGAGGGGGTCTTTTTTCTGAGACTAAAAAGATTTTAGATGAAATTGAATATTACTCATTTGAAACCTTGCCCCTTGCACTACTGCAGTGCAAGCTGCCATGTAGCCTAGCAACTGCAAGAAATGTCTGGCTGGCCAAGACACTAGTGGATGAAAAGAGGAAGCTAGAGTGATGAGGGACTGAACCCTTGAAAGAGGAAGAAAGCCCTTGGCCTGGACAGTGTCCAGCTCCACCCCCTATAAATGTGAGAAGCTGGGTTGGTTCCAGAACAGACGTTTCTAGATTTAGGATGAATCCTAAGGAGTCCAGAAGCTTCTGAGTGACCTCTAGAGCTAACTTGACTTGGTCTGAGGACTGACCCACTATGAGCCAGTCATCCAGGTAAGGGAATAGTAAGATGTCTTGTTTCCTGAGAAAGGCCACCACTACAGCTAGACACTTGGTGAACACCCTTGGAGCAGATGTTAGGCCGAAAGTCATTGCTCTGAACTGGTAGCGGCCTGAGGGCAACTCAAACCTGAGGTACTGTCTGTGGGAATGTCTGATAGGTATGTGGAAATAGGCATCCTTGAGATCCAGGGAGGCTAGCCAGTCTCCTGGACTCAGAGAGGGGAGCATTATTCCCAGAGTTGCAGGAGCAGCAGAGAGGAGACTTCTACCTCTAAAGCCTTTGTCTCCATAGGAGAGGGAGGACTTAAAGACTTTGCTCTCATTTTTGGGAACCTTCTGAAGCTGAGAGCAAGTCCCTGGCTCACCACTTCCAGGACCTATTTGTCTGAGGTAATAGACTTCCAGACCTGGAAATAGTGAGCCAGCCTACCCCCTACTGGAACTGGGAAGGCAACCCTGACTGACTCATCAGGGTGTTTGTTTGGCAGGGGGCTTGGACTAAGTGGAGGATGGAGTCCTGGTCATCCCCCTTCTGCCTCTCCCCCTAAAGAACCCCTTCTGCTGGAAAGAGGAGGAGGCCTGGGCTTGGTAAAAATGCCTTTGAAAAGGCCTGCCCCTGCCAGCCCTAGATTGCTGCCTCTGAGGACTGACCTGCTTTTTCTTGGCTGCAGCACTCCTGTAGGTGGTCCTGTATTCGTCCATCTTTTTCATGTAAGCCTCTGTTTGCTACCCAATCAGAGAGTTACCGGTGACAGGAAAATCCATGGCCTTGGTCTGGGTATCCTGTGATAAACTGGTACACCTGAGCAAAGCAAGTGTCCTCATGGAGACACAAGTGGCCAGATGTTCACACCTCCATGTAAGTGTTTAAGTGCAATGCTTCCCAAGCTGCATGGCCTGCCTGAAAATACAATTTTATTTTTAGTATTTAAGAAAATTTCCTGGCCATCTCAGACATAGTGTCTTGACGTCAAGCTGAGGTTGCAGCCCAAATACAGTAATTCCCCATATCAATCAGCTGTCTTTGGGTTACTGACAGACTTCAACCTTTAATCATCAATTAGTGATCACCTGGCTTGTACTGGAAGGTACTGAGGCATCAAAGGTCCAGTTTCATGCTGCTTTTAACTCGAATGATGTACATTCTGGGGTCATGGCTACATCTGTCTCCATGAGTTTGTTGCCTTTACCCCAGACATCAAGTCTGGGGATAACCTATGCCTGCATCTATTTTTATTTCTTTTATTGCGACTACTTTTGGTGGTGATGAAGGAATTATTTTCGCTTGTACTGCTGTTCAGAAAAATTGTGACTGCATTTTAAATTGTAATTGCCTACTTACATTGAGCCAAAACTACTTTGTCATTCTTAAACATTAATACCAAGTAAAAATATTTATTTAAACATGTATCGTGACTCTTTTGGTCTTGTTCATCAGTCTAATTTAATACCCTTAAGAGCGTATGATTTAGAACGTATTAACTAAAAACTAAGCCAAATTTAGACTTTTGCTTTATCGGCCATGCAGGTACTATTAAGATTACAATTGCTGGTTACATTCATTTAGTCAATTGTACAGATCTGGCATGCCAAGAATTTCTACACAAATACTTAGGATGGTGCCTCATCGATTCTGATGAGACATGTATGTGTAAAATATATGATTGTCCTAGACACAAATAGACAGTTGGGTTTAAGGTAAATGTAAGAATATTTGAAGAATTTGGACAAGCTCATTGTCCAATGAAAACAAGACATGCCCATAAAGGTAAAATGGATTACAATGAACACAGTGTATTTATAGACCAGGACCAAATAGTGTTGGTCAGCTAAGTGTCTGATCGAATAATAATAGCAGGGGGTTTGGATCACAATGCAGAAAATGCTTTGCCAGCACTTTATATTGCCATGCCAAACAAACCTTACCCTGATATAACAAAACTAATAGATTAGAAAGATCACCAGTCTCTGAAGGTCAGGATGTTATTCATGTACATGAGGCTGACCAGGAAGCTGTGCTGAGGTGGAGGACCTCCCACACTTCAATTGGGGAGGAGGGGGATGTGGTGATGGACCATTATCTTTTTCAGGGTAAAAAGAGAGACATCAGGGGACTGTTTTCTTTTTTTTACAGGATATTAATGAGTGTCGCCCTGCGGGGAAACTCGCAGCTCCAATTACCAGACTATGTAAACTTACAAAAAAACATTTTTGGATCACTTATCCAACAATAAAGTGCAATGAAGATATATGTGATGGTATCTCTGCACAATATCATTTTTGTGGGTTTTGAACTTTTTTTTTACAGAAAACAAGATGGTGGCTCACGATAAAGGATTTTTCTCTCACGAAAAAAGATTTAATTCTCACAAAAAAAGGAATGGGTCTCTCAAGAGTAAATTCTTTTTTATGAGAACAAATCCTCAATCGAACTTTCTCCCTCTATCCTGAAAAGTGATCTTCCCATTGAAAACAATGGGAAATGAAAAATGTTATAACTTTGCAACAGCTTAATACTGTTTTACTAAACTAAGCATTCCTGTTCTGTTACCCAAGCTGGTTCTACCATAAAAAGAAATCACATCAAAATTCCACACCATCTAGACGCAGGGCAATGAGGAAAAAACTGCAAAAAGTGGCAACTTTATGACTTTTTGCACTGTCCAGATCTCAGATTCTTCACATCCAACCAGAACAAAACTTGCCACATCTAGAGATCTACCCCACAGGACAGTGCATACCAAATTTTAAGCAAATGCATTGATCGGTTGCAAAGTTATTAAAGTGCAAAATTTGAGGTTTAACATTAAACATGCTTCTCAACTCTAACTATATGGGCTCTATTGCGCCAACAGATATATATATATATATATATATATATATATATGAATATATTTATATAGTGCAGCAGAATATAGAGATGTCCGAAAGTAGGGGATTTTATCAAACAAGACATCCTGCCTAACATACTGGATAAGATTATCCCACAGGAGCTAGGCTTCTGGGTGGGCCCCATTGACAATGTTGGAGCTAACAGAAAAGAAAATTATGGTAAGTATGAAGAAATTTCTTCTTTCTGTAGTGCTCCGCATTGTCAATGGGTAATCTTAACAACTGGTCTCTAAGAAGCAGTACCCAGATAAACCCGGGGGGGGGGGAATAGTATCCCATATGCCAGAGGCAAGTATTAAGAATTACTTGCAAACTGCTGCCTGTAGAACTCTGCAACCAAAATCAATCTGTAATGTTTTGTGATCATGTGGATGGAAGACCATGCAGCTGCTTTGCATAGCTGTAAAACCAAGGCTTCACCTCTCTCCGCCCAGGAGGTTGCCATAGCCCTGGTAGAGTGAGCCTTGATGAAAGCTGGAGGCGTCTTTTTTTCTGAAATATAGGCCTTAGCCACGCAGGGCTCTACGATGCTGGTTCGACAAGAAAAATGTCAACTGGCATCACAGCACTAGGCTCCATGTTGACAGTGATTTGCATTTGGCATGTAGCAGCAGCACATCAATGTGTGTTTTTTCTTTGGGGGGCTTTGCTGCCCAAACCCCCCATACTTTAGGATTCTAACTCCAGGTCAAAGTTAGTTTGGGAAGGGGATGCAGGTCGGGGGAAGGGGTTGCCCATTCCCAGCAGCACTTCTATGGTGACATGGCGCTGTTGTCGATATTGACACGTCACCATAGAAATGTCGTTGTTCAGGGGGCATACCACCAACCAGGCCCACACCCACCTAGCTAGGGTAGCCTTAGAGGCTTTTTGACCCTACTTGGATGCTCCAACAAGAACAAACAGACTATCTGACTTTCAGAACTCAGCTGCCCATTTAAAATAGATCCTAACTATCAGTCACACATCTAACTTGTGCAATTACTTCTCCTTGGGGTGAGATGGTTGTGGACAGAAGGAAGGAAAACATTTCCTGGTTCACATGGAAGGTCGTGGGCACCTTGGGAAGGAAAGTGGGAACCATTCTGAGTATCACCTTGTCCTCATGCATAATAAGGTATGGCTCATTGTGAGATAAAGCCTGGAGTTCACCAATTCTCCTGGCTGAGCACATGGCCACCAAGAAACACACCCTGTAAAACAACACATCAAGTGATATGGATGATAGGGGTTCAAAAGGCTCCTTACAGAGTGCATTCAGAACCGGATTAAGATCCCAGGGAGGAACCAGGGATCGGAACATTGGATTACTCCTGTTAACCTCACGTAAAAAACAAATGACCTCTCTATTAGTACCTACGGAGAACCCCAAAGACACTCTGAGAGCAGATACCTGGCCTCTCAGCATACTCAGTGCCAACCCTTTCTCCAAACCTCCCTGTAAAAAATTCTAAATCTGTGGAATTGAGGCCTTTGAAGGCTTAAAACCCTTCTCTCTGGCCCAAGATGAAAAGGTGGTCCACATCTGAACATAAGCTGCGGACATATAAGTCTTTCTGGCACAATCAAGGTTTCAACTACTTTCTTGGAGAAACTTAATTTTAGGAGCCTCCTCCTTTCAGGAGCCAGGCCACAAGCTGCATTACTCCTGAATTTGGGTGGAGAATGGGACCTTGTAATGGAATTTCTCCTCGCACCGGAAGGTAGAAAGGTACTTGCTGAGCTAGGTTCACTGGATTGGAGAACCACAGTCATCTTGGCCACTCTGGAGCTATTAGAGAAAGTTTCCTCTTGAATGTCTTATTTTTTGTAAGACATTTGGAAGAAGAGGCAGTGGAGGAAAGGCATATGCTCTGCTGAAGGACCAGTCTTGAGTCAGAGCATCCACTGCTTCTGCTTGTGGACACCGGAAGTGGCTGAAGAACCTTTGGATCTGAGCATTTTGGCTGGATGTGAACAGATTTATCTGTGGTTAACCAAACTGGTTATACAGGAGTTCAAACACCTCCGGGTTCAACTTCAACTCTCCGGGATGAACATTTTTGTAACTTAACCAGTCCACCTGACTGTTCAACTCCTCACCAGGTGTACTGCCAACAGAAAGAGAGAGAGATTATCCTCCGGTTGGTTGGTCTAACTATCCCACTATAGGGTTCAGTTTTGTGGCTCCTCCCAATAGACCTGCCCCTACAGAGATGGTCCGGTACCGCCCTTTAAGGGGTTTGACCCAGGAGAGTCTTATGGTGGTGGTGCTGGACCTATCGAGGATGTGAAGTGAAAGCTTGGAACCAGGGGACCTAGTACTGGCTTATAATAGCTCAGTGTTGAGGGCCCTGGATTCCATAGCTCCGGTCCAGGTTCGCCCACTCACCCTTCACCCTCAGTCCCCTGGGATGATGGGACCTTGAAGGAGCTGAGGTGAGTTGGGCGAAGGTTGGAATGGTGCTGGTGGAAATCTGGATTGGTTGAGGACCACCTTAGATCGATGGCCCACTATAAGGACTATCAATAGGTAATCTCCCATAAGAAGGCTAGGTCTTGTCCAGGGAGATTGCTGCAGTGAGTAATCAACCGGCTCAGCTCTTCCGTACTGTCGACAGGTTGTGCAATCCAACCTGTCTTTAGAATCGGAGAGAGTTTTCACAGATTAAGTGTGATGAGTTTTCTCAATTTTTCGCAGATAAGGTGGTCACCATCTGGTCAGAGATCCATGCAGCTTATTCTAATGAGCGGAAGCGGTGGTCAGTGGGAGGTTACTAGTGCCCAGTTTGTCTGGTCTGACTTTGACCGGCTGGCGATCTTGGATATTGTGATTTGATTATCCAAGGTATGTGACTGACTTACTGTAGTTTGGATCCTGGTCCAAACTGCCTCCTTGTGGGGAGTGCTGAGGTCATCAAATCAATCCTAGCTGAGATAGTCTGGTGCTCATTGGAGACAGGGGTGTTTCCTGACCCCCTGAAGGAGGCGGTGGTGACACCGCTTCTGAAGAAAGCTTCCCTTGACCCTGACTATCTTGCAAACTACAGACTGGTCTCTAACCTGCCTTTTGTAGCCAAGGTTATTGAGAACGAAGTCGTGTTGCAACTGGAAGATCATCTTACTATTCGTGATGTCTATGATCCTCTCCAGTCAGGATTTCGGAAGAGACATAGTACCGAGTCAGCACTGGTTTGGGTACTTAATGATCTCTTGATAGGGGGAGATCGGAGGTGCCATTCGATCTTGATCCTCCTTGATCTCTCTGCAGCGTTTGACACTGTAGACCATGGTGTGTTACTGGAGTGCTTGTGGCTGATCTGCGGACTGTCAGGTACTGTTCTCAGGTGGTTCCATTCTTTCCTCATGGGCAGGACTCACACAGCAGTGTTGGGAATTTTTTCCTCGACCCTTTTCCCCCTGTCCTGTGGGTGCTGCAGGGCTCCATTTTATAACCCATGTTGTTCACAGTGTATATGTTGCCATTGGCAAACATTATAAGGCAGTATGGGCTGAGTTTTCATTGCTATGCTGCTGATACTCAGCTATACATGACCCCATCTGGAGTACTGTGTGCAGTTCTGGAGACCCATCTCCACAAAAACATAGACAGAGTGGAGGCTGTCCAGAGGAGGGTAACCAAAATGGTGCAGGGTCTGCACCAGAAGACATACGAAGAGAGACTAAAGGAGCTTAATATGTATACCCTTGACGAAAAAAGGGAAGGGGGACATGGATAGAAACTTTCAAGTATCTCAAGGAATCAACAAAGTCCAAGAGGGTAGTATCTTTCCAAAAAGAGATGTGCAAGAACAAGGGGCACAATTTGAAAATAGAGGGGACAGCTCATAGGTAATGTGAGGAAGTATTTTTCATGAAGAGGGTTGTGGATGCATGGAACAGCCTTCTTGAGGAGGTCATGGAGTCAAGAACAGTGGGGGAATTCAAGAATGCATGGGACAGACATAAGGCAGTCCTAGTGGGGGTAGGAGGAAGTAGGCTGTTGGTCAACTAGGATCTGCAGCTTATCCATCAGGTAGGAAAATGGGCAGACTAGGTGGGCCAATCGGTCCTTATCTGCAGTCAAATTCTATGTTTCTTTGTACCTGAACAGGGTGAAGCTGTCTTGATCTTTAACAACTGCCTCACCATGATTCAAGACTGGATAAGTGCTAAACTGGATGAGGTTGAACCCTTACAAAACTGAGGTGTTGGTTATGGATCTGGGTCGCCAGGTAGAGGGGTCATCTTCTGGCCAACCATCCGGATTATTTATTTATTTTTTTTAATATAATGTTTATTGAAGTTTCTACAAAACACCAGACAGGATCATGATATTAAAACCAGACACACATATACCAGAACAGGATACATGATCCCATCCCCTTCCCCCCAAATACACCCCAAAATACCCCCCATACAGTCTTGAGGTTTATCAATCCAGAAATCCCAGGTATGTGAAGAAAGATCTAAATAGAATATAGAGTGTGAAACGGGGCCCAAATCCTCTCATATTTAGAATTATTATTGTTAAGACTCGAAATGACCCTCTCCACTCGAAGGTTGGCTAGCAGCTTGTTAAGCCATTCAGAATAAGAGACAATATCCGTACTTTTCCAATATTTAAGTACCAACTTTTTAACTGACATGGAAATCAAAGCAATATAATATTTCTGTTTCTTAACTGAGATCTGTGAATAATCCCCCAGCAAACAAACCTCTGGGGTAAATAGGTCTGTTAATCCAAGCAAGGGGTCTGCCTTACCCTTAATACTCTCCCATAGGGGGGTTATCTAAGGACATTCCCAAAAAATATGAAACAATGAACCCTCCGCATGCAAGCACCTCACACATTTATTAGAACTTAACACTCCCCATTTGGCCAATTTCTGCGGAGAGTGGTAGAGATTATGCAGGATATTAAACTGCATTAAGCGCAGTCTATCTTGTGTGACAAAACGGTGGCAATTCCTCCATATGGCCGACTAATCTTTGTCCCAGTGTGGGAAAGAAGCAGACAAAAATTCTGTGGGTCCGAACGGGTCCGGGAAACGCCAGTCATATAGGGTATTTTATAGTTTGGAAATTGCCTTAGGGGTATTAATAAGTTAAGGGGCCCAGATCCAATTGAAAGGAAAAATTGGAGAATAAAGGATAGCCATTTTCAAATTTTTTAATAAGGAGATGTCTGAGCTGCAAAACTTTGAAATATTCCATCTTTTGTAGTCTAAACTTTGACATGAAACCGTCTATAGATAACCAAGTTCCATCTTCCTTGAGGAACGAAGACAGCTTACCTTCCCCCAGTTCAGGTAGCCACGAAGGGGATAACATCTTACTGTCTATTTTACATCCGGATTATTTCTAGGCGGTAGCCAGTTGATGACCTCTGAACAGACGCGGAATCTGGGCTTTATGCTTGACGGCAGGCTGACGCTTAAACCTCAGGTGTCGGCAGTGGTCAAGACCTCATTTTACTATCTGAGGAATATCGCCCAGATAAAATACCTTGCTCCGCCTGATAATCTTCCAGTGTTGGTCTACGCCTTTGTGACCTCTCACTTGGACTACTGCAGCGCTCTTTACCTAGGGCTGCCGGGGGTGGACATCCGCCACCTGCAGCTGGTGCAGAACGCGGCAGCCAGGTTGTTGACTGGCTTACCTAGATCTTGCCATGTCACTCCTGTGCTCCGCGAACTGCATTGGCTGCCAGTGCAGTGGAGGATCACTTTCAAGGTTGGGTTGTTGACCTATAAGGGCCTACACGAACAGAGCCACATTATTTGCAAGATCTCCTTTGCCCCTACCGTCCTCTCCGTCCACTCTGCTCTGCCAGACGAGGGATTGCTAGAGGTTCGCAGGGTCCGTTTGAAGACTTTGGGTGCTGGATCCTTTTCCTTTGTGGCTCCAACCCTGTGGAACTCTTTACCTGGTCAGGTTAAAGGGTGCCTGACTGCTGAGTCCTTCATATCTGCCCTAAAGACATATTTGCTCAGTTTAACATTTGTTGATGACTGTTAGTTTTGTTGCTTCTTTTATTGTATATTTTAACCGGATAAGTAAATTTTTTATTCTATATGTATGTACAAGTGCTTGGCTTTGGAAAAACACTTTTTACAAATAAAATTGAATTGAATTGAATCGAACTCTGTCCACCTAAGGAGGTTGGAGGCCTCTTGAAGTCACTCCCTGCTCTTTGTGCCTCCTTGATTGTTTATGTACACTACTAAGACTGCCTTGTCTGACCACACTTTTATCATGCTATTTTGAAACAGGTTTTGAAATCGCATGGAGATGCTGTTCCTGTACTGACCAAGTCCTTTGAGTAGGAAGCTGGTTCAGGACTGCCCCCCACTCATGCAGACTGGTATCTGTTGTGATAATTAACTCTGAGGGAAGTTCCAATGGAACCCCCTTGCTCAGATTCCACACATCCACCCACCAACTCAGGGAGTGATGAAGTTGAGGGGCGAGGGGGATCCTGGCTTGATAACCCTCTGATGCCAGATCCCACACTGACTGTGGACCCATTTGAAGGGGCCACATATGGAAGCAGGCCCATGGGACTAAATCTATCACTGCCACCATGAGGCCTAGAATCCGCAGCAGACTAAGGGCAGAAGCTGATGTCTGATTCCTGAGCCACTGGACTTCTGTCAATAAGGTCTCTTTCCAGGAAGGCGACAGAAAAACCTGCCCCCAGATGTTCCATTAAGAGACCACTTGAGAGCGCTTTTCTCTCGATTCACCACCCAGCCATGTGCCTCTAGGATCTCCAAAGTCCTGAGCACCAACCTCTTTGCCAGAGGCAACGTCAGTGCATGAATGAGCAGGTCATCCAGATAAGAACAGACATGATGTCCTTCCTTCTGAAGCTCAGCCTCCAGGACTATCAGCACTTTTAAGAAGACTTGGGGGGGTCTGTTGCAAAGCTGAATGGAAGCTCCCTGTACTGGAAGTGTTGGCTCAGAATCAAGAACCTGAGACACTTTTGGTAGGACTGATGGATGGGGATGTGAAGGTATGCATCCGTCAGATCTATTGTTCCTAAGAAGTCCCCCAGCTGAACAACCTGGGCAATAGATCTCAGGGACTCCAACTTGAAAAATTTGTGTTGTACTAACTTGTTCAGATGCTTCAGATCCAGAATGGGTCTGACCCCCCACGACTTCTTGGGAACTAAGAAATAGCTTGAATACAACCCTAGAACTTGCTAATTGACAGAACCGGTGCAATGGCCCTGGGGTGAAATGGATCCTGGAGAGGGATCCTCCCTGTCTAGTTCCCATACCCAAGGGCTCCACCAAAAGTGGGCAGATGACACAGCTGGCCTCGGTGTCCCATCCTACCCGGGCGGTGTTGTGCAATGCCAGGTCTATTAAAAACAAGACAGCAGTGATTGCTGATCTTGTTTGGTCATCTGACCTGGCTTGCATCACTGAGACCTGGCTGGATGAAAATGCTGGCCCAGTTCTTGAGTCAGCTATTCCAACCGAGTTCTCAGTGATACACCGTCCGAGCATAGATTGTAGGGGTGGGGGTGTAGCCATATGTTTTAAATCAGAATTGAGCCTTGTAGATGTGCCAGTTGGAGAGACCCAGTTCTTTAAGTGTATCATAGGTGCAGGTGTGGGGTGCAGGATTCTTCTCATCTACTATCCACCCGGGGTGAGAAGCATTCCTGCAGGAAGTCATAGACTTCATCGTCAACATGGTGTTGGAGTCCCCCATATGGATGG
Source organism: Neoceratodus forsteri (assembly GCA_016271365.2). Lineage (NCBI taxonomy): Eukaryota > Metazoa > Chordata > Ceratodontiformes > Ceratodontidae > Neoceratodus > Neoceratodus forsteri. The sequence goes on from CM057450.1 coordinate 718,699,250, forward strand.
TTCTGGGGGACTTCAATGCCTGGGTCGATGACGAACTTTCTCAATTTGGTCAGGACTTTCTCCAACTTATGAACTCGTTGGGCTTCACACAGGTAACTACCGCTGCGACCCACAATCACAATCACTCAGACCTGGTCTTTCTACTGGGCATGGAGACCTCCGACTTAGTAGTGGAGCCAGTCAGATGGTCAGACCACCACACTATAAGGTTCATTTTCCAGACTCCCACCTACAGGCCTGCCCCTATGGAGGTGGTCCAGTACCACCCATTAAGGGATTTGACCCCAGACGGCCTGGCTGTGGTGCTGGACCTATCGGGTTTTCTGAGTGCAAGCTTGGATCCAGACAATCAGTTACAGGATTATAACAGGGCTGTGACTGAGGCTCTGGATTCCACAGCTCCTGTCTGGGTTCGCCCCTTCACCCTTTGCCCTCAGTCCCCCTGGTTTTATTGGACCTTGAGAGAGCTAAGGAGAGTGGGGTGAAGGTTGGCGCGGCGCTGGCAGAAATTGGACCTTGATGCCGACAGACTTAGATTGATGGCCCATTATAAGGACTACCAGGTGGCTGACTCCCATAAAAAGGCAGAGTTCCTGTCCAGGGAGATCACTGCTGCAGAGAATCAACCAGCCCAGCTCTTCAAAACTGTCGACAGACTGTGCAGTCCAGCCTGTCTGCAGTCTTGGAGAGCATTGTCACAGGATAAATGATGAGTTTGCTCAATTCTTTACAGATAAGGTTGCCGATATCAGGTCTGAGATCTGCGCAGCTCACTCCAGTGGGTGTGGTGGTGGTCAGTGGGAGGTTACAGTTCCTCGGTTTGTCTGGTCCGATTCTGACCAGGTGGTGATTGTGGATGTTGTGAGGATTACTCAGAATATGCAGCCGACCTGCTGTGGTTTGGACCCGGGCCCAACCCGCCTCCTTGTGGGGTGTGTTGAGGTCATCGGCCTGGTCCTAGCTGAGATAGTCTGGTGTTCGTTGGAGACATGTGTGTTTCTGGACACCCTGAAGGAGGCGGTGGCAATCCCTCTCCTTAAGAAATCCTCTCTCGACCCAGACTGTCTTGCTAACTACAGACCCGTCACTAACCTTCCCTTTGTGGGCAAGGTTATTGAGAAGGTGATTGCGCTGCAGCTGGAGGAACATCTTATCATCCATGACATCTACGATCCTCTCCAGTCTGGATTTCAGAAAAGGCACAGCACCGAAACGGCCCTAGTTCGGGTACTCAGTGATCTCCTGATAACGAGAGATCAGAAGAGTCGTCCCATCTTGGTTATTCTTGATCTCTCTGCAGCATTTGACACCGTGGACCATGGTGTGTTAATGGAGCACTTGCGACTGATCTGTGGACTATCTGGTACAGTCCTCAGATGGTTCCACTCTTTCCTCACTGGCAGGTCTCAGAGAGTTGTGTGGGGTGCTGCACGGATCCGTTTTGTCACCCATGTTATTCGCGGTGTATATGCTACCATTGGAAGACATTGTAAGGCAGTATGAGCTGAGTTTTCATTGCTACACAGATGATACTCAGCTATACATGTCCTTTGTGCCCGAGCAGAATGGAGCTATCTTGATCTTTAATAACTGCCTCGCCGAGATTCAAGATTGGATGAGTGCCAACTGGTTGAGGTTAAACCCTGACAATACCAAGGTATTGATAGTGGAACCAGGTCGTTGGGTAGAGGGACTTTTGGCTGGGCATCTTTCTGGGCTTCAGTTCGCTGGCAGCCAGCTGATGACTTCTAAACGGGTGCGAAATCTGGGCATTATTTTTGATGAGGGACTGACGCTTAGATCTCAGGTGTCATCCGTCATCAAGATCTCTTTTTACCATCTTAGGAATATCACCCGGATCAAACACCTGGTTTCACCAGATGACCTTCCAACGTTGGTCCATGCCTTTATGACCTCCCGCCTTGACTACTGCAACTCCCTGTACCTTGGGCTACCGGGGGTTGATATCCGCCGCTTGCAGCTAGTGCAGAATGCGGCAGCCAGGCTGTTGATTGGGCTTCCTTGATCTTGTCATGTCATGCTTGTGCTGCACGGCCTGCACTGGCTGCCTATTCAGTGGTGGATCACCTTCAAAGTCGGTTTGCTGACCTATAAAGCCCTACACACACAGGGATCGTGCTATCTGCAAGAGCTTCTTTGCCCTTACCGTCCACTCTGCTCCACCGATGAAAGACTGCTACAGGTTCCCAGGGTTCATTTGAAGACTTCTGGGGCCCAGGCATTTGCGTTTGTGGCTTCTACCCTGTGGAACTCTCTACCTCGTTGGATAAGGGAGTGCCTGACCATGGAGAGTTTTAAATCGCAACTGAAAACACATCTTTTTAATCTTGCTTTCTCTGAGTCTGGTTGAATTGTTGTTGCTGATTTCCTGTTTAATTATTTACGTATATTTTAACTTTAGATTTTATAATCAATTGTACAAGCACTCTGATCTTTTTGCGAATAGCACTTTTTTACAAATAAAGCACTGACTGATTGATTGATTTTGAATGAGGTGGGTCAGGATTTATTGTCAAACAAGGGGGGAAACAGAATCCTTGACATTGGCTCCATCCACTCCCCTTCCTGAGATGGGACATCCTCATCATCAGAGAGCAATTTGTTTATGTCAGGAGCTTACCCTAGATCTCCGACATCCTCATCCTGGCCTTCTCAGAAGTCAGGGTCAGGGTCTGCCTGGGCAACTGATTCCGCAGCCTTTCTTTGCTGCAATGCACCTGGACATGTCTGGATGCCCCCCCCCCCCGACCTGAGGGGTATGGTTTGGGGTTGGGTGTATCTGCTGGGATGTCCTGCAGAACATCGGGCCCAAAGCTCACACCGGAGCAACAAAAGTGATTTTCACAATTTTGCTTTACCACTGCCAGCAGAAGAACCAGAAGCAGCTAGAGGGAACCGTTAGAGAAATATTAAGCTGAGCAACACAGTGAGGGCAATAGGAAACCATGGGGAGGGCTTCATCACCCTTTTGCAGGTATTACATCGTTTCATAATTAATGGTCTCCTATAAGCCATGTTGCCACTAACAGAAAGTTTTCACAGAACAAAAAAACAGATAAAATATGTAAAACAATAACCAATTAGTTTTTAAGCTTGCTGAGCTTTAAACTCTCCACGGAACTGTACACAGGAATTAGTGTGCCAAAAAACACTAAATGGGGGTGCGCGCTCACTAGTGTGCACGTGCAGGATGTTAGTTCAGTAGGTCGAGCGTGTGCGCACCAGTAAGTGTGCTAGCACAATTTGTGCAGTGTACTGTATATACTCATGTATAAGCCAACCCCCTCCCAAACTGAGACCTGATAATCAAGAAAATGCAATGACTCACATATAAGCCAAGTTAAATTTATTGCCACAGTTTACCATGCTTTACTAACATCTTTACACATGAGATCACCACAAATGAAACAAAAATGACAATCCAGAAACAAAAAAATAAACATTTTGCTGCCTTTAAAGTTCCTGGGTCATAACATTCCTCTCCGTAGACCTAGGGGGAAAATAAACATGGCTGACGTATACAGTACTGTAGCATACAGAAAAAAAAGCACAGCAAATGTGAAAGGGACATCACAATAACATCACTGGTACGCTACCTTAATCTGAGTCCTCATCCCCTTCTGGCTCAGATAAGCAGAGCCCCTGTTTCTTCTCAGCCAGAAATTCATCGGTTAGGATGTCAGCGTAGTGGTTGTCATCTGCTTCCACCTCTTCCTGCTCATGCTCCATTTCCTCAAAAAGTGCATCATCCTGTGTGCCATCAAGGTTATTGCTGATGCCACACTTAAGGAAAGATTTTATAACCATCTCTGCTGTAACACTGTCCCATGCCTGAATGACCCACTCTCATACAAGCTCTGTATCGGGTCATTTCAGGTTACCCCCTTTAGTCAGTGTCCGCGCTCTGGAGTACGTCCATTATGCCCATAGTTTTCTAACCTGATGATCTTTAAATGGTGTATTGAGGCAGACATCGAGGGGCTGTAGCATAGAAGTCAGCCCTCTAAAGATAACGCACAGGTAAGAGCAGATTTTTCTGGCAGCTTTTTTGACATCCTTTGTTACTGTAGGTGGGCTCTGGACATGTCACACACAAGCATGGAGCATTTTCTCTGAAAAGCACTTGGACGTGTATCCCACACCTTGAATAGCCAGACCTGGACAAGTTCCTCGTCCATCCACCCCTTACGGTGAGGAAATACAAGAACACCTGATGGGAAAGTGACTTTTTTGGGTAACGTTTTCCGTTTAAATATTACCATGGACTTCAACTTGGATCCATCGGCCAGACAAGACAGTACCACAGTAAAATGTTATTTTTATGACTGGTGGTTTTAATAAGCACTGTCTTGCTGCCCGATGGATTTACTGTACGGTTTGAAGGAAGGTCAAATGTCATGAGCATTTCATCCATATTGCCAATATGGGCCAGACTGTACTCATGTGTTTTCCTGAGCTTTACTGTGAACTGCTGGAAGCTGTCTACCTTTGCTTCAAGATCAGGGGGCAGTTTTTGAGAGATTTTTGTTCATTGCCGCAGAGTGAGATTGTGTCGCTTCATAAGTCTGTAGCACCATCCGGCTGATGCAAGAAATTTTTCAGCCCCTGCCCAGCAATTGGCAAACCAGTCATCCTTTGCCAGTTTCAGTGCCTGCATGTGGATTGACATCCGCGTCATGATATATCCATTCTGCTGACACAGCAAAACCCAACTGTTCAGCTCGTTCTCCAGTTCGTAGAAGGCAGGTCTATCCACACGGAAGGCTCTCTTGGATTTAGGGAGATCAGAAAGCATCTCCTTCTGCTTTCTCCACTCCCGGACCTGTTTTTCATTAATCGAGTAATGCCAAGCAGCAGCACAGTTATTGCTGGTTTTGGCAAACTCTATCACCCGCAGCTTAAAAGCTGCATCATAGGAGCTTCTTTTTTTTGTTTCAGGCTCATTTTGGCACCAGTAGGACAACATACTGATACCTGAGCCTTTGAAGTGAGAGGCAGCTCGCGTGTAAGCCGAGGTACCGCATTACAGGCATGCAGAAAAGGAACAAAAACTCAGTTTATACGCAAGTATATATAGCAAACAATAGGCGACTGTGTTGGGCAAATGCCCCTAGCACTGCTCAAATGCTCCTTGTGCTGTGCCAAGCGCATGCACCATGGGCACGAGCATAGCAAGAGGTGAGAAAACGGCCAGATGGAGGAGCGCGTGCCTGGCCCTAATGGCGACTGTGCAAGCAGAAAATACAAGTCTGAGGTGAAAAAACACCCAAAAAACACAATTTGGCTGCAGAAATTCCAAAAACATAGAAAATCTGAGGAGGGGGGAGAGAAAGGAACTGACTCTAGAGCCGAAAGACCCATAACAGACCCTAAATCCCAGAACAATAAAATTGTACCTACCTGTGTCACATATCTTTATTTATTTATTCAAGTCTTGGATTACAACCTTTGAGCTTAGAGCTCATTTACAGAGGTTCCATGTCAAGAACAAAACATTAATGGACAAAACAATCATACATATAAAGTAGGTGATTACAGCAGCAACAGTTGTACACACAGTTGCGATAGTATCTTAGAAAGGGAACATTATCTGGAAAATAAGGAAGGAAATCAGGTGTCCTAGGAGAGAAGAATTAGGGGGTGCAATGCAGGGAAAACCAGTTCCCTTTGTCAGGTGGAATGAAAGGGATAGGGGAGCAAAGGTTAGAAATAGAGTAGGAGTATTTACTGGTGGGAGCAGACAGAAGAAGGAAGGTTATGAGGGGTGGGAAAGGGATGGGGAGGAAGAAAAAATTACTCACCTTAGTAATTGTGTTTCTTCTAATGGAGTCTTGCTGTATTCTGACAATTTGCAGTTAGCTCCAGCTCTTGAACTGCCCCAGAGAGTGAAGGGTTAAATTCTATGCCAGGCATAGAACGTTGGGCTCGAGCTCAGCTGAAAGCTCTGTCTGTATCCTTTTGAAACCAAAGCGTCAGATTCTTACAAGCTAAAACTCACTGACAAAATAATGTGGAAATTGTGGATTCCCCAAAAGATTCAAGTCAGGAAACCCAAAGAACCAAAACCAGGTAATTTATTTATTTATTTATTTAAGAGATTTACCAGATAAGCATATATAAGTACTAAAAACTCTTAATGAAACAAATACAAAGCACCCAACACAACAGGAGTGGGGTAAAGACACCCCTGGGGTGCAACACTGCACCTGCCCAACCACTTCCCAAAAACAGGTTCTGAGAGGGGAGGCAGGGAGGGAGGTCAGAATACAGCAATACTCCATTAGAAGAAACACAGTTACTAAGGTGAGTAATTTTTTCTTCAAACATGAAGTCTTGCTGTATTCTGACAATTGGCAGACTACCAAGCAGTACCTCCAAGGAGGAGGGACAGAACCTACTTTGGGAATAGGCTCTGAAGTACTGCCGTGCCAAACCTAGCATCACTCCTAGCCTGGATATCCAGAGAGTAATGCTTGGTGAAGGTATGCACTGTTTTCCAGGTGGCTGCTTGACAGATTTCTAACAAGGGGATATCCCTAGCTGCAGCCAGAGATATAGCTGTACCTCTAGTGGAATGAACCCTCAGGCCTGAGGGTGCAGTTTTTCCCAGTTTTTCATAGCAGAATTGAATACAGGACACAATCCACCTGGCAATGGTTCTCTTGGTGGCAGGTTTTCCCTTACCTACTTCCCCATAAGTGAGGAACAACTGGAGGGAGTCAAACCTGTGACCCTTTGTACGTTCTATGTAGTAACTAAGGGCCCTTTTAACATCTAAACTGTGTAGCCTCCGTTCCCCTGAGGAGGTGTGATCAGTGAAGAACACAAAAAAAGACATAGATTGGTTTCAGTGGAAATCAGAAACCACTTTAGGTAGGAACCTTCTATTGGTTCTAAGGACCACCTTATCTCTATGGAAAGAGATAAAGTCAGGCTCCACTGACAGGTAGTGCAATTCACTGATATGTCTGGCAGAAGTAACAGCAACCAAAAACACAGTTTTCCAAGTCAAGTACTTGAGCTCTGCTGAGGACATAGGCTCGAAGTGGGGTTGCATCAGCTGAGCAATACAAATATTCAAATCCCAGGCAGGAGCAGGATCCCTAAAAGGGGGATTGGTATGAAGCAATCCTTTGAAAAATTTACAGAATACAGGGTGAGATGACAGAGAGGAAGATTTCCCCACTGACAGAAAGCAGAAATAGCTGACAAATGAACTTTGAGAGTAGCTGGTTTGAGGCCTACATAGAAACATAGAATGTGACGGCAGATAAGGACTGCTTGGCCCACCTGGTCTGCCAATTTTCCTACCTAACAGATAAGCTGCAGATCCTAGTTAACCAACAGCTTACTTCCTCCTACCTCCCACCAGAACTGCCTTATGTCTGTCCCATGCATTCTTGAATTCCCCCACTGTTCTTGACTCCACGACCTCCTCAGGGAGGCTGTTCCATGCATCCACAGCCCTCTCTGTGAAAAAATACTTCCTCACATTACCTCTGAGCCGTCCCCCCTCTATCTTCAAATTGTGCCCCCTTGTTCTTGCACATCTCTTTTTCTGAAAGATGCTACCCTCTTGGACTGTTGATTCCCTTGAGGTACTTGAAAGTTTCTATCATGTCCCCTCTCTCCCTTCTTTCCTCAAGGGTATACATATTAAGCTCCTTTAGTCTTTCTTCGTATGTCTTCTGGTGCAGACCCTGCACCATTTTGGTTGCCCTCCTCTGGACAGCCTCCACTCTGTCTATGTCTTTGTGGAGATGGGGTCTCCAGAACTGCACACAGTACTCCAGATGGGGTCTCACCAACTGTCTGTACAGAGGGATAACAACTTCCTGTTTTCTACTACTGATGCCTCTCCTTATGCATCCCAGTATCCCCCCAGCCTTCCTTACTGCCTTCTCACATTGCTTGCCCACCTTAAAGTCATCTGATATAATTAGCACCCAGGTCCCTTTCCATTTTTACTGTTGTCAGTATCTCACCCCCCATTGTGTACTCTTCCCCGGGGTTTTTGTTTCCCAGGTGCATTACCTTGCACTTCTTTGCATTGAATCTGAGCTGCCATACACCTGACCATTCCTCCAACCTTGGCAAGTTCCTTCTCATCCTTTCCACTCCATTTTGTGTATTAACCCTGTTGCAGATCTTTGTGTCATCTGCAAAGAGGCATACTTTTCCTTCCAGTTCCTCTGCAATGTCACTTATAAAGACATTAAAAAGGACTGGTCCCAGTAATGAACCCTGCAGTACCCCACTAGTAACCCTCCTTTCTTCACTGTGAACTCCATTTACTACTACCCTTTGCGTCCTGTTGTCTAGCCAATTTGTTATCCAGGCTACCACCTTGGGACCTACTCCAAGGCTGACTAACTTGTGTATTAATCTTTTGTGTGGGACTGTATCAAATGCCTTGCTAAAATCTAGGTAGGCCATGTCCACAGCCCCTCCCTGGTCTACTACTTTGGTCACCAAGTCAAAGAAATCTATTAGATTCGTCTGACACGACCTTCACAATTGTCTAGGCCATTAAGGTAAACCATGTAATCCAGAACTGTAGACAAGTCAGCAGTGTCTGGGGAAACGTGCTTCTTGGAACACCAAATACTGAACCTTTTCCATTTGGAGTTGTAGGTTTTTCTTGTGGCAGGCTTTCGGAGAAGCCTTGAGGATCTCCAGAACCCCTTGGGACAGATGTAAATGTGCATACTCTAAGTCTTCAAGAGCCATGCCTTGAGATTGAGTGACTGGAGATTGGGGTAACAAATCCTCCCCTGAGAGGAGGTTAGCAGATTGTAATTCCTGGGAAGAGACAGGGGAAGATGGACTGCTAAGGACAGCAACAGGGGGTACCAAGGCTGCCTGGCCCAGTCTGGAACAATCAGAATCACTTTGCATGGTTGTGACCTTACTTTGACTAGAACCTTGAACAATAGAGGAAAAGGAGGGAAGGCATAAAGAAACTTCCTTTTCCCAGTTCAAAATCAGAGCATCCAGAGGGACTGAACCCAAGACTGGGAGTCTGCAACAAAACAGAGGAAGTTGGTGATTGTCAGGGGCTGTAAAGAGATCTATCTCCGGAGTGCCCCACCTTGAGAAGATCTCCTTCAAAACCAAAGGATCCAGAGGCTATTCGTGATGGCCCTGGGAAATCCTGCTCAATGCATCCACTAGCACATTGTCCTTTCCTGGGAGGTGGACCACTACTAGAGAGGTCTGCAGGGAATAAGCCAGGGACCATACTTTCATGGCCTCGTGCACAAGGCTGTGGACTGAGTGCCTCCCTGCTTGTTGATATACCACATGGTGGTAGTGTTGTCCATCCTGACCTGAACCACCTTGTTCTGTATTGACTGACACAAAGCTTGTAGGGCAAGAAGTACTGCCCTGAACTCCAGAAGGTTGATGTGAAGAAGGGATTCCTGAGGGGACCACAGTCCCTGGGCCGTGAGAGCCCCCAGATGAGCTCCCCACCCCAAAAGGGAAGCATTTGTGGTAAGAACCACAGAGTGAGTCTGAGAGACAAATGGAACACCTTGCCTCAGATTGTCCAGGTCCTGCCACCACTGAAGGGCCTGAATTAAGGTCTGAGTAACAGGAACTAGCTTGGTAAGAGGATCTTTCCTTTGGGACCAATCCAAAGGAATGAAGGCTCTTGCCTTGAGGGTGTCCAGCTCTGCTCCTATAAAAGTGAGGAGCTGTACTGGTTCGAGAACTGACTTGGGAAGATTGAGAAGGAACCCCAGGGGAAGTGAGAACTTTCTGGGTAACCTGCAGATCTGACTTGACTTGGTCTGAAGACTGGCCCACCAGAAGCCAATTGTCCAGATATGGAAAAACAGAAATCCTTTTCCTTCTTAAAAAAGGCCACCACTACTGCTAGGCACTTTGTAAACACCCTTGGAGCTGAGGTTAGACCGAAGGGCATTGCTCTGAACTGATAATGGCCTGAGGGCAATTCGAACCTGAGGTACTTTCTGTGGGAGCACCTGATGGGAATGTGAAAATAGGCATCCTTGAGGTCCAGGGAGGACAGCCAGTCTCCTGGTCTCAGAGAGGGAAGAACTGTTCCCAGAGTCACCATCTTGAATTTTGGCTTTACTAGGTGCTTGTTTAGGTATCTTAGATCTAGGATAGGTCGCCACTCCCCTGTCTTTTTTGGGGTAAGGAAGTACTTGGAGTACAGACCTTTGCCCCAGTATGGAGTAGGGACTCTCACTATGGCCTTTAAAGCCAGTAGAGACAAAACCTCTGCCTGTAGAGCAAGGGATTCTGAAGTATTTGCAGGTGGAAAGGATCTGGGTCTCAGTTTCAGAAAACTTTTGAAACTGAGAACCAGCCCCTGGCTTACAACCTCCAGGACCCACTTGTCTGAGCTAACAGACATCCAGCCCTGGACAAAGTAAGCCAGCCTGCCTCCTACTGGAATGGGGGAGTTGACCCGGGCTGACACATCAGAGTGTCTGCTTGGCAGAAGCCTTAGGCTGAGGGGTGGATGCAGCCCTGCTCATCCCCCTTCTACCTCTCCTTCTGAAGAACCTCCTCTAAGTGGTCTTTTACTCATCCATTTTCTTTATGTAATTCTCTGTCTGCTCCCCAGAGAATTACCCACTACAGGGAAATCCATGGCCTTAGCCTGGGTGTCCTGCGAATGGGTAGTACATCTGAGCCAGGCCATTCTCTGAAGAGCCACAGATGTAGCCATGACTCTTGATGACACATCACTGGAGTCCACAGCAGCATGAAATTGCACCTTGATGCCTCAATCCCATCAGCAGCCACCCTCCAGCTCCTTGGCTAGCTGGGAGGCCTTATTTAGCCAGTGCCAGTACAGTGTCCCACCTGGACTTCTGGTACCTGGCTGTATGTTTGCTATAATTAGCCTGCCTGAGTCCCAAAGATGATGCCAAGTACTGTTTCTTTGCCATGGCATCTATCTTCCTGGAATCTTTGTCTGGGGGGTGTGAAGCCAAGGGGATGTTTGCCTTGTCACAGGCAGCAGCCTGCACTACTCCAACATGTCTGCATTGCTGGTAAAGAAATTCCGTATCCGAGCCTGACAAAGTGTACCTCTTGTCCATTCTTTTGTCAACAGGAGATACAGAATTGGGAAACCTAAGAATTTTTTGTGTCTGTTTCCCAAATGACCTATGAAGGGGAATAGACAGTCTCTTAGACTCTGGGTTGTCCATCATCTCTATGAAGTCAGGCTCCTCTTGATCCTCTACAGCCTCCTCAGTAGGAAGCTGGAGGGTTTCAGCCACTTTTCTGTAGAACAGAAAGTGGGAAGGGGACTCAGAAAGCCTAGTAGGGGAAACACCAGAAGGTCTGTCTGGGGAGATGTCCGGTTCCACAGGCACATCTAGACTTTCACCGTCGTAATCATCCTCTTCAAAATCCCCCTCCTCATCAAACTCCGGTTCATAAAAATCTTCAGGGGAATAATCCTGAACCAGGGGAACCGACTGAACCAAACCCCTGCCAGAAGGCGCCGGACTGGTCAGAACCGGACGAAGCGATTTCACAATCCGAATCGCTTTGGCTATTTCTTCAGCGGACGGAACATGCAGCTCTGAATCCAAACCGGCCGATTTATCCTTTTGTTTTCTTTTTGTAGGAATAGATCCCTCAGGATCGGCTCTCCTCTTGCCCGAAGAAGTATCGCCCTAGTCAGAGGGCACTCCTTCTGGTTCGGTAGGAACCAAACCGGGCTGGCCTTCCGGGTCAGCGGATTTCTTGGCCTCCTTATCCCTAAGTCTATCTAACCTTTTCTCCAGGGTAGACTTAGGAAAATTCTTACAAATTTGGCAGTCTGAATCGAGGTGGTCAAACCCCAGACAGTAAACACAGGTGATGTGGGGATTGGCCTTGGCAAAGACCCCCCCCCCACACACACACTGCAGTGTTGAAACCCAGTGGGCCCGTTTTTTTTCTTGGGTTTCTCAGACACGGCCAACCTAACTAACTTACCCTTTATATGGCAACCGCCAGGCAAGACTCCCCTATCGCTATCTCACCGTGTCACGGGTGATGGAAAAAAAACGCTAAAATTAAGTTTTTTTTAAAACCGATATGGACCGGTAACCGCACACTAACTTTTTCTTTTTCAAAATCTTACTACAAGATCGGTTCAGCTGAACCGAACGGAAAAATGTCACAATTTCCACACAACAGCTACTAATCTAAGTACTTACGGTACCACAGACAGAGTCTCGACCGAAAATCGGACTAAAACCGAAACTTTAACCGCGATAGAACCGAGCAGAAGGAGAACTCTCCAGAGCGACTATTCAGTGATGCGGAGTAAAGAATCTGACAGTTTGGTTTCAAAAAGGACACAGAGTTTTCAACCGAGCTCGAGCCCAACGTTCTATGCCTGGCATAGAATTTAACCCTTCACTCTCTGGGGCAATTTAAGAGCTGGAGCTAACTACAAATTGTCAGAATACAGCAAGACTTCATGTTGTTTGAATGATGGAGAGTAGTACTGGCGGGGGTGGAAGGCAAAGAGAAGGGGGGTCAATGGTAGTGGAGCAATGATGGTAAGGAGGCAGAAAGGGGATAAGGAAGACTGCAGAGGAGTTGTCTGGAAAATTACCCGAATGAGAGGAGGGTGAGTAGATATGAATCTGGGAATGAGTTAGGGGGGTTCAGTACAGGAGTGATCGGAGTCAAAGACCTGGGGGGGGGGATTAAGTGCAGTTAAGATTAATGACAGGCTTGGCCTCTTAGATGTTTTATAGGGAGCAGGAGCATGCCATTTGGCTGGAGAGGACGAAATGGAGTTTAGATTTGAATGACCCTATGACGCTTGGCCAATGTGCTAGCTGGTCATGATTGTTCTATGATATTTGTAATATAGAATGTAGTATGTGGTGGGTCTCCATCAGGCAGCTGTGCCATGCCCCCCCCCCTTGTTTTGGTGAGAATAACAGGATATATTAACCTGAAACCAGGAGGTAATTAAAGACTAGAGAGACATAATTAAGGGTCTCCTGTTTCCCTGACTTAATTAGAGCTGACCCAGCTACCAGGATATAGGGCTTGCAAACTTTTATGACGTCTTAGAGGGAAAAACATTTTTATACCATGGTGTGAAAGTCATAAATATCTTTTGATTCTTTGGGCAAGCAGGAAACCACAGAAGATCAAAGGAAAGGCCTGATTTAAAGACAGACTTATAATTTGGGAAATGAGTTTTTGTTGATGTCACCTTATTTAATATACCTCCTGATAGGACATCCTGTTTTGTATATTTTTTTACATTCTGAAAGGAGGAGCTAGATTACATTATCAAAGGGGTGGAAACAGCATTTTAAACTGTATTCTGTGTTTCAACTGAGACACATTAACTTTTTGGACTCTTAAGAAACAACATCTAACTAAGGCACTTGTAGAGGTAATACATTAGACAGAAAAAGTCTAATTGTATTGTGGTGGGATTTTTAGTTTATACTTTCCTTGTTTTCTTTTAAGTGATTGTATGCTTTGTGATATAGTGTTCTGTGTTTACATTTTACATATTTTTATCCATTTTTAAGTAAACCTCTTATTTTAAAGAGACTGCCTGGTGTGTCTTCCAAGTTCTTTCTTTCTTTTGCATGTGATGTATGGAGGGTTAAGACTGACAGCTGTTCATAAGCTTAATGGTGTTACCAGAGTGGGATAAGGTAAGAATATACCTAAGGTCTTTTATACTGTTTTAAAGGTTCGTTTTGGATACATGGTTAGGTGCCCTTAGGCGAAAGATATCTGGCATCCCCCCAAAGAGCAGATTATCTGAGCATGTACATTTGAGTATGCTGCATAAGATTCACAGTTTGAATCCCCCCAGAACTTGAGACCAAAGGTGATTCAGACCCACAAGCAGACAGAAGGGTTACCTTGTTCAGTTACCTGTTCACAATAGTGCGCTTGGAAGTTGGCACTGTGAGAGCAGAGGGCCTGACCTACTGAGTGGGTTTGTGACAGGCCCTATTTTGGGTTCAGCTAGTAGGTCGCTCGGGACGGAGTTAAGCCAGGTAGGGGCACCTTGTTTTTCTTTTATTATTATTATTTTTTTTTTAAATAGAGACCATTAAACACCCTGATATAGCAGAACTGGCTCCCAATCCACACAGGAATGGGGAAGAAAGGCAGGTTATTCAATTTGAAAGCCACAGCTTAATTGGCATGGTTTTAATTTAAGGGAGCTCCCTGAAACAGGCAGCCCTAACCTGCTATGCAGAATTGCAGCCTCAGAAGAAGTCTTGAAATCCTGAATCTTGAAAATATTCAGAGAAGATAAAAGTAGCTCTGCCCCCCCCCTTCAAATACCACAGCTAAACTGGGAGTTGCGGCTGCTTGGAATCCTCATGTGCCCAACATTCTAAAGCTTGAGCTGTGACATTCTCCTGGTAGGGGTGCACTATACCCAGTTGTTATGATTACCCATTGACAACGTGGAGTGCTACAGAAAGAATCACAAACACCAGTCCCCCGCACTGAATAATCACCAGCAACAGTAAAAATACTGCACAAAATTGAACCCTACAGGAACACACTGAGCTGCAGTTCAATGCAGAAGGAGAAAAACTGCCAAAAAGGAAACAAAATTTTCCAGACTTACCTTAGGCACCAGGCTAAGAAAGGCAGACTAAATATAGCAAGAAAGACTTTATACTTATCTTGTACTCTAAATTTTTTTGCCAAGAAGGCAGGCAGAGTGACAACTTACACAGACCTTCACAGCGAAGCTGTTTGTGAGAAAAAGCAAGTCACAAAATAAACAAAGGCACTCAAAAAGGCATGGCACAAACCAAGCAGTTTTTACCAAAGGGGTGTATTGTCCAAATATTTTACTGCAGCCCATACGAAACATATACAAAAATAACAAACCTCAGCAGCTTTGAGCCTCACTAGCTCTTCCTAAAGCGGCTGCCTGAGGAACAGCCAATGAAACTCGAAGTTGCTGGGGTGTAGTGGAGTCTCCACAGGGTTCAGCTGGTGCTGAGGTTGTTATTTTTAAGGTTGCAGTGGGAGGAGCCCTGCAGACCATTTGTTTTCAGAAAAAAGGACTCCGCATTCTTTCTGAACGAACTTGTTGGACTTGCATCACAGTCGCCTCCATGTCTGTGAAGGAGTCCACCCATGTTGTCCCTATCGGTGCAGCACTGCACTATTTTAGAGTGCTGGCAGTCACAGCACACTCTGTCGTATCCAAGATGGTTGCCGCACTCTACTGCGCATATGCTGGCATGCAGTGCCCATCTTGGTCACGGCGGAGTGGGCTGTGTTCTGCCGTGACCGCTTATTTTATTTATTTATTTTAAGTTATAAAAATTCCCCCCACCCGACCCTTCCTCTTAGCACCCACCACCCTAAACACCCCCCATAAGCATAACTGTGACACTTCAGGTGCCCGACCCCCCACAGTATCACAACCGGGGATCGTCTATCTTTTTTGTGACATTGGGGGTGACCAATCCCACAGTGCCACGATTGGGGATCATCAGTCTTTTTTTTTTGTAGGTTTTTTTTTCACCTGTAAAAAAAAATGGTCCAACAATGTCTCCCCCCACATAACCGTGACACTGAGGGTGTCCAATCCCCCAGTGTCACAATCGGGGATCGTTGGTCTCTTTTTTTGTTTGTTTTTGTTTCCACCTGTGAAAAACAAAAAACAGTTCATCAATGCTTTTGTGTCAATTCTTTACCTCCCCCCAACCCTCCCACTTAGCATCCACCACCCCGCACTCCCAAGACCTTACTTATCCATCGAGGGTCCAACGCCGTAATCCTCTCTGGTCTGCAGACACGTCTTCACTTTTCAAAGCCAAACTGTGAACTGAAGACACAGGTATGCAGTTTAATGTATTTCAATGAGGTTTTGAACTTATTGCCATAACTTGGGCATTTTTACATATTTTTGGCCCAAATTTTCAACATGCCTTCTTTGGGACCCCACCTCATTAACAATGTCACTGTCATTAGGCAGATCTGTCCTGAAAGGTGATTTTGCGGTCCCTGCATGAAATCACCTTTCCAACAGGAGATAAAAATTTTCTCTGCCCTTGTTCATGACCTGGGGTCACAAGAAGGATATGTTGATAATTTGGTGTATAAGTATTGAAAAACAACAAAGTTGTGAGCCTACACTGAATTTTGCAAATGCAGGCTCATAACTTTGATACTTTTTACCCCAAATTTACAACATAGCTATATCTTTACAGCACCTCATGACTGTGATAATGGTCATTTTTTCAAATCCTGTCCAAAATGTTTTTTTACATCCCGAATGGTGATTTCGCAGTCCCTGTGTGAAATCACCTTTTGGGCACCAGTTGAAAATGTAATCTGCCCTTGTTCATGAGGTGGGGTCATAAGAAGGCTATGTTGAAAATTTGCTGCACAGATATTAAAAAACAACTAAGTTATGAGTCCACACAGAATTTTGCAAACGCAGGTTCGTAACTTTGGTAATTTTCAATAGTTGTCCCTAAATTTACAACATAGCCATATCTTTACAGCACCTCATGAATGTGACAGCTGTCATTTTTCTAATCCTGGCCAATCCTGAAAGGTGATTTCACCCTCCCGGCATGAAATTGCCTTTCAGCCAGGAGTTGAAATTTTTCTCTGCCCTGTTCATGAGGTGGTCCCATAAGAAGGCTATGTTGGAAAAGCTGATGTAAAAACATTAAAAACAAAAATGTTAGGAGCCTACATTGATGTTTGCGTATGTAGGCTCATAAATTCGGTAATATTTAATATTTTTACCCAAAATTTCAAAATAGCCATTTCTTTACAGCACCTCATGAATGTGACAGCTGTCATTTTTCAACTCCTGCCTAAAATGTGTTTTTGTGTCCTGAAAGTTGATTTCACAGTCCCTGCGTAAAAACACCTTTAAACCAGGAGTTGAACATTTTGTCTGCCTGTCTTCATGAGGCATGGTCATAACAAGGCTATGCTGAACATGTGGTGTAAAAATATTACAAAAGAACACATTTATGAGCCTATGTTACATTTTGCAAATGCACGCTTGTAACTTTGGTAATTTACAATATTTTTACCCCCAAATTCCTCAGCTGCAGCCCTATCAGCTCTGACCACAGTTTGTTGTATATGTTTTGTATGGGCTGCAATAAAATGTCTGGGTGATACACCTTTTGCTAGAAACAATTCAGTCTCTACAGTGCCTTTCTCAGTGCCTTTGTTTCTTTTGTGACAGATGTATATGTAATGGGGCTAGTTACCTTGGAAGAGTACCAACACCATTAAACATGAACATCAAACATTGTGGATGGTTTTTGAGATAAAGCAGACATGTCAATTTTAATTTAAACAGGCACAATTTAGTTTACAGTGCAGCCTGTAGAGAAAAACAGCATCTTCCTGCCAGAGTCACTTTGATGGAGAAAAAAAACAATAACAATTGGAAAGATTCACTTCAGGTTGAGGAAATCTTTGAAAAGTGCTGCTATCCCTTCACACTGGCACAAAAGACTGATCAGTTAGAGGCTGTGCAATCCTTATGCCACCTACATTCTGTGATGTCACAGTTTTTAGCTGTACCAGTGTCCCTTGCAAGGGTGCATCGTACCCAAATTGTTTAAGGCTCCCAGCAACAATTTGGAGCACTACAGAAAAATGGAAATTACATACTTACCATAATTATGATCTTCCCAAATATCTTAACCATTCATTACTGATGGGTCATATCAGAGGTAAGGACCCTGCACGGAAAAAGAGCACTGCCTGTTTAAAAATGTTTGCACTGGGTGGAGCCGACATTGAGACGGCGCCGCCCTCGAGGCCATAGTACTACATGGCGCTCACAGGTTTGCCAATAACCGACACCGACTTCTCCCAGCCCTCAGTTCTGTCCAGCCAGGCGAGGAACAAGAAAAGTTGGGTACAGCAGAGGACCAGGGTGCCAGAATGATAGGGAAGGGTGGGAAATAAAGTAAAATAAAGCCAATAAGGAGAAAAGGGATAGACTACAGGGATAACCAAAATGGACAGGTAGAGGATGACCAGAACACTGGGCAGCCCTAGACAGCATAAACACAACTGAGGGACCAGAGAGAAGGAAGGAATACTGGAAGAAGGAAGGAAAAACTGGCTTGATTCTCCCCCAACAGTCTCTCCACCCACATCCCCACTGGACTCTCCTCTCCAGGTCAAGTCCAATGGACTGGATTCCACTGAAAAATGGGGCAATGGAGCTAATCCAAGACCCAAGGGCCCAAGTTGATTTAGGAGGGAGGAGGAGGAAGGGTGGTGTGGGGGAGAAGATGCAGGGGAGGAAAAGCCAGAGGCCTGGGGACACGCCCCTACTGAGGAAGCCCTTTCCCTTTTTTATTTTTGAGTTGCAGACCATTGCACAACGAGTGAACAATACCTGCTCCCTTATATTCAAGGAAGTTTGGTTCTTACCTTCTGTTCTTCATCCATACCTTCTCTCCTGTATTGTGTGCCCACTGTCCTCCTAAGATTCACCAGATGTGGCAAAAAACTAATGCACCAGGAGAGAAGATCACTCCAGGGTGAGCAGGATTTAAAGTCCAGAGGACTGCTCAGTGCTGAAGAGAATCAGTTAAGGAGGTTGGATTTCAGGGAGTATCCTCGTAGCTCACCACCGTCATCCAGACTGGACACAGGGTTCGCCCAAGAGCGACTCCATTTCCCTACTCCTTCCCACACAAAAGATGGGAAGAAGGGGGAAAAGGACTGAGCTGCCCAATGTCTGATCATAGGGAGGGTGGGGGCACAATGAATGATGAAGATATTTGGGAAGATCATAATTATGGTATGTACGTAATGTCCATATCTTCCCCAAATTAATCTTCAGCATTCTTTACTGATGGGTCCGAGTGCCAAGATGGCAAACCCTGCAGGAAAAAGTGTCCCCCAGCCTCCCATGGGGGAAAAACATGGGAGGAGGGGGCCAACCTGGGTCTGGCTAGCCCTGAGGACTTGACAAGGTCGGCAAACGCTCCCAGGATTCAAGAGGTGGAGGGTGCCCCTGAAGTACTTGCCGTGCCTTACAGGAAAAGAAGTGAGCACCCCAGAAAGGTGAGGACATCACCCTATGCCAGGCCAGGGGTGACAACCTGGACAGGCAAAGCCATGCAGCCCGGCTAATGCAGACTGAGTATCCTACCATCCTGGAAGCCATTTCATTGGCATCGTAGACTGCCCTGGAGAGGTGCCTTGGTAGTTCCAGGCCTTGGGTGGTCAGGTGAATGACTTGCCTGGTTCCCTCACCATCATTCAGCACTGCTAGGACTTGTCACAGCAGACTGCAGATGTGCCTTGCATAGGTCCCCTGGTGTGCCTGGTGAGCTAACTCCCACAACAGGAGATGTACAGAATAAAACACCAACCTCCCCCATCGATCGAACACTGCTGAGTCCGTGTCAGGGAGGCTGTCCCGATTGAGGCATTAATGCCCTGATGGAGTATCCAGGAACCCAGACCTGAAGAAGGTTGCAGCATGGCACCTGCAGACCCCACTGCTGTGCAGTATCTGCGCATACAGTCCCTAGAGGCAGGTGAAGGGGTGGAGGGATGTAGCCAGATGGCATGCAATGCCTCCCATAATGGCTTCAGCCAGGGAGGGATGACCAGCCTGTCAGTGCTGTACTCCCCTAGGAATGAGGGCATCACACGATCAGAGTTCTGTCTGACAGGGTGGGTAAAATGGAGCTCCCTCATCATCTCTGTTAGGAATCATTGGTAGGAAATAAGATCCCCCACAGCAGAGAAGTGACGTGAAGAGTCCTCTCCCTCTACGGAGGAAGCTAAGGAGGGGAGGGAGTCTGGTTCAGAACTTGGAGTTGCAGATGTTTGAGGTCTGAAAATGAACTCAGAGACGGCCCTAAAGTAGTGAGGGAACAGCATCGCCACAGCCCTAAATTGTTCCCAAAAGAGGGGGCCTTCAGAGCTAAGAAACCGCAGAAAAGGGGAGAAAGGTGGCAGAGTGACCGGAGGAGGGACAGCCTGACTGGACCACGCAGGACCTCTGCCTGAGCTTTGGGGTTGTGTAGATGTGCCCTGATTAGGAGGAGAACTGACTAACCCTTCTTCGCCAGTACACCTAACTCCTAAGGAGTGGACTGGGGGACGCTCCTGAGGGAAACCCCCCAGATGGTGAGGCTGGAGCCGTACATCACCTCTCAGGAGGCTCCTGTCCCCACCAACTGAAGAACCACTCCCCAGGAGATATGCTGATCTGGACAGCCCCTGGCGATTGCCCCAACTGCCCAGGGGAACTGGGGCACCACTTAGAGCCAGTTCCACCAGCCCTCTTTTCCTCAGAAGAAGATATGTCCCTCCTAGGAGGCTCAGCGCAGGAATCCAGACTTGCCCCCCTTGAAGGAGAAGACCCCACCCACCCCACAGGAGGCTAGAGGGTCTTCCTGAGCCTCGTCCTCGTCGGCCGGGATCCAGATCACGATGGGTCCAGACCCGGCCAGCGAGGCAGAACCAGTTTTCAAGGTGGGCTCAGTCTTGGCAGAGAATGAGCCGACACCAACATCAGTGCCGCAAAAAGAAACGGTGCCGACCGTGGTGCCAAACACAGACTTGGCACTGACCATGTAACCATGCCAGGACACCGTGCTGGACACAGTGCTGCCACTCTCCAAATCCCACTGAGGAACCCACAAGGGTCCCTTAGAACCAGTAGTGGTCCCTGAAGGGTCTGGGGCAGCAAAGCCGATGATGGCACCATCCTCAGGCCGAGATACTGAAACCAGAGACTCCAATTACCCCGGAGATGCCCGAGCAGATTCTGAAGAGCCAGGGACCTAATCAGGGTCACCCCCGTCATCGTCCCCCAAGGCAGGGAATGAGACAAGGACCACCTGCAACTGGGCCATACCCAGAACCGCCCAGAACCACGAGAAGCATCCGGGGGAGGCCCAGACATGCTACCCCCTTCGCCCCGCACATCGGCAATGGAGGTGGCGCCGAGAGCCAAAGAAGGAGGGGTGCGCGGTCTCATGGGGACTTCCTAAGGAGAGCCTGTGTATAGCCCCGACTCCACCTTGGGGGTCGTCCGGTCCTCTGCAGAGGAGCCAGACTGCGAGGGGTGACCAGCCACCTTCCTGGAGGAAGACGACCTCCCCACCAACCCTTTGCGGTAACCCCGTGCCCCAACAAGATGAGAAGCAGAGGGGGTCCTTTCCCCACTGGGTCGTATAGACCCGGGGGAGGGCTCATGGGTGGAGCCCAAGGTTCTTGCCTTGGCATTCCAAGTTCATAGACAACTACTGAAAGTTGGGGGTTCCCTACCCCATTGCGCTGCATGGACAACCAAAGTACAAAGGTCCATAGAAAAGCAGGCGTCGCACTCGTCCATCGGATGGCGGGGATCCAGGCAAGAGAAGCAATTATAGTGAGGATCCGTGATCGTAATTAAGTTGCCGCAGGAGTACCAATGCATGGGGGCAACTCCCAACTGTTTAGATTTTGATCGACGCCCCGTCCCTGACATACCGTCACCACGGCTAAAATAAACAAATTAAAAGCAAAAAAAGGCACCCGGCACCGAATTAAAACTACAAGATATAAACATCTTCTGGTGCCAAGTGACGCCGGTACTCACAGTACCACAGGGACTGAGGCCTAGGCAGTGACGCAGTTACTGAAGTGAGTCCCACTCAGGATCCTTCCTCGATGAAGGACAAGATAGACCTGAGGGCTGGGAGGAGTCCGCGTCGTTTACTGACCAACCCACGAGTGCCACGTAGTACAACGTCAGCTCCACCCAGCACAAAAATCTTTAAAGAGGCAGTGCTCTTTTTCCATGCAGGGTCCTAACCTCTGGTAGGACCCATCAGTAATGAATGGTGAAGATTGATTTGGGGAAGATCCAGCGATCTTGAAGAAGAAATGACAATGTATAAAGTACTACTTTAATTTATTTTCCATAACCCCCACTCCACAGCTGTGATACATGCTTGTACCATAATGACATTTCTCAACAAAACTGAATTTACAAAAAAAGAGCAGTGATAGTGACTTTCAGCCTTTGACAGGGGTGCACTATAGAGAGCACTAAACATAAAAATATAGCTATTTCTATGAAGCAGAAACATTATACATTAAACCCTAATCCCACCTAAATCTACTACTGATCTGCAAACCTGTGTTCCAATGGAGATCTGCCGAACTTGCTGCTGATTGATCTGCACATAACCATTAACATTTAAAACAACTCTAGGAAACAAACAAAAAAATAGCATTAATACAAATGGTAACCTTTATTCTGGAAATTTATTTTTAATTTTTATATAACCTTTATTCATGATCATACATACCCCCCCATAATGCAAAGCATTATAGGATATACAAGGAATATGCGAGGGTGGGGTGACTGATAAAGCATTTATGTGGATAAGTTGCCAATGACCTCTAGTAATCTCAAAGGTGGCAGAGCCACGAGTGAGGTTGCAGAGGTCAGTGGCAATGAATCCATACAAATGCTTTATCATACAAGTCACTCCCCACATATTCAACTTATGCAACAGGGCAGGAGCTTGTGTGATAGTTTATTTTGTTTTATGCTTTATTTTTCTAATTAATAAAGAATGTGGGATTTTTTGGTGAGGTGGTGGTCATCTGCCTTTTGTGTGCCCTGTTGCTATGGGTGTTGCTAGGGAGCAGCATCATGACGCCAACATTGATGCTGCTACTTAGCAGCTGACTCATATCTGAGCCGAGGAGCTGTTCATGGAAAATGGTGGCACCACTTAGCGAGAGCAACTAGGGTGCATGTTGGATGCCTGTTTCTGTTGCTGTAGTTTAGAAGCAGTTTAGTTTAGAAACTTTTTTTAAAGAAACACTATGTGCGTGGAGTGAGTGCAGGCATGATGTGAAGCATTATATGTGTGGAGTGAGAGCAGGCACAACAAGGAGCAGAAATAGAAATTACGTACTTACCATAATTATGATCTTTCTGTGTATCTTCACCATTCATCCATGATGGGGTACTGGCGAATCAGGACCCGGGAGAACCTTTTTTTTAAAGGGATAGGCGGAGCCGACGCAGCATCAGTGCAGCCACCGAGGCCGGCGTACTACGTGGCGCTCGAGGATTAGCCGTTAAGCTGTGTCGACTCCGCCTGCCTACCAGTTCTGAGTCGCCAGAGAGGTAAAAGGAAGGGATGGAGGGTGGGACAAGAGAGTCCAAGGGACAGAAAAAGGAAGAGAAAACTGAACTAAAAGGAGAAATATCGACTGAGAGGACAGCATAGAAGAAGTAAAACTAAGGGGATTGGGTAGGGGCCCCAATCTCTGGAAAAGGAAGAAGGGAAGGGTGGGGGGAGAGAGAGAATTTAGGAGAGAGTGAGAGGTAACAAGGATCCAGGACCCTTGTCCGTCACCAGACTGTATAGGAACTGCAAGGAGTGGCAAAGCTCATCTGCCAGAATTCAAGGCACAGAATAACTGGCAATACCCCAAAAGCAGAGTCGGCTATTCTGGAGAAGGACAGGGTACTCTCTCTGTAAAGATATTTGGTGAAAAAAGGGTTCTCTTTTTTTTTAAAATAGAAGGATAACAGAAGGAGGCAACCACAGTTCTCACCCGTAGAGATGAGGGATAAATAATGGAGAGGAAGTGCCATTGAACTGTACCCCTTGGGGAAGAAAATTACCCCCCTGTGTGTCCCAACTTTACCCCGCTCAAAAAGAGGGGTAGGCACAGAGGGAGGAGGATCCAGAGACTGGAGCCCTAGGGGGATGGCAGGCAGGATTGTGATGAATGGTGAAGATACACAGAAAGTTCATAATTATGGTAAGTACGTAATTTCTATATCTTATCTGTGTCAATCTTCACCATTCATCCTGAGAGTGTACCAAGCCCCAAGGGGTTGATTAATTGCACCCTAGGGACAGTGTCCCTTAGCCCTCAGTGGGTGACACACTAAGGAGGGAACCTTCTGGGCCTGAGAGGCCGAGGTGGGGAAGAGCGAGGCGGGGTCCCCCAGAGGGGAAGGAATTTGCCCGACAAACGTCATCTCGTATACGGGAAAGAGATAGGTTCCTGGTGGTAGACAAATCACCCTACGCTGGGCCAAGGGTGACAACCGGGAAAGGCGAAGCCACGCCGATCTGCTGGTGCAGATCGCTGTCCCTACTACCCTGGTAGCTACCTCATTGGTGTCGTAAGATGCCCTTGCTTGGTGCCTTGCTAGCTCCAGGCCATGTGCAGAGAGTGCGATGGCTTGCCTGGTTTGCTCCAAGTCAGGCAATGCAGCTAGGATCTGACCCAGCGCTGACCACAAGAACCTGTTGTAGGCTGCATAGTGGGCCTGATGAGCGGAGATGGAGAGAAGCAACCGTGCCGAGTAGAAAGTCCTCCTCCCCCAGAAATCAAAATCCGAAGAGTCCTGATCTGGGGGCCGGTCACGGTGGAGGGCGCAAAGCCCGTCAGGAGTGTCCAAGTCGTCAATCCGGACTGTGGATGAGGCATAGAACCTGGAGACTCTGGGGAGGCATGGCCACCTCTGCTGAGGTCCCCAAGGGCAGAACTCTGGAAGGGCCTCTGCCAGAAAGCATGGGCGCCTCCCAAGGGAGCAGGCCAAGGCAGCACCAAAAGGTGCACACGAAATCACCTAGAAGGCGTCGCCGCATGCTCAGGATTGCTCATGAAAGGGGAGGGTGAAGGTCCTCCAGCATCCTCACGAGAAACGGATACTCGGAGAGATCAGCGACAGGAAGATATGGACAGGCGGTTCCTCTCCCTGAAGAGGGATGAGGAGCTGGAAGTCACTATGCGCTCTGAGTGGCTGCTCGGGGTAGGTTGAAAACCTGGCTGTCCATGGCCCCTAACGTGGGCAGAGGACCAAGCAGCCACTGCTCTGAACTGTTCCCCGGTGAGAGAACCGCTAGGACCAAGAATACCTGGGAACACTGGAGAAGGCGGCAGAGGGAAGGGGGCAGAGCTGAGAGAGGAAGTCGGCTGACCTCTGCCAGGGCTAGGGAGCGGACCAAGGACCCCCGCGGAGGGTGTCCTGGAAGATTCCGCAGCCGACAGCTGTACAACCACATTGGTACTGCCTAGGCTGCGCCCAGAAGAATCCCTCAACTGAGGCGGCCGGGGCCATATAGATTCAGAAGACGGTCCCCTGCCTCAAAGAATGGGACCCCTCAAGGAACCAGAAGGGGAAGGGCGAGGTGCCTTGACCCGTCCGAACCCCAGGTGGGTCCAGAGAAAAATAAGTCGCGCCCGACCCACCCCTCGACCCCTCCGGTCCAGAGAGTCCTAGTCCTCGAAAGGGCCAGCCTAGGAAGCTGGCAGCTGTGGGCTGCCCCCAAGGGGAGACCCAGGGAGCAGCACCCTCCCCTCCTGTGGGCTTCCCAATAGGCCCCAAAGTTGGGCGATCAAGACACACCACCGGAGGGGGTACCACCGCCGAGGGGTCAAGGAACCCCCCAAGGCCAGGTTGCATGGCAATGGTGGCACGCACCACAGCGTGCTGGTCAGTACCACTGACCCTAACCTCCAGGGGAACCAGACGCACCTCAGAAGGGGGCTGACTGAGACCTGTCGTGGAGACTACCGGCTCGTCCTCCTCTGCAGACAACCCCAAAGGGTGTGACTGCCCGCTCGACTCCGAGCCCGACTCCAACTCCGAAGAGGTAGAGTCTGAGGCCCTAAGCCAGACGGTAGGAGGCGGGGAGACCTGCCAAAGGGCCCAGAAGTCCCAAGCAGTGCCCAAGGCGGCACCTGCACCCCTCACAGCCCATAGCGGCGCTGGCAGAAAGCGGCAGGCCTTGCGGGCTGAGTCGAACCAGGGCCAGTTGCGGCACCGTCAAGCCCACCGGCACCAGGGGTGGTACCAGTAACAGAGGCAGGTGACAGAAACCCCAGCCACAGCCTCGGTGCTGCCGCCAGGATGCCGGCTCCTGGCGGCACCGGGGCCGAAGCGGCCCGGCGGACCCAGGCCGGACTCGGCGCCGAACCGCAACACCGCCCGGATCCCTCCCGGCGCCCGGCGGCGG
Source organism: Neoceratodus forsteri (assembly GCA_016271365.2). Taxonomy (NCBI): domain Eukaryota; kingdom Metazoa; phylum Chordata; order Ceratodontiformes; family Ceratodontidae; genus Neoceratodus; species Neoceratodus forsteri. The sequence goes on from CM057450.1 coordinate 718,725,268, forward strand.
CGCCAGGCACCGCAGCGCCGAGGGCGGGCGTGGCCGGACGACTCCGAAGGCCCCGGCGTGCTCAACCTCAGCGCCGTCCGGTGAAAAGCGATGCGATTCCAGTCCAGCGCCACGAGCAAGGTCGGCACTGCGAACAGTGCTGACAAGGCCCGACACCGAGAGATGAGTCAGCGCCGCGGTCGGTGCCCGACAGAGACCTGGCGCCTTGACAGCGCCGACAGCCCGACAGCACAAACAGCGGCGTTGAAACTTGCATCGACCTGGGTCTTCCGGACGCGGGGCGACACTGGGAGCCTTCACCTCGAAGGGTGATTGCCATAGCGGCGCCTCCTGCCCGCTCCCGGGAGGAAGTGGGGCGGGCCTCCTGCGCGCGCCGTGGAAGGAGACTCGGCCAAAGCTGAGCCTACGAGACTGAGGCTTCCTCCTCCTCAGTCCATATAGAACCGGAGGAGGGACCCAGAGGAAGGCCGAGAAGGCGGCTTGGCCCAGCAGTCTGAGACTACCCGAAAGTCGGCAGAGCTCGCCCTACTTTAGCAGCGTGCTGTTCGAGGCCAGGACGGTCCATGGAGAAGCAAGCATTGCACGAATCCATGTCGTAGGCGGGCCAAAACACGAGACACCGGTCATGCACAAGTGGGTGGTACCTGCGGTCGCCGGGCACCGGCAGCATGGGGGCCGCCCCGCCTGAGCGACTTTTGCCCTCCGACCACAACATGACCTAAGGGAAAAAACACCAAAACAGACTCGGCGTCGCTAAACTGTAAAATAAATGGAAAGATCTTACCAGCGGCGTCAAGTATGGCGAAGACTAGAACTAGCAGGAACCGGCGGACTGTCGGCGACCAAAGAGCAAGGCCTAAAACTTTGAAAAATCTTCTACACGGCTTCCCAGGCGACCTCGGCGGCAGGATGTGAGAACTAGTGAGCAGGCGAGGTCGACTTTGCTTTCTTGGCCTGATCCTCGGGCGCCCACGTGTCGTCGGCCTCGAAGGCGGCGCCGATACTGCGTCGGCTCCGCCTATCCACCACAAAAAAAAACTCCAGCGGGTGCAATCTCTGTCAGTACCCCATCTGTGATGAATGGTGAAGATTGACACAGATAAGATCAAGGGTGATGTGAGTGGCTGGCTTGGGGGTTTGTTTTAAAAGAAATTGAGTTTTTTTCAGAGGCAGAAGAGTTAGGAGTTGCAGATTGTCTGTTGTGTAGAGTGGTGGATTGCCAGTGGAATACGCAGTAAACTAGTCTCACGGAGAAGGTAGCGGTGAGACTTTCCTGCTGAATGTGGCAGACTGAGGGCAAAGGGAGTGGTGAGAACTTGCAGTGAAAACTAATTGCAGAAAAAAATAAACTGAGTGTGGGTATGTACTAGGAAAGGAACTGTTGGGCTGGGATGGGAAGGTTTGCTTAGCTTTTGCAGAAACTAACTGTTCTACAAACGAGAATACAGCTTCTATTGATTTGTGACCAAAACTGAAAATGGGGAAACTAGGGCCAGCTGGCCAGCCAATTGGGGGGGGGGGGTGTGACATAGTAACTTTGTACATAAATGGATGGTGACATAGTAACTGTGTACGTAAATGGATGGTGACATAGTAACTGTGTACGTAAATGGATGTGACATAGTGACTGTGTACGTAAATGGATGGTGACATAGTGACTGTGTACGTAAATGGATGGTGACTTAGTCACTGTGTACGTAAATGGATGGTGACATAGTAACTGTGTACGTAAATGGATGGTGACATAGTAACTGTGTACATAAATGGATGGTGACTTAGTAACTGTGTACGTAAATGGATGGTGACATAGTAACTGTGTACGTAAATGGATGGTGACATAGTAACTGTGTATGTAAATGGATGGTGACATAGTAACTGTGTACATAAATAGATGGTGACATAGTAACTGTGTATGTAAATGGATGGTGACATAGTAAAGTACAGTTACGTAAGAACTTACCGTAACAGTAGATCTTCGAGAGAGGCTCTTGCAGTAGGTAATTACATTTAGGACTGACGCCGGCAGGTGGCAGGACCCCACAGAAAAATTTCTAGCTAGCAGTCCCCGGCGAGGGACCGCCCCCATGTCAGGTGACCGGCGTCAGGAGACGTCGGTATAAAGGGGTGGTCCCTCACGCCTGCCTTCCAGTTCTTTCCCGCCAAAGGCAAAAGGAGGCCGGATGAGAGAGTAGCGAATATTTCCCTCACTGGAAAAGGAGCTGAAAAAGCTTAGGAGGATGGAGGACGGGAAGGTATTACCTACTGCAAGAGCCTCTCTCGAAGATCTACTGTTACGGTAAGTTCTTATGTAACTGTACTATCTTACTTCGAGAGGGCTCTTGCAGTAGGTAATTACATATAGGACTGGGTCCCAAGCAGTCTGGAAGAAGAAGAAGCACACGGGAGGAGGAAAGCTACTCAGAGTAGATCCTTTAGCTGTGAAGGCCTTAAGAAAGGAGACCTTGCAGGACAGCCAGCCCGAAGCCTGCTCTACAGCGACAGGCAATATCCAAACTGTAATGTTTTGTAAAGGTATGGATGGAAGTCCAAGTGGCGGCAGCACAAATGTCTGCCGCTGACACATTCTTGAAACAAGCCGCTGAGGCAGCGACTCCTCTGGTGGAGTGGCCTCTTACGTGACCCGGAAGGGTCTTGTACTTGTCAAAACAGAAAGTGATGCAATGAGCCAACCATTTGGATAGGCATTGCTTAGAAACAGCATTGCCTTCTCTTTTGGGTGCAAAAGAGACAAACAGTTGATCAGTCTTTCTGAGATCCTTTGTCCTGTTAGTGTAGTATCTCAGAATCCAGTGAACATACATAGTATGTAAATACTCCCTTGATTGGAGTACTAGCGAAAGCAGGGTAACTCCATGGACTGGTTCAATGTAGATTCCGCTACCACCTTGGGGAGAAACTTAGGATTGTAAGCAGAGCCACAAGTTCCTTGTGGAAAATCAAGTATGGAATTTTACACATTAGGGCCTGGAGCTTGGAAATCCTCCGAGCCGAGGTAATGGCCACGAGAAAAAGTGTCTTACAAGAAAGGAACTTCAAGTCTGCGGAGGCTGCTGGTTCAAAAGGAGGCAGAGTTAGTTTCTCAAGAACAAAATTCAAATCCCAGGAAGGGGCGGGAACTCAAATAGGAGGTCTCAGGTGGAAAACCCCTCTGAAGAAAGTCTTCGAGACTTCCTGCTGAGCAAACTTTCTGTCTGCAAAGGGAATGTGATAGGCCAAAATGGCCGCCATGTGGACTTTCAGAGAGGAGTGACTAAGACCTTGGTCGAAGAGATGGCGCAGGTACTCCAGCAGACGTCCTGCAGGGTAGGAGAAAGGCTCAACGTCTTTCAAAGCAGCCCAGATTGTGAACCTTTTCCACTTCATGGCATAGGTAGACCTAGTAGAGGGTTTCCTAGCGTCCATCAGAATTTCCGCCACCTGGGAAGAAACTCCAAAGCGGGCTTGGGCTATGTCTGCAGGAGCCATGCATGAAGCTGAAGGGACTTGAGACCTGGATGGACCAGGGTCCCCGATCCTGGGTCAGTAAACATCGTGACAGAGGAAGAGGGAGCGGAGGTTCCTCTGAGAATTGTTGTAGAAGAGAGAACCAAACTTGCCTGGGCCAAAATGGAGCGATCAGAATCATTCGTGCTCCATCTGAACCTAGTTTCTGCAAGACCCGTGGGATCAAAGAAATTGGGGGAAAGGCATAGACGGATCTGTCCTTCCAATCTAGAGACAGAGCGTCTCTCCAGAAAATGCCTCGCTTTTGAACAAGCGAGCAGAAATCTGGAAGCTTTGCGTTTTGAGGGGAAGCAAACAGGTCGAGCTGTGGCTTTCCCCAACGTAGGAAGATATTGTCTAGGACCCCTTGATCCAGTTCCCACCCATGGGCCAGGGCGGACGAGCGACTCAGCTTGTCTGCCAAGGCATTTTCAACTCCCGTAACATGAGTTGCCGTAAGGTGAAGGTCGTGTTGTGTTGCCCAATCCCACACTCTCATTGCTTCCCTGCAAAGAGGGTAGGACTGAGTCCCTCCCTGTTTGTTGATGTACCATACCACACACATATTGTCCGTCTGGACGGCTAGGTGACCTGGAAGGAGATACAGATGAAGGGCTTGGAGTGCATAAAGCTCTTCCCGGAGCTCGAGCGCATTGATGTGAAGTGTTTGTTTGAGCTTGGACCAAGAGCCCTGGGTCTGATGAGGACCGAGAAGGGCTTCCCAACCTTCACCCGAGGCATCTGTGGTCAGAGTCTGGAAGGGGGGAGGAAGGAAGAATGAAACCCCCGGAAACAGGTTCTCTCTGACCATCCACCACTGCAAGTCTCAAACCATGGGAGAGGAGACTAGGACCAGCTGATCCAAGTTGTCCTCCAATTGATCCCATTGGGAGCGAAGCATCCACTGAGAAACCTTCATGCGGAGCCGAGCGTGTGGAACTGTCAGGATAGCAGCCACCATGAGCCCGAGAAGGCGAAGAACTGACCTTGCAGTGATTTGCCTGCGGCCGGACAACAGGCTTACCTAAGTCTGAATAGTGGCCGCCCTGTCCAATGGCAGGAAGGCCCTGCCCAGGTTCATGTCCAGTATCGTCCCGATAAACTGGAGTCTCTGGGATGGGATCAAATGAGACTTGGAATGGTTGATGGTAATACCCAGGCAAGCAAAAACCTGCTTGGTAAGGGAGAGGCAGTGCAGGAGTTCCTCCTCGGATGAGGCTGCCAGGAGCCAGTCGTCCAGGTACGGGAAAACCTGCACTCCCCAGGAACGAAGGTAGGCCGCCACCACCGCAAGGCATTGGGTAAATACTCAGGGAGCCGAGGAGAGGCCAAATGGAAGTGCCTTGAACTGGTAGTGGTCCCCCTAGAAAGAAAAACGGAGATATTTGCAGTGGGACGGGCGAATGGATATATGCAGGTAGGCATCCTGCATATCCAGAGCGCACAGCCACTGGCCCGAGCAGAGGAGGGCAGAAGGCTCTGCAATGAGAGCATTCTGAACCTCTTGTATTCCACTAATAGGTTCAGGGAACTGAGATCTAGGATAGGTCTTACATCTCCTGTCTTCTTCGGGACCAGGAAGAAGTGGGAATAGTAACCCATTCCCTGTAAGGGAAGGGGACAGGTTCTATCGCCTGTTTCAGCAACAGTGCTGAAATCTCTCCCTGGACCAGAAGAAGATGTTTCCGAGAGTACGACGATCTTTGGGGAGGGTGACGAGGTGGTTTCTGTAGAAACTCTATTGAGTGTCCTTCTGCGATTAGCTGGAGCACCCATGAATCTGTTGTTATCCTCTCCCAGCCCGGAAGGTGGAGGAGAACCTCCCTCCTACCGGTTCTTCCGGGAAGCCCGGAGGCTGTGGGACAGGGAAGGAGTCAGATAGTGTGGGGCAGCACTGCAGCTGAAGCACCCGCTGCTTTTTTGGGCAGAGGGCTTGGCAGCTGTTGGGGCCCAGCGTTTAGTGGCCCACTTTCCCGGAGGTTTCGCCTTTGGCCGGTTCCATCTGCAAAAGGGATGGTACTGCGGTTGATGGGGATGGTACATAGAGTCAATGGACTTTAGTGCCGTCCCCTTCTCCTGCAGATCGGTGATGATGTCCTTGACATCACCCCCGAAGAGCACCGACCCGCGGAAGGGCGCTTCCTGTACAGCGGACTGTATATCCAGGACCAATCCTGACACATGGAGCCAAGCATGACGTCATAAGCCTACGGCAAAAGCTGAGCTCCATCCAGCAGTGTCCACTGCATCGTAAGTCGCACGAAGCATGTGTCGACTGGCCGAACGTGCAGAGCGGACAAGGTCAGACAGTTCCTGCTTAACTTGAGAATCCAGCAAGGAGTCCAATTTGGTTTCCACCTCAGAAAGAATTGCCTCCTGGTAATCCCCCATGTGACCGACATAGTTCAGGGCCCTGATCACCAGCATGGAAGAAGCGAAAATCTTCTTGCCATACTGGTCCAGAAGGTGGGATTCTTTATCAGGTGGCGACAAGCTAAGGTGTTTTGGATTAGCTGACCGGTCGTGAGCAGCGCTAATCATGACCGAGTCAGCTCGAGGGTGGGAATCTAAATAGTCAACACCCTCTGGAGCCTGGTATAGCCTGTTCGACTTCCGTGGAAGAGGGGCTAATGCCGACGGTTGTTTCCAAATGGTGGTAACAAGGTGGGCATGAGGCTCGATCCAGGGTGGCACCAAGGTGGGAGCTGTCACGGGTAGATCCAGATGCTCAGCGAGTTTCAACCGCAGTGGGTCTGGCTCCAAGGATTGCCACTTATGCACTGCCTGGATTTTATGTAGCAGCTCTGCGAAGGAAGGACCCTCCAGAGGAGACTTCGGTGGAGTCCTTGGCCTGGGCTTTGATGGTGAGCGAGACTCGTCGTCCTTCTCGAAGCAGTCGTTGGAGGCATCTGAGGAGGAAGAGGAAGAAACTGAAGAAGAAGACGACTCCCTTTCCCATCTAGGGGGAGGAATGGACCCTTTGGGAAGCCCTCTGGGAAGCATGTCCTGCCCCTCTCTGGACCCAGAGGGTTTAGCCCTGGTGTCTGGAGGAGGGGAGGGAGTTTGTCACTGTGGATGTACGGGAACTGGTACCAGCACCATCGTCGGAAGATGACTCTCCACCTCTCTGGTGAGCTGAGCCTTGGCCTCAGTCCACCAGGAGGCTAGAGTCTCCTGCAAATCCACCGGCGGCTGGGGGGGCGGAGGAGGAGGGGGATAAGGGTATGGGTTATACCCATATAGCGAGTATCCATAACCTGACGGTGGGAAGCCCGGCGTCGGATATTGTGGCGTTGGGTACTGTGGCATCAGGTAGGCCGGCGTCGGGTACTGCGGCATCGGATACTGCGGTCCGGGGTACAACGGCGTCGGATACGATGGGGTCGGGTACCCGGGAGCCGGGGGAGCTGCCAGAGCAGACGGCCCCACCGGAGGCCCCGCGGATGAGACTGAGGCAGAAGGCCTGGAGGGCGGAGGGCCCGGCGTCAGGGCGGCATCTGGAAGTGGGATGTTGCCTGGAGTCGGCACTACCGGCGTCGGAGCTGGCGGCCGAGGTGCCAGCGTCAGGGCCGGCGTCCGGGGAGCCGACGTCAGATCAGCAGGAGGTTGGTCTGATGGAGGTGGAACAGGGACCTCAGCGTTGCCCGGGGATGGAGGAGAGAAATCCCCAGGGTCGGGCTAAGGAGACTCAGGGTCCCCGGAGGGCAGTGAAGGCTGCGGGGAGCCGGGAACGACGGACATGGGGGGGGTCCGGCATAGGCTCATCCGCTGTGTGGACGCCAGGCAGACCAACGTGCATTTTGCCAGCGAGATCGGGCGGGCTCCGGGCCAGCGTCCGACTGAGGAACCGCCGCCGGAGGCAGCCGCAATGGAGGCTGGCTCGTCAGTAGAAGAGGTCACACACCACCCCAAAGAGTTGGGCGACTTACTGACCTTCCCGGCGGACGCCGGAGGAGCCGACGCCTCGGCTGATCGAGCTCACCGGCCAGTAGGCTGTGAAGCCGCGGCTTTACCGGGGGCGGAAGCCTCCAAGAGCCCAGAGGTCCCCGAGCGAGCCAGACAGGCCAGATCGACGCTGCCTTAGAAGTCTCTAAGGCGGCCATCGAGAGTGGTCCCCTGGGGGGACATCCTCATACAGCGACTCCCGAGGAGTCAGGAGAGGAGCCTCATCCGGTGCTTTTCTTTGTCCTTTCTTGCGATGGCCTTCAGGGAAGTTGGCGCCTGCTGAAGTTTTTGAGTTCTTTTCCATGGAACTCATCTTCTTTGAGAATGTGGGCTTCAGGACTGCTGCCGCTTACTCCCGGTTGGCAGCGTTGAAACTCAGGCAGTGCTGGCGCTTCTCTACTTGATGGTTGGGGCCTAGACAAAAAAGGCACAGGCAATGGCCGTCCTTGTCCGGGAGTTGGGCACCTCTCGAGTCGCACTTATTTTTGTGCTTGGAGGGTGTAGGGGACCACATACACTGATGAATGACTGACAATTATTAGGAAAAAAGTGAAAAAACTCGGTAAAATAACCGACAAAGGAGCCTTACGAGCAAGGAACTTTTCCGCGAAGCGCTGGCATAAGCTAACAGCGGGAAAGAACTGGAAGGCGGGCGTGAGGGACTTCCCTTTTATACTGACGTCTCCTGATGCCAGTCACCTGGCGTGGGGTGGTCCCTCCAGGGACTGTTAGCTAGAAATTTTTCCGTGACTCTAGCCGCCTGCCGGCGTCAGTCCTATATATGTACTTACCATCGCAGAGCCTCTCGAAGTAAGATCTGTGTATGTAAATGGATGGTGACATAGTAACTGTGTAAGAGTGTTTTTTCTGACTGGGGTGTTGTGACCAGTGGTGTGCCACAGGGATCAGTCTTGGGCCCACCTCTCTTTTCAACTTTCGCCTCCGGCATGCAGGGTTTAGATGGAGTTTGGATACATAAATATGCCGATGACACAAAGGTGGGAGCCATAGTTAACAACTTTCAGTCTATTCAATAGTTGCAGCATTATTTGTACTCCCTGGAACAGTGGGCAATACAACACAGATTATCCTTTAACGTAAACAAGTGTAGTGTCATTCATTTTGGACACAACAATCCCAGAGCTGAATATACACTATACAACAAGGTTTTAAGTGTTACACCCGCTGAAAAGGATCTGAAGGTAATTATCTCTAACGACCTAGGTTTTGAACTTCATAACAGAGAGTCAATTAAAAAAGCTAACCGAGTTATGGGCAATATATTCAGAAATATACATAGTAGGAAGAGGGAGGTTCTGTTACCCTTGTAAAGAACATTGATAAGACTTATCTTGGAGTATGGTGCACCACTCTCTGCACCACAGAGTATTGGTATTACTAAATCTTATGAATGAGTTCAGAGGAGATTCACTAAAAAAATTGTTACAGTCAGGGATAAAGATTATACCGAGAGGTTACAGATGCTCGCCCTTTACTCAATGATGTACAGGAGGGTGAGAGATGACCTAGCTTTTGTCTTTAGGGCTCTTAGAGATGATAACCTGTTGGAATCCGCTGGGTTACGTAAAAAAATACAGACAGGTAGGTCTGTTGGATGACACTGTATGCAATTACAGGGACAGTTTTTCAGAACTTCCAGAAGAGGGCTATCATTCAATCAGAGAGTGGTGAACGTATGGAACACATTACCTGAGGAGGTGGTAAATCCCCCACACTTGGTACATTTAAGGCAAGGTTAGATATACATATGGGGGATAGGGTTAGGGGTTTCTACCACTGAATCAGTGGCGAGTCTCTTATGGCTTTCGTAGCCGTTTGACTTGTATGCAAACCTATGACTAGGGATGTAAGTTTGTCATAAACGAGGTTTTAATGACTCATTGTTTGTTCATGAAATCATTACAAAACAGTAGTAAATGTTGTGGCACTGTCATCATTGCTACATTCTGATGACACTAGTGAAAGTCGTGGAAGTCCTGAATAAAGATCAAACATCATGGAATCAATGACATGTATGACTGCTATGACAAACTTACATCCCTACCTATGACCTATGTGTACGTAAATGTGTAAGATTCTACATTTATCTACACTGTTACTCAAACAGATATACCAGGCTCCATTAATGTTCACCCCTCTTGTATACATATATATATATATATATATATATATATAACCCCTGCAAATGGGGGTTCCCAAAAGACTTCCAGGAGCTTGCTTGAATGCTCCAAGCCTGAATGGTGTTTGGCATTTAAGCCATTTATCAGTGAGTGTTTTTAGAGCCTCTAGTACTGTCTCTTTAAGAGCTGTCTGCTTGCAGACATAATTAGTTTGTATGGGGACTGTGTGCTTCTCTAGTACCACTTGAGCTGCTGCCAATTCACTTCATTTTTGCAGTCACTAGAGTGCAAAGGGAACCATCTGAAAGATGTAACTGTTTGCCAGAAATTATTTAGAGTAATAATGAAATTACAGTTTGTCTAACCTGCTTTCTTTGCAGTCAGAACAGTGTCTGCCTAGTTCCCCATTCTGGTTTTGAACTGCTGAACTGGACCAATCAGTGTGGGGTAAGCTAGCTCTAAAATGGTGCCTTGGACGAATCAGAACTTGGACTCATAATCTGAGCCAGCCACAAGAGGATTATGCGGGCAGTGACTCTGGGAGATGTAGTTTAGACTTCAGTGCCTTTTGGACCAACAGCAGCAGTCTATTGTGGTGACAGCCAATCCAGTCAAGAACTGGGAGGAACTCAAAGGAAGTGCCGGTTTGTCGGTTGGAGTTTCAGTTGAGCTTTGGCAGTGAAGAAGGAAGGGCCCTGTGCTTTTCAGTGTGCAGTTTTAGTCAAAAAACGTGTATGGGCCCAGAGTTCGGTCTGCAGCTTGTGTAACAGCTTGTTGGGACTGAATCCGTCCTGTGAAAAGAATCAAAGGATCTCTGAAGAGTAGAAACCAGGCTCACCCTGTAGAAGACTGGAGGAATTGCTGAAAATTGCACTCGGTCTGTCAGGAACTGAATCTGCTGTGTGTTCTCCGGTGCTTGTGCAGTAATTTGCATCGGGATACAGATGCAGCCTGCTTGGTATAGTGCTTCTTTTATATGGATGTGTGAAGAGGTTTGTGTACCTCAAGTGAGCCCTGCTGACATTGAAGGACCCTATCTTATTTGGAGGTCGTGAGTACTAATTCAGGTCGCTCCTGTTGAATTGCCACATTAAATCCAAATGGAATTACTGTACTGCTGACTGTTTAATTCTCCTTTCTCTGTGTGAAAGGGCCCCTACCAGCTGCCACGGTTTGGACTAGCCATTAGGGCTTGGGTACCCAGGGACAGTAACTGATAGGGATAGGCCTGTGCACAGAGCCATAGGTAGATTATTAGAGTGATAAGCTAATTAACCTGATTTCCCCTGTCCTTGTTATATCCCCTAAATAAATCAGAGCTGCTTGTTTCAGCAAAGTTATACTGCCTGAGGTATTTGTCTATGTTAAAGTACTGTACTGTGATTGTTGCACTGTATCTCATTTCACAGAAGGTCCCAGTGCGGAACCAGACCTGGGGTAAGTGTATACTGTGAAGGTAATTCTGATATATTGTGTGGGCCACTAGTGGGAAGAAGGGGGTTGCAGTGTCCCAGAGGGCTGTGACCAAGTTAGTTTAACTATTGCAAACCCTGACCTCTGGGTGGAGGCACCGCCATTGGATCCAGGCCCCTCAACCTGTTAGTGGCAAATCAGGCAGGGTAGTAGCCCTGGGATAGCGCCATCTGGGGTTACATCTTGAGCTCACGCTGGGATTGTGTGTCCTCTAGTGGCCATATTCACGAACCACTGTTAAAAAAATGGGTACCCCAACAGAAGTGGCTGTGCACCGGCTGGTGGGTGGTGTACTGGGGAGGAGATCGACCCCAAAATGCTATGCTTATCCTGGACATCCCCTGGGTATCAATACGGACACTGTGCAGGGAGTACTTTCCAAGGTGGAAGGTTTACAAAACCCTGTGGTGGTGGGTCGCATGCTAATCTGCTCACCCACACTTTCCTGGCCCTAGTAGAGTTTAAGGATCCCATAGATGGCTCCAAAGTGCCACAGACCATTACCCCAGAGGAGCCCTCACTGCTTGGAGAGTGATAACTAAGGACAGTAAAGACCTGGGGGAATCAGCCCCCACCACTATCTGAAACTTTGAGGAGAAATTTGCTGAATGGTTGCTGGGAGAGGAAAACTGTGGAGGACTTGAGAAACTATTCTTGCCACCTGGGGTGTTCCTCCCCAACACCCTCTCCTGCTCCAGTGCCCGTGTGGTGGCTGAACCAATGCAGACTCCTATTTCTGCACCTGCCATTAGTCACGACTCTTACCGAAGGTTGAGGATCTTCTCTGGCACCTCCCACCCCCAAAGGAGGATGACTGGGAGACCTGGATAGACTATGTTGCCCCAAGTGCTAGAATGGCATGCTCGGGAAAGCTGACGAAAGAGGGTTAGTGGAGCCTCGAGGTCCTGCCTGGCTACCATCCGTGCTAAACGGGCCAGTAACCCTGAAGCGACTGCACAGGCCTATCTTGAGGCCTTGGAGAATGTGTATGGAGCCCAGATTCTGATGAGGACCTATGGTGGAAGTAAGAAATGCACAACAGTACCAAGGGGTTGTTGTCTGTGTATGTCTCCGGCTGGAAAAATTGTTGCAAGAATGCCTCAGAAAGGGTAGTTGCCAGCGATTGAACTGGACCGAACCAGACTGGACAGAATCTAAGTCTGCCCCTTCTCAGAACTGCTGTTGCTTCAGTTACGCCTGGCAAATCGACTGGAATCCCCACCCTCCTATGAAGAGTTAATGAGAGAAATTCGAGAGTTGAGAAAGAGCGACCTCGGAGGTACCTGCACCAACAGCTGTGGCTACGACCCGAGTGACTGAGGGTGACCCATCAAGTGAAGTTCAGGGGCAGAGGTTGACAGTCAATGAGTGCTCTGACAAGGAAAAGATATGCCACAATGGGGCGAACTGTTGAGAGAGATCAAGAATTCAAAAACAGTCCCTTTATGAGGCCACGCCTGCAAGTGAGCCTGACCTGCTATCCGACTGCATCTGCTATGGGGTGGGGTACCACCCATGTATCTCCTGCTGATAACAGCTCCAAACTCAATTCCTTGACCATGGAAGGGAGAAACTGACGAGATGTCTCCAAATGCTTATCACGCCGCAGACAGAGATGGCACAGGTTTCAGTTAGTAATACCCCGCCCTGGCTCCCAGTGGGCGCCTCGGCCAGCTCAAACTCCAGAAAGTATGTTTTGCTATAATTGTGGGAAAGATGGGCACATGAAAGGGATGCCAGTCCCAAAAGACACTGACAAAGTTGCATATAGGCTACAAGGAGAGCTAGAAGAAATCAGTGGTTAAGAGGTGCACGACATGATCCCAGTGAGGGCACCAAAATGCTAATTCACGTCCTTTGTGGCAAGGTCAGTTGCCCAGGCCCCACTACCGCCTCTCCAGACTGGTCCAGAATAGTGGGTCCCTCCATGGAGACCACTGTAAAGGTGAATGGAGTGTCTACAAGAGCTGTATAGACAGTGGCTCCCAAGTGACAATTATGTTCCAGGATTGGTATCAGAAGCATTTGTCAGATGTACCCTTACAACCATTAGAAGGACTGCATGTATGGGGTTAAGTGAGAAGGCCTACCCTATTCGGTATATCCGAATTTGGCTGTCTTTCCCCACCTCCGTGGCTGGAGTGGCCGAACAAGTAGAGACCCTAGCCTTAGTGTGTCCCCCACTGGACTGTGTGATGGTGTCCCTTTGTTGATTGGAACAAATGCTCATATGTTCGGAAGGCTGGCACAGTTGTGTTATGAAAAACAGGGGTCAAAGACTAGTAGAGCTTTAAGAGTTCGCTTTAATTAAGAAGGCCTATGAGGCACAGAGATGCTGAAAAAACAGAACCAGAGGAACCGGTCGGAATTGTATGGAAGAAGGATCCTGAGTCTCTGATCCTGGCCAAATGCCCAGTGTACCTTACAGGGAGAGGTCCGTATCAGAAAGGATGTTAAGAATAAATATTAATGTTGGATGCACCAGGCGATGGAAAATTGCCAGAGGGACTGCCTGGTCAAGCCTAGTATTTGCCGCTAGAGCCCATGCTTATGCCAGAAGGGTAATGGTACAAGTTCATAATGTGTCTGAAAGAGACATTCGAGTAAACAGAGGTTGCATCCTGGCTAACGTGCATTGTGCAGATACTGCAGTGCTACCCAGCAGCAAGAGTTCAAGGAAGAATGACAGAGTAACGCCTGACTTGTTTGATTTCGGACTCCCGCTGCCAGCTGAATGGAAAGTGAGGATCAGTGAGAAGCTTGCCCAGAGAGACCAGGTGTTTTCTTTAAAGGAATGGGATGTAGGATGCGTGCAAGGAGCTGAGCACAATATCCGCTGCATGGAAAGACCATTTCGTGAGAGGTCTCGACGCCTGGCACCTGCTGACATAGATGATGTGAGGCAGCATCTGCAAGAGATGTTAGCTGCTGGTGTAATACAAGATCCAGAAGCCCTTATGCTTCCCCCATTGTGGTAGTGAGGAAAAGAATGGAACAGTAAGGATGTGTGTGGATTATCGCACCTTAAACCGCGGACTATCCCTGATCAGTACACAATGCCCCGCATTCAGGATGCTTTGGACTGCCTAAGCAGGGAGCAAGTGGTTCTCTGTGCTGGATCTCCGCAGTGGGTACTACCAGATCCCGATGGCCGAGAGACCGTGAGAAGACGGCCTTTATCTGTCGCTTGGCTTCTATGAATTCATGAGGATGCCTCAAAGGATTTCGGTGCCCCAGCCACTTTTCAACGATTGATGGAGCGCAGTTGGGGACATGAACTTACTAGAGTGCCTGGTATACCTAGATGATGTTATTGTGTTTGGCAGCTCACTGGAGGAACATGAGAGCAGATTATTTAAGGTATTGGACCGACTGGAGGACTTTGGCCTTAAACTGTCCATTGATAAGTGTCAATTCTTTCAAACATCAGTAAAGTATGTGGACACATAGTATCCACCGAGGGAATAGAGACCGACCCAAGTAAAGTTGAGGCCTTGACCACCTGGCCACAGCCCAAAATCTAAAAGAACTGCAAAGATTCCTGGGATTCTGTGGTTATTATCGGCTTCATCAAGGACTATTCAAGAGTGATCCCCTTTACTTAACCTTACTCAAGGGTATCCCCAACCCACAAAAATACCAAAAGTCAGCGTCCCTCCAGACTGAAAGGTGTATTTTCATCCAGTGAAGTATTTGGGGCCGCTGGACTCTTGATTGTGAGACTGCTTTTCATGAGATCATATATCAACTTACCCATGCTCCAGTGCTGGCCTATGCCGATCCAAGAAAACCTACGGCCCCTGCACACTGATGCTAGCTTGCAAGGGTTGGGGCTGTGTTGTACAGAGCATGAGAACGGCCTTGAGACCAGTGGCCTTTGCCAGTAGAAGCCTGACCCCATCCGAAAAGAACTATCCTGTACATAAGTTAGAGTTCCTAGCTTTGAAGTGGGCTATTGTTGACCAATTCCATGAGTACTTGTATGGGGCTAAAATACTAGTAAAACTTGACAATAATCCTTTGACCTATGTGCAGACCTCAGCTAAGTTGGATGCCACTGGCCACAGGTGGCTTTCTGCATTATCTACATATGACTATGCTCTCGAATACCGAGCAGGTCTGAACCACATAGATGCTGATGCTCTCCCGGAGGCCTGTTCCCCAGAATGATTGGGTCGATTGGCAGAACCTGACATTCGGGCACTCTGCCGGAAGTTTGACAGGGAGGAACAAATGTCCACGGACGCAGTGGACTGCATGGTGGATTGCTTGGGACCCTCTGAGAATTGCATACCTGCTGCTTATTGCCACTTTTCTGCAATAGACATTGGTGCACTGCCTCAGCTGGACAATGACAGTATTCGGCGGGCTCAATCCCGCGATCCTATGATCAAATCAGCTTTAGAAGCCCTCTATGCAGGAAAAGATGTGTCCAAATTACGCTCCACTGATTTGAGAACTGCACTGTTATACAAAGAAGGTCCTAAGTTGAAACTGATCAATAAACTGTTATACAGAGAAACAGTAGACAGAGGGGGACAAGTAGACAAACAACAACTGGTGCTGCCCACTGCCTTTCGAGACTCAGTATTGAGGTCCTTGCACAACCACATGGGGCACCTTGGTATAGACAGAACACTTGACTTGGTGAGATCCAGATTCTATTGGCCTAAGATGGGGGCTGATGTGGAGCAACACATTCAGAACTTGTAGTCGCTGCTTACAGAGGAAAGCTTTGCCCCAGAGGGCTGCCCCCCTTGTTATCATCACCACCAGTGCACCCATGGAGCTGGTCTGTATTGATTTTCTGAGTTTGGAGTCAGATCAAAGAAATATCAGTAATGTGCTGGTGGTCACTGACCATTTCACGAGATATGCCCAAGCTTTCCCACCAAGACCAGAAAGCATCCACTGTGGCCAAAGTACTTGTAGAAAACTTTTTGTTCACTATGGGGCTCCACAAAGAATCCATTCTGATCAAGGGAGACTTTGAGAGTCGTCTGATCAAAGAGATGCTTTCTCTGTGGGGAGTCACGAAAGTCCAGAACCACTCCTTACCACCCCCAGGGGACCCACAGCCTGAGCGTTTCAGCATTGCTAGATATGCTAGGCACCCTGCACCCAAAGGACAAGCCTAGATGGAGCCAACAAATTAGCACCCTGGTACATGCTTATAACTGCACCAAAAGTGATGCCACTGGATTCTCCCCTACCGCCTGATGTTTGGAAGAGAGCTCGACTACCAGTAGATGTGTGTTTTGGGGTCTCTCTGATGGGGTTCAAGCTGACAACTATTTACAGTATGTGCAAAAGTTAAAGGCCCAGCTAACTCATCGTACCAACTGGCTCAAACCATGGCTGCCAAAAGAAATCAGCCAACAAAGAAAGGTATGATAAAAGGTGAAAGCACAGGAACTCCAGGAGGGAGATCGGGTATTGCTAAGAAATCTGGGACTGCATGGCAAGCACAAGATTGCTGACAGATGCACCATCTCCCTCACATTGTAGTGGGCAAACTAGATGATCTGCCAGTGTACAAAGTAAGGCCTGAGAATAATTCAAAAGATGTAAAAACAATGCATAGAAATCATTTACTGCCCATTGGACAAATCTTAATTGAGTCTGAGCCTAGAAGATGCCCTCTGGACCAGTGACTAGAGCTGCTGCTAGAAAGATCAAGAAAGTCTGCCCTACAGAAGCAAAGTTAAAGTGTTCCCTCCACAAGTCCCAGTTGAGCATGACTGTCAGTCCATATCGGAAGAAAGTGAGAGTGACTTTGAATACTATCCTTCTTACGAACTGAGTCAATTGTTTCGGGGCAATCCCTAGTCAATACTGGAGACAAAGCTGGGCCTTCTGGACTGTCTAAGCCCCAGCTTCATCCCTGGAGCCAATGCTCCCAGAAAGTGAAGTGCAAGCATCAGATCAGATGAAATGGAATCATTGTGCATGGTTGAACTGTTTGAGCTTTCAGGGAGGAAAATGATAGATTGGGGCAGACTGGTGATACACCGAACAAGAAGAGTATTTTGAGTGCCCTGACAGTCCACTGCCAGTGTCCGAAAGCTCTCCATGCGAGCCAAATGTTGTGGACTCAGAAACTGTAACTCCTGGAGCTGAAAGTGCCCCAAGTTCTAGCCTCTCTACCCCATGGAGACTCCTGACAAGTGAGGACAATGCTGAAAATGAGGCTCAGAGTGCAGAGACTATAACAGTTCCCCTAGAAAGACTGGTCGAGCTGTAAAGCCTGTGGTGCACCTCAGTTATGATTCACTTGGGAGGCCTGTGGACTTGCCTCTCAATGTTGTCCATAAAGGAGTGTATGTGTCCCCGAGCTCATTGCCCAAACTGAGCATCAGTGCTAACTCCAAGTTACTTGTGTTGCCCTCTAAGTATGGTGCCCTTGCCCCATCCAGCCCCAAGGTAACTGATAGGGAAGGGCCCCCTCTCTTCAGGTTTCATGTACAAGAGGTAATAACTTGAGTTATGGTACAATGTGTATGTAATACTGTGTAAAGAGTGATGTACTGCAATGTTTCAGAAATGTGTTCTTGGTAAAATGATATATTGACTGATGATTACATGTGCGAGCCTAATGCAAATGTATATGGTTGCAGTTGAAACTTATGGGGTACTTGGCGCGGACGTCAAAGCTTTCCCAAAGGCAGGAAGGTGTAACCCCTGCAAATGGGGGTTCCCAAAAGACTTCCAGGAGCTTGCTTGAATGCTCCAAGCCTGAATGGTGTTTGGCATTTAAGCCATTTATCAGTGAGTGTTTTAGAGCCTCTGGTACTGTCTCTTTAAGAGCTGTCTGCTTGCAGACATAATTAGTTGTATGGGGACTGTGTGCTTCTCTGAGTACCACTCGAGCTGCTGCCAATTCACTTCATTTTTGCAGTCACTAGGAGTGCAAAGGGAACCTATCTGAAAGATGTAACTGTTTGCCAGAAATTATTTAGAGTAATAATGAAATTACAGTTTGTCTAACCTGCTTTCTTTTGCAGTCAGAACAGTGTCTGCCTAGTTCCCCATTCTGGTTTTGAACTGCTGAACTGGACCAATCAGTGTGGGGTAAGCTAGCTCTAAAATGGTGCCTTGGACGAATCAGAACTTGGACTCATAATCTGAGCCAGCCACAAGAGGATTGTACGAGCAGTGACTCTGGGAGATGTAGTTTAGACTTCAGTGCCTTTTTGGACCAACAGCAGCAGTCTATTGTGATGACAGCCAATCCAGTCAAGAACTGGGAGGAACTCAAGGAAGTGCCGGTTTTGTCGGTTGGAGTTTCAGTTGAGCTTTGGCAGTGAAGAAGGAAGAAGCCCTGTGCTTTTCAGTGTGCAGTTTTAGTCAAAACGTGTAAGGCCCAGAGTTCGGTCTGCAGCTTGTGTAACAGCTTGTTAGGACTGAATCGTCCTGTGAAAAGAATCAAAGGATCTCTGAAGAGTAGAAACCAGGCTCACCCTGTAGAAGACTGGAGGAATTGCTGAAAATTGCACTCGGTCTGTCAGGAACTGAATCTGCTGTGTGTTCTCCCGGGTATTGTGCAGTAATTGCGATCGGGATACAGATGCAGCCTGCTTGGTATAGTGCTTTCTTTTATATGGATGTGTGAAGAGGTTTGTGTACCTCAAGTGAGCCCTGCTGACATTGAAGGACCCTATCTTATTTGGAGGTCGTGAGTACTAATTCAGGGTCGCTCCCTGTTGAATTGCCACATTAAATCCAAATGGAATTACTGTACTGCTGACTGTTTAATTCTCCTTTTCTCTGTGTGAAAGGGCCCCTACCAGCTGCCACGGTTTGGACTAGCCATTAGGGCTTGGGTACCCAGGGACAGTAACTGATAGGGATAGGCCTGTGCACAGAGCCATAGGTAGATTATTAGAGTGATAAGCTAATTAACCTGATTTCCCCTGTCCTTGTTATATCCCCTAAATAAATCAGAGCTGCTTGTTTCAGCAAAGTTATACTGCCTGAGGTATTTGTCTATGTTAAAGTACTGTACTGTGATTGTTGCACTGTATCTCATTTCACAGGAGGTCCCAGTGCGGAACCAGACCTGGGGGTAAGTGTATACTGTGAAGGTAATTCTGATATATTGTGTGGGCCACTAGTGGGAAGAAGGGGGTTGCAGTGTCCCAGAGGGCTGTGACCAAGTTAGTTTAACTATTGCAAACCCTGACCTCTGGGTGGAGGCACCCGCCATTGGATCCAGGCCCCTCAACCTGTTAGTGGCAAATCAGGCAGGGGTAGTAGCCCCCTGGGATAAGCGCCATCTAGGGGTTACATATATATATATATATATATATATATACAGTGGCATCCCCAGGATGAAACGCACTTTTAACGCACTCTGCAGTATGCTGCAGCAGACCTACTGAATAAAGCAATGTAATTTCAATGGCAATTAGTCCCCTTTGTCATGCAGGAAACTATGGCATTCACTTCATCTTGGCAGTATCACATTTTCTTGAATGACAAAGGGGACTAATTACCATTGAAAATACATTCCTTATTCAGTAGGTATTCTGCAGCATTCTGCAGAGTGCTGCAAAATGCTGTAGAATTGCATTTCACCTTGGGGACACCACTGATTGTGCATATACGCCACTCATGAGGTTACCCGAGGTCAAACAGCACTTGTGTAGATAAATCATTTATCTGACAGCTCACCATTGTATATTTCATTTATGCAATAGGGATGCTTTCTGTCAGTGCAGGGATATTTGCTTTGATTGCTTATGTTTTTTTGCATATGTTTTTCAAAAAAGTGAACAAAAGGAAAAACTTACTTACCATAGTAATCTTATTTCTTCCCAGAGATGCTCAGGTATTCATAACTTTATGCGGTAAGCCCGGAGGGTTGGACTGCCCGGAGAGATGGAACACATGCAAATGAGTAGAATTATTTGCACGTGAGCATCTTTCAAATACTGCCTCTACCAACTGTGGTGTTCTAACCTCTTCAGATTTGTGAGAAGCCTGGAAGTCAGGCATTAGGAACTAATGTAAGTAATATTCTATAAAAAGAGGGGTGTCCTCTAATTAAAGCATCGAATTTAGATGAAACCTCCAAAGGGAGGATAACTCTTGACAAAAAACACATCAAATAAAACTCCAAGAGGAGAACATTGAAAAACTCCAGTTTAAAAACGATTAAAACAGAGAAATGCAACAAAATCAATATGGCTTGGTGGCACCAGCATGCAGAGTGCAGAGGCTGAAGTTCTGGAAGGGGAGGAAGGGAGGGACTTATGAATACCTGAGCATCACTGGGAAGAAATAAGATTACTATGGTAAGTAATTTTTTCTTCCAACCCCAGTAATGCTCAGGATATTCATAACTGTATGCAGACTACCAAACAGTACCACTGGAGCTGGACACAGAACTTTATTTTGGAAACAGGCTCTGCAGGACTGCTGTGCCAAACCTAGCATCACCCCCCGGATAAAATATCCAGGTTATAGTGTTTTGTGAAGGTGTGTACTGTTTTCCAGGTAGCTGCTTTGCAAATGTCCACCAAGGGAACCTCCCTGGCAGCTGCAAGAGTAGCAGCAGTTCCTCTTGTAGAATGCGCCCTCAAACCGGTTGGGGGCTCTTTACCTACCTTAGTGTAGCAGAACTGATTACACTGGACTATCCACCGAGAAACTGATCTTTTTGAGGCTGGTTTACTCTTTCCTACATCCCCATATGCAAGGAAATGTTGTTTTCCATTTTTCCTATGGTCTTTAGTAGCTGTCATGTAATAGCTGATAGCCTTTTCCACATCCAGACTGTGTAATCTTCTTTCACCAGAACTGGTATGGTCTGTGAAAAAGACAGGTAGAGTGATTGATTCAGATAAAAGTCTGAAACAACTTTAGGGAGAAACTGTCTGTTAGTTCTGAGGACTACCTTATCTCTGTGAAATGAGATATAGTCTTGGTCAATGCAGAGAGCTTGGAGCTCCCTAATTCTCCTTGCAGAAGTAATAGCCACTAGGAAGACTGTTTTCCAAGTAAGGTATTTCAAGTGGGCAGTAGCCATGGGCTCAAAGGGAGGGCCCATGAGCTTGGCTATACACACATTCAAATCCCAAGCAGGCACTGGTGCCCTGTGAAGTGGGTGTAAATGCATCAGTCCTTTAAAAAATCTTTTGAAAAGTTTATCAGATGCTACTGACACCTTGGTCCCCACAGAAAGGTAGGCAGACACCACTGCTAAATGAACCTTAAGGGAACTGGGTTGCAAACCTTGTGAGTGCAAATGAGTGAGATAGTCCAGGACAACTGAAACTCCAGCCTTTTGTGGCATAAGGTTCATGCTGGAACACCAGAGAGAAATTCTCTTCCATTTGGAAGAACAAGTTTTCTGTGTGGAGGTTTTTTTATAACCCTTTAAAATATTTAGGACAGCTTCTGAAAGATTTAAAGCTGCATACTCTAATTCCTCAAGAGCCATGCTTTGAAATGAAGGGACTTGAGATTCGGATACAACAATGTTCCCTGATTCGAAGTCAGGAGATTGTGTCTGAGGGGCAACTGTATTGCTTTGCTGAAAGACATGGAGAGCAGAAGAGAGTACCATGGCTGCCTGGGCCAATCCGGAGCTATCAAGATCAGAGATGGTGAGAGGGACTTTAGCTTCAGTAACACCCTGAAAACCAGGGGGAAAGGGGGGAAAAGCATACAGATGCCTGCCTGTCAAGTCCAGAACCAGGGCATCCAGAGGAACTGTGCCCTGTGCTGGTGGTCTGCAGCAATATTGAGGTAGTTGGTGGTTCTGCTGGGATGCGAACAAGTCTATCTCTGGAGTGCCCCACCTTCTGAAAATAACTTGTACCACCTGCTTATTCAGAGTCCATTTGTGATGGGCCTGGTTGATGGGGCTTAGTGTATCTGCCAAAGTATTGTCCTTTCCTGGCAAGTGAATTGCCTGTAAAGAGACCTTCAGAGAGTACGCCAGTGTCCAAATCTTCATGGACTCTGTGCAGAGGAGGCCTGACCTGGTGCCTCCCTGTTTGGTTATGTAATACATTGTGGTGGTATTGTCTGTTCTGATCTGAAACACCCTGCCCATTATCAGTGAAGAAAAACCCTTTAGGTCTAGGAAGATTGCTCTTAGCTCCAGTAAATTTATGTGCTGAAGGGACTCTGCTGCTGACCAGATTCCCTGAGTCGTGTGCTTTCCTAAGTGGGCGCCCCAGCCCAATAGGGATGCATCTGTTGTGAGTACCAGAGAGGGGTTTTCTCTCTGGAAAGGCACTACCTGCCTTAAATTGGATTCCTGTTTCCACCACAAGAGGGCCCTTAATAGTGGTCTTGTTACTGGTATAAGCTTTGAAAAGGGGTAATTTTTCTGACTCCAGTGAGACCTGAGGTGAAACTGGATGTCTCACATATGGAATCTGGATCCTTGCACTGTGCCTGTGGATGCAGCCCTATGGCCTAGTAGCTGCAGAAACTGCCTTGCAGTTTTTGATCGGTTCAGGATGAAGGAGTTTGCTATTGACCAAAGACTTTGCACCCCGTCTAAGGGTAAAAAGGCTCTGCCCTGAAGTGTGTTGATTTCTGCCCATATAAACTGCAAAGTTTGAGCAGGGGTTAGAACTGATTTCTTTTGGTTTATTATGAAACCCAGAGACTCTAAGAGGGCCTGGCTGATTCTTAGGGAGTTCCTTACTTGGTCTGGTAAGTTTCCCACCACCAGCCAATCGTCCAGGTAAGGAAAGACAGTCAGTCCCTGTCTTCTTAGATATGCCACTACAGCAACTAGGCCCTTTGTGAATACCCTTGGTGCTGAGGAAAGACCGAAGGGAAGAGCTGAAAATTGATAGTGGCCTGAAGGGAGTCTGAATCTGAGATATTTTCTGTAAGATTCCTTTATGGGAATATGGAAATAGGCGTCTTTCAAGTCCAGTGATGCCAGTCAGTCCCCTTTTTGGATCGTTGGCAATATTCGAGCCAAAGTTACCATTTTGAACTTTGTTTTTTTCAGGTGCTTGTTCAAAGCTCTGAGATCCAATATTGGCCACCACTCCCCACTTTTTTTTGTAGTTAGGAAGTATCTTGGGTAAAAACCCTTTCCTCCCAGGGTGGTAGGGACTAATTCCACTGCTCTGAGATGCAACAGTTTCTGAACCTCTGCTTCTGGTAGTGTTCTCTCTGATAGAGGAGATGAGCAGTAAACCCTGGTCTTTTGTGGAGGAAAAGATCTGAAATCCAGAGACAGACCCTGACCCACTATCTCCAGCACCCACATGTCTGTGGTGATGCTTAGCCAAGCCTGAAGGAAGTGGGAGAGTCTGCCTCTGACAGGGAGGGAGGGAGGAGGTGGCCTGAGCCTCAAGGGTTTTGCTTTGGTTGGGGCTGAGGTTGGGTTTGAGAGAGCCTCCTAGAGCCCCTACTACCCCTACCCCTAGAGTATCCCTGTTGTGGATACTGCTGATATTGGGGCACAGCTACTGGCTGGAAAAAGGGTCTGGTCATAAAAGACCTTCCTCTTCCCCCTCCCTTCCATAGGGCCTAGTGGATGGAGAAGCACGCTCCTTAGCAGAGTTGCTTCTATAGGTTGCCTTATACTCATCCACTTTTTTCATGTATGCAACCGTGGATTCCCCAAAAAGAGAGTTTCCCTCTAAAGGAAAATCCAGGGCCTTGGATTGAGTATCCTGAGTAAGGTTCGTGGCCCTGAGCCAAGCAAACCTTCTCTGTGCCACGGTGTTAGCCATCCATCTGGCTGCAGTGCCATTAGAATCAGCAGTCATCTGGAACTGGTACTTAGCCGCCTCCAGCCCAAACCTGGCAGTTTCAGCCAGGTCTTCAGACAAGGGTGAGGGGGGCTTTCATGGACATGTCCAGTACCAACTGCCACAGAGATTTTTGATACTGGGCAGCATAAGCTTGAAAAGTGGCCTGTCTCATGGCCAAAGAGGCTGATAAGTAGCCTTTTTTGGCCATACTATTCATTTTTCTGGAGTCCTTGTCTAGATGGTGGGAGGACAGGGGGACTCTGACTTTGTCGCAGGCTGCCTGCTGTATAACCCCTTGATGGTCAGGATGGGAGAAAAGGAAATCATCTCCCATCCTGTCCAACTGATACTTCTTATCTATTCTCCTATCAATAGGAGGAACAGAATTAGGGGTCTGTAGAAGTTTTAGGGTGTCTTTTTGGAAAAATGTGTATACTGGCAAGAGGAGGGCTTTTGTGGGTGTCAAACCCATCCTATTTAAATGTTCAATTTCCTCCTCATCCTCAGTCTGCTCTGTGGTAGCAAAATCAAGAGCATCTGCCATTCTCCTTACAAATGTAAAATGTGAGGAGTAATCCTCTGACACCCTGGGAGGAGAACCAAAATCATGCTCAGGAGATACCTCTGGAGGAATTGGTTCATCATCCTGAAAAGGATCATCTTCCTCTTCATAATATTGCTCCTCCTGTAAAGAGAGCAACACACCACTGCTGGCCTGGGGACCCTGGGTAGGGGCAGGCTGCTGGGGAACAAAGTTTTGCAGTGCATGGATAACTTTAAAAGCCTGGGCTATCTCTTGAGCCGAGGGCATAGCAGGCATCTGCGCAGAAGTCCCTGGTTTAGCAGGAGAAGATTCTGCATGCTTGGTTTTTTTGAGTTTCTTTGAGGAAACTGGGGAGTCAGCCAGTTCTTTCCCTCTTTTTTCCCCTTTTTTGCCCGTATCAGGTGCAGGGGTAAGCAAACTTGTGGGTTCAGCCACAGCAGATTGGGGTGTCAGCTGGTCAGAGCCAGAGGGACCCCTAGGAAATTTTTTGTTCAGCCTTTCAAGGCGTTTTTCTACATTTTTTTTCGGGAACATTTTACAGACTTCACAATCCTGATCCAGATGTTCAAATCCCAGATAAGCCACACATAAGGTGTGCTTGTCTGCTTTAGCAAATACATCTCCACATTTTAAACAATTCTTGAAACTGGGTTCTCTGGTTCTCTTTTTGGGTTTCTCTGATATGGTAATGTCTAAAACCGAGAAAACACACTAACCGCTAAGTAAAGAATAAAGTGCGGTTATTTAAAAGCTAAAACCTTTTTGATGCGGTCGGTTCCAGAACCGATGGGAACCGGAGGAACCGAACCCAGGAGATGACAGGTGAACCGGATCAGCAGTTCTGTAACCGATAAAAAGCAGTTACAAAAACAATACAATAGACTAAAAGACTAAACTCATAATAGACCAAAACAAGGCTCTTTAATCAGAGCACCCCAATAACTTAAAACAACTAACCCAGTTCCCCCACGGTTATACCGAACCGCGAAGAACCGGAAAAAATATGTAATTTAAGCAATAAACAACATTTACACTAACAATTAGTAGAGGCAATAAAAGAAATAGAAAATACTTAATTTTTTAAGGTTTTGAATCTTCTTTCACGCGAAAGAGTAAGACGACCACTCCAAGCGACCAAACTTTCAGGCAGAGAGAAAACTCTGAAGAGGTTAGAACACCACAGTTGGTAGAGGCAGTATTTGAAAGATGCTCACGGGCAAAGAATTCTACTCATTTGCATGTGTTCCATCTCTCTGGGCAGTCCAACCCTCCAGGCTTACTGCATAAAGTTATGAATTTCCTGAGCATTACTGAGGTTAGAAATTGCATTTTCGGCTCTTTTTTGCTAATTATAAAAAAATCTATAAGGTATCTATAAATGAAACACCACTATTTTGTAGACAATTTTGTTCTGAACAATGTTCATGCTCACAGTACCATGCTATATTTTTTCATTTTAAAGTTATTCGCATTTGAATAGTGGTAGTACTGCTACTGAGGCTGAACGTTCTAAATGAGTTCTGGAGTGACTGTGACATAGCTACTATATGGATAAATTTGATTTATTCAATGGCTGTGAAGATAAATGGATTTATTCAATGAGTTTTCAGCCCACTCCTATTGCATATAGAGATATATAATATATATATATATATATATATATATATATAAATAGTATGTCTTCTGTAAGCACCCTTTACAAACTATGTAATGAGAGGCTTCCGGCACCATGCAATTCTGTTTAAAGTTGGACCAGCATAACATTCTGTGGTGATTTGCATATGCAGCCCATGATGCTTTGCATTGTGTGGGCATGTGTGATTTTGTATTTACATATATATATATATATATATACACACACACACACACACACGCCACAAATCACCATAAATTTTGTTTAGCTTGCTTTTTTACGCTGGGCTAACTATGACCCAGACCTGTAAAACTATATTAGGGTTGGCTCATTTTTATGTTTGCTTCCACGCATGCGCAAGAAACATAGTGCCATCATACGAGTTTTCGTAGGTGTGCCTCCCCCACTTCCAGTGCCTTGCTCCTTTTTGCAGGTGTGGCTGCTCCACACCAATGATGTCTGAGCTGTCTATGACAACCATTCAGATGCAGTGGCGTACAGTTCTGAGAAAAACACCACTGCAATCAGCGGTGGTAACATGTAGGCAATTTGCATACTGCAAATTGCCAACACGTCAGCACTGCATCTGAACTGTCATAGACAGTTCGTCTCCCCCCCACTAACACCTACGTAGCAGACTGGGAGCCCACCCCAGCATACTCATGTGCTCCCTTCCAGCCCGGCACACTGTATGACTGACAGGGTTGCTCAATCCCCCGTCGGCTCCACTGCCCCCCCCAAAAAGTAAACTTCCTGGTGCCACGCTGGGAGCCCACCCCAGCGTTGCCGAAGTCTGTGGCCCACGGGGGTTGCCCAATTCCTCATCGGCTCCACTGTCCCCACCCCAATAAACTTGCAGGTACCACTCTGGGAGCCCACCCCAGCATGGCAAAAGTCCCACGTCGTCTTAAAAAAAAACCTAGAACAAAAGAAAACGGTCCCTCGTTAATTCTCTTACCCCCTCAAACCCAATCCACGCCCACCCTCTGTGTACACCACTTCCCCACACACACGCACCCCATACTTACCTCCAGAGGCCAGCGCGACGATCTTCGGTGGACCAGGACCACGTCTGCACTCTTCAAAGCCGACTGCGAACTGAAGAAAATGCTGGTAAGTTGTATAATGACATAAATGGGTTTTATTTCAACTTTGGTGCATATCTCGGCCATTTTGGGGATTTATTTCACCAAATTTTCAACATGGGGTTCTTCGGACCCCACCTCATGAACTCAGCCATTGTCACTTTGTTATTCAGTCCCGAAAGGTGATTTCGTGCTCACTGCGCAGAACCACCTTTCAGGACCAAGTAACAAAATGACAGTGTCACAGTTCATGAGGTAGACCCCACCAAACCCTGTGTTGAAAATTTGGTGTAAAAATTCCCCAAAATGACTGTTTTACAAGCGTGCGTTGCGCAGTTCCTACGCACGCTTGTAACTTTGAGAATTTTTACTATTTTCACCTCCAGATTTATAACATTGCCATTTTACCACACCTCCTTATAGGCAGTATAGCTGATATTTTCATATCTTGCCAAAATATGTTTCGCGCATGTAGCGCTGTGCAAAGCGCGATCGGTTAATGTAAATCAATGTTTGGGACAGATTAAGAAAATCACAGTGACACTGTTCATGAGCAGAGGTCTTAAAATGGCTATGTTAAAAATTTGGTGACAAAAGTCCATAAAATGACTGTGTTACGAGTGTGCATTGCGCAGTTTCCATGCACCCTCATAAGTTCACGAATTTGTAATATTTTCAGTCCAGATTTTCAACACTGGCATTTTTCCACACCTTGTTATGAACAGTACAGCTGTCATTTTTTTACGCTCTGAACGAAATGTGTTTTTGCACTTCCGGCGCACAAATGCGTGGTTGCTGTGGGAAATCAGTGTTCGGGACAGATTAAGAAAATCATAGTGACACTGTTCATGAGCGGAGGTCCCAAAATGCCTGTGCTGACAATCTGCTGTAAAAAATCCCCAAACTGATTACATTTTGGGTGTGCGTTGCTCAGTTTCTACGCACACTCTTGACTTCACCAGTTTTTTTATATTTTCATTCCAGATTTTCAACATTGCCATTTTTTACACCTCCCCAAGAACAGTACAGCTGTCATTTTTCACATCCTATTTGAAATGTGTTTTCGCACCTGTGGTGCCAAATGGCGTAGTTGCTTTGCAAAATCAGCTTTCGGCTAATAAACTGATATTGCCACTGTTCATGAGGTGGGGGTCACAAAAAACCCATGTTGAAAATTTGGAGTGAAAATACCAATGAATGCCTGGGGCGTTAGGGTTTCTAACCATAACGCCCCACCCTGTAGAGACTGACAGGCATCAGGGGTGTGACTTGGGATTGTCGCCTGTAATGCTCATGCCATTGCACCACCACCCACACCCTGCAGCCAGTGACAGGCATCGAGGTGTGCCTTGGACTCTTCGGCCCCAAAGTTCATCCCATTCTCCTATACTGCACCCATCTGACCGTATTTCCTTATAGAACGGGGTGAGCATAAGGCCCAAAGACCCCAAGGCACTCCGTGACACTTGTCGGTGTCTGCAGGGCAGGGTGTGGTGAAATGGCATAGGCATTATGCCTGACGACCCAAAGGCACACTCCAATGCCTGTCAGTCTCTGCAGGGTGGTGGTGTGGTTGGCTTCAGTTCAACACTTCACTGCCATTCCTATTATGCTTCTCTCAGACTCCTACACTACCAATGTCAATGCCAGCAAGCAAACATTCGGCATTGACAAATGCTTGTTCCCTGTGGTATGATACAGACAAGGAACACTGATGATGCCTGTATAGGGCAAAGCACATGTCTGTGCTTTCTCTTCTCACCCATTGTAGACTGTGTGAGAGGCTCGTTAGCACCATGCATTCCTGCTTAAAGTAAAACCAGCTTAAATGTTCATGGTGATTTGCAAATATATCCCATGATGTCTTGCACTATGGGTGTATGAGTGATTTTGTATTATTTTGAAACCTGGCTTTGTTTTCAATGCCTTTTTTGGGTAACCCTTGCCTCGGTACTTTTGTACTGAGGTTCTTTGTCTTTTTAGCTTTATTCATTAAGGTGTTTTAGAGAGAGAGAGAGAGAGAGAGAGAGAGAGAAGAGAGAAGAGAGAGAGAGACATATCTTGTTTTCCAAGGAATCCTATTCAAGCAGCATCATGAACGTTCCCCTTCTCACAGTTAAACAACTACTACAGTATATCAACCTGTACAATTAACCAGTCACTATAATCCTCCCCCCACTACCCCTTCTCCTGCCTTTTTTCCCCCTGCCCCTCACAATTTCTTCCATCCTTCCCTGCTGAACGAAGTGCTAACAACACTTCATTCACCCTTCAAACTAGTGCCATCTGCACATTAATAATACACCTAGCAGTGCCTTGTTCATACTCCAGTTGTGTTCCAATTTGCACTTACATTACTCATTGCTCTTTGGATGCTCTGCCAAACTCACCTCGTTCATTTTGTTGCTATATAGTTTTGATTTGTATAACTGACTGTTATAAGTTATTGCTCTACTCTCCTCGTCCACCGCCCCCCCCCCCCAGAAGCATCTGGATAATAAACATTATGCACTCACCGTAATTCTTGATCTTCCAGAAGAAAAAATTACTCACCTTAGTAATTGCTTTTCTTCTCATGGAGTCTTGCTGTATTAGGACTATAGCAGTCAGCCTCAGCCTCTGAACTGCCCCGGAGAGGAAAGGGTTAACTCCAGAGAAGTCTGGAGTTCCACAGCGAGGGCGCTGTTCAAAGTTTGTCTGTGCAGTTTGGAAGTCAAACTGCCAGATTCTTTATTAGAAGCTAAACTAATATAGCAAGTCTGTGTGGAAAACCCTACACTAGCCATTGGCTACCTACCAGTAGTAGAACTACAAAAACACACAACAATCACAGAATAGCAACAAAATTATTAAATATTGTTAGCATCACTGAAAAGAAGCATTAACAGACCCCTCTCTCCAAAAGACTCAAGTCCAGGGAGGGGCCACCTACAGACTCAACGAACAACAGAATTACCTAGTTCCTAAACCCAATAAGCAAGAAAAAGGCATGACACAGTGCTTGCACTAATTTGCCAACCCATACCAAGGAGGAGTTCAGGCGGGGTAGGAGGGAGGTTGTCCTAATACAGCAAGACTCCATGAGAAGAAAAGCAATTACTAAGGTGAGTAATTTTTCTTCAAACACCATGAAGTCTTGCTGTAATTAGGACTATAGAAAATACACAGCAGTACCTCCATGGAGGAGGTCAGAACCTACTTGGGAAATAGGCTCTGAAGCACAGCTGTGCCAAAACGGGCATTCCTCCTGGATTGAACATCCAAGGAGTAATGTTTGGTAAAGGTGTGAACTGTTTTCCAGGTAGCAGCTTGACAGATCTCCAAAATGGGAATATCTCTAGCAGCCGCTAGAGATGCAGCTGTACCTCTGGTAGAATGAGCCCTCAATCCTGAGGGGGGCTCTTTACCCAGTTTTTGGTAACAGAATTGGATACAAGAGACAATCCACCTTGCAATTGTTCTCTTAGTGGCAGGTCTCCCTTTGCCGACTTCCCCATAGGTAAGGAAGAGCTGGAGGGATTCAAACCTATGACCCTTGGTGCGTTCCAAATAGTAGCTTAGAGCTCTTTTGACGTCCAGACTGTGCAATCTCCTCTCCCCTGAAGAGGAATGCTCAGTGAAAAATACTGGGAGAGAGATGGATTGGTTGAGATGAAAATCTGAGACCACCTTTGGTAAAAACCTTCTATTAGTCCTAAGGACTACCTTGTCCCTATGAAAAGAAATGAAATCTTCTTCCACTGACAAGGCTTGCATCTCACTTATACGTCTAGCAGAAGTGATGGCCACTAGAAAAACAGTCTTCCAAGTCAAAAACTTGAGGTCTGCCGAAGACAGGGGCTCAAAGGGGTTGCATTAGCTGAGCAATGCAAACATTCAGGTCCCAAGCAGGAACTGGTTCCGAAAAGGAGGGTTAGTGTGAAGTAACCCCTTAAAAAACTTGAAATTACAGGGTGAGAAGAGATGGAAGCAGGTTTACCTGCTGACACATAAGCGGAGACTGCTGCCAGATGAACCCTTAAGGTAGCTGGCTTAAGGCCTAGAGAATTTAAGTGGACCAGATAGTCCAATAAAACAGTCAAATCAGCAGATTCTGGGAGATTTGCTTCCCAGAGCACCAAATGGAAAACCTCTTCCACTTAGAATTATAGGTGGCCTAGTAGAAGGCCTTCTGGCCGCCTTCAAAATATCCAAGACACCTTGAGAGAGGTGTAGATCAGCGATTCTAGCTCCTCAAGAACCAAGCCTTGAGGGTGGAGGGAACTGAGGTTCGGATACCACATCTCCCTTGTGCACAGGTCAACAGGTCGTGGGTCCTGGGCAAGCTCAGGGAGGTGGACAATCAGGGACAGAAGGAGAGGGTACCAGGGCTGTCTGGCCCAATCTGGAGCAATCAGAATCACCTTGCAGGACTGAGTTCTGATCCTCACTAGTACCCTGAAAAGGAGAGGGAAGGGAGGGAAGGCATATAGATATTTCCCCTCCCAATCCAACTGAAAGGCGTCCAGTGGGACTGATCCCAACACTGGAGGTCTGCAACAAAACAGAGGAAGTTGGTGGTTGTCTGGGGCTGCGAAAAGATCTATCTGAGGGTGCCCCATCTGGAAAGACTGACCCCAGCACTAGAGGGTTCAGGGCCCATTCGTGGTGGCCCTGAGAAATCCTGCTGAGGGCATCCGCTAGACATTGTCCTTCCTGGAAGGTGAACTGCTATCAGGGAGGTATTCAGGGTAAGCCAGAGACCACAGCTTCATTGCTTCGTGCACAAGGCAGAAGACTGAGTGCCCTTGCTTGTTGATGTACCACATTGTTGTGGTATTGTCTGTCCTGACTTGAACTACCTTGTTCTGGACAGAAGCTGAAAAGGCCTGGAGAGCTAAGAGGACAGCCCTGAGCTCCAGAAGGTTGATGTGGAGCAGAGATTCCTGAGGAGACCACACTCCTGAGTGGAAAGGTCGCCAATGAGCCCCCATCCTAGGAGGGAGGCATCTGTGGTAAGTGTGAGGGAGTGAGGAATGGGTAAGAAGGGGACCCCTTGAGTTAGATTGCTCTGGTCCTGCCACCACTGAAGGGCCAGGATCAGAGATCTTGTCACTGGGACTAATTTGGTGAGGGGTCCTTCTTTGGAACCAAAAAGATCTCAGGTGGAATTGGATGTCTCATCTGG
Source organism: Neoceratodus forsteri (assembly GCA_016271365.2). Taxonomy (NCBI): domain Eukaryota; kingdom Metazoa; phylum Chordata; order Ceratodontiformes; family Ceratodontidae; genus Neoceratodus; species Neoceratodus forsteri. The sequence continues at coordinate 718,757,494 of CM057450.1, forward strand.
AATCTTGCTCCCTGCACGACAGCTGTGGGCGCAGCCATGTGTCCTAGGAGTTGCAGAAAGTGCCTTGCTGGCCGAGAGACCCGCATGGTAAAGGAAGATGCCAGGGCAATGAGTCTGTCCACTCTCTCGGAGGAGATATGCCCTGGCAGACTTTGTGTTCAACTCTGCACCTATGAAAGTTAGTACCTGAACTGGTTCGAGAACTGACTTGGAAGATTCAACAGGAATCCCAGAGAGGTGAGAAGCTGCTGGGTGACCAACAAGTGAGATTTTACGTGATCTGGAGACTGACCCACTATGAGCCAGTCGTCCAGGTGGGGAAAACAGCCACCCATGCCTTCTCAGATGAGCCACTACCACAGCCAGACATTTTGTGAAAACCCTTGGGGCAGAGGTAAGGCCGAAGGGCATTGCTCTGAACTGATAGTGGCCAGAAGGTAGTTCAACCTGAGGTACTTTCTGTGAGAAGGCCTGATCAAGAAATGAAAATAGGCGTCCTTGAGGGTCCAAGGAAGCTAGCCAGTCTCCTGGTCTCAGGAGGGCAAAATCATTGCCAGAGTTAACATTTTGAACTTTGGTTTCAGAAGATGCTTGTTCAGGAACCTTAAATCTAAGATGGGCCGCCATTCTCCTGTCTTTTGGGGTAAGGAAATACCTTGAATAAAGACCCTTGCCCTGATGGCAAGGGAACCCTCTCTACTGCTTTGCATCCCAGCAGAGAAGAAACCCTGTTTCCAAAGCAAGGGCTTCCAAAGGATTCTGAGGTGGAAATGTCTGGCCTCATCTTTGGGAACTGTTTGAAACTGAGGACCAGACCTTGGCCTACCACCTCCAGAACCCACTTGTCCGGAGTTAGGACAACCAGTTCTGGCTGAAATAAGCCAACCTGCCCCCACCGGTACAGGAGATTCGGCCTGGGCACCCCATCAGGGTGCCTGCTTGGCAACTGTTTTTGGCTGAGAAGAAGGGACGGTCTGCCTGAGCCCGTCTGCCCTGCCTCTGAAGAAACCCCTCTGAACAAAGGCTAGAGGCTTGGGCTTGATAAAAGGCCTGTGGTAAGGCCTACCCCTACCCCTGGGGCATGCCTTTGGGGGGGGGCATGCCTCTCTTTAGCTTGGGCACTTTTGTAGGTAGTTCTGTATTCATCCATTTTTTTCATGTAATTTTCTGTCTGATCACCAAACAGAGAGTTACCTACTACAGGGAAATCCATAGCCTTTGCCTGAGTGTCTTGGGACAAATTAGTGCATCTGAGCCATGCCAACCTACGGAGAGCTACAGAAGTGGCCATGACCCTAGAAGAAACATCATTAACATCAACAGCAGTATGAAATTGAACTTTAGAGGCCTCAATGCCATCAGCAGCCACCTGTTCCAACTCACTAGCCAGCTGACCCTGGGCCTGCTTGGCTAACTGCAAATAGTATCCCATCTAGACTTCTGATATCTAGCCACATAAGCCATGTAATTAGCCTGCCTGAGTCCCAAAGAAGCTGCCATATATTGCTTTTTGCCATGGTATCAATCTTCCTGGAATCTTTGTCAGGGGATGTGATGCCAAGGGAATATTACCTTGTCACAGGCTGCAGCTTGAACAACACCTACATGACTACACTGCTCAATGAGGAAGTCTGTATCTGGGCCTGATAAAGTTACCCTGTCCATTTTTTGTCTACAGGAGGGACAGAATGAGGATTTTTAAAATCTTTGTTGTTTGCTTCCTAAATGATTTATGCAAAGGAATAGACAACCTTCTAGACTCTGGAATATCCATCATTTCAACAAAATCAGGCTCCTCTTGCTCATCCACAGCCTCCTCTAAAGGGAGCTGGAGGTTTCTGCCACCTTTTATAAAACACAAAATGAGAGGGACTCAGACAACAGGGGAGACTCTAAGGGTCTGTCTGGAGAAATGTCCGTTCAATGGCACGTCCAGACCTTCCCAGTCACAAATGCACTGATCAAATTCCTCCCCCTCCTGTGGTTCATAAAACTCCTCAATAACATAATCTTGAACCCCTGGACCTGGACGAGCCACCCCTCTGCCACTTGTGGAGGGCTCTCCAAGTCCCTGAGACAAAAGACTGAACAATCTGTATGGCTTTTGCTATTTCTGCAACAGTTGGAGAAACTATCTTAGACTCCAAACCTGCTGATTTCTTTGTCTTTTTGCTGGTGCTGGTTCCTCTGAACCAGCCTTTCTCTGGCCCGAGGAAGTAACGCCCTGGTCAGAGGGCACTCCCTCTGGTCCAGTGGGTACTGGACCGGGCTGGCCATCCGGGTCAGCGGACTTTTTGGCCTCTCGTTCCCTGAGCCGGCCCAATCTCTTCTCCAGGGTGGCTGCAGGGAAATTTTACATATCTGGCAGTCTGAAAGGGGTGGTCAGCCCCCAGACAATAAACACAAGTGGTGTGTGGGTCAGCCTTGGCAAAAGGCTTCCCACAAACATCATGTTGACTTGGCCCGGTTTTCTTTGGGTTTCTCAGACATAGTGCCAGCCTAACCAAAACTTGCCCTTTTCTTCAGGCCGTGCCAGAGCAAGACACCCTTATCGGTTCCTAACCGTGTCACGGGTATTGGAAAAAACCCGATTAAAAATGAGGGTTTTTTTAGAACCGATAAGAACCGGGTACCTCACGTCTAAAAATTCACCAAAATACAAGAAACGATCAGTTCAGACTGAACCGATAATTATTTCCACACAGACTAAATTTTCGTTTTACTTACGGTTACCAGATAGAGCTTAAGCCCGAACCGCGGTAATTTTGAGACTTTTGCCGGTTTTCTGAACCGAAGGAACCGACCAGCTTGCGTAGTGAACCCGAGCTGAAGGAGCTGATCTCCGGGCGACTGTTCAGTGAAGCGGAGTAAAGAATCTGGCAGTTTGACTTCAAACTGCACAGATAGAGCTTTGAACAGCGCCCTTGCGCTGTGGAACTCCAGACTTCTCTGGAGTTAACCCTTTCCTCTCCGGGGCAGTTCAGAGGCTGAGGCTGACTGCTATAGTCCTAATTACAGCAAGACTTCATGGTGTTTGAATATCTTTACTATTTATTCACACTAATGGGTCTTGCTGAAGGCACTAGGACCCCATGGGAACAAAATATTTTGCAGCTTAGTGAGGATCGGCATTGGTGTTGGCACCACCCACGAGGCCAACTTACTGATGTTGCTCACGTGAGCCAGCCAGCCACTAACCAATGCCAGCCCCCCTCGTCAGTTCTGTTAGCAAGGAGGAGAAAACAAGTATGGGGGGGGAGAGAGAGGGCTACAGACTGTTAGCCCAAAGGGATAGAAAAAGGATATAGGTTATAAAAATAAATAAAACCTGACTGCCAACTAGGAGAACTAAGGGATGGGCCTAAGAGTAGCACAAGAGTAGTGGGAATTACAGTTGGAGCCTAATTCAGCCACCTGGACAGGAAAGTGGAGAGCAATGGGCAGCAGCCCTAGCATACAGCTCTGGCTGATACACCAAGGCCTGGGGGACCTCTGTGTAGTTAAGATGGTAGAATGCTATCTAAATAAAACATCTTAGTACTCCCATGTGGACATATAATTTATTAGGGCAAAAATCCCAACAGTGCTCCAGAGGAGCAGATAGCAGGTATGACCAGACAAAGTTTGGGAGCACAAAATACTATGTTCTTGCCACTCCAAAAGTAATAAAGAAAGGAGATGAAAAAATGTGAAAAATGTGAAAAAAAAATGTTAATTCCAACAGCTAAGTATAGAATAAGTCCCCAGCCCAACAGGCTGAGAAGTGCAGTGCACAAAATCGTATTGTATCTGCCTCTGCCTGCAATACAGGAAAGTTAAAACTGCACCTAGTACCAAGTGCCAGGTGTTGCTATGTAGCAGAAGCATAGAGGTATGGAGAAGGTGGAGCCAGCTGCAACCTCAGCAATAGGGATACACCCTAAGAGAGATATCCATTTTAGCAAGAGAAAGAGCTGTTAAAGGGAGAATACACCCCCCAGGATTTTCCTTTTCCTTTTTTTTTTTACCTATGGGAAGTGTACATGGGGACCAACATCCCAATTTTATGTTTATAAAAAAAAAAATGAAGATTTACCGCCAAGAGGGGAAGGAACAGCTCCCAAAGAAGAGTGGCAAAAAGCATGCCAGAGGCACAACAGGGTTAGCTGCCCAGAGGCCCTGGCTCTTACCTGAGCAGGGGATGTTTGGTGGGTGTGTGAATGAACAGTGAAGATATTCTGGAAGATAGAACATGTAAGTACTCACCATATAGTAGATCTTCGAAAGAATATTTTACCTTAGGCTACACCACTGGAACTATAGCCATGTGAGCATTAGGACCACACCAAAACTTTGCTAGCCAGGAGCCTCCCACAATGACATCACGTATTAGCATCTATATAAGCGTGGGCAGCCCCATTTCTCCTCAGTTCTCCACTGGAGATTGTGCTCAGAGGACTCCCTTCTTGGGGAACCAGGAGATTATATCAGTGCCTCTGATATTAGGCAGAGGCAGGTGCAGGATATAGCAGCCATGAAAATTCCCAAGGCAGAACTGGAGCCACATTCCCATATAGCTGATAAAGGGGAAGGGAGAAGGGTCGGTATCGCCTAAGGCAGGGGTTCTCAAATGGTGAGGCCAGCTTCCTTGGGGAGGCCCCAACCTGTTCCAGGGGAGGCTCAAGTAAGTCTGAAAAAGTACTGTATTTAAATTTTGTTTTATATATGTTGAGTGAAGAGATGATGCAAACTGAAAGAGGATAATAGTAGCTGGAATTAATGTATTTGTTTACTAATAGGTGACAAGGGAAGGTGAATAAGCCAAGGCTCATTTCAGGTGTACACGGGGAAGGGTAGGTAGTGAATACATTTCAAAAGGTAACTGCAAAACAATCAAGAAATACACAAAGAATAATAGTGCAAACAAATATGAACAATAAACTAATAACGATTGGTGGTAATTGATCAATTTGTAGACTGATGTCAGAACAGCCCTAATATAAGGATTGAGCATAGAAGTGCTAAGAGCAATAGCAGGAAGGAGCAAAGTAATTCCTGAGAAATTGCTTAGGAGCAGGGAAGGAGGGGGAGAGGCAAAGTATGTAGGAGGGTTATTCTACATAGAGAGGAAACAGAGAAAGTAGTCTGACCCATGAAGGTACTGCAACAAGGGGTAACAGTGGTTCAAGAATGAAAATAGCAGAGTATGTAGGTAGGCCTGTGGCGGGGGGGGGGGTTACAATAAGCTGAATAATAATATTTGTTTATTTTATTTATTTGTTTTTCAGATAACACCTTTGAGCACAGGAGCTCTTTTTCAAAGGTTCCACATCAGTATAAGACAAAGAACTGAATGTGAGCCAAGTACTCAAAGGGGCTTCAATTTATTCATGGTGTACTGCGCAAAGTACAGTATGTTATTTTTCTTTGGGGAGGCCCAAGATTATTTCAACTTTAAGGGGAGGCTCAAAATCTTTTCCATGGATTTTGGGAGGCTCACTGTGACAAAGTCTGAGAACTACTGGCCCAAGGGAAGAGATTTTCTCAAAGAACTACTGTTACGGTAAGTATGTAACTATTCTATCTTCTTCCAGGATATCTCTTCCCTAAGGCCATACCTTTGGAATGAGTCCCAAGTAGTCCCAAAAGTTAGCTGGGAGGTTGATGCAGTCTGTTCATGACAGTAGGCCCTGTAGAACAACATGGCCAAAGTTTTGTCATCTACGAGAAACAATGACCAGACTGTAATGTTTAGTAAAGGTGTGGATCATACTCTAGGTGGCTGCAGTGCAGATGTTAGCTGCAGATACATTTCTGAAGCAAACAACAGATGTGGCCATACCCCATGTGGAATGACCACAAACCACACCAGAAAGTTCCTTACCATACTTCCTATAGTAGAACATAATACAATGTGCTAGTCATTTGGACAAGCACTGTTTAAATACAGCGGCACTCTCTTTCCAGGGGAGAACAAAACAATGAAAAGACTGTCTGCAGTCCTTGGTGTGAGCAGTACAGTATCTTAAGATTCCATGTACATCCAAAATGTGCAGCAATGCTTCACCTCGATAATAAACGGGAAGCTTTTGGCAGAGAACAACAAAAGGAAGGAGGTGCTGTTAGAACTTTACTACTCTACTTGGACTTAAGAACTAGAACTCTATTACTGGAACCTTCACTTTAGGGTAAAAACAAACGAAACAAAAAAATAAGAGTTAGTGGGTTTGTCTGAGATGGGTGAAGTGAATTGTTATTTGTGCAGTTAGCTAGGTGAAGAAGGGAACTAAGGATTGGGGGAGTGGCTTGGGCAGCAGAAAGCCAGTTGTTTGGATTTAAAACTGCCCTAGATAGCTTTTGGCAAAGAACAGCAAGAGGAAGGAGGTGCTGCTAGAACCTTACTACTCTACTGGGACTTAAGAACTAGACCTCTACTACTGGAACCTTCAATTTAGGGTAAAAAAACCCAAAAAAAACAAGAGTTAGTGTGTTTGTCTGAGTTGGGTGAAGTGAACTGCTATCTGTGCAGTTAGCTATGTGAAGAATGGCACTGTGAATTAGGGGGAGTGGCTTAGGGATCAGGAAGCCAGGTGTTTGGATTCAAAACTGCCCTAGATAGCTTTTGGCAGAGAAAAGCAAGAGGAAGGAGGTGCTGTTAGAACTTTACTACCTACTGGGACTATATAGCCTACCTCCTCCCTCCCTTCCCACACACACACCCCACCCTTAGCCAGTTCTACTTACAGGCACAGGATCTAACTGATAACAGGAACTTCCTGTTTGGGACCAGGAAGGGAGTGACCACAAAGGCACAAAAGACTCATCACCCTAAAAGGAAAAGAGTAGCTCTCCATCCTCCCCAGCTGCTGAAGGTCTGACCCTGAGCAAGTAAGAAGGAGACTACTGAGGAATACAGGAACTTCCTGTTTCAGAACAGGAAGAGCAGGAGCTTTAAGGGCATGAAGGCAGTAAGAAACTAGGGAGAAAAAAATAGATAAAATAAAAAATAAATAAACAGAGAGAGGAAATAGTAAGCATACAAAACAACAGTTGAGGGGCCACAAATAAGACATGATGGGAGTGGTGCAGTGCAGTGGCTGTGCAGCGGCAGTCTTCTAGGAGACATTCTGGAGGTTATGGTGTTGTCCCATCTGCAGGCACCTCTCTGGGCTGAAGGAGGTTGCTCATCTCAAGGCTGAGTTGGCCAGGATTCGGGGACCTCTTCTCCCCCCCAGGGACCACCAGGGAAGCCGCCACTACCTCAGGGGTTGCCAAGAAAGAGGAGCGGTTGGACCACAATGGGCTCAGGGAGGGTGAGGATGGTGGAACAGAGGAGCATCCCTCCACTTGTACCTCTTCACAGTTCATACACCGCTCTGGAAGCGTGTGGTTCCTCTATGGAGGCACCCGCAGTGGAGACCAAGGAGGATGCTGGGAACCTCCACAAAGGAGACCCACAGGAGGGTGGCATGGGACCAAACAGGGGAAGGAAACAACTCCTGGAGGGGGACTCCATTCTTAGGAGGGTAGAACTGGTGGAGGGGGGAGAGGGAGGTAAGATGCCTGCCTGCCGCCATGGCTTGGATGGACAGGAAGTGAACCCTCAGGATTGCAGGAGCAGCTGCACAGGGGAGGGAGCTGGATGTCATTGTCCACCTAGGGACAAATGACCTGGCTGGAAAGGGATCAGAGCAGTGCAGGAGGAGTTTGTGGAGTTGGGGAGGGGCCTTAGACAAGTAGCACACACGGCAACCTTCTTGGAGGTGCTGCCTGTCTACGGCATGGGTGAGGCTAGGGTGCTCTGCACAATGGGATTCAATGAATGGTTGAAAAACTGGTGCAGAGCTCAGGGTTTTGGCTTCACTGAGGACTGGGGATCCACCTGGAAAGATGCAGGCCTATACTGGCATGATGGTCTGCATCTGTCCAGGAGGGGAACTAGGATCCTAAGTGATATGTTTAAATGCTTCATTGGCAAGCATTTAAACTAGCCAAGGGGGGGGGGCACTGAAAAGGAGTAGGGAAATCCTAGTCCTCCCCCAAAAAACTCAAGGTAGTTAGTGAGGTAAACACCAAGATAGAGAAGTCGATAGGGAGAAGGGCAGGGGTAAAGGGAGAAAAAGGCAAAGGCAGTAAGAAAAAATTACTCACCTTAGTAATTGCTTTCCTTCTCATGGAGTCTTGCTATATTATAACATTAGCAGTCAGCCACTGCAGCTGAACTGCCCCGGAGAGGAAGGAGTTAACTCCAGAGAATCTGGAGTTCTACAGCGCGAGGGCGCTGTGCCCAAAGCTCTATCTTGCAGTTTCAAATGAAACTGTCAGATCTTTACGAAGCTAACATCAAAGAACAGAAAGTCTGTGTGGAAAAACTACACTAGCCCATGGCTATCTACTAGTAGTAGTAACAACAATATAAACAACAAGAAACACCCAGAACCATAATAACAAAATTGATGGTATTATGGTTCGTTTTACCACCCTTGACAAGCACATTATGAACCCCTTCCCCCAAGACTCAAGTCCAGGAAGGGGCAATATAAATAACCTAAATGAAAGCAACCAGATCCCTCAACCCAAAGGAAAGAGGGTAAAGGATAACTACAATGGCATGACACAGTGCTTGAATTAATTCGCCACCCCTACCCAAGTAGAGGTTCTGAGAGGGCAGGAGGGAGGGTGGTGGTTAATAGCAAGACTCCATGAGAAGAAAAGCAATTACTAAGGTGAGTAATTTTTCTTCAAACACCATGAAGTCTTGCTATTATAACATTACAGATTACACAGCAGTACCTCCATGGAGGAGGGTCAGAACCTACTTAGAAATAGGCTCTGAAGCACAGCTGTGCCAAACCGAGCATCTCTCCTGGACTGGACATCCAGGGAATAATGCTTGGTAAAGGTGTGAACTGTCTTCCAGGTAGCAGCTTGACAAATCTCCAGAATGGGAATGTCCTCAGCAGCCGCTTAGAGACGCAGCTGTACCCCTGGTGGAGTGGGCCTCAATCCAGAGGGGTACTCTACCTAGTTTCTGATAACAGAATTGGATACAAGAAACAATCCACCTTGCAATTGTTCTCTTAGTGGCAGGTTTTCTTTGCCAACCTCGCCATAGGTAAGAAACAGTTGAGGGATTCGAACCTATGACCTCTGGTGCGCTTCTAAATAGTAGCTTAAGGCTCTTTGACATCCAAGCTGTGCAGTCTCCTCTCACCTGAGGAAGAATGCTCAGTGAAAAATACTGGGAGAGAGATAGATTGATTCAGGTGGAAACCAGAAACCACCTTAGGCAAAACTCTATTAGTCCTAAGGACTACCTTATCTCTGTGGAAAGAGATAAAATCTTCTTCCACCGACAGGGCCTGTAACTCACTTAGCGCCTGGCAGAGGTGATAGCTACTAGGAAACGGTTTTCCGTTAATACTTGAGCTCTGCGAGACAGAGGCTCAAAGGGGTTGCATTAACTGAGCAATGCAAATATTCAGGTCCCAGGCGGGAGCTGGTTCCCGAAAAGGAGGGTTAGTATGAAGTAACCCTTTAAAAAACTTGGAGAACACAGGGTGAGAAGAAAGGGAGGCAGGCTTCCCTGCTGACACAAAAGCAGAGACAGCTGCCAGATGAACCTTCAGGGTAGCTGGTCTAAGGCCTAGGGAATTCAGATGGACCAAATATTCCAGAAGAATGGGAAGATCAGCAGATTCTGGGATAATCTGCCTCTCAGAGCACCAGATGGAAAACCTCTTCCACTTAGAATTATAAGTGGCCCTAGTGGAAGGCTTCCAAGAAGCCTTTAAAATATCCATGACACCTTGAGAAAGGTGTAAGTCAGCAAATTCTAGTCCTCAAGAGCCAAGCCTTGAGGTGGAGGATTTGAGGTCAGGATACCACACTCTCCCTGTGCACAGGCCAGTAAGTCGTGGACTCTGGGTAGGCTCAGGGCAGGTGGACTGCCAAGGACAGAAGCAGAGGTACCAGGGCTGTCTGGCCTAATCTGGGGCAATCAGAATCACTCTGCAAGGTTGAGATCTGATTTTACTAGTACCCTGAAAAGAAGAGGAAAGGGAGGAAAGGCATACAGGAACTTCCTTCCAGTCCAACAGAAAGGCGCCCAGAGGGACTGAGCCCAGTACTGGAGGCCTGCAACAGAAAAGAGGAAGTTGATGGTTGTCTGGGGCTGCGAAAGATCTATCTGAGGAGTGCCCCATCTGGCAAAAACCGGACCCCAGCACTTGTGGGATTCAGAGCCCATTCATGATGGCCCTGAGAAATTCTGCTGAGGGCGTCGCTTAGACATTGTCCTTCCTGGGAGGGGAACCGCTATCAGGAGGTGTTCAGGAGTAGGCCAGAGACCACAACTTATTGCTTCGTGCACAAGGCTGAAGACCGAGTCCCCTTGCTTGTTGATGTACCACATTGTGGTGGTATTGTCTGTCCCTGACTGAACCACTTTGTTCTGGACAGAATCTGAAAACACCAAGAGCAAAAAGACAGCTCTGAGTTCCAACAGATTGATGTGGAGCAGAGATTCTGAGGAGACCACACCCCTGGGTGGCAAGATCGCCCAGGTGAGCCCCCACCTAACAGGGAGGCATCCGTGGTGAGGGTGAGGAGGAGAAATGGGAATGAAGGAACCCTGTCTTAAATTGCTCTGGACCTGCCACCAGCGGAGGGCTAGGATCAGAGTTTGAGTAACTGGAACCAACTTGGTTAGGGGGTCCTTCCTTTGAGACCAATAGGCCCTCAAATGGAACTGAATGTCCTCATCTGAATCTTGCTCCCTGCACGACAGCTGTGGGAAGCAGCCATGTGCCCAAGGAGCTGCAGAAAATGCCTTGCTGGTCGAGAGACCCACAGGGTAAAGGAGGGATGCCAGGGCGATGAGTCTGTCCACCCTTTCCGAGGGAAGAAAAGCCCTGGCTAACCTTGTGTTCAACCCTCGCCTATGAAAGTTAGGACCTGAACCGGTTCCAGAACTGACTTTGGTAAGTTTAGCAGGAATCCAGGAAGGGGAGAAGTGCTGGTGACTTGCAAATGGGTTTCACCTGACCTGGAGACTGACCCAATGAGCCAGTCGTCCAGGTAGGGAAACACAGCAACCCCTTGCCTCTTAAGTGAGCCACTACTACAGCGAGACATTTTGTGAATACTCATGAGCAGAGAGGTCAGGCCAAGGGCATTGCCCTGAACTGGTAGTGGCCTGAGGGCAGTTCGAACCTGGAGGTACTTTCGTGAGAAGGCCTGACTGAGAACATGAAAATAGGCATCCTTGAGGTCCAGGGAAGCTAGCCAGTCCTTGGTTTTAGGGAAGGAACATCATTGCCAGAGTCAACATTTTGAACTTTGTTTCAAAAGATGCTTGTTCAGGTACCTTAAATCTAGAATGGGCCTCCATTCTCCTGTCTTTTGGGGTAAGAAAGTATCTTGAATAAAGCCCCTTGCCCTGATGGCAAGGAGGAACTCTTTCCACTGCTTGCAGTCCAGAAGAGAAGAAACCCCTGCTTCCAAAGCAAGGGCTTCTGAAGGATTTGCAGGTGGAAAATGTCTGACTCTCATCTTTGAAAGTGTTTGGCTGAGAACCAGACCCTGCCTATTACTCAGAACCCATCTGTCGTAGTTAGGGACAGCCAGTTCCGCTGAAATAGGCCAACCTGCCCCCACTGGTACAGGGAGATCGCCCTGGGCACCCCTATCAGGTGCTCTGCTTAGCAGCAGCCTTAGGGTTGAGGAGGGGACGGTCTGCTTGTGCCTCGTCTACCCTGTTTCGAAGAAACCTTTCACAGACAGCAGAGGAGGCTTGAAATTGGTAAAAGGCCTGAAAAAGGCCTGCCTCATCTTCTGGGAGCATGCCTTGTGGCATGGCATGCTTCTCCTTAGCCTGGGCACTTTTGTAGGTAGTTCTGTATTCATCCATCTTTTCATATAGTTTTCTGTTTGCTCCCCAAACAGAGAATTTCCCACTACAGGAAAATCCATAGCCTTTGACTGGGTATCTTGGGACAGATTAGAGCATCTGAGCCATGCCAACCCACGGAAAGCTACAGAAGTGGCCATGACCCTAGAGGAAACATCATTAACATCAACAGCAGTATGAAATTGAACTTTAGAGGCATGCCATCAGCAGCCACCTGTTCCAACTCACTAGCCAGCTGGCCATGGGCCTGCTTGGCTAACTGCAATACTGTGTCCCACCTAGATTTCTGATATCTAGCCACATAAGCCATATAATTTGCCTGCCTGAGTCCCAAAGAAGCTGCCATATACTGTTTCTTCGCCATGGCATCAATCTTCCTGGAATCCTTATCAGGAGGATGTGAGGCCAGAGGAATATTAGCCTTGTCACAGGCTGCAGCTTGTACCACACCTACATGACTACACTGTTCAGTAAGGAAGTCTGTATCCGAGCCTGACAAAGTATACCTTCTGTCCATTTTTTATCTACAGGAGGGACAGAATGAGGATTTTAAAATCTTTGTTGTTTGCTTCCTAAATGACTTATGCAAAGGAATAGACAACCTCTAGACTCTGGAATATCCATCATTTCCACATAATCAGGCTCCTCTTGCTCATCCACAGCCTCCTCTAAAGGAAGCTGGAGGGTTTCTGCAACCTTTGTAAAAATAAAGAAAGAAGGGACTCAGACAGAATAGGGGAGATTCTAAAGGTCTGTCTGGAGAAATGCCGGTTCAATGGGCACGTCCAGACCCTCCCAGCCACACATATATTGATCAAATTCCTCCTCCCCCTCCTGTGGTTCATAAAAATCCTCAACTTCAAAATCCTGAACCACTGGGACTGAACGAACCAACCTTTTACTAACTGTTGGTGGTTCTACAGATCCCTGAGACAGTGACTGGACAATCTGAATGGCTTTATATCTCTGCAGCAGTTGGAGGCAGATTCTGGACTCCAAACCTCCTGATTTCTTTGTCTTTTACTTGGGACTGGTTCCTCTGAACCAGTCTTCCTTGGCCCGAGGAAGTCTACGCCTGGTCAGAGGGCACTCCTCTGGTCCAGTGGGTACTGAACCGGCTGGCCATCCGGTCAGCGGACTTTTAGCCTCGCCCCTGAGCCGCCCAATCTCTTCTCCAGGGTGGCTGCAGGAAATTTTTACACACCTGGCAGTCTGACAGGAGGTGGTCAGCCCCAGACAATAGACACAAGTGGTGTGTGGGTCAGCCTTGGCAAAGGCGTCCCCACAGACATCACAGTGTTGAAACCCAGTGGGCCGGTTTTCTTTGGGTTTCTCAGACATAATGCCAGCCCTAACCAAAACTTGCCCTTTTGATGGCAGTGCCAGGCAAGACACCCTTATCGGTTCCTAACCGTGTCACGGGTATTGAAAAACCGTAATAATTTCGGTTTTTTAGAACCGATAGAGCAAGAAGAACCGCACTCTAAAACCCACAGTACAGTTTTAAAAGGCAGAAAAACCAGCGATCGGTTCAAACCGAACCGATAATTAATTTCCACACAGACTTGAATTTTGTACTACGGTTACCAGATAGAGCTTTAGAACCGAAATGCGGTAAAATAATGACTTTTGCCGGTTCAAATGAACCGAAAACTACCTCTTGAACCGAGCTGAAGGAGTTGATCTCCGGAGCGACTGTTCAGTGAAGCGGAGTAAAGAATCTGACAGTTTCATTTGAAACTGCCAGATAGAGCTTTGGGCACAGCGCCTTCGCGCTGTAGAACTCCAGATTCTCTGGAGTTAACTCCTTCCTCTCCGGGGCAGTTCAGCTGCAGTGGCTGACTGCTAATGTTATAATATAGCAAGACTTCATGGTGTTTGAAGGACAGGGGTGGGGCAAAAAGGGGTAGGGCCATCAAAATAAAATGGAGGGCAATGGGCATTAATGCACAGAGTCAAGGTAATAAGCTCCCTGAACTGGTGGCCTTGATGGAAGAGGGACGGCTGGATATCATGGCAGTCACAGAAACATGGTACACAGAGAACCATGACTGGGATGTCAACATACCGGGGTACACAATCTACAGGAGGGATGGAGAGGGTAGAAGAGGAGGAGGAGTAGCTCTCTACATAAGGGAAGGGAACAAAGCAACGGAACTAAAGATTAAACAAGGAGGAGAGGAGGCACCGTGGGTCACCCTGGAGACCAGAAATGGCACCACAATCCGCATGGGGGTTGTATACAGACCCCCGTCTCAGGGGGAGGAAATGGACAAGGAAATAACAGAAGGCATCCTTAGGATGGCAGAGAAAGGGGAGATATTGTTGATGGGGGACCTGAATATGCCAAATGTTAACTGGAGCACCTTTACTGCAGCCACTTCCAAGAGCGGGGTCATTCTCGATGCCCTACAGGGGGCATGCCTCAGACTCAAATGGGGACAAAGAGACGATCTCAGATCTAGAAGTGAGTAGCCATCTGAGAACAAGTGACCACCAAACAGTGAGGTTCATGATAAACACAGCCGCAGAGTCAAGCCATACAAAAGTGAGGGTACTGGACTTCAGGAGGGCTGACTTTGTCAAAATGGCAGAGCGCCTCAGAAAAGCACTAGCAAACAGGCAAGAAAGAGGGGTGGAGGAACAATGGGGAAACATTAAAACTGCCATCACAGAGGCAACAAGCCTTTGTGTGAAGCAAATAAACAAACTAAAGCAAAAGAAAAAAACACTATGGTTCTCAAAAGAGGTGACTGGGAAGGTTAGGGAACAAAAGATAGCATTCAGGAAGTATGGGAAACATAGAAAGAACAGGACAGAGAACTGTACCAGTTAAAGCAGAAGGAAGTGGGGAAGGCAGTCAGAATAGCTAAGGCCCAAACCAAGGAAAAGATATTCAACTTGGTTAAGAATGGGGATAAAACCATTTATAGGTACATAAGGGAGCTGAGAAAGATCAAGGGAGGGGTAGTGAGGCTTAATAAAAGGAAGGTGGGTAGGCAGAGAGGGACAGTGAAAAAGCAGGGATACTGAAAGAATACTACTGCACAATATTCACAAAAGAAGAGGAGGGGGAGGTACCTAATCCAATCAATAGATGCACTCTGCATAGGAGGCTCAATACCAGTCCTTTCACAGAAGAAAGGGTTCTGAAAGAACTCCTAAAACTGAAGGTGGACAAAGCAATGGGGCTGGACGGGATTCACCCCAGAATTCTAAAAGAACTAAGGGGAGAACTAGTGACACAACTGGCTACCCTTTTTAACAAATCATGGGAGGATGGTGTAGTACCTAAGGACTGGATGAGGTGGAGGTGATTCTCCTTCACAAAAGTGGGAGCAAAGCAGAGGCAGGAAACTACAGACCTGTTAGCTTGACCTCAGTGGTAGGGAAAATGATGAAATCACTTCTGAAAGAAAGAACTGTTGAGTACCTAGAAGCCAGTGCGGCACAGGGCCCAAGGCAGCATGGATTCACAGCTGGAAGGTCATGTCAGATGAATCTAATAGATTTCTTTGACTGGGTGACCAAAGTAGTAGACCAAGGAGGGGCTGTGGACATGGCCTACCTAGACTTTAGCATATCATTTGACACAGTCCCACACAAAAGATTAATAAACAAATTAACCAGTTTGGGAGTGGGTCCCAGGGTGGTAGCCTGAGGAAAACATTGGCTGGACAACAGGACACAGATGGTAATAGTAAACGGAGTCCACTCCAAAGAAAGGGGGCTTACTAGTGGGGTACCACAGGGTTCAGTACTGGGTCCAGTCCTTTTTAATGTCTTTATAAGTGACATTGCAGAGGGACTGGAAGGAAAAGTATGCCTCTTTGCAGATGACACAAAGATCTGCAACAGGGTTGAAACACAAGTGGGGGTGGAAAAGATGAGAAGAGACTTGGCAAGGTTGGAGGAATGGTCAAAAGTGTGGCAGCTTAGATTCAATGCAAAGAAGTGCAAAGTAATGCACCTGGGAAACAAAAACCCAGGGGAAGAGTACACAATGGGGGACGTATTAACAACAATAAAAATGGAAAGGGACCGGGGGGTAGTCATATCAGATGACCTAAAGGTAAGCAAGCAATGTGAGAAGGCAGTAGGATTGGCTTGGAGGATACTGAGATGTATAGGGAGAGGCATCACCAGTAGAAAACAGGAAGTTGTTATCCCTCTGTACAGACAGTTGGTGAGACCCCATCTGGAGTACTACGTACAGTTCTGGAGACACCATCTCCACAAGGACATAGACAGGATGGAGGCAGTCCAGAAGAGGGCAACTAAAATGGTGCAGAGTCTGCAACAGAAGCCATATGAAGAGAGATTAAAGGAGCTTAATATGTATACCCTTGAGGAAAGGAGGGAGAGGGGGGGACATGATAGAAACTTTCAAGTACCTCAAGGGAATCAACAAAGCCCAAGAGGGTAGCATCTTTCAGAAAAAGAGATGTACAAGAACAAGGGGACACAATTTGAAGCGAGAGGGGGGACAGCTCTGGGGCAATGTGAGGAAGTATTTTTTCACAGAGAGGGGGGTGGCGCATGGAACGGCCTTCCTGAGGAGGTCGTGGGGTCAAAAACAGTGAGGGAATTCAAGAATGCATAGGACAGACATAGGGCAATTCTTGTTCGGGGTAGGAAGAAGTAGGCTGCTGGTTAACTAGGATCTGCAGCTTATCCAGTAGGTAGGGAAATGGGCAGACTGGGTGGGCCAAGCAGTCCTTCTCTGCCATCAAAGTCTATGTTTCTATTAAAGTGTATGGTTTGATTTAGTGTGAACTCAAGACACCACCTTTCACAAAAACTTAGGATTAGTACGTAAAGAGACCCAGCCTCTACAGAAAATCAATTAAGGAGGCTCACACATTAACAGTCCGTAGCTCTGCAGTCCTTCAAGTGGAAGTGACTACAACTAAAAATAATGCTTTCCATGAAAGAAGCGTAGGCAGCAACTCATGGCTGGCTCAAAAGGAGCCAATGTAAGTTTCTCAAGCACATAATTTAGGTCTCATGGGGGGGATCACAGTGCAAATGGGAGATTATATATGCAGAATACCTCTCAAAAAAGTACAGGAGACCTCTAACTGAGACACTCTACATCCATCAACAGGGGCATGGACAGCTGATATAGCTGCCAGTTGCCCCTTTAGTGAGGAACACTGTAGACCAGAGTCTGACAGTGACAACAAGTATTCCAACACAGCATTGACTGGACATGTGAATGGGTCCATATTTTGGGATGTGGCCCACAAAGTGAAACACTTCCACTTCAAAGAGTATATATGTCTGGTAGAAGGCTTTCTAGCCACAACCAGTACATCAGCTACTTTTGGTGACACCACAAACCATGCAATGGTCATGTCTTCAGCAGTCATGCAAGCAGGTGCAAGGATTTCAGGTCAGGATGTACTAGAACCCCCTTGTCCTATGACAACAGGCCTCTGCACAGAGGCAATGGTATTGGAGGCTCTACTGCAAGTTGCTGCAGCAGCAGATAGAAAAAAGTTACTCACTGTAGTAATCTTCTTTCTTCCAAGGTGTCCTTTAGTATCAGTAACTATTGCAGTGAGCTGACTAGGTAGTGCTGCCCCAGAGGTGGAGATTATGGTTATAAGTTTATGAATTAGCCAATCAGATTGAAGCTTGAGGGTGTGCTGAGCAGGGAGAGTGAGGAAGGCTCCAGAATTTTTTCGGAGCTAGAATGGGCAGATACCCACACAGGGATGAACCAACAGGATTCAAAACTATACATAACAACCAGAACCAAAATAGTAAACATGAAACTTTGCTCAAAATCTAATCCAAAGTTTAAAATGACCAAACTGTTAGTAGGCAAAAGTCAGAGCCCTCTTCTGAAGGTTATCTGGGAAGGAAGGGTGGGAGCTACTGATGCTAAATGACACCTTGGAAGAAAGAAGATGAAAAAATTACTCACCTTAGTAATTATATTTCTTCTAATGGAGTCTTGCTGTATTCTGACAATTGCAGTGATTCCCAACCTTTGAACTGCCCCAGAGAACTAAAGGTTAATTTTCCATGCAGGGCATGGAACGCAGAGCTCGAGCTCGGTTGAAGTCTCTGTCTGAAGTGTTTTGAACCTAAACCGTCAGATTCTTACGAGCACAACTAAACTAAAAATTAAATGTGGAAATTGTAAAAATTCTACTAGCCAACTGGCTGAAAAGTTTTGCATTCCCAAGGAAGACTCAAGTCAGGAAACCCAAGACCAAAACCCAATCTATTCAAAAATAACAATAATAAATAAGCACCCAAACAAAAAGGAGGAGGGTGCAAGCAAATACACCCCTGGGGTGCAATACTGCACCTGCCCACCCACTTTCCAAAAACAGATTCTGAGAGGGGAGGCAGGAAGGGAGGTCAGAATACAGCAAGACTCCATTAGAAGAAATATAATTACTAAGGTGAGTAATTTTTCTTCAAACAACATGAAGTCTTGCTGTATTCTGACAATTGCAGACTACAACAGTACCTCCAAGGAGGAGGGACAGAACCTACTTTGGGAATAGGATCTGAAGTACTGCTGTGCCAAACCGAGCATCACTCCCAACCTGGATATCCAGAGAGTAATGCTTGGTAAAGGTATGGACTGTTCTCTAGGTGGCTGCTTGACAAATTTCTAGAAGAGGGATATCCCTGGCCGCAGCCAGGGAAGCAGCTGTACCTCTTGTGGAATGAGCCCTCAGGCCTGAGGGTGGAGTTTTTCACAGTTTTTCATAGCAGAATTGTATACAAGACACAATCCACCTGGCAATAGATATTTTGGTGGCAGGTTTGCCCTTCTCCACTTCTCCGTAAGTGAGCAACAACTGAAGGGAGTCAAACCTGTGACCCTTGGTACGCTCTATGTAGTAACTAAGGGCTCTTTTGACATCTAAACTGTGAAGCCTCCTCTCTCCTGAGGAAGAATGATCAGAGAAGAAAACAGGGAGAGACAGACTGGTTTAAATGGAAGTCTGAAACCACTTTGGGCAAGAACCTTCTATTGGTTCTAAGGACCACTTTATCCCTATGAAAGGAGATAAAATCAGGTTCCACTGACAGGGCTTGCAATTCACTGATACGCCTGGCAGAGGTAATGGCTACCAAGAACACAGTTTTCCAAATCAAGTACTTAAGCTCTGCTGAAGACATAGGCTCAAAGGGGGGTTGCATAAATTGAGCAATGCAAACACTCAAATCCCAGGCAGGGGCAGGGTCCCTAAAAGGGGGATTGGTGTGAAACAAACCTTTAAAAAATTTACAGAACACAGGATGGGAAGATAGTGAGGAAGCCTTCCCCACAGACAAAAAATGCAGAAACAGCTGACAAGTGTACCTTGAGAGTAGCTGGTCTGAGGCCTAGGCCATTAAGATGGACAATATAATCCAGAACTGTAGGCAATTCAGCAGTGTCTGGAGAAATATTCCTCTTAGAACACCAATGCCAAATCTTTTCCATTTGGAGTTGTAAGTCTTTCTGGTGGAGGGCTTTCGAGAAGACTTGAGAATATCCAGAACCCCTTGGGAAAGATGCAGATCTGCAAACTCTAACTCTTCAAGAGCCATGCTTTGAGATTGAGAGACTGAAGATTGGGGTACCAAATCCTTCCCTGAGAGGATGTTAACAGGTTGTAATTCCTGGGAAGAGACAGGGGAAGATGGACTGCTAGGGACAGCAACAGGGGGTACCAGGGCTGTCTGGCCCAATCTGGAGCAATCAGAATCACCTTGCATGGTTGAGACCTTATTTTTACCAAAACTTTG
This sequence comes from Neoceratodus forsteri, assembly GCA_016271365.2. Classification (NCBI taxonomy): domain Eukaryota; kingdom Metazoa; phylum Chordata; order Ceratodontiformes; family Ceratodontidae; genus Neoceratodus; species Neoceratodus forsteri. The sequence goes on from CM057450.1 coordinate 718,777,145, forward strand.
AATAGGAGAGGGAAGGGGGCAAAAGCATACAGAAACTTCCCTTCCCAACTGAGGATCATGGCGTCCAGAGGGAGAGAGCCCAGGACTGGAGGTCTGCAACAAAAGAGAGGGAGTTGGTGATTGTCTGGGGCTAAAAAAAATCACTTTCAAAACCTGAGGGTCCAGGGACCATTCGTGATGGCCCTGGGAAATCCTGCTCAGTGCATCTGCTAGCACATTGTCCTTCCTTGGAAGGTGAACTACTACAAGAGAGGCTTGCAGGGAATAAACCAGGGACCACAACTTCATGGCTTCTGTGCACAAGGCCGTGGACCGAGTGCCTCCCTGCTTGTTGATGTACCACATGGTGGTAGTGTTGTCTGTTCTGACTTGAACCACCTTGTTCTGAACTGACTGTGAGAATGCTATTAGAGCCAGAAAAAGTGCCCTGAGCTCTAGAAGATTGATGTGGAGAAGGGATTTTTGGGGGGACCACAGGCCCTGGGCAGTAAGGGACCCCAGGTGGGCTCCCTAGCCCAGAAGAGAAGCATCCGTGGTAAGGACCACTGAACAAGGCTGAGCAACAAAAGGAACACCTTGCCTTAAATTGTCCTGATCCTGCCACCACTGGAGGGCCTAGATCAAGGTCAGAGTCACTGGAATCAGTTTGGTAAGGGAGTCCTTTCTCTGAGACCAGAAAGCTCTCAGGTGGAACTGAATATCCCTCATCTGGAATCTTGCCCCTTGGACCACTGCTGTTGAAGCTGCCATGTGGCCCAAGAGCTGGAGGAAATGCCTTGCTGGTCAAGATACCTGAAGGCTGAAGGAAGAAGCTAGTTTAATAGAGCCCTTGCCCTTTCTAGAGGAAGAAAGGCTCTTGCTCTGAGTGTATCCAGTTCTGCCCATATAAAGGTAAGGAGCTGGACTGGTTCGAGAACTGACTTGGGAAGGTTGAGAAGAAATCCTAAGGAAGTGAGCACTTGCTGGGTCACTTGCTGGTGAGACTTGACTTGGTCTGGAGACTGACCCACTACTAGCCAATCATCCAGATAAGGAAATATGGAAATCTTTTGCCTTCTTAGAAAGGCAACTACTACTGCCAGGCACTTTGTGAAAACCTTTGGGGCTGAGGTTAGGCCAAAGGGCATTGCTCTGAACTGATAGTGGCTTGAGGGCAACTCGAACCTGAGGTACTTTCTGTGGGAGCACCTGATGGGAATGTGAAAGTAGGCATCTTTGAGGTTCAGGGAGGCTAGCCAGTCCCCTGGTCTTACAGAGGGAAGGATTATTCCCAGAGTTATCATATTGAACTTTGGCTTTAAAAGATGTTTGTTCAGATATCTTAGGTCCAGGATGGGTCACCACTCCCCTGTCTTTTTGGGGGTCAGGAAGTACCTGGAGTACAGTCCTTTGCCCCAGTGTAGGGTAGGTACTCTCTCTCTCTATAGCTCTTAAAGCTAGGAGAGAAGAAACCTCTGCCTCTAGGGCAAGGGTTTCTGAAAGATTTGCAGGTGGAAAAGATATGGCTCATCTCTGGAAATTTTGAAGCTGAGAACCAGTCCTTGCTTACTACTTCCAGGACCCACTTGTCTGATGTAATAGACATCCAGTCCTGGACAAAGTAAGCCAGCCTGCCCCCTACTGGAATAGGAGAGTCAACCCGTGCAGACCCATCAGGGTGTCTGCTTGGCAGGGGCTTCAGGCTGAGGGGTGGATGCAGGTCTGCTCATCCCCCTTCTGCCTCTCGCTCTGAAGAACCCCCTCTGCGAAAAAGAAGAAGAGGCCTGTGCTTGGTAAAAAGGCCTTTGAAAAGGCCTGCCCCTGCCCCTAGACTGCTACCTTTGAGGAGTTGCCTGCCTTTCCTTGGCCTGAGCACTCCTGTAAGTGGTCCTGTACTCGTCCATTTTCTTCATGTAATTCTCTGTCTGCTCCCCAAACACAGAATTACCCACTACAGCAAAATCCATGGCCTTAGCCTGGGTGTCCTCCGAGAGGCTAGTACATCTGAGCCAAGCCATCCTCCGAAGAGCCACAGATGTAGCCATGACTCTTGAAGAAACATCATTAGAGTCCACAGCAGCATGAAACTGAACCTTAGATGCCTCAATCCCATCTGCATCCACCGCCTCCAGCTCCTTGGCTAGCTGGGGGGAGGCCTGCTTAGCCAGTGCCAGTACAGTGTCCCACCTGGACTTCTGGTACCTGGCTGTATAGGCCATGTAATTCGCCTGCCTGAGTCCCAAAGAAGATGCCATGTACTGCTTCTTTGCCATGGCATCAATCTTCCTGGAGTCCTTGTCAGGGGGCGTGTGAAGCCAAGGGAATATTTGCTTTGTCACAGGCAGCAGCCTGCACTACCCCAACATGGCTGCATTGCTGATATAAGAACTCCATGACTGAGCCTGAAAGTGTATACCTCTTGTCCATTCTTCTGTCCACAGGAGGTATAGTGTTAGGAGACTTTAAGATTTTTTGTGTCTGTTTCCCAAAAGTTTTATGGAGGGGAATAGACAGTTTCCTGGACTCTGGGATATCCATCATCTCTACATAATCAGGCTCCTCTTGATCTTCCACAGCCTCCTCCATAGGAAGCTGGAGGGTTTCAGCCACTTTTCTGTAAAACATCAAGTGGGAAGGGGATTCAGAAAGCCTAGGAGGGGAAACACCTGATGGTCTGTCTGGGGAGATGTCCGGTTCCACAGGCACATCCAGACCTTCACTTACATCATAATCCTCAAATTCCCCTTCCTCTTCAAACTCCGGTTCATAAAAATCTTCAAGGGTATACTCTTGAACCGGGGGAACCAACCGAACCGAACCCCTGCCAGAAGGAGCGCGATCGGTCGGAACCGGACGGAGTGATTCCACAATCTGAATCGCCCTGGCTATCTCTTCGGCAGTCGGAACATGAACCCCTGGATCCGAACCGGTCAATTTATCTTTGCGCTTTCTTTTTGTCTGAACCGATCCCTCAGAATCATCTCTCCTTTTGCCTCAAGAAGTAGCGCCCTGGTCAGAGGGCACTACTTCTGGTTCGGTCGAAACCAAACCGGGCTGGCCATCCGGGTCAGCGGACTTCTCGGCCTCCTTTTCCCTCAGTCTACCTAATCTCTTCTCAAGGGTAGGTTTGGGAAAATGTTTACATATTTGGCAGTCTGAATCAAGGTGGTCAAACCCCAGACAATAAACACAGGTGGTGTGGCGATCGGCCTTGGCAAAGACCTCCCTACACTCACTGCAGTGTTGAAAACCAGTGGGCCGGTTTTTTTTCTTGGGCTTCTCAGACATGGCCAACCTAACCAAACTTACCCTTTTTTCGGCAACCACCAGGCAAGACTCCCTTATCGGTTCCTAACCGTGTCACGGGGTATTGGAAAAAAATGGTTAAAAACATGTTTTTTTTAGAACCGATAAGAACCGGTAACCACACACTAAATATAACAAAATTCACAATCAAATGGTCGGTTCAGCCGAACCGACCGCACTTTTACAAGTTCCACACAGAAAAATAGAACAATTCCTATCTAGTACTCACGGCACCACAGACAGAGACTGAACCGACTATACAGATACTTTTTTTTGGTTTAAACCGACGAAAAACTGAAAACTTTAACCGACTTCGAACCGAGCTGAAGGAGAAATCTCCGGAGCGACCGTTCAGTGAGGCGGAGTAAAGAATCTGACGGTTTAGGTTCAAAACACTCTAGACAGAGACTTCAACCGAGCTCGGCTCAGCGTTCCATGCCCTGCATGGAATGTTAACCCTTAGTTCTCCAGGGCAGTTCAAAGGTTGGGAATCACTGCAATTGTCAGAATACAGCAAGACTTCATGTTGTTTGAATACTATGGTGAGTAAGTTTTTCTCTTCTCACCCCAGGGGTCCTTTAGCATCAGTAACTATTGCAGACTATAAAGCAGTATAGTTGGGAGGCGGGTAGAGAACCTACTTAGGAAAGAGGCTCTGCAAAACCACCTTGCCAAATCTGGCATCAAATTTAGACTATACATCTAAGCAATAGCGTTTAGTGAAAGTGTGCACAGTCTTCCAAGTAGTTGCTTTACAGACATCCAGAAGGTGTACGTCCCTAGCAGCTGCCACAGAGGCAGCGGTGCCCCTAGTAAAGTGGGCCCTGAGGCCCTCAGGGTCAGTTTAACAGCCTTGCCATAGCAGAATCGAATACATGAGACTATCCAGCAAGAGACAGTTGTCTTGGTGGCTGGTTTTCCTCTACCTACCTCCCCATAGGTGAGGAATAACTGTGTGGATGGGCCCCTGAACTGCTTGGTGTGATCCAAATAGTGAAGTAGGGCCCTTTTGACATCCAGACTGTGGAGCTTTTGCTCCCCTGGAGTGGACTTGTCAGTAAAGAACACAGGTAAAGTGATGGATTGGTTAAGGTAAAACTCTGAGACCACCTTAGGCAGGAATTTTCTGTTTGTCCTGAGCTCAATCTTATCCCTATGAGGGATAATGTAGTTGGGCTAAGTGCAGAGCCTGTAACTCTGAAATCCTTCTTGCAGAGGTACTGGCTACTAGAAATACAGTTTTGCAAATGACATACTTGAGGTGATCCGAAGCCATGGGTTCAAAGCGTGGCTCTGTGAGCTTGGCAATACAGAGATTCAAGCTCCAAGGAGGGACAGGTTCCCTGATTGGAGGCTGGACAAGAAGACCTCCAAAAAACTGTTTAAAAAACTGGCTGTGAAAAAACAGATTTAGTCTTCCCAACAGAAAGATGAGCAGAAACAGCAGCCAGGTGAAGCTTCAGGGAAGGTCTCAAGCCTGAATCCTGCAAGTGCACTAAGTAATCCAAAAAGTTAGGAATTGAAGCCTTAAGAGGATTAATTTGCTTTTTCTTGCACCAGAGGGAAAATCTTTTCCATTTGCCTGCATAAGTCTTTTTTGTACTAGGCTTTTTGGCTTTTCTCAGGATCTTTAGAACTTGTTTAGAGTAGTGAGTGGCAGGAAACTCTAGCTCCTCAAGAGCCAAGCTTTGAGGTGAAGATATTTCAGATCTGGATAGGTCACCTCTGTCTCAGGGACAGTCAGGAGAGAGTGCCTGAGAGGGAGACGGATGACTTTGCTGCAAGACAGGGTCATCAATAGGGGATACCAGGCTTGCCTTGGCCAGTCAGGCACCACCAGAATCATTATTCCAGGCTGAGCTTTGAGCTTTAACAAAACTGAAAATCAGATAAAAAAGGAGGAAAAGCATAAAGAAACTTTCCTGTCCAATCCAGAACTAAGGCATCTTTTGGGAGAGTTCCCAGGGCTGGAGGCCTGCAGCAATACAGTGGAAGTTGATGGTTTAGGTGAGAGGCAAAAATATCTATTTCTAGTGTGCCCCACCTTCTGAACACTGTAGCCAGCACCTGCTTGTTCAGACACCATTTGATGTATCCCTCGTTGATATGACTGAGAGCGTCTCCCAGGGTGGTGTCCTTGCCTGTAAGATGTATGGCTGATAGACTGACTCCCAGGGAGAAAGCCAGGTCCCAAATCCTCATGGCTTCCAGGCACAGAATGCTGGACATTTTGCCACCTTCCTTGTTTATGCAAAACATTGCAGTGGTATTGTCTGTCCTGATCTGGACTGTGTGATCCTTTATTTGTAAGGCAAATGCCTTGACTGTCAGATAAATGGCCCTGAGTTCCAGCAAACTGATGTGAGCCTGTGACTCCTGTGGAGTCCAGGAGCCACTAGTGACAGAAGTACTGTCCATGTGAGCTTCCCATCCATGCAGAAAAGCATCTGTAGTAATGATTCTTGAAGGGGAGGGTGCTTGGAAGGAGACTGGTAACTTCCTTCCACCAGTCCAGAGACTGAAGGAGCTTCTTTGTGACTGGGACCAGTTTGGACAGTGAACCTTTGCTTTGGGACCAGCGAGACCTTAGGTGCTGCTTTATGTTCCTCATTCTGAATCTGACTCCTGGAACCACAGCTGTCATAGATGCCATGTGTCCCAGGAGCCTTAGGAAGTGTCTGGCTGGCCTGGGCTGGCCCAGGATGAAAGATTTTTCCACTGACAAAAGGTTTTGAATTCTTTCCACAGGAAGGAAAGCTCTGCTCTGTAGGGTGTCCAACTGTGCTCCTATGAATGTAGGGAGCTGGGTTGGCTGCAGATGGGATTTCTTTTGGTTTATAAGAAACCCCAAGGAGTGCAGAGTGTCTCTTGCCAGGGAGAAGGCCTCCTCCACTTGTAGAGGTTTTTTTTCCCACTATCAGCCAGTCATCCAGGTAAGGATAGACTGAAATCCCTTTTTTTCTTAAATGCGCTGCCACTACAGCCAGGCATTTTCTGAACACTCTTGGTGCAGATGTCAAGCCGAAGGGCATGGCTACAAACTGGTAGTGTCCCGAAGGAAGTCTGAACCTCAGAAACTTTCTGAGAGACTGCCTTACTGAGATGTGAAAGTAGGCATCTTTGAGGTCTAGAAAGGCTTGCCAGTCTCCCTGCTGCAGAGACTGAATCACCATTTTTAGAGTGACCATTTTGAATTTGGGTTTCAGAAGATGCTCGTTCAAGTATCTGAGGTTTAAAATAGGTTACCACGCCCCATTTTTCTTTTGTGTGGAAGTATCTGGAGTAGAGATCTTTGCCCCTTTGATGGGCAGATACTCTTTCTGTCACTCTTGCTTCCAAAAGGTGCTTTACCTTCAACTCTAACAGGATCCTTTCTGTTGGAGTTAGAGTTTTGGAAAGCTGGGTGCCCTTGAGGGCTGGCATCTTATTGAACTGAAGGGGCAGGCCCTTTTCCACTACCTCCAGGACCCACGTCTGTTGTGGTAAGAGTTCAGGACTGGAGGTAGTGGGAGAGCCTGCCCCCTACAGGCAGAGAGGAGGCAACCTGAACTGAGGAGTCAGGGCTTTTGCTGGGTAGCAGGAGCAGGGGTAGAGGTAGTTCTTCTCTGACTTCTCCTGCATCTTCCTCTGAAATAACTTCTAAACAGAGAGGTCAAATTGAGGAGGAAGGGAATAATATGGCCTAGGGAAGTATCCCCTGCCTCTATTACCCCTCTGTTGAGTCTTTTGAGGAACAGAAGACTTCACTTTTGAAGTGTTGCTCTGATAGGTTGTTTTATATTCATCAACAATTTTCATGTATTCCTCAGTTCTAGAATCAAATGGCACATTCCTGTCGAAGGGAAAGTCCATGGCTTTGGACTGAGTGTCCTGCATCAGATTTGTTGTTCTTAGCCAAGCAAAATGCCTCAGGGAGATAACCCAGGCCATAACCCTGGAGGCTGCATCATTACTGTCATCTGCTATATGGAACTGGTACTTTGTGGCTTCTAAGGCAGTTTCAGCCGTCTCCACCAAATCCTTTGCCATAGAGTCAGAGCCCTGTTTAACTATGGTTAGGACCGAATTCCAAAGAGCCTTTTGATACTTGTGTAACCCCCAGGGGTGCTATCCTAAGGGCTACTACCCCTGCCTGCCCTAACTGTGACAGGGTGAGGGGCCCAGATCCGTTGGCGGGTGCCTCCACCCAGAGGTCGGGGTTAGAACAGTCGAGGTTGACTCGGTCACAGCCCTCTGGGTTGCTGCAACCCCCCTTTCTTCCCACAAGTGGCTCACGCAGTTCATTTTCAGTGATCCTTACCATATACACTTACCCCCCCCGGCTCGTACCAATCAGCTCACTCCGGGAACCCCCTGGAAAGTAAGGTACAGTTACACCACATTCACTGGGCAATATTTCACCATTCATGCACAGCACAGCCAGTGTACTTTTGCAAAACAAGCAATTTGATTTATTTGAGGGGAGATAACAAGGACCGGGGGAAATCAGGTTGATTAGCTTACTACTACAGTATATGAAAATCTACCTATGGCTCTGTGCACAGGCCTAACCTATTAATTCAAACAACATGAAGTCTTGCTATATTATGACATATGCAGTATAACCCCAGGTTAGAACTGCTCCGGAGGTGAAAGAGTTAACTTTCCATGCAAGGCATGGAACCTTGAGCGACTCGTGAACACTCTGTCTGTTGATGCTCAAACTCAAACTGTCAGATTCTTTACTCCGCCTCACTGAACAGTCGCTCGGAGATTTCTCCTTCTACTTGAATTCGTTTGTCAGTTAAAAGTTTTATTTTTTCGGTTTCTTAACCGAAATTAAACCGCAACCGGTCGGTTCAAGCTCTGTCTGTGATATCGTAAGTAATAGATAGGCTTACATTTATTTTCTTCTGTGTGGAACTTGTAAACGTGTTTTCGGTTCAGTTTGAACCGATCAGGTTGTTTTTTATAGACTTTCTAGTCCTTTAGAGTGCGGTTCCCGGTTCTTATCGGTTCTAAAAAAAAACAGATTTCATTACGGTTTTTTCCACGGCCCGTGACACGGCTGGGAACCGATAAGGGAGTCTTGGCTGGCGGATTGCCATTAACGGGCAAGTTCCGTCAGGCTGGAAATGTCTGAGAAACCCAAAAGAAAAACCGGCCCATTGGGTTTCAACACTGTGGTCTCTGTGGGAAGCCTTTGCTAAGGCTGACCCACACACCACTTATATTGTCTGGGGTTTGACCACCTCAATGCAGACTGCCAGATTTGTAGAATTTTCCTGCTGCCACCGTGGAAAAGAGAGTTGGTAGGCTCAGGAAAGGGAGGCCAAAGTCCGCTGACCGGATGGCCAGCCAGTTCGAGTTCAACCAAACAGAGAAGTGCCCTCTGACCCAAGCGATGCTTCCTCGGGCAAGCGAAGAGCCAGCTCTGAGGAGCAGTTCCAACTAAAAGGGCTAGAAAGTCAGCTAGTTTGGAACCAAAAGTTCTTTCTCCAACCGCTGAAGAAATAGCTAAAGCAATTCAAATTGTCCAGGCACTTTCCCCGGTTCCGTCTGAACCGGCACCATCAGGAAAGCGGTCGGTTCGGTTGGTTCCACCGGTTCAAGATTTTGATTTTGAGGATTTTTATGAACCAGAGGAAGGGGAGGAGGAACATGGGGAGAGTGAATGTGAATTTGAAGGTCTGGATGTGTCCATTGAACCAAACATCTCTCCAGACAGGCCGTCTGGGGTCTCTCCCCCCCAGGCTATCTGAGTCCTCTTCTCATTTTATGTTCTACAAGAAAGTTGCTGAAACTCTCCAACTCCCTGTTGAGGAAGCTGTTGATGACCAAGAGGAGCCTGATTATGTAGAAATGATGGATATTCCAGAGTCTAGGAGACTGTCTATTCCCTTGCATAAATCTTTTAGGAAACAGACAGTAAAATTCTAAAACTCCTCACTCCATCCTCCCTGTTGATAAAAGGATGGACAAGAGGTATACTTTATCAGGCTCTGATACTGAGTTCCTCTCTCAGCAGTGCAGCCATGTGGGGGTAGTGCAGGCTGCAGCTTGTGACAAAGCAAATATTCCCCTAGCCTCGCACCCTCCTGAAAAGGACTCTAGGAAGATGGATGCCATGGCAAAGAAACAATACACGGCAGCATCTTTAGAACTCAGACAGGAAAATTATATGGCTTACGCTGCTAGGTACCAGAAGTCCAGATGGGATACTGTGCTGGCCCTAGTGAAACAAGTCCCTGACCAGCTTGCCAGGGAGCTGGAGCAGCTGGCTGCGGATGGTATTGAGGCATCCAAGGTGCAATTTCATGCTGCAGTAGACTCTAATGATGTGTCATCAAGGGTCATGGCTACATCTGTGGCACTTCGCAGAATGGCTTGGCTCAGATGTACTACCCTGTCACAGGATACCCAGTCTAAGGCTATGGATTTTCCTGTTGTGGGTAATTCTCTGTTTGGGAGCAGACAGAAAATTATATGAAGAAAATGGATGAATATAGGACCACCTATAGGAGTGCACAGGCCAAAGAAAGGCAAGCCACTCCTCAAAGGCAGCATCTCAGGGGCAGGGGCAGGCCCTTTCATAGGCCTTTATACCAAGCCCAGGCCTCCTCTTCTGCTTATGCCCAGAGGGGGTTCTTCAGAGGGAGAGGCAGATGGGGTACAAGTAAGCCCACTTCTACCCCTCAGCCCAAAGCCCCTGCCAAGCAGGCTCCCTGATGGGGTGGCCAGGGCCGACTCTCCTCTACCGGTGGCAGGCTGGCTTACTTTGTCCAGGACTGGAGGTCTTTAACAGCAGACAAGTGGGTCCTGGAAGTAGTAAGCCAGGGACTGGTTCTCAGCTTCAAAAAGTTTCCAAAGATGAGAATCAGATCCTTTCCACCTGCAAATCCATCAGAGGTTCTTGCCCTAGAAACAGAAGTTTCTACCCTCCTGGCTCTCAGAGCTGTGGAGAGGGTTCCACCCCTACACCAGGGCAAAGGGTTGTACTCCAGGTACTTCCTTACCCCAAAAAAGACAGGAGAATGGCGGCCCATCCTAGATCTCAGATACTTAAACAAGCACCTTTTAAAACCAAAGTTCAAAATGGTGACTCTGGGAATTATTTTACCCTCTCTAAGGCCAGGGGACTGGCTAGCATCCCTGGACCTCAAGGATGCCTACTTCCATGTTCTTATCAGAAGCTCCCATCGAAAGTACCTCAGATTCTAACTGCCCTCAGGCCATTATCAGTTCAGAGCAATGCCCTTGACCTCTCAGCCCCGAAGGTATTCACAAATGCCTGGCAGTAGCAGTTGCCCACTTAAGAAGGCAAAGAATTGCCATCTTTCCTTATCTGGATGACTGGCTCATAGTAGGCCAGTCTCCAGATCAGGTCAGACTACACCTTCAGGTAACTCAGCAACTGCTCACATCTCTAGGTTTCCTTCTCAATCTCCCAAAGTCAGTCCTAGAGCCTGTCCAGCTTCTCACCTTCATAGGTGCAGAACTGAACACAAAAGAGGCCAGACCTTCCTTCCTCTGGAAAGAGCAAGGACCCTGGTCTCTCTGGCCTCTTCTTTCACCCTTCAGGTCTCGACCAGCAAGGCACTTTCTTCAGCTCCTAGGGCACATGGCTGCCTCTACAGCAGTAGTGCAGGGAGCAAGGTTTCAGATGAGGGACGTCCAGTTCCATTTGAGAGCCTTTTGGTCTCAAAAGAGGGACCCTCTAACCAAATTGATCCCAGTGACTCGGACTCTGATCCAGGCCCTTCAGTGGTGGCAGGACCAGAGCAATCTGAGACAGGGGGTCCCTTTCACCCCCCAGTCTCACTCCTTAGTCCTTACGACAGATGCATCCCTCTTGGGGTGGGGAGCTCACATGGGCGACCTCACTACCTAGGGATTGTGGTCCCCTCAGGAATCTCTGCTCCATCAATCTGTTGGAACTCAGAGCAGTTTTCTAGCACTTCAATTTTTCCACATCTGTTCAGAACAAAGTCGTTCAGGTCAGAACAGACAACACCACTACGATGTGGTACATCAACAAGCAAGGGGGCACTCAGTCTACGGCCTTGTGCACGGAAGCGATGAAGTTGTGGTCTCTGGCTTATTCCCTGAACACCTCCCTTACGGCACTTCACCTACCAGGCAAGGACAATGTCCTGGCAGATGCTCTCAGCAGGATTTCCCAGGGCTATCACGAATGGGCCTTGGATCCCCTAGTATTGGAGGTAGTATTTGCCAGATGGGGCACCCCGCAGATAGATCTTTTTGCAGCCCCAGACAATCACCAACTTCCCCTTTTTAGTTGCAAGCCCCCAGTGTTGGGCTCAGTCCCTCTGTATGCCTTCCTTCTCAGTTGGGAAGGGAAGTTTCTCTATGTTCCCCCCCCTTCCCTCTCCTGTTCAAGGTGCTAGTCAAAATCTGATCTCAACCCTGCAAGGTGATCCTGATTGCCCCAGATTGGGCCAGGCAGCCCTGGTACTCTCTCCTTTTGTCCTTAGCAGTCCACCTTCCCCTGTGCCTTCCCAGGAATCACAACCTGTTATCCTGTGCCATGGGGAGGGTTTGGTATCCGAACCTCAAATCTCTCAATCTCAAGGCTTGGCTCTTGAGGAGTTAGAGTTTTCTGACCTACACCTTTCCCAAGGTGTATTGGATATTTTGAAGGCCTCTAGAAAGCCTTCCACCAGGGCCACTTATAATTCCAAATGGAAGAGGTTTTCCATATGGTGCTCTGGCAAGCACATTTCCCCAGAATCTGCTGACTTGCCCACAATCTTAGATTATTTGGTGCATTTGAATTCGTTGGGGCTTAGACCAGCTACCCTAAAAGTGCACCTGGCAGCCGTGTCTGCTTTCCTATCAGCGGGTAAACCCTCTTCCTTTTCAGCTCATCCTGTATTCACCAAGTTTTTCAAGGGGTTGCTGCACACCAATCCCCATTCAGGGACCCTGCCCCGGTTTGGGATCCTAATATTTGCATTGCCCAGCTTAAGCAACCCCCTTTTGAGCCATTGTCTTCAGCAGAGCTTAAGTACTTGACTTGGAAAACTGTGTTTTTGGTAGCCATCACTTCTGCCAGGCGCATAAGTGAATTGCAAGCATTGTCAGTGGAGCCTGATTTTATCTCCTTTCACAGAGATAAGGTGGTCCTCAGGACTAACAGAAAGTTTTTGCCTAAGGTGGTTTCAGACTTCCACCTTAATCAATCCGTGTCCCTTCCTGTGTACTTCACTGACCATTCCTCCTCTGGCGAGAGGAGATTGCACGGTTTAGATGTCAAAAGAGCCCTTAGTTACTATATAGAACGTACCAAGGGTCACAGTTTGACTCCTTCCAATTGTTCCTCACTTATGGTGAGGTTGGAAAAGGAAAACCTGCCACTAAAAGATCCATTGCCAGGTGGATTGTCTCTTGTATCCAATTTTGTTATGAAAAACTGGGTAAGGTTCCCCTCAGGCCTGAGGGCTCACTCTACCAGAGGTATAGCTGCATCTCTGGCTGCTGCCAGGGACATCCTATCTAGTATGTCAAGCAGCTACCTGGAAAACAGTTCACACTTTTACTAAGCATTACTCCCTGGACATCCAGGCTAGGAGTGATGCTCGATTTACACAGCTGTGCTTCAGAGCCTATTTCCTAAGTAGGTTCTGTCCCTCCTCCTTGGAGGTACTGCTGTGTAATCTGCATATGTCATAATAGCAAGACTTCATGTTGTTTGAAGAAAAATTACTCACCTTAGTAATGTTGTTTCTTCTATTGGAGTCTTGCTATATTATGACCTCCCCAAACCTGCCCTCTCAGAACCTTTACTTTTGGGATGTGGGTGGGCAGGGCAATCTTGGCATTTCATAGATGCCCACTTTATTTTCACCCTTCTTAGGGTGCTTAGGTGTCTTTATATATATTTTTCTTTCTTGAATCCCTGACTTGAGTCTTTGTTTTGGGATCAAGAACAAAAATGTGTTTTTGTAGTTAAGTAGCCAGTGGGCTAGTGTAGGTTTACGGCTTCCACACAGAACCTTAGTGAATTTTGCTCATAAAGATCTGACAGTTTGAGTTTGAGCATCAACAGACAGAGTGTTCAACCGAGCTTGCGCTCAGGGTTCCATGCCTTGCATGGAAAGTTAACTCTTTCACCTCCGGAGCAGTTCTAACCTGGGGTTATACTGCATATGTCATAATATAGCAAGACTCCATTAGAAGAAACAACATTACTAAGGTGAGTAATTTTTTCTTACTGTCTATGGGTACCCAAGCCCTAATGGCTAGTTCCTCGATGCAGCTGGTTGGGGCCCTGACACAAATGAACATTTAATTCCTGAGCAGATCAACTCGAGCCAGCAGGCTCAGTTTGTACAGCCAGCAAAGTAACCAGAAGATCGTGTCCTCACTAGGCACAAACAAACAGGGAGCGACCCTGATTCAGTACTCACAACTCCAGAAAAGAGAGCGGTCTCACATCACTCGCAGGGCTGGGCCTGGGCTCCAAACACTTCTCCACACATTTATATGGAAAATAACAGAGGGGTACCATACCAGGCAGCTGCGGTGCACTTTTCCTGTTTCTGACACTGCACACACCAGGCCCAACAACGCAGCTTTGTTCGTCCTGACAGACCGAGCGCGATTAAAGCAGATTCTCCAGTCCTCTACAGGGTTAGCCTGGTAGGTAGCTGTGCACTTTACACAGCCTCCTCTGCTCGCCACCTCCAGTTCAGTCCGATGCTAGCCGGCTATGCAATAGCCGACTCAGGCTTCTCACGCGCTTCCTGCGTGAACACTCAACGCCGCAGGAGCCCGGAGCTCCTTCCTCTTCTACAGCCACAACGTCTCTGTCCCTTGGCAGTTGAAGCAGAACTCTCAGTTCGGGTGCCACCCGAGCTCATTGGTGGGCTGCAGGCACCAGGCACTTAAATCTCTCTCCATTGGTGCAAAAAGGCACCAGGGTCCAGACTTCACTTCCCAGACTCACCAGCTGTGTCGTCATTGGTCAGCGGGCTCCCTTTTAGGGTCCTCACCTATTGATTGGCCCAATTCAGCAGTTCAGGACCAAAATGGGGTAACTGATCAGAACAGTCCTTGCTGCAATTAAGACAGGTTAGGACAAACAACAATATCTTTCTCACTGCAAATAATTATCAGTAAACAGTTACATCTTTCCAGAGAACTCCCTCTGCACAACTAGCGATGGCAGAATGGAGTGCTGACTCAGCAGCCTGGGCGGGACTCAGGCGTAGAACCACACAGCCCCCCCATTTCAACTAATTATGACTGCAAGCAGGCAGCCCTTAAAGAGACAGTACATGGAGGCTTTAAAAGCGCTCACTGGCAACAACATTTAAGCGGCTTTACGCCGAACACCAGCCAGGCATGGAGCATTTAAGCAAGCTCCAGGAAAGCTTTTAGGAACCCCCATTTGTAGGGGGGTTACACCCTTCCTGGCCTGGAAAGAAGTTGGCGTCCGCGTCAAGTAGTTACCCTTAAATCACTTTAAGGCAACAGCTTAATTAACATTATATCACACTTTAGAGCACATACATTGTTACTATATTCCCAGTTTACTACTGTTTATGCAACATTACACACACAGATAACCCTTTGTCTCTTTTGAATCAGGTCATTATTCTCTGCCCCTGTCACCTGGAAAGAGGGAACCCCTGAGTAAGGTTGAGGAGGGGGTGGATCACTCGAGAATAATCTTTGACAAACTGCCTGTAATATCCACAAAACCCCAGGAACCGCTGCAGCTCTTTCAAATTCTTTGGCTGAGGCCAAGTAGTCAAAGCCTCCACTTTGCTGGGGTCAGTCTCTATGCCTTCAGTGGATACTATGTGGCCCACATACTTCACAGACGTTTGGAAGAATTGGCACTTGTCTATAGATAGCTTGAGACCAAAATCCTACAGCCGATCCAGGACCTTGAACAATCGGTGTTCATGCTCTTCCAACGAGCAGCCAAACACTATGACATCGTCTAAGTAGACCAAACACTCGAGCAAATTCATGTCCCCCACAGCACGTTCCATCAGGCGCTGAAAAGTAGCTGGGGCACCTGAAATCCCTTGAGGCATCCGGATGAACTCATAGAAACCTAGAGGGCAAATGAATGCAGTCTTCTCTCGGTCCTCTGGGGCCATCGGGATCTGATAGCACCCACTGCGGAGGTCTAACACAGAGAACCACTTACTGCCATTTAAACAATCCAAGGCATCCTGTATGCGTGGCATGGTATACTTGTCGGGAATGGTCCGCCGATTCAAAGTATGGTAATCTACACACATCCGAACTGCCCCATTCTTTTTTCTTACTACTACAATGGGGGAAGCATAGGGGCTCCTGGACTCTTGTATCACACCAGCAGCGAGCATCTCTTGCAAATGCCGCCTCACATCGTCTATGTCAGCCGGGGCCAGATGCCGAGATCTCTCTCTAAAAAGCCTGTCATCATGCAGCCAGATGCGGTGCTCAGCCCCTTGCACACATCCCACGTCACATTCTTTAAGGGAAAACACCTGGTCTCTGGTGACTAGCTTCTCACTGATCCTCACTTTCCATTCAGCAGGCAATGGGGAGTCACCGAAATCAAACAAGTCGGGAGTTACCTTGTCATCTTTCCTTGAACCCTTGCTATTGGGCAGCACTGCAGTATCTGCACAATGTACACTTGCCAGGGTGCGCCCTCTTTTTATTCGAATCTCCTTGTCGGACACATTATGAACTTGAACCATCACCCTCTTGACATAAGCATGGGCCCTAGCCAGCAAGATACTGGGTTTGACCAGCAGTCCCTCAGGCAATCTTCCCTCCCCAGGTGCATCCAACATCAATAACTTATTCTTAACATCTGTTCTCAGTCGGACTTCCCCTTGCAAAACATACTGGGCATTCGGGGCAAGTATCACCAGTGCCGGATCCTTCTTCCATACTACACCCACCGGGCCTTCAGGTTCCTCCTGGCTAACCTTCTTCTGAATTTCAGAGACCTTTTGGATCACAGCGGGTATTCTTAGGGCTTGCCCGGTCCTGAACGCTTGCTTTTCTGAACACAATTGGGCTAATTGACCAAACATATGAGCATTTGTCCCAATCAACAGGGGTACTCCATTATACAGTCCAGTGGGGGGGCAGACTAAAACCAAGGTTTCCACTTGTTCGTCCACTCCAGCCACAGAAGTAGGAAATGACAACCAGATCCGGATATACCCCAAATACGGATAAGCCTTGTCACTTAGCCCCCATACATGTGGGCCATCCAAGGGTTGTAGCGGCACCTCAGGTAGGTGTGTCTCATACCAGTCCTGAAAAATGATGGTTACCTGAGAGCCACTATCTAATACAGCTCGGGTGGGAATCCCATTTACTCGCACTGGGGCCTCCATCGAGGGCCTGACCACATCAGGCCATTCAGGAGGCACAGCCTTGACAGTTGCTTGGGCATTGGCCCGGGTCACAAAACCCTTTCTGGGGGGTCAGATGTGGGCCCTGCGATGCCAAGTGATCAGTCTGCTGTTGACCTTCCTTAAATTCTCCGGCAGCTGGCATTCAGGCTGAAAGTGTCCATCCTCCCCACAATGGTAACAAAACTTGGGGTCCCGGGGGTCTCTATTGGGAGGGGAGTACTTAGTCTGCTGGGAGCCCTCCGGGGGGGTGAGGGGGTTCTCCAGAGCTAGAACATTGGTTTCTAAAAGACTCGGGTTCCCCAGGCCTAACAGGGTGGGTAGTGGACCGCCTCAAATCCCTCACCAATTCTCGTAAGTTTCTAACCTCGGCCCTCAACTCGCTTTCTACTTGGGGGTCAGAGGAAATGGCACGCACCCCCACATCACCTTGAAATTCTGGGGACGCATCAGGCCTCCCTGAGAGGTGGGTCTCCTCAGGGGCGCTAGACTCAGGGGTTCGGCTTGGGTTCACAGCTCCCACCCCTCCTCATCAGTCTCCACTTCTCTAATCTCCCTCATCAATTGACAGTATTCAGGCAGGGCAGCCCATCTATCATGTAACTTAAGTTTTAACAATATCACACTAGAAAATCTAGCAGACTTCAAAACATGTTCCAACCTGACCTAGTTCAAGGCCGTGGCTGTGATCCCCCCTTTTTGATAGGCCTTCTGCAAGGCTTGCTCCACCCTAGTAACAAAGGCGGACAGTTTCGCGTTTCTCCATTGCTTAGCAGACTTGAATTTCCATAACAAGTCTTCCCCAGTCTCTGTACTCCCAAACACTCCCTCCAAAGCAGAAAGATACTCTGCTGCGGTGGCTTCCAGGTTAGTGGCCCACAAGAACCTAATGGCTTCTAAAGCGGGGCCCCACAGACTCTCCATCAATCGCTTTCTCTTCTCCCCCTCAGAGCATTGCCACTCCTGAACTAAGGGGGTGGCGTAATCTATCCACGCCTCCAAGTCATCCTCCCCTGAAGGCACCGGCACTGTGCCAGAAAAAAGTTTCAGCCTTCAGTAAGAATCGAGCTGTATAGGGGAACCACTAAGGGCAGTGGAGCCAAAATAGAACTCTTTGGGGGACAGGGAGCGGTACCTGGGGGAAACCTGGGGGGTGGCGTCACTAGAGAGGTCCAATGCTTGCAGCAACTCCTGGGTAGTCCTCCCTTCCACAGCCAGCAATTTAAGCAGTTTATCTTTGAAACTATTAGTCTGGGGGAACCCCCCAGGAGTGACTGACCCAGTCCAAATGTGAACAAGCCTCCACCCCTGTGGGGCACCCTCCGGGTAAATCACTGGAGGTACCCTCTCGGGGTCGATGGCCACACTGCACAAAAGTAGCACCTGCAGGGTCTGATCAAGCAGGTCAGCCATACGCCCCTTCACCTCCACTTTGCCCAAACATTTAACACGCTCTGCAGTAGAAATAATGTCAGCTGCCGGTGTTCCCAGAGGCACGTCTAATAGTAACACAATTCTCTGGGAGTCCAGCTCTTCGCCTTCGCCCCACCCCATCAGCTTGTGTACCATTGTCTTAATAGGATCGAACTTAATTTTTGCCATAATATCCCCTTCCAGTTTCCCCGTCAGCTTTTCCATTTTTATGCACTTTAGCCACTGGGCCACTAGGGGATGCTAATCCCAGCGGTGCCTCCAATTTGTAACCCCCAGGGGCACTATCCTAAGGGCTATTACCCCTGCCTGCCCTAACTGTGACAGGGTGAGGGGACCAGATCCATTGGCGGGTGCCTCCACCCAGAGGTCGGGGTTAGAACAGTCGAGGTTGACTTGGTCACAGCCCTCTGGGCTGCTGCAACCCCCCCTTTCTTCCCACTAGGGGCTCACGCAGTTCAATTTCAGTGATCCTTACCATATACACTTACCCCCCGGCTCGTACCAGTCAGCTCACCCCGGGGACCCCTGGAAAGTAAGGTACAGTTACACCACATTCATTGGGCAATATTTCACCATTCATGCACAGCATAGCCAGTGTACTTTTGCAAAACAAGCAATTTGATTTATTTGAGGGGAGATAACAAGGACCGGGGGAAATCAGGTTGATTAGCTTACCACTACAGTATATGAAAATCTACCTATGGCTCTGTGCACAGGCCTAACCTATTAATTACTGTCTATGGGTACCCAAGCCCTAATGGCTAATTCCTCGATGCAGCTGGTTGGGGCCATGACACAAATGAACATTTAATTCCTGAGCAGATCAACTCGAGCCAGCAGGCTCAGTATGTATAGCCAGCAAAGTAACCAGAAGATCGTGTCCTCACTAGGCACAAACAGACAGGGAACTACCCTGATTCAGTACTCACAACTCCAGAAAAGAGAGCGGTCTCACATCACTCGCAGGGCTGGGCCTGGGCTCCAAACACTTCTCCACACATTTATATGGAAAATAACAGAGGGGTACCATACCAGGCAGCTGCGGTGCACTTTCCCTGTTTCTGACACTGCACACACCGGGCCCAACGACGCAGCTTTGTTCGTCCTGACAGACCAAGCACGATTAAAGCAGATTCTCCAGTCCTCTACAGGGTTAGCCTGGTAGGTAGCTGTGCACTTTACACAGCCTCCTCTGCTCGCCACCTCACGGATTCAGTCCGATGCTAGCCGGCTATGCAACAGCCGACTCAGGCCTCTCAAGCGATTCCCGCGCGAACACTCAACACCGCAGGTGCCCGGAGCTTCTTCCTCTTCTACAGCCACAACGTCTCTGCCCCTTGGCAGTTGAAGCAGAACTCTCAGTTCGGGTGCCACCCGAGCTCATTGGTGGGCTGCAGGCACCAGGCATTTAAATCTCTCTCTATTGGTGCGAAAAGGTGCCAGGGTCCAGACTTCACTTCCCAGAATCACCAGCTGTGTCTTCATTGGTCAGCGGGCTCCCTTTTAGAGTCCTCACTTATTGATTGGCCCAATTCAGCAGTTCAGGACCAAAATGGGGTAACTGATCAGAACAGTCCTTGCTGCAATTAAGACAGGTTAGGACAAACAACAATATCTTTCTCACTCCAAATAATTATCAGTAAACAATTAAATCTTTCCAGAGAACTCCCTCTGCACAACTAGCAATGGCAGAATGGAGCGCTTACTCAGCAGCCCGGCCGGGACTCGGGCATAGAACCACACAGCCCCCCCATTTCAACTAATTATGACTGCAAGCAGGCAGCCCTTAAAGTGATAGTACATGGAGGCTTTAAAAGTGCTCACTGGCAACAACATTTAAGTGGCTTTACGCCGAACACCAGCAAGGCATGGAGCATTTAAGCAAGCTCTGGGAAAGCTTTTAGGAACCCCCATTTGTAGGGGTGTTACACTTGGCTGTGTAAGCTATGTATGAAGCCAGGCAGAGGAGAAGGGAGGCTGAGGTATAGGTATTTCTGGCCATGAAGTCCAGCCTTTTAGAATCCTTTTCAGGAGACTGGGAAGAAAGAGGAAAGTACAGTTACGTAAGAACTTACCGTAACAGTAGATCTTCGAGTGGAGATCTTACAGCAGGTAATACCATTAGGACTGAGGCCACAGGCATTAGGACCCCTCAGAAAAACTTTCTAGCTAGCAGTCCGTAGCGGGGGACCGCCCCCGCTGTCAGGCACACCCGACATCATACGTGGTATAAAGGGGGCAGTCCTCCGGTGCCATCTCAGATCCCCGCCGGAGACCCGGTTGGTAAATAATGGAGAACTGAGAAGGAACTCTCCCTAGAGAGAGAAAAAATTGAGGCACAAACTGATCTGGGGGATGGAAGGTGGGAAAGCCACCTGCTGCAAGAGCTCCTCTCGAAGATCTACTGTTATGGTAAGTTCTTACGTAACTGTACTATCTGACTTTGAGGTGGAGCTCTTGCAGCAGGTAATACCATTAGAACTGAGTCCCAAGCAGTACCCAAAAAAGGCACAGATCAGACAGGAGGAGGAATGACTGTGAGGGAACAAACAAGGTCACTCTCTTATGACAGCAGTCCCTGAAGAACAGCCAAACTGAACCCTGCTCTCCTCCTAAAGGCTATGTCCAGACAGTAATGTTGAATAAAGGTATGGACAGTGCTCCAGTTAGCTGTGGCACAATGTTCCGTCGCTGACATGTTTCTTAGAGAGGCAAAAGAGGTGGCAATGGCCCTGGTGGAATGGCCCTTAACCGAGCCTGGTAAGGGTTTGCCGTGATGCTGATGGCAGAAAAAAATGCAATTCACTAACCACTTGCATAGTGTTTGCTTGGTGACAGGATCCCCTGTCTTACGTTTCGCAAACACCATGAACTGGTCCATGGTCCGGACAGAACGAGTCCGGTCCAAGTAATAACAAAGGATTCTGTGAACATCCAGAGTATGTAACAAGGCCTCCCCTCTGTTGGAGAACTCTGGATAGTAGACCGGAAGTTGGACGTCCTGGTTCAGAGTCACGGCGGACACCACTTTCGGCAGAAATTTGGGATATGTATGAAGCTGCAACCTATTCCTATGAAAAACAAGGTAAGGCTCCTTGCACATCAGGGCCTGAAGCTCGGAAATCCTCCGGGCTGAAGTAATGGCAACTAAAATAATGTCTTCCAAGAAAGGAGACGTAGCTCGCATGACGCGGCCGGTTCAAACAGAGGGAGGATGAGCTTTTCTAAAATGAACAGGAGGTCCCATGGGGGACTGGATCCCTCCTGGGGGTCTAATATGCAAGACTCCCTTGAGAAAGGTCTTGCAGACGTCAAGTTGTGCCAGAGTCCTTTCTCCAACCGCATCATGATACGCTGAGACTGCTCAAAGATGCACC
Source organism: Neoceratodus forsteri (assembly GCA_016271365.2). Lineage (NCBI taxonomy): Eukaryota > Metazoa > Chordata > Ceratodontiformes > Ceratodontidae > Neoceratodus > Neoceratodus forsteri. The sequence continues at coordinate 718,798,614 of CM057450.1, forward strand.
TTGATAGAGGAATAGCTAAGGCCTAGGTCAAGGAGGTAGAGTAGGTACTCTAGGATGAACTTGATGGAGCACTGGAGAAGATCCAAGGGTCGAGCTGCCACCCAGAGACAGAATTGCTTCCACTTCATGGCATAAGTGGCCCTGGTAGAGGGTTTTCTTGCTGCCACTAAAATCTCTGCCACCCTCTGAGAAACTCCAAGTCTCTCCCTTGCTAAGACTGCAGGAGCCAAGCATGTAGGTGAAGGGATCGCAGGAACAGATGGACCAGTATCCCTTGATCCTGGGAGAGCAAGTGGGTAGAGAGAGGAAGTGGTACGGGGGGTCCTGTGGCCAGCTGCTGAAGAAGTGGAAACCAAATCTGATGGGGCCAAAAAGGTGCTACCAAGATCATCCTGGCGCCTTCCGGCTGCAGTTTGAGCAGTACTCTTTGAACTAAAGGGAAGGGAGGGAAGGCATAAAGAAATCTCCCTGCCCAGGAGAGGGAAAATGCATCTCGCCACAGAACACCAGGCTCTGGATCTAGCGAGCAGAAATCTGGCAGTTTGCCGTTGTGTGGGGATGCAAAGAGGACCAGCTCGGGATGACCCCATCTTGCGAACAAGTCATCTGCTACGTCCTGCCGCAACTCCCACTCATGGTTCAGAGAACAAGAACGACTTAGACTGTCGGTGAAAACATTCTAAATGCCTGGCACGTGGTCCGCAACTAGGAACCGATCGCGTTCTATCACCCAGTCCCAGATTCTCATGGCCCTCTCTGCAAAGAGGATATGATCCCATTCCTCCTTGCTTGTTCAGGTAAAAGACTACCGGGGTATTGTCTGACTGGATTAGCAGAGGGCCTCGGGAAAGCTGATCCTGAAAGGCTTGAAGGGCATAAAAAACTGCCCTCATCTCTAACACACTGATTTGGAGAGACCTTTCTATGGCAGACCACGATCTTCTTGTCTGATGCTCACGAAAGTGAGCACCCCAACCTAGTCCTGAGGCATCCATTGTGACAGCTTGTGTTGGACTTTGCCTCTGGAAAGGGACACCCTGTTCAAGGTGAGCTGGAACTTGCCACCAGTGAAGGGAGCATCGGACCGCCTCCGAGATTTGGATGGGTCGGTCCAACTCGTCTGAACCCTGGTTCCACTGGACCCTGAGGTGCCACTGAAGAATTCTCATGCTGAGATGTGAGAAGGGTACCATAGCTTTGGCTGCTGCCATATGACCCAACAGCTGCCAACACTACTCTAGCAGGTACCTGATCTGCTAACTGGATCTTGTGAGTTAGAGTCGAAAGGCACAGGGCTCTGTCCGCAGGGAGAAAGGCCTTGTCTTGCAGAGTGTCGAGCACCACTCCAATATATTAAAGCCATTGGGAAGGCCAGGGTTGGGATTTCGGCCAGTTCAGGGTGACTCTGAGAGACTGGAAGAGTTGTTCCATTTCCCTCAGAGAACCTAGAAGCTGTTGTTCGGTGGGTGCGGAAATCAGCCAGTCATCGAGGCAGGGGTAAACAAAGTGGCCCCTTCTCCTCACAGTGGCTGCAACTACTACAAGGTATTTCATAAAGACCCTTGGGGCTGATGAAAGACTGAAGAGCAAGACCCTGACTTGGTAATGTTCATCCCAGAAACAGAAGTGCAGGACCTTCCTGTGAGAAGGCAGGATCTTTATATGCATATAGGCGTACTGCATGTCCAGGGAGCAGAGCCAGTCCTCTTGGTGGAGGAGGGGAAACAGGCTTGCCAGGGTGAGCATCCGAAATCTTTTGTACAGAACAAATTTGTTCAGCTGGTTGAAGTCTAGAATTGGGCAGAGGTCTCCCGTTTTCTTGGGCACCAAGAAAAAATGGGAGTAAAAGCCTTTGCCTTGCTGGGCTCTTGGGACTGGCTGGATGGCCTTCTTTTGGAGGAGAGAAAGAATCTCTTGTTCCGGAAGAGGGGCATGTGCTGTTGAGCAGTGGGATGCTACAGGCGGAGTGTCTGGGGGGACGCTGAGGAATTCGATAGTGTAACCCCTTTGTATTGTCTGCAGCACCCACTGGTCGGATGTAATGGTGGACCATACTTGCAGGTAGAGGGAGTTCCCCCTACTTGCTCTCCCCTCAGAGACTGATGACTGGGGGGAGGGCACTGGGAGTTATGCAGTCCCTTGTGGGGGTGGCAGCTGGATGTCTGGGGGCTTTAGGCTGTTTAGGGCCTTGGGCTCCTGGTTGTGCGGGTTGGTTACGGCACTTAAAGCCTTTTCCTTGGTACGGCATCCTCCTGGTCTGTAGGGGATGCTCCAAAATTGGGGTCAGGTGACACATCAGGTTCTGGGCCTTACCCTCTTAAATGGCATCTGGTGCATCATAAAAATCATCATCATCATCATCCCCCCCCCCCATCAGCTCGTGTATCAGAGGGAGCTGCAGAGGGGACCTGTCTGGGGAAGGCAGAAGCACCACAAAAGAACCCCATGTCCTGTATAGTTTGGTAAAGATGCCAGGCTTTTGCCATATTCTCCACAGAAGGTAAGTACCCCTGTATAGCTTGAAGAATACCCTCCTGGGGTTCAATGTTTTTGGATTTGTCTTTATGTTTTTTACCAACTGCAGCCTCACCCTTAGCACCGGTCGGAGGTGCAGTGGTATTTTTCTCTTTACATAGCTTTTTAGCAGCCACCTCATCAGTGACTTGTTCGGGCTTCCTCTCTGAACTAGGCACTTGACCAACACCTTTTGAATTTTTTGATTTAGTAACTTCATTAGCCCTTTTTGAAGCCTTATTGTTAGCAGGCACTTCATCAGCACCTGATTTTGTTTTTTTTTACTTCCAAAGGCACGTCATCAGCACCTGTAACAGGCTTAGATTTTAAAGATGCCTCATCAGCACCTTGATCGTTAATTTTATTCTTTGAAGGCCCTGCATCGGTAGCCTTTGATCTGTGTTTGGGAATAGAGGAAGAACCATCTTTAGCCATTTCTCTAAGCCTTTTAGCTCTGTTTCTTAATGTTTTTGAACAAAATTTAGAGCAACGAACACAGTAATGATCTGGACCTAAACACCTTAAACACAGGTCATGGGTAACAGCTTTGGCCAGTATTTTTTGGCATTTTAAACAATTTTTAAAACATGTGGGTCCAATCCTTTTCTTAGGAATTTCTGACATGCCAATAAACAGAAAACCTTGTAATTATACAGTCCACAAAGAGTTTTGAATAAGTATGCAGTCGGCTCCCTCATGGTAAAGAGCCCTGACTTTTCTGAGGTAAAATATAAAGAAAAACACCGGTTCCCGATTAAAAAAGGGAACTTCAAATAAAAGAATAAAGGGAACCGTGGACAATACTATGCGCAATAACTTTTAAAACTATAAAAATAAAGAAAAGGAATCACAGGGAACCACGGAACCGAACCAAAAACTCAGTTCCCTGGAACTGAGGGGAACCGCAAAAAACCCAAAAAAATAACACTCAGCACACTACAAAATTTAGAAAAACATTTTACAGCTACAAAGTCCTAGGAAAGTTTTTCCTTGGCCAAGAGAAAGAAAGAGAGAGAGCACCTTAAAGGCAGTGTTACTCAGTCAGGCAGAGAAAAAATTCTGGAACCTTCCTCACTCTCCCTGCTCAGCACACCCTCAAGCTTCAATCTGATTGGCTAATTCATAAACTCATTACCATCATCTCCACCTCTGGGGCAGTACTACCTAGTCAGCTCACTGCAATAGTTACTGATGCTAAAGGACCCCTGGGATGAGAACCATATTTGTCAAGGCCACAGAGGTGCATCTGTAAGTTCAGTAGTACCATTTGTACTGAAGGAATGGGAGGCAAAGCATACAGAAAGAAACAAGCATTTGTCAATGCCGAATGTTGATTGCTTATACTGTATGTGCTGCTTAGGAATTTGGAAGTGAAAGTATGATGCCTAAGAAGTGTCATGTGCCCCTCCTCCCCAAGACATCCACTGTGTCTTTCTGTTCAGTATTCACAGAAGAGGGGAAGGGGGGAGCACCACAGCAGTACAGCAGTTGCAAAGGCGTGAAGAGGTGGACAATAGTCCATTCACAGGCAGAAGAATCCTGCAGAAGGTGAGTAAAGTGAAGGTGGACAAAGCGGTGGGACCAAATGGCATACACCCAAGGATATGAAAAGAACTGTGAAGGGAAATAGCAGTACCTGTGGCAACCATGTTCGCTGAGTCATTCAACAGAGGGGTGGTACCAGAGAATTGGAGGAGGGCACATGTGGTCCCTCTATAGAAATCCAGCAGTAGGGAGGAGGTGGGGAACTATAGGGCGGTCAGCCTCACTTCAGTAGTGAGGAAGATCATGGAGACATTGGTTAAAGAAAGGATAGTGGGGCATATAGAAGCCATCGGAGCCCAGGGCCATAGGCGACATGGATTGACAGTGGGGAGGTCATGTCAGACAAATCTGGTTGATCTCTTTGGGTGACAAAGGAAGCAAATCAGGGTGGGGCAGTGGACAACGCTTACCTTGATTTAAGCAAAGCGTGTGACACCGTCCCACATAGGAGTCTGATAAAGTAGCTGAGTAGGGTGGGCATGGGGGAAAGGGTAGTAAAGTGGGTTAGACAGTGGGTAAGAGACAGGAGGCAGAGAGTGGTAGAAAATGGGGTGCAGTCAGGGGAGAGGGGGTGACCAGCGGGGTGGTGCAGGGATTGGTTCTGGGGCCAGTCCTGTTCAATGTCTTCATTAGTGACATTGCGGAAGGGGTGAAGGGAAAGGTCTGCCTGTTTGCAGATGACACCAAGATCTGTAACACAATGGATACCCCAGAGGGGGTAGAGATAATGAGGAGGGTCCTGGGAAGGTTGAGAAATGGTCTGAGGAGTGGCAACTGAATTGTACTTCAAAAGAGTGCATAAGTATGGACCTGGGACACAGAAACCCTGGGGATAGGTACAGAATGGGGGGGGGGGGTTAGTTGGTGACAGTGACAAAGAAGGAAAGGGACCTGGGGGTTCCTATCTCAGATGACCTGAAAATGTCAAAGTGGTAAGGCATCTGGGAGGGCCAGTGACATGCTGAGGTGCATAGGCAGGGGTATCACCAGTATAAGGAGGGAGGTACTGATGCCATGATATAAGACCATGGTCAGGCTTCACATGGAATACTGTGTGCAGTTCTGGAGGTCATACCTTTGTAAGGGTATTAACAGGCTGGAGATGGTCCAGAGAAGGGTGAATGAGATGGTACAAAGCTTGCAACACAAGACTTACGAGAAGAAATTAAGGGACCTGAATAAGTACTCACTGGAAGAGAGGAGGGAAAGAGGGGATATGATAGAAACATTCAAGTACCTGAAAGGTATAAATAGAAGTACTGAGAATCAGGAGACAGCTGCTATAGGGATATGTGCCAGCCTCTGTGTGATATTCTTTTGTCTTATAAATCTGTAATCTCCAGTATTTTGGTAACCACATGACCACACTGCCTTCTTTAGGCAGTTTTATGCTGGATGATGCCTGGTGTCAGATAGCAGACAGAGGGCTCACCAGATTGTGTTGTCATTTGAAAAATTTCATAGAGTGTTCTTTTACTGGTAAGCGTTTTGGAAAGCTGGAGAAGGTCTCACAAGAAAAAATTACTCATCTTAGTAATTATGTCTCTTCTAATGGAGTCTTGCTGTATTCTGACAATTGCAGTGATTCCCAACCTTTCTATGCAGGGTATAGAATGCTGAGCTCGAGCTCGGTTGAAGTCTCTGTCTGGAGTGTTTCAAACTTAAACTATCAGATTCTTACAAGTCCAACTAACTAAAAATTATATGTGGAAATTGTAAAAATTCCTACTAGCCAACTGGCTGAAAAAAGTTTTGGATTCCCAGGGAAGATTCAAGTTAGGAAACCCAAAAACCAATCTAATACAAAAAAGAATAATTAATCAGCACCCAAACAAAAAGGAGGAGGGTGCAAGCAAAAAACACCCCTGGAGTGCAACACTGCACCTGCCCACCCACTTCCCAAACACAGGTTTGAGAGGGGAGGCAGGGAGGGAGGTCAGAATACAGCAAGACTCCATTAGAAGAAACAAAATTACTAAGGTGAGTAATTTTTTCTTCAAACAACATGAAGTCTTGCTGTATTCTGACAATTGCAGACTACCAAGTAGTACCTCCAAGGAGGAGGGACAGAACCTACTTTGGGAATAGGCTCTGAAGTACTGCTGTGCCAAACCGAGCATCACTCCTAGCCTGCATATCCAGAGAGTAATGCTTGGTAAAGGTATGGACTGTTTTCCAGTGGCTGCTTGACAAATTTCTAAGAGAGGGATATCCCTGGCAGCAGCCAGAGAAGTCGCTGTACCTCTTGTGGAATGAGCCCTCAGGCCTGAGGGTGGAGTTTTTCACAGTTTTTCATAGCAGAATTGTATACAAGACACAATCTACCTGGCAATAGATCTTTTGGTGGCAGGTTTGCCCTTTCCCACTTCTCCATAAGTGAGGAACAACAGGAGGGAGTCAAACCTGTGACCCTTGGTATGCTCTATGTAGTAACTAAGGGCTCTTTTAACATCTAAACTGTGTAGCCTCCTCTCTCCTGAGGAAAAATGATCAGTGAAGAAAACAGGAAGAGACACAGACTGGTTTAAATGGAAGTCTGAAACCACTTTGGGCAAGAACCTTCTATTGGTTCTAAGGACCACTTTATCCCTGTGAAATGAGATAAAATCAGGTTCCACTGACAAGGCTTGAATTCACTGATACGCCTGGCAGAGGTAATGGCTACCAGGAACACAGTTTTCCAAGTCAAGTACTTAAGCTCTGCTGAAGACATAGGCTCAAAAGGGGGTTGCATAAGTTGAGCAATGCAAACATTTAAATCCCAGGCAGGGGTAGGGTCTCTAAAAGGAGAATTGGTGTGAAGCAATCCTTTAAAAAATTTACAGAACACAGAATGAGAAGATAGTGAGGAAGACTTCCCCACAGACAAAAACGCAGAAACAGCTGACAAGTGTACTTTGAGAGTAGCTGTTCTGAGGCCTAGGCCATTAAGATGGACCATATAATCCAGAACCGTGAGGTAATCCAGCAGTGTCTGGAGAAATATGTTTTAGAACACCAAATGCTGAATCTCTTCCATTTGAGTTGTAAGTCTTTCTGGTGGAGGGCTTTAGAAGCCTTGAGGATATCCAGAACCCCTTGGGAAAGATGCAGATCTGCAAACCTAACCTTCAAGAGCCATGCCTTGAGACTGAGAGACTGAAGACTGGGTACCAAATCCTTCCCTGAGAGGATGTTAACAGGTTGTAATTCCTGGGAAGAAACAGGGGAAGATGGACTGCTAGGGACAGCAACAGGGGGTACCAGGGCTGTCTGGACCAATCTGGAGCAATCAGGATCACCTTGCAGGGTTGAGACCTTATTTTGACCAAAACTTTGAACAGGAGTGGGAAGGGGGTAAAGGCATACAGAAACTTCCCTTCCCAATTCAGAATCAGGGCGTCCAGGGGGACTGAGCCCAAGACTGGAGGTCTGCAACAAAAGAGAGGGAGTTGGTGATTGTCTGGGGCTGCAAAGAGATCTATCTCTGGAGTGCCCCACCTTGAAAAAATCACTTTCAACACCTGAGGGTCCAGGGACCATTCGTGATGGCCCTGAGAGATCTTGCTCAGTGCATCTGTTAGCACACTATCCTTGCCTGGAAGGTGAACTGCTACAAGAGAGGTTTGCAGGGAATAAGCCAGGGACCACAACTTCATGGCTTCTGTGCACAAGGCCGTGGACTGAGTGCCTCCCTGCTTGTTGATGTACCACATGGTGCTGGTGTTGTCCGTTCTGATTTGAACCACGTTGTTCTGTACTGACTGAGAGAAAGCTTTTAGGGCCAGAAAAACTGCCCTGAGTTCTAGGAGATTGATGTGGAGAAGGGATTCTTGGGGGGACCACAGCCCCAGGGCAGTGAGGGCCCCCAGATGGGTTCCCCAGCCCAGAAGAGAAGCGTCCGTGGTAAGGACCACTGAACAAGGCTGAGTAACAAAAGGAACACCTTGTCTTATATTGTCCTGATCCTGCCACCACTGGAGGGCTTGGATCAAGGTCAGAGTCACTGGAATTAGTTTGGTAAGGGAATCCTCTGAGACCAAAAAGCTCTCAGGTGGAACTGAATATCCCTCATCTGGGATCTTGCCCCTTGGACCACTGCTGTTGAAGCTGCCATGTGGCCCAAGAGCTGGAGGAAATGCCTTGCTGGCTGAGATACCTGAAGGCTGAAAGAAGAGGCTAGTTCCATAAGAACCCTTGCCCTTTCTAGAGGAAGAAAGGCTCTTGCTCTGAGTGTGTCCAGTTCTGCCCCTATAAAGGTAAGAAGCTGGACTGGTTCGAGAACTGACTTGAGAAGGTTGAGAAGAAATCCTAGAGAAGTGAGCACTTGCTGGGTCACTTGCAGGTGAGACTTGACTTGGTCTGGAGACTGACTCACTATTAGCCAATCATCCAGATATGGAAAAATGGAAATCTTTTGCCTTCTTAGAAAGGCAACTACTACTGCCAGGCACTTTGTGAAAACCCTTGGGGCTGAGGTTAGGCCAAAGGGCACTGCTCTGAACTGATAGTGGCCTGAGGGCTACTCGAACCTGAGGTACTTTCTGTGGGAAGCACCTGATGGGAATGTGAAAGTAGGCATCTTTGAGGTCCAGGGAGGCTAGCCAGTCCCATGGCCTTAGAGAGGGAAGAATTATTCCCAGAGTTACCATCTTGAACTTTGGTTTTAAGAGATGTTTGTTTAGATATCTTAGGTCTAGAATGGGTCGCCACTCCCCTGTCTTTTTGGGGGTCAGGAAGTACCTGGAGTATAGTCCTTTGCCCCAGTGTAGGGTAGGTACTCTCTCTATGGTTCTTAAATCTAGGAGAGAAGAAACCTCTGCCTCTAGGGCAAGGGTTTCCGAGAGATTTGCAGGTGGAAAAGATCTGGCTCTCATCTTTGGAAATTTTCTGAAGCTGAGAAACAGGCTTACTACTTCCAGGACCTACTTGTCTGATGTAATAGACATCCAGTCCTGGACAAAGTAAGCCAGCCTGCCCCCTACTGGAATAGGAGAGTCGACCCGGGCAGGCCCATCAGGGTGTCTGCTTGGCAGGGGCTTTAGGCTGAGGAGTGGATGCAGCCCTGCTCATCCCCCTTCTGCCTCTCCCTCTGAAGAACCCTCTCTGAGAAAAGGAAGAAAAGGCCTGTGCTCGGTGCTTTGAAAAGGCCTGCCCCTGCCCCTAGACTGCTGCCTTTGAGGAGTTGTCTGCCTCTCCTTGGCCTGAACACTCCTGTAAGTGGTCCTGTACTCATCCATTTTCTTCATGTAATTCTCTGTCTGCTCCGCAAACAGAGAATTACCCACTATAGGAAAATCCATGGCCTTAGCCTGGGTGTCCTGCGAGAGGCTAGTACATCGGAGCCAAGCCATCCTCCGAAGAGCCACAGATGTAGCCATGACTCTTGATAACACATCATTAGAGTCCACAGCAGCATGAAACTGAACCTTAGATGCCTCAATCCCATCTGCAGTCACTGCCTCCAGCTCCTTAGCTAGCTGGGGGGGAGGCCTGTTTAGCCAGTGCCAGTATAGTGTCCCACCTGGACTTCTGGTACCTGGCTGTATAGGCCATGTAATTTGCCTGCCTGAGTCCCAAAGAAGATGCCATGTACTGCTTCTTTGCCATGGCATCAATCTTCCTGGAGTCCTTGTCTGGGGGGTGTGAAGCCAAGGGAATATTTGCCTTGTCACAGGCAGCAGCCTGCACTACCCCAACATGGCTGCATTGCTGATATCAGAACTCCGTGTCTGAGCCTGAAAGTGTATACCTCTTGTCCATTCTTCTATCCACAGGAGGTATAGTGTTAGGAGACTTTAGAATTTTTTGTGTCTGTTTCCCAAAAGATTTGTGGAGGGGAATAGACAGTCTCCTGGACTCTGGGATGTCCATCATCTCTACATAATCAGGCTCCTCTTGATCTTCCACAGCCTCCTCCATAGGAAGCTGGAGGGTTTCAGCCATCTTTCTGTAGAACATAAAGTGAGAAGGGAACTCAGAAAGCCTAGGACGGGAAACACCTGAAGGTCTGTCTGGGGAGATGTCCAGTTCCACAGGCACTTCCAGACCCTCACTTCCATCATCATCCTCAAATTCCCCTTCCTCTTCAAATTCCGGTTCATAAAAATCTTCGAGGGTATAATCTTGAACCGGGGGAACCAACTGAACCGAACCCCTGCCAGAAGGAGCCGGATCGGTAGGAACCGGACGGAGCGATTCCACAATCTGAATTGCTCTGGCTATCTCTTCGGCGGTCGGAACATGAACTCTGGATCCAAAACCGTCGATTTGTCTTTGCATTTTCTTTTGTCGGAACCATCCCTCGAATCAGCTCTCCTTTGCCTGAAATGTATCGCCTGGTCAGAGGGTATCTTTTGGTTCGGTCAAAACCGAACCGGGTTGGCCATCCGGGTCAGCGGACTTCTCGACCTCCTTTTCCCTAAGTCTACCTAATCTCTTCTCAAGGGTACATTTGGGAAAGTTTTTACAAATTTGGCAGTCTGAATCGAGACTGAATCAGTCTGGGATCGGCCTTAGCAAAGATCTCCCCACACTCACTGCAGTGTTGAAACCCAGTGGGCCCGTTTTTTTTCTTGGGTTTCTCAGACATGGCCAACCTAACCAACTTACCCTTTTTATGGAAACCGTCAGGCAAGACTCCCTTATCGGTTCCTAACCGTGTCACGGGTATTGGAAAAAAACGTACTAAAACACGGTTTTTTTAGAACCGATAAGAACCGGTAACCACACACTAAGTAAAACAACACAAAACACAATATTTCACTATCAAATGTCCGGTTCAGCCGAACCGAGCCGCACTTTTACGAGTTCCACACAGAAAAAACAGAACAATTCCTATCTAGTACTCACGGCACCACAGACAGAGACTGAACCGACTATGCGGATAACTTTTTCGGTTTAAAAGAACAATGAAAACTGAAACTTTAACCGACTTTCAAGCCAAGCTGAAGGAAAAATCTCCGGAGCGACCATTCAGTGAGGTGGAGTAAAGGATCAGATGGTTTAAGTTTGAAACACTCCAGACAGAGACTTCAACCGGGCTCGAGCTCAGCATTCTATGCCCTGCATAGAAAGTTAACTCTTTGTTCTCCAGGGCAGTTCAAAGGTTGGGAATCACTGCAATTGTCAGAATATAGCAAAACTTCATGTTGTTTGAATTGTTATTGTGATTTTATCTCCTTATGTCTGTCCCCTTTGGTCCCCCCATCCACACACCCCAACAGTGATCAGTGGCCACAGCTTCAGCCTTCTTTTTGCCAAGATGGTGGATGAGAAACATAGAAACATACAAGTTGCCAGTGCATAAGGACCGTTTGGGCCATCTAGGCTGCCCATTTCCCTACCTGATGGATAAGCTGCAGATTCTAGTTAATCAACAGCTTACTTTCTCCTAGCCCCCAGCAGAATTGTCTTATGTCTGTCCATGAGCAGCTGCCTTCACATTCTGTGAAGTCTGACGTCTTTCAGTGCCGCTTATTGGTAATCTTCCTACACAGGCGAGGCACTGCCAGCCCAAAAGTAACTCAGGACAAGCAGGTTTCAAAGTGGGGAAGAAATGGAGTGAGCAAGAATCAAGTACTCATTCAGATGCGGTGTCGATTTTAACATCAGCATACTGGTGTGGACACTGCAAATAGAACCCCAGCTCTTTAAGCAGCCTTACAAAGAGTAAAGGCTTCTCGAAGCACTAGGGTTCTGTTTTTTGCAGTGTAAGAGGGCTGCATCTAATGCAGTAATTTACTGTAGCTTACATGTGGATGTATGGTAGGCCCAACTTTAAACACTGCACCTGAATTAACACATGATGCGATAGAAACATAGGATTCCTCAGCAGAAAAAGGATCGCTCAGCCCACCCAGTCTGGCCAAGTGTTCTCTACCTAAGTGTAACTCCTGCCTGTATATGTTAGTGCATGTCTTATTTTGACTGCGTCCATCAGGACCTCGTTGTGAATGAGCTTGTTTAATGGATTTTTCCTGCAATGAACTTGAACCTACTCCACGTCCATGGCCCTATTGCTCTCTGTTGACCCCCTCCTTCTCCTTTCTGTAACATACCCCTATGTTTATCCCATGCATGCTTAATGCCCCCTACCATTTTAGCTTCCACCACTTCTCCTGGCAGTCTATTCAAGGCATCTACCACCCTTTCAGTAAAGAAATATTTCTTCACATCTATCCTGAATGCCCCCGTCAGCCTCACTGTATGTCCCTCGGTTTGGGTGCTCATCCTCATTTGAAGGAAACTCCCCAACTCTGCCCTCTTTACCCCTGTGAGGTATTTTGTAGGTCTTGATCATGTCACCTTTCGGCCTCCTGACTTCCAGAGTGTACATGTTGAGATTCTTCAGCCTTTCCTTGTAGGGATTCCTATGAAAATTCAGAACCACTTTAGTTGCCTTCCTGTGGAAAACCTCCACCTTATGTTCTTTCTGAAGTGTGAACTGTAAAACTGGACACAGTACTCCAGCTGGGGGTATACCAGAGAGTGATACAATGGCAGCACAACATCCCTCGTCCTCCTACTGGAGATGCCAGTCCTTATGCACCCCAGAATTCAATTTGCCCTGCCCATAGCCTTGTCACACTGCACTGCCATCTTGAGGTCCTCTAATGTAATAACCTCAAGGACCCTTTCATGTCTAGTGAGTATTAGTACCTCCTCCCATTCTATATCCAGCATCGGGGTTCCTGTGCCCTAGGTACATGATTTTACACTTGTTGGCACTGAACCCCAAGTAAGTAAGAAAATGAAATTGATCTGAATGAATTGCAGGCTTTTAAGCAGCTTTTTGGGGAGTGTGTATGTGTGTGTGTTTGGGGGGGAGCTGTGGTATTGACAGTACCTTCAAGAATGCCACCGACTTCCCAACTCCCTCACACTGCCTGCCCAAGTACTCAAACCTCCCCCTCACTACTTCCACAGCGTCCCCCAAGTTGTCTGTAGCCACATGCAACAGTAAATGAGGTTTCTTCCTGCCCCTCGCTGCACGCTTGAACAGTGCCTGCCCTGCCCCTCCTGCACTCAACCTGGGGACAGCTTCAATCCAAATATGGGTGTGCCTTTCCCCCTTTCCACCCCATCTCACCCATTTCAGTATAGAATCCCCCAGGATGAGTACCCCCCATCGACCTCCCTCCTCCCTGCTGATTTCCAACCCCTCTCCTATCCCTGCTGCTGTCGATTTAGAGCCCCCATTCCCTTCTACCCCAATAGTGATGCCCCTCCATCCTTTCCCTTTCCCGTAGCCTTCTCTCCTTCAGTCACCACTCCCTCCTTCCTTACTAGCCCCATTCTACCCTTTTGTCCTTGCTATCTCTTTCACTACCTGTTGCCATCACTCTCATGCCCTGCTTGTCCTCCTCCCTTCAGTATGTTCCTGCTCGCCCTCTCTGTCCCATAGCAAAGGTTCAAATCTATTCGTAATCAATACCTGTCCTACATCTCTTCCCCCTATCAGTTCCCCCCTCCTACTTGTTCCCCTCTGTGCCACCTCTGGTGCCTCCATACCCGCAGCCATCTGCTCTCTCCCCTGGAACTCCTCGTGGTGTCTTCCTCCCCCATCAGGAAGTAGCCCTGGCCTCGCTCGGGCACCCCCTCCCTTCTCCTCTCTTTCCTGCTAGTGCCTCTGATACTGGGTCTTTTTCAGTCCCTAGTTATTCTTCCTCTGTCCCCCTTCGCCATCCCCAATTCCTCCCCCAGTATGCCTATCATACTCATCTGCCCTGCTACTTACACTCCTCCCTAACCTCCACAGTTCCTCCCTCAAACTAGCCAGTCATCTACAGACCATACACCCCCCATTTTCCAAGCCCAGTCCAGGATCATGGTACACCCACACCCTGTATACCCCTCCACCCTTCCAAAGATGCTCCCTAGTGACATGTGGCACCTGCTCCATTGTGGGCCCCATCTTATGCTAGGGCTCTTACTCCAAGGTTCTGTACCCTACTACAACTGGTAGGCCCCTATTTACTAAAATTCCTGCCCCCCCCACACTAATCCCCCTACTGACCCCTTCAGACGGGGTAATTCAGGCTCAAATGTCATCCGTTAGACACTATATTACTGTAGCAATCCTAAAGCCTCCTTGTCCGTTTTTCACCACTCAGCTACCATACTTTCTGTTCTTGGCTGTCATATAGTTTCACTTAGCCCAGTTAGAAATCCTATTGCACTCCAAGTATTACTCAGTTCAGTTAGAGAAATAAACAGAACAAATAAATATGCATTATTACAGCTATCGTAACAGTATAGCTCAGTACTTAGCTCAGTTAGAGAAAGAAACATAAGAAGTAAATGTGTATTATTACAGCAATCCTAAAGCATCCAATCATTGCTTTGTCACCACTCCAGAGACCCTGCTGTAATAAAGGACCACAGAGAACACTGGGCGGGAAGGGGGGAAAGTGTAAAGTCCTGGCACAGTTCCATTGAGCTCATTCACTCCCTCTCTCACTCACTCACTCGCTCGTTCTATTTCTCCCGACGCTGCAGGCTGCCATTTTGTACTGGGCTCCTGCCTGCATTGGTACCTTTTTCTGCCCACAAAGAAATCTGCAGCAGTACTAACACATCTCCGTTGAGCTCACTCACTCCCCCCTCTCACTTGCTCATTCTGTTTCTCCCGGCGCTGCAGGCTGCCCTTTTGTACTGGGCACCTGCCTGCGTTGGTGCCTTTTTCTGCCCACAAAGAAATCCGCAGCAGTCCCAACAGAGTTCTATTGAGCTCGCTCACTCCCCCTCTCTCACTCACTTGTTCTGTTTCTCCCGCTGCTGCAGGCTGCCCTTTTGTACTGGGCCCCTGCTTGCATTGATGCATTTTTCTGCCCACAAAAAAATCCGCAGCAGTCCCAACAGAGCTCCGTTGACCTCGCTCACTCCCCCTCCCTCACTCGCTCATTCTGTTTCTCCCGGCGCTGCAGGCTGCACTATTGTACTGGGCTCCTGCCTGCGTTGCCACCTTTTTCTGTCCACAAAGAAATCTGCACCACTCCCAACAGAGCTCAGTTTAGCTCAGTCACTCCCCCTCTCTCACTCGCTTGATCCTAATCTGTTCCAAACACTGATTTCCCAAAGCAACTGCGGTATTCGGCACTGGAAGCGCGAAAACACATTTTGGCCAGGATATGAAAAATGACAGCTCAACTATTCATAAGGAGGTGGAAAATGCCAATCCTGAAAACCTGAAGTGAAAATGTACCAAATTCGCGAGGTTCTGGCGCCTCTTGAGAACTGTGCAATGCACGCCGTAAAACAGTCATTTTTGGATTTTTTCTACCAAATTTATTACTCAGCTCAGTTAGAGAAGTAAACAGAACAACTTAATCTGTATTATTAGAGCAATCCTAAAAGTATCCAGTCATTGCTTTGTCTCCACTCCAGAGACCCTGCTGTAATATAGGACCACAGAAGAACCTAGGTGGAGGGTGGGCAACTATAAGTTCCAGCACAGCTCCATTGAGCTCACTCACTCCCTCCCTCTCTCTCACTCGCTCATTCTGTCTCTCCCCGCGCTGCAGGCTGCCCTTTCGTACTGGGCTCCTGCCTGTGTTGGCGCCTTTTTCTGCCCACAAAGAAGTTCACAGCTGTCCCGACATAGCTCCGTTGAGGTCGCTCACTCCTGCGCTCTCACTCGCTCATTCTGTTTCTCCTGGTGCTGCAGGCTGCCCTTTTGTACTGGGCTCCTGATTCCATTGGCGCCTTTTTCTGCCCACAAAGAAACCTGCAGCAGTCCCAACAGAGCTCCATTGAGCTCACTCACTCCCCCCCTCTCACTCGCTCGTTCTGTCTCTCCCCGCGCTGCAGGCTGCCCTTTTTGTACTTGCCTACGCCTGCATTGATGCCTTTTTTCGCCCACAAAGAAATCCCGCAGGTCCCGACAGAGCTCTGCTGAGTTCGCACTCCCTCCATCACTCGCTCTTCGCTCTGTTTCTCCCAGCACTGCAGGCTGCCCTTTTGTACTGGGCTCCTGCATTGGGGCCTTATTCTGCCCACATACAAATCTGCAGCAGTCCTGACAGAGCTCAATTGAGCTCGGTCACCCCCCCGCCCCCACCTCGCTCGATCTTAATCGGTCCAAAACACTGATTTCCACAGCATCATGCTATTCTGCAGCAGGAGTGCAAAACATATTTTGGTCAGGATGTGAAAAATGACAGCTATACTGTTCATAAGGAGGTGTGAAAAAATGCCAGTGTTGAAAATCTGGCGTGAAAATATTGATTTGTGAAGTTACACGGGCGCGTGGAAACTGCACAACGCATGTTCGTAACACAGTCATTTTATGGACTTTCATCACAAAATTTTAAACATAGGCATTTTAGGACCTCTGCTCATGAACAGTGTCACTGTGGTTTTTTAATGTGTCCTGAACACTGATTTCCCACAGCGACCGCACTATTCTGCACCAGAAGTACAGAAACGCATTTCAGCCAGGATGGTGAAAAATGACAGTTGTACTATTCATAAGGAGGTGTGGGCGTATCCAGTCATTACTTTGTTTCCACTCCAGAGACCCTGCTGTAATACAGGACCAGGGAGGACACTGGGTGGGAGGGTGGCAACTCTAAAGTTCTGGCACAGCTCCATTGAGCTCGCTCACTCCCCCGCTCTCACTTGCTCATTCTATTTTTCCCAACGCTGCAGGCTGCCCTTTTGTACTGGGCTCCTGCTCGCATTGGTGCCTTTTTCTGCCCACAAAGAAATCCACAGCAGCACCAACACAGCTCCGTTGAACTCACTCACTCCCACTCTCTCACTCGCTTATTCTGTTTCTCCTGGTGTTGCAGGCTGCTCTTTTGTACTGGGCTCCTGCCTCCATTGGCGCCTTTTTCTGCCAACAAAGAAATCTGCAGCAGTCCCGACAGAGCTCTGTTGAGCTCGCTCACTCCCCCTCTCTCAGTCACTCGTTCCATTTCTCCCAGCGCTGCAGGCTGCCCTTTTGAACTGAGCACCTGCCTGCATTGGTGCCTTTTTCTGCCCACAAAGAAATCCACAGCAGTCCTGATAGAGCTCCGCTGAGCTCACTCAGTCCCCCTCTCTCACTCACTCATACTGTTTCTCCCACTGCTGCAGGCTGCCCTTTTGTACTGAGCTCCTGCCAGCAATGACGCCTTTTTCTGCCCACAAAGAAATCCACAGCAGTCCCGACAGAGCTCCGTTGAGTTTGCTCACTCCCCCTCCCTCACTCGCTCTCTCGTTCTGTTTCTCCTGGAGCTGCAGGCTGCCCTTTTGTACTGGGCTCCTGCATTGGGGACTTTTTCTGCCCACAAAGAAATCTGCAGCAGTTCCGACACAGCTCAGTTGAGCTCGGTCACCCCCCCCCCACTCGCTCGATCTTAATCTGTCCCAAACACTGATTTCCCACAGCGACCATCCTATTCTGCGGCAGGAGTGCATTAACATATTTTGGCCAAGATGTGAAAAATGACAGCTGTACTGTTCATAAGGAGATGTGAAAAAATGCCAGTGTTGAAAATGTGGCATGAAAATATCACAAATTTGTGAAGTTACAAGTGTGCGTGGAAACAGTTCAATGCACACTTGTAACACAGTCATTTTATGGACTTTCATCACCAAATTTTCAACACAGGGATTTTAGGACCTCTGCTCATGAACGGGTCACTGTCATTTTCTTAATCTGTCCCGAACACTGATTTCCCACAGTGACCACGCTATTCTGCGCAGGAAGTGCGAAAACACATTTCGGTAAGGTGTGAAAAATGACAGCTGTACTGCTCATGAGGAGGTGTGAAAAAATGCCAGTGTTGAAAATCTGGCATGACAATATTACAAATCTCCGAAGTTACAAGGGTGCATAGAAACTGCACAACACACACTTGTAACACAGTCATGTGATGGGCTATCATCACCAAATTTAACATAGGCATTTTAGGACTTCTGCTCATGAACAGATTCACTGTAATTTTCTTAATCTGTCCCGAACACTGATTTCCCACAGCAACCGTGCTATTCTGTGCCGGAAGTGCGAAAACACATTTCGGCCTGGATGGGGAAAATGACAGCTGTACTGTTCATAAGGAGGTGTGAAAAATGCAGTGTTGAAAATCATAGAAAGTATTGCAAATTCAAGAAGTTACAGTGTGCATAGCAACTGCGCAATGCACGCCAGAAAAAGAACTTTTGATTTTTCCACCAATTTGTAATATAGGCTTTTGAGAGCCCACTCATGAACACTGGCACTGTCGCTTGTTATCGGTCCCAAAAGGTGATTCTGGCGAGTGATCGCAAAATAACCTTTTGGGGTGAATAACGCCATGACAGTGGCTGAATTCATGAGGAGGGGTCCCAAAAACTCCATGTTGAAAATTTGGTGCCAAAATTCCAAAAAATGCCTGAGATATGCACCAAAGTTTAAAAAAACCTATTTATACCATTATACAGCTTACCAGCATTTCTTCAGTTCGCGGTCAGCTTTGAAGAGAGCAGACGTGTTCCTGGTCCACCGAGCTCCGGAGGTAAGTATGGGGTGAGGGGAATGTGGGGAGGTGATGTACGCAGTGGGAGGGCGTGGGTTGGGGGACGGAGCACAGACAGCGAGGGGCCGTTTCCTTCTTTTCAGGGTTAGAAAAAAAAAAGACACTGTGGGACTTTTTTTCTTTTTACAGGTACTTTTGTCACACTGGGGTGGGCTCCCAGCATGCCACCTGTGTGTTTTGGGGTGGGGAACTGGAAGCCAACGGGGATTGGGCACCCCATTGGCACATACTGATGTGGGGTCTCATGTGCCGAGGGGACTGGGCACCCCTCGGACACAAGAACTGGGGACATGCCGATGGGGATTGGGCACCCCTGCTGGCAAAGCAGAACCAGGGGGAGGGGACATGCTGCCGAGGGGGACTGGGCACCTCCTTGGCAAACAACACAAACCGACGGGGACTGGGCTACCCATTGGCAAACTGGTCTGGGAATGCAAGGGAGCCCTGCAATGACAGGTCACTCCCTCATTGCAGCGGAAGATGCTGCAATGACGAGGCAACCCCTGATTGCAGTGGCTAAAATGTTTCATATTTGTGGCACGCTGGCTGAACTAGTGTCAGCAGCAGCGTGCCACCCCAATGGGGACAGCAGGCCAGGCCTCAAAAGGCATTGGAGGCATTGGCCACAACAGTGCCTTGCCTCCACAACCTGCTTCTGCAGCAAGCTGCTGCAACATGTTTCTTGCTCATGCGCGTAATCAACATAAAAATGACTCACCATAGTACTCTTGTTTCTTCTAGGGGATCACTCAGTATGATTAAACTAATGCAGTCAGCTTTCAGTGTTGAACTGCCCCAAAGAAAATGCAATTTACGCAAATAATGGAACTCTCATTGTCTCATGCCAATTTCAAATTGCTGCCCCTAGTAACTGCTGCACTCTGAAGTACTCAGATTCATTATGCAGCCTAGCAGGGTAAAGACCCTCTAGCTGGTTAAACTATATAGATTAAGCCCCCCCTTAATCACATCCCCCAAAAAACAAAAGTCCCTAAAAAGGAACAACAATGTGTTCCAACTGGGTAAAGAACTCAAACATTAACCAGGAACAATATATGTAGCATGCAACAGTAGGGATGCAGAATTAGAGTCTGTCCCCCTTTTCACTTGGTTCAGGTAGGGGAAGCAAGGTGGGAACTTTAATCATACTCAGTAATCCCCTGGAAGAAACAAGATTACTATGGTGAGTAATTTTTTCTTCTAACCCCAGGAATCACTCAGTATAATAAAACTAATACAGACTGTTAAGCAGTACCTTTGGAGGCTGGGGCACAGAACCTACTTTGGGAAAAGGTTCTGCAGGACTGCTGTGCCAAATCTGGCATCACTTCTGGACTGTACATTCAAGTAATAATGCTTGGTAAAGGCGTGAAGTTTTCCATGTATCTGCTTTGCAGATTTCCAACAGAAGAATATCCCTTGCAGCTGCCACTGAGGCAGCTGTGCCCGTGGTAGAATGCTGCCTGAGGCCCAGGGGAGCCTGCTTACCAACTTTACAGTAACAGAACTGTATGCAAGCTGCTCTCCAGTGTGCAATGGTTTGGATACAGGTTTACCTTTACCCAATTCCCCATGGGTGAGGAACAGCTGGGTATGTTCTGGTCTATGAGCCTTGGTCCTGTCAAGGTAGTGGTTTAGAGCTCTCTTGACATCCAGGCTATGTAGTTTACATTCAGATGAGCTGGAATTATTAGTGAAGAAAATCGGTAATGTAATGGGTTGATTCAGATGAAAATCTGAGACCACCTTAGGAAGGAATTTCCTATTGGTCCTGAGAACCACTTTGTCCATGTGGAAGGAGATGTAGTTCAGATCTGTACACAGGGCCTACAATTTACTTACTCACTTGGCTAAAGTGATAGCCACCAGGAAAACCATTTCCATGTGACGTAAAGTACTTCAAGTCTGCGGTTGCCATTGGCTCAAAAGGGGCTCCATGAGCCTGGCAATACAAATGTTAAGATTCCAGGCTGGAGCCGGCTCCCTAAGGGGAGGGTGAAGGTGACTGAGACTTTGGAAAAACTTCTTAATGACAGGGTGAGAGGCCATGGACCTGTCTTTAACAGCCGAGATATAAGCTGAGGTTGCAGCCAGATGGACCTTTAGGGTAGAAGGTCTGAGTCCCAGGGCATGGAGGTGGGTCAAATAGTCCAGTAGGGCAGAGAGACCAGCCTGGGAGGGATTAATATCCCTTCCTGAGCACCAGATAGAACACCTTTTTCACTTTAAAGTATAAGTTTTCTTGGTTGATGGCTTCCTAGAGCCTCTGAGCACAGTCAAGACCTCTTCAGAAAGGTTTAGGCTAGCAAATTCTAGGTCTTCAAGAGCCAAGCCTTCAGCTGCAAGGACCTGAGGTTGGGGCACAGGATCCTGCCCTGAGAGAATGTCAGAAGGTTGTGCCTCTGGGGCAGTTGGATTGGCTGTGCGGCAGATAGGGTCAGCAGGAATGAGTACCATGACTGCTTTGCCCAGTCTGGTGCCACCAGGATAATTGTTGCTGGTTGTGACCTGAGCTTCATCAGAGTCCTGAGCAACAGGGGACAAGGAGGGAAGGCATACAGGAATCTGCCCGACCAATCCAGTGTTAAGGCATCCACTGGAACAGTGTCTCTGCTTGGAGGCCTGCAACAGAACTGTGACAGCTGGTGGTTGTCTGTAGAGGCAAAGAGATCTATCTCCGGGGTGCCCCACCTTCAGAATATTGACTGGATCACCTGTGGATTCAGGGACCACTCATGCTGATTCTGGCTGATCCTGCTGAGGGAATCTTTCCAGAATGTTGTCCTTCCCTGGTAGGTGGATGGCAGACAGAGACACCTGTAGGGAGTAGGCCAGGCTCCATACCTTCATGGCCTCTGTGCACAGTGGGGTGGACCTGGTTCCCCCTTGTTTGTTGATGTAGTACAAGGTGATAGTGTTGTCTGTTCTATTTGATACCAGCTTGTTTTTTAGGTGTGGAGCAAATGCCTCAAGAGCCAGGTACACTTCCCAGAGCTCTAACAGATTTATGTGCAGAAGTGATTCCTGAGGGGACCATGTGCTACTGGCTGTTAGGTCGAGCATGTGTGCCCCCCAGCCCAGGAGGGAAGCATCTGTGGTAATCACCAATGACAGATGCTCCTTTTGGAAGGGAGTTCCTTCCCTGAGGTTCTCACTGTCTAACCACCACTGCAGGGCCTGTAACAGGGTGCTTATGACTGGCACCAGTTTGGCTAGGGAATCTCCTCTCTGAGACCAGTGAGCTCGCAAGTGGAACTGAATGTCTCTCATCTGAAATCTGGAGCCTGGCACCACTGCTGTGGCAGCTGCCATGTGGCCAGGGAGCCATAAGAACTGCTTACTGGCCTGGGTCTGTTTAGTTGGAATGATTCTGCCAGCTGCAGGATACTGCTTACTCTGTCCTGGAGAAGGAAGGCTCTTCCCTGGCTGGTGTCCAATTCTGCCCCTATGAAGTCCAGGACCTGGACAGGCTCCAGCTGAGACTTCTAGACATTTATCAGGAAGCCAGAGATTACAATGTGCTTGGGCTGGGCCTGGGCTTGAGGTAACTGGGTGGACCTTCTCATGGTCCTTCTGCCTCTACCGCTAAAGTACCCCCTGGTCTGTTGGTAGTGTGGCGTTGCTTGAGCCTGGACAAAGGGCCAGGAGTAGGATCTTCTACCCCTGCCTCCCCTGTACTGGGACCTGTAGGAGGTGGAAGGCTGCCTTATCCCTTGCATGCCTTTGTGACCTCCAGCCTTGACTACTGCAACACTCTGTACTTCAGGGTCATGGGAGGAACCCTTTGCAGACTGCAGCTGGTGCAAAACGTGGCAGCCCAGTTACTGATGGACCTCTCGAGTTCCAGTCATGTGACCCGGATCACACTGGCTGCCGGACAAGTGGAGGGTCCTTTTCAAGGTGGGTCTTCTCACCTTTAAGACCCTATATGGACTGGGATCTGGTTACCTGTCAGAGCTCCTGACACCAGCGACCTCCGCTCGCTCCCTCCACTCCTCTTTGAGGGGCCTCCTGGGCATTCCCAGAGTTCGGCTCTCGACGTCAGGATATCATGCATTTAGTGTCTCCAGGCCAATCCTGTGGAACTCTCTACCAGCTTCAGTCTGGGAGGCTCCCTCAGTTGAGGTGTTCAAGGGGAGGCTGAAGGCCCACCTCTTTGTCTTGGCTTTCGCAGATTCCCGAGTCCATCTTGATCTAGTCCCTTATGCAACAGTCCAAAAACCTTTTTACCATTTTAAATTGCTGTATTTAGTATTTTACGAACTGCCATTCTTATATTTATTAATGTTTGTTTTATTCCTATGCTCTTGTTATAATTTCTGTTAGGCACCCTACAAATAAAATTGCCTTGCCTTGCAGAGTTGCTTCTGTACGTGGATTTGTACTCTTCCACCTTTTTCATGTATGCTTCTGTTTCATCCCTGAAAAGGGAATCACCCTCACAGGAGAAATCCATTGCTTTAGTCTGAGTGTCCTGAGACAGGTTTGTCGCCCTGAGTCAAGCAAACCGTCTAACTGAAACTGAGTGCCATGAGCCTGGCTGCGGTGTCATTTGAGTCCACAGCCATATGCAACTAGTACCTGGTGGCATCCAGTGTTGTCCTGGCAGTCTCTGCCAGGTCCACTGCCACTTCTCCAGACATTTTGTCTGTCATTGCCAATACTGTATTCCATAATGCCTTCTGATATTGGGCTCCATAAGCCATATAGTTAGCTTGCCTTACTAAACGCGAAGCTGCCAGGTATCCC
Organism: Neoceratodus forsteri; assembly: GCA_016271365.2. Taxonomy (NCBI): domain Eukaryota; kingdom Metazoa; phylum Chordata; order Ceratodontiformes; family Ceratodontidae; genus Neoceratodus; species Neoceratodus forsteri. The sequence goes on from CM057450.1 coordinate 718,821,905, forward strand.
ATTTTTCCCATTCTGTCAATCTTTCTGGAATCTTTGTCAGGAGGGTGGGGTGACAAAGGTATCCTGGCCTTGTTGTATGCTGCAGCCTGAACCACCCCTTCATGGTCAGGGTGGTTAAACAGGAATGCAGAATTAGCTCTTTCAAGCTAGTATTTCTTGTCTATTTTTTTATCCACCCCTGAAATTGATGTAGAGGTTTGTAAAATCTTTAAGGCAGGGACTTATATACTGGGAGCAGGAGCCTTCTAGTGGGGCTAGCCCTATCATGTCAAGGAAGAAAAGATTACTCACCTTAGTAATTGTGTTTCTTCTAATGGAGTCTTGCTGTATTCTGACATGTGCCGTTAGCCTCAGCACTTGAATTGCCCCAGAGAGGAAAGAGTTAATTCTATGCAGGAAGCATAGAACGTTGAGCTCGAGCTCAGTTTCAAACCTCTGTCTGTAGTGCTTCAAAGTGTAACTATCAGATTCTTATGAGCTACCACTAACTAACTACACTTCTGTAGTGGAAATTGTAAAGGAACATAAGCCAACAGGCAACAGATTGGGTCCCCAAAAGACTCAAGTCGAGAACCCAAGACAAAAAAGCAGGTAGTGAACCAGTATATAACTATAAAAAACAGCATAACAATAACCCCCCCTTCTAGAAAGGAGGGGTGCCACATACACTCCTGTGGTGCAGCACTGTACCTGACAGCCCTCTTCCCAAAAAACAGGTTCTGAGAGGGAAGGCAGGGAGGGAAGTTAGAATACAGCAAGACTCCATTAGAAGAAACACAATTACGAAGATGAGTAATTTTGTCTTCAAACAACATGAAGTCTTGCTGTATTCTGACATATGCAGACTGCCAATCAGTACAGCCATGGAGGGGGTACTGAACCTATTTTGGGAATAAGCTCTGCAGTACTGCTGTTCCAAACCGAGCATCACTCCTAGCCTGGATATCCAGAGAGTAATGTTTGGTGAAAGTATGGACAGTTTTCCAGGTGGCTGCTTTGCATATCTCTAGTAAAGGTATATCCCTGGCAGCAGCCAGGGAAGCAGCTGTACCCATAGTCGAGTGAGCCCTCAGGCATGAGGGAGTTGTTTTACTTAGCTTAGTATAGCAGAACTGTATATAGGAGACAGTCCACCTGGCAATAGTTCTCTTATTGGCAGGTCTACCCTTCCCCACGTCACTGTAAGTGAGGAACAATTGAAGACATTCCTTCCTGTGTGCTTTAGTGTGCTCAATGTGATAGCTAAGTGCCCTCTTAACATCTAGACTGTGTAATCTTCTTTCCCCTGAAGAAGAGTGATCAGTGAAGAATACAGGAAGAGACATGTACTAGTTCAGATGAAAATCTGAGACCACCTTGGGAAGGAACCTCCTATTGGTTCTGAGGACCACCTTATCTCTATGGAATGAGATAAAATCTGGCTCCACTGACAGGGCTTGAAATTCACTAGTACGCCTGGCAGAAGTGATAGCTACCAGGAACACAGACTTCCAGGTCAAATACTTGAGTTTGGCTGAAGCCAGAGGCTCGCAACGGGGTTGCATGAGCTGAGCAATGTAAACATTAAGATACCAAGCAGGGGTAGGATCCCTAAAGGTAGGTTGGTACGAACCAAACCTTTAAAGAACTTACAGAACACAGGGTGAGATGCCAGAGAAGAAAAAATTACTCACCTTAGCAATGTTGTTTCTTCTAATGGAGTCTTGCTATATTATGACATATGCAGTATAACCCCAGGTTAGAACTGCTCCGGAGGTGAAAGAGTTAACTTTCCATGAAGGGCATGGAATCTTGAGCGTGAGCTCGGTTGAACACTCTGTCTGTTGTAGCTCAAACTTAAACTGTCAGATCTTTACGAGCAAAAACTCACTAAGGTTCTGTGTGGAAGCCGTAAACCTACACTAGCCACTGGCTACTAACTACAAAAACACATTTTTGTTCTTGATCCCAAAACAAAGACTCAAGTCGGGGGATTCAAGAAAGAAAAAATAAGCATAACACCTAAGCACCCTAGAAAGGGTGAAAATAAAGTGGGCATCAATGAAGTGCCAACATTGCACTGCCCACCCACATCCCAAAAATAGAGGTTCTGAGAGGTGCAGGCTGGGGTGGGGGTCATAATATAGCAAGACTCCATTAGAAGAAACAACACTACTAAGGTTGAGTAATTTTTTCTTCAAACAACATGAAGTCTTGCTATATTATGACATATGCAGATTACACAGCAGTACCTCCATGGAGGAGGGACAGAACCTACTTGGGAAATAGGCTCTGAAGCACAGCTGTGTAAATCGAGCATCACTCCTAGCCTGGATATCCAGGAGTAATGCTTAGTAAAAGTGTGAACTGTTTTCCAGGTAGCTGCTTGACATATCTCTAGGATAGGGATGTCCCTGGCAGCAGCCAGAGACGAGCTGTACCTCTGGTAGAGTGAGCCCCAGGCCTGAGGGAGGAACCTTACCCAGTTTTCATAGCAGAACTGGATACAAGAGACAATCCACCTGGCAATGGATCTTTAGTGGCAGGTTTCTTTACCAACCTCACCATAAGTGAGGAACAACTGGAGGGATTCAAACCTGTGACCTTTGGTACGTCTCTACATAGTAACTAAGGGCTCTTTTGACATCTAAACTGTGCAATCTCCTCTCACCAGAGGAGGAATGGTCAGTGAAGTACACAGGAAGAGACATGGATTGATTAAGGTGAAAGTCTGAAACCACCTTAGGCAAAAACTTCCTGTTAGTCCTGAGGACCACCTTATCTCTATGAAAGGAGATAAAATCAGGCTCCACTGACAAAGCTTGTAGCTCACTTATGCGCCTGGCAGAGGTGAAGGCTACCAGAAGAAAAAATTACTCACCTTAGTAATGTTGTTTCTTCTAATGGAGTCTTGCTATATTATGACAGTAGCAGTTTGATCCAGCTCTAGAACTGCTCTGGAGGTGAAATGGTTAAAACCATTCCAAAATAGAATTTTGGCCACGAGCTCTAAGAAGCAGCTCTATCTGTGTTATTTCAAACCTGAACTGTCAGATCTTTACAAGCCAAAACTCACTAAGGTCTGTGTGGAAGCTGTAACCTACACTAGCCAAATGGCTACCTAAATAATAATAACCATTGCTGGTCCCAACACCCAAGACTCAAGTCAGGGGACCAGAAATACTAACACAATTCTAATAATATGAGAATAAAACATAAGTATAACAGAACACACACACACACACACACCCAAAGCCCCAAAAGGGGACAAAATGCTAATAGGGCATAAAAGGTGCCCACACCTGTGCCCGCACCCCACCCAAGTAGAGGTTCTGAGAGGGGCAGGTTAGGGGGAGGTCATAATATAGCAAGACTCCATTAGAAGAAAGAACATTACTAAGGTGAGTAATTATTTCTTCAAACAACATGAAGTCTTGCTATATTATGACAGTTGCAGAATACACAGCAGTACCTCCATGGAGGAGGGGCAGAACCTACTTAGGGAATAGGCTCTGAAGAACAGCTGTGCCAAACCGAGCATCTCTCCTGGCCTGGACATCCAGGGAGTAATGCTTGGTAAAAGTGTACCATTTTCCAAGTAGCAGCCTGGCAAATCTCTAATATAGGATGTCTCTGGCAGCAGCTAGAGACGCAGCTGTACCCCGCAGAATGAGCCTCTCAAACCGGGGACTCTGCCCAGTTTCTGATAGCAAAATTGGATACAAGAGACAATCCACCTGGCAACTGATCTCTTAGTGGCAGGTTTGTTTTCCCAACTTCACCATAGGTAAAGAAAGTTGGAGGATTCGAACTCTGTGACCTTTGGTACGCCTATATAGTAACTAAGAGCTCTCTTAACATCCAGGCTGTGCACCCTCCTCTCACCAGACAAGGAGTGATCAGTGAAAAATACTGGAAGGAGATAGATTGATTAAGATGGAAATCTGAAACCACCTTAGGCAAAACTTCCTATTAGTCCTAAGGACTACCTTATCCCTGTGGAAAGAAATAAAGTCAGTTTCCACTGACAAGGCTTGCAACTCACTTATGCGTCTGGCAGAAGTGATAGCCACTAGAAAAACAGTTTTCCAAGTTAGGTACTTAAGCTCTGCAGAAGACAGAGGTTCAAAAGGGGGTTGCATTAACTGGGCAATGCAAACATTCAGGTCCCAAGCAGGGGCCGGTTCCCGAAAGGGTGGATTAGTATGGAGTAATTCCTTAAAAAACTTGGAAAACACAGGATGAGAGGAAAGAGGGGATGACTTTCCTGCTGACACAAAAGCAGATACAGCAGCCAAATGAACTCTCAGGGTAGCTGGTCTGAGACCCAAGGAATTAAGATGTACCATGTAATCTAACACAGTGGGCAAATCAGCAGATTCTGGGGAAATATTTTTCCCAGCACACCAAATGGAAAACCTTTTCCATTCAGAACTATAAGTAGCCCTAGTGGAAGGCTTTCTAGAAGCCTTTAGGATCTCAAGAACACCCTGAGAGAGGTGTAAATCAGCAAACTCTAACTCCTGAAGAGCCAGGCCTTGAGGTTGAGGGATTTGAGGTCCGGATACCAAACTCTTCCCTGGGCACAAGTCAACAGGTTGTGATTCCTGGGGAGGCAAAGGGGAAGATGGATTGTCAGTGACAGAAGGAGTGGGTACCAGGGCTGCCTGGCCCAATCCGGGGCAATCAGAATCACCCTGCAAGGCTGAGATCTGATTTTGACTAATACTTTGAATAGGAGAGGGAAGGGAGGGAAAGCATAGAGAAACTTTCCCTCCCAATCCAGAAGAAGGGCATCCAGGGGAACTGAGCCCAGCACTGGAGGCCTGCAACAGAACAGAGGAAGTTTGTGATTGTCTGGGGCTGCAAAAAGATCTATCTGAGGGGTGCCCCATCTGGCAAAGACTATCCCCAGCACTTGAGGATCCAGGGACCATTCGTGATGGCCCTGGGAAATCCTGCTGAGAGCATCCGCTAGGACATTGTCCTTCCCTGGAAGATAAACTGCTATGAGGGAAGTGTACAGGGAATAGGCCAGAGACCACAACTTCATTGCCTCAGTACACAAGGCCGAAGACCGAGTGCCCCCCTGTTTGTTGATGTACCACATTGTTGTGGTGTTGTCTGTTCTGACTTGCATCACCTTGTCATGGACAGATGCAGAAAATGCTTGAAGAGCTAAAAAGACAGCTCTGAGTTCCAGCAAACTGATGTGGAGCAGAGATTCCTGGGAGGACCACACTCCCTGAGTGGAAAGGTCGCCCATGTGGGCTCCCCAACCCAGAAGGGAAGCATCTGTAGTGAGAGTCAAGTCATGAGTAGGGGAAATGAAGGGAACCCCCAATCTTAAATTGCTCTGATCCTACCACCACTGGAGGGCTAGGATCAAGGTTTGAATCACTGGGACCAACTTGGAAAGGGGGTCTCTTCTCTGAGACCAATAGGTTCTCAAGTGAAACTGAATGTCTCTCATCTGCAATCTTGCTCCCAGCACAACAGCTGTGGATGCAGCCATGTGCCCCAGGAGCTGCAGAAAGTGTCTTGCTGGTCGAGAGACCTGCAGAGTGAAGGAGGAGGCCAGAGCCACTAAATTCCTTACCCTTTCTAAGGGAAGAAAGGCTCTGGCTAGCTTTGTGTCCAATTCTGCCCCTATAAAGGTGAGTACCTGGACTGGTTCCAGAACCGACTTTGGTAGATTTAGCAGAAAGCCGAGGGAGGTGAGAAGCTGCTGGGTGACCTGCAGGTGAGATTTTACCTGTTCTGGGGACTGACCTACAATGAGCCAGTCGTCTAGATAGGGGAAAACAGCAATCCTTTGCCTCCTTAAGTGAGCCACTGCCACTGCTAGACACTTTGTGAATACCCTTGGGGCAGAGGTAAGGCCGAAGGGCATTGCTCTGAACTGGTAATGACCTGAGGGCAGTTCGAATCTGAGGTACTTTCGATGGGAGCTTCTGATTAGGACATGGAAATAGGCATCCTTGAGGTCCAGGGAGGCTAGCCAGTCCCCGGCCTTAGGGAGGGTAAAATCATTGCCAGAGTTACCATTTTGAACTTTGGTTTCAAAGATGCTTGTTCAGATATCTGAGATCTAATATGGTCCGCCATTCTCCTGTCTTTTTGGGGTAAGGAAGTATCTGGAATACAGATCCCTGCCCTGGTGCAGGGAGGAACCTTTCTACTGCTCTGAGAGCTAACAGGATGAGACCTCTGCTTCCAGAGCAAGGGTCTCTGAAGCACTTGTTGTAGAAAAGTCTGCTTCTCAACTTGGGAAACTTTTTGAAGCTGAGAACCAGACCCTGGCTTACTACTTCCAGAACCCACTTGTCTGAGGTTAAAGAAGTCCAATTCTGACTGAAGTAAGCCAGCCTGCCCCACCGTACAGGAGACTGCCCTGGGCACCCCATCAGGGTGCCTGCTTAGCAGAAGCTTTAGGCTGGGGAGTGGGAGCAGGTCTGCCCACCCCTCGCCTGCCTCTGCCTCTGAAGAAGCCCCTCTGAGCATAGGCAGAGGAGGCCTGAGTCTGATAAAAAGGCCTGTGAAAAGGCCTACTCCTACCCCTGGGGGTATGCCTTTGAGGAGTGGCTTGCCGCTCCTTAGCCTGGGCACTCTTGTAAGTAGTCCTATATTCATCCATCTTTTTCATGTAGTTCTCTGTCTGCTCCCCAAACACAGAATTTCCCACCACAGGAAAATCCATAGCCTTAGTCTGGGTATCCTGTGACAGACTAGTACACCTGAGCCAGGCCAACCTAAGAAAAGCTACAGATGTGGCCATGACCCTAGAGGAAACATCATTAACATCCACAGCAACATGAAACTGAACCTTAGAAGCCTCAGTGCCATCAGCAGCCACCTGTTCTAGTTCGCTAGCCAGCTGGCCATGGGCTTGCTTGGCTAATTGCATAACAGTATCCCATCTAGATTTCTGATACCTAGCTACATAAGCCATATAATTTGCTTGCCTGAGTCCAAGAGAGGCTGCCATATACTGTTTTTTTGCCATGGCATCAATCTTCCTGGAATCCTTGTCAGGAGGATGTGAAGCCAGGGGAATATTAGCTTTATCACAGGCAGCAGCCTGAACTACCCCAATATGACTGCATTGCTGAGAAAGGAATTCTGTATCAGGACCTGACAATGTGTACCTTCTGTCCATCTTTTTATCTACAGGAGGCACAGAATTAGGAGCTTTTAAAATTTTTATTGCTTGCTTCCTAAAAGACTTATGTAAAGGAATAGACAATCTCCTAGACTCTGGAATATCCATCATTTCTACAAAATCAGGCTCCTCTTGCTCATCCACAGCTTCCTCTAAGGGAAGCTGAAGGGTTTCAGCAACTTTTTTGTAAAACATAAAATGAGATGGGGACTCAGACAGCATAGGGGGAGATTCTAAAGGTCTGCCTGGAGAGATGTCCGGTTCAATGGGCACACCCAGACCTTCACAGCCACATTCATACTGTTCATAATCATCCTCCCCCTCCTCTGGTTCATAAAATTCCTCAATATCATATTCCTGAACCACTGGGACCGGACGAACCGACCTTTTGCCAGATAGTGGTGGTTCGGACGGACCCTGAGACAGTGACTGGACAATTTGTATGGCTTTTGCTATCTCTGCAGCAGTTGGAGAAGGGGTTTTGGACTCCAGACCTGCTGATTTTTTTTTTTCTTTACTGGAAGTGGTTCCTCAGAACCAGCTTTTCTTTTGCCCGAGGAAGTCTCGCCCTGGTCAGAGGGCACTCCCTCCGTCTGGTTGGCACCGAACCGGGCTGGCCATCCGGGTCAGCGGACTTTTTGGCCTCTCGTTCCCTGAGCCTGCCCAATCTTTTTTCCAGGGTGGCTGCAGGGAATTCTTACATATCTGGCAGTCTGACTGGAGGTGGTCAAACCCCAGACAATAAACACATTCTGGTGTGGGTCAGCCTTGGCAAAGACTTCCCCACAAACTATCACAGTGTTGAAACCCAGTGGGTCCGGGTTTTTCTTTTGGGTTTCTCAGACATAATGCCAGCCTAACCAGAAAACTTGCCTTTTAAGCGGCAGTGCCAGGCAAGACACCCTTATCGGTTCTAACCGTGTCACGGGTATTGGAAAAACGTAATAAATCCGCTTTTTTAGAACCGATAAGAACCGGAACCGACTCTAAATGTTAATTTTTAGTTTTAAATGAGTTTTAAACCAGCTGATCGGTTCAAAACCGAACCGATAACTTACAAGTTCCACACAGACAAAACCTTTAATTTACTTACGGTTACCACAGATAGAGCTTGAACCGAACGGTTTTGCGGTTAAAATAAAACTATTCTCGGTTGAATCCAACCGAGAAAACACTTTTTAAACCGAGAAATGAACCGAGCAGTAGGAGAAATCTCCGGAGCGACTGTTCACTGAGGCGGAGTAAAGAATCTGACAGTTCAGGTTTGAAATAACACAGATAGAGCTGCTTCTTAGAGCTCGTGGCCAAAATTCTATTTTGGAATGGTTTTAACCATTTCACCTCCGGAGCAGTTCTAGAGCTGGATCAAACTGCTACTGTCATAATATAGCAAGACTTCATGCTGTTTGAAACACAGTTTTCCAAGTCAAGTACTTAAGCTCTGCTGAAGACAATGGCTCAAAAGGGGGTTGCATAAGCTGAGCGATGCAAATATTAAGATCCCAAGCAGGGGCAGGGTCCCCGAACGGGGGGTTGGCGTGAAGCAAACCTTTAAAAAACTTGGAGAACACAGGGTGAGCTGATAAAGAAGAGGGCTTACCTGCTGATAAGAAGACAGACACAGCTGCCAAGTGCACTTTTAGGGTAGCTGGTCTCAGCCCCAAGGAATTCAAATGCAACAAATAATCCAGGATCGTGGGCACACCAGCAGATTCTGGGGAAATATGTTTACCAGCACACCCTATGGAAAATCTCTTCCATTTTGAATTATAGGTAGCCCTGGTGGAAGGCTTCCTAGAGGCCTTCAATATATCCAATACACCTTGGGAAAGGTGTAGGTCAGCAAACTCTAACTCTTCAAGAGCCATGCCTTGAGATTGAGGAGATTTGAGGTTCGGATACCAAACTCTCCCTGGGCACAGGTTAACAGGTTGTGATTCTTGGGAAGACATAGGGAGGGTGGACTGCTAAGGACATGAGGAGTGGGTACCAGGGCTGTCTGGCCCAATCTGGAGCAATCAGGATCATCTTGCAGGATTGAGATCTGATTCTGACTAGCACTTTGAAAAGAAGGGGAAGGGGAAAGCATAGAGAAACTTCCCTTCCCAACTGAGGAGGAAGGCATCCAGAGGAACTGAGCCCAACACTGGGGGCCTGCAGCAAAAAAGGGGAAGTTGGTGATTGTCTGGGGCTGCAAAGAGATCTATTTGCGGGGTGCCCCATCTGGCAAATACTACCTCCAGTACTAGGGGGTCCAGTGCCCATTCGTGATGGCCCTGGGAAATCCTGCTGAGAGCATCCGCTAGGACATTGTCCTTGCCTGGGAGGTGAACTGCCATAAGGGAGGTGTTCAGAGAATAAGCCAGAGACCACAACTTCATTGCTTCGGTGCACAAGGCCATAGACCGAGTGCCCCCTTGCTTGTTGATGTACCACATTGTAGTGGTATTGTCTGTTCTGACCTGAACAACCTTGTTCTGGACAGATGTGGAAAAAACCTGGAGTGCTAGAAAAACTGCTCTGAGTTCCAGCAAATTGATGTGGAGCAGAGATTCCTGAGGGGACCACAGCCCCTGGGTTGAAAGGTCTGCCATGTGAGCTCCCCACCCCAAGAGGGATGCATCTGTAGTAAGGGTCAAGGAATGAGACTGGGGAGTGAAGGGAACCCCCTGTCTCAGATTGTTCTGATCCTGCCACCACTGAAGGGCCTGGATCAGGGTTCGAGTCACTGGAATCAATTTGGTTAGGGGATCTGTCCTTTGAGACCAAAAGGCTCTCAAATGGAAGTGAATGTCCCTCATCTGAAATCTCGCTCCCTGCACTACTGCTGTAGAAGCAGCCATGTGCCCCAGGAGCTGTAGAAAATGCCTTGCTGGTCGAGAGACCTGCAGGGTGAAAGAAGAGGCCAGAAACACCAGGGTCCTTGCTCTTTCCAGAGGAAGGAAGGCTCTGGCTTCTTTTGCATTCAGTTCTGCGCCTATGAAGGTGAGAAGCTGGACAGGCTCCAGAACTGACTTTGGAAGACTGAGAAGGAAACCTAGAGATGTAAGCAGTTGCTGGGTTACTTGTAAGTGTAGTTTGACCTGTTCTGGAGACTGGCCTACAATGAGCCAGTCGTCCAGATAAGGAAAGATGGCAATCTTTTGCCTTCTTAAATGAGCAACTGCTACTGCCAGGCATTTTTGAACACCCTCGGGGCCGAGGTGAGGCCAAGGGCATTGCTCTGAACCGGTAATGGCCTGAGGGCAGTTCGAATCTGAGGTACTTTCGATGGGAGCTTCTGATGAGAACATGGAAGTAGGCATCCTTGAGGTCCAGGGAGGCTAGCCAGTCCCCTGGCCTTAGAGAGGTAAATAATCCCCAGGGTCACCATTTTGAACTTTGGTTTTAAAAGGTGCTTGTTTAGATACCTGAGATCCAGGATGGGCCGCCATTCTCCTGTCTTTTTTGGGGTAAGGAAGTACCTGGAGTACAACCCTTTGCCCTGGTGTATGGGTGGAACCTTTCCACGGCTCTGAGAGCCAGGAGGGAAGAAACTTCTGCTTCCAGGGCAAGTGCCTCTGATGGGTTTGCAGGTGGAAAAGACCTGGCTCTCATCTTGGAAATTTTTGAAGCGGAAAACCAGTCCCTGGCTTACTACTTCCAGGACCCACTTGTCTGATGTTAAAGACTTCCAGTCCTGGACATAAGTAAGCCTGCCCCCACCTGAGTGGAGAATCGGCCCTGGCCACCCCATCAGGGAGCCTGTTTTGCAGGGGCTTTGGGTTGAGGGGTAGAAGCAGGCTTACTAGAACCCCTTCTGCCCCTTCCTCTAAAGAACCCCCTCTGGGCATAAGCAGAAGAGGAGGCCTGGGCTTGGTAAAAAGGCCTATGAAAAGGCCTGCCCCTGCCCCTGACATGCTACCTTTGAGGAGTGACTTGCCTTTTTTGGCCTGTGCACTCCTATAGGTGGTCCTATACTCATCCATTTTTTTCATATAATTCTCTTTCTGCTCCCCAAACAGAGAATTTCCCACAACAGGAAAATCCATAGCCTTAGACTGGGTATCCTGTGACAGGGCCGTACATCTGAGCCAGGCCATTCTGCGAAGAGACACAGATGTAGCCATGACTCTTGATGAAACATCATTAGAGTCTACTGCAGAATGAAATTGCACCTTGGATGCCTCAATACCATCCGCAGCCACCTGCTCCAGCTCCCTGACAAGCTGGTCAGGGGCCTGTTTTGCTAGGGCCAGGACAGTATCCCACCTGGATTTCTGGTACCTAGCTGCATAAGCCATATAATTTGCCTGTCTGAGTCCCAAAGATGCTGCCATGTACTGTTTCTTTGCCATGGCATCCATCCTCCTGGAATCCTTTTCAGGAGGGTGAGAGGCTAGAGAATATTAGCCTTGTCACAGGCTACAGCCTGCACTACCCCCACATGAATGCACTGCTGGGATAGGAACTCTGTATCAGAGCCTGATAAAGCATACCTCTTGTCCATCCTTTTATCCACAGGGAGGATAGAAAGAGGAGTTTTCAGAATTTTTACTGTCTGTTTCCTAAACGATTTGTGCAAGGGAATAGACAGTCTCCTAGACTCTGGAATATCCATCATTTCCACAAAATCAGGCTCTTCTTGATCATCAACAGCTTCCTCAACAGGGAGTTGCAGAGTCTCAACAACTTTCTTGTAAAACAAAAAAAGAAGGGACTCAGATAGCCTGGGAGGGGACACTCCTGAGGGTCTGTCTGGAGAGATGTCCGGTTCAATGGGCACATCCAGACTTTCAAAATCACACTCACTATCCTCATACCCCTCCTCCCCTTCCTCCGGTTCATAAAAATCCTCAAAATCATAATCTTGAACCGGGGGAACCGTCCGAATCGAGCGCTTCCTTATGGTGTCGGTTTGGACGGAACTGGGGAAAGAGACTGGACAATTTGAATAGCTTTGGCTATTTCCTCAGCGGTTGGAGAAAGAACTTTTGGCCCCAAACTAGCAGACCTTCTAGTCCTTTTAGTTGGAACCGGCTCCTCAGAGCTGGCTCTTCGTTTGCCCGAGGAAGTATCGCCCTGGTCAGAGGGCACTCCCTCAGGTTCGGTTGGAACCGAACCGGGCTGGCCATCCGGGTCAGCGGACTTTTTGGCCTCCCTTTCCCTGAGCCTACCAACTCTCTTTCCATGGTAGCAGCAGGAAAATTCTTACAAATCTGGCAGTCTGCATTGAGGTGGTCAAACCCCAGACAATATACACAAGTGGTGTGTGGGTCAGCCTTAGCAAAGGCTTCCCCACAGAGGCCACAGTGCTGAAACCCAGTGGGTCCGGTTTTTCTTTTGGGTTTCTCAGACATAGTGTCAGCCTAACCAAACTTGCCCGTTAATGGCAATCCGCCAAGCAAGACTCTCTTATCGGTTCCCAACCGTGTCACGGGTCATGGAAAAAAACGTAATAAAATCCGTTTTTTTTAGAACCGATAAGAACCAGGAACTGCACTCTAAAGGACTAGAAAGTAATTTTAAACCCAATCTGATCAGTTCAAACCGAACCGAAAGGACGTTTACAAGTTCCACACAGAAGAAAATAAACAAAAGCCTATCTATCACTTACAATACCACAGACAGAGCTTGAACCGACGATTGCGGTTAAATTTTGGTAAAATAAACCGAGAATTACACTTTAAAACCGACAAACGAACCGAGCAGCAGGAGGAATCTCCGGAGCGACTGTTCAGTGAGGCGGAGTAAAGAATCTGACAGTTTAAGTTTGAGCTACAACAGACAGAGTGTTCAACCGAGCTTGCGCTCAAGATTCCATGCCCTGCATGGAAAGTTAACTCTTTCACCTCCGGAGCAGTTCTAACCTGGGGTTATACTGCATATGTCATAATATAGCAAGACTTCATGTTGTTTGAAACTACTTATCTGGCATTGGAAGCTGTCGACTGCAGAGAGAGGCATCCGTGGAGCCGAACTACACAGGTCATCGGCGGGAAAAGAACTGGGGTGGCACCCTTTATACCACGTAGGACGTCAGGCGGAGCCGACGTCGGGGGCGGCCCCCCCCCGCCTCAGACTGCTAGCTACAAGTTTTCTGTGGGGTGCTGATGCCTGCCGGCTTCAGTCCTAATGGTATTACCTGCTGCAAGAGCTCCACCCTCGAAGACAGATCAGGGAGTCCCCCTTTCCCAGGGGCAACTGAGAGGACTTCCTACAGTCCTTCATATGGTGTGTGTAGTAACGCAGAATTCTCTGCACATCTAAAGTGTGGATCATTGCTTCCCCTGGACTGGCATGCTCTGGGTAATAAACAGGAAGATGGATGGATTGATTTAAGGTAAACTCAGACACCACCTTGGGAAGAAACTTAGGGTTAGTACATACTTAGTACACAAAGACACCTTTGTCTTTGTGGAAAATCAAATAAGGCCACTCACACATGAGCGCCTGCAGCTCTGAAATTCTTTGAGCAGAAGTAATGGCAACTAATAATAATGCTTTCCATGACAGAAAGTGTAACTCACTTGCCATGGCCAGCTCAAAAGAAGCCAAAGTAAGTTTTTTCTAACACAAAATTCAAGTCCCAGGGTGGGACTGGATTGTGGATAGGAGGCTTCAGGTGAAGAATGCTTCTCAGAAATGTACAGGATGCCTCCAGTTGTTCCACCATACGTCCATCAACAGGCAGATGGAAGGCAGAGATGGCAGACGTGCACCTTAAGAGAGTAGTAGTTTAGGCCAGAGTCTGAAAAGGACAGCAAGTACTCCTGAATCTGATTCACTGGACAATTGAAGGGATCGAACTGACATGAAGTAGCCCACAGCACAAAGTGTTTCCAGTTCACAGAATAAGTGGCCCTATTGGATGGCTTCCTAGCTACCACCATGACATCAGCCACATTGGGTATCACCCCAAAACGAGCCATGGCTATGTCGTCAGGAGCCAGGTGTGAAGATGCAGGGATCTGATGCCTGGATGGACTAGGGCGCCCCGGTTCTGGGAGAGCAAGCCAGTGCACAGAGGAAGGGGTACTGGAGGTTCCACTGTCAGCTGCGACAGTAAAGGGAACCAGATCTGATCAGCCCTGATGAGGGCAATGAGGTACACCATGGCCCCTTCCATCAGGAGTTGATACACCACCCCCTGGTAGCCTCTATGCCTATCTCACTGAGTTATCACTCTGCAAGGCATAGGGTTGCTGTGCAGTCTTAACCCCCATCCCTGACTCTCTTCCTTGCAGTCCTACCTCCCAACTCTCTCCACCCCTGCCTTGCCCCTCTCCACACCAGCCCCTCTCCTACTTCTCTCCTCTCCTCCAGCCTCCTTGCCATATCCCCCTGTGTGCTGTCGACAATGCCTGCCTTTGGCTGCTCTCCACCATCTCTTCACCCCTATCCCCCCGCCCCGTCCCCCCCATCATGGGTTTCTCTCCCAATTTCCCTGCTCAGGATTGGGACACACTGTCGGGAAGACCCTCCCTGTACCACAATTAAACTATAGACAATCAAACTTCCACTGATGTTACCACTGCAAGATTCAATGACAATATATAGTTGTTTTTTTGTAATTTGCTATGTGTTTGTTGATTACTTCCCATGTATTGTATTGTTTCTGTGTCTGTTTCACTGTTAAATGACGTGGGACCTTTGTAAAAGAGCCTCAGCACAAAGGTTTTTTCCAAATATCTTAATAAATGAATAAAATAAATAAATAAAAGGAGCTTGATCAGAACCCTCTGAAGCAGGGGGGAAAGAAAGAAATGCATACAGAAATCTCTCTTTCCAGGAGACAGACAACGTGTCTCGCCAGAAAACTCCAGTCCCTGGATCAAGCAAGCAAAAAAGTGGCAGCTCTGCGTTGAGTGCAGATGCAATAAGATCCAACGGATGACCTCACCTGTTGAACAGACCTTCTACTACTGAGGTCAGCAGCTCCCACTCATGCGCTCTGGTCTATGACCTGCTTAGCTTGTCTGCCAGGATACTTTGGATACCTGGAACATGGACGGATGAATGTTCAAGACCGTGATTCATAGCTATATACCAGACTCTCATTGCTTCCCAGCAGAGAGGGTACGAGTGAGTGCTCCCCTGCTTGATGACGTGGTGGACTACACTGATGTCGTCCGCCTGTATTAGCAGAAGATCTGGGGATAGCTGAGTCTGAAAGGCTTGCAAGGCATAAAGAATGGCCTGCATCTCCAGGACACTGATGTGGAGAGAGGATTCCAGTTTGGAACATGTCCCTTGGGTCTGGTGGGGCCCTAGATGAGCTCCCCAACCCAACCCCAAGGCATCTGTTGTGAGAACCTGCTGAGGGGAAGAAATGAGGAATGGAACCCCTTGTAACAGGCTGCTGGGTTCCATCCACCAAAGCAGAACCCTTTTCACTGGAGAGGAGACCAGGACTGGCTATTCCAGGTCATCAGTATGCTGGTCCTACTGGACCCTCAGTGTCCATTGGGGAATCCTCATGTGCAGTCTGGCTAGAAGAACTGTAACTATAGCTGCAGCCATCAGGCCCAAGCACTGGAGAAAGGTTTAGGCTGAGATATAGTGGCTGTTGTACAGCAGGCGGGCTTCAGCTACAAGCCGATCTGCCCGGTCCTGGGGCAGGAAGGCCATGCCCTGAGAGATATACAGAACTGAAGGTGCTGACAGGGGGTCAGAACTGACCTGGGCAGGTTGACTGTGATGCCCAGATCCTGGACTAGGCAGGTGGTATGTTCCAGAGTCTGTAACAGACGCTCCCTGGACTGGGCCTTCAGAAGCCAGTCATCCAGGTAGGGAAAGACACAGAGTCCCTACCACCTAAGGACAGCTGCTACCGTTTCCAAGCATTTAGTAAACACCCAAGGGGCCAAAGACAAGAAACAGGGCAAGGCCCAGAACTGGAAGTGTGCCCCTGGGAAATTAAACCTTAAGTACTAGGTAAACGGATATGTAGGTAGACATCCTTCATGTCCAGGGAGAAAATCCAGTCTCTTTGGTGCAGAAGGGGCAGCAGACCCTGAAATGTTACTATCCAGAATTATCTGTACTGAATAAACAGATTTAGCTCCAGGAGGTCTAGAATGGGTCTGAGGTCTCCTGTGCATTTGGGGACCAGGAAAAAATGAGAGTAGAACCCTGTGCCCTGTTAGGTCTCTGGGACAGGTTCTATGGCGCTTTTGCTTTGTAGAGAATGGATTTCCTCCCAGAGCACTGGGATGTGGTCCTGAGGGTGAGACAAAAGAATTTGTGTTTTTCTGGAGGGCACTCCAAAAGTTCCAGAGCATAGCTGTCTTCTATTAGCTGTAGTACCCAGGCATCTCTGCTAATTTCCCTACATTTGTCCAAGTACAGGGAGAAACAACCCCCTACAACCTCCTCCTCCTCCTGCCACATGGGAGGGGTGGGGTCAGGCAAGGAGTCAGGTCAAACTGGCATGGGTGGCCAGGGCCACACCACCTCCTCTGGGGGGGTTCCCATGGTGGAGGAGGGGGTGGGCAAGGCTGGGGCAGCCCGACACTTACTCTGAAGCTTGTTAGAGGGCTTGTGTCTATGGGTAGACCAATGAAAGGGCACTCATTGACCACTTTTGGGCTGACTGGTGCAGTACAGAGACTGGACCAACTGCAAGGTGTGGCCAGAGGCTTGCAGTTGAGACAGTATATCCTGTAGATCTGTATCAAACAGATTGAAGCCTCTGAAGGGGGCATTCAGGATGGACAATTGAGCACCTTGTCAAGAGTCTTTCACAGGCAAATGCCTGCTGTGGCAGCCCTGGCCCTGGCATCTACGGCATCATAGGCAGCCCTGAGGAGGTGGGTGCTGACGTCAGAACCCGCTTTGAGAGACTGCATTATCTGCTGTTTTAGGGGGTCCACTGGGAGGTCCCGGGCAGTTTCAAGGGCCTGGTCCCAGAGCTGGTTTTGGTACTGGACCATATGGGCAATGTAGTTCAACACCCTGATGGTCAGTGTGGCAGAGGCAAGGTTGTCTTGCCAATGTGATCCAGCCTCCGGGACTGCTTATCCTGAGACAAGGAACTGAGATGTTTAGGCCTCTTGGTGTGCTCGTGGGTGGCACTGATGACCACCGAACCCACCTGAGGCTGGTTGGCGAAGAAAAGCTTCCCTGCTGGAGCCTGATATAATTTCCCCGACTTCCTAGGCACAGCCGGGATCAAACTGGGCCAGTGCCAGTCGGCCATTGTAGCATCCTCAAAGGGCTCAATTAAGGGAGGGATGACCAGCCGAAGGGCATCCAGCAGTCTCAAGTAAGTGACCAGTTGACGATGAGCAGGATCTTGCCCTCAGTATCAAAGCCTATGGTCAATTGCAATTGTCTAATAACCGAGACAAAAGATGGGTTATCCGGGGGGCGGGGGGGGGCGAGGGATGTACCTCAGGGTCTCCTCGCCATCGAACGAGACTGTGGAGGAGTTGTAAGGAGTGGCTCTTCCGTTGTTGCCATCTTCATCCAGAAGGATGAGTTCTGGGCAGCACCCATCCTTGTCCCCTGAGTTCTGAGGGGGAGCAAAGGCCCTGAATCCTGAGGTGTAGGCCGCAACCCTACTGAAGGAGCAGGGGGCCACTGCAGTGATGGGCCTTGGGGAGGAGTAAGCTTAGTTTGCATGAAGTCCAATAAGGTGGTAAGCATGCAGTGAAAGTCCATTGCTATCAGCGTCAGACTCAGCACTGTCAGCTGAGGGAATACCGGGGTCAGAGCCTTGGTTGGCACCGGGGAGGGTGGCCGAAAAGGCTGGGGCCTGTGGGAAAGCTGTTAGGTGTGGGTCAGCTTTGGAGGAGGTGATGGCAACCAGGACTTGGGACAGGGAAACTCAGGAGAGGGTAGGGGCTCCAAGCCCAAGACAACGGCCAAAGAAACAGCCAACATCAGTGGCGGGGGATTAGGCTGTGTCCCGGTGACCACTGATGCTGAGTTCATTGACGACAAGTCAACTGAACCACCTGGTTGAGTGTCTGCTGTAAACAAGGGCCTGAACAGTAGAGGCTGAGAGGTTGGTGGGGTGCCAGAGTCCCTGGAACCAACACTCATCACAGAAAGATTGGTGAGAGCAGCTGCCAATGGTAATCCTGCAGGAGAAAAGGTGTGTGAAGCAGAGGGGGCCACCCCTAATGATGAGAACGGCGCCGCTGTGGTCGATGCATGGAGCAACAACCAGGAGCGAGACAAGGAGGACTGTGTTTTCTCCTTAGGACGGTTCTTGTCTTGATGCTTGCTTTCCTGTTGACTTGTCCCAGGCCTTGAAGGGTTGTGAGCCCAAGGACATTGTGGGGGAAGTGGAGGAGCTTCAGGCCTGAAGCTCCTTTTCCATCTAGGTGACCTTCTGCTTCAGCAGAAAAATGTTGAGGGTCTGCACTCGGCACTTCCTGGTAGCCTGGTTGAAGCCGCAGCAGATTACACAAGCCTTGTGGTCATCCTGCTCAGGAATCTTCTGCCCGCAGGCACATTATCTGAAGAGATTCCCTGAGGCGGAGCTCAGCATAAAGGGAAAGGAAAAATTACTTTATCGCTAAAGTGATACACACTAGGGAGAAAAAATAAAAGTTCTACAAAATTATTCCGCTAAATGGCAGATGACTGAAGCTGGCGGATCTCCATGAAGTCCAACGTGGCGATGGTCAACAGCGGGAAAAGAAATGAGGAGGGTGCAGGGGCCGTCCACTCTTATAGGATAGGTCAACACTGGCATATGATGTCGGAGTGGGCAGCCCCCTGGTAGACTGCTAGCTACAAAAGTTTCCATGTCTGCTAGCTAGAAATGTTTCCATGTGGTCCTAGAGCCTGGCAGCTATAGTTGCATAGGTGTGGCCTGCTGCAATAGATACCCCTGAAGTAAGATCTGTGTTTTTGGATACTATATCATACTGATTGTGCAGTGGTGTCACAGTCAGTGAAGTCACAATGCTAATGATGTAGTGCGGGGGGGGACAGATATGTTAGCTGCGAGTGCTGTCCACACACACCTATTAACATCAAGTAAACAATCTTTTTATTAACCAAACTTAAAAAAAAAAGTACCTAAGATATAAAAGGTGACGGTTGACTGCTTTTAAAAAAATAATACTAGTTGTAGGTAGTACACTAGCTCTTGTAACGTAGGAATTACTGATCTCTGGGTTGACCCTGTAAAAGCACTGTGGTGTCAGTGGTCTTACCTGGAAATAAAACACATAAACTAAACTAAACCACTTGCCCAGAACAACTGTAAAGTGAGTGGGTGCCTCAAGTCAATAAGGTGGGGCCTACTAGGTTGTGCCATCATCTTGTCGGTTGGCGTGTTTTTCCTCTGGTGATTTTCTTCCCGTTTCACCAAGGGCTGAGCTACATGCAATGATGCTCAGGGAGTATTCTGAAAGACTGAAACTTGGGTGCCCGACACCTGAAATCCCGATACCGCAAGCTCGACACCAAAAATCCCGACAGTGGGATTTTGCCCATGGGGGAGTTTGTTTTAATAATTAAGGGGTGTGGGAAGTCCCCCAAAACATGAAAAAAAGCAAAATCCCACTGTTGGGATTTTTGGTGTCGAGCCTGCAGCGACTGGATTATGACTGTCGGGCAACTGCCTGTCAGTCTTTCATAGTAATTCCAATGCTCATATATGTGCAGACACGTTTACGCTTACAGGCATCTGGACTGGTGTCCCTTTACAGTACGTGTGGTGCTCACTGCTGTACCACCTAGTCTTGAAAGACAGCAGTCCATGGGGCACCAAATCCTCCTTCCCCCTGCCAGCTCCTTAGTGACCCGAGTCCATTTCCAAACCCAGTTTGCCAATGTAGCACTGGGCTGACTGCTTTGCATGTATTTTTTTCCATATATATTTTAGTTTGGGTTTTCCATTTTCTCCCTGATCCCAGCCTGCATGTCCCCGACATGACACACTCATAAGGAGGCATGTGCACATCAGGCACTACAGGATGCCCCACCCTACCAGTTGCTCCACTGCCCCCTATGCCTGCCGTTGGACCTCCATCCGGTGAAGGCGGGACTGCGGACGGGTGACCTCCCTCCCAGGAGAAGAACGCCAATGCTCGATCCTGCTGCCAACCCCCTGTACAGCACCCCGGCGATCCGAGGTCATTCCTGAACCCGGGTGACCGGCATTGCATGAGGTAAGGCATCCAGCGCCTCAACCCTCAGCATCACCAGGCCAGCTTGCTTTGCATATTTTTAAGTGACTGAAAGAGTGATCCTCCTGAGGAACCCTCAATGATTGAGCAGGTGGAGTGGTGTCCTGAATAGACAGAAACATAATCTGCTTCATTATCTAGGAGGTCTGGATTATACTTTTGTTCATCATCCAGCAAAGACAAAAATTGCTAATGGCTCCAGCACTGGTCTTTGGACTGGTTCAGAGGGGATAAAAAAAAAACACAGCACCAGTGTTTGCGAAGATATTCACATTTGCACCAATGGGGCCAAACTGCTGCCCCATCAACCCAATCTGTACAGTGGATAGTGCCAATATGTGTGTGGAGGAAGTGTTGCTTCATAAGAGCGTTACTTATCACAATTGATACTGAAGGACTAGTGAAATCTGACCCCAGTGGAGCAAATGGACTGATTCCCACAAGGGCTGGACCTGGCAGGGGCGACCGCCCCGAGGCAGTCGATCCTACAAAGGCCAGTCATGGCAGGGGTGACAGCCCACTGAGGGTCAACCCAGAATTGTCAGCACCAGGAAAAGCTCCAAGACTGAGTGTGAAAATATGTCTGTGTCCAATCCCAAAGAGGAGGGCACCAAAAGCATCAAATGCTCAGAGAGGGTCATGCTGGTAAATTCGATGCTAGCTGTGCAAACTCTGAAACTGCCTGAAGTGAGGAAAGGAGTAATAGAAATGAAAAGAGTCAACAGAATTGGTTCATCCATTTCCCATGCTCATGGCACAGAGCTGTCGCTGTCCTCATCAAACAAAGTCTGACTTACAATGATTTATAAGCAATGGGGGGGAACCCTTCAAGGTAATATACAACACCAGTAAAAATAAATAAGCAGCAGAACATACTGGGTACCATGACTAAACTTTGATAATTGAAAATAATAAAGAATGACGCTGAGGCCTATGTGATCAAAGTTCACTCCCCGACGTCCGCTCTCAACAGAGGGAAATAAAAACTGTGGTAGCTGGGACAGACGGTGTATGTAACAGTGCTGGCATAAACATATAGTGTACGCCAGCATCATTTGGATGCGCAGTCAGATCCAAACATTTTACTCTTTTGGGGTCTTAACACCTCAAGCATTAAGGCCATAAATGGTACTCTATGGAGAAGACTGACTCTAGGAAGATCTTTGTCTGTAAGCAAACAAACTCTATCAATTTCCTGACTAAAACATCTATAATATACCAATAGATATTTAAAAAAAGTAAAGACTATCTCACCTTGCATTTGGAATGTGTTGACTGATTCCATTGTTACCGACTATAGCCTCAGACACTACACTTCCATTTATCAAGGGCAAAGGTACATACCAGGCCATTGAGCAAACCTCTTCACTATCACAAGTGGCTGTAGGGCACAAAAAAAACCCAATAAAAGCTAGATAAATTCCATTATCATTCTTTCAGGTGCTTCTATGTTGCATTTCTGGAGTACTTTCACAGTGAGTCGGTATGAAAGACTTCCAGCACCCATCTCCTAGTGACTGAGCTGGACCTGTCAAACAATACAACAGTAATGAGAAATGAAAATTACATACCTACCATAATACTTGATCTTCTTGGATGAAGTCTCCACCACTCATCCACACTAGTGGGACTACGCAGGAGCCCAAAATCTTCAGGAGGGCTGGCGCTGAGGTAGGACTGCGCATGCGATACCGAGAGGCTGGCTCGCTCCATATAGGCTATCTTGGCGTTGACCCTATAACCTCCTCAGTACCTTTTTTACCAAGGAGGTGCAGTGTAAACTAACCTAGGAAAAACTAACCCATCTCGGACATAAGATAGTCCGTGTCACCCCGTGTAAGAAAGGTCAACTCAAAAGTGTCTTCACAGCCCAGCCAACGAGGGAGTGAAGCCCAATAACAGGATGAGTGAGCTTGGGGGATGGTGGGTGGGCATGTGAATGAGTGGTGGAGACTTCGTCCAAGAAGATCAAGAATTACGGTAGGTATGTAATTTTCATATCTTCCTGAACATAAAGTCTTCACCATACATTCACACTAGTGGGAGAGTATCGAGCCAAAGTAATACCCCGAGAAGGGAGTCAGAAGACAAGAGCACACTCAGGACAGAAGTCCATTAAGGATTGTCCTGCCAATGAAGGATGCTGTCTGGCATGGACATCCAAGGTGTAATGCTTCACAAAAGTGTGCACAGAGCTCCAAGTGGCCGCATTGCAGATGTCTCCAATGGGCACGTTCCGAATTTCTGCCAGAGATGCTGCGACCGCTCTGGTAGAGTGGGTGTATTCCCTGCCTTCCAGCTTGACCTGTGCAGATGAACAGCAATGGCGGAGACATGCTACCAGCCATGCTAAAATGCACCTGATGGCAACAGACTGACCCAGCCAGGCCATACTGAATGAGACAAAGAGCTGCTTGGATTTGCAAATGTCTTTTATTCCATCGATGTAGAATTGCAAAACCCTCTTTACATCCAAAGAATGTAGGATATGTTCCCCTTCATTCTGAAAGTTTGCAAAGTAGGTTGGAAGGACCAGGGGCTGGTTCATGTGGAATTCCGAGACTACTTTGGGGAGAAATTTAGGGTGAGTTCTGAGAACCACCTTGTCCTTGTGAAATAAGGGGGAGGCAGTATAGCGCAGTGGTTTAAGACTCTGAGCTGCAAATCTGGAGACCTGGGTTTGAATCCCACAGCCTCCACTTGCATACTGTGTGACCCTGAGCAAGTCACTTCACTTCCTTGAGCTCCTAGGTCGCACCTATAAACAAGCTTTCAGCTTAGTGTGTCTCTCCTGGTTAAAAAAAATAAAAATACTGTGTATGGTGGGTCTGTGACCAGGGCACGTATTTCAGAAACCCTGCGAGCAGAGGTAATGGCCACAAGGAAGGCAGCCTTCCAGGTCAGGAACATCAATTCGCAGATTGTTAGAGGCTCAAATGGCTTATGGGTGAGCATGTCTAGCACAAGGTTGATATCCCAAGTGGCTACCGGTCTCCTGACTGGTGGTCTCGTGTGGAGGATACCTTTAAGGAATCTCTTAACCAAGGGTAGCTGAGCCACTGACATATTTTGGATAGGTTCATGGCAAGCTGAAATTGCACAGAGGTGTGCCTTCATCTTCGAGTACTGCAGTCCTGCATTCAACAGGTACAGCAGGTACACTAACATCTTGTTTGGTGAGCAAGTAAAGGGGTCCAGGGAGGACTTTGCACACCAGATGGAGAACCGTTTCCACTTTGCCATGTAGGTCTTTCTAGTGGATGGCTTGTGCGCTACTAGGAGAATGTCTGACAGTCTACAGGAGACGTTGGACATACCCACTTCTATCTCCTCAGGAGCCAGGCATGGAGATGAAGGGACTAATGTTGGGATGGACCACTGGACCCTGCATCAGGAGGTCCATTTGAAGTGGTAGTTGTCTTGGTAGAACCTCCAATAATCTGTTGATTAATGGAAACCATATCTGATGAGGCCAGTATTGGGCGATGAGAATCATATGGCCCCACTGTGCCTCCAGCTTGAGCAGCACCCTCTGAATTAATAGAAGAGGAGGAAAAGCATACAGAAAGCATCCTGTCCACCGCAGTCTGGATGCATCCTGACAGAAAATGCCAGGTTCTGGATTTCTGGAGCAGAATAGAAGCAGTTTTTTATTGAGCAGGGGTGCAAAAAGGTCCAGGTCCGGAGTGCCCCACTCTTCGAAGAGCGACTGCATGACGTTTGAGTTGAGAGATCACTCATGTGGATCTGCTTCTGTTCTGCTGAGGCTATCCGCCAGATCATTCTAGATTTCTGGCAGGCAGACTGCCTAGTTCAGGGCTTCGTGCTTGAGGCACCATTCCCACACTCTCATAGCTTCACTGCACAGAAAGTAATAGTGTGCTCCACACTGTTTATTGATGTAATACATCACTGCCTTGTTGTCCATCTGAAGGAGAATTACTTTGTGACAGGATATCCTTCAGGGCTCGGACAGCGTACAAGACAGCTTTCATTTCCAGGATATTTATAGCTGAGACTTGTCCTGACTCCACAGGCCATGGTGTGGAGATCCTGACAGTGAGCTCCCCAACCAATCAGAGATGCATCTGTGTTGATGGTGATCTGCGTCTCCAGTGGGGCAAAAAGAAAACCTTGGAGAAGGTTGTCCTCCTGAGTCCACCAGGTGAGTGACCTCATTAGGGGTTCCGTCACCTTGATGTGGAAGGACTGCGCATGAGTGGTCGGAGACCACTGAGTACTGAGTAGCCATTGTGTGGTTCTTATGTGCAAATGGGCCAGGGGTACCGTGAACACAGATGATGCCATGAGACACAGCATCCACTGCATCGAGAGAGTTCAAACCGAGTTGTTCTCCTTGATGAAGTGAGCCATCTGGAGAATATCATTTCTCCTGTCTTCTTCAAGGAAGGCTCTTGCCCTGGAGGTGTCCAGGAGAACTCCTATGAAGGGGAGTTGTTGGGAGGACTGAAGCTGCAATTTTTCTAAATTCAGAAGAACTCCCATGGATGTGAGGAACTTGAAAGTCGTGGCCACCACTTCCTGCGTCCCTTGTCTGGAGGAACTCTCTAGGAGCCAATCGTCCAGGTATGAGAACACTTGAACTCCCGAGTTTCCTGAGATGCACTGCAAGTACTGCAAAGCACTTTGTAAAGACTCGAGGCACCAAGGACAGCCCAAAGGGCAGGACTGGATTGGTAGTGCTTGCCCAGAGCCACAAAGCCTAGGTACCTGTGGCGGCTTGAGTGCACCAGGACGTGTTGGTAGGCGTCTTGCATGGCCAGGGAAGCAGACCAATCGTTTTGAGGAATCAGAGGTAGGAGCGTACCTAGCGATATCATCTTGAATTTCTCCTTGAAGAGATATTTGTTTAACTTCCTTAGGTCTAGACTAGGTCGCATACTGCCTGTTTTCTTTGGAACTAGGAAGTAGTGGGAGTAACAACCTGTGTCTCATTCTGCTTTTGGAATCACTTCTACTGCCCTGTTGTTCAGATGGCCCTGAATCTCGGAAGCAAGGAGGTCTGACTGAGTGATAGATAGTCTGGGCTGTCGTTTGGGTGGACAATCCGGAGAGGTCTCAGAATAATTTAGAGAGTAACCCTCTCAAATTATCCTGAGGACCCATTTGTCCATTGTGACTGACTTCCACTGGTTGTAAAACTGAGTCAGATGCCCTCTACCGCTGAAGAGGAGTCCCCCTCGGGTAGTTGAGGTGGGACATGGGCTGGGTCTTCAGAGGGTGGCACTGGGTGTCTTCAGGCCCTGTGCCTTCTGCTGCATTTTCTTTTGTGGTTGAGGGACTTAGTGCTTGTGAAAAGCCCCTCGGTCTTTACCACAAAAGGACTGATGATTATGAAACTGCTGGTGGTTTCCACCCCGCTGAGAGGCAGCAGGTCTGGCCATCTCAATAGCAGTCCTAGTTTTCTAAGTGGCATATAGTGCCTGCTCCACTTGTGGACCAAATAGTTAAACTCCATCGAATGGAAAGTTCATGACTCTCTGTTGAGCATCATTTGTGAACCCTGAAGTCCTTAACCATGAGTGACGCCAAGCGCATATCCTGGCCACTGCTGCTCTAGAAGCAGTGTCAAAGGTGTCCACAGCCACTTTAAATTGCTGATTGTTGGACTCAATGCCTCTAGTAATGGTCTGGAGATGCTCTAAACTGATGTCTGACTCCAGAAGAGCCTCCACAGTGGCTTTGAGTGAATGCCAGAGGGTATACTCTTACTGAGAGAAATAACCCTGGTAGCTAGCAATACGCATTCCTAGAGTAGCAGCAGCGAACACTCGCCTCCCCAGAATGTCAATCTTTTTTTCTATTTATTATATTTTTTGCCTGTTACGGGATCATCGATTTCAGCCCTTGGTCACGGCCCCCTCGTACCTCCACCTCCGGCGATCACCGTGCTCTCCCAGTCACCCCTGGCTTGCCCCCCAGAGGATGGGGTTGCAACACTAGTCCCCTTCCAGTGCCACACTACTGGTACTGGTCGGGAGAGCCGGTACCGGAGACTGATCGAGGCCACGGGGGAAGGGCGCCATGGAGACGACCCGGCACAGAGTTTTTATCCCCTGTAAGCAGGGACAGGGATGTGCAATGATGACCAGCGTCCACCCCACCCCCGAAGACATTCTGGCGCCGGTGTGGTGCGGTGAACCCAGCCTCTGCTGGGTGTCGCTGTTCACTGGACACTCAACCCCCCCTCCCTCCCAGAGAGGAGAGCAGTCCTAGGGACGCTCAGTCCTTCTCTCCCCAGCTGGCCCTTCAATGACCCAGGTCTGTTCCCGAACCCGGGTTGCAGGTGTCGCAAGCGGAAATCCAACCGCTGCACCGGCGGGCCGGCTCCAGAGTGTCAATCTTACGGGATTCTTTATTTACTGGATGAGCCGTAGATTCCTGAGGAAGAACGGCTTTGTCATTCTCTGCCACGACCACTATGGTGTCCGCAAAGGCTTGAGAGGCAAGGATTGGCCTATCTTTAGGGGGAGTGTATTTCCTGTCTATGGACTTAGTCACAGAAGGAATGAGTGCCAGACTGTCCCACACCATCTGTGAAAGAGTCTCGAAAGAGGGCTATACTAGAGGTGTCAATTCCACAGGAATTTCAGGAACATGCAGATACTGAAAGTGCAACAGCTTCCCAGGATCTACCTCAGAAGTCTGAAGAGAAAGGGTGGAATTCATATTCTTCAGAAAATACTTAAAAGAAAGGTCACTGACCAAGGGCTCTGCTGAAGTTGAGAGCTTACTTTCCACTCCAAAGGATGAATCCTCATCCAAATCATCCCCTAATCATAGATCAGGATCAGATTCAGTATTATCTCCTACTAATCAAGAAGGGATAGTATAGAAAGGAAAGGAAAGGGAGGAAGAAGAGCAGGGGGAAGCACTCCCTGAATCAGAGTTGAAAACCCCGGCAACCGAGGCAGCGCTGATGCCGAAAATGGTGCCGTGTGTGGCACTGGGAGTGGCACCGCCAAGGCTGGAGCCAAGGGCGGCACCTCAACCAGATGAGCACCTGGAGACCCCAATTCCACCACCAGGGCACCCAAGGATGGAGACCTGAAAGTACAAGAAGGAGCAGAAGAAAGCAGTACCTGTGCTGGCCCCTGTACCACAGCCATGTGAGGGGGAAAAGCACAACAGCGCGGCGTCGATGGCACCGAAGAAGGTGTCGCATGACCAGGCTGACCCAACTGCCCTGCTCATGGGTCCAAGGCCCCGGGGTCAGCTCCTCAGGCACAGGAAGTTGGGACAACCGACAGATGCACTGCTGCATAAGAGTGGCCCAATTATGAAACTGCTCACTGAAGGACCCCCCAGAGGGCGGGGAAGGACTCCGGAGTCGAGGACCGCGGCCGCCAGGAATTGAGGCAGCAGGCAACCCCAACGGAGCCATGGTCGTCCTTCTGTCCCCCCCACTGATGATCTCCATGCAGACATATCACAGCACAACCTCAAGCAGTACCGCTTCTTCTTCGACCGGTGGGACAAGGAAGAGCTCGAGGCCGAGTGGCGTAGGGTCTCTGACCTCGAAAGGGAATGGGCCCGCTTCTTTTTGTGCTTTCTGGGGGACCAACCTTCCTCCCGAGCACTGGACTGCCCATGGTCAGATCCCTCCTCCGAAGAGGGCGGCGGACTAGACCCAACCCTGCTACTAAAACAGCTTTCAAGCGAAATCTCCCCACCGTTCTGTTAAAGGCAGGCTGAAGAAGACTTCTTCCATTCTACATTGAAAAAGAATAAACTTAAAAATAAATAAATAAGTAAAAAATATACTAAAATTAATCAGAACTGAACGACTATGCTGCTGTCGAACAGACGTGAAGATTTGACTCTCGGTGGGCGAGGGACGTTGTCACTGAAGCGCACTCGATGGTGGGAAGGAACTGAGGCAGTTGGGGGGTCAACGCTGAGATAGCCTATATGGTGCACACTAACTTCACAGTGCCGCACATGCATGGTCCTACATCGGCATTGGCGATCCTGAAGATTTTTGGCTCCTGCTGGGTCCTAGCACCTCCGACATAGTCCCACTAGTGTGAATGAGTGGTGGAGAATTTATGTCTGCTCTGGTAAAAAAAAAAATGTCCAGTTTTTCAAAAAGCCCAAACCCTACAGCAGGCATTGTAGGGTTTGGCAGCGTGACTCAGTTGGTAGCACATCCGCCTCTGGACCAGAAGGTCGTGGGTTCTCGTCCCACACTGGGATTGAACTTGCACCTAAAACTCTGGCATCCGAGTGCAGTATTAGGGGGGTGCTGTACTGCTGGGGTGTGCTATCCTTCTGATGAGACGTTAAACCGAGGTTCCTTCTACCCATCCTGGTGTTGTCCAGGTGGGTGACCAGGTGGAAGTAAAAGAACCCAGGGCACTCTTCGCAAAGAGTAGGGGATATTCCCGTTGTCCTGGCCAACATTTCCCTACCCATAAAAACCGGTTCATGCAATTATCCAGGCTGTGTGTGGGTGCTGATGTGCGATATGGCTGCCACTACACATGCAGTCACTTTACTACCAGTCAAGCATTGCTTGTAAAGCACTTTGGGACATACTGTGTATGAAAAGCGCTATATAAATGCTGAGTTTTCTTCTAAATTATAAGAGGCAAAAACTATGAACCAGAACACCCTGGACTGAATTTAAAGGAGCATTTGTGATTTACAGCACCAGTTTAGCACAACTGTGCAACTTGCAACAAGTTAGATCACATAAAACATTGTCTAACTTTCTGCCATAACTGCCTCAGTGTGCATAAATAAAATGACGCATGCATCACCAAACTGACGTATGTGTCAAAACAATATTGGTAATACACCTGTAATCTTAGTTCTACTATAGATATTCAGTTCATATCCACTTTGCAGATTCTCTGGGTGTGGCTCAGTCCCAGATGTCTTCCAGCTAGACTCCTCCTACTAGCCACAGTGTTGTCATTTGGCTCCACTCTGTCTGACGTCAGATCTTGCACACTGGAAGCAAGTATCCCTGTGTCACTTGCCAAGGGGGGAGGAGGTTGGGTAGATGTGAACTGAATACCCATAGAAGAGCTACATTTACAGGTGAGTATCCTACATTTCTACCAATTGGGATGTAGTTCACTGTTCACACTCTGGCAGACTCCCAGCAGTCCTGCATAAATATGCACACCGCACCCATGTGTTTGAAAATGTAGTGATTATTTCTGCAGCACTAGGTCGTGCATTGGAGAAAGAGTATTGTGTGCTATAGGACAACCCAGGTTCCAGCTGACTTGGTGGAGCAGCTGGTTAGCGCAAACGGACCTGTATTCCAGGCAGCCTGGGTTCAAGTCCCAGCTAAAGCACTTACTTCTTTCTCTCCTTTCTTTGTAAATATTGGTAAGACACCTGAAACCTTGGTTCTACTATGGGTATTCAGTTCATATCCACTTTGCAGATTCTCTGGGCGTAGCTCAGTCCCAGATGTTTTCCAGCTGGACTCCTCCTACCAGCCATGGTGTTGTCCTTTGGCTCCACTCTGTCTGACATCAGATCTTGCACACTGGAAGCAGCTGTCCCTGTGTCACTTGCCAAGTTTGGGGGGGTAGATGTGAATTGAATACCCATAGAAGAGCTACATTTACAGGTGAGTATCCTACATTTCTACCAACAGGGATTTAGTTCACTGTCCACACTCTGGCAGACTCCCAGCAGTCCTCCAGGAGGAGGGGGTATGATATGCATCCCAAATGTTTGGTGAACACAGACTGGAGGACTGAGTCCCCAAACGCAGAATGGAGACTACTGAGCACATCAATGCTGTAGTGGGAGATGAAAGTATGAGCTTTCAACATGGTAGCAGCCCTACAGATGCCCTCAATCAGGATGTCCTTGGCAGCAGCCACAGAGGCAGTGGTATGCTTGATAGAATAAACCTTCAACCTCTTGGTGGGCTCCTTACCAGCCAACCAGTAGCACAGATCGATGTAGGATGTTATCCACCTGCAATCATCTGCTTAGATGCTGGCCTGCCAGACGTGGCTTTAGCATGGGAAACAAACAGCTGGTCAGTCTTGCCATAAATCGCTGCTGCCTGCTCCTTAGGAGAGGGCCCTTCATAGGTCAAGGGTATATACCTAAGCTCAGCTTATGAGGCAGGGTTGTTAAAGCAGAGTAGGAGGTTTATCACCTGGTTAAGGTGAAACTCTGAGACTACTATGACCAGGAACTTCGCATGGTGCAAATGAAGATCTTCTTCTTGTGGAAAACCAGGTATGGAGACTCCAACAAGAGCACGATGCACCTGGAGCTCATGTACCCTTATGGCTGAGTTGATACTGACCAAGAAGGCAGTTTTTGGCAAGTATGATAGCTTACTCTTGTGCATTTGCTCGAATTATTTACCCATCAACATTGCAAACTCCAGCAGTAGGTCCCATACGGACAGTGGTTCACATACCAGATGGCAAAAGTGTTCCAGGCCTTTAAAAAGCTCCCGACCATCTTATCCTGTGCCACCATTGGCAGACTGGCCCACAAGCAGTACGAAAAGATGACTACCAGGTGCACCTTAAGGGTTGTAGCTCACAGTCCTGACTGAGACAGAGACCAAAGGTAGTCAAGGATCACAGTCACTGAGCAGGTAAGGGGATCGAAATCCTTGCCCTGACACCACAGCAAAAACCACTTCAACGCATACATTTTGCAAGTTGACTCCTTACTGGACACCTCTACAATGTGAGGAACATCTTCTGAAAGGCCGGAAAGACCAAAGATACCAGGCACTCGAATGAAGAAAGAAATGCAGCCAAAGAAGAAAAGTGTTGTCCCATTCAGATTTATTAAGGCAAATGGTACTGACTGTGCTCGGAATACCAGAGTCAACAACTATGGAACAGCACCAATGAAAATCAAAACTTTGTGCAAAATGCATCCAAATATCATTCCAGCTTCACGGAGAAAACACTAACAGGCAGATGCGTAAAGCCACGGCACTTCAACTCCTCCTGAGCCTTCCTCAGGGGGCGTGGCTTAGGGCAGGCATCACTCTTTGAAATATGGTGCTTGAGTGACGTGGCAAAAAGCAACTGGTATGTTTTAAAACAATATACACACCGCCATACGTGCAGTGATAAATATTCTCTAAAAGAATACAAAATTAGCAGAATAAAATAAACTGTTAATATTTACAGGGGTTAGAGCTATTATATACAGTTACTTCATAACAGAATATGTAGTACAATTACATTTGCTGCATCAGAGGTAGCAGCTAATCTACTATTTAGAAACTGAGAAAAAGACAAAAGGTAGAAAAGACTCAGTGGGAGCCATGCAAGCACCTTTTTGGTTTTCAAATTAGATCCTAATTGATTGGCTGTAAGGGAATCCACATGGACAAGTGAACCAAGCTGGACATAATTTGCAAAACAGCTAGACCCTAGAGGACAGGAAGATGAAAAAGGAAGATAACTTATAGTGTATGGTAGAACGTTGTATTTGTTAAAAATCTAGGTTTCCCTAGTGTTGTTGTACCATCGATGTGACGTCACGATGTTGTTGTACCATCGTTGGTACGTCACATCAAAGGTACAACAGCACTGATAACTTCTGTGCATGCGCGAGTCACGGTTCATGTAGACGACAACATGGGCACCGCGGTTCATCGGAAGCACCGAAGGACGTCTAAAAAATTTCTGTAAGTGCCATTTTATTTAAAGAGTGGCCGGCACACAGCAGGACAGACATATTTGTATTAAAATATTTAAGATCGCGCCGGAAGGAATGTAGTGTATTAACCGACATGGGTAGGAGGGCGAGGTCACTGACAACATGGCGACTTCACGGGCAGCCAACAGCTTATTTGTTTACTGTTGTCCATATACTATAAAGACGATGGATGGGCAGCAGTAAACATCAACACTAAAGAAGAGATTTTAGGTTTTATGCCAACCGAAACCACTTTAGCTTCGCTCTCAGGTTTTCTTGGTTGTCATGACAACCTCTCGAAGTGAACAACAGTGTTGTTGTTCACTGTTGCCCATCCACTATCCTCTATGTTACTATATATGAAAGTATAAGCAAAGTTAAGGGGAAATGTCCATGTCAGTAAGCCTCATACCTCAGGGTGGGGTGCCCCCTACTTAGTGTTTTTGTCCACTGTTAAAAAAAAATGTGGGTACCTGCTTCTGAAGTAATTTTGTTTTATCTGGTTGATGCTGCAGTCCGTCCCACCGGCATTTTAAATGCAACGCCTCTTCGGCACATCCCACAATTGCCCGTGGCTCATGTCAGAGCCAGGGAGCAGCCGCAGGAGCATGTGTAGTGTAAGCCTATGGACAGAGCAATTAACAGCTATGGTTTTGCCACTTAGAGATCTCAGTGCGATACTGAGACCAAGTATAGACTGGCAGATTGTGAGGCACAGCATTCAAAATGCCAGTAAGAGGGATGTCAGGATTAACAAGATAAAACAAAATTAGTTCAGAAGCAGGTACCCGATTTTTTTTTTTAACAGTGGGCAAAAAATCTTATCGGGGGTACCTCACACTGAGGTGTGAGGCATACTGACATGGATGTTACCCTTTAACACAATGGCTCCAGTCATACAAAATCATAATAGATTATTTTCCATGTTTCAAACCAGTATTAGCTCAGATAAGGGTGGGAGTATGGTTGCCCTGGACACAGAACATTACACGAGAATTGCTTTGGAGCTACATACAGGTTACTCACCTGTAACAGGAGTTCTAGGAATGGTATATGTTGTTCATCCACACTTATTAGCAGGTTCCTTGCCGCTTTAAATCTTGCGGGAAGCTCTTCAAGCTGGCTCCTCCCACCCACCCGGGTGATAAAACTCTCGGCTCCGCCCCATGATGCCAGATCTAGCCCGCTAGAAGCCAGGTTGTGCGTCGAAGCCGGGGAGGTCGGGTGGGTCGTGTGGATGAACAACATATACCATTCCTAGAACTCCTGTTACAGGTGAGTAACCTGTATTTCTAGGGACATGGATATGTTGTTCAATCCACACTTATTGGCAGACTCCTAGCAGTTCTCCGGGAGGAGGGAGGCAAGGCGCACACCCCCGATACTTACTTGGGAAAAGAGACTGGAGAACTGAGGCCCCAAAACCAGCATCCCGGCGTGACTCAAGGTCGATGTGGTAGTGGGTAATAAAGGTATGTGCTGACTTCAGGTAGCAGCCCTGCATATATCCTGGATAGGGACATCCCTGGAAGCAGCTACCGATGCAGCGGTATGGCGGGTAGAATGAGCTCTTATCCCTGTGGGAGGCTCCATGCCCGCCAACCTATAGCAGAGCTCTATGCAGGAGGTGACCCACCTACTTATCGTCTGCTTGGCTGCAGGTCTGCCAGGTGCGGCTTCAGCGTAGGTGACAAACAGCTGGCGAACCTCTCCCGAACTTCAGCCGTCCGCTCCTTATAATAAGCGAGCGCTGCGCCTAGGGTCCAAAGTATGGAGCCTATATTCGCCTCCGAGGTGATTGGGTAGAATACCAGCAGAGTCAACACCTGGTTAAGGTGAAACTCCGACACCACCTTCGGAAGGAATTTCGGGGGGCGTGGGACAACCTTGTCCCTGTGGAAGACCAGATAAGGAGACTCGATGGAAAGCGCCTGGAGCTCTCCCATCCTTCTGGCTCGTGATAGCCACCAAGAAGGCGGTCTTCCACGACAGGTGGGAAATATCGCACCTGTGCATCGGTTCAATAAACGCCCATGAGGCTTGGCCAATACCAGCAGTAGATCCCACGGAGGTGGAGGTTCTCGACTGGAGGAATGTGATCAAGGCCTTGAAAAGCGCCCGACCACCTTCTCCTGCGCCACCGACTGCTTCCCGGCCCACGCCTGGTAAGCAGAGATGACTGCCAGGTGCACCTTAAGGGTCGTCGACTGAAGCCCTAGCTGAGAAAGGGACCACAGGTAGTCCAGAATGCTTGCCAAGGGACAGGCGGAAGGGTCCAAGCCCTTGCCCTGACACCAAGTGGAGAATCTCTTCCATTTGAAGGCGTAGCATTTCCTGGTCGACTCCTTACGGGACGCCTCAACCACGTTGAGGACCTCGTCGGAAAGACCCAAGGCCTGGAACTCTAGCCACTCAGGAACCAGGCCGTCAGGTGCAGGGATTGAAGGTCCGATGGAATACCTTCCCTGGTTGACTGAGATCAGGTCCAGGTGGGCTGGAAGCCGCCCAGGAGCCTGGAGCTGAGGTTGAGGAGATCTGGATACCAGAACTGGCGGGGCCAGTCTGGGGCTACCAGATCACCTGCGCCTTGTCCCTCCTTGCCTTGAGAAGCACCTTGTGGATCAAGGGAAATGGGGGAAAGGGCGAGAAGAGGCCCGGGGTCCACGGCCTCGAGAAGACATCCCCCTGCAACGAGCCCTGCTGAGGGGGGTGGGCATGGAACAGACTCAGCTTCGCATTCTCCCTGGAGGCAAACAGGTCCACCTGAGGCGTGCCCCAGTGGGAGAACAGGTCTTGTACTACCTCCGGCAGGAGAGACCACTCGTGAGACACAGCCCCTATCCGGCTTAGGTCATCGTCCAGGGTGTTGGAGGCTCCTGCCACGTGAATGGCTAGGAGATCCATCTCCAGGCTGCGCACGAGGGACCATATGCGGAGAGCTTCCTTGCATAACAGCATGGAGCGCATCCCGCCCTGGCGGTTCAGATAGTACATGGTCGTGGTATTGTCCGTCTGGACCTGAACCACTTGCCCCGTAGAAACAGAGCGAAGGCGGGGAGAGCTAGACGGACCACTCGGAGCTCCAGCAGGTTGATATGGCATTGGGACTCCCGAGGGAACCAGAGGCCGTGCGCTCGGTGCTCCCCCAGATGGGCACCCCAACCCATCAGAGATGCATCGGTCGATAGAGAGACCGTCGGCTCAGGGCGGACGAACGAGATGCCCTCCTGCAGATGTGCTGGAACGATCCACCATTGGAGAGCGTTCCACATCTCCTGGGTCACTGTCACGGACTGGTCCAAAGGATCGCAGCATTGTGACCATTGGCTGGCCAGCCCCATTGAAGGGGATGCATGTACCAGCGGGCCCAACGGACCACGCTGGTGCAGGCCGCCATGAGGCCCAGGAGGCGCAGGAAGTCCCGGGCAGGGCAATTGCCCAACCAGAAATGATTGGGCAAAGGAGGAAAGAACCTCGGCCCTGTCCGCCGGGAGCCGTGCTCTGGCTCGAGAGTCGAGCTCTGCCCCGATGAATTGTATCACCTGCTTTGGCATGAGTTCCGACTTGGCCTCGTTGATGAGGAAGCCAATCTGAGAGCAAACCTGGAGGGCCAGATCTCTGGACCGTTCCGCCTCCGCTCTGGAGGGGGCTGCAATCAGCCAGTCGTCCAGGTAGGGGTACACCCGGACCCTTCGGCGCCACAGGAATGCTGTCACCACTGCCATGCATTTGTGAAGACCCTGGGAGCTAGGGAGAGGCCAAGGGCATGGCCCGGAACTCGTAAAGGGATCCCTCCGCTCTGAAGTGGAGGAATCTCTGACGGGAAGGACAGATTGGGACGTGAAAGAATGTGTCCTGGAGGTCCAGGGAACAGAACCACACACCTCGTTCCAAGGATGGGATTATCTGAGCCAGAGTGACCATCCTGAAGGTCCGAGACCTTAGGAACCTGTTCAGGTCGTGCAGGTCGAGAATGGGGCACCAGCCCCCCGTCCGTTTTGGGACCTGAAAGTACCTGGACACAAACCCCGGGTCTGGAGGAGGATCCGCCACCTTCCTGATCACCTCTTTTTCGAGGAGCAGGGCAATATCAGCTCGGCGGGCCAACAGCGAGGCTGCGGACCCCATGGCCCCCCAAGGGGCGACGGCTCGAAAGGGTGGAGCCTGCTCGAACTCCAGAGACAGGCCTTTTCCTACCACCTCCAACACCCAGCAGTCCGTGGTGATAGCAGACCAGGTGGAAAGGAAGTGGCAGACCCATTCCCCCACGGGGGAAGCCCAGGGGGGAGTGACGAGGCTATGGGCGGCACCCCTCAACCAGTCACTGGGCAGGCTTGGAGGAGGAACCGGCCGAGGGACCTCCTGGGCCTTTACCTCCTTGCTTCCTGTTGGAGGAAGCCGCCAGCTTGGGTTTGGGAAGCCAAGCGTGAGCCTGCTGGCCCTGTTGCTGGTGCTGCTGGGCGGTCGAGATGCAGGGCCGAGGAAGGACGAAAGGACTTCTGCTGCTGACTACGGCCTTTGTCCCTCTGGGCGGAGGTGACCGAGTCCAGGGTGGCATTGGACTTCTCGATCCGCTGGAGGTGTCCCTCCACTCCAGGGCCGAAGAGGTCAGTCCCCAAGAAGGGGACATCCGCCAACTTGTGCTGGGTATCTGCCGTGAAGGTGGATATCCTCAGCCATGCCCTGCGGCGCATGGCCACCACGGCCACTACTGACCTGGCACAGGAATCACCTATGTCCAGAGCAGTCTGAAGCTGCTGCTTCGCCACTGCCCTACCCTGGTCCCGCACCTGGCGGACCGTGGTCTGCAGGTCAGTCAGGAGATGAGGAACAACCTCATCCAGGGAGCCCAAGAGGGCGTGGGAGAAGTGTGCCATCAGCACGGCCGAGCTGGCCCGTCGGAGACCAAGGGAGGACGCAGCGTACACCTTGCGCCTGGCAAAGTCCAGCTTTGGACTCTTTGTCGGGGGCTTATCCACATCCCAAGCATTACCGGAATGCCGGAAAACGCTGTCGGTGACTAACCCCTCGGCAGGGGGTGCTCCGAGAAACCGGGCAAAGAGCCGGTAGGGACCGCATACTTCCTGGCCATCCTGGCCGAGGGCGCAGGACAGGAAGCAGGCCGCTGCCAAAGCTCCAAGGCTGGGCCGACAATGGCCTCAGCCACCAGAAAGGCTCTGTGGGAATCCCTCGGTCCAGTATCTCCGTCAGGAGATTCTTGGCCCGTTTGGACATGGGCTCGAGCTGCATCCCGGTGGACTCCGAGATGAGTCGAAGCAGACCCAAGAAGGACGATGGGCTATCGCCCAATGACTTGCCTCCGGCGGACTCCAGGTCGACCTGCCTGGAGAACAGGGAGGAGTCGTCATCGGATTCCGAAGAGTCTGCGAAGAGCTGCCTTGGCCCTGAGCCACCCTCCACCTGCCGAGGACGGTCGGGAGTGAGGGTGACCGACAACCTGTGGGGCAGGCCGTGACCCGACCGAGAATCCTTGGTCGGTGCCCCAGACTTCGGTTGTGGAGGCGGAGGTTCCACCACAATCGGTGGAGCAGCTGGTTTTGGCCGAGCAACCGGCCCTGGAGCGGGCAACTCGACTGGGCCGAGTGGTTGCTTCGGTCGTTCAGGTGACAGCCACTTGATGGCCGGGGTCTGGACCGGGGTCGGCTAAGGCCCGGACAACAGCAACTGCTGCCACATAAGCTCCTCGTAGTGCCAGCATAATTTATGCGGAAGCCTCCCCTCATCCAAGGAAGAGGACGAGGAGGAACGATGTCACCACTTACTCCGGTATCGAGACCGAGACCGCCGATGTCGGTGGGAACGGCTAGACCAAGAAGAGGTCCGAGACCGAGACCCTCGGGGGGACCGAGGGTGGGTATGGGAAGGGCCGGGGGACACCCGCTCTTCCCTCGGCTCGGGCACTTTAACTGGGGACTGCGGCCCGGAAGGCAGAGGCAGATCCTCGGTATCCACCAGGGGAACCGGTGAAAGAGGGTTGTCGGCTTCTCCAGTCGACAGCCTGTCTAACGGATCGAGAAAAATCTCGACTTCGTCAACGGGAGTCTCGGCAGGCTGGCCTGACAGTGGCACCGTGAAGCCAGAGGCCTCAGCTGCAACCTTGACCGAAGTCGACGGTCGGCTGTCCGGGGAAGGGGACCTCTCCCGCTCCCACGAACGCCGACGGTGGGACTTACCTTTCGACTCCTTCTTCTTGGGCCGAGAAGAATGTCCTGATGGCCCCTCTCCCGTCGTGGAAAGGGACTGACAAAGCTCCTTGAACGAAGCCATATACGAGGAACTCAGAGAGAGCGGGATAAATGCCGCGGCCGAGGAGGAGGGAGATGCGGCCTGGGC
This sequence comes from Neoceratodus forsteri, assembly GCA_016271365.2. NCBI lineage: Eukaryota > Metazoa > Chordata > Ceratodontiformes > Ceratodontidae > Neoceratodus > Neoceratodus forsteri. The sequence goes on from CM057450.1 coordinate 718,860,200, forward strand.
CGCCTCCTCCTCGAGGGCGATCATCTCCTTGAGCTGCTCAGCCGAGCCAGCCGCCGCGGACACCGCCAACGAGTCTTTTGATTTTACCGGGCGGAAACGCCTTGTGGGCGCCCAGCTTCAATCGGCAGTGCGATCGTTCAGGACGCTATTGAGAAAGAGCGCACAACCTCGCAGGCCTGCAGGTCGGATCAGGCCTAGGCAGTAGACGCACGCGGAGTGCGGGTCCGTCCTGGACATTTTTGACCCGCAAGGGCACCTCCAAAGCTGGAATAGATTTGTCCATCGAGCCGCGAGGGAAGACGTAAGACCGAAGTTTAGAAAACTTCAAAACCAATTTCGGACGAACCGAAGAGTTAGGATCCAGTCTAAAACGCAGAGTGCTAAGGAGGGAACCTGAGCTTCCAAGCGGTAAGGAAGATCTGGTGTCATGGGGCGGAGCTAAGAGTTTCATCTCCCGGGTGGGTGGGAGGAGCCAGCTTGAAGACCTTCCAGAAAGATTTAAAGCGGCAAGGAACCTGCCAATAAGTGTGGATTGAACAACATATCCATGTCCCTAGAATTAATGATACCAACAATCACAGGGAATTGTTACCTAATCCAATACCTATTTTCAAAACAAACATTTGCTACAACCAATACAGCAGGCCCTTACTGATGGTTTTGTCACAGTTGCTGAGTTCAAATTCACATGGAAAGAGCTCCACATAATCCTGTTTCAACATGCTAGCTAAGGTGCATAAGAATATGGTGACCCCCCCCCCATCAACCAACTGTTTATGGGACTGGTTCACTTACTGAGAAATTAGGTTTGCTGACTATTTCTTTCAGAAATGTGTATATATACTACTTTCATACCTTAAAAACACTACTGATTTGCTAAGAAAAGTTGCTAATGAATCCTAGAAAGAATCCTTTACCTGGCTGGGGATTGATGCAGAAGCCCTCTATACTTCTATCCAGCAGCATCAGGGGGTGTCAGCCTGTGAATAATTCTTAAAAAACATCCCAGTAAAGATGAGGTACCTACAGAATTCATCACTGAGGCACTAAGATGTATATCGGAACTTAATGCATTTGAATATGAGGGGAAGTTCTACCACCAAACTTGTGGGACAGCCATGGGAGTCCTATGGCCTCTTTCTATGCCAACCTTTTCCTCGGTAAGTGGGAAGGAAAGGCCGTGTTAGATCCCACTATTAACCCCTTCTGCAGCAGGATAAAATTCTAGCATACTGTAGATTAACAAAATGTTGTGCATTTGAGAGGGGGAGACATCAGAAATGTCATTGTTTATGGAATGAATACATTCAAATTACCTAAATTTATGCTTTATTCACATTGCAAAAAAAACACATCGAATTTCTCGGATATTACACTATTCAGTGGTAGAGACAAGAATAAAGCAGTAGAAATAAGATGCTTCAGGAAACAAACTGCAACCACTGTAGTATTGAGAGGAGACAGTGCCCATCCCACCTCTTAACAAAAGTCAATGATCTACTGAATAGCCAGTTCCTGAGACTCAGGAGAAATTACAGCTCTACTGAGGCAGTCACTGAACAAGACAAGCATTTGTCAATGCTGAATGTTTGCTTGCTGGCATTAGCAGTGGAAGTGCAGGAGTTAGACAGATGCAGTATAGAAATAGCAGTGATGTATTGAACTGATGCCAACTCCACCCCCACCCCGTAGAGATGAATAGGCACTGGGGTGTGCCTTTGGATCGTTGCCCATAATGGTCATGACATTTCTCCTCACCCTACCCTGCAGACACTGACAAGTGTCAAGGTGTGCCTTGGGGTGTTCGGGCTTTACACTCACCTCATTCCATAAGGAAATACGCTGAAACGGGTGCAGTGTAGGAGAATGGGGTGAACTCTGGGGCCAGAGAGTCCAAGGTGCACCTCAATGCCTGTCACTGGCTGCAGTGTGGGGGTGAGGGTGGAATGGCGTGAGCATTACTGTCGACAATCCTAAGTCACACCCCAGATGCCTGTCAGTCCCTACAGGGTAGGGTGTTATGGTCAGAAACCCTAATGCCCTGGGTGTTTCTTGGCATTTTTACTCCAAGTTTTCAACATGGGCTTTTTGTGATCTCACTGCATGAACAGTGACACTATCAGTTTGTTAGCTAAAAGGTGATTTTGCACAGCGACTGCGCCATTTGGTGCCACAGGTGCGAAAACACATTTTGAACACAATGAGAAAAATGACAGCTGTACTGTTCATGAGGAGATGTAAAAAATGGTAATGTTGAAAATCTGGATTGAAAATATAAAAAAACTGGTGAAGTCACGAGCGTGCGTAGAAACTGTGCAACGCACAACCGTAACGCAATTATTTTGGGGATTATTTGTACCAGATTTTCAATATAGGCATTTTGGAACCTCTGCTCATGAACAGTGTTACTGTGATTTTCTTCATCTGTCCTGAACACTGATTTCCCACAGAAACCGTGCTATTCTGCGCTGGAAGTGCGAAAACACATTTCAGCCAGGATGTGAAAAATGACAGCTGCACTGTTCATAAGGAGGTGTGAAAAAAATGCCAGTGCTAAAAATCTGTAGTGAAAATATTACAAATTCGCAAAGTTACAATGGTGCGTAGAAACTGAGCAATGCACACTCGTAATTCAGTCATTTTATGGACATTTGTCACCAAATTTTCAATATAGGCATTTTAGAACATCTGCTCATGAACTGTGATTTTCTTAATCTGTCCTGAACATTGATTTCCCACAGTGACTGCGCTATTCTGCGCAAGAAGTGCGAAAACACATTTCGGTCAGGATGTGAAAAATGACAGCTCTACTGTTTCACCAGATTTTCAACATAGGGTTTTGGGGCCTACCTCATGAACTGTGACACTGACGTTTCATTAATCGGTCCCGAAAGGTGATTCCGTGCAGTGACCCCGAAATAACTTTTCAGGACCGAATAAACAGATGACAGTCACTGAATTCATGAGATGGGGCCCCAAGAACCTCATGTTGAAAATTTGGTGCAAAAATTCAAAACAATGACCGAGATATGCACCAAAGTTGAAAGTACCCTATTTATGTCATTATACAGCTTACCGGTATTTTTTCAGTTCGCAGTCGGCTTTGAAGAGTGTAGAAGTGTTCCCGTCCATCAAGATCGTCGCCCAGCTCAGAGGTAAGTATGTGAGGAGGTGTGGGAGATGAGGTATGCAGAGGGTGGGCGCGGTTAGGTTGGGGCAAGAGAGTCAACGAGGGACTGTTTTTATTTTGTTACAGGTCTTTTTTTTTTTAACAAAAATGACGTGAGGACTTTTGCCACGCTGGGGTGGGCTCCCAGCGTGGCACCTGAAGTGAGTTTGGGAAGTGGAGCCAACAGGAATTGGGCACCCCTGTTGGCCATACAGTGTGTGGGGGAGCATGTGGAGGACATGGACTTTTGCCATGCCAGTGGGCTCCCAGCGTGGCACTTGGAAGTATGTTTAGGGGGACAGTGGAGCCAATGGGGGATTGGGCACCCCTGTTGGCCATACGGGAGGGAGCACATGAGGACACTGGACTTTTGCTATGCTGGGGTGGGCTCCCAGCGTGGCACCTGGAAATTTGTTTTTTGGGGCGCACTGGAGCTGACGGGGGATTGGGCACCCCATCAGCCATACAGACTCCCAGCGTGGCTGCTGGAATATTTTTTTGGGGGGGCTGTGGAGCAGATGGGGGATTGGGCACCCCATCGGACATACAGTGTGCTTGGGGGAGGGAGTGTGCATGAGCCAAGGGGGATTTGGCACTCCCTCGGCACACAACAAATGGGTGGCAGGAGATGCAGTGGTGTACAGTTTGACAGCTACAATCAGCGGTGGTGACTGTAAGCTCTTTGTATACTGCTGATGCACGGCAGTATGCAAACTGCCTACGTTACCACTGCTGATTATGATCATTCTCTCTTTCAACTGTAGGCCGCGCATAAATGTTGCCATAGACAGCTCGGACATTCAGGGTGCAGTGCAAACTGCTACCGCAAAAAGATCAGGGCATTGGATGCGGGGGTGCCACACCTACGAAAACTCGTATGGTGGCACTATGTTTCTTGCACATGTGTGCAAGCAAACATAAAAATGAGCTAGAGTCCAGACTGCTCAGGAAGGGATATGCTAAAACCTTACTTGAGAAAGCCAGAGACAGAGCTAAGGCCCTCAAAAGGGAAGAGTTCCTCAGGGATAAAACACCCCAGAAGATAAGTACCAACAAGTTAAGAGTATGGCCCCATTACTTCTGTAACAGAATATAACAAAAAACTGGCAATATTATTTACTGAAATTGGTCAATTCTGTTAGGAGACAGTGAGGTATCTGTAGCAGTCAGAGCCAAACCTCACATTACTTTTAAAATTTATTATGCTATAATTACTGGTGACCATAAATATCAACAAGATTACTGTTTGGTTAAAAATGCATATCAACTAGATTTCAGATTATTATGCTCCAAAGGCAATAATAACCCGAAATCAGGTTGATATGACACTTCATAATAACCTGAAATCAGGTTGATATGACATTCCCCAAAGAAAAGACTTTAAAACTGTTGCATTCCATTGTTTCACAAAAAGTATTTCAACTGAAGTATTTTCAACTGTGTTTTACTCATGTATAGTTTAATTTCTTCAAATATAAAACTGTACTCTAGCTACAACACGTCTTTTTCTTTCAAGCTGCTAGAAATACAGTCTAAACCTCCACACCAGCAATTATAAACAAGTAATTGTCAATGCCGAATGTTTGCTTGCTGGCATTGGCATTGGTAGTGTAGGAGTTACAGAGCTGCATAATAGGAATGGCAGTGAAGTACTGAACTAAAGCCAACCCCACCACCACCCTGCAGATACTGACAGGCATTGGGGTGTGCCTTTGGGTTGTCAGGCATAACGGCCATGTCATGTCACCACACCCTACCCTGCAGACACCGAGATGTGTCACGGTGTGCCTTGGGGTCTTTGGCCCTTATGTTCACCCTATTCCATCAGGAAATACAGTGAGATGGGTTCTGTATAGGAGAATGGGGTGAGCTTTGGGGATGAAGAGTCCAAGGCACACCTCGATGCCTCTCACTGGCTGCAGGGTGTGGGTGAGGGTGGAATAGTATGAGCATTACAGGTGACAATCCCAGGTCACACCCCTGATGCTTGTCATTCTATACAGGGTGGGGCGTTATGGTCAGGAACCCTAACGCCTCAGGCATTCGTTGGTATTTTCACTTCAAATTTTCAACATGTTTTTTTTGTGACCCCAACCTCATGAACAGTGGCAATACCAGTTTGTTAGCCGAAAGCTGCTTTTGCACAGCGACTATGCCATTTGGCACCACAGGCGTGAAAACACATTTCGAACAGGATGTGAAAATGACAGCTGTACTGTTCATGGTGAGCTGTAAAAAATGGCAATGTTGAAAATCTGCAGTGAAAATATTAAAAAAACTGGTGAAGTCACGAGCATGCGTAGAAACTGTGCAACGCACACCTGTAATGTAATTAGTTTGGGGATTTTTTTACAGCAGATTGTCAACACAGGCATTTGGGGACCTCCGCTCATGAACAGTGTCACTGTGATTTTCTTAAGCTGTCCCGAACAGTGATTTCTCACAGCTACCGTGCATTTCTGCGCTGGAAGTGCGAAAACACATTTCGGCCACGGTGTGAAAAATGACAGCTGTACTGTTCATAAGGAAGTGTGGAAAAATGCCAGTGGTGAAAATCTGGACTGAAAATATTACAAATTTATGAACTTATGAGGGTGCGTGGAAACTGCGCAATGCTCGCTCGTAATACACTTATTTTATGGACTTTTGTCACCAAATTTTTAACATAGCCATTTTAAGACCTCTGCTCATGAACAGTGTCACTGTGATTTTCTTAATCTGTCCCGAACATTGATTTTGCACATCGACCGCGCCATTGTACGTTACATGCATAGAAACACATTTTGGGCAAGATATGAAAAATGACAGCTGTACTGCTCATAAGGAGGTGTGGTAAAATGGTAATGTTGAAAATCTGGAGTGAAAATATAAAAAATTTGCGAACTTATGAGCGTGCGTAGGAACTGCGCCATACACGCTCGTAAATTAGTCATTTTGGGGAATTTTTCCACCAAATTTTCAACATAATGTTTCTGGGGGCCTATCTCATGAACTGTGACACTGTCATTTTGGAAATCGGTCCCAAAATGTGGTTCCGCGCAGTGACCGCGAAGTCACCTTTTGGGTCCGATTAATGCCATGACAGTGCCAGAATTCATGAGGAGGGGTCCCAAAAATCCCATGTTGAAAATTTGGTGCCAAAATTCTAAACAATGCCTGAGATATGCATCAAAGTTGAAAAAAAATCTATTTATTCCATTATACAGCTTACGGACATTTCTTCAGTTCGTGGTCGGCTTTGAAGAGTGCAGATGTGTTCCCGTCCACGAAGATCACACACCAGCCTCCGTGAGGTGGGTGTGAGATGGGGTGTGGGGAGGGATGCTTAGAGGGTGGACGCGGGTTGGGGTAAGACAATCAACCAGTGGTATCGCTTTTTTCTTTTCTGGTGTTTCTTTTCTTTTAGAGGACGATTGAACTGTGCCATACTGGCCCTGTTGCAGTTGAAGATTTTTTGGGGGCAGGAGTCAAGACGATGTGGACTTGTGCCACGTTATGTTCCAGCTTGGTAGCTGGTGATTTTGGGTTGTACCGACGGGATCACAACTCCGTATCCATATAGATGGTGCCATGTTGCGGGTCCCAGTATGGCAACGAAGATTTTGGGATTGTGGAGCCCGAGGGGATAGTACCTTATCGGCCATAGATACGTGCCACGTGGTGGATTCCTAGCGTGGCAACTGCAAGTCCGTTTCTTTTGGGGTTCATTGAGCCGACAGGGGATTTGGCACCAATGAGGAAAAAGAAAGAAAAGAAAGGAAGAGAAAGCAGAGACATATACAAGCAGGATTGCCAGCAATATGCTAATCAACACTATCTCATCACTGCTCACTGAAGCGGAGCTCTCCCTTTCAACTGTACGGCACTGCATTTTCAACTGCTGTCATAGACAGCTGCAGCATTCATTGATGAACTGTGGCTGGGCCTGCAAACACACTGACTGAATTGGAAGACAGGGTGCCACACCTACAAAAACTCGGATGATGGCACTATGTTTCTTGCACATGTGTGCAAGCAAACATAAAAATAAAGGATAGGTAAGTTTGATGTTATGGATTTTTTTCACACACCCTCACTGTGTGATGATCACATAAACCTCTTGGGGTTTATGGGTCATCACACACCTCAGGTGTGTGAAGAAAAATCCATAACACACACTTACCTATCCATTATTCTCTATTTATTTTATTTTTTTTTAACTTGTGTACACAAAGAACAACAAAGCATTCAACACTACTACATATAAGATACATTTGACATGGGAGTGTACAAGGAAGTACCCTAAACAAGTACTACTCAAGCTAACACATTACAATAGAGTACACAATACTAACAACCCCCTCCTCCCAACCTCCTCTCCCCTCCCTTTCTCCCTCCTCCCACCACCCCACATCCAACTAACCCTCCCCCTCCCATCCTGGAGACATGGTTCAGAGATAATATAAGAATTTGACCAAAATAATAACACTGCTGACAAACAGCTAAATCCTCTCTATGCCCATACTTGATGTTGGTGGTACCAAGTGACATTTGGATTAGGTTATCAGACCCGTAACTTGCTCCCAGTACTGTATTAAACAGGGAGAGATTGAGCTTGCATTACGTTTAGCAGAGCCACTAATCTGAGAGATAAACTAGTGCATAGTAGATTTCAGCCAACACAGGTGCAAAATCAAAACTCACAGTGGCTTCCATACAAACCAAATGGCTTCTACAAATGCCACAGCTGCAATGTGTGCTCCTATGCACAACCGGGTAAGGAGTTCCTACATCCAGGAGACAACATCAAGATAAATATACTTGCGTTCATTAGTTGCAACAACAGTGTTGTGGTGTATGTGCTGTGGTGTAACTGCAATAAAGAAGACATTTATTCATACTTACCGTAATTTCCTTTTCCGTTAACTCCAACATTGTAAATGGGTATTCATTACATTTGGGTATAGTGCACTCCTACTAGGGGAAATGGCACAGCTTTAGAATGTTGGGCATATGAGGATTCCGGACAGCAGCAACTCTCCAGTCGCTACTGTGCTAGCAATGTCTCTAAACATATAAATAAAAACCATACCAGTCGACTTGACATCAAATCATAAAATGAACTGTCTATACAGGTATGACTGTAGCCAGAATAAAACATAGTAAACAGTGGCCTACCTTAACAGAGGAAGAAAGGTGATTGCTCAAACTCCATCTTCCACAGTTCATGGTCCAACAGGAAGTGGCAACTGGAAAGAAAACCAAAATAGTAACAAAGCAAGGACTACATGTAGTGTAAGCACTCACCTGCAACAAGGAAGGCACCGTTGGCTAGCATCAAACTTGAACCTGTTGAATCTGCATAGCAGGAGTCAACATTCTGATGTGGAACTGCTCTCCTTACTACTATTATGTGTTTTTTTATTTTATTTTTTTTATTTTTTAATTCATATCCAAACAAACATAGGCGCAGCAAGTAAATTAAAGAGGGATGTCCACATAGGCTTGCAAAACAGAAATTATAACAAGACAAGAACACTGCCATGCTGGCATATGGGACAATATTCTCCCGTAGGAGTGAAGCTCACGGGTGGGTCCCATTGACGATGTTAAATGTAACAGAAAAGGAAATTATGGTAAGTATGAAGAAATTCTTTCTGTAGCGCTCCACATTGTCAATGGATATTCATTACACTTGGGTTTTAAGAAGCAGTACCCAAGAAGAAACCAGGTGAGGGAGAATATTGCCCCATACAGTATGTCAACCATGTATAGGAAAATGAATTTACCTGCTAACCACCACCTGCAAAACTCTGCGAATAAGGCCCAATCAGTAGAACTTTGAACATCCAACCTGTAGAGTATGGCGAATGTGTGGAGCAATGACCATGAAGCTGCCTTACACAAGCCTAAAACACACATAAGCCTTAGCAATGCAAACCATGACCCACCTAGCTAGGGTGGCCTTGGACGCTTTTGTCTGAGTTTGGAGGTTCCAGAAAAGACAAACAACCTATCTGAAGACTAGAACTCAGCAATCTGGCTAAAGTATGTCCTAATGGCCTGTCACAAATCCAACTTGTGCCAGTCCTTCTCCTTTGAGTGAGAAGGCTGCAGACGGAAAGACATAAGACAGATTTCCTGGTTCACATGTAAGGTCCTGGGAACGTTCCAGATGAAGAAAACTGTTCTAAGCACCACCTTGTCCAAAAGTATGACAAGGTATGGTTCTTTGTTTGACAAAGCCTAGAGCTTGCCAATTCTCCTGGCTGAGCGCAGAGCAATCAAAAAACATACCTTGCAGGAGAGCATGGTCAACAACACAGCACAAGTGATTTGGAAAAAAAAAAGGCTTCTCACAGACAAAACATCCAGGACCAGATTCAGATCCCATGGAGGAACCAGGAATCGGAACATAGTTCGACTCCTCCTGACAGCCTGCAGAAAAAGAATAATCTCTCGGTTAGTTCCTAGGGAATACCCAAGAAGGCTCCAAGGGCCAACACCTGACCTTTCAGGATGCTCAAGACCAAACTTTTTTTCAATCCTTCCTGCAGGAAATCCAGAATCCACAGGACTGGGGCTTTGAAAAGCCAGTTATTTGTATCGCTGGCCCCGGTCAAAAGGCGTCCATACAAGAGCATAAGCTGCTGACGTGAAACTCTTTCTCGCAGCCATCAGTGTATCCACTGCCTTCTGCCTTCTTAGAGACCTTGATTTAGGAGACTCCTCCTGTCAGGAGCCAGGCTATGAGCTGCATCAGTCTCAGATTTGGATGCAGAATGGGGCCCTGAGAGGAAAAAGTCCCCTCGCACTGGAAGGCAAAAAAGGGGCGGGAGCACTGAGCTTGGTACACTATGTCTGAGAACTACGGACTTTTGGGCCACTCCGGAGCTATTAGACAAAAACTTCCTCTTGAGTGTCCTATTTTGTGTATGACCTTTGGAAGGAAAGGCAGAGGAGGGAAGGCATATGCTCTGTCGAAGCTCCACTCCTGTGACAGGGCATCCACTGCTTCTGCCTGTGGACACCGGTAGCAGCTGAAAAACCACTGAACTTGGGCAAAGAGGCTAGAGGCAAAAGGATTGATCTGGGAATAACCAAACCTTTGACACAGAAGGTCAAACACCTCCAGGTTCAGCCTCCACTCCAATAGTAAAACATATTTGCGGCTTAGCCATATGACTTGATGGTTCAATTCCCCCACTAAGAGGACTGCGGCCAGAGAGAGATGGGTGGCTTCTTTCAGCATCCCCCTGCTCTTTTTGCCTCCTTGAAAGCTGAGGTACGCCACCATGACAGTGTTGTCTGACCTTATTTACACAGCTCTAGACTGTACATGACTTAAAAAAGAAAAGAAAGAGAGAGAGAGAGAGGTGCACTGCCCTCCTCTCAAGAACAATTATAAGTAGTCATTGTTCCTGTGCTGACCAAGTCCCCTGAATGGAAAAAGAGGTGCAGGACTGCCCTCCAAATCAACAGGCTAGTATCGGATAATTCCAAGGGGAACTCTTGCTCAGATTCTTCAAACTCACCCACCAACTCAGAGACAGCCTCAGTTGCGGTGATAGTGGGATCCTGGCCTGATAATCCTCTGAGTAAGGAAAGAGAAGAGAGTGAGGCACACCACCCTCCTCTCCTACAAAGCTGACAGTAATGCCATCAGTTGGGGCTGCATTTGAAGATGAGACCACAGGACTAGTTCTATTACCACCATTATGAGGCTCAAAATCCATAGCAGGTGATGAGCTGAGGTCGAAGATTGGCTCCGCAGCCACCGGACCGCTCTCAAAAATGGTCTCCTTCCTGGCAGGCGAGGGGAAAACTTTCCCCTGGTCCATCCAGTCATGCAGTACCAACCCAAGAGGGAGTGTCCTGTACTTATTTTTTATTTATTTATTTATGAGTTCTAGGATTACAATACCTTTGAGCCAAGGCTCTTTTACAAAGGTTCCATGTCAGAGAACAATTCTTAACAGAGGCAAGGAAAGTTTAACACAACAGTGGTTACAACATAAGAAACAACAAATAGCAACAACCAGTGAAGGGGGGGGAGGAGGGGGTGGAGTAGGTACACAGGCAGCCAAAGGCATTTGTCATACGAGTAGCTAGTAGGTAGCGAGTAAGTGCATGTAGTTGAGGAAGTGAGACGGTGGGAGAAAAAGATTCCGAGGGATATGCTATTGGGGTAAGGAAGGAGAGCCAGAAACTGAAAGAGTACGGAAAGGGGTAGGGGAGAGGGGAAAGTAGGGGTGGAGGGCAGGAGGAAAGACAGGGACTAATGAAGAAACTTGTAGGAGGGAAGATGTGAAAGGATGACAAATCCTTAGCGGAGATGGAGATTGGTGCTTGATGCATAAGAAAGCGTGGCAGTGAGATGGTTCCGGAGACTAGCTTTGAACTTACCAAGTGTGTTTGCTGAGGAGATGACGGGGTCAAGGTCATTCAGTCAAAGTGGTGTTCTATATGCAAAGGATCGTTGTGCCTGGGAGGTGCGACAACAGGGGATTTTAAGAAGCTGTTGGTTCAAACTCCTAGTACTCTGACTGGTCTTACCTGCAGAAGGGTAGAGATACTTGAGGATGCATTCCCCAGGCAGATTTGCTTTGCAAAGGTACAGGTGAGATACTTTATTCGATTTGATAGGTGAAGCCATCCAGACTGTGCATATAAGTCGTAGGTGTGGGTGAGCTGGTGAGCACCCGTAGGAAGTCGACAGGCCTTGTTTAAGGTACTTTGCACCCTTCTGAGGGTTGTCGTAGTGGCAGAGCTGTAGATGATGAGACCATAGTCTATGACAGAGACCACGGAACTCTGCACGGCAATCTTTAGAGCTTCAGGACTAAGACTTTGCCTGTGTTTGTATAGTAGACTGAGTCTAATGTTAGCAGTTTTTGCAACATAGTCAACGTGCGCCTCGAAGGAGAGGCTAGGATCAAGCAGAATCTCAAGATATTTGAAAGATTGCACCTGCTCCAGGGTGATTCCCTGTGCAGTGGTGATCGACAGGGGATGTTGCTTGTGTGGATTTTGAGCACTGCGAAATAGCATGGTTTTGGTTTTTTTGTGGTTTAGTACTAGCTTGTGATTGTGGAACCAAGACTCAGTGGTGCTGAAACCATGCTGGAGGCTATCCTGAAGAGCTGTGGGGTCTCTGTGGGAGGACAAAACCACTGCATCGTCGGCATTACGGATGATGTTTTTCACGGCAAGATTGGAGGGAGTTTAGAAAAAGACTAATGAGGTGGACCCAGTATGGAGCAGCAGGTGCGCCTGAGCGGACCGGCAGAAGTAGTCAGAAAAGTGTTTTGATTTTTACTCGTTGCATCCAGTTTTGAGGTAGCTACCAAACCATAGAACAGAGTCAGGTGACAGTCCAGCGATTAGGAGCTGGTCAATAAGCAGCCTATGGTGGACTGTGTTGAAGGCTTTCGAGAGATCAATAAAGACAGCACCTGTTAGTTTGCCGTGGTCCAGGGAATTGTGGACAGCCCCGGTGAGCTCTAGGAGAGCGGTGGTGGTGCTGTGACCCTTCCGGAAACCATGTTGCTTGTCACATAGAATGTTGTATTTTTTAGGTTGACCTCCCTAAAGTAAAAAAGGGGGTGATCCGATTTGGGCTGAGGAGGTCCTGCGGTGGTGGCTCTATCTTCGAAGTAGTCAGAGGGAAGGACAGCACCAAGGTCTGTAAAGGCCACGTTAAAGGAGTTAGCTATGACAGCATGGTCAAGGGTGATTGATCCGTCAACAGATAACATAGTCGGGGAGTTTTTTGGCTTCCTCCCCGTGATCTCCTTGATGATTTCCCAGAACGCTTTACCATTCCCCCAGGTGTTAGTGAGAAAATTTTTATAGTACTTATTTTCATTAGTCTGATGGCTTTAGTGCAAGCATTTCTTGCATACTTGTATTTTTGAGTGTCCAGCTGGTTTCTGGTTTCCTTGGCAGCAGCCCAGAGGTGGTCCTGCAGTTTTAGCTGGTTCAGCAATTTCCCTGTGATCCATGGGTTACAAAGCGATTTTAATTTCTGTTTTTTGTTAGGGGCAAAGAGGTCACACACCCTATTGAAAGTAGCGATGAAGGAATCAAAGGCCTGGTTAACATCAGTCGTCGTGTAAATAGGTGACCAGTCTTGCTGAAGCAGGTAGTGTTTGAGATGGATAAGTCTGCCACGAGGAAGGACTCTGCTAGAGATGATTTTTGGAGGCGGCTTGAGGAATTTGTTTGACCATACACAGGTAACTGGCAAGTGGTCGCTGAGGGAGTCAGGGAGAATTGTGGTGCGGGAGATCCTGGTGGGCTGGTTGGTGAGTACCCAGTCAAGTAGGGTGCTGGTGCCTGTTTTGTAGTTGGTTCTGGTAGCGGATGTCACCATCTGTGTAAAGTTGGCTGCTGCAAGGGGGTCTTTAAGGGCACTTGCCTCTGATCCTAGCCAGTTTATGTTGAAGTCTCCCAGTAAGATTAGCTCAGAGTCAGTGGTCTGCGAGTCAGTAAAATAAAGAACTTCGTTGAGGCCGAGTTTTTGATCCTTTGGTGGGATATATATAGATGCGATACTTAAGGCTTTCTAGTTTGCCCCAAGTATACTTTTTATTGGTAGGATTTGTGCTGACGTGAGCCGAGAAGGAGCCCCTAGGGGGTGCCACGTCAGCCTGTCTCTGATAAGAAAGGCACATCCTCCACTTTTTTTAGAGACCCTGTCTTGCCTGAGAATATTGTAGCCCAGAAAGGTTAGTGCCTGGTCCAGTATTTTTGGTGTCAGCCAAGTTTCAACTAGTGCCAAGATATCAGGGTTGTGTTGGCTAATGAAGGCTTGGAGGGCGTCGATCTTAGGGAGTAAGCTGCAGATATTGAGGGCAGCCAGGACAAGAGACCCCGAGGTTTTCAGGGGGGTTGGCGCATAGAGGGCCTGGGTTCAGGTGGACATTACCCGAGATGAGTAATAGAAGAAGGAGGAGTTTTAGGGTGTATAGGTGTAACCCCTTGGACGTTGGTCTATGTCGTTTATAGTGGTGATGGAAGTAGGTGGTGGTCAGAGGGGCATCCCAATGTGGTACTAGAGAGTACATAGAGTGTAGGTAGTCCGATGCATAGGGTTTAATGAGGTAGATGTAAGATTCTTCAGTTCGAATGGGTGGGCCATGCAGAGGACAGGGTCTGTAGTGGAGTGTTCCCTGTGAGAAGTAGTTTTGTATCTGGAGGCAGGGAGTGTTATATTGTGGCTTATGTGGATTGTTAGGGCTAGGAAGGGAGAAAAGGGGGGCAGGGTAAGGAGGAGAAGGAGTGGAAGGAGCAGTGGGCAGACGGCCATCCCACCGTAGGGTCCGGGTGGACACTGAGTGGATCGCAAGGTCCAGAGATGCGATAGGATAGAGAATGCACTATGGATGAAGGAAAGGAGGTCCTTAGAGGGATGAGCCAGTAGGCAGGAGGGGGGCGGTGAGAGTATACAGGTGGGTGGGGTTAGCAGTGTATTTAATTAAGGTGGGGGGGTGAGTGAAATTTTTCAGCAAAACATGTATAAAGTCTATGGGCACAGTGCCCAGTGAGCAGAAAAAGCAGAGAGAAACAGTGCCAGCCAATCAGCAGTGGTCCAATGTAAACAGTGGTCCAATCAGGCAAGGCAGAGCACACAGCAACCAATGGTGCCCGTTTTCGGCTTCACCGGCTCCAAAGAGGACTTCTTACCGGGCGCTCCAAGTCCTAGGCGGGATTGCAGGTGGTGGCTGAGGCGGCCGGCTGTTGGAGCCACGCTTGGCACTCCTCTCAGGGGCCCTGGTCAGGAGCTGTAGCTCTGAGGGAGAGAAGAGAGAGGAGAGCGGGGTATTAGTAGGGCGAGGCAGGTGAAGAGACAAAGCGATGATGCTGCAGGACTAAATCGGGGGGGGCAGGGGGCTAGGAGGCAGACAGCCCAGGGGGGGATGGAGAGACAGCCACGGGGAGACAAAAGACTGGGAAACGGTATTCTCTGGCCCTGGTGCCACAGAAAGGTGGGGTGTGGGGCGAGGAAAAGGAAATGTGGAGTCTGAATAGATTCAGGAGAGAAGGAGAAAGTACAGAGAAAAAAAAAACTAGAAACGAGCAGAGCAATACAATCAATCAAATCTAAACTGCAGGCATGAGGTACGCAGTCACCAGTTCAGTTCACAGTTTTTACAATTAGCAATCCTAGTATGTGCAGTTTGTTAGCAGAAACAAATTTTTCGGCAAAACGTGTATAAAGTCTATGGGCACAGTGCCCAGCGAGCAGAAAAAGCAGAGAGAAACAGTGCCAGCCAATCAGCGGCGGTTCAGTGGAAACAGAGGTCTGATCAGGTAAGGCAGAGCACACAGCAACCAATGGTGGCCGTTTTCGGCTTCACCAGGTCCAAAGAGAACTTCTTACCGGGTGCTCCGTGTTCTAGGCGGGATCACAGGTGGTGGCTGAGGTGGCCGGCTGTTGGAGCCACAGCCGCGTTTGGCGCTCCTCTCGGGAGCCCTGGTCAGGGGCTGTAGCTCTGGCACTTCATATCCTAGGCGGGATCGCAGGTGGTGGCTGAGGCGGATGGCTGTTGGAGCCACAGCCGCGCTTGGTGCTCCTCTTGGGGGCCCTGGTCAGGGTCTGTAGCTCAGGCACTCCGTGTCCTAGGCGGGATCGCAGGTGGTGGCTGAGGCGGCCAGCTGTTGGAGCCGCGGCCGTGCTTGGCGTTCCTCTCGGGGGCCCTGGTCAGGGGCTGTAGCTGTACTGGAAAAGTTGTCCCAGGCCTGAGAACCTGAGGAATTTGAGGTAAGACTGCTGGATGGTGATGTGAAGCTATGCAACCCTCTGATCTATGGAAGCCAGGAAATCCCCAGCTGAACAGCTTGGAAGATCGAACACAGGGATTGCTTAATGGGAGACTACAGCAAAATCGCTCCGCTTAAGTGAGGAAGCCTCAGGTCTCTGATATGTTTACCTTTTCAAGGATTCCTTCAGAACCAGGGGTGGCAGAAAATGCCCCTTGATGGCATTTTTTCTTTTTTTTATTCAATGCATAACTTAAGGTTAGAATTTTCAAAACACGCTGCAAAGTACAGTTACGTAAGAACTTACCGTAACAGTAGATCTTCGAGAGAAGTTCTTGCAGCAGGTAACACAAGTAGGACTGATGCCACCTGATGGCAGTTCATGGCAAATTCTTCTCTATCAGTACCAAGGGGGGAATGTCCCCTCCGACATCGGCTTCGCCCCCTCCGACATCCCGGTATAAAGGAGGGGAGGTCCCCACATGCTCCATTTCTTGCACGCTAAAAAGGCAGGATTGCATGAGGTGACATGTACAAATGGCCTGAACACACACTCACCCCTGAAAAAAAATGAGAGAACATGGCCGATACAGGAGAGGTCTGGTCCTGGGGGAAGAAGGGTGGGAAATCATACCTGCTGCAAGAGCTTCTCTTGAAAACCTACTGTTACGGTAAGTTCTTACATAACTGTACTATTTTACTTTGAGAGGAAGCTCTTGCAGCAGGTAACACAAGTAGGATTGATTCCCAAGCAGTATAAACTGAAGACAACCCTCAGGAGGGGGAGAAGGAAAGGCAGGGAAACAGGAGCAGGAGGGATCCCTCAGGAGAGTAAGCCCTGCAAGACCGCAAGGCCAAATTCTGCTCTGCGTCTGGAAAATATGTCCAGGCTGTAATGCCTGACAAAGGTGTGAACAGAATGCCATGTGGCAGAAGCACAAATGTCCGCCACAGACACCCTCTTCATGGCCATGAAAGAGGTGGTGACTGCCCTGGTGGAATGAGCCTTGATCGGGCTAAGAGAGGGCTTGTTGTGTTTCTGGTAACAGTAGGAGATGCAGTTAACCAGCCAACGCGAAAGCATCTGCTTGGTAACCGGGCAACCTAAGGACCTGTCCATGAAGGAGACGAACAATTGATCGGATTTCCTGGCCCCCTTAGTTCTGGACAGGTAGCAGTGCAGTGCCCTGTGAACATCCAATGAGTGGAGAAGTGCTTCCCCTTTGTTGGAATATTCCGGGTAGTAAACCGGAAGTTGAACCGACTGGTTCAAAGTGAGCTCCGAAACCACCTTAGGTAGAAACTTTGGATAGGTGCGAAGGTCAGCTCTGTCCCTGTGGAAAATCAGGTAGAGTTCCTTACACATGAAGGCCTGAAGTTCTAAAATGTGCCTCGCCAAGGTGACGGCCACCAAAAGTAAGGTTTTCCAGGACAAAAAACGAAGCTCTGCCTCCATGACCGGTTCGAAAGGGGGAAGTGTTAGCTTTTCCAGAATGAAAAGCAGATCTCAAGGAGGGACAGGATCCTGAATAGGGGGTCTGATATGCAAAATGCCATGCAGAAAGGCTTTACACACCTTCAGTTGAACCACCGACTTGCCCTGGACAGGTATGTGATAGGCAGAAACGGCAGCCAGATGTACCTTAATGGAGGAATAACTTAGACCTGACTCTGAAAGGGAAAGCAGGTATTCCAAGATAGGGCTAACTGGACAGACCAGGGGGTTCACCTGTCTGGCTGTGGCCCATAAGCAGAAACATTTCCATTTCATAGCATAAGTGGCCCTAGTGGCATGCTTGCATGTCTCTCCCAATACCTGAGCCACTTTGTCTGAGACTCCAAACCTAGAGTTCGCTAGGTCTTGAGGGGCCAGGCCTGCAGATGGTGGGAGCACAGTTTGGATGAACCAGGGACCCGTTGTCCTGTGATAGAAGCTGGGACGAGATTGGAAGAGGAAGCGGAGGCTCTGCCATTAAACTCTGCAGCAAGGGAAACCAAATCTGTCGAGGCCACAGAGGAACTATCAAGATCACGTTAGACTGTTGTGATTGTACCTTGAGGAGTACCTTCAGAAGCAGGGGGAAGGAGGAAAGGCGTAAAGGAATCTCCCCTTCCAAGAGAGGGACAATGTGTCTTGTCAGAAAGCTCCAGGGTCTGGACCTAGCGAGCAAAAACTGGGCAGTTTTGCACTGGATCGAGACGCGAAGAGATCTAGTTCTGGTGTCCCCCATCTGGTGAAGATTTGATCTGCAACATCTTGGACCAAGGCCCACTTGTGGGCCTGTGACCTCATTCTGCTGAGAGCTTCAGCCAGCACGTTCAGTGTCCCTGGAACATGAACAGCCGAGATTGAGAGATGATGGCCGAGTGCCCAGTCTCACACTTACATGGCCTCTCAGCAGAGAGGGTAAGAGTGTGTGCCATCCTGTTTGTTGATGTAGAACGCCATAGATGTGTTGTGCGTCTGGATCAGAAGGTGGCCGGGTGATAGGGCAAAGGCCAAGGCCTGAAGTGTGTAAAGAACCGCTCTCAGCTTGAGTACGTCGATGTGCATGTTCTCCTCTGCTGTGGACCAGGAACCCTGAGTCCTGTGGTCCTCTAAGTGAGCACCCCATCCCAAGCGCGAAGTGTCCATGGTCAGTGTCTGGGAGGGGGGTCTGAACTGAAATGAAAGCCCCACCAGAAGATTTTGGGATGACATCCACCAGTGTAGCTCCTGGCAGATCAGCTCTGTGATTCCTATGAGTTCATCCAAATCGTCTTGTGTTTGATCCCACTGGACGCGTAAGGAACATTGAATGGCCCACATTTGCAACCTTGCGAGTGGCACCAAAACTATGGCTGTTGCCACGTGGCCATACAGCCTGAGAAGGAGTCTGGCAGGAACCTTTGAAGCTGAAGAGACATGATTTGCTAATGCTTGGATGTGCCCCGCCCTGTCGGAAGGAAGAAAAACCTTCCCGAGAGTGGTGTCCAGAAGTACCCCTATGAATTGGAGTCTTTGGGATGGGAACAGGTGAGACTTGTCCCGGTTCACCAGAATGCCCAGATGCTGGAACAGCATTAGGGTGTCCCTGATGGTCTCCAAGAGATGGGGTCTGGAAGGAGCCAGTTGTCCAGGTAAGGAAACATGAAGTGGCCCATGCTCCGATGTGCCGTTGCAACCACTGCCAGGCACTTCGTGAATACCCTGGGGGTTGAAGAGAGGCCGAATGGAAGTACTTTGAACTGAAAGCGCCTGCCTTCTAACTGGAATCTCAGAAACCTTTGATGTTTTCTGGCAATTGGAATGTGCAGGTAAGCGTCCTGTATGTCCAGAGAGGCCAGCCGATCTCCAGTTGAAACCACAGGTAGGAGGCTGGGGAGCAAGACCATGCGGAACCTCCTGTAGGCGAACCACCGGTTCAGGTTGCTGAGATCCAGGATAGGTCTGAGATCCCCTGACTTCTTTGGGACCAGAAAGAAGTGGGAAAAGAACCTCGTCTCTCTCTCAGCCGGAGGCACCGGCTCTATGGCGTTCTTGTCCAACAGGGAAAAAATCTCCTGATGAATAAGAGCCCTGTGTTCCCTCAGATAACGGGATTGGGGCAGTGGTCTGTCTGGAGGGATGGCATCGAACTCGATGGAGTGCCCGAATTCCACTCGATCGAGGACCCACTGGTCGGAGGTCACTTGTCTTCAGGCTTCTGCATATAGAGAAAAATGGCCTCCGACTGGCTCTCCTGACTGAACGACTGGAGAGGAGGGTTACCTAGATAGTCAGGCGTTGGGAGGGTGGCAGTGGCAGATCTAGCCTGTCATGAGGTGGCAGTCGAGGAGCCCCTGGCCCCATCTCTACAACCAAAGCCACCATACTGCAGTTGCTGCTGGTATTGGGGCTGCTGTGGCTGTTGTCCCCCTCGGCCATGAAAACAGGACCCTTGAAAACGTCCCTGTTTTGGGCGATACATGGACTGTACAGTGTGGACAGCCTTACTGGAGTCCTGTAACTTCACTGAAGAGTATGGAGCCTTTAAAGGGAGCATCCAGAAGGTTAGTCTGCACATCTGGATCAAACCCCAAGACCTGGAGCCAGGAGTGGCACCGCAGGCAAATGCCAGAGGCAGCCGCCCTCGCAGACGTGTCTGCAGAGTCGTAGGCTGATCTCAAGACGTATGTGCCCACATTTGAGCCAGTCTTTTTTTTTTCCAGTTGTTTAACCAGGTGAGACACACTAAGCTGAAAGCTTGTTTACAGGTGCAACCTGGGAGCACAGGGAAGTTACGTGACTTGCTCAGGGTCACACAGTATGCAAGTGGGGGCTGTAGGATTCAAATCCAGGTCTCCAGATTTGAAGCTCAGAGCCTTAAACCACTGCGCTATACTGCCTCCTGGAGTCTGGAGAAGCTTGGCAAGTTCAGCCCTCTGAGGGCAGTCAGGCAAGCCCTGCACAATGTCCAGTCCTTGTTCCCAGACAGCATTCTGGAACTGGACCATGTGAGTCAGGAAATTAAGGCTCTTGATGCTGCAGATGGCAAAAGTGTACACCTTCCTGCCCAATGAATCCAGCTCCCTGTTGGGAGGCTGGGTGCTCAGGTGTTTGGGCCTCTGCGTACGGTCATGAGCTGCTGAAATCTCCACTGAGGCAGCGGTAGGGTGTTCGGCTAAAAAGAGATGGTCCTAAGGAGCCCAGTACAATCTGTGCACCTTTTTAGGTACCACAGAGGAAGCATGGGGATGCTTCTAGGTAGCATATGTGACATCCTGGAAGGTGTCCATCATTGGTGAGATGACCACAGGTTTGGGATCTTTCTGGAGGAGGTACTTGGCCAGTCTCAAATGTTAGGGGTCAAGGGCCTCTGTATCCCAACCCATATTTTCTTGAATGCGCCTCATGACTTCCATGAAACTGTGGTCACCAGGCAGGGACTTATGATGGTCCTCCAGGTCCCCGTGGGCAGAGTCGACATCGGAGTCAGGTATAGATGGCTCCAGGTCGACATAAGACTCCGAAGACGAAGAGGAAGGGGAGCAGTGTCTCCTTCGCTTATGTCTTCTGTCTGGGGAAGGCAAGTGGGGGGAGCTTCTAGACCGGGTCCTCCAGCACCTTCTTTTGTCCTTATGTGTCCTGGGCGCAGCTGTCTCTTTCCCTGCATCATCTCTGGATGGTTCGGGAACCACCACAGTGTCCAGAATAGGATCAGGAGTGGGTGTAGGGTGAGGTGTGGGCAGAGCAGGGTTCACTGGGAGGTCCTGCGTGACCGTGTCCCACCAGTAGGAAAAAAGCTCCTTGACTTATGCCATATTGAATCTGGGAGATTCTGGCGCAGGGGGAGCAGCCATGCCTAAGCCTGTGCCAGTGCTGGCATCAGGATTGACCGGCATCGGTTTTGGTGCACTGGCGCCAGTATCAGGATTGACCGGCGTTGGTTTGTCAGGAGACGATGGAGGTACGTCAGGTACCTCATCATCGGGGTCCAACAGCAGGTGGACCAGCATCTGCTGAGGAGAAGGGGTAGCATCAGAGCTGACATCAGGCCGAGCTAGAGAAACCGGCATCGGGACCACCTTGGCTGGTGGCAGAGTGAACACGGGCAGAGCGACGTTAGGGTGTCGGTCCAGCGCCCGGCTTAGATGAAGAGTCTGACAGACGTCCCTCACAGGCCTTAGGCTTGGGACGGTTGGAGTGCTTATGGGGTTTATTCAACGAACGCCGTTCCACAGCCGGGGGCTGACGGTGGTCAGAACCCTTAGCTTTTGGCGGTAAGGACAAGGCCCTACTAGAGGAAGGCCCAGATGTCTTTTTCAACTCACAGGAGTCAGCCACAGACAGGGAGGCCGAGTGGGAGAAGGACTTACCGTGGCCCACGAAGGATCCTTGTTCCGTGGGCGGGTGTACCTGAATCGGCTGCAGGGTGGTGCCACAAGATTTCTGGACCGAAGATCCAGAGGCAGAAGCGGGAGGCTTAAGAGCCATGAGGCAGGAGTCATGTCCACAGTAGCCATACCTGGAGGCTGAGTGGGAGCCAGTGGACCTGGGCCTCAAGTGAGACCTCTCCCGTTCCCTGTGCTCACGGTGTTTATCTTCGTGATGCTTCTTTCTAGCGGGTGATGGATCCGATTCCTCGGAAGAAGAGCCTCTCTCCATAGCAGTCAGTTTAGACTAAGCGAGGAAGACCGAAAGAAACTTTTGTCGCCTGATTCGAGTCCTGCTGTTGAAGGTCTAGCAGTGAGAGCAGGCGCCAGTGTCGTGGTCGGGGACTAGGCGTACAAGCAGGCAGAATGGCTGTCCTTGGAGGGGATCTGACGCCCGCAGGAGCACTTGTTAATGTGCCCCTTTGAAGAAATGGACATACAAGAAGATTGAAGTCAAAGAAACACTCATGAAAAACAATGGAGAAACTCTAGAGCAGTCAGTACTGTGAGAAGTAGCTGAGCGTAAACTAACCCGTGCCGATGGTGGGAAAGAACTGGAGCATGTGGGGACCGCCCCTCCTTTATACGGGGACACTGGGGGTGGAGCCGACGTCGGAGGGGGTGTTCCTCCCTTGGTACTACTAGAGAAGAATTTGCCATGAACCACTGCCAGGTGGCATCAGTCTTACTTGTGTTACCTGCTGCAAGAGCTTCCTCTCGAAGTAAGATCTGAGATTTTATGGGCACATCCTGAGTAAAACAAAATCTCAGTCTTCCACCAAGGAAGGGAGGCAAAGATGGGCCCAAGTTCCTTCAGTGTGAGGTGCTCACTTTTCCGCCCTGTGCCTCTGTTGCGTCTTTGGGCAAGAGTTCCTCTGTTACTATTTGTCTAGTAACCGGAATAGGTTCCTTATTATCCTAGATATCCTTCAAAATATCATCAGGGCACAGCCAAATAACAAACCTCCCTCAAGGGTAGAATGAACAGCTTGGATTCCGAAGCCTGCTCAGCCACCCAACAAATGCTTAAGCTACACACCTCACATAACCTATACAACATGACAGGTGGCGCAGGCAGACATATCTAAGTTTTCCACTGTGGCATCCCCTAAAGTGGAAACCAAGGATACCAGCTGCAAAATGCTCACCCACCACCTTCCAAATCCAGGGGAACAAAGCTGCCCAGGGCAGTAACTCACAAGTTTAAGGCTCTGGCAACAATAAAGGAGGCCTAGGAGGTGCACAAAATTGTGCTGTTGGGAGGCTAAGGTTTTTCCACATGCAGTATCCATTCACTGGTCGTGTGAATACATTAAGGCCAAGAACTCTTCAACAGGAATAGTGATGTGTTTGATGGAATTATGAACTGCATTGTTTGGAGCAGATAAGTGTACAGACAGGATGGAACTGACATCCACTGTCTCCATGGATAGCATCTCCTTGAGCTGTAAGGACCTACATGCCTCAGCTATCAGGGAGGACAGTATCAAATGGGAAGGGATAGGAAAAGTACAGTTACGTAAGAACTTAACGTAACAGTAGATCTTGAGAGGTGCTCTTGCAGCAGGCCAACTAGGTAGGACTGAAGCCACGCCAGGCGCTAAGACCACACGGAAAAACTTTTGTTAGCAGTCCATCACAGGTGATCAGCCCCACTGACGCTCACTCTTATCCATAAAGGAGCGTGCCCTCACACCTACCTCAGTTTTCCCGCTGGAGACCCTGAATGGGCAGTGAAAGAGAACCGAGGTGGTTCCTACAGCCAATAAAATAAAGAATAAGCAGAAGGAGTGCAACAGAAAAGAAGACAACGGGGAAGGAGGAGGAAAAACAGAGCTCCTGCAAGAGCTTCTCTGGAAGATAGTACAGTTCGTAGACACACGTAACAGTGAATCTTCGAGAGGCTCTAGCAGTAGGTAATTACATATAGTACTGAAGCCGGCAGGCGTCAGGACCTCATGGAAAAATTTCTAGCTAGCAGTCTCTGGTGGGGGACCACCCTCACATCAGGTGACCGACGTCAAGAGACGTCAGTATAAAGGGGCGGTACCCCACACCCACCTTCCAGTTCTTTCTCGCCAAAAGGCAAGACGAGAGAGAAGCGGATACTTCCCATCCTGGAAAAGGAGCTAAAAAGCTAAGGGGGATGGAGGGCGGGAAGGTATTACCTACAGCAAGAGCCTCTCTCAAAGATCTACTGTTACGGTAAGTTCTTACGTAACTGTACTATCTTAGTTTGAGAGGGCTCTTGCAGTAGATAATTACATATAGGACTGAATCCCAAGCAGTCTGGAACAAAAAGAAGCTCACGGGAGGAGGAAACTACTTATACACAGATCCTCTGGCTGTGAAGGTCTTAGGAAAGAAGACCTTGCAGAACAGCCAAACTCAAAGCCAGTTCTACGGCAAGAGGCAATGTTCAAACTGTAATGTTTGGTAAAGGTATGGACAGAAGTCCAAGTTGCGGTTACGCAAATGTCAGCCACGGACACACTCTTGAAACAAGCAGCAGATGCAGCTACACCCCTAGTGGAGTGACCTCTGACTTGACCTGGCAAGGTCTTGTGATACTTGTCATAACAGAAAGTGATACAATGAGCCAACCATTTTAAAAGGCATTGTTTAGAAACAGGACTGCCCTCTCTTCTGCGTGCAAAAGAGACAAACAGTTGATCAGACTTCCTGAGATCCTTTGTCCTGTTGGTGTAGTATCTCAGAATTCGGTGAACATCCAAAGTATGTAAGAGGTACTCCCCTTGACTGGAATGTTGCATAAAAAACGCAGGCAGTTCCATGGATTGATTCAGCGTAGATTCCGCTACCACCTTGGGAAGAAACTTTGGGTTGGTATGCAAAGGCACACATTCCTTGTGGAAAATCAAGTACGGGATTTTGTACATTAAGGCCTGAAGCTCGGAAATTCGTCGAGCAGAGGTAATGGCCACCAGGAAGACAGTCTTCCAAGAAAGGAACTTTAGGTCTGCTAATGCTGCCGGTTCAAAAGGAGGCAGGGTAAGCTTCTCGAGAATAAAATTCAAGTCCCAAGGAGGGGCAGGAGTGCGAATAGGGGGTCTCAAGTGAAGAACCCCTTTAAGGAAGGTGTTAGCGACTTCCAACTGCGCAAAAGATCTGTCCCCAAAAGGAACATGGTAAGAGGAAATGGTCGCCATGTGAACCTTCAAAGAGGAGTGGCTGAGACCCAGGTCGAAGAGGTGACACACGTAATCCAGGAGCCTCCTGACAGGACAGGAGAATGGCTCAAAAGCTCTGGAAGAGGCTCAAATGGAGAACTTTTTCCATTTCATGGCGTAAGTGGAACGAGTGGAAGGCTTTCTGGCCTCCACTAGAATCTCCGCCACTTGTGGCGAAACCCCAAACCGGGTTTGAACTACGTCTGCAGGAGCCACGCATGCAGCTGAAGGGATTTGAGTCCTGGATGGACCAGGGTCCCCTGATTCTGGGTCAACAAGAGCTGTGATAGAGGAAGAGGAAGTGAAGGTTCTTCTGAATACTGTTGCAGAAGAGAGAACCAAACTTGCCTGGGCCAGAACAGAGCAATGAGGATCATGCGAGCTCCTTCTGAACAGAGTTTGTGTAAGACCCTCGGAATCAATGCAATAAGGGGGAGGTATAGACGAATCTGCCCTTCCAGTCTAGAGACAGAGTGTCTCTCCAAAAAACTCTGTGCCCTGGAGTGAGCAAGCAGAAGATGGGAAGTTTTGCATTAAGCGGAAAAGCAAACAGGTCTGCCTGAGGGGTTCCCCAGCGTAGAAAGACACTGTCTACTACCCCCTGATCCAGTTCCCATTCATGAGCTTGGGCGGACGACTGGCTGAGGTGGTCTGCCAGCATGTTCTCGACCCTCAGAACATGAACCGGCGTGAGGTGAAGGTTGTGAAGTACCACCCAATCTCAAACCTGCATCGCTTCCCTGCAAAGAGGGTAGGAACGAGTTCCTCCCTGTTTGTTGATGTATCACACTATACACATGTTGTTGGTCTGAACAGCCAGATGACTGGGAAGCAGATACAGATGCAAAGCTTGCAAGGCATACAGCATGGTTCTTAGCTCGAGCATGTTTATGTGGAGAGTCTGCTCGAGTCCGGACCAAGAGCCCTGGGTCCGTTGAGACCCCAAATGGGCTCCCCAACCCTCACCCGAGGCGTCTGTTGTCAGAGTTTGGGAGGGGGAAGAAAGACAGAAGGGAACTCCCCCCCAAAGGTTCTTCTGAATCATCCACCATTGCAAGTCCCAAACCATCGGAGAGGAGACCAGTATCTCCCGATCTAGGCAGTCCATCAATTGATCCCACTGAGACCGAAGCATCCACTGAGAGATTCTCATGTGGAGCCGAGCATGAGGCACTATTGGAATGGCAGCCGCCATGAGCCCGAGGAGGTGAAGGACTGACCTGGCAGTGACCCATCTGCGGCTGGACAACAGGCTGGCCTGAGCCTGAAGGGTGGCCACCCTATCCAAAGGCAGGAAGGCCATACCGGAGGTCGTATCCAGGATCGTCCTAATTGGAGTCTTTGGGAAGGGATCAAATGGGACTTGGCCTGGTTGATGGTGATACCTAAGCTGGTGAAAACCTGCAGGGTAAGGGAAAGGGAACTCAGGAGGTCCTCCCTGGATGGGGCTGCCAGGAGCCAGTCATCCAGGTACAGGACAACCTGAACACCCGTGTACGTAGGTGGGCCGCTACCACAGAAAGGCATTTGGTAAATACTCGGGGAGCCGAGGAGAGACCAAATGGGAAGGCCTTGAACTGGTAGTGGTCTCCCTGAAAAGAAAACCGAAAGTATTTGCGGTGGGATGGGTGGATAGGGATATGCAGGAAGGCATCCTGCATGTCCAGAGCACACAGCCACTGTCCCGGCCGAAGGAGAGGCAGAAGGCCCTGCAGAGAGAGCATTCTGAACCTCTTGAACTCCACGAACAAGTTCAGGGAGCTGAGGTCTAAGATTGGCCTCACATCACCTGATTTCTTCAGAACCAGGAAGAAATGGGAATAGAAACCCGTCCCTGGAGATGGGGAAGGACGGGTTCTATCGCCGCCTTCAGAGGAAGGGCGGAGATTTCTTCCCAAACCAGAAGAAGGTGTTCCTGGGAGTAAGACGACCTTGGAGGGTTTTTTCTGGGAGGTTTCTGAAGAAACTCTATTGAGTGTCCTTCTGCTATCAGCTGGAGCACCCAAATGTCTGAAGTGATCCTCTGCCAACCAGGCAGATGCAGGGAGAACCTCCCTCCTACCAGTTCCTCTGGGAGGCCCAGAGGCTGTGGGAGAGGAAAGGAATCAGGAGGTGTGAGGCAGCACCGCAGCTGGAGCTCCCACTGCTCGTTTGGGTGGGTGGGGCTTCGCAGCCGGAGAGGCCCGACGTTTGTTGACCCGCTTTCCTAGGGGTTTCGCCTTGGCCTGTGCACGCTTGCAAAAGGGACGGTGCTGAGGCTGACGGGCTTTGTACAAGGAATCAACTTCCTTGAGAGCAGTGCCCTTCTCCCACAGGCCGGTGATGATATCCTTGACATCACCACCGGACAGCACCGAACCCCTGAAGGGCGAGTCCTGAATAGCGGACTGCACTTCAGGGACCAAACCTGACACTCAGAGCCAGGCATGATACCGCAAACCTACGGCGAATGCCGAGCTCCTTCCAGCAGCGTCCACTGCATCGTACATAGCGTGTAGTATGTGCCTACTGGCTGAACGAGCAGAATGGACCAGGTCTGCTGCTTCCTGTTTGGTCTGCGACTCAGGAATGGAGTCTAATTTAGCTTCCACCTCGCTAAGGATGGCCTTCTGGTAATCCCCCATGTGAGCAACGTAGTTCATGGCCCTAATACCCAGAGTGGAAGAAGCGAAAACCTTCTTCCCATACTGGTCCAGAAGCCGGGACTCCTTATCGAGTGGAGACGAGCTCAAATGCTTTGGGTTGGCTATACAGCCATGGGCGGCACTGATCATGAATGAGTCAGCCTTGGGGTGTGAAGTAAGAAACTCAACACCCTCCAGAGCCTGATACAGCCTGTTCACCTTCCTCGGAAGGGGGGCTATGGCGGAAGGTTGTCTCCATATGGTGGAAACAAGGTCCGCGTGAGGCTCGATCCAGGGTGGAACCAAGGTAGGAGCGACCTCGGGTAGATCCAGATATGCAGCTAGCTTCTGCCACTGTGGATCTGGCTCCAAAGATTTCCACTGATGCAACAACTGGATCTTGCATAGCAACTCCGTGAAGGAAGGATCCTCCAGAGGGGACTTCGGAGGAGTCCTAGGCAGGGGCTTGTCTGGAGTTCGTGGCTCGTCATCAAAATTGGAACATCCGTCGGAGTCATCTGAGGAGTCAGAGGAAGATAGAGAGAGCGTCCTCCCGCCTGAGAGATGGACCTCTGGGAGCTCCTTGATGTATACCATCCCTGTCATGGAACCGGAGGGGACACCTCTTGTGACAGGAGGAAGGGAGGGTCTCTCACCCTCGATGATGGGGGTCCAGAGCAGGTTCCTGCGTCGGAAGGTGGCTCTCTACTTCCGTGGTGAGCTGAGCCTTGGCCTCAGCCCACCAGGAAGCCAGAGTCTTCCTCAGGTCCACCGGCGGTTGGGGGGGTGGTGGAGGAGGGGGAGGAGGGGGATATGGATATTGGGGATATCCATATGGTGAGTATCCATGCCCCAACAGCGGGAAGCCCGGCTTCGGGTACTGAGATGCCGGATACTGTGGTGCCAGATACTGCGGGGTCGGGTACTGCGGCATCAGATACTGCGGACCCGAGTAAGACAGCGTCGGATAAGACGGCGTATACCCAGGCGCCATGGGCTCCGATGGGGCGGAAGGCCTTGGAAACTTCCCCGCAGGCGGGCCAGGGATAGGAGGCCTGGTGGGCATTGGGTCCAGCATAGGGGCAGCTTCCGGAAGGGGAATGTCACCCGGCGTCAGCAATGCTGGCATCTGTGCCGGCATCCAAAGGAACGAGGTCAGCTCGTGCTGCCCAGCGGGAGGGAGACCTGAAGGGAGCGTGCTCGCATCCTCCATATCGCCCGGGGAAGGAGGATTAAAATCCCCGGGGTCTAACTGAGGAGACTCTTGGGCCTCGGAAAGCAGTGGCAAACGCTGTGGGGAACCAGGGACGGCAGACTGGACGACAGGGTCGCGCGCCGTTTAACGCAGTTGGGCCTGCCGGACGCCCAATGGTCGCTTTACCGGCGGGGTCCGGGCAGACGTCGGAGGAGCCGTCATCTGACTTAGCGGAACCGGCACTCAAGGAAGGCTGTGAAGGAGGGGCAGCATTGTCAGGCGGCTGAGGGACTGTGCGCTGCCTCGAAGGGTTGAGTGACTTAGCGGTCTTCTCCGGGCAGGCGTCAGAGGAGCTGACGTCCGGCTTGCTGGAGCCACTTGCACCAGAAGGCCGCACGGTGGCAGCCTTGCTGGGAGTGGAAGCCTCCTTTAACCTGGAGGCTCCCAAAGGGCCCAAGCGCAAGCCAGATGGGAGGGTCGACGCCGTCTTGGACACCTCCAAGATGGCCATTGGAAGCAGTCCCCAGGGCGTTATCCTTGTCTCCGGAGTTAGGCGCCGCAGAGTCACACTTTTCTTCTGCTCGGAGGGAGTCTAGGACGACATACATTGCACAAAACCTGACAAAAATTCGAAGAAATCGAAGAAAAAATGGCAGTAAAACTACCGATGAATGACTGACGAAGCAGTGGAACTTAACTGCGAGGCGCTTTCACAAGCTAATGGCGGGAAAGAACTGGAAGGCGGGTGTGGGGGACTGCCCCTTTATACTGACGTCTCTTGACGTCAGTCACCTGACGTGGGGTGGTCCCCCGCCAGAGACTGCTAGCTAGAAATTTTTTCGTGAGGTCCTGACGCCTGACAGCTTCAGTCCTGTATGTAATTACCTACTGCAACAGCCCTCTCGAAGTAAGATCTACTGTCATGGTAAGTTCTTACATAACTGTACTATCTTACTTCAAGGAGGCTCATGCAGCAGGCCAACACTGATAGGACTGAGTCCCAAGCAGTACCAGAGCTGACCAGAAAGGCAGCTGGGAGGAAGAACAAGCAGCAGCACAGAGCTCAAGAGAGAAGATCTTTAAGGATCACACGGCCGAAATCAGCTCTGCACCAAGAGGCGATGTCCAGATTGTAATGCCTGATGAAAGTGTGGACAGAACTCCCGGTGGCAGCTGCACAAATGTCTGCAGCAGACACTTTTTTAAAGCAAATCGTGGACACAGTCATGCTTCTGGTTGAGTGACCCATAACCATCCCTGCAAGGGCTTATTGTACTTGCGGTTGCAATAAACAATGCAGCTAGCCAACCACATAGACAAACACTGCTTCAAAACAGGTGCACCCTCTCTCTTGGGGGTGAACAAAACAAACAACTGGTCAGATTTTTGAACAGATTTGATGTGGTGGGCATAATACCGCAGCACCCTTTGAACATAAACGGTATGGAGCAAGGCCTCCACCTGATTAGAATATTCAGGGTAATAAGATGGCAGGTGGGTGGATTGGTTCAGCGTAAACTCTGACACCACCTTGGGCAGAAACTTACGAATAGTATGCAAAGACACCCTGTTTTTGTGGAAAACCAAATAAGGCTCTTTACACATCAGAGCCTGGTGCTCAGAAATCCTTCGAGCAGAAGTAACAGCAACTAAAAAGAGCACTTTCCAAGACAGAAAGCACAGCTCACAACTCGCAGATGGTTCAAAGGGAGGCAAACTGAGTTTTTCCAACATGAAAAAAGGTCCCATAGAGGGACGGGATCCCGAATGGGAGGCTTCAAATGCAAGATGCCCTGCAAAAAAACCTCTAGCTGGGCAACAGCTTTGCCTTCAATAGGTGCATGGTATGCAGAGATGGCAGAAAGGTGCACCTTAAGAGAGGAGTACCCAAAGCCAGAGTCTGACAGGAAGAGTAGGTACTCCAGAATCAAGTTCACTGGGCAAGTGAAGGAATCCAGGTGGAGAGCAGTGGCCCACAGTGTGAAGCACTTCCATTTCATGGTGTAGGTGGCTCTGGTGGAAGGCTTTCTGGCAGCCACCAGGACATCAGCAACCCTAGAGGAGACCAAAAAAGTGGGTGATAGCTAGGTCCACAGGAGTCACACATGTAGATGCAGAGACTTGAGGTCTGGATAGACCAGGGTGCCCTGATCCTGGGAGAGCAAGCCGGAGCATAGGGGCAGGGGCACTGAAGGTTCCTCCGCCATCTGCTTCAGCAAGGGGAACCAAATCTGACACGACCAAAAGGGGGCTATGAGGATCATCTTTGCCCCCTCCAACTGGAGCTTGAGTAGAACCCTCTGCAGGAGCGGAAAGGGAGCCAAGGCATACAGGAACCTCCCCTTCCAGGAGAGGGATAACGCGTTCACCAGAAAACTCCAGGCCCAAGATTGAATGAGCAGAAAAGTGGCAATTTTGGGTTTAGTGGGGATGCAAAAAGGTCCAACTCTGGATAACCCCACCTGTCGATGAGATCTTCAACTACTGAGGACAGAAGTTCCCACTCATGAGCCTTCGACCTGGACCAACTGAGACTGTCGGCTAGGACATTTTGGACCCCTGGAACATGTATGGCTAAGAGTTCCAGGCCATGCTTGATGGCCCAGTACCAGACTTTCCATCACCTCCTGACAAAGGGGGCATGAGTGAGAACCTCCCTAACTTGTTGATGTAGTACACTACACAAATGTTGTCCGTCTGTACCAGCAGTGGGCCAGGAAGCAGATTGGTCTAGATGGCCTGTAGGATGTAAAGAACCACACACTTCTCCAACATATCGATGTGCAGACACTGCTCCACGATGGAGCAAGTACCCTGGGTCTAGTGGTTGACCAAGTGAGCACCCACCAGCGGAGGCCCGAGGCATCTGTCGTGAGGATCTGACAAGGGGACATCATCCAAAAAGGGGTCCCTTACAGAAGATTAGGGGGATTCTGTGATCACACCAAGGTTCTCTTCACTGGATCAGAGACCACGACTGGCTGATCCAGGTCATCTGTGTGTTGGTCCCATTCGACCCAAAGGGTCCACTGAAGTACCCATATATGAAGGCAGGCCAGAGATACTGTGGCAATGGCCACTGCCATGTGCCCTAGGAAGTGCAGGAATACCCTGGCTAGCATCTGCCAACTGGAGGAGACTAGACAGGCCTGCTCCATCAGGCACACTGCCCTGTCCTCTGGCAGGAAGGCCTTGCCCTAGGAGGTGTCCAGGACCACCCCCATATACAGAAGGTGATGGCATGCAGACAGACAAGACTTTAGCAGATTGACCATGATCCCCAGGGTCTGGAAGAGCCGAAAAGTGTATGCCAAGGTAAGGACCAGGTGATCCTTGGAGGGGGCTGCTAGCAGCCAATCATCCATGTAGGGAATAGGTAAAACTCCTGTCTCCTCAGAGCTGCGGCCACCACCACCATGCGCTTGGTAAAAACCCGGCATGCTGAAGAAAGGCCAAAAGGGAGGGCCCTGAACTGAAAATGGTCCTCCTGGAAGCAGAAACAGAGGAATTAGAGGTGGGCCAGGAAAACCTGGATATGTAGATAGGCATCCTGCATGTCCAGAGAATACAGCCAGTCCCCCTGGTGTAGAATGGGCAGCAATCCCTGGAGGGTAACCATCCGAAAGTGTTTGTACTCTATGTACAGGTTCAGGTGACTGGGGTCTAGAATCGGCATCAGACCCCCTGTCTTCTTTGAGCCACAGGGATGGGCTCTATGACCCTTTTGCACAGAAGAGCCTGAATCCCTTCTTGAATGAGGGAGAGGAGTTCAGGACGATAACTGGAGGGCAAGGGTGGGTGATCCAGAGGAGAGTCTAGAAATTCTAAGGTGTGACTGTGCTCCATGAACTGGAGTGCCCACTGGTCTGTGGTCACTGCTTGCCACCCATCGAGGTAGAGGGAGAACCAACCCCCAACCACCTCCCCAGAGCCTCAGCTGGAGGGAGGAGGTAGGCAAGGAGTCAGGCAGTAGACCCGGGGGTTCATAGAGTGGCTGCAGGTCCTCAGGGGGACCTAGGGACAACCGCCGCTGGGGGGGTAGAAGCCTTGTGTTTGAGGGAGGTCTTCAACTGCTGGCCCCTGGCGGGCTGGTGAGAGGCCCAATGAAAGGGCTGATGTTGGCTCGCCCTAGGTTGGGCGCGGCAGAGTGAGTGGACTGACCTGAGGGCTTTACCAGACTCCTGCAGCCGGGAGATGATGTCTTGAGCATCACCCCCGAACCGTACCTCGCCCCGGAAGGGGGCATCTAAGATACTGGCCTGAACATCCGATTCAAAGCCAGACACCCTAAGAAAAGAAGAAAAAATGACTCACCATAGTAATCTTGTTTCTTTCAGGGGATCACACAGTATGATTAAACTAAAGCGGTCGGCCTTCAGTGTTGAACTGCCACGGAGAGATGGAATTTATGCAAATGCTGGAATTCCTATTGGCACATGCCAGTTTCAAACTGCTACCCTTAGTAACTGCTGCACTCTGAGTGCTCAGATTCATTACATAACCTAACAGGGTAAGTACCCTCTGACTAACTCACTATACAGATTAAGCAACCCTTAATCACATCTCCATAAACCAAACAAAATCCCAAGTAAGGACAACAGCTTGAACCAACTGGTTAAATAAACTTAAGTATTCAGTCATGAACCACGAAAAAATTAAAGCAGATATGCAGAACCAGTCTGTCCTTTCATCTATAGGTTCAGGTTGGGGAGGCAGGGTGGAAGCTTCAATCATACTGTGTGATTCCCTGGAAGAAACAAGATTACTATGGTATTTTTTCTTCTAACCTCAGGAATCATACAGTATGATAAACTAATGCAGACTACCAAGCAGAACCTTTGGAGGTTGGGCCGAGAACCTATTTAGAAAACAGGTTCTGCAATACTACTGTACCAAATTTAACATCACTGCTGGACTGTATGTCCAGACTGTAATGCTTGGCAAAAGTGTGTACTGTTTTCCATGTAGCTGCTTTGCAGAGTTCCAGAAATGGGATATCCCTTGCAGCTGCTACTGATGCAGCTATGCCCTTGATAAGAGTGTGCCCTGAGGCCCAGGGTAGTCTATTTACCCACTTTACTGTAACAGAACTAGATGCAAGCTACTATCCAGCATGCAATGGTTCATTTAGATGCAGGTTTACCCTTACCCACTTTCCCATAAGTTACATAGAAACAGAAACAGAGAATTTGATGGCAGATAAGAACCACTTGGCCCACCTAGTCTTCCCATTTCCCTACTTAATGGATAAGCTGCAGATCCTAGTTAACCAACAGCCTGCTTCCTCCTAACCCCCCCCCTCCACTATAACTGCCTTATGTCTGCCCCATGCATTCTTGAATTCCACAGTTTTTGACTCCACAACCTCCTCAGGAAGGCTGTTCCATGTATCCACAACGCCTCCTGAAAAATAGTTCCTCACATTACCCTTTGTCTTTCTCTATCTTCAAATTAGCCTCTTTTCTTGCACATCTCTTTCTGAAAGATGCTACCTCTTGGACTTTGTTGATTCCTTGAGGTACTTGAAAGTTTCTATCATGTCCCTCTCCCTCCTTTCCTCGAGGTTATACATATTAAGCTCTGTAGTCTTTCTTCATATGTCTTCTGGTGCAGACCCTGCACCATTTTGTTGCCTCCTCTGGACAGCCTCCACCCTGTCTATGTCTTTGTGGAGATGGGGTCTCCAGAACTGCACACAGTACTCCAGATGGGATCTCACCAACTGTCTGTACAGAGGGATAACAACTTTCTGTTTTCTGCTGGTGATGCCTCTCCCTATGCATCCCAGTATCCTCCCAGCCCTCCTTACTGCCTTCTCACACTGCTTGCCCACCTTTAGGTTATCTGATATAACTACCCCCAGGTCCCTTTCCATTTTTGTTGCTGTCACTACCTCACCCCA
This sequence comes from Neoceratodus forsteri, assembly GCA_016271365.2. Lineage (NCBI taxonomy): Eukaryota > Metazoa > Chordata > Ceratodontiformes > Ceratodontidae > Neoceratodus > Neoceratodus forsteri. Next base: position 718,894,920 of record CM057450.1, read on the forward strand.
CACTGTGTACACTTCCCCTGGGTTTTGTTTCCCAGGTGCATTACTTTGCACTTCTTTGCAATGAATCTAAGCTGCCATACTTTTGACCATTCTTCCAACCTTGCCAAGTCCCTTCTCATCCTTTCCACCCCACCTTATGTATCAACCCCACTGCAGATCTTTGTGTCATCTGCAAAGAGACATACTTTTCCTTCCAGTCCCTCTGCAATGTTACTTATAAAGACATTAAAAAGGATCAGACCCAGTACTGAACCCTGCGGTACTCCAACTAGTAACCCCTTTTCTTCACTGTGGACTCCGTTTACTATTACCATCTGCATCCTGCTGTCCAGCCAGTGTTTTACCCAGACTACCACCATGGGACCCACTCCTAGGCTGACTAATTTGTTTGTTAATCTTTTGTGCGGGACCGTGTCAGATGCCTTGCTGAAGTCTAGGTAGGCCATGTCCACAGCCCCTACCTGGTCTGCTACTTTGGTCACCCAGTCAAAGAAATTGATTAGATTTGTCTGACATGACCTTCCCGTTGTGAATCCATGCTGTCTTGGGTCCTGTACCCCACTGGCCTCTAGGTCCTCAATAATCCTTTCCTTCAGAAGTGATTCCATCATTTTCCCTACCACTGAGGTCAAACTGACAGGTCTGTAGTTTCCTGCCTCTGTCTTGCTCCCACTTTTATGAAGGGGAATCACATCCGCCCTCCTCCAGTCCTCCGGTACCACACCATCCTCCTATGATTTGTTAAAAACGGCAGTCAATGGTGTTACTAATTTTCCCCTTAGTTCTTTTAGAATTCTGGAGTGAATCCCATCAGGCCCCATTGCTTTGTCCACCTTCAGTTTTAGGAGTTCTTTCAGAACCCTTTCTTCCGTGAAAGGACTGATATTGACCCCCCCTATCCATAGTGCTTCTATTGACTGGATTAGGTACCTCCCCCTCCTCTTCCTTTGTGAATACTGAGCAGAAGTATGCATTCAATATCCCTGCTTTTTCACTGTCCCTCTCTGCCCACCCACCCTCTTCTTTATTCATCCTCAATATCCCTCTCTTCATCTTTCTTTGCTCCCTAATGTACCTAGAAAAGGTTTTATTCCCCTTCTTAACAGAGTTGTCTATCTTTTCCTCAGTTTGGGCCTTCGCTGTTCTGACTGTTATCCCTGCTTCCTTCTGCTTTAACTGGTACAGTTCTCTGTCCTGCTCCTTCTGTGTTTCCTTATACTACCTGAATGCTATCTTTTTCTCCCTAACCTTCCCCACCTCCTCTTTTGAGAACCATAGTGTTTTTTTCTTTTGTTTTTATTTGATTATTTGCTTCACACAAAGGCTTGTTGCCTCTGTGATGGCAGTTTTGATGTTTCCCCATTATTGCTCCACCCCTCCTTCTTGCTATTTGCTAGTCCTTTTCTGAGGCACTCTGCCATTTTGGCAAAATCAGTCCTCCTGAAGTCCAGTACCTTCACTTCTGTATGGCGTGTCTCTACAGCTGAGTTTATCGTGAACCACACTGTTTGGTGGTCACTTGTTCCCAGATGGCTACCCACTTCTAGATCTGAGATCCTCTCTCCATCCCCATTTGAGAGTACCAGATCTAAGATTGTTCCTTCCCGAGCTGTCTGAGGCATGCCCTCTGTAGGACATCGAGGATGGCCCTGCTTTTGGATGTAGCCGCAGCAAAGGTGCTTCAGTTAACATCTGGCATATTCAGGTCCCCATCAGCACTATCTCCCCTTTCTCTGCCATCCTAAGGATGCCTTCTATCATTTCCTTGTCCATTTCTTCCCCCTGAGATGGGGGTCTGTATACAACCCATGTGCGGATTGTTGTGCCATTTCCAGTCTCCAGGGTGACCCACAGTGCCTCCTGTCCTCCCCATTTACCCTTTAGTTCCATTGCTTTGATCCCTTCCCTTACATAGAGAGCAACTCCTTCTCCTCTTCTACCCTCCCTGTCCCTCATGTAGATTGTGTACCCTGGTATGTCGACATTTCAGTCATGGTTCTCTGTGCACCATGTTTCTGTGACTGCCATGACATCCAGCCGTCCCTCTTCCATCAAGGCCACCAGTTCAGGGAGCTTGTTGCCCAGACTACGGGCGTTGGTACTCATTACCCTCCATTTCTTGATGGCCTTACCCCTTTTTGCCCCATCCATGTTCTTAATGCCTTTGTCTCTTTTTTAATTTACCCATGCCCTTCTCCCTATCGAATTCTCTATCTTGGTGTTTACCTCATTAACTTCTCTGATTTTTTTTTTTTTGAGGCTAGGATTTCCTGTCTTCTTTCATGCCCCCCTTGGCTAGTTTAAATGCTTGCCAATGGAAGCGACTACCTATCACCTAGGATCCCGGTTCCCTCCTGGACAGATGCAGACCACTCAAGCCAGTATAGGCCTGCATCCTCCATGTGGAGCCCCAGTCCCCACGAAGCCAAATCCTGAGCTCTTCACCGTATTTCAACCACTGATTGAATCCCATGGTGTGGGGCACCCTAGCCTCACCCATACCATAGACAGGAAGCACCTCCGAGAAGGTTACTGTGCATGCTACTTGTCTAAGGCCCCTCCCCAACTCCACAAACTCCTCCTGCACTGTTCTTATCCCTTTCTCATCCAGGTCATTGGTCCCTAGATGGACAATGACATCAAGCTCCCTCCCCTGTGCAGCTGCTCCTGTGATCCTGAGGACTCGCTCCCTGTCCCTCCAAGCCATGGCACCAGGCAGGCACCTCCCTCTCCCCTCCCTCCCCCAGTTCTACCCTCCTAACAATGGAGTCCACCACCAGGAGTTGTTTCCTTAGCCTGTGGGGTTCCATGCCACCCTCTTGTGGGTCTCCTTTGTGGAGGTTCCTAGCATCCTCCTTGGTCTCCACTGTGGTTGCCTCCATTGAGGAATCACACTCTGTCAGAATGGCATGTGAATTGTGGAGAGGTACAACTGGAGGGATGTGTCTCTGTTCCACCACCCTCACCCTCCCCGAGCCCACTGTGGTCCGACCACTCCTTTTTCTTGGCAACCTCTGAGGCAGCGGTGATGGCCCTGGTGGTCCCTGGGTGGGAAAGAAGATCCCATGAACCCTGGCCAACTCAGCCTGGAGTTGAGCAACCTCCTCCCTCAGTCCAGAGAGGTGCCTGCAGATGAGACAACACCGCATCCTCCAGAACGTCTCCTGGAAGACTGCTGCTCCATAGCCACTGCACTGCTCCACTCCCATCATGCCTTATTTGTGGCCCCTTAACTGTTGTTTTGTATGCTTACTCTTTCCCCTCTCTGTTTTATTTTTTTTTATATAATTTTTTTTCTCCCTATTTTTCTACTGCCTCCGTGCCCTTAAAGCTCCTGATCTTCCTGTTCAGGGACAGTAAGTTCCTATATTCCTCAGTAGTCTCCTTCTTACTTGCTCAGAGTCACACCTCCAGCAGCTAGGGGGGAATGGAGAGCTACTCATTTCCTTCTAGGATGGTGCGTCTTTTGTGACTCTGTGATCACTCCCTTCCTGCTCCCAAACAGGAAGTTCCTGTTGTCAGTCAAATCCTGTGCCTATAAAAGTAGAATCGGCTGAGGGTGGAGGGGAGGGATGGAGGGCAATATAGTCCCAGTAAAGTTCTAAGAGCAGCTCCTTCCTCTTGCTGTTCTCTGCCACATGTTATCTAGGTCAGTTTTTAAATGCAAACACCTGGCTCCCAGAAGACTGCTGCTCCACAGCCATTGGACCACTCCCATCATGTCTTATTTGTGGCCTCTTAACTGTTGTTTTGTTTACTTTCTCTTTCCTCATTCTCTCTTTTTATTTTATGTATTTTTTTATGTAATTTTTTTTCTCTCCCTACTTTCCTACTGCCTTCGTGCCCGTAAAAGCATCTGATCTTCCTCTTCTGGAACAATAAATTTCTATAATCCTTAGTAGTCTCCTTCTTACTTTCTCAGAGTCAGACTTCCTGCAGCTGGGGGGTGGGGGGATGGAGGGCTACTCTTTTCCTTTTAGGATAGTGAGTCTTTTGTGCCTCTGTGATCACTCCATTCTTGCTCCCAAACAGGAAGTTCCTATTGTCAGTCAAATCCTGTGCCTATAAAAGCAGAACCAGCTAAGGGGGAAGGGGGGGTGGAGGGCAATACAGTCCCAGTAAAGTTCTAACAGCAGCTCCTTCCTCTTGCTGTTCTCTGACACAAACTATCTAGGTCAGTTTTTTAAATGCAAACACCTGGCTTCCTTCTCTCTAAGCCCCTACCCCTACTTAACAGCTTCTTTTTCACCTAGATAACTGCACAGATAACAGTTCCTTCACCCAACTCAGATAGATGAAAAAATTACTCACCTTAGTAATGTTGTTTCTTCTAATGGAGTCTTGCTATATTATGACTATTGCAGTTTGCCCCAGCCTTAGAACTGCTCCAGAGGTGAAAGAGTTAACTTCCATGCAGAGCATGGAGCTTAGAGCGCGAGCTCGGTTCAGAAGCTCTGTTTGGCTGGTTTCAAACCGAAACCGTCAGATCTTTACGAGTAAAAACTCACTAAGGTTCTGTGTGGAAGCTGTAACCTACACTAGTCAACTGGCTACTAATATATTAACACATTTTTGCTGGTCCCAACACAAAGACTCAAGTCAGTGGACCAGAAAATTAAGATAAAATAACTAAATAAACACAACACCCAAACATGAAAGAGGGCATCGATAAATGCCAACAGAGGAATACCCACCCCATACCCCAAAGTAGGAGTTCTGAGAGGGGCAGGCTGGGGGGGAGGTCATAATATAGCAAGACTCCATTAGAAGAAACAACATTACTAAGGTGAGTAATTTTTTCTTCAAACAACATGAAGTCTTGCTATATTATGACTATTGCAGACTACACAGCAGTACCTCCATGGAGGAGGGACAGAACCTACTTAGGGAATAGGCTCTGAAGCACGGCTGTGCCAAATCGAGCATCCCTCCTGGCCTGAATATCCAGGGAGTAATGCTTGGTGAAAGTGTGTACTGTCTTCCAAGTAGCTGCCTGACATATCTCCAAGATAGGGATGTCTCTAGCAGCAGCTAGAGATGCAGCTGTACCTCTGGTAGAGTGAGCCCTCAGGCCTGAGGGGGAACCTACCCAGCTTTTGATAGCAAAATTGGATACAAGAAACGATCCACCTGGCAATGGATCTCTTAGTGGCAGGTCTCCTTTCCCAACCTCACCATAAGTGAGAAACAGTTGGAGGAGTCAAACCTGTGACCCTTGGTACGCTCTATGTAGTAACTTAGGGCCCTCTTAACATCTAAGCTGTGCAGCCTCCTCTCACCAGAGGAGGAATGGTCAGTGAAGAACACTGGAAGTGAAATAGATTGGTTAAGGTGGAAATCTAAAACCACCTTAGGCAAAAACTTCCTGTTAGTCCTGAGGACCACTTTATCACTGTGAAAGGAAATAAAGTCAGTTTCTACTGATAAAGCCTGTAACTCACTTATACGCCTGGCAGAAGTGATGGCTACCAGAAATACAGTTTTCCAAGTCAAATACTTAAGCTCTGCCGAAGACAGAGGCTCAAAGGGGGGTTGCATTAGTTGAGCAATGCATACAATAAGATCCCAAGCTGGGGCAGGGTCCCTGAATGGAGGATTGGTGTGAAGCAATCCTTTAAAAAACTTGGAAAATACAGGATGAGCAGAAAGAGAAGAGGGCTTCCCTGCTGAAATGAAGGCAGAGACAGCAGCCAAGTGCACTTTTAGGTGGCTGGTCTCAGTCCCAAAGAATTAAGATGGACCATGTAGTCCAATACAATGGGTAGATCAGCAGATTCTGGGGAAACATGCTTCCCAGAACACCATAAGGAAAACCTTTTCCACTTGGAGTTATAGGTAGCCCTGGTGGAAGGCTTTCTAGCAGCCTTCAGGATTTCGAGAACACTTTGAGAAAGTTGCAAATCAGCAAACTCTAACTGCTCAAGAGTTGAGGTTGAGGGATTTGAGATTCGGATACCAAACTCTCCCCTGAGCACAGGTTAACAGATTGTGGTTCCTGGGGAAACACAGGGGAAGATGGACTGCTAAGGACAGAAGGAGTGGGTACCAGGGCTGCTTGGCCCAGTCTGGAGCAATCAGGATCGTTTTGCAGGGCTGAGACCTGATTTTGACTAGTACTTTGAACAGGAGAGGGAAGGGGGGAAAGGCATAAAGAAACTTCCCTTCCCAATCGAGGAGAAAGGCATCCAGGGGAACTGAGCCCAACACTGGGGGCCTGCAACAAAACAGTGGAAGTTGATAATTGTCTGGGGCTGCGACAACATCTATCTGAGTAGTGCCCCATCTGGCAAACACTAGGGGATCTAGGGGATCCAGTGACCATTCGTGATGGCCCTGGGAAATCCTGCTGAGGGCATCTGCCAGGACATTGTCCTTGCCTGGGAGGTGAACTGCTATGAGGGAAGTGTTCAGGGAGTAAGCCAGAGACCACAACTTCATCGCCTCGGTGCACAAGGCTGAAGACCGAGTGCCCCCTTGTTTGTTGATGTACCACATTGTAGTGGTGTTGTCTGTTCTGACCTGTACCACCTTGTTCTGAACAGATGCAGAGAAAACCTGAAGTGCTAGAAAAACAGCTCTGAGTTCCAACAGATTGATGTGGAGCAGAGATTCCTGAGGGACCATAATCCCTGGGTGGAGAGGTCGCCCATGTGAACTCCCATCCCAAGAGGGATGCATCTGTAGTAAGGGTCAAGGAATGGGACAGAGGGATGAAAGGTACCCCCTGTCTCAGATTGCTCTGATCCTGCCATCACTGAAGGGCCTGGATCAGGGTTCGAGTCACTGGGATTAACTTGGATAGAGGATCTCTTCTTTGAGACCAGAAAGCTCTCAAATGAAACTGAATGTCCCTCATCTGAAATCTTGCTCCTTGCACCACAGCTGTGGAGGCAGCCATGAGCCCTAGGAGCTGTAGGAAATGCCTTGCTGGTCGAGAGACCTGTAGAGTGAAGGAGGCGGCCAGGGCCACTAAGGTCCTTACCCTTTCCAAGGGAAGGAAGGCTCTGGCCTGCTTTGTATCCAGTTCTGCGCCTATAAAGGTGAGTACCTGGACAGGTTCCAAAACTGACTTTGGAAGATTGAGAAGAAATCCCAGAGAGGTAAGCAGCTGCTGGGTAACTAGCAGGTGTGATTTGACCTGGTCTGGAGACTGACCCACAATGAGCCAGTCGTCAAGGTAGGGAAAAATGGCAATCTTTTGCCTTCTTAGGTGAGCGACTGCTACTGCCAGACACTTTGTGAACACCCTTGGGGCACAAGTGAGGCCGAAGGGCATTGCTCTGAACTGATAATGGCCTGAGGGCAGTTCGAATCTGAGGTACTTTCGATGGGAGCTTCTGATAAGAACATGGAAATAGGCATCTTTGAGGTCCAGGGAGGCTAGCCAGTCCCCTGGCCTTAGGGAGGGTAAAATCATTCCCAGTGTCACCATTTTGAACTTTGGCTTTAAAAGGTGCTTGTTTAGATATCTTAGATCCAGGATAGGCGGCCACTCTCCTGTCTTTTTTGGGGTAAGGAAGTACCTGGAGTACAGACCCTTGCCTTGGTGAAGGGGAGAAACCTTTTCTACAGCTCTGAGAGCCAGGAGGGTTGAGACTTCTGTTTCCAAAGCAAAAGTCTCTAAGGGGTTTGTAGGTGGAAAAGATCTGTCTCTCATCTTCGGAAATTTCTTGAAGCTGAGAACCAGACCCTGGCTCACTACCTCCAGGACCCACCTGTCTGAAGTTAAAGACTGCCAGTCCTGGGCCAGTGAGCAACCTGCCCCACAGGTAGTGGAGAGCCGACCCTGGGCATCCCATCAGGGTGCCTGTTTGGCAGGGGCTTTAGGCTGAGGGGTGGGAGCAGGCCTGCTCGAACCCCGCCTGCCTCTCCCTCTGAAGAACCCCCTCTGTACATAGGCTGAAGAGGAGGGGGCCTGAGTCTGGTAAAAAGGCCTGTGAAAAGGCCTACCCCTACCCCTGGGGGGCTGCCTCTGAGGAGTGGCTTGCCGTTCCTTGGCTTGTGCACTCCTGTAAGTGGTTCTATATTCATCCATTTTCTTCATATAATTCTCTGTCTGCTCCCCAAACAGAGAATTTCCCACCACAGGAAAATCCATAGCCTTAGACTGGGTATCCTGTGACAAAGTAGTATACCTGAGCCAGGCCAATCTGTGAAAAGCCACAGATGTAGCCATGACTCTAGAGGATACATCGTTAGAATCCACTGCAGCATGGAATTGCACCTTAGATGCCTCAATACCATCAAGAGCCACCTGCTCCAGCTCCTTTGCGAGCTGGCCAGGGACCTGTTTGGCTAAGGCCATGACAGTATCCCATCTAGATTTCTGGTATCTTGCAACATAAGCCATATAGTTAGCTTGTCTGAGTCCCAAGGATGCTGCCATGTATTGTTTTTTGGCCATGGCATCAATCTTCCTGGAATCCTTATCAGGAGGATGTGAAGCCAGTGGAATATTAGCTTTATCACAGGCTGCAGCCTGAACTACCTAACATGACTGCATTGCTGTGAAAGAAAATCTGTATCAGGACCTGACAAAGTGTACCTCCTGTCCATCTTTTTATCCACAGGAGGCACAGAATTAGGAGCTTTTAAAATTGTTATTGTTTGTTTTCTAAAGTTTATGTAAAGGGATGGACAACCTCCTGGACTCTGGGATATCCATCATCTCCACATAGTCAGGCTCCTCTTGCTCATCCAAAGCCTCCTCTAAGGGAAGCTGGAGGGTCTCAGCAACTTTTTTATAAAACAAAAAATGAGAAGGGGACTCAGAAAGCCTAGGGGGAGACTCACCTGAAGGTCTGTCTGGGGAGATGTCCGGTTCAATGGGCACATCCAGACTTTCAAAGTCACATTCACACTGATCATAATCCTCATCCCCCTCCTCTGGTTCATAGAACTCTTCTATATCATAATCCTGAACCACTGGAACCGACCGAACCGACCTTTTGCCAGACAGTGGCGGTTCGGAGGGAACCGGGGACAGGGACAGGACAATTTGTATTGCCCTGGCTATCTCAGCAGCAGTTGGAGAAGGAATTTTGGACTCCAAACCTGATGATTTTTAGATTTCTTTGCTGGAACTGGCTCCTCAGAGCCAGCTTTTCGTTGCCGAGAAGTCTCGCCCCGGTCAGAGGGAGACTTCCTCCTGTCTGTTGGCACCAAACGGCTGGCCATCCGGGTCAGCGGACTTTTTGGCCTCTCGTTCCCTAAGCCTGCCCACTCTCTTGTCCAGGGTGGCTGCAGGGAAATTTTTACAAATCTGGCAGTCTGAATTGAGGTGGCCAGACAATAGACACATGTAGTGTGTGGGTCAGCCTTGGCAAAGGCTTCCACAGACACTACAGTGTTGAAACCCAGTGGGCCCGGTTTTTCTTTTGGGTTTCTCAGACATGATGCCAGCCTAACCAACCAACTTGCCCTTTTGATGGCAGTGCCAGGCAAGACACCCTTATCGGTTTCAAACCGTGTCACGGGTCGTGGAAAAAAACGTAATGAAATCCGTTTTTCAGAACCGATAAGAACCGGGAACCGCACTCTAAAAAGCCTTAAAAGGCTTTAAACTTATATTTATATATAACTCGATCGGTTCAACGGAACCGATAAAACTACAAGTTCCACAGAAAAACCCTATCTATTACTTACAATTACTATAGACAGAGCCTGAACCGATCGGTTTTGCGGTTAAAATAATGAAATCGCCAGTTAAATTAAACCAGAAATAGCGCTTTAAACTGAAGAAATGAACCGAGCAACAGGAGGAATCTCCGGAGCGACTGTTCAGTGAGACGGAGTAAAGAATCTGATGGTTTCGGTTTGAAACCAGCCAAACAGAGCTTCTGAACCGAGCTCGCGCTCTAAGCTCCATGCTCTGCATGGAAGTTAACTCTTTCACCTCCGGAGCAGTTCTAAGGCTGGGGCAAACTGCAATAGTCATAATATAGCAAGACTTCATGTTGTTTGAAACACTCATTTTTTTTCTTGTTTGTTTTTACCCTAAACTGAAGTTCCCAGTAGTAGAGTTCTAGTTCTTTAGTCCAGTAGAGCAGTAAAGGTCTAACAGCAGCTCCTTCCTCTTGCTGTTCTCTGCCACAAGCTATCTAGGTCAGTTTTTTAAATGCAAACACTTGGCTTCCTTTTCTCTAAGCCACACCCTCTACTTAACAGCTTCTTTTTCACCTAGATAATTGCACAGACAACAATTCCTTCACCCAACTCAGACACACTCTTTTTTTTATTTTTTACCCTAAACTGAAGTTCCCAGTAGTAGAGTTCTAGTTCTTTAGTCCAGTAGAGCACTAAAGGTCTAACAGCAGCTCCTTCCTCTTGCTGTTCTCTACCACAAGTAAGGTGAGGAACAACTGAGTATGATCTGCCCTATGAGCCTTGGTTCTGTCAAGGTAATGGCTTAATGCCCTCTTGACATCCAAACTATGCAGTTTCCGCTTAGATAAACTAGAATTTTAAGTGAAGAAAACAGGTAAGGTGATAGTTTAATTCAGATGGAAGTCTGAGATCACTTTAGGGAGGAATTTCCTATTCATAGGTTCATAGATTTCATAGGTTTATCAGAGTTGTAAGACTTTCATCCATAATGCTCGCCTCAAAATAATCTAGACAGCATACCATTTCTGTAATGTAGATCCAATTTGGATTTAAAACTATCCACAGATGAGCTCCCCACTATTTCCATAGGTAAGGTGTTCCAGATAGGTACCACCCTCTGATTGAACCACTTTTGTCTCTTTAACGAATTTTGAAAATGTTTGTAATGTTTATTGTTAAGGCACCCTGAGCTCTGGAAGGGCGCCTCAAACAAATACAATTTTACTTACTTTTATTTCACTTTACAAGTCTCCCCTTATAATTGAAGAGTTTGTGCTCTGGTACTATAAGTTTGGCTCCTAAAGTTTAGACCCAGCCTTTCCCATAACTCACAATCTGTCTGTTGGACTTGAGCACAACCTTGTCTCTCCAGAATGCAATATAGTCCTGATCTGTGCACAGGGTTTGCAATGCACTTAGACTCCTAGCTGAAGTGATGGCCACCAGCAAGACAGCTTCCATGTGACATATTTCAAGTCTGTAGTTGCCAATGGCTCAAATTGTGGCTCCATGATTTGGCAATGCAGATGTTTAGGCTCCAAGCTGAAACTGGCTCCCTAAGAGAAAGATGAAGGTCATTGAGACCCGTAAAATGTTTTTGAAAGACAGGGTGAGGGGCCATGGACCTGTCTTTGCCAGCTGATATGTATGCTGAGACTGCAGCCAGGTGAACCCTCAGAGTTGAAGGTCTATGGCCCAATGTGTAAGTGGGTCAAATAGTCCAGCAGGACGGGGAGACCAGCTCTAGAGAGGACAATATCATTTTCTAAACACCAAATGGAGAACCTTTTTCCCTCTGAGGAATAGGTTTTCTTGGTGGATGGTGTGATGCTCTGCCCCCTGCTTAATATTATATTCATACATTGTGATATAAATATATGGTATGTGAAGGTCTGCTTAGACAAAAAAGGCTGGCTGCTGCAGTGAGTGACCTTTGACCTCAAAAAAGTCAGTGTGGCTGAAAGCAGCAGGATGTTATAAACCTAATTAAAAGCCTTCCTTCTAGAGGAACAGTTTATTACCTTTAAGAACCTGCTCCTGCTTTTAAAGTTGGTTCCCATGTATGCATTTATGACAGAGTAGGAAGGGAAGTAATTTGGCTGATTCCTCTTGGTTTTCTCACCTAGCCGAAAATTAGTGACATGATTGTGGAATTGTGAAGCATCATAGGGGATGTTTTGATCAAAGACTGTCATATTTGGGAAATGGCTAGTTGCTGCTTTTTCAGAGTAATTACATAATCCTTGTGGATAATTATGTCAAGAAGAAAACAACTAGGAGGATCTAACTGTGACCTCACCAAAAGGGGTGGGGAGATGGATTCTGAAATGGCCATGCATCAGAGGGAAACATGGCATATTATTTTGGACTCAAGAGAAACACAATCTAGATAGGCAAGAACTTTTAAGTATTTGAGGTAGGCATATTTGTGTTCTGTAAATTCCCATTTATTTCATGTGACTAAGTTTTATTTTATTTATTTTTATTTTAGTCTTTGGTAGCCAGGTAAGGCCCACTAGGGACAATTGTTCTGTGTTTGATTTTACCTGTTTTACAATTTTTAGTAAACAATATTTTCTTTAAAATACTGCCTGTGCTTTCTCTCAGTTCTTTTACATGTGATTGCTGAACCTGTGTTTAAGTCTGACAGCTGTTACGGGCATGAATGTGTTACTAAGCTTGCTTAAGGGTAAGAATATACCTATGTCTCACATTGAGTTGTAAGGGTACATTTTGGGAACCTGACTGGGTGCCACTGGGGGAAAGATTATATTGCATTTCCATGAAGGGAATATATAACTGAACCTGTTAACTGGGTATGCTAGTGCAAATCTGGTGTTCAAACCAATGTACCACACTGCTTCTTATTACACAAAATGATGCTAGTGAAACAAAAATTATACACAACTGTTTCAGTACAAAGAAATGTAAAACAGCACTGGTGCAAACATTATTTGGAGTGGTACTAGCAGGACTCTTTGTAAACCACACATGTGCAAAACACTTCACTCAACTGAAATGTCACAAAACATTGTAAAAATCAACAGAACCCCAAAGGAGCTCAGAAACTATTGGCACTGGCAGCACACAACTTTTTTACTATAGGGCAATATGCTTGTAGTTCTATGACAGTGGCCTTACAAATTTGTAAGATGGCAGGAATGCTGATGCCTGAAAATGCCATCAGCACAATTTACAGCAAATGTCACTGAGAGTTGAGGGGATCAAAAACTATTCATTGTAAATTACTGACAGCACTGTATTTTCCTTGTTTTCCTCTGATGTGATATCATTTCCTCTGACTGTGATTTAGAAGATGGATGCCTACAGCTATAAAAGGAGGGGCAACTAAATGGGTTACAGTTCTTACCCTAAAAGTGTTACAGGTTCAGCCAATAGCTTATGTAAAACAAATTTCCATTGTTAACAATATTGATAAATGTTATAATTCATGTTAGCTTCCCTTTATGAGTTGCAGATCCAGAATAGGTCACCAGTCCCCATTTTTCTTCTGACTGAGGAAATATCTTGAACAGAAGCCCTGTCTCCTCTGTAGCAGGCATACAGGCTCCACTGCTTTGATTGCCAAGAGGTCTGCCACCTCTGCCTCCAGGAGGATTTTGTCTGCAGACGTTGCTGGGGCAAAGTTTCTGGCTCTCAGTTTGGTGAGGGATTTGAAGCTTAGAGACAGCCCTTGGCTAACTACCTCCAAGACCCACTTGTCTATGGTGACTGTATGCCAATAGTGGAGGTAGTGAGCCAATCTGCCTCCTACTGGTAAGGGGGAGGTGACCTGTATCAGCCTGTCAGGGATTCTGTTTTGGCTGGGACTGCACTTGAGGTACCTGAGCTGATCATCTCATGGACCTCCTGCCTCTACCTCTAAAATATCCCCTAGGTTGCTGGTAGTCTAGCAACACTTGTGCAACACTTGTGCCTGAAAAAAGGGCCTGGAGTAGGATCCCCTACCCCTGCCTCTCCTGTATTGGGACCTAAACAAAGTAGAGGGCTTTTCCTTGGCTGAATTACTCCTATAGGTGGCCTTGTATTCTTCCACCTTTTTACAGCTGCAGTAGGCATAGCCTGCAGAGGTTTTGCTGAGAAAAGGACTCCCCACATAAATTACCTTCCATGTAACACAATAGTTGAGTTCACCATTATTGTGATCCTGCCTTGAAATCAATGCAAGCCTATGTTTAGCATGGATCTCAATGTTGGCACATGCTTATTTGGTTAGGTCCTTTGGAGGGAAGAGAGCTGGGAATTTTTATATTCGAGGGAGCAGTACCAGCAATGTAAGGGTTGTGGGAGGGAAAAGAGGTGGAACTCTGTGCATGGGAGGTAGCGTTCCTCCCATGGAGGAGGAGAGAGTAAAGCCTGCATTGTCAGCAGTGTTACAGCTGACCGTCTCCTTTACAGTGCTGTCAAGTACACCACATTCATAAAATGCAAAAAAAAAAAAACTGAATGGTGTTTCTTTTAAGAGCAAGGAGCTCTGGAAATTATTTATTTCATATGTAAGTGCAGTTCTTCTGTCTCACAATAATGTTCCTGTTGACAGGAGAAAAAAATCTCTCCCCGGTCTAGATGGCAGCCCAAACAAATCCTCCAAACAAGAACAGCTCAAAAGTTTATCACCATCTCCAATAACATGCCACTCCGTGTCTCTAGATTCACACTCTGTTTACTGCTCTCCAAGTTAATGGCCCAAGGACACTTAAACACAGTTCATTTAAAAGTTCTATTTTTCCTGAATTGAGGGTAGATTTTGATGGTTTATAGGCTTCTGTAACAAAAAAACTTGCTTTTATGTTTGAATTCTGCTTCAAAGTACAACAAAAAGTTTGTTTGTCTGTTGATATTCCTTTGTTATTCAGGAAAACTAAGCTCAGCCCCCGGATCTCCTGTGATGTTACACTGGCCTGAATCATTGGCTCATGCTGTGCATGGCTGTATTAAACAAGTATTTGTCAATGGCAAAGGTTTGCTTGCTGGCATTAGCATTGGTAGTGTAGTGAAGTATGGAACTGAAGCCAACCCCACCACCACCCTGCAGAGACTGACAGGCATTGGGGTGTGTCTTTGGGTCATCAGGCATAACGGCCATGCCATTTCACCACACCCTACCCTGCAGACACCGACAAGTGTCACGGTCTGCCTTGGGGTCTTTGGGCCTTATGCTCACCCCATTCCATAAGGAAATACGAAGAGTCCAAGGCACACCTCGATGCCTGTCACTGGCTGCAGGGTGTGGGTGGGGGTGGAATGGTATGAGCATTATAGGCGACAATCCCAAGCCACACCCCTGATGCCTGTCAGTCTCTACAGGGTGGGGCATTATGGCTGTAAACCCTAAAGGCGCAGGCGTTCATTAGTATTTTCACTCCAGTTTTTAAACATGGGTTTTTTGTGACCCCCATCTCATGAACAGTGGCAATATCAGTTCGTTAGCCAAAAGCTGATTTTGCACAGCGACTATGCCATTTGGCAGCACAGGTGCGAAAACACATTTTGAACAGGATGTGAAAAATGACAGCTTGACAGTTCATGAGGAGGTGTAAAAAATGGCAATGTTGAAAATCTGGAGTGAAAATACAAAAAAACTGGTGAAGTCACGAGCGTGCATAGAAACTGCGCAACGCACACCTGTAATGTAATTAGTTTGGGGATTGTTTACAGCAGAGTGTCAACACAGGCATTTTGGGACCTCCGCCATGAACAGTGTCACTGTGATTTTTAATATGTGTCCCGAACACGGTTTCAACAAGCGACCATGTATTTCTCGTAAGTCTGGCTTACGTTTCAGCCAGGGTGTGAAAAATGACAGCTGTACTGTTCATAAGGAGATGTAAAAATGCCAGTGCAGAAAATCTGGACTGAAAATATTAAAATTTGTGAACTTATGATTTGCGTGGAACCTGTAAATGCACACTTGTAACACAGTCAATTTATGGACTTTTGTCACCAAATTTTCAACATAGCCATTTTAAGACCTCTGCTCATAAACAGTGTCACTGTGATTTTCTTAATCTGTCCCGAACATTGATTTTGCACACCGACCGCGCCGTTGTGCACTACTTGCGCGAAAACACATTTTGGGCAAGATGTGAAAAATGACAGCTTTACTGCTCATAAGGAGGTGTGGTAAAATGGCAATGTTGAAAATCTGGAATGAAAATATTAAAAATTTGCGACATTACAAGCGTGCGTAGGAACTGTGCAACGCACGCTCATAAAAGTCATTTTTGGGGATTTTTTCACCAACTTTTCAACATAGGGGTTTGGGGTCCTACCTTATGAACTGTAACACTGCCATTTTGTCACTTGGTCCCGAAAGGTGGTTCCGTGCAGTGACCTCGAAATCACCTTTCTGGACCAAATAACAAAATGACAGTGCCAGAATTCATGAGATGGGGTCCCAAGAACCCCATGTTGAAAATGTAGTGAAAAAATTCCCCCAAATTCCTGAGATATGCATCAAAGTTGAAAAAACCCTATTTATTCCACTTTACAGCTTACCGGCATTTCCTCAGTTCCCGGTTGGCTTTGAAGAAGAGTGCAGATGTGTTCCCGGTCCACCAAAGATTGTCGCGCCGGACTCTGGAGGTAAGTATGGGGTGAGAGGAGTGTGGGAAGACAGGGTGCACAGAGGATGGGCGCGAGTTGGGGAAGGGGGGTCAAGACAGTCAGCGAGGGACCATTTTTTCTTACAGGTCATTTTATTTTAAAACAATGCGGGACTTTTGCCATGCTGGGGTGGGCTCCCAGTGTGGCAGCTGGAAGGTTGTTTTGGGGAGGCAGTGGAGCCGATGGGGGATTGGGCAGCCCTGTTGGGCATACCGATGTTTGCCACGCTGGGGTGGGCTCCCAGCGTGGCAACTGGAAGTCGGGGTTTTTTTGTGTGTCGGGGGGTACAGTGGAGCCGACAGGGTATTGGGCACCCCGTCGCCATACAGACATTTGCCACGCTCGAGTGGGCTCCCAGAGTGGCACCTGGAAATCTGTTTGGGGGCAGCGGAGCCGACGGGGGACTGAGCACCCCCGTCGGCCATACAGTGTGTGTGGGGACTTGGGACTGCATGAGCATGCTGGGGTGGGCTCCCACCATGCTATGTAGGTGTGTATGTGGAGGGGCAAACTGTCTATGACAGTTCGGATGCAGTGAGCGCTGACGTATAGGCAATTTGCATACTGCTGACGGACGGCAGTATGCAAATTGCCTACATGAGCCATGGTGTTTTCCTTTCAACTGTACGCCACTGCATCTGAACGGCTGTCATAGACAGCTTGGACATTCATTGGCGGCGTAGCCATGCCTGCAAAAGGGAGCAGGGCATTGGAAGTGGGGAGGCACGCCCTCGAAATCGTATGAGTACTTTCATATGTTTCTTGCACGTGCGTGCAAGCAAACATAGAAAAGCTTGGGGCCGGCCCGGTGGCGCTGAGGGTTGAGGCTCTGGACGCCACACCTCGCGCCATGTTGGCGACCCGGGTTCAGTAGCGAGCCTGAGTTGTTGGGGGTCGGCAGGGGAGGAAAGAGAATTGAGCATCTGGAGGACGGCTCTCCTCTCCTGGGAGGGAGAGGGGTCCAGACTCAGTGCTTGTCTGTATCCTGGCGGAGGTCAGGGGTACAGAAAGCACAGCAGCAGATGTCGGGGGACGAGGAGTGGTGACGCTGGCAGTGATGCCTTGGCATAGGGTGCATGCCACTCCTCCAAGTTAAACTGGAGGAAAAAAACGCCTGTGGGTGCCAGGGAGATGGTGCGCCGGAGCATGCCTCCGATATGCCCTTGCCTGCCTGACTACTCCTGATCCGACAAGATTCAGAATTTCGGGGTGATCGCTGCCCCACCTCAACCCCGCTCAGGGGGATAAGCCACAGCTCCATGGGGACTGAGGGTAAGTATCGAGCAAGCAAGTGAGGCAGGAAGATGACTCCTAGGTGCTCCCTATGGGTCGGTACCCGCAGGACGTAGCTGTGGATAAATAGTAATTAAAAAAAAAAACCATAAAAAAGCTTGGTTCACAAACATAGAAACATAGATTTTGACGGCAGATAAGGACCGCTTGGCCCACCCAGTCTGCCCATTTCCCTACCTATTGGATAAGCTGCAGATCCTAGTTAACCAGCAGCCTACTTCTTCCTACCCCCACCCCCTAGAATTGCCTTATGACTGTCCCATGCATGCTTGAATTCCACCACTGTTTTGACTCCACAACTCCTCCGAAGTCCGTCTCCATGCATCCACAACCCTCTCTGTGAAAAATACTTCCTTAAATTACCTCTGAGCTGCCCCCTTCTATCTTCAAATTGTGCCCTTGTTCTTGCACACCTCTTTTTTTGAAAGATGCTACCCTCTTGGACTTTGTTGATTCCCTTGAGATACTTGAAAGTTTCTCATGTCCCCCTCTCCTCCTTTCCTCGAGGCTATACATATTCAGCTCCTTAAGTCTCTCTTCATATGTCTTCCGTGCAGACCCTGCACCATTTTAGTTGCCTCCTCTGACAGCCTCCATCCTGTCTATGTCCTTGCGGAGATTGGGTCTCCAGAACTGCATGCAGTACTCCAGATGGGGTATCACCAATTGTCTGTACAGAGGGATAATAACTTCCTGTTTTCTACTGGTGATGCCTCTCCCTATGCATCCCAGTATCCCCCCAGCCTTCCTTGCTGCCCTCTCACATTGCTTGCCCACCTTTAGGTCATCTGATATGACTACCCCCAGGTCCCTTTCCATTTTTGTTGTTGTTAGTATCTGTTAGTAAGCTTTCAGTGTGCCTGTGATCAACATCTACAATGTTCAAAGTTGAATAGAAACATAGAAACATAGAATTTGACGGCAGATAAGGACCGCTTGGCCCACCTAGTCTGCCCATTTTCCTACCTAACAGATAAGCTGCAGATCCTAGTTAACCAACAGCTTACTTCCTCCTACCCCCCACTAGGACTGCCTTATGTCTGTCCCATGCATTCTTGAATTCCCCCACTGTTCTTGACTCCATGACCTCCTCAGGGAGGCTGTTCCATGCATCCACAACCCTCTCTGTGAAAAAATACTTCCTCACATTACCTCTGAGCCGTCCCCCCTCTATCTTCAAATTGTGCCCCTATGTTCTTGCACATCTCTTTTTCTGGAAGATGCTACCCTCTTGGACTTTGTTGATTCCCTTGAGGTACTTGAAAGTTTCTATAATGTCCCCTCTCTCCCTTCTTTCCTCAAGGGTATACATATTAAGCTCCTTTAGTCTTTCTTCGTATGTTTTCTGGTGCAGACCCTGCACCATTTTGGTTGCCCTCCTCTGAACAGCCTCCACTCTATGCCTTTGCAGAGATGGGGTCTCCAGAACTGCACACAGTACTCCAGGTCATCTGATATAATTACCCCCAGGTCCCTTTCTATTTTTACTGTTGTCAGTATCTCACCTCCCATTGTGTATGCTTCCCCTGGGTTTTTGTTTCCCATGTGCATTACCTTGCACTTCTTTGCATTGAATTTGAGCTGCCATACATTTGACCATTCCTCCAACCTTGCCAAGTCCCTTCTCATCCTTTCCACTCCATCTTATTGAATAATTTGAAGATGTGGAGGACATTGATCTAAACTTTGATAATGGTATCCGACCATACCAATTTGAGCCTCTAGTATCTAGTGATATTCCTAGTGAGGGTGCCCAAGCTGCCTCTGATTCAGATACTGACAATAGCCGTATTTACACAACTGACCTCGCTCCTTCCTTGAAGCGATGCAGAGCTGCCCAAACCCAAAAGACGCTTGGCTAACATGTTTACACAGCCCCCCCTCGGTTACGATGTAAGATGCGATGGAGAGGGGCTGGGAGTTGGAGCAGTCAGCTGATGGAAGCACCCGCAAGTGGGAGTGAGTGGTGCAGCCTGCCCACATGGCTGCTTAAACTGTTCACTCCCGAACGCGTCCCCAAACTTTCTGGGACTGCCAAGCGTCACAGGGAGTGGCTTACCGCAATTCGGTAAATGTCCACACAGCAGCATTTGCACCGCAGCAACCCAAGTGCTTGGGTAGCTGCAGTGCAAATGCTGCCATGTAAACACAGCTAAAGACAGCTCCGATCAGTTCTGCTGCCAGTCCCTTTTGAAGTCTTCAATGCAAAATGGCTGGAAAAGAATGTTTGCCTGGTGCCCCCACCCCCATTCAAAGATGACACCAGCACTCATGCATGCAGACTGATGTGGTCACTCTGGTCTCTGAAGCGCACTCACCTCCCACCCATACACACCGAGCCATCCTCCCCGCACTCAAACACACATCAAGGTAGCCAGCCTGAAAGAGGTCCATTCGCAGCAGCATTCATGCATACAGTCTCATCGGGCCACTACTGCCTGTGAAGCACACCAACCCCCCCCATACACATCCAGCCACCCCACATACACACACAAACAAATACATACACACACCCACAAACAGTGCCAGCCACTCACCCCACCCCGACACTCACACACACACAACCAGCCAACATACACACACAAACATAAACACAGGGCCTGCCACTCACTCTAACCCTGACCCCCCCTCACACACAGCCAGCAAACACAAACTTAGCCACCGCACACACACACACACACACACACACACACAGATAACACAAACCTAGCCACCACACATACACATACACACACACACACATATCACACCAAGCCCCCTCGACAAACACACATACAGCCAGCCAACAGAGATAAGAACACATATGTAACCAATTTTTTTTTCAATTGTTTTGTTTTCCATTTGTCTGCATCATACACCAGTAATACTTGTTATTGTGAGTACAACTGACAGACAACTGTTACTGGATTTCTTATATGGAAATGGGGAAAAAAGCATCTAATTGACTGTTAATTAATCTTGCAGCCGGAGTGACCAATGGAAATGTTTTTACTGCCTTTTTGCATGCACTGACTATACACAAACACCAAAGTGTTTCATTTCATTTCATTCTCATTTTTATGTTGCTTGCACGCATGTGCAAGAAACATAGTGCCATCATCAGAGTTTTCGGAGGTGTGGCACCCGTCTTCCAATTCAGTCAGTGTGTTTGCAGGCGCAGCCCCAGTTCCCCAATCATTGCTGCAGCTGTCTATGACAGCAGTTGAAAATGCAGTGGTCGTACAGTTGAAAGGTAGAGCTCCGCTCCAGTGAGCAGAGCTCCCCCCTCCACACACACACACACACACACGCATCCATACTGCGTGCTCATGCGCCTTCCCCCTCCCCCCCATGCACACACTGTACGGCCGACGGGGGAGCCCAATCCTCCATTGGCTCCATGCCCCACCCAAAGCTTCCAGGTGCCACGCTGGGAGCCCACCCCAGTGTGGCAAAATTTGTTATAGCCGACGGGGGTGCCCAATCCCTGTCAGCTCCGCACGCCCCAAAGCGTCCAGGTGCCACACGGGAGCCCACCCCAGCATGGCAAAATGTGTTATGGTCGACGGGTGCCTGATCCCCACGGTCTAAGCCCCCAAACAGCTTTTCCAGCTGCCACATCAGAGCCCACCCCAGCGTGGCAAACGCCCTCGCTGCCTTATTAAAAAAAACCTGTAAATACAAAACTGTCCTCGGCGCTTCTCCCTGCCCCTCCCACAACCTGCACCCACCCACTCATAACCCTGCCTCCCCACACCCCACCCCATACTTACCTCCGACCTCGGCGCAGCGATCTTCGTGGACTGAGAACACGCCTGCACTCTTCAAAGCCGACCGCGAACTGAGGAAATGCCGGTAAGCTGTATAATGGGATAGATAGGGTTTTTTCAACTTTGCTGCATATCTCAGGCATTTTTGGGAATTTTGGTACCACATTTTCAACATGGGGTTTTTGGGACCCCTCCTGTCATGGCGTTAATCAAGCCCAAAGGGTGATTTCGCAGTCACTGCGCAAAATCACCTTCTGGGACTGAGTAACGAAACGACAGTGCCAGTGTTCATAAGGTGGGCTCTTAAAAAGCCTATGTTGCAAATTTGGTGAAAAAATTCTTAAAAATGACTGTTTTACGAGTGCGCGTTGCGCAGTTCCTACGCACGCTCGTAAGTTTGCAAATTTTTAATATTTGCACTCCAGATTTTCAACATTGCTATTTTACCACACCTCCTTATGAGCAGTACAGCTGTCATTTTTCACATTGCACCCAAAATGTATTTCCGCACATGTATCGTACAATGGCGCAGTCGGTGTGTGAAATCAATGTATGGGACATATTAAGAAAATTGCAGTGACACTGTTCATGAGCAGAGGTCTTAAAATGGCTATGTTGAAAATTTGGTGAAAAAATTCCTAGAAATGACTGTTTTTCGAGCATGCGTTGCACAGTTCCTACGCACGCTCGTAAGTTCGTTCATTTTTAATATTTTCACTCCAAATTTTCAGCATTGCCATTTTACTACACCTCCTTATGAGCAGTACAGCTGTCATTTTTCACATGTCACCAAAAATGTGTTTGCATGCATGTAGCGCACAATGGCGCAGTCGGTGTGCGCAATCAATGTTTGGGACAGATTAAGAAAATCAGAGTGCCACTGTTCGTGAGCAGAGGTCTTAAAATGGCTATGTTGAAAACTGGGTGAAAAAATTCTCAAAAATGACTGTTTTATGAGCATTTGTTGCACTGATCCTACGCATATTTGTAAGTTCGCGAATTTTCAATATTTTCACTCCAGATTTTCAACATTGCCATTTAACCACACCTCCTTATAAGCAATACAGCTGTCATTTTTCACATCTTGCCCAAAACATGTTTCCGCCCATGTAGCGCACAATGGCGCAGTTGGTGTGCGAAATCATTGTATGGGACACATTAAGAAAATCACAGTGACACTGTTCATGAGCAGAAGTCTTAAAATGGCTAGTTTGAAAATTTGGTGAAAAAATTCCTAAAAATGACTGTTTTGCAAGTGTGCGTTGCGCAGATCCTACACACGCTCATAAGTTTGCAAATTTTTAATATTTGCGCTCCAGATTTTCAACATTGCCATTTTACCACACTTCCTTATGAGCAGTACAGCTGTCATTTTTCACATGTTGCCCAAAATGTGTTTCCGTGCATGTGGCGCACAATGGCGCACTCGGTGTGCGCAGACAATGTTTGGGACAGATTAAGAAAATCACAGTGACACTGTTCATGAGCAGAGGTCTTAAAATGGCTATGTTGAAAATTTGGTGAAAAAATTCTCTTCAGACATTCTGCAATGTTACTAATGAAGACATTGAACAGGACTGGCCCCAGGACCGATCCCTGCAGCACCCCACTGGTCATCCCTTTCCTAGACTGCACACCATTTACCACCACTCTCTGCCTCCTGTCTGTTAGCCAGTTTCTAACCCAGTTTACCGCCCTTTCCCCCATGCCCAGCCTACCCAGCTAGTTTATCAGCCTCCTATATGGGATGGTGTTAAAGGCTTTGCTGAAATCAAGGTAAGTGTTGTCCACTGCCCCACCCTGATTCACTTCCTTTGTCACCCAGTCAAAGAAATCAACCAGATTTGTCTGACATGATGTCCCTACTGTGAATCCATGTTGTCTATGGTCCTGGGCTCCGATGGCTTCCAGATGCCACACTATCCTTTCTTTAAGCAATGTCTCCATGATCTTCCCCACTACTGAGGTGAGGCTGAATGGCCTATTGTTCCCTGCCTCCTCCCTGCTGCCGGACTTGTGTAGAGGGACCACATGTGCCTTCCTCCAATTCACTCGTGTTGAATGACTCAGTGGACATGGCTGCCAGAGGTACTGCTATCTCCCTTCGCAGTTCTCTTAATATCCTTGGGCGTATGCCATCTGGTTCCATCGCTTTGTCCACCTTCAATTTAGTGAGCTCCTGCAGGACTCTTTTGCCTTTGAATGGACTATTGTCCACCTCTTCACCCCCTTGGCAACTGCTGTACTGCTGTGCCCCTTGCCCCTCCCACTCTTCTGTGAATACTGAATGGAAAGACACAGTGGATGTCTTGGGAGGAAGGCGTGGAACTATCACTTCCAAATACCTAAGCAGCACATACAAGCAAGCAACATTCGGCATTGACAAATGCTTGTTATTGGTTATACTGGAAAGGCATGTGAGCATTGCTGCCTGTTTACACAAATGTCCAGCTACATACAACAATCATGTGACATGACATAGGCTGAAACATTTAGCTTACAGCTAGGGTTAACACCAAGGTACATATCCATTCAGGATAATATAGACAAAAGGGCAACCAAGAACTAACCTGGGTGATTTAACAAATACAAAGGTGACATTAGCATTCTGTGAGGGTTTCACAATAATATAATAAACTGTGGGAAACAAACATTTAAGTGCAATCAAAAAACTAGCCGAGGTGTACTACAAGTGCTAGAAAGAGAGGGTAAGTGCCAGAGGTGGATAACCACAGAGTGAGGGGAAAAGAGTGCAGTAGGGCAGCCAGATTAGGGCTGCGAGCAGGTGCAGGAGTATGTGATGGAGAAATGTCTCCTGATATTTTGTTTGAAGGCATTTGTGGTGGGACAGCATTTTAGTTCCAGGGGAGAGAATTGAACAGCTTGGGTCCCATAAAGGAGAGTGTTTTCTGGACTTGAATGGTCCGGGAGAAAGGAACCATGAAAGAGAGAGTCGAGGACAGTCTAGTGGTTCTGGTGGTGGCAGCTGTCTGGAAGAGAGAGGTGAGGCAATCAGGGAGCAGCCCACGGGAGAGTTTGAAGAAGAAGGTGGCCATCTTGCAGTTGAGGCAGGCCTCAAGCGAGGGCCGACTGGTGAGCTGATAAAGGTCACAGTGGTGTGTGAGTTTAGGGAGGTCAGAGGCAAAACAAATAGCACTGTGGTAGGAGCTTTGGAGTCTGGAGAAATTTTTGATGGAGAGGCGGGGGAGGGAGACAAGAGAACCAAAGTCAAAGACAAGCAGTAGGAAGTTGGAAACTAGGAGGGATTTGGATTCTCTGTTAAGGTAATGCTTAGTTCTGTGTAGGAGAGATAGGAGTTGGTGGGCTTTTTTGATTGTGAGGACAGTGTGAGCATCGAAATTGAGGTGGCAATCCAGGAGTAAGCCAAGGTATTTGAAATCACTGACTCTTTCAATGGACTTACCAAAGTTGTCATAGAGGGAGAGGTCAAGGCCACGGGGTTTGTGAGGGCTGGAGAAAACCATGTATTTCGTTTTTTTTGTTTTTTAAGTTGTTTAACCAGGAGTAGCACACTAAGCTGAAAGCTTTTTTACAGGTGCGACCTGGGAGCACAGGGAAGTTAAGTGACTTGCTCAGGGTCACACAGTATGTAAGTGGAAGCTGTGGGATTCAAACCCAGGTCTGGTCTGCTGGATGTCACCAGATTTGCAGCTCAGAGCCTTAAACCACTGTCCTATACTGCCTCCTTTTTGGAGTTGAGTACTGGACATTTTGATGTGAACCAGGTGTGAAGTCTGCTAAAATCGAACTGGAGTTTGTTAATGAGAGTGGTGGGGTTTTTGTCCTGACAGACAAGGGCTGCATCATCGACACAGAGAATGAGTTCAGAGGAGGTGCAGATGTCAGGTAGGTAGTTAATGACCAGAGAGAAGAGCAGAGGGCCCAGGATGGCCCTTGGGGAATGCTGTATTTGATGGGGCAGGATTTGGAGAGGACACCGCCAATAATGGTGCAATGGGATCTACCTGTTAGGTAGTCTTGAACCAGAGGCAGACCTCTGGTGAGAAATGGAGGCCAGCCAGGGTTTGGAGAAGGACTTCATGACCAACAAGGTTGAAGGCTTTAGTGAGGTCTACAAATGCAGCACCAGTGTAGAGGCCTTCATTGCTGGCTTTGTCAATGGAGTGACTGAACTTTATGAGGGCAGTTTCGGTATGGTGGTGAGCATGGAACCCATGCTGGGCCTCTGTGGGCAGGTTGTATTTGGAGAGGAATTCTGTGGTTGGCCTGTGGACCACTTTCTCTAAAATTTTGGAGAGAGGGGCTAGGAGGGAGATGGGACAAGAGTTGGATACTAGATCCTTGGGACTGGATTTGTGAAGAGGTTTAATAATGGCGCACTTCAATGATTTAGGAAAGGACCCTGTGTAGAGAGGGTGGTGGAGGATGTTAGTGAGAAAAATGGCCAGGGAGTCACAGACAAGATGGAGAACTCTGTAGTCAATGTTGTCGGCGCCCTTGGATGGTCTTGGGTCATTTGTTCTGATTAACTTGACCACTTTAGCAGGGGTTAGGTATCTAAAATGGAACTTGGGGTGGGAGACTTGGGGGGGGTGACGGTAGGAGGGGAGCTGGGCTTGTACTGGTCGAGGTCACCGAAGTATTTATTGAAAAGGGATGCTATTTCACTTTGCTCGGTGGTGGTGGTCCCTTCAGAAATGAGCCAACTACGTTCTTCGGCAATTCCCCTATCAATTAGGTTGTTAAGAATGTTCCAGGTCCTCCTAGGGTTCCCCTGAGCAGCATGTTGTTTTTCCAGGATGAAGGAGGATTTAGCAGATCTTGTGGAAGATTTGCATCTGTTGCTGAGAGTTCTGAAGTCTTGGAGGATTTGAGGGATTTTGTGTTTTTTCTACAATTTCCAGGCTCGGTCCCATCCCTTATTAGTTTGCGAAGCCCATAGCTAGAACCCTTGACCCTGAACTCCTTAAGCGGGATGAAATGGTCACAGAGGGCAAGGAACTTACTGCTAAAGGCTTCAAGCACTTTGCAGATGTCAGAAATGTTTTTAGTGAAGGACCAGTCTTGGGCTAGGGCTGCTTTGGAAAACTCGGGAGGCATCCAGTTTCCTCAATTGCCTGGTCTGGATGAATTTGTGGGGGTTTGTGGACCAACGGCAGAAAACAGCACAGTGGTTACTGATTGAGTCAGGAAGAACTCCAGAGGCGATGACATGGGAGGGATGTGAGACCAGGACCCAATTGATGAGTGACTGAGATCTAGTCTTATAGTTGGTTCTGATAGGTTCAGTGATGAGCTGGTGGAGGACAAGGCCAAGTAAGGACTCCTTGGTAGAGTCACAGTGAGGGGACAGCCAATGAATGTTGAAATCCACTAGGATGATCCAGTCTCTCCCTTGGGGAAGGGAGGTCTTGATATCTAGGAAGGGGTCTAGATCACGGGGTGAGGAGAAGGGTGACAGATAAACCATGCTGTGACCATTTTATCCACTCCAAGGAGAAGGTTAATCGAGATTGACTCGAGGGAGGAGGTGGGAACTGGGAGGTCAAATTCAGTGGCAAGGAGGTGATCGGCAACCCAGATGAGGCAGCCTCCTACACGCTTTCCCACCTTGTCTTTTCTAAAGACCGAGTAACCCTCAAGGAGGATTTCATTGGGGGAGATGTCCTCCTTCAGCCAGGTTTCAGTGAGGGCAATGACGTTAAAAGCATTAGCCATCACCCAGGACTCAATTAAGGTTTTTTTGTGCCAAAAGGCTTTGCACGTTAAGATGAGCAAAAGTGAGCTGTTTAGAGGATTTGGGAGAGGCGTGAGGAGTGAAATGGGTAGGGAGTGAGGGGCCGGGCTTGGGGTGAACAGAGCCTGAGATCAGCAGTAGTAGGAGTAGAAGCCTTAGATGCCTGCAGTTCGCAAGCAGACAGCTTGGTGGCATAAGGCCTGGTGTAGTGGTGGGTTAAAAATCTATGACTTTGGTAGGTAGGTGAGAACTCATGGATTAGGCAAAGGCTGATGAAGTGGCTCATGTGGGGAGGGGCAGGGATGGAACTGGAAGCACAAGGGGGTGTGGGGAAGGAAGGGGGCAAGGAGGTGTGGGACAAGGGGAGAGAGAGAAAGGAGGGAGGGTGTGAGAAGGATTGGGGCAAAAATGGTGGGGAGAGGGATGGGAGAGAAGGGTAGTGGAGGGGCATGGTGAGAGGAGTTAATCAAAGTGGGGCAGAGGGAAAGAACAAAGAACAAGGAGTGAGAGTAAATAGGGGAGGTGGAACCACTTCGAGCAATCCATGCTGGCGGACAGAAAGAGGAAAGGTGACAGGAGAGTAATAAGTGAGGGAATAGGGAAGTAGGGTAAACTAAAGTTGAGTGTGGTAGGAGAAACTATGTCCTGTGGTAGAAAAGTGGTAAGACACTGGTAGTAGGAGGCTGTGGGAAGGAATGTGTGATTAAGAAAGGGCAGTCAGCAGTACTTGTCAAGTCTGAGCACGAGAGGAGACTGCTGCTTTAAGAAGTTGCAGGAGAGGACAGCCCTTTTAGGAAGCTGTTTGTTACATTACATCATGTGGAGACGCACTTTCGCAGACGTGGGCAGTTTGTCAGAGGTTTTCGAACTGTTCATGATTCATTAGTGTAAAATTACATTTGCGTAAAAAATCTATAATCTTTCCGGTATTTGACCCCCGAACAAGTGAAAGTCCCAACAATACACACAGCATTGGAACAAATGCACACTGCCACTGTAAGTGTCAGGTGTACATTCACTTTGAAGCATTGTTAGTCACAGTATATACTGTGACACTTGGACAACTGGTTCTGATCGCTGTATCATTTTTGTAATATAAAAATGTGTTATTGACTGTCTGTCATGAGAGATGTTGAGACAGCATGTGAGATGACACACAAACACACACACACACACACACAGGTTTTAGATACAAGGTGTTACCTGGAAGGCCAGGAGCTAATTACAGACTAGAACATGCCTTAATTAAGGATCTCCTGTTTATCTAAGTTAAATATAGCTTTAACTGCCAAGATAGATCATAAACTTTTATAACGCTTAGAGGATGGAGAGCAGGTCATGACGCTACAGCGTGAAGTCATAAAAGATGCTTTGATGTCCTGAAAGGGAAGCTGATCATAAGATCAAAGAAAGTCATATGAGAAAATGAGTTGTGCTGAGATCACAGAATTTACCTTTGTTTTGCATAGATACATATTTTTTATATTCTGACAGGGAGGAGCTAGGTCACCTCATGCAAAGAGGTGGGCAAAGCCAGCTTTTAAACAGTATTCTGTTTTCCATTTTAACACACTTCTATCTACACTCTGACAAAAAAAACATCTTTGAGCACTTTAAGCAAATATACAGGTAGAGAGAGACAAAATCTAAGTACTGTAGTAGGAATTGCACTGTTAAAACCTTGTTCTATTAAAATATTGTATGGTCCTTGTGATATATAGTTCTGTATTTTATGTTTTACATATTTTTATCTATTTTAGTAAAACTCTATTTTTATCAATCAATCAATCAAAATAGGAAAATTACGTTCCTACCGTAATTCTTGATCTTCTCTTGTATCTTCACCATTCATTACTTACTGGGTGTAAGCGGAGGCGCACCGATCACGGAGCTTTTTTTTTTTTGTTGTCTAACGGCTCCGCCTCGGAGAGCGACGCCATGCCATGCGTAGGGGCGGCCTGCTAGTAGCGCATCACCTCCTCCAACTCAGTTCTGTGAGCCGAGAGGCAAAGTGAAAGCAGAAAATATAGATAGCGAGGCAAGATAGCCGAGGGATAGCAAAGCAAGGAAGAATGAACTGAAAAAGGAATAAGCCGATGGAGGAAGGACAGAGGAGATAAGAACATCCCTAGCCTAGGGAGTGCAGGGCCTCCTTACCTGCGACTCTAGGAGGAGAGATGAGTAAGGAAATGAGAAAATAGAAGAAGAAGAAGAAGAAAGAAGAGAGAGATGGGATGTTGAAGGACCAGAAGGCCCAACATAGTTAGCTTGTAGCTGAAGGCCGACTAAAGGGGAAGCAAGAATCCCGGAGATAGAGCTGAAGAGAAGGTTCACCGAACCCGCTAGACAGACTCAGGAGGGCATAGTCCTCATCTTCAACATGCCATTGTTCTTGACACCCACCTCGGCCCTGGCGCGGAGGGCCTTATGGAGGACAGCCGAGAGGGAAGAATAAAACTCAGCAGGGTGAGAGCGCTGCTCAGGGTTTAGAAATAGAAAATGTAAGGCTTTCATGCGTCAAGATAGAAATGGGACTCAGACTGACTGGCTAAGGCCGCCAGGGTTTAGGCTGGCTAAGGTTGGATATGGTCAGCAGAGCTCTACTGTAAAGACTGTCCAGGAGGAACTTAAAGGAGAAACCACTAGAAAAACAGCGAGAAGGATAGCCTACCTTCTCATTTGCCTTCTTGTTTGATTTCTCCATTTTTTTTTTTTTTACAGATAAAAAATTTTTTTTTTTTAACTAGATGCATGACCCAGATACCAAGATGCCTATAGCAGTCGGAGAGAGTTCCTCAGCATTTTTTTTAAAGAGAAAGGAACAGACGACTTGCTCCTCTGCTCTGCAAGGTAAGAATAGAGGGGGGAAACAGATTTCAGGGCAACTATCTGAACACGGGATTGCAGGATCAAAACTGAATAGCCTGAGCCAGGCCAAAAACCCCAGAGGTATCTTGCCATAAGAATAGCAAGAGATAGTTGTGCAGTCTGATCGCCAATGCAATCCACGAGATGGCCCATGAATCTTAGAGTAAGTAATTTTTCTGGATTTTAGAACCCCCTTAAGAAAGATCTTTTTTTTTTTTTTTTTTTTTTTTTTTTGGAAAATTTAAGGAATTTTCCCTATATTTTATATAAATGCAGAGAGAGGAAGGAGACGGGAGGTGGAGAAGCCACAGGAAGAGGCACTGAGGAGGATGGTGGGTGGTAATGAATGGTGAAGATACAAGAGAGACATCAAGAATTACGGTAGGTACGTAATTTTCCTATCTTCCCTTGTCAATCTTCACCATTCATTACTTCCTGGGTGAGTACTTGCTCCCTTCCCTGGAGGGGAAGAGGCCATACCCTGAGGGAACAAGACCCCAGCCTTCTGCTGGTGAGAAACAGAAGGAGAAGACCCTGGCTTATTCAGAAAGCCTAAGAGGGAGGAGCTAGGAGGTGCCTCCCGAGGACGAGGGAGACGGAGGAGCCCCTGTAAAGTCTCCCAGCTCTGAAGAGAAAAGACGGTCCCCCGGAAGGCGGAGCGAATCACCCTACGCCGGGCCAGGGGTGACAACCTGGAAAGACGAAGCCATGCCGTCCGCCTGATGCAGATCGCTGTCCCCGCAAGCCTGGAAGCCACCTCATTGGCGTCATAAGATGCCCTTGCTTGCGTCTTGCCAGCTCCAGGCCTACCGCGAGAGGGCAACGGCTTGTCTGGTTTGTCCAGATCAGGCATAGATGCCAGCAGCTGGGACATCATCGACCACAGATGCCGGTTGTAGGCAGCGTGGTGAGCCTGATGTGATGCAATACATGCACTCGCCGCGAGCAGAAGAGAACACTCTTCCGCTAGCGGTCGAACTGGAGAGAGTCCGAATCCGTGGCGGTCGTGGCGCCAGGCAACGGCGCCAGAAGGAGTATCCAGGCATACCAAACCTGAGGACGGGTTGGGAAGGGAACCTAGAGACTCAGAGGGGGCACAATACCTACGCTGGCAGTCCGCCGGGGCTGGGAAGAAGCGGGTAGGGACTGCCATGACCGGATAGACGCCTCCTGGAAGGGGATAGGCCAGGAAGGTACCACCAGATGCTGGGCACTGAATTCACCAAGGAATCCACGCCTGCTCCGGGTTCGCATTGTCTCTTCGAATGTAGAAATCCGAGATCCCCCCACCATCCTCGAGAGGAAACGCTGATATTCTGTGAAATCAGCATCGGAGGACAGATGAGTAGGGTTCCTCTCCTCGGAGGAGGGAGACGAGATGATGGGGAACTGGAATGCCCAGAGGATTCCTGCGGCGGTGGGGAGAGTCGAAAGACCCGCTCATGCATGTACCTAACGTATGAGGGGAAGGCCGCCGCAGAACCCCTGAACTGCTCCCAGGATAACGGACCCGTAGGGCCGACATGGCCTGGGAGAGGGGGTGGTGAAGGCAGAGAGATGGGAGAGGGGCACCTCCGCGGAGGCAACTGCTCTCTGCGAGGGCTCTGGAATCCGGGGAAAGGAGCCCTGGAAAGGGGGATCCCGGATATCAGACCAGGCCGCAGAACGAAACTCTGGGGAAGCGGAGCCTGGAAGAGCCCTGGGGAGAACCTCCCCTGTGACGCGTCTGGACTGCATGGATCCAGAAGGGCAGTCCGCACACGCCCCGCCAAAGGACACCCTAGAACCCTGGAGGGAGGGGCGAGCTCAATTTGGCTCCTGGCCACCCCCTGAGGTGGTCAAGGAAGACCGAGCAGCAGACCCCTGCCCTCAACCTCCGGACTCCGAGAGGGCCTCCTCCTCACCACAAGCGCCCCCTGTCCTAGAGAGAGTGACAGCACTCCGTAAGTAGCTGTCACCGGCTCTCCAGAGAGGGGAGCCCCTGCGTCACCTCCCTGCTTGCCCCAGGGGCTCCCGCCACCCCAGCCGGGAACCCTCAGGAGGCGACGAAAGGGGGACAGAGGGAGAGGCCGCCGCGCCGCCTGGCACTTCCAGCCACCGGGACCCAGACTCAAGAGTGGGGTGCCAGGATGGGTCCACGCCTGAATCATCGCCTCCAAGGAGGACGACCAGCAGGACCTCAATGCTGGCCACCCCAGGGTCCTCGAGGCTGGATGGGCCGCGAACGCCCCGGTACTAGCGGGAGGCGCCGCCGCCCCTCACGCCGGTAGCAGCCAGGCCTAGCTTCCACACCCCCAACGGGCGCGCGAGGCCGGGCACCGCCTGGAGGAAGGACTAGGCCCACGGGGCGCCGGGCGCTGGCGGAAAGCGAGGGCGGCATCGCCGACAGTGCCGCCTTGTCCATCGACGCGCGAACGCGCCTAGGCCTGGCGGCGCACCGCTAACGGCGCCATTTCGATCCGGGCGCCGCTGACGGCGCCGATCCAAAGCGGTGCCGCCAACGGCGCTGGCCTGATCACCGCGCCATGAACGGCGCTGACTCAAAACGGCGTTGGAACGGCGCTGTTTCGATCACCGGCACCGCGAACGGTGCCAGGATCCGAAACGGCGCCGAATGGCGGGCGCTGAGGGTCCACCCGAAGCTAGGCTCTAAAAGACGCAGGGCCTCGCCACGGGGAGCCTGCACTCCGAAGAGGTGACTGCCGAGGGCGTGTCGGCGCCAGCGCCCCGGAGGGACTACGACGCCTCGACACCGCAGAAGGGGCCTCCTCGCAAGAAAAGACGAGGGATCTCCTCCTCCTCAGACCGGAGCAGGCCCGGAGGGGACCCGGGAAGGGCCTAGAGACCTTGCCTGAGAATCCCTTGAGTGACGCGTCGTCCCCGGGTCGGCGGGCTTTGCCGAGCTTGAACGCGTGGACTTCGGGACACGCGGTCCATGGAAAACAGGCGTCGCTGCGAATCCATGTCATGGTTGGGTCCCAGGCAAGCGAAGACAAACGTCATGCCGGTCCGAGGCGGAGAAATGCCGTACAGTAACACCGGACGACAGGGGGCGCGGCTTTCTAAACACGCTTTAGCTCCCGACCCGGACATAACGCAAATCAACAAGAAAAACAGTAGGAAAACACACCCGCGCGCTTTAGAAAGAAAAGAACGGTCTTACCGATCGGCGCCGAGTGTGTGGAAAGAGGAGTCGCTGACGCAGTGGAGAAATGGACGCCGAAAACAGGTGCTGCCTCGACGGGCGGAAGAAACAGAACTGAGTTGGAGGAGGAGTCGGTCGCATTAACGCAGCCGCCGCATGACGATGACGCCGCCTCGAGGGCGGGCCGTAGGCAACTTTTTAAAAAAAAAAAAAGCTCGCGGACGGTGCGCCCGCTTACACCCAGGAAGTAATGAATGGTGAAGATTGACAAGGGAAGATCTTTATTTATCCAGGTGGGCACCATTGAGCAAGGCTCATTTGCAAGGTGGACCTGGTCATGAATACATCAAAGTAGAGTACAGAAGCAGGTATACAAAAAGCAATAATATACAAGGAAGAAAAAGGATATACAGTGGCTCAAATATTCAAAAGGGTTGCGCATGGCGCAACAGTGTTGCGCAACCCACTGATGTGCCTCGGTGTGATATTCAAAAGGGAAAAGTGTGCGGCACACATCCCGATGTGCCGGAGCAGATGAACATATCTGGAATGTGTAGTACGGTACGGGCTGCACGCCTATTGTCTCACGCTGTGGACCAATGGGACAACCCTATTCTGACAGTGTCAGGTGGCGGGCAGGTGGGTGGGTGCTGCTGACCGGGGGGGAGCGGGGCGGTGGGGCTCAGTGAGCGGATGGGGAGGGGGGATACTGCTAGACCACCAGGGATATTGGACATATTTTTTTTTTTTTTTTTTCAAATGCCCGCGATCAGGCAGACAGCGGTCCACTGGACCACCAGGGATATTGGACAGAATTCTTTATTTATACAAATGCCCACGATCGGGCAGATGGCAGTCCACTGGACCACCAGGGATTTATGCTTTTCCTTTTTTTACTGCAGCCTGCAATCGGGCTGTGGAGCACACTGCCAGTTGCAGGGGGCGTCGGTCCCCGACGGCTGCTGCCTGGCAGGGCGCCAGGCACAAGTCATCTAGGATCGGTGCACCTGCATGCAAATGGGGCCATAATGACATGCAAATGGCCCCATTTGTGCCTTGCATACATTATGGCCCTATTTGCATGTCAAGTTTTGAATATCACGGTTGCGGTGCATAGCGCAATGGAACTTGCGCTAGTGCATCTCCATGCTCCACTCTGGCCACTTGCGCTGGCGCAGTGCCACTGTGCCATGCACAATGTGGGTGGCCATGGTGCGATATTCAATGATGTTGTGCCATGGCACAGCTCCGTTGAATATCGCCCAGTCCACACCCCTGCGCAGCCAAGTTGCGCTGCACCCAAGCTTGCACCACAGCCTGGCGCAGTTTGAATATCTGGGCCAGTGTATACAGTACAGTACAAGGTTGAAATAAATAAAAAAAAATAAAAAACAGCATTATTTTACAACTGAAGAAGTCAACAGATGGACAATCAACCATAGGCATACAGCGGTTATAAGCACAGATCTTTTGAGTGAGGTAGCCGGCAACTACACATATAGAGGAAAGAGGCCATGTATGGGGTGGCAGGTTAGAGAGGTAAAGAAGAGGAGGGATATATTACCGATGACTGGGGAAAAAATTGGGCTAAAACCACAGAAAGTGACGATGGCTGTTGTGTACTTGTTTATTATGATGACGGAGGAGGGGTAGATAACTGGGACACTACTATGGATGGGGTGGGGTGGGACTTTAGCCAGGCTGGAGTGGACAGGGAAGGGTGGGTGCAGCAGGAAGAGTTAATAGGGAAGGAGTGAGAGCCAGGGGTAGAAACATGGCGAGCATCAGGATGGAAAGGGGGAGTTGCGGAATTAGTGGTCTAGCAATGAGGAAAACATTTGCAAGGTGCTTTCATGTAGCGATCGTAGAGAGCGCCTTGAAGATATTCAGGCTAACAGGGCAGCTCAGCTTCAAGTTCCTTTGTAAACCGTTCCACAAAGTTGGTAAAGAGAAGCTTAGAGCAGCTTTGCCGAAACAAGTTTTGACCCTTGGAACTTGGAGGGCTATTAGGGAATAGCTCCTTACAGCATAGGTGCCTAACACATTCCGGGGAATACAATCTGAGACATATGAGGGGAGCTTGTTGGTCACTGCTGTGAAGGCCCATAGGGCGGCGTTTCTATTCCTTCTATAGTGAAGGGAAGTCCAGCCTAACGATGAGTACAGGGAGCAGTGGTGTGTGGAAAGTGGAAGGCCAGTAATGAACTTGATAGCTCTGTGGTAGAAGGTGTCCAACTTAGCCAGTGCAGAGGCAGTGCAGTGGCTGTAGAGCAGGTCCGCGTAATCTATTAAAGATAGGAAGGTAGCTTGAACCAGTTGAATCTTGGCCTCCTTTGTTAGTAGGTGGTTAATTCTATAGAATAGTCCTAATCTTTGCCTTAGTTTCTTCTGTAGTTCTTCGAGATGGTCAGTGAAGGAAAGTTTATGATCAAGCCAAACTCCTAGATATTTGAATTTAGCTACATACTCTAGTGTTTCTCCAAGAACAGTGGTAATTTGTGGGATAGCTCCCCCCTAGCAGGAACTGCTACATGCAAGGAGGGGGAGAAGAGCATGGCTTTTGCCTTTTTCACATTGAGCAAAAGCTTTTTGTTTATGAGCTGGTATTGTAGAAGGTTAAATTCAGCTTGCAGGTCTTCTTTTAGAGCCTACTTGGTCTGTCTTTTAATTTCTTTCTTTAACAAGTGAAGTATATATGGTTAAAGCTGACACTACGCATAAGCTTGAATGGTGATACCAAACTGCAAAAAGGTAAGAGTAATCTGAGGTCTTTTATTAGAGTTTTTAAGGGTTTATTTCTGTACACCTGGTTAGGTGCCCGTAGGCAAAGATATCTGCTCCCCCGAAGACAGAATTATCTGAGCCTGTGCATTGGGTACACTAGCAAGAGGTTCACAGTTTGAATCCCTCCAAGACTTGAGACCAAAGGCTGATTTGAACCCACAAAACAGACAGGAGGGTTATCCTGTTTCTGTTAACTATTCACAAGACTGCACTCAGAGGTTGGCACTTTGGGAGTAGAGGGCTGACCTGCTGAGTGGGTTTGTGACAGATTGGTTGGCAGCGGTGCGAAAATTTTGGTATTACAAGCTTTTATTGTTCAGTGTGTCAGCTTGAGACCGTCAGCTCACTTGCAAAGAAAGAAAAAGGCAGTGATTTATTTTTTTTTAAAAAGGAGACAGAACTTTATCACTTGGCGTACAGTCAAGTTCCTACCCATTTTATTTTATTTTTCTAAAGTGCAAGTCAGAGTAGCCGTAGTTAGGGAAGAAGATGGCTTCCAACTACAGCAGGCACACTGTAGACTACTTAAAGCAGTTGTGCAGGGACAGAGAAGTCCCATTCGAGGTCAAAGCCAGCAAGCAGAACCTCGTGGATGCCCTGATTGTAGCAGATACCCAGAGCAGCAAGTCATAGACCGTGACTGAAAAGGACCAAACCTCGAGTGTGGCAGGGCTAGCAGCCAGTGCAGTATCCAAATTTGATGAGGAGAGCAACAGGGCCACTGTCAGCAAAGGGCCACAGCAGCAGGGGAAGGTCACCAGTATCCTGGATCCAGAAGTACTCAAACTGCAAATTGAGTTGCGCAGAATGGAGCTGGAGTTCCAGAGAGAAGAGAAGCGTGAACAGCGAGAGGCAGACCGTGAGGAGCAGGCGCGCCAGAGGCAACACGAACTGGAGAAGCTACGACTCTAACCAGTGGCACCAGAGCAGGTAAGTGGCTTGGGCTTAACTGGGACTGCAGGCCTGGGTTACAAACTGAACTCCAAATTGATAGCCGAATTTAAAGAGGGGGAGGATATGGATGCCTTTTTAAATTATTTTGAAAAAGTTTGTATTCAGGCTAAAATTCCTAGAGAGTCCTGAAGCTTCCAGCTATCCCCGCTACTTACCGGGAAAGCTCGGGATGCACTGGGTCAAATGGACAATGAGGACAGTGATGATTACAGCAAACTTAAAGCTGCACTGTTAAAGAAATTTGAATTAACTGCTGAATCATACAGAGCTAAATTCCGTAAGCCCAGGAGAAGCCCTGACATGAGCTATGAGGAGCTAACCACGAAACAATGTCAGTTTTTAAAATGCTGGTGGGAAGGAATTGAGGCAAACTCTGTCAATAAAATTGAAAATGTGATTTTGTTAGAACAGTTTTATTGGGCATGCCCAGCCAAGCTAAAAACCTGGCTAGAGGACCGAGATCCCAAAACAGTACAAGAGGCTGCTGAACTCTCGGACTGCTATGCCAAGAGCAGACCTGCTCTGAGAGTGAATGGGGCGGGCGTGGCAGTGCAGAAAGGGAAAAGCGTGCCTTCAGGGCAGCTAAAACCTCACTGCCTCTACTGAAACCAGTTAGCCCCAGGTTTCAGAAAAAAGATTTCTCTGGGAAGAGAAGTGAATGTTGGTTATGTAAAGAAACTGGGTATATTGCCAGTGTCCCAAAAGAACGAGCAATAATACGCAGAATGGTACTAGAAAAGAAGTGGGTTGTTTGTGTGTTCCTGGAAGCATGCCTGTGAAGAAGAGGGAACACATGCACCCAGTCATGGAGAATGGTGTACAGACGCAAGGGTTAAGGGACACAGGGGCATCCCTGACATTGGTAAAAGGGGATCTGGTACAGCCTGGTCAGCTTATACCCAACAAGTACGTCACTGTACAAGGGTTCACTGGTGATGAGAAAACATCGCCACTGGTCAGTGTTCTCCTGGACTGGGGTGAAACAGGGGGAACTGTGCAACAGGTGGCAGTAGCCAAAATGTTAGCAGTGGATGTGATCCTGGGTAACAATCTCCAGTAGGGGATGGTATGTGCAGTTACCCATAGCCAAGCAGCAAGGGAAAATAGTAGTTCCCTGAACCCCACAGAAGCCATTGTGGAAATCACTGAGAGGCTGGTTCTCCAGCCTGTGTCTCCAGATGGGGAGACTAATGAAAAGGGGGTAGAAATTTCCCCAGTAGCAAGTAACCACACAGCTACAGAGGGTTACTCTGAAGAGGGAGGGGTGACCCCTTGTCAGAGGGTTGGGCTTGACAGTGATCCTGAGTGCCCTGACGCTAATGCTAGAGACCCTAGTTTAGTGACTGAAGGGGACCTGTCCCATGCCTTGGGAATGTGTGAGGGGTTTGCAGGTGCTCAGAGAAGTGATCCTAGTTTAGAGAAGCTGAGGGCTTGGGCAGACTCGGACGGCACACAGGGAGGTGACGGCAGACATAAGGTTTATTGGGAAAATGGACTTATGTATATTCAGGCAGTACAGACAGAGGGAGGGGTGCTAGGCAGGCAGCTTGTCATTCCCCAGGGGTATCGTGAGTAGTTGCTCAAGATTGTACATGATATTCCCTTGTCTGGTCATCTGGGAATCGTGCACACTATGCAGCGGTTGGCCCAGAATTTCTATTGGCCTAACTTCACACAGCAGGTGAAGGAGTATTGCAGGTCTTGTCACCGGTGCCAAGAAATAGGGAGGGCAGGCAAGAAAACCCAAGCTGCCCTGATTCTATTGCCCATAGTGGTGGAGCCATTCCAGAGGGTGGGAATTTATATTGTGGGGCCTTTAAATACCCCCAGCTTCTCAGGGAAGAGATTCATCCTGACTGTGGTGGATTATGCCACCCGGTACCCAGAGGCAGTCGCCCTATCCTCACTGAGGACAGACAAAGTGGCAGATGCCTTACTTGGGATTTTCTCCTGTGTTGGGTTTCCACAGGAGATTATCACTGATCGAGGGGGTTCCTTCATGTCGGACCTGGTGAAATGTTTATGGGAGAAGTGTGGGGTGGTGCAGAGATGTATGACACCGTATCACCCACAAGCCAATGGTCTTGTGGAAAGATTCAATGGTACCCTGAAGTCAATGCTCCGGGCGTTTGCTGAACAGCATGGGAGGGACTGGGAGAAATACCTTCCCCACCTGTTGTTTGCATACAGGGAGGTGCCCCACGAGTCGACAGGATTTTCCCCCTTTGAGCTCTTATATGGACGCCAGATACGTGGGCACCTAGACTTGATCCAGGAGGACTGGGAAGGCAAGCACACCACCCAGGGAACTCCCACTGTGGATTACATCCTTACATTTAGGGAAAGGCTAATGGAGCTTATGGGGACAGCCCAGAGCAACCTAGCAGCTGCCCAACAAAAACAAAAAGTGTGGTACGACCACAGAGCCAGAGCTCGCTCGTACATGGTGGGTCAGGAAGTCATGGTCATTATTCCAGTCTGGAAAGACAAGCTGCAGGCTGAGTGGGCAGGACCGTACAAAGTGGTTAGGAAGATAAATGATGTGAACTACATTATAGAGTTACCTGACAGAAGACAGACAGAAAGGATGTACCATGTCAACATGATGAAGCCATATGCAAATAGGGCTGACATGGTGTTTGCAGTGTGTAGTCATGGGGAGGGGACATATGAAGGAGACCCCCTTCTGGACTTGCTGGAAGAAAGTAAGCAGGAGTCCTCTGTGAAGGCAGTAAAATTGTCTCCCCAGCTGACCCCGGACCAGATCCAGAAAGTAAGGGAGGTTTTAGCAGACTTTGCCCCATTGTTTAGCTCCAAGCCTAGACTAACCTCCTTTGCGATACATGATGTGGAGACAGGGACAAAGACGCCCATACAGCGGACAGCATATCAGGTGTCAGAGGCTGTCCAAAAGGACATTAGGAGGGAAGTGGAGGAGATGCTGGATTTAGGGGTAGTCCAGAGATCCCACAGCCCCTGGGCCTCACCCGTAGTCCTTGTGCCTAAGCCAGATGGCTCTACTCAGTTCTGTGTGGACTATCATGGACTGGATGCAGTTATGAAGTTAGACGCCAACCCAATGCCCTGGACGAACAAACTCCTGGACAAGTTGGGAGGGGCGATCTACCTTAGGACCACTGACCTGACCAAGGGGTATTGGCAGGTAGCGTTAATGGACAGAGCTAGGGAGAGGTTGGCCTTCATCACGTCGATAGGCTTATTTGAATCCAAAGTAATGTCTTTCGGAATGAAGAAGGCCCCGGCCACTTTCCAAAGGTTAGCAAACCAGGTGTTAAATCATGTCGAGGACTATGCTGTGGCGTACATGGATGACACTGCCATCTTTAGTACCAGCTGGGAGGAACACCTATCCCACCTTAGGGAAGTGCTGGGCAGGATACAGAGGGCCGGGCTCACTGTCAAAGTCGAGAAGTGCCATGTGGCCATGGGAGAAGTGCCATACCTTGGACATGTGGTAGGCCGAGGACAGCTCCGTTCTAACCAAATCAAAATAGAGATAATCCAGGCGTGGCCCAGACCAGAAACGCAGAATCAGGTCAGGAGTTTTCTAGGGACAGCAGGGTACTATAGAAAATGTGTACCCATTACAGTGTCCTGGCTGCTCCCCTATCTGACCTGACAAAGAAAAGGATGCCAAAGAAAATTACCTGGGGCCCAGCCTGTGAGGAAGCCTTTTCCAAACTAAAGGAGGCACTGTGTAGTGCTCCTGTTTTAACAAGTCCTGACTATAGCAAACCCTTTATAGTTCAGACTGATGCCTCAGACGTGGGTATTGGGGCAGTGCTGAGTCAGACATCCAGCCAAGGGCGGGATCACCCAGTAGTGTACCTGAGTAGGAAGTTACTTCCCAGGGAGCAGGCATACTCTACTGTGGAAAAAGAATGTCTTGCCATAGTGTGGGCCCTAAAGAAGTTGGAGCCATACTTATATGGGCAGCATTTTGTGGTGCAGACTGACCACAACCCCCGGTTTGGCTGACACAGATGGGAAAGAACAATGGTAGATTGCTAAGATGGAGTCTTGCTTTACAAGGGTATGACATGACAATTCTACACAGGGCTAGAGCCAAAAAATCAGAACTTGGGTTGTCTCATGTCCATGAGGAGTGAACTGATTTGGGAAGCTCATCCCATGCAGGGGATAGAGCCCCCAAATTCAGTCTAGGTGGGGAGGAATTGTGACACTTGGACAGCTGGTTCTGATCACTGCATCATTTTTGTAATATAAAAATGTGTTATTGACTGTCTCTCAAGAGAGATGCTGAGAAAGCACGTGAGATGACACCCAAACACACACACACAGGTTTTAGATACAAGGTGTTACCTGGAAGGCCAGGAGCTAATTACAGACCAGAACAGGCCTTAATCAAGGATCTCCTGTTTATCTAAGTTAAATATAGCTTTAACTGCCAAGATAGATCATAAACTTTTATAACGCTTAGAGGAAGAAGAGCAGGTTATGACGCTATAGTGCGAAGTTATAAAAGACGCTTTGATGTCCTGAATAGGGAAGCTGATCATAAGATCAAAGAAAGTCATATGAGAAAATGAGTTGTGCTGAGATCACAGAATTTACCTTTGTTTTGCACAGATATATATTTTTTATATTCTGACAGGGAGGCGCTATGTGACCTCATGAAAAGAGGTGGGCAAAGCCAGCGTTTAAACAGTATTCTATTTTCCATTTTGACACACTTCTATCTACACTCTGACAAAAAAGCATCTTTGAGCACTTTAAGCAAGTGTACAAGTTGAGAGACAAAATCTAAGTACTGTAGTAGGAATTGCACTGTTAAATCCTTGTTCTTTTAAAGCAGCAATACTAGAAAATCAG
Source organism: Neoceratodus forsteri (assembly GCA_016271365.2). Taxonomy (NCBI): domain Eukaryota; kingdom Metazoa; phylum Chordata; order Ceratodontiformes; family Ceratodontidae; genus Neoceratodus; species Neoceratodus forsteri. Next base: position 718,936,519 of record CM057450.1, read on the forward strand.
GAAGTGATCTATCAAAATTCTGTTTTTTGGCTGTAAGCATGTGGCCAAAGTTCCAGTTTCCATACCTGTAAATGTTTTTTTCCAGTCATCTTTAGTTTTTTAGATATTTGCAATTTATTTGAAGTGTTGTAGCGCTACAACAAATATGGCGGCTAATTTTCAGCTGCGCTTTTTCTACAGGTCACATCTTGTCTTTTGACAACAGCAGAGGGACCCTCTGCTGACCATTCCTGATGTCCCTGCAAGTCATTCACATGTGCAGTTGGCAGCAGAGGGGGTTCCAGTGCAACATGCTTAGTGGCAGAAATGTAAACAAAAATAGAGAATAACTGAGCAAATTACATGGCGATAGTACAATGCTGGCGAGAAAGATCACCAGGTATGATTAGCAGGGCACAGGGAATAAATTGTCAAAAAAGCGCAATTTATTTTCGTAGTACTGCTGCTTTAAAAGATTGTATGGTTCTTGTGATATATGGTTCTGTATTTTATGTTTTACATATTTTTATCTATTTTAGTAAAACTCTATTTTTAGAGCCTACTTGGTCTGTCTTTGAATTTCTTTCTTTAACAAATGAAGTATACATGGTTAAAGCTGACACTATGCATAACAGGGTTTTAAATAATTGATTCACAGTTTTTTTCTTGGGGCGATACTAACTGTACAGAAAGTATTTACATAGGTTTTCTAGAAGTGTTATGTTTGTTAAACACAGTGAGGCAAGCGCTATTCATATTCACAAAGTTTTAGCACTTTTATGAGCAAAACGCTAATCAAGTTTTAGAGTTAAATAAAACCCTGCATAAGCTTGAATGATGATACCAAACTGGAAAAAGGTAAGAGTAATCTGAGGTCTTTTATGAGAGTTTTTAAGGGTTTATTTCTGTACACCTGGTTAGGTGCCCGTAGGCAAAGATATCTGGCCCCCTGAAGACAGAATTATTTGAGCCTGTGCATTGGGTACGCTAGCAAGAGGTTCACAGTTTGAATCCCTCCAAGACTTGAGACCAAAGGTTGATTCAAACCCACAAAACAGACAGGAGGGTTACCCTGTCACAAGACTGAATTCAGAAGTTGGCACTTTGGGAGTAGAGGGCTGATCTGCTGTGTGGGTTTGTGACATATACTGTTTCTATTTCTCCACAGATGCAATTAGAAAATTAATTTCCACATTGTATTCCATAATGTGTACCTTACAGATATGGTTTTGGACACCTTTGGACTGCTCTTGTCTGCTGCATTCTTGCACCTGTGATATGTTGGCATTATGTCACTATAACGGTGAAAAATACACTTTTGGACTGCTCTGCTTGTTTTCATGTTGGAAATGTGTAGCAACCACTATCCTGTGGCTGATAGTGAGAGATAGCTGGCAATTGCACCCCAATCATAAAGAAATTATTACAGTTTCAGGCATAAGAAAGTGCAAACGGCATCTGTGAAGGCATAAACAGTGCTGGCACTGGCAAGGGACTGACAACACATGACAATATTGGGTACACTAGCTATGGCATATGCAGTTAGTCTGAGGTTTTGGATCCTCTCAGGATTCAGTACCAACACATTATGTTGCATGGCACTGTATAACATGTATTCACTTTGAGGCATTAGTCACAGTATATATTGTTTCTGTTTCTCCGCAGATACAATTAGAATATTAATTCACACCTTTTATTCCATAAAGTGTACCACACAGATATGGCAATGCACAGAAAGTAACACGACCTCAGACAGTACACATAACATTTTTTTTTATTTCACAAAGAATGCCAATGCCATGTGATGGCAGTCACCTACAATAGGAATGGCTTAGCAGAAAGATACATGTTATGTGATGAATGGCTGACAAATGATAGTGGATATAAATAATATGTATTAGTGCTGGTTGTCTGTCATACCAACTGTGTCCAAACAGCATTCATCTATTCTGACATTGCATTTTTTAAACTCACGGCAGTCTCGGTCCAGCAGTAGCCAGCAAGAGACAGTATTTATTCAATGACAGCATAGTAATGACAAGTAATGTAAATAAGATATATTGCTGCACCTGTAATATGTTGGCACTCTGTCACTATAATGGTTAGAAAAACACCTTTGGAATGCTCTGCTTATTTTCATTTAGGAAATGTGAAGCTGACAGTGAGTGACAGCTCACAATTGCACCCCTAATCATATAGACATTATTATAGTTTCAGGCATAAGAAAGTGCAAAGGACATCTGTGAAGGCATAAACTTAGTGCTGCCACTTGTGAGGGACTGTCAGCAAGTGACAGCATAGGGTACACTAGCTCAGGCATATGCAGTTAATCCAATGTTTTGGATCCTCTCAAGATTCAACAGTGACACATTACATTTTACAACATTGCATTTATAAACTCATAGCAGCCCCAATCAGCAGCCACCAGCGAGGGACACTATTTATGCAAAGAAAATAATAGTAATGACAGCTAAAGAAAATAATATGTATTCTTGCAGGTGTAATACGTTGGCATTATGTCACCACAATGATGTGAAAGACACCTTTGGACTGCTCTGCTTATTATTTATTTATTTTTATGTGATAGCTTACAATTGCGCGGATTTTTCTAAAGAAAAAAGTTTATTTTCTGGCACAAGATAGTGCAAAAGATATGATAATGTGATTGTTGTGAACTCATAAGCTTTGACCTGGCACTATCACGTGACTAACAACAAGCAGCAACAGGTACAGGATTTTGGTCAAAAGTCCATCTCCGGAGTGAAAGGCCAGTTTGACAATACTTTTGGGTGGGTATTCCTGTGAGTAAATGCTCTGCAGAGGACCACGTGCACCGAAAAAAGCAAGTTAAGTGCACAAAATGAACAAAATAAAAAGATAAATTTAAAACAGCAGAGTGGACAAAACTGGATGAAAATTCACAGGTAGGCTAATTGGGGGTACACTAACTGACTTGCTAAAAATTTGAAGAACATGCTATTTAACAAGTGGTCCTGTAGAAGCAAAACCAGTGACTACAGACAGTATACATAACATTGGGTGCCTATGCATGACAGGTGTGCGCTGTGCAAAGGGCAAGCAGGGACAAAGTGTGGATGGGTACACGGCATCTTCGCACCAGACACCCCTTTGCAGCATGCACAATGTGCTCACAGGACACAGCGTAGGGCAGTAAAGTGCAGCTATGCTGACCCACCACACGCCATGTACACGGGGGCGTGCCACGTAGTGGCATTCATACACCACCACAGCACACATGCATGAAGCCGTGTACAATGGCTATGCATGGTGTACAAGGCACCACCACCTATGCGAGCCAGAGGGCTACCATAAGTATACACACACACCGCAGCCAAACCACATGCAACAGGGCACAGTGGAGGCTTGTGGCCGTAGAGTGACAGCCACATGCCTGTGACCTCGCCACAGCACAACCAAGGGCACAGCAGAGCACACGGCAGTTGTTGAGCTCCATCTGCCATAACGAACAAAGGGGCCATGCCGTAGTTCATCAGTGCTTACCATGGTGGTGGGTGCCCACAGCACAGATGGTGACAATGGGTCTACCTGGACCACAGAGCATCGTTATGGAGGCATGTGGTGAAGGACATGAGCCCCAGCCATGTGCCAGCATGCCATGGATGCACCACTGCACAGCATGCAGGCCACCATGCACACACCCAGTGCGCCCCCCAAGCCAGCAGGTAGGGACTGCCATATGGGCCACAAAGGGCCCTTCCGTGGTGCCATATGTGGTCATGGACAGGCAGACAGAGGCCAGGCTCCTCCCCATGATTGCACACCCATGCCTGCCCCCCCATGATGGCACATCCATGCCTGCCCCACCCATGATGGCACACCCAAGCCTGCTGCCCCCTTTGACAGCACATCTGTGCCTGCCTCCCATGTCAGCACACCCATGACTGCCCCCTATGACTTCACACCCATGCCTGCCCCCCTCCACACCCAGGAGACAAGAAACACACACATGGATGGCACAGGAAAGCTTTATTGGACACAGCCAGTGAAGCCAAATGGAAACAGTAGAATGTAACATAAAATGCAACATCCCTTCAGACATCCATGCAGGATTGTGGCACATCACTACCGGTGGCAAGGGGCCATTACTAAGGGGGTGTAAGTTCATCACAGAGGTCACGTAAACTGTGATTTCCCATTGCCTCTGTGACTTTTGACATTTTGCGGGGTTTTCCTTTCATGCATGCGCAGTAGCGCTCTGTCCCTTTAAATCTGTCATTTTGTGAAGGGCAGAGTGCTGAAATGCACATGCGTGAGTGACGTGATGCTCCGGATCCTCAAAGAAAGGCCCTTCATGCAGGCACTCACATATTGTGGTGCATCTTCATCTGGGCTCGTGACTACTCTCGGTGGCACAGCGGATATCGGGGGTTTCTCTGCTGGCAAAAAATTAAAGAATGTGATCGGCCAGTAGGTCTGATCCCAAGACTGCCTGCATTTCAGGGCTGACTGTTGGAGGCTTGGAGGGGGAGGTAAAAGAGCCACAGGCAGGTGCAGTGTAAATGTTGGACTGGGGAGGGAACACAAGTGAACTTGGGGGCCTGTGGGAGTTCTGACTGACTGAAAAAAAGATCGATCACCAGAAGAAAATTTCTAAGTGGTGGCAAAGCTGAAGGGATACAATAAAACAAACTATGTGGATCCCTCAATTAAGTGACTGCATCTGAGGGAAAGTTTTGTTGCAGGCCTGAAGGGGGTTGCAGGAAAACTATATTGGAAGACCGGGGAGGGGAAGTTAGTTCACTTGTAGGCTGGTGAACTGATGTGCTGCTTCTGCCATGAAACTGGTGGAACACTAAGGGAGTTGGAAAAAAAAGATTTGCTCCCCAGAAGGACCTGGCTGCATGGAGGACTGACTTGTTGGAGGATTGGCAGGGAAGTTAGCAACACAATCACAGGCAACATGCTGCTGCATTGAAACTGTACTACTGGACTGTTTGGTCTGGGGAGGGGAAGCCCTTCAAAGAGTAAAGCACTGGAAAACAAGTCAGTGTACAAAATTGTACGCAGGTCTGGGGACATCATTTGAAAGCAACTACAGTACTTGGAGAGAGACTTCAGAGACAGTAGATCATTCATTTATTTGGGTAAGTCCCTTTTTAAAATATTCTCTGCAAATTAACTGACGTGCAAAAAAATTAGCATATGGATGAACAAATATATAAATAAATAAATAATTTTATTGGAGCAGTCTTTGTTAAGATGGTGCTGTGCAACTTATTTCTTTTTCTGTGTCTGTCAGAAATGAATTATGGAGTCATTATGTATGGGGAAGAAGGAGGAATTGGTAATGTACAGTGTAGCAATCGGAGGTACTCAAGACCAGTCTCCTATCAAAAATCCTGTGTATGTGCAAGCAGCAAGAAAATGATTGAATGGCTGCTGCAGCTGAGTACATCAAGTAACTGTACTTTGTTGTGTCCATTTTGCCACCTGCCAACTCGTGGAATATACCCTCAGTTTCATAGCAGGTATATTCCTGACGTGGAACCTTTGTAAAAGAGCCCCTGGCTCAAAGGTGTATCTGATTCCTTTAAATAAATAAATTAATTAAATAAACGCAGTTGACAGTATCTTTTTTTGTGAGCGATGAAGATGTAGGTTACCTGTTGCCCCGTGTCATAACATTGAATTTTGGTCACTGCAGACAGCTTGAGCTACCATTTACATGCTCTGAAAATATAGCTATACAGATACGGATGGAATTGGTAATGCACATCCGGAAAATGTTAGTATACCCGATACTGAAATTTAGTATTCTGAATAAAAAAGTATATAAAAAAATGTGAGTAAATAAATAAATGAAACTTTCAGCATGTACATTCACAACTTTTGTACAAATTGGAGTTATAAGTATAAAAAGTAAGAATGACTGCTGCAACTGATTAAGTAGTGGAAAGTGTTTTGGGACAGGGTATGTATGAAAAGGGGTATATACAACCAAAATTTGCTGTCCTATATAGGTCAGTTTTTACATTATTTTATTTTTCATGTTACAATGCTCAATAAGATTAACATGGTATGTAACTGTTATTGTTTGTGTTCCTGCTGATACTTGACAACTCATGGAATTTCCTAGAATGAAGACACAAGTTTGACCTGTGGAGCACACGTTTAAGTCCTACCAATGCCATTTTAACCCTGTGTAAACTTAAACAAGTTAACTGACCTTCTCTCCATTCTCCCCCCATTCATCCCTAGCATTGTTTAATCTTACCTGTAGCTGTCACTAATTGCTCTGTGTATGCAGTATGACTGCTGCAAATAATTCCTGGAAAATGATTTGGGACAGTATGTGTCTGTGTGTGTGCGTGTGTGTGTAAATCGCACATCAAATTTGCTCTGAGAGGATTAAAAAAATATATTTAAACAGTATACAAGGAAGTTTACACCACAGTCTTTTTAAGGGGTGCCATGCACGTTTTCCCTTTTTCCTGTGTCTGCCAGAAATGAATTATGGATCCATTATTCCTGGGGAAGAAGGAGGGATTGTTAATTTACAGTGTAGCATACACTGTACATTAACAATCCCTCAACATCGTCTCCTAGCACAAATCCTGTGTATGTGCAAGTTCCAAGAAAAGGCTTGGTGAAATGGATACAGTACTGTGATCTTTGGAATTCCCCAACCCCCAATCATTGCTTGGTGTTATGTTTAGCATTCAACAGGGTATTATGAAAACAGCTATATAAAACAAAATTAATTTTCTTTTCTGAAGTGAACATCAACTGTCGCTAAACATGAATAAAAGGAACTCGAGTCGATTTCCAAGCGCTCTTTGTTTTTTTCTACAAAATGTATTTACCCAGGAGAATTCAACTGAGCTGCAGCATCTCATTTTCAGTGATGTGATACAGTTGGGAGGTTTGAAGCATGGGGAGATCGATTTACTTGCCCGCAGTCACACTGTGAGCAAATGGATCTTATGGAATTTGAACCTGTGTCTCCCAGTCCTCAAAACCGTGCTGTTTCCTCTCTGCCATTCTGCCTTACCTTTCTGTCCATATCTTGAGGCCCTATGCTTTCAGTGTCAAGGGCAGAAGCACTTTGTTGTCTCAGTGAGGCCAACTCACTGAAGGGTAATTTTTTAAAACTTTTATTGTAAACTAAGGTCATTGGTTTTATTTATTTTTTTATTTTTTTATTTTTGCTGTAACAATGTCCAATAAGAATAAAATGGTATGCCACTGTAGTTGTTTGTGTTCCTATTGACACCTGACAACTTGTAGCATTTCCTAGAATGGATACAAAATTGTGACTTGTGGAGCACAGGTTTGAGTCCCGCCAATGCCATTTTTACCCTGTGTAAACTTAAATAAGCCAACTGACCTCCTTTTGTCCAACCTTTCCTGCTCCCCTCCTTTCATTGTTTTGTCTTACGTGTAGCTGTCAGTAATTGCTCTGTGCATGCAGTATGACTGATGCAAATGATTACTGGAAAATGTGTTGGGACAGGGTGTGTATGGAAAACACACATCAAATTTATTTACCCAGGAGAATTCAACTGAGCTGCAGCATCTTATTTTCAGTGATGTCATGCAGTTGGGAGGTGTGAAGTATGGGGAGATCGATTTACTTGCCCGCAGTCACACTGTGAGCAAATGGATCTTATGGAATTTGAACCTATGTCTCCCAGTCCTCGAGACCGTGCTGTGTCCACTCTGCCATTCTGCCTTACCTTTCTGTCCATATCTCGAGGCCCTATGCTTTCAGTGTCAAGGGTAGAAGCACTCTGCTGTCTCAGTGAGGCCAACTCACTGAAGGGTATTTTTTTTAACCTTTTATTGTAAACTAAGGTCATTAGTTTTATTTTTATTTTTTTATTTTTGCTGTAACAATGTCCAATAAGAATAAAATGGTATGCCACTGTAGTTGTTTGTGTTCCTATTGACACCTGACAACTTGTAGCATTTCCTAGAATGGATACAAAATTGTGACTTGTGAAGCACAGGTTTGGGTCCCACCAATGACAGTTTCACCCTGTGTAAACCTCAATAAACCAACTGACCTCCTTTTGTCCAACTCTTCCTACCCGCCCCCCTTCATTGTTTGGTCTTCCCTGTGGCTGTCAATGTAGCATGACTGATACAAATGATTATCAGAAAATGTGTTGGAACAGGGTGTGTATGGAAAACACACATCAAATTGTTTCAGCCAGATTTTAAAAACCTGTATAAAAGGAATACAAGGAAGTAAGACACAGCAGTCTTTGTTACGGTGGTGCTGTGCAATAAATTTTTTTTCCACGTCTGTCAGAAATGAATTACAGAGTCATTATGTATGGGGAAGAAGGAGGAGGAATTAGCAAGGTACAGTGTAGCAATCGGAGGTACTCAAGACCAGTCCCCTATCACAAATCCTGTATATGTGCAAGCACCAAGAAAAGGCCTGCTAAAATACACTAGTATGATCTTGGAAGCACAGGTTTGAATCGCACTACTTCAATTTTTGTGCTGTGTAGCAGTGAGCAAGTCAAATTACTGTGTTGTGCCCAAATGCCTTCACCCCCCCCCAACCTGCAATCATTGTTTGTTCTTATGTTTAGCTTCTGATAGGGTATGTATAAAAAGAGCTATATGAAAAACAACTTTTTTTTCAAAAATGAACCACAACTTGCAGTAAACATGAATGAAAGGAAGGCATGTCAATTTCCAAGTAGCCTTTGTTTTTTTTTTCCCAGTGTGTTTTTTTTGTGGTTTTATTTTTGCTAAATGTCTGTACCCAAGAGAACTCAACTGAGCTGCAGCATCTCCTTTCCAGTGAAATCATGTATTTGGGAGGTTTAAAGCACTGGGAGGTCAATTTACTTGCTTGGGGTAACACTGTGAGCAAGTGGATCTTATGGACTGTGAACCTTTCCTTCAGTCCTCGAGACTATGCTGTTCCCACTTTGCCATAACGCCTCCACTTCTTTCCCCATCTCCAGACCTTCTGGTTTCAGGGTCATAGGCAGATGCACTTAGCTGTTTTGGTGAGGTTAACTCACTTAAGGGTAATTTTTTAAAATTTATATTGTATAATACTGTTGTTTTTTTTACTTCTACTTTTACAATGTCCAACATGAATAAAATGTGTTGTAACTGTAGTTGTTTGTGTTCCTATTGACACCTGCCAACTCATGGAATTCACCACCATTTTTATAACAGTTATAAATGTAGTTTTAAGTACCTCACTTTGTGAGTGATGAAGATGACAGTTACATGTGGCCCAGTAAAGTAACATCATAAATCCCCCCCAAAAAAAACAGTATTACAGAGCAACACAGTTTTGTATGAATAAGAGTGAAAGAAAGTGGTTATGGTCTAAGCTGGTCTGAAAGTGCCTAAAGCGGCTGCCACACAGTATGATCCATTTTGTCTCTTACAGTTAATAAGCAGTGCCCTCCCCCAAGTAATAACTGCATGTATGCCAACTAAAGCAGCATCACATATTTGGCTACCTAAAAAAGTATTGAATTGAATTTTAAAAAATATATGATAGTGAAGCAATCTGGTTTGAAACCAGTCCCATTTCTGTTGGGCTCATGTTTTCAAGTCTCTGCACGCCAGTCGGCAGCCATGTAAACTGGTCAAAATGTGTAAGCCTGTAACGCAGATGTGCCTGACCTAATCTGAATGTTACTGCACCCTTGAAATATCACAATCATGGGCATATACAGTCATTTCCATCCTAATTTGGCAAGGTCTCTGAAACGAGACTATGATCTTATCAAATACATTGACAGTACTGATAGTTGACTATAAAAAGTAAGGGATACACACCTAGAAATGTTTTACAAAGAACGAAACAGTATAAAAGGTATAAAATGAAGTATACACAGCAGTCTTCTGTAATGTGGTGCCATCTATCTCATATTTGTTTCCTGCATTTTCCACAAATGATGAATCCAATGTGCCAGGCAAAGAAGGAAGAATTGTTCATTTACTGTGTAGCAATGGGAAGGCATCAGCCGTAATTGCTGCAATGAACCTCTGATTTTGCTACTGTATATAAATTGAATGCACTGCTTGTGTACTATGAAAAGGGAGAGAGACATATGTGATGTTTTCGAAAGGTTAAAAATAAACTTCATAAAGGTTATAAATGAATGTATACAGAGCAGTTTTCTTTACAGTGAGGCAGTACAAATTATTTTTTTCCCCTCCTGCTGCCATAAATGATATACGGGGCCATTATTTATATGGAAGAAGTAGAAATTGTTCATTTGCATTGCAGCATCTGGAGGTTGTTGACAGCAGTATCCTAGCTTAGTTATTGTGTACGTGCACGCACCAAGAAAAATCAGGCAACAATGGATACAGTAGTGTCATCATGGGAGCATGTTTTTGAATCCCACTACTACCATTTTTATGTAGTGTAACCTTGATCAAGTCAGTTGAACTCCTTGTGCCCAAGCCATCCCCCCCTCCCCATTCATTGTTTGGTGTTATCTTTATGATTTCTTAATCGGTCTGTGTATGCATTATTGCTAATGCAACTGAGGACGTCTTGGACAGGGTTTTGGAACAGGGTATGTTTGAAAAGTATTTTCCTTCCTAAAGTGAACCTCACATTCTGGTAAGCATGAAGGGATGGAAGTGGAGTCCATTTTCAGGTCCCTTTTTTTCCCTAGATGTATTTACCCAGAAGAACTCAACTGAGCTGCAGCATCTCAGTTTTACTGAAGTTATGCAGTTGGGAGGTTTAAAGCACTAGGAGGTTGATATACTTACTCAGGGTCACACTGTGAGAAAGTGGCTCTTTTAAAAGTTGAACCCTGAAAGTTGAAAAGTCAGAGCACCTTACTGGCTCAATGGCCTCCATAAAGGTCTGGCTAACCTTACTAAGCTCAGAGAATTCAAACACAAGCTTCATCAGCACCTCCTAACTGAAAACTCCTGCGATTGCACGATCTAACATCCTTGTCCATCCATCTCTGGACCTCCCCTCTCTGTTCTTCCACCGTCACATACCCATGATTCCCCCCCCATTCTCCTCTCCCTTCTTGCCCCCTCTTCCCTCTCTCCCACCCTCTCCTCAATATTCGCCTCTTCCCTGCTATCCTAGTTGACAATCCCGACAATGCCGCCTGGCTGCTCCCCACTTCTTTGTATTTACTCCCCCCATAATTCCTCCTCCTCCTACTCCTTGCCTCTAATCATTGCTAAACTTGCAAGGGTCAAATTGTGTTTTTGTTTTCTGCATTTTTTATTCCTATTTGCTTATATGCTGTGGGACACATGTCTGTTCTCCCCATTCTGTATGTATCCCCTCCTTATTGCTGTGGAACCTTTGTAAATGAGCTGCCTGGTGCTCAAAGGTAATTGTAATACTAGACTGAATAAAGTAAAAGTAAACATGGGTCTCCCAGTCCTCAGGAATGTGCTGTTCCCACTTTGACATACTGCCTCTCCCTATTTCCAAGTCCCAAGTTGTTGTTTTTTTTCTAATTGTATTTACCCAGGAGAACTCAACTGAGCAGCAGCATCTCATTTTCAGTGACGTCATGCAGCTGAGAAGTGTGAAGCACTTGGAGGTCGATTTACTTGCTCAGGGTCACACTGTGAGCAACTGGCTGTTATGGAATTTGAACCTGGCTCTACTGATCCTTAAGAATGTGTGGTTGCCACTTAATTGTTTTCCCTAAAGTGAACCTCACCTTCTGTTAAACGTGAAGGAAAGGAAGTAGATTTGAATCCGATGCTCAATGTTTTTCCAACATTTATTTACACAAGACAACTAAATTGAACAGCAGCATCTGATTTTCAATGAAGTCATGCAACTTGGAGGTTTGAAGCACTTGGAGGTCACTTTGCTTGCTCATTGTCACAATGTGAGCAAGTGGCTCTTACGGAATTTGGCATTGGGTCTCCGGGTCATCAAGACTGTGCTGTTCCCACTTTGCCATAATGCCTCCCAAGATTTCCAATTCTAAAGCTCCATTTTTTTTAACTAAATGTATGTACCCAAGAGAATTAAACTGAACTGCAGCATCTCATTTACACTGACATCATGCAGCTGGGAGGTTTGAAGCATGGGGAGGTTCATTTAGTTTCTCAGGGTCACAGTGAGAGCAAGTGACTGTTATGGAATTTGAATCTGGGTTTTCTGGTTCTCTAGACTGTGTTGTTCCCACTTTACCATACTGCTTCCCCCTCTTTATACTTCTCCATGCCCTCTGCTGTCAGCATCATGGTCAGATGCACTTAGCTGTCTCAGTGATGCCAGCTCAGTTTAGGGTACATGTTGTAACTGTATATTGTAAAATCAAGCATCCCTGACTACAAAATAAACTCCATGACAACTAAAAGATCTACTTCAGAACTTCCCACTTCCAACAAGAGACTTAGAAAAATTGATTCTCGACAGCCTCCCAATAATATGCAGTGACTGTACAACGTTCTTACATTATTATAATCAGCCATATTGCATATGAGGACAGAAGAAAAAAATACTCACCTTAGTAATTGCTTTTCTTCTCATGGAGTCTTGCTATATTATGACTTAAAGCAGTTAGCCACAGCACTTGAACTGCCCCGGAGAGGAAACAGTTAACTCCAGGGAGACTGGAGTTCTAAAGCGCGAAAGCGCTATGCCAAAGCTCTATCTGGCAAGTTTCAAATGAAACTGTCAGATCTTTACTGAAGCTAATACTAAGCAGCAAGTCTGTGTGAAAGCTCTACACTAGCCAAGTGGCTACCTACTAGTAGGAATAACAACAGCGAACACAACAACAACAAGAGCAATAATAATAATAACAACAATGATAATAATATTATTAGTTTCACCCCTAACAAGCACTATTAGACCCCCCTTCCCCAAAAGACTCAAGTCCTGGAAGGGGGCCATATATTCCTTAAAAAACAGAAATACCTAGTTCCCTAACCCTAAATAAAAGGGGGGAAAGGAAGAACTAAAATGGCATGACACAGTGCTTGCAGTAATTTGCCCACCCCTACCCAAGTAGAAGTTCTGAGAGGGGCAGGTTGGGGGGGTGGTCATAATATAGCAAGACTCCATGAGAAGAAAAGCAATTACTAAGGTGAGTAATTTTTCTTCAAACACCATGAAGTCTTGCTATATTATGACTTAAAGCAGATTACACAGCAGTACCTCCATGGAGGAGGGTCAGAACCTACTTAGGAAATAGGCTCTGAAGCACAGCTGTGCCAAAACGAGCATCTCTCCTGGACTGGACATCCAGGAATAATGCTTGGTAAAAGTGTGAACTGTTTTCCAAGTAGCAGCTTGACAGATTTCCAGAATGGGAATATCTCTAGCAGCCACTAGAGATGCAGCTGTACCCCTGGTGGAGTGAGCCCTCAGTCCTGAGGGTTCTCTACCTAGTTTTTGGTAACAAATTGGATACAAGAGACAATCCACCTTGCAATTGTCCTCTTAGTGGCAGGTTTCCTTTGCCAACCTCGCCATAGGTAAGGAAGAGTTGGAGGGATTCGAACCTGTGACCCTTGGGCGCTCCAAATAGTAGCTAAAGCTCTTTTGACGCCTAAACTGGCAGTCTCCTCTCACCCGAGGAAGAATGCTCAGTGAAAATACTGAAGAGAGATGGATTGGTTCAGATGGAAATCTGAAACCACTTTAGGCAAAACTTTCTGTTAGTCCTAAGGACTACCTTATCTCTGTGAAAAGATATAAAATCTTTTTCCACTGACAGGGCTTGTAATTCACTTGTGTCTGGCAGAAGTGATAGCCACTAGAAAACAGTTTTCCAAGTTAGAAACTTGAGATCTGCTGAAGACAGAGGCTCAAAGGGGGGTTGCATTAACTGAGCAATGCAAACATTCAGGTCCCAGGCAGGAGCTGGTTCCCGAAAAGGAGGATTAGTGTGAAGTAACCCCTTAAAAAACTTGGAAAACACAGGATGAGAGGAAAGAGAAGCAGGCTTCCCTGCTGATACAAAAGCAGGGACAGCTGCCAGATGAACCTTTAAGGTAGCTGGCCTAAGGCCTAAGGAATTTAAATGGACCAAATAGTCCAGTAAAATGGGCAAATCAGCAGATTCTGGGACAATTTGTTTCTCAGAACACCAGATGGAAAACCTCTTCCACTTAGAATTGTAAGTGGCTCTAGTGGAAGGCTTCCTTGAAGCCTTTAAAATATCCAGGACACCTTGGGAAAGGTGTAAATCAGCAATTCTAACTCCTCAAGAGCCAAGCCTTGAGATGGAGGGATTTGAGGTCCGGATACACACTCTCCCTGTGCACAGGCCAGCAAGTCATGGACTCTGGGCAAGCTCAGGGCAGGGTGAACTGTCAGGGACAGAAGCAGAGGGTACCAGGGCTGTCTGGCCCAATCTGGAGCAATCAGAATCACTTGCAGGGCTGAGATCTGATTTTTACTAATACCCTGAAGAGAAGAGGGAAGGGGGGAAAGGCATATAGGAACTTCCCCTTCCAATCCAACAGAAAGGCGTCCAGAGGGACTGAGCCCAGCACTGGAGGATTGCAACAAAATAGAGGAAGTTGGTGGTTGTCTGGGGCTGCGAAAAGATCTATCTGAGGGGTGCCCCATCTGGCAAAGACCGACCCCAGCACCTGAGGATTCAGAGCCCATTCGTGATGGCCCTGAGAAATCCTGCTGAGGGCATCCGCCAGGACATTGTCCTTCCCTGGAAGGTGAACTGCTATCAGGGAGGTGTTCAGGGAGTAAGCCAAAGACCATAACTTCATTGCTTCGGTGCACAGGGCTGATGACCGAGTGCCCCCTTGCTTGTTGATGTACCACATTGTTGTGGTGTTGTCTGTCCTGTCTTGAACTACTTTGTTCTGGACAGAAACTGAAAAAACCTGAAGAGCTAAAAAGACAGCTCTGAGTTCCAAAAGATTGATGTGGAGCAGATATTCCTGAGGGGACCACACTCCCTGAGTGGAAAGGTCGCCCAAGTGAGCCCCCCACCCTAGCAAGGAGGCATCCGTGGTGAGGGTGAGGGAGTGGGAAACGGGAATGAAGGGAACCCCTTGTGTTAGATTGCTTTGATCCTGCCACCACTGGAGAGCCAGGATCAAAATTTGGGTCACTGGGACTAATTTGGTAAGGGTCCCGCCTTTGAGACTATTAGGCCCTCAAATGGAACTGAATGTCCCTCATCTGGAATCTTGCTCCTTGCACAACAGCTGTGGAAGCAGCCATGTGCCCTAGGAGTTGCAGAAAATGCCTTGCTGGTGAGAGACCCGCAGGGTAAAGGAGGAGCCAGGGCAATGAGTCTGTCTACCCTTTCCGAGGAGAAAATGCCCTGGCTAACTTTGTGTTCAATTCTGCACCTATGAAAGTTAGTACCTGAACTGGTTCCAGAACTGACTTTGGTAAATTCAGCAGGAATCCCAGGGAAGTGAGAAGCTGCTGGGTGACTTGCAAGTGGGATTTTACCTGATCTGGAGACTGACCCACTATGAGCCAGTCGTCCAGGTAAGGAAACACAGCAACCCCTTGCCTTCTTAAATGAGCCACTACCACAGCTAGACATTTTGTGAATACCCTTGGAGCAGAGGTAAGGCCGAAGGGCATTGCTCTGAACTGGTAGTGGCCTGAGGGCAGTTCGAACCTGAGGTACTTTCGGTGAGAAGGCCTGATCAGGACATGAAAATAGGCATCCTTGAGGTCCAGGGAAGCTAGCCAGTCCCCTGGCCTCAGGGAAGGCAAAATCATTGCCAGAGTTAACATTTTGAACTTTGGTTTCAAAAGATGCTTGTTCAGGTACGTTAAATCTAGAATGGGCCGCCATTCTCCTGTCTTTTTTGAGGTAAGAAAGTATCTTGAATACAGCCCCTTGCCCTGGTGGCAAGGAGGGGACCCTTTCCACTGCTTTGCAGTCTAGAAGAGAAGAAACCTCTGCTTCCAAAGCAAGGGCTTCTGAAGGATTTGCAGGTGGAAAATGTCTGGCTCTCATCTTTGGAAACTGTTTGAAGCTGAGAACCAGACCCTGGCTTACTACCTCCAGAACCCATCTGTCCGAAGTTAGGGACAGCCAGTTCTGGCTGAAATAAGCCAACCTGCCCCCCACCGGTACAGGAGAATCGGCCCTGGGCACCCCATCAGGGTGCCTGCTTGGCAACAGCCTTGGGCTGAGGGGAGGAGACGGTTTACTTGTGCCCGTCTACCTCTGCCTCAGAAAACCCTCTGTGCAAATGCAGAGGAGGCTTGAGATTGTAAAAGGCCTGTGGAAAGGCCTGCCCCTACCTCTGGGAGCGTGCCTTTGTGGAGTGGCATGCCTCCTTGGCCTGGGCACTTTTGTAGGTAGTTCTGTATTCATCCATCTTTTCATATAATTTTCTGTTTGTTCCCCAAACAGAGAATTTCCCACAGGAAAATCCATAGCCTTTGACTGAGTAACTTGGGACAGATTAGTGCATCTTAGCCATGCCAACCTACGGAAAGCTACAGAAGTGGCCATGACCCTAGAGGAAACATCATTAACATCAACAGCAGTATGAAATTGAACTTTAGAGGCTTCAATGCCATCAGCAGCCACCTGTTCCAACTCACTAGCCAGCTGGCCATGGGCCTGTTGGCTAACTGCAATACTGTGTCCCATCTAGATTTCTGATATCTAGCCACATAAGCCATATAATTTGCCTGCCTGAGTCCCAAAGAAGCTGCCATATATTGTTTTTCGCCATGGCATCAATCTTCCTGAATCCTTATCAGGAGGATGTGAGGCCAGGGGAATATTAGCCTTGTCACAGGCTGCAGCTTGTACCACACCTACATGACTACACTGCTCAGTGAGGAAGTCTGTATCAGGGCCTGACAAAGTATACCTTCTGTCCATTTTTTTATCTACAGGAGGGACAGAATGAGATTTTTAAAATCTTTGTTGTTTGCTTCTAAATGACTTATGCAAAGGAATAGACAACCTCCTAGACTCTGGTATATCCATCATTTCTACATAATCAGGCTCCTCTTGCTCATCCACAGCCTCTTCTAAAGGAAGCTGGAGGGTTTCTGCAACTTTTTTATAAAACATAAAATGAGAAGGGGACTCAGACAGCATAGGGGGAGATTCTAAAGGTCTGTCTGGAGAAATGTCCGGTTCAATGGGCACGTCCAGACCCTCCCAGCCACATATACAATGATCAAATTCCTCCTCCCCCTCCTGTGGTTCATAAAATTCCTCAACATCATACTCTTGAACCACTGGAACTGAACGAACCAACCTTTTGCTACCTGTTGGTGGTTTGACAGGTCCCTGAGACAGTGACTGGACAATCTGTATGGCTTTAGCTATCTCTGCAGCAGTTGGAGAGACAATTTTGGACTCCAGACCTGCTGATTTCTTTGTCTTTTTTACTGGGACTGGTTCCTCTGAACCAGCCTTCCTTTTGCCCGAGGAAGTCTCGCCCTGGTCAGAGGGCACTCCCTCTGGTCCAGTGGGTGCTGGACTGGGCTGGCCATCCGGGTCAGCGGACTTTTTGGTCTCTCGTTCCCTGAGCCGGCCCAATCTCTTCTCCAGGGTGGCTGCAGGGAAGTTTTTACACACCTGGCAGTCTGACAGGAGGTGGTCAGCCCCCAGACAATAAACACAAGTGGTGTGTGGGTCAGCCCTGGCAAAGGCTTCCCCACAGACATCACAGTGTTGAAACCCAGTGGGCCCGGTTTTTCTTTTGGGTTTCTCAGACATAATGCCAGCCTATCCAAAAACTTGCCCTTTTGATGGCAGTGCCAGGCAAGACACCCTTATCGGTTCCTAACCGTGTCACGGGTATTTGAAAAAAACAAAAGTATAGGTTTTTTTAGAACCGATAAGAACCGGGAACCGCACTCTAAAAAGTCCAAAATATGAATAGAAATGCTTATTTTAGCAAACCGATCGGTTCAAAACCGAACCGATAATTAATTTTCCACACAGACTTTAAATCCTGTACTTACGGTTTACCAGATAGAGCTTTGAACCGAAATGCGGTAAAATAAATACTTTTGGCCGGTTCAAATGAACCGAAAATACTCGCTTGAACCGAGAAATGAACCGAGCTGAAGGAGCTGATCTCCGGAGCGACTGTTCAGTGAAGCGGAGTAAAGAATCTGACAGTTTCATTTGAAACTTGCCAGATAGAGCTTTGGCATAGCGCTCTCTCGCTTTAGAACTCCAGTCTCCCTGGAGTTAACTATTTCCTCTCCGGGGCAGTTCAAGTGCTGTGGCTAACTGCTTTAAGTCATAATATAGCAAGACTTCATGGTGTTTGAAACAAAATTCACAGTGATTACTTCTGTGGGCCCGAACAAAATACACCACAACCACCAAGTACTAAAACATCTGCCTAAAAAAACAAGAGGAGAAAACTACAGTGATGTCCAACTAAACAACTTTGAAACTAACTGCACTGCTATTAACACATTTTGTATTACTGCATAACCCAGGCAGCACCTCACAGACAACCCAAAAGTTTGGACTATTCAACTTTTTACAAAATTAGAAGACTGGGTATAAGATGATCATTCATTGTGCTTCCACAAAAAACAAATCTGCCTCTAATATATGTATTGATTACCTTAATATCATTTGCATTGCACAATTTATAACATGCTTTTTTCTAACATGTTTTTCCCTATATTCATTAATAAACATAGATTACTACTTGCAATTCATTCTGTTGTTTCTCCATAACTACTCAATGCTTCCACACACCATCATTACGCAGCCATATCAGCTCTGTCCAGAGTTTGTTCACACAGGCTTCGATTTTGTCCCCAAAAGGGAGTCATCTTCACAAGGAAAGTCTATTGCTTTGGTCTGTGTATTCTAGGTCAAATTAGCGGCCCTAAGCCATGCAAACCTTCTAACAGAGATGGAGAGAGCCAGGAGCCTAGCTGCAGTAGCATTAGCATCCACAGCCATGTGGAACTGATACTTGGTGGCATCTAGTGCCGCCCTTGCAGTGTCCGCCAGGTCCACTGTCACATCACCTGGAACTTTGTTAGTAAGTGCCAAAACAGTATTCCATAAGGCCTTCTGGTACTGTACTGCAGAAGCCTTGTAGTTTGCTTGTCTCACCAGGAGTGAGGCAGCCAGATACCCTTTTTTACCCATCCCATCAATTTTCCTACATAAGAACATACAAATTGTCCAGCAGAAATAAACCACCTGGTCTATCAAGTCTGCTCGAGTGTGTAGCTAGCACCCTCATCTTGCAGCTGCTCTGCCTCCCTTCCCCTACCCAGTTACCCTCCCTCTCACCTTGTCCCATCCCCTTTTGAAACTACCCACTGTCTTACAGGCTACCACCTCCTCTGGTAGAGCATTCTATTCTGCCACAACACTCTATGTGAAAAAGTGTCTCCTCATTTCTGTTCTAAATTTTCCCCCTTCCAATCTAAGGCCATGCCCTCGTGTCCCTCCCCATCCTCAGCCTGAGTAGCCCTTCACTGCCTGCCTTGTTTATCCTCTTTATGTATATATTAAGGTTTCAATCATATCCCCCCAGTCCCTTCTCTCCTCCAAGGAGTACATTTTCAACTCTCTCAGCCTCTCCTCGTATGGTCTGTCCTCCAATCCCTGGATTATCCTTGTTTCCCTGTGTTGTACCCCTTCCAGAAATTTCACATCCTTCTTCAGATATGGCCACCAGAATTGCACACAGTACTCCAGGTGCTGTTTGACCAGTGCCCTGTACAGAGGCAGGATCACCTCCCTGCTCCTGGAGATCCCTCTCGTGATACAACCCAGCATCCTGTTGGCTTTCACTGCCACCCTCCTACACTGCTCTGTATTGTTCATCCTCCCCATTACAACCACCCTTAGATCCTTCCCAGCTGGTAACCCCTCCCTGGGTTATTTGCCCCAAAGTGCAGGACTTTGCACTTTTTTGCACTGAACCCCAACTGCCACGCTCCCAACCACTCCAACAGTTTGGTCAGATCATCCTGCAGCCCCAGTCAACCTGTTTTGTCATCTAACACTGCCCCCAATTTGGTATTGCCAGCGAAAAGACTGATCCTATTCCTAACACCATATGAGATGTCTGCTATGAATATTCCAAACAGCAGTGGCCCAAGGACTGATCCTTGTGGCACCCCGCTCATCACAGTCCTTGGAGATGAGAGTTCCCCTCCCACCAATACCCTCTGCTGTCTCCTCTGCAACCAATTCTCAGTCCATTTAACCATCTTAGTCCCCACCCCCACGTATCTCAATTTCCCTCCCAACCTCCCATGTGGCACCAAATTAAAGGCCTTATTGAAGTCCAAGTATATGACATTCACCGTATGACCCTTGTCCAATTTCCTCATGACCCAGTGGTAATACTCAACTAGGTTTGTCTGGCAGGATTTTCCAGAAACAAACCCATGCTGGTGACTGTCCAGTAGCCCAATGTCTTCCATAAAGATCACCAGTTTAGATGAAATCACTGTCAGGAGGGTGGGATGAAATAGGTATTTTGGCTTTGTCATAAGCTGCTGCCCGAACCACTCCCTCATGGTCTGGGTGGTGAAACAAGCTGCTACCTGAACCACTCCTTCATGATCTGGGTGGTGAAGCAAAAATGCAGCAGTTGTCCTGTTCAGTTGATATTTATTTTTCTTTTCTTTTTTTTGTACTCCTCCCCGACCCCGAGACTGGCCACTGCTTCAGGCTGCACATGCCCCACCACTGCCATCATGCCCACATCATCATCCATTGCCTCATCTTGGTGGTCCCCAGGTAACCCAATTTAACCCTTCATTGGGTGGGGCCTCCCCCTCCAGGGGAGAAGTGCCCATAGGCACACTGACATATTGCAGGGCCTGTGGGGTCAGCTCAGGGTGATCCTGGGCTATCAAGGTGATAGGGGACCTGGTGGCCATTATCCGGCTGATCTGTATGAGATTTTCTGTTTTTTGGTCCCCACCACCCCACCCACATTGGCTGCACCTAGCATCCTTCCTGGCATGACGCACAGGTGGTGTGCTTGCACCCACACCACATCATGCACAGCTGCTTGGGGTTGCTTCAGAGCAGTCCAGGCCCACATCCATCCCCCCTGGGAGCATAGTATCCAGTGGATGCCCTATACCCTCCCTGCTGACCTCTGCTCCTGATGTCCCAGGCTCGGGATGCAAACCCGGGCTGCCAGCATGCCAGGTGATCACCCATTGCCCAGTGTCACGGAGCCAGCCAGTTGATATTTCTTATCAACTTTTTTGTCCACCCCTGGGATAGTTGTGGTGGTCTTTAAAAAGTGTCACTGCTTTCCTCAGGGATTTGTGCATGAGGAGCATCACGCATTTGTTGGTGCTAAACCCATCATCTCTAGAAAGTCAGCTTCCTCTCCATCCTCTTCAGTATCCTGCAAAGGGAGATTCGATGTTTCTACCATTTGTTTTACAAACGAGCAGTGTGATGTATAATCTTCTGGACTCCTAGGTGTGAAACCGAAGTCCTGTTCAGGGGATACCACAGGTTCAATGGGGTTGCCTTATTTCTCCTCTTCTTCCTCTGTATTGTCATAGACATACATGAGTTCTTGACCCCCTAGAACTGGGGTAGGAACTGAAGGAACCATTGCTGGAACCAGTACTACAGCCTGCAGAGCCTTAGCAATGTCCTCAGCAGAGGGCATAAGTGTTTTGTCTGCTGAGAGCTTCTTAGCCTTCTCAGGCCAAGGTGCAGTGACATGTTTCTTTTTATGTTTTTTCTTAGTGGGAACCGGTTCACTGGCTGGTTTCTCAGGCCTTTTTATTTCACCAGTGTCATTTTTCTGTGGATTTTGGGTCCACTGTTTCTTTTGGCCTATCTTTATCCTTTTTAGCAGAGAAGGTAGAAGGGACATCCTTAGAAGAGGTTGCAGAAGTAGCCATCTCTTCTAATTTTTTAGCCCTCTTTTTAAGAGTTTTTGGGCAAAAAGTTTTGCAGATAGCACAATTAGAAAAAAATATGACTAGTTCCTAAGCAGAAAATAAGAGATTGTGCCTGTCTGCTTTGGCCACTACCTGACCACAACTAATACACTTTTTAAAACCAGTGGGTCCTATCTTTTTCTTAGGTTTTTGAACCTCTAACATTAGTAAGATTTTAAACCACTTACTACACAAAGCGATCAGTTCTTAGAACCGACAGATTCAAATATAAACAAAAATGACTGGTTCCCTAAATATAAAATGGAACCGAGTGCTTAGAGAATCCCTGACAGGAAAAAGAACAGCAAATAAAGAAAATACAAATAAAAACTACAAAACTATATGGAACCCTAAGGGAACTGTAAATAAATAGTGAAATAAAGACAAACTAAGAAATAAAGACTTCAAAAACAGCGGTTCCCCATGGTTCCATGGAACCGATGAGGAACAGAAAAACTAATAAATGTAACCCAAATAACTATACTAAACTAAACTATAAGGGCAGCAATTTAAGAATAATTAAGTAAAAATAGTAATTATCAACCAAAGCAAGTAATATGTGAAAGTTGAGGAGAGTTCTCCGAGGCGTCTTAACTGGCAGGTGGAGTAAAGAATCTAAGCACTCAGAGTGCAGCAGTTACTAAGGGCAGCAGTTTGAAGTTAGTATGTGCCAATCAGAGTTCCATCATTTGCATAAATTCCATCTCTCTGTGGCAGTTCAACACTGAAGGCTGACTGCACTAGTTTAATCATACTGTGAGACTCCTGGGGTTAGAGTGGCGATGACGGCAGATTCCCATCACCGCTCCATGCCTGGAGGCGTTGATGGCATCATACACTACCCACAGGACACGAGTGCCAATGTCCGAGCCCGACTTCAACAGTTGAATGAGTTGCAACTTAGTACCATCCTTAGGAAGAGACTGTACCAGATCCCTTGCCTGGTCCCAGAGGATGTTCTGATATTAGACAATAAGGGCCAAATAGTTTATGTCCTGAATAGCAAGTGTGGTAGACGCATACATGTTTTTACCCCACTGGTCGAGTTGCCTGGACTCCCGGTCAGGAGAGTGGGTACTAAGGTGCTTGGTCTCTTGGTGTGGTCATAGGTCACATTAATGACCACCAAGTCCATCTTGGGGTGATCCCCAAAGAAGGGCTTGCTGATCGATGCATGGTAGAGGCAGTCCGCCTTCTTAGGTAAAGTCGAGCGGTAGAGGCATGATTCCACGTCACCTTGGTGACATCCTCGTAGGAGTCAATTGTGGGAGGCATGACCAAGGGGAGGGTATCTTTTGGCTGCAAATAGACAGCCAGGTGGTGACGATCTGGGTCCAGCTCCTCCATCTCAAGCCCATGATGGACCACATATGACACACAACATCCAGGAAAGCTGGATTATCTGGTGGGGACTTAGGAGCCTGCTTAGGCTGATCCTGCCACTCAAAGGAATCCCCGGAGTCCTTGGAGGATTCTGAAGAAGAGGAGGGGTTCCGTGAAGGCTCACTGTGAGGGACCAGCGTCGGGAGGGCCATGTTCCTCCGTCTGGGAATCGGAGCTGACGTTGGGGCACCCCCTCTAGAGGACCCAACTGTACATGAGCCTTTGGGTCCTGCCCGATCTGGGTCCTGAGGTGGTGGGTTGTTGGGGAGATGAAAGGGGGGCTGCCTCCAGGGTGACCTGTCCTTATTCTGGATAAAGGACTACCAGGAGGAAAAGAGGGCACTGTAATCCACCCACGGAGGAAACTTGTACACCAGAGGATAAGGGTACTGTGGCTGTGGGTAAGGTTACAATGGTAGGGGAGCTGGCGTAGGATACCCAGGTACAGGCCTACCTGGTGCCGGCTGTGGATCTGGCGTAGGTCCAGCAGGTGCCAGCTGCAGCAAGGGCTGAGGATGAGGTGATGATGATTGAGGAGTCATCAGCTGAGGTGTCTGGAGGGCTGGTGCCAGCCTGACTGGCAAAGACTGGTGACAGCCTGGAGGAGAAGCTGACATTGGCCCCACTGGGGAGGGCAGCCCTTGTGGAGAAGAAGACCCCTGAGGCAAGGGCAGAGGTGACACATGAGAGGAAGAGGAGGCAAGCACCTAACAAGACTGGCGTCAGCCCCTGAATCGGGCACTGACAAATGCAATGCCTTGGTGGGGGCGACAGTCACAGAACCACTGCTGGAGGACTCAACACTGGCTGAACCACCCGGCTGAGTGCCTGTGGAAGTAAAGCACCTGAGCAACAGGGGCTGAGGGACAGGAGACAACATCCCCTGCCCCATGTGGCGATAAGGTTGGGCAGCAGAGCCACCAGGAGCCCAGAGGAGGAGAGGGCTGTAGGGGCTGACCCCCGTGGGAGGAAGATCCAGAGGCGGCTGTCAGTCGATGTGTCCACTGCGAGCGAGAGGCTGACCAAGGACGGTCCCAGTGCTTGTCCCAGTGTTTGTCCTTCCCACTCGATTTCTTCTCCTTCTGAGAAGAAGAAGAGGTCATGGAAGACTGAGCCAGGGCGGCTGAAGAACTCCTGGCCTGCAGCTCCTTTTCCATCATGGCCAACTTCTGCTGTAGGAAATTACTCTCCAAGGTCTTCAAATGACATCTCCGAATGGCCTGGTTGAAGTCTTGGCAAAACTGGCAGGCTTCAGTGTCATGGCTGGGGCTTACGCAGATCAGGCACACAGAATGGCTGTCTTTAGCTGGAATCTGTTTGCTGCAGGCACATCTGGTCGGGTGATCAGATGATGAGGCCGGAGAAGACATAAAACTTGTTGAAAAAAAACCACAGAAAATTCGATATTTTAAACACTAAAGAATGAAAACAAAGTGTGGTAAACGCGAGAAAATGGTGGTTGACTGTAGCTGGCATCCGTGGAGGTCTCACATGCATGGGTCAACAGTGGTAAAGAACTGTGGGGAACCGCCCCCTTTATAGGATAGGCAAAAGTCAGCATGCTGATGTCAGTGGAGGTGGTTCCCCCATGATAGACTGTTAGCTAGAGGCTTTCCATGTGGTACTGGCACCTGACGACTTCAGTTCTACCAGTGTTGGCCTGCTGCAAGAGCATCCTTGAAGTGAGATCCTCCTTTTCAGCTCCATCCACTTCCTTTATTCCACCTCCTCAGAGGCTTCATCCTCCTCATCATTAAGTAGCTCCTAGGGTCAAGGTTTTCCCCAAGATCCCAATATCCTCATCCTAACCTACTAGATGGCCAGAGTCGGAGTCTGCCTACATATCCACCAAAACCGCAGCCCTGTCCTGCTGCAGCACACCTGGAAGTACCTGTGTGGGTGCCAACTGACCTGAGTGGCCCAGTCTGGGGTTGGGTGTATCTGATGGGATGTCCTGCAGAACATCATGGCCTGAAAGCTCTCCCAAGAGCACTAAGAAGGTTTTATGCAATTTTACTTGCCGCTGCCAACTGGTACGCCAGATGCACCCCCCCGGCTCAGTTGTCCGACTGAAGGGAAGACATAAGAGGCATATTAACTTGAGAAAACACAATTGGGGCAACAGGAATCCATACGAAGGAGTCCTATCACTCCTTGCAGGTCTTACACATCTGCTTAGAAAAGAGGTCTCCAAAATGGTATGATGCCAATACCAAAAAACAGTAGCCCTGCAGAGATTTTTTTTTTAGTATTTAGTGACCTGATATTGCCCACTAGGCACAAGTGCCTGTTTTCATGGGTGACCTGGGAGCACTGGAGAGATAAAGTGACTTGTTCAGAGTCATACAGTATGCAAGTGGAGGTTGTGTGAATCAAACCCCAGTTGCTGAATGTATTAAGCTCATTCGCAGCTTGTTACTCTAACCTTTGGCTATGCTGCCAGCCAGATTAAAAGCAATAGGCTGATGTTCATATATGAACATAAAGCAGAGAACTGTTCCACGGCTCAGTAACAGTAATGACAAACAAAGGAGCTCAAATCAGCCTCATATGAACAGCGCATCCTGAAATTGTACTGCAAATCAAGAAGTACAGTCACCACCAGGCAATACAAGGAAAAAGCAAAGTCCCATCACCTGTTCTAAGGCGAAAATGGCATTTTGGACGTGTTGCACACCAGTACCCCAACCCATTGTAGATCCAGAGGAGAAGAAGTGTATGGCAACAGAATGGCCAGTACAGGGGTGGGGGGATGGGGGTACGAATTTCAGGATAATAAGAGAAACCAAACCTGTGCACTTACAGTGGGGCAGGAACACCCTGACTCTTTCTGCAGAGAGTGCCTGGAATTAGTAGCCTTTTTTTGTTTGTTTCCCTTTAAGGTTTTCTGCCTGACTGACAAGTGCTGCATAATGCCCACCTCCGATCATGCGAGATCACAAGCATGTGCCTGCAAACCTTCTCAAGAACACTAAAACAGAGATCGGTCGCTTCTTGCACTGAAAGAGCAGGCATCCGTGTGCACTCTCACACAGGTGCGAGCGCAACATTACGAAGCTAAGTGTGATGTCAGTGCACTCAAGGGGGAATGCGTGTTCACACCAAGGGCATGCAAAATGTGCGGTGAGGCAAGGAGCCTCCAACAGAAGAGAGCGTGCGCCCAAAACAAAGTGCCAGTTATAAAACAAGCATTTGTCAATGCCAAATGTTGCTTGCTTGCTTGTATGTGCTGTTTAGGTATTTGGAAGTGATAGTTCCATGCCTTCCTCCCAAGACATCCACTGTGTCTTTCCGTTCAGTATTCACAGAAGAGTGGGAGGGGCAAGGGGCACAGCAGTACAGCAGTTGCCAAGGGGGTGAAGAGGTGGACAATAGTCCAGTCAAAGACAAAATAGTCCTGCAGAAGCTCACTAAATTGAAGGTGGACAAAGCGATGGAACCAGATGGCATACGCCCAAAGATATTAAGAGAACTGCGAAGGGAGATAGCAGTACCTCTGGCAGCCATGTTCACTGAGTCATTCAACACGAGTGACTTGGAGGAGGGCACATGTGGTCCCTCTACACAAGTCCAGCAGCAAGGAGGAGGCAGGGAACAATAGGCCGTTCAGCCTCACCTCAGTAGTGGGGAAGATCATGGAGACATTGCTTAAAGAAAGGATAGTGGGGCATCTAGGAGCCATCGGAGCCCAGGACCATAGACAACATGGATTCACAGTGAGGACATCATGTCAGACAAATGTGGTTGATTTCTTTGACTGGGTGACAAAGGAAGTGAATCAGGGTGGGGCAGTGGACAACGCTTACCTTGATTTCAGCAAAGCCTTTGATACCATCCCATATAGGAGGCTGATAAACTAGCTGGGTAGGCTGGGCATGGGGGAAAGGGTGGTAAACTGGGTTAGAAACTGGCTAACAGACAGGAGGCAGAGAGTGGTGGCAAATGGTGTGAAGTCTAGGGAGAGGGGGTCACCAGTGGGGTGCTGCAGGGATCAGTCCTGGGGCCAGTCCTGTTCAATGTCTTCATTAGTAACATTGCAGAATGTCTGAAGGGAATTTTTTCACCAAATTTCAACATAGCCATTTTAAGACCTCTGCTCATGAACAGTGTCACTGTGATTTTCTTAATCTGTCCCAAACATTGATTGCGCACACCGACTGCGCCATTGTTCGCTACATGCATGCAAACACATTTTGGGTGACATGTGAAAAATGATAGCTGTACTGCTCATAAGGAGGTGTAGTAAAATGGCAATGCTGAAAATTTGGAGTGAAAATATTAAAAATTAGCGAACTTACGAGCATGCGAGGAACTCGCGCAGCTACGTCAGAAAACAGTCATTTTAGACTTTTTTCACCAATTTCAACATAGCCATTTTAAGACCTCTGCTCATGAACAGTATTACTGTGATTTTCTTAATGTGTCCCACATTGATTTCAAGACACCGACTGCGCCCATTGTGCGCCACATGCACAGAAACACATTTGGGCGTGATGTGAAATGACAGTTATACTGCTCATAAGGAGGTGTGGTAAAATGGCAATGTTGAAAATCTGGAGTGCAAATATTAAAATTCGTGAAATTAGAACAGTCATTTTTAGGATTCCACCAAATTTGTAACATAGGCTTTTTGAGAGCCCACCTCATGAACACTGGCACTGTCGCTTCATTAATCATCCCCAAAAGGTGATTTCGCGAGTGACCGCAAAATCACCCTTGGGCCCGATTAACGCCATGACAGTGACAGAATTCATGAGGAGGGGTCTCAAAACCTATATTGAAAATTTGGTGCCAAAATTCCAAAAATGCCTGAGATATGCAGCAAAGTTGAAAAAACCCTATCTATCCCATTATACAGCTTACCGGCATTTCCTCAGTTCGCGGTCGGCTTTGAAGAGTGCAGACGTGTTCCCGGTCCACCGAAGATCGTCGCGCCAAGGTCCGGAGGTAAGTATGGGGTGAGGGGTGTGGGAGGCAGGGTGCGAGGTGGGTGCGGTTGTGGGAGGGGGGGCAGGAGAAGCACCGAGGAACAGTTTTGTATTTACAGGTTTTTTTTTTTAATAAGACGACAAGGGATGTGTTGCCACGCTGGGTGGGCTCAGTGTGGCAGCTGAAAGGCTGTTTGGGGGCTGGAGCCGACGGGGATTGGGCACCCTGTCGCCTATATCATATTTTGCACGCTGGGGTGGGCTCCCAGCGTGGCACCTGGATGCTTTGGGGGCATGGAGCCGACGGGGTTGGGCACCCCATCAGCCCATAACAAATGTTGTCATGCTGGGGTGGGCTCCCAGCATGGCACCTGGAAGCTTTGGGGGCATGAAGCTGACGGGATCGGGCATCACGCCACAGTGTGCACATGGGGAGGGGAAGGCATGAGCACACAGGCGCGTGTGTGTGTGTGTGTGTGTGTGTGTGTGTGTGTGTGGAGGGGGGAGCTCTGCTCACTGAAGCGGAGCTCTCCCTTTCAACTGTACGACCACTGCATTTTCAACTGCTGTCATAGACAGCTGCTGCAGTGATTGGGGAACTGGGGCCACGCCTGTAAACACACTGCCTGAATTGGAAGACGGGTGCCACACCTCCGAAAACTCGGATGATGGCACTATGTTTCTTGCACATGCATGCAAGCAACATAAAAATGACAGGACATTAGGTGGAGGTACACTACAGTCACGCTAATGGCATGCTTAACCCTGGATCACACAATGGGCAGGATATTCAGACTGCGCCAGGGTGGTGCACAAGCCTGGGCACAGCACAACATGGTTGAGCCAGGGCATAGTCCAGACGATATTCAACGGTGCTGCCCCATGGCTTAGCACCATTGAATATGGCACTGAGAGCACACACACTGCGCATGGTGCAGTGGCACTGCACCAGTGCAAGTGGCAGCAGGGGAGCAGAGGGCTGCACCAGCGCAAGTGCAGCTGCGCTAGGTGCAGTGAGAATGATATTCAGCCGTGAGCATGCAAATGAGGCCATTATGTATGCAAGGTGTAAATGGGGCCATTTGCATGTCATTATGGCCCCATTTGCATGCGGTGCACTGATCCTCGGGCGGCTTGCCCTGGTGCCCTGCCAGGCTGCAGCTGTCGAGGACTGACGCTTCTGCCACCCTCGGCCGGTTAACGCTATTCCGTGAGTCTCGACCACGGCATAGCAATAAAATAACCCTGGTGGTCCAGTGATCCACCCCTGCCCGATCGCGGGCATATGAATATAATATCCCTGGTGGTCCAGTGGTCCCAATCTCCCACCGATCATGGGCATATGAATATAATATCCCTGGTGATCCAGTGGACTCTACTCCTGCCCGATCGCGGTCATATGAATATAATATCCCTGGTGGTCCAGTGGACCAGATCTCCTGCCCGATCGTGGACAAATGTAAATAATAACTCTGGTGGTCCAGCGGTACCCCCTCCCCACCCGCCCACTGTACCCCCCGTCCAGGCGTGAGCGGCAGCTCCACCACCGCAAGCTGCCTGGCAGCCGCCGACTGACACCGTACAGCACAGCTGTACGCCTACTGGTCCACCGCCTGGGCCAATGGGCATGCAGACCGTACTGTACTACACAGTTCCGAATTGTGAATGGTTCAAGGAGCCAACGTTTTCCAACACAAAAATTCAATTGCCCTGAAGGGACTGGATTACGGATAGGAGGCTTCAGGTGAAGGATGCCTCTCATAAAAAGTATGTGACACTTTCAATTGTGCCACCGTGCAGCCATCAATGGGTACATGGAAAGTAGAGATGGCAGGCATGTGCACCTTAAAGGAAGAGTACCCTAGACCCGAATCCAAAAGGGACAGTAGGTTCTCCAAGATCTGATTCATGGGACATGTGAAAGGATCCAGCTGGTGTGAAGCAACTCGTAACATGAAATGCTTCTATTTCTTGGAATAAGTGGCCCTGGTGGAAGGCTTTCTGGCCACCATCAGTACATCAGCCACTTTAGGAGACACCCCAAACTGGGCCATGGCTATGTCCACAGGAGCCAAGCATGAAGGTGCAGGGACTTGAGGTCTGGATGGACCAGGATGCCCCAGTTCTGGGAGAGCAAGTCAGTTTACAGAGGAAAAAATACTGGATGTTCCACTGCTAGCTGCCAGAGTAAGGGGAACCAAATCTGACAAGGCCAAAAGGGAGCGATGAGGATCATCATGGCCCCTTCTATCTGCAGCTTGATTAGCACCCTCTGAAGCAGCAGCAAGGGAGGGAAGGCATACAAAACCTCCCTTTCCAGAAGAGGGATAACACATCTCACCAGAAAACTACAGGCCCTGGATCTAGTGAGCAAAAATGCAGCAGTTTTACGTTGAGTGGGGATGCAAAAGGGTCCAACTCTGGATGGCCCCATTTGTCGAAGAGGACTTCGACGACTGAGGTCAGACACTCCCACTCATGCATCTTTGACTTCAACCAGCTTAGATCGTCCACCAGGATGTTTTGGATGCCTGGGAAATGGACAACCGACAGTTCTAGGCAGGGGTCCAGTGCCCAATATCAGACTTTCACCACCTCCCTGCAAAGGGGATACAAGTGGGTCTCTCCCTGCTTGTTGATATAGTGGACGATGGTCATAATGTCCGTCTATACCAGCAGAAGGCCTGGGGACAGCTGGGCCTGAAAGGCCTGTAGGGCATACAGCACCACCTTCATCTCCAGGATACTGATGTGGAGAGAGGACTCCAGATGGGACCACATCCCTTGTGTTTGGTGCAGGCCCAGATGAGCCCCCAGCCCATCCCTGAGGTATCTATGGTCAGGATGGGCTGAGGGAGGGAACAGAAAAAGGAGCCCTCCTGAAGAGACTAGTGGATTCCATCCACCAGAGAATTTTTTTCACTGGGGTGGAGACCAGGACCTGCTGCTCCAGGTCGTCCATACATTGGTCCCACTGGACTCTCAATGTTCATTGAAGGATTCCTCATAAGCAATCTGGCCAGAGGCACTGTGACTATGGCCACTGCAATCTTGCCCAGGAGCCAGAGAAATACTCTGGTGGAGACATAATGGCTGTGAAACATAAGGCTGGCTAGGGCTATGAGATGATCTGCCCTGTCCTGGAGAAGGAAGGAAGGCCATGCCCTGAGCCATGTTCAAGACTCCCCCAATGTACTGGATTCATTGGCTGGGTGTTAAAACAGACTTGGGCAAGTTGACTGTAATGCCAGGTCCTGGAACAAATGGATGGTATGCTCCAGGGTTTGGATGAGGCAGTCCCTGGAGAAGGATTTGAGCAACCAATTGTCCACGTAGGGGAAGACGTAGAACCCCTGTCTACTGAGGGCAGCTGTGATCACTGCAAGGCACTTGGTGAACACCCACGCCACCAAGGACAAGCCAAAGGGCAAGGCCTGGAACTGAAAATGTGCCCTCTGAAACTGGAATGAGATATTTTCTGTGTGAGACACAAATCTTGATATGTAGATATGTATATTGCATGTCGAGGGAGCATATCCAGTCTCCTTTGCTCAGGAAGAACAGCTGTCCATGGAGAGCTACCATCCAGAACTTCTTGTACTGGATAAGGAGGTTTAGCACTCTGAGGTCCAGAACAGGTGGAAGGTTGCCCGTGCATTTTGGAACCAGAAAGAAATGAGAGTAGAACCCCCTACCCTGCTGGACTTCTGGCATGGGTTCTAGCACTATCTTTCTGAGCAGGGACTGGATCTCCTCCAAAAGAACAGGTATGTGAGTGGGAGGGTAAGAAGATGGGACTGGGGGTCTCTCTCCGGGCCACTCAATGAGTTCTAGGGTGTAGTCGTGGTTTATGAGCTGTAGCACCCAGCTGTCACCTGTGATCTCTTCCCCCTTGTTTCGGTGTAGGGGCAACTGACTCCCTACCATCTCCGCCAAGTTCACTGGTGGGGGGGTTGGGCAAGGAGTCAAGCTGAGGCAGGGGCGAGGGCTGGTCCCGGGCCTCCTCCTCCTCCTCAAGAGCTCTTGCTGGAGGACGAGGAGGTGGGCAGGGCAACGGAAGCCTTACTTTTAGCGGAAGACTTATGTTTAGTTGGCTTGGACGCAGGTCAGGGTCTGTGGGTTGCCCAACAAAAGGGCACCCGATGGACACTCTTCTATTCAGTGTGGAACAATGAGTGTACCGACTTTAGGGTATGTCCAGAGGCTGGCAAGTTGGACAGGATATTCTGGATGTTCACTCTGAACAATCTGTAGCTCCTGAAGGGAGCATTCAGGATGGATAGCTGAACATCCTGAGCAAACCTTGACACCCGCAGCCAGGAGTGCCTGTGAAAGCATACGCCAAAAACTGCCGCCCAAGTAGGAAACGTCCACAGTGTCATAGGCCGAGTGCAGGAGGTGACAGCTGATGTGCGACCCAGATTTGAGAGCCAGGAGGATCTGTTGGGTGGATAGTCCTTCAGGCAATGATTTCACCATCTCCATGGTCTGTTCCCACAGGACATCCTGATATTGGATCATGTGGACCATATAGTTAATAGTACTGATGGCCAAGTTGGCAGAGGTAAAAGCCCTCTTGCCAAAGAGGTCCAGCCTCCAGGATTCCTTGTCAGGAGAGACAGAACTCAGGTGTAACAGTCACTTAGTTGGGTCATGCGCCACACTGACTACCACCGAGTCCAGCTTCAGCTGTGCCCCCCAAAAAAGGCTTGCCCATGGGCACCTTGTATAATTTATCTGCCTTCCTAGGATGGCGAGAACAAGGTTCGGGCAGTGCCAGGTGACATTCTCAAATGTATCTATCAACAAGGGGACTACCAGAGGGAAAGAGTCCAGCAGCTTCAGGTAGGTGGCTAGCCAACGCCAGGAGGGATCCAGCTCCTCAGTTTTGAAAACCATGGTTGACTGGATCTGGCACATGACCCCATAAAATGATGGGTCATCAGGGGAGACCAGAGAATGTATTTGGGGGTTTCTTCCCCATCAGAAGAAACCATGGAGGGGAGGGGAGGGGGAAGAGCCCTCATCCCCATCATCACCAGACTCCTCAGACTGTTCCAGGGCCTGGAAGTCCAGATGATACTCTTCCTCATCTCTTGGGCCAATGGGAGGTGTATAAGGCACCAGCCAATGTGGGGTAGGTGGTGGGTCCCTGGGGATGTCAGGTGCCGGGTTGGGACATGCGGACCCACAAGGGGTTGGGTCTTGTGGAGGCAGACGTCTCACCATAAAGCCCCAAAGGGATGTCAGCACAGACTGAAAGTCCACATCATCGACATCAGGTAGCCCGGCAGCTTCGGTTGGGGAACTGGTGCCGGCATCGGTGGTGGAAGCATAGGAGCTGGCACAGGTAGAGAAGCCAGAGGAACCAGTGTAGGTTGAGGAGCCAGGGCTGACATTGACTGAGGGGCAGGCTGTGGCCAAACAGGTGGCAGAGGAAGCAGAGGCCTAACTGGTGCTGGTGTCAGGTAAGGAGAAACCGGTGTCAGCCGGAGGGAAGCGCTGGTGATGGGCACCAGAGGAGCAGGTCAAGGTGACCGAGGTATGGCTGGAGGAGATGCCCAGAAGGGCATAGGGTTTTCGGCCATGGAGGAGGTTGCCTGTGCCATTAAAGGTGCTGCATGGGCTGCAGAGAAACACCCGGTGCTCAACGGACCTGCGTCGGCTTGAGAGAAGCTGGCGAAGCCTCTTGACTGTAGCCCTGTCATGAGAAGGGAGCTGAACAGCAGGGGCTATGGGGACTAGGAGGTTCCAATCCCCAAGGAACCACTGCACAATAATGAGAGATTGGTGGATGGCACTGCCAGTGGTAGCCCTGTTGCTGAGAGGGCATGCAAGGCAGAAGAGGCCACCCCCGAGAAGGTGGCCAATCCTGATGCGATCTTGGACTCATGCGGGGACTGCGAGCAGGAGGAGGACCAGGGTTTTTCATGGTCCTCATCCTGGTGCTTGTGCATGCCACTGGATTTCCCCCTGGTTCCATGCTGATGACCTTCTGCTGCAGGTGGAATTCTTCTAGGGCCCGGTGTTGATGGTGTCGAGTGGCCTGGTTGAAGCCCTTACAGATGTCGCAGGCCTGGGTGTCGTGAGTAGGCCCAAGGCATCGGATGCAGGCAGAGTGGCTGTCTTTCTCCGGAAGCTGCTTCCCAAAAGCATACTTTGTCTTGGAGGCTCAGTAGGAAGACTAAGACGGGTCCAACATACAAAAAGAAGCAAAGAAAAATCGAAAAACTAGGGAAGGGAAAATAAAATTTGGGAAAAAAATGGTGGTCAACTGAAGCTTTTGGTGGTCTCTGGAGGTCTGACATGCGTTGGTCAATGGTAGGAAAAGAACTGAGGAGGAAGAGGGGCTGCCTACTGTTATAGGGTTGGCCAACGTCAGAGGATGACATCGGAATGGGCGGCCTCTAGAAAGACTGCTAACTAGAAACGTTTACGGGTGGTCCTAGCGCCTGACGGTGGTAGTTCCATAGGTGTGGCCTGCTGCCAGAGATACCACCAATGTCAGATCTCTTAGCTTTAGCCTGTATACTGGCTGCTGAGGAAACACTTAAAGGGGAAATACCACTTAAAAGGGCAATACCCCCACAAAAGTAAATACCTGAAGAAAATAGATGGGAAAGCCTATAACTGGGGTAGCGAGGAAGGGAGGGACTGATGCATAAATAGTGAAAGGAGACACCCCCTGGAAGCCCTGGACTATAGCCTTAAAATAACAGAAAACATAATTACCTGTGGCACAACTTATTTTATTTTATTTTTTTAAGAAAATCGGAGACCTTAAAAATAACACACCCTGAACTAAAAGGCAGACATGGCCCCCAATCCAAGCACAAGCAGCAGAAATGGGGAGAGCAGGTTAGTCAATTTGAAAGCTGCAGCTTAACAGGCAAGATTTTAATTTAGGGATGCTCCCTGTCACCAGGTAGCCCCAACCTGCTATGCAGAATTGCAGCCCCAAAGCCTAAAAGCTTAAAATGTATTCAGAGAAGCATGAGAGTTGTTTCCCCTTCAATGACACAGCGGAGAGTTGCTGCTGTCCAGAATCCTCATTTGCCCAACATTCCAAAGCTTTAGGCTGTGCCATTTCCCCTAGCAGGGGTGCACTATGCCCAAGTGTAATGAACACCCATTGCCAATGTGGAGTGCTACAGAAAATCTATGTGGGCAGAACAGTACAGTTTAAAATCCTGAATACAGGAACATATCCATTGCACCATTTCCAAATGGCAGGAAACCCCTGTAGGGAGACATTTCCTAAAATGCCTCGAGTCCAATCCAAGATACTGTACTTGAAATTGATGTAATAGAGAGAACTGGTCCTTTGCAGAGGAGAGGCAACGGATTAAACCTCTTACTCAGTAGGAGAGTACCTGGATACTTGAATTACACAGTATGAAACCTATGGGTCTAAATGAGCAATTAAACTTTAGGCCCTTCCTGTAAATTGCCCAGAGCTAATAGTGGTTTGAAACATGTAAAATGCTCCGAGTTTGTTTGTCTGCAGCCTTTCTGTTAACCTTGCTCATGCTTTTATGTACTTCTTCTCCTCTAGGTTCTATATAACTTGCAAATTCTGTCCAGCTTAGTTCACTTGTCCTCTTACAACCAAATCCACCAGGATCTAATTTGAAAATCAAAAGAGTGATTGCATGGCTCCCACTGAGTCTTTTCTACCTTTTGCCTTTTTCTCAGTTTCTAAATAGTAGGTTAGGTGCTACCTCTGATGCATCAATAGACACATAGAAGTTGACGGCAGATAATGACTGCAAGGCCCATCCAGTCTGCCCATTTCTTTTTCTACCTTATAACTGTGCCATCGGCCTTTGCTCTGTCAGTGGCCAATCTATTCATACTCATCTGTATTGCTCCCTTATGCCTATCCCAGGCCTGTTTGAAGCCCTGCACTGTATTCATAGCCCCCACTTCCTGAGGTAGGCTGTTCCATGCATCCACCACCCTTTCTGTGAAAAATAATTTCCTCACATTCCCCCTTAATCGGCCTCCCTCTAGTTTCATGCTATGTCCTCTTGTCCTGCTATTTTTCTTATATTTAAACATGTTAAACTCTTTCACCTTGTTAATGCCCTTAAGGTGTTTGAATGTTTCGATCACATCACCTGTCTCTCTCCCTCCTTTGCTCAAGGGTATACATATTGAGCTCCATTAATCTGTCCTCATAAGTCTTCTGATGCAGTCCCTGCACCATTTTGCTGTCTTTCTCTGACTGCCTCAGTTTGGTATTAATGTCCTTGTGGTGGCCTCCAGTACTGCACGCAGTACTTGCAGATGGGGCCTAACCAGTGTCTTGTAAAGAGGATTATTACCTTCCTCTTACAACTTGTGATACCCCTACTAATACACCCTAACTTCCCCCAAGCCTTACCTACTGCTTTAGAGGTCTGCTTGGATGATTTCAGATCATTGGTGATGATGATGCCCAAGTCTCTTTCTTCCTTTGTGACTGCCAGCAACTCCCCTCCCAGCCTATAGGTGGCTTCAGGGTTTCTCTTCCCTATGTGCATGATCCTGCACTTCTATGCATTAAATCCCAGTTGCCACTCTTCTGACCATTTTGCTAGTTTATCCAGATCTCTTCTCATTCTTCCCACCCCATCTGGATCATCTACTCTGTTGCAGATCTTGGTGTCATCTGCAACAGACAAGCCTTACCCTCTAGTCCATCTGCAATGTCACTAATGAAGATACTGAAGAGGACTGGCCCCAGGACTGATCCCTGAGGTACCCCACTTGTGACTTGCATCTCTTCTGACTGTATACCATTTACCACCACTCTCTGTTTTCTGCCCATCAACCAGTTTGCCACCCAGTTGACCAACTTGACCCACCCCGAGCCTACCCAGCTTATATATCAATCTACTATGTGGAACAGTGTTGAAAGCTTTGCTGAAGTCAAGGTAGGCGACATCAACTGCTCCCCCTTGGTCCACCACTCTGGTTACCTGGTTACCCAGTCAAAGAAATCTATGAGATTAGTTTGACAGGGCCTTCCTGTCGTAAACCCATGCTGTCTTGGATCCTGTGCCCCTATGGATTCCAGGTGTTGCACTATCCTTTCCTTAAGGAGTGCCTCCATAATCTTGCCCACTACTGAGGTAAGACTGACTGGTCTGTAGTTCCTGCCCTCCCTCACCACTCTTGTGGAGCGGGATCACATGAGCCCTTCTCCAGTCTTCTGGGACCTCTTCTGTGCTCAGAGACTCACTAAACAGTTCTGCTAATGGCTCTGCTAGTTCCACCCTTAGCTCCTTAAGTACCCTGGGATGTACTGTATGCCATCAGGTCCCATTGCCTTGTCCACCCTGAGCTTAGCGAGCTCTTGTAGGACCCTTTCTTTTGTGAAGGAAGTAATGCTCACCTCCCTCCCCCCTGTGTCCACGGTGCTGAGCTATGGGCCCTGCCCTACCTTCTCTTCAGTAAATACTGAGCAAAAGTATCTATTTAGGATAGATGCTTTTACAGGGTCCTCCTCCTCACATGCCCCCTTTTCTCCTTTGAGCTTAGCACTACCCCCTCTGGACTTTCTCCTTTCACTAATGTATCTATAGAAAGTCTTGTCACCTTCTTTTACTGTTCGTGCTAGTGTTTCCTCAGTTTGGGACTTTGCCTGCCTTACTGCCTTCCCTGCTTCCCTTAGGGCAGTTTGGTACGCCTTCCTATCTTCATCCCGTTGTGTTCCCTTATATTTCCTGAAGGCCAGCCTTTTGGCTCTGACCTTTTCTGCTACTGTATTTGAGAACCAAAGTGGTTTCCTTCTTCTTTTGCACTTCTTTTTCTGTCTTACACTATGGGATATTGCTTCAAGTATTGCATCCTTAATGCTTGCTCACTTTGCCTGTACCCCTTCCCCTGTGTTTCTTTTTGTCAGGGCTAGCTTAACTCTCTTGGCCATCTTATCAAAGTCAGCTCCTCTGAAGTCCCATATTTTTGTCTTGGAATGGGATGATTTAGATGTAGTGGCCAAATTGTACCATACCATGTGATGGTCACTGGCCCCCAGGTGACCTTCTACTTGGAGATCTGTGATCTCTTCCCTGTTTGTCAGTACTAGATCTAGGATAGCCCTGTCTCTTGTGGGTTGTTGTACTGTAACTGTACTATATATTTTGTTATGATACAATTGTATAATGATAACCCTTGTAAATATTAACAGTCTGTATACTTTTATTAACTAGTTTGCTATTTTTGTATTGAAGAGAACATTTATTACTGCACGTATAGTGGTGTGTATATTGCCTTAAAACAAACCAACTGCTTTTTGCCATGTCACTCAAGCACTGTATTTAAAGGCGTAACACCTGCCCTAAGCCACACACCCTGAGAAAAACTTGGAAAGAGTCAAAGTGCTGGAGCTTAAGGCATCAACCTGTTAGTGTTTTACCAATGTAGCAGGAATGCTATTTGGATGCATTTTGCACAAAGTTCTTATTTTCTCTGATACTGTTCAATAATTGTTGATCCTGGTATTTCAGGCACAGTTAGCACCATTTGCCTTAATAAATCTCAATGGCACAGCATTTTTCTTCTCCACCTGCATTTCTTTCTCTGTTCAAGTGCCTCGCCTTTTGGACTGTGTATTTGAGTGTATGGGCTGGCCGCCCCATCTACTGAGTACCAGCTCAGCACCAGTAGCATTGTGGATGCCTCCCCTCATGAAAAGTTCAGATAGGCCCAAGGCCTGGAACTCTAGCCACTCAGGAACCAGGACTACAGGTGCAGAGACTGAATGTCTGGGTGCAGAAACATTTCCCCCTTATCTTGCCAGCAGGTCGGGTACAGTGGAAACCATCAGGTGGACCCGCTGCTGAGGCAGTACTGGTAGTGGAACTGCCAGGGTCATTCTGGAGCTATTGGGGTCACAATCATCATCCTAACATGTCTTGAGCACCACCTAGTGGACGAAAGGGAAGGGAGGAAAGGCATATAGAAGGCAGAGGGTCCGGTGCAGGCAAAAGGCATCTCCTGTCATCATTCCCATCTATGGGGGGGCAAGCACAGAACAGCCTCAGTTTTCTGGTCTCCCAAAAGCAAACTAAGTTCACCAGAGGTGTGCCCTATGGGGTAAACAGCTGTGTCACCACATTCTGGTGCAGTGACCACTCATGCAGCTTCTTGCCCACTCAGCTGACAGCATCTGCCAACTAGTTGTCCTATCCCATGACATGAACTGCCAGAAGAGCTGCCTGCAGGATACGCACTTGTGACCAGAGGTAGAGGGACTCCTTACACAAAGGAAAGAGTGCAACCTGCCTTGCCTGTTGAGGCAGAACATGGTGATCATGTTGTCAGTCTGGACGTGCATGACCAGACCCCGAAATCAGCGGAATGAATTCTGTCAGTGCTATATGCACTGCCCAGTGCTCTGGCATACTGATGTGACATGTGACATCAGGCCTCGCTGGGTGACCAGAACCCATGGGCTCTTTGGTCGGACACATGAGCTCTCCATACCACTAGAGACACATTTATCATCAGGGTAACAGGCAGCCAAAGGGAATTCTTTCCTCAAGGTTCTGGGGACTCAGTCATCAATCAGTGGTGTCCTGCAACGGCTGCATCACCAGGACTGGCTGGTCCAAGTGACTGTGGGCCTGAGACCACTGGCACCCCAATTCCCACTGGGGGGGGGGGATACGAAGAAGGCCCAACAGGCCATGCCTGTTGATGCTGAGAAGTACCCTAAGAGCCAGAAGAATTCCAGCCAGGTGTAATTCTTCAACCCAAAATGATCATGCACAGTATGTAAGACCCAGCACCTGGTCCCCAGGCAAGCGAGCTATGACTCGGAGAGAGTTGTTCAGATGAACTTTATCACATGTGCAGGAACCAGTCTGGACTTGACCAGGCTGACAAAGGGGCAGAGGTCGGGGAAGGTCTGGAGAGCCAGATCCCTGGATCATGCCACAGCTTCCTTGGAAATGCCCACAATGAGTCAGTCGTCCAAGTGGGCAGACCCTGACACCCCAGCATCTGAAGTAAGCCGCCACAACTGAAAGGCACTTGGTGAAGAACCTGTATGCCAAAGACAGGTTGAATGGCACAAACCTGAACACGTGGAGGACCCCCTCCACATGGAACTGAAAGTACTGGCAAGGGGACAGATAGACTGGAATGTGAAAGAAGGCACCCAGGAGGTCCAGGGAACAGAACCATGCCCTGGCCTCCAATGATGGTATGATCTGAGATGTCAACATACCAGGGTACACAATCTACAGGAGGGACAGGGAGGGAAGACGAGGAGGAGGAGGAGTAGCTTTCTATGTAAGGGAAGATATCAAAGCAACAGAACTAAAGGGTAAGCAGGGAGGAGAGGAGGCGCTGTGGGTCACCCTGGAGACTGGAAATGGCACCACAATCTGCACAGGAGTTGTATATAGACCCTCGTCTCAGGGGGAGGAAATGGACAAGGAAATGATAGAAGGCATTCTTAGGACGGCAGAGAAAGGGCAGATATTGCTGATGGAGGACCTGAATATGCCAGATGTTAACTGGGGCACCTTTGCTGCAGTCACATCCAAGAGCAGGGCCATTCTCAATGCCCTACAGGGGGCATGCCTCAGACAGCTAGTTTTGGAACCCACTCAGGAGGGAGCAATCTTAGACCTGGTACTCCAAAAGGAGGGCGGAGAGAGGATCTCCGATCTTGAAGTGGGTAGCCATTTGGGAACAAGTGACCATCATACAGTGTGGTTCATGATAAACTTAGCTGTAGAGTCAAGCCATACAAAAGTGAAGGTACTGGACTTCAGGAGGGCTGATTTTTTTTTCAAAATGAGAGAGAGTGCCTTAGAAAAGAACTAGCGAACAGGCAAGAAGGTGGGGTGGAGCAATAATAGGGAAACATCAAAACCACCATCACAGAGGCAACAAGCCTTGTGTGAAGCAAATAAACAAATCAAAACAAAAGAAAAACACTATGGTTCTCAAAAGAAGTGGCGGGGAAGGTTAGGGAGAAAAATATAGCATTCAGGAAGTATAAGGAAACACAGAAGGAGCAGGACAGAGAACTGTACCAGTTAAAGCAGAAGGAAGCGGGGAAGGCAGCCAGAATAGCAAAGGCCCAAACCAAGGAAAAGATAGCCAACTCGGTTAAGAAGGGGGATAAAACATTTTATAGGTACATTAGGGAGCAAAGAAAGACTAAGGCAGGGATACTGAGGATGAATAAAGAGGAAGGTGGTTGGGCAGACAACGACAGTGAAAAAGCAGGGATACTGAGTACCTCCCCTAGCAAATAACCTTTACAAAGCATGAAAATTGCCTTGGCCTTAGATCTTTAATCCACTAGACTCAGTTGCTTGCAGGCTACTGATAAGCTGTAACAGCTTAGCAGCTTGTATTGGTCACTGGGCTACTTGAGTGGCTTCACTTTACCACAAAGTTCCATCATGTGGGGATTTATATGGCTCCTCTTAGAAGCCATTGGATTGCCAGCAGACCTAGCAAGACTAAAAGGTATGAGCTTCCTGCATATTAATGTATGCAGCTTGTTAAAAAGTTCACCTTGATCCAAGCTTCGGTGAATCACACCTCTCCTGATGTACTAGTGATCTCCGAATCCTGGCTTAGACCTGCCACCCCTGATAGGGAAGTAAACATCCCCAACTATGCCCTGTTCAGAGCTGACAGGCAAACTAGAGGAGGAGGAGGAGGAGGGGTGGCTATATATGTCAAGAACAAGTTTGTGGCTTCCTGCATTGCCTCATCATCTGTCGCTAATGAATTTGAATGCCTAATACTCAAAGTGGAGATTACACAGGCTAGCGCACTTTGTGTAATAGGATGCCATAGGCCTCTGTTCGCTGGTTCACAGCTTCTGTCATACCTAAGTTACAGGTTGGGACAAGGTCTGCCAGAAACTACTATCCTAGGGGACTTTAATCTTGACTGGCTCTCCACTGCACCAGCTACGCTTGCATTCTTCTGTGATGCCCATGGGCTGACTCAATTTATTGTTGATCCAACACGCCATAATATAAAGAACCCCAGTAAAAGTACCCTACTGGATGTATTCATGGTGAGCAACCCCTATCTTTTTTCCCATGCTGGTACTTTCTTCTCAGACGTCAGTGACCATTGCTTTATTGCGGTAGTAAGATCAGCCAGCAAATCGTCACCCACAACAAAGTTCTCTATGAAGAGATCCAGAGGTAACTTCAACATATTCACTTATCTTAATGAGCTTAAGCACTCCCTGTGCTGGCAGGATTTTTACCTGGCTAAAATGGTTACTTCTGCTTACAATATCTTCCATGACATTGTGTCGGGGGCCCTCAATAAGCATGCTCCCTTGACTAAAGTTTGCGCAGGGAATAAAACCTGTAAATGATTCTCCCCTGAAATCATGTCTATGCTCCTAGAAAGGGATAAGCTTTGG
This sequence comes from Neoceratodus forsteri, assembly GCA_016271365.2. Lineage (NCBI taxonomy): Eukaryota > Metazoa > Chordata > Ceratodontiformes > Ceratodontidae > Neoceratodus > Neoceratodus forsteri. Next base: position 718,979,057 of record CM057450.1, read on the forward strand.
AAAAAAGCACGCAGACTGAACACTCCTAATGATTGGAGTCAGTTCAGGAGGATAAGAAACTTATGCACAAAATCAATCAGAGACTCAAAGGCTACTTTTTTCCGCTCTGAACTCGACTCTGCTGCCAAGAGCCCAACTAAATTCTGGAACACTGTTAAGGACCTGTTGGTTCACTCCCCAGGAAACTCCCTTCCAACCAAGATTATCTCTGGCAATTCAACTATCAGCAAAAGGATGGAAATCTTAGATTCTTTTAATAACCATTTTGCCACAGCAGGCCTGGCGTTTGACAACTCCCCAGCATGCATGCTACTCTCCCAGGTTGATAACCACCTTTCTGAATCCTTGGCTACTTTCTCGCTATTTACGCTTCAACCTGCTTCATTAAACGAGGTTGAGGACCTCTTGTTACAGCTGGACATTAGAAAAAGTGCTGGTGCCGACATCTTAGACCCATACTTCTTAAAGATTGCCTATCATGTCCTAGCCATGTCTATTACCCACCTATTTAATTTATCTTTGTCTCAGGGTATTTTGCCACCTGTATGGAAGACAGCGCATGTCATCCCTCTGTTCAAATCAGGCGACCCCTGCGATCTCAACAACTATAGGCCAATTTCTTTCCTCCCAGTTTTGTCCAAACTTCTGGAAAAAATTGAAAATGCACAGCTGAGATCTTACCTTGAAACAGTGAATTTATTAAATCCTATGCAGTCTGGATTCAGAGCTAAACAAAGCACTATCACAGCCCTTACTAAAGTAACCAATGATTGGCAGCGTGATCTTGATTACAGAAACTTTATCTGTGCTGTTTTCCTGGATCTAAGCAAGGCCTTCAACACCGTCAACCATAGCCTGCCCCTTTCCTTCTTATGAACTATAGGTATGGACTCCTCCTCACTGCGCTGGTTTACTGACCATCTTACAGGGTGCCTCCACCAAGTTAAAGCTGAAGGAGATCTGTCTGCTCTTAAACCTCTCCAAAGAGGGGTGCCTCAGGGATCTATATTAGGTCCTCTTCTATTTGCAATCTACATTAACAATATTGACAGCTGCATTAAAAATGCCAGCATTCATCTGTTCGCATATGATACAGTCCTCTATGTAAGTCGCCCAATGCCTGAAGCTGCCTGCAACGATCTCCAGTCTGAATTCAATCTTTTGCAAAGCCAACTACTTCATAAAAAGCTACTTCTCAACACCAAAAAAAACTAAAGCGATGCTCTTCTCTCCATTTATCCATGCAGCAAACCCAGTGTCCAGTGGGTCAGTTCCCCAGATTACCACAATCCTAGGGAAAAAATCAGAATTTGTCACAAAATTTAAGTATCTGGGAGTATGGACAGACCACAGACTCTCCTTCATCGAACACGTTGAGGACTTGCTATAAAAACTCCGACAGAGGTTAGGACTCTTCTTTAGAATCAACCAATTTCTCACCAGAGATGCCAAGCTACGGTTGGTCCAATCAACTTTTCTATCGCTGGTTGATTATGCAGATTTCCTTTACAGCCAGTGTCCCAGCTCCTACTTGGCAAAACTGGACACGCTTTACCATAGAGCCTTGAGGTTTATCACGGGGCTCCCTTTTGCCACGCATCACTGTGCCCTGTATGCGGCCGTGGGGTGGACTTCCCTCAAGTTTAGGCATGACAGAAATGCCACACTTTGGACCTTTAGAGCTATCTCTAAAAAACCACCTCACTATATCTCCTACTGTCTACCCCTAAGTGTAATAGGGAATTATGCACTAAGAAGCTACTCATTTATCACACTTAAAGTGCCTAAGGCAAAATCTCGCTTTGGCAGAGCAGTCATAAGCTGTGTGCTGGCTACCTATGGAACAATCTGCAATAAACTCTCAAATTGAGCACTTTTGTCTGTCTGACTGCATTTAAGACATTATATTCCTGCACAATCAAAGAAGTGTGTAACTGCTTCCTGCATCCAGGACCTGTATCAGTGTCTGCCCTGGTACCTTTCCCCGCATGGACTCGCCCATAAGGAACTGACACTTTGCTTTGCCTCCCTCCCAAGCCCTAGATGTCCTACCTCCCAGATCCCTCTGCCTTATTGACTTTACATCCAAACATCTCTCCTAGTCTCCCTTCTTCGGGTAGGAGCTTTCCTCACCCTCTGGCTGAGAGAACCTTCCTGCCCATTCCCCTTTCTACCCCTCGTCTCCAGTGTTTCTACTTTATTCCCTTACTCTACCCCAGCACTCTAACCTTCCCCTACCCTGTTCTGTACTTGACACCCTCCTAGTCCTTCCCCTCCCTCCCTCCCCTCTTCGACCCCTCTGCTGCCCTAGTGTATTCCTTTCTACTATATTTGTTAACCCTGCTCTCTTTGCTGCTTTTAGTTACTTTTGTGCATGTACATGCCTTCTACACCTTGTCTCTTGCCTGTATTATTCCAAGTTTGTATGAACTTATATGTTATCATATTTATGCCCAGTATTATATTTGTACCTATTTTTACCTGATTGTAAATACTTGTGTTGCCTTGTATAAATATTTGACTATGCTCCACCTCAGTCCATCTTGTAAATGAGCATTGCTCAACGATGACCACCTGGATAAATACATTTTGACTGACTGATTGATTGATTGATTGAATACTTCTGCTCAGTATTCACAATGGAAGAGCAGGGGGAGATACCTAATCCAGTCAATAGAAACACTCTGGATAGGGGAGTTTATATTAGTCCTTTCACAGAAGAAAGGGTTCTGAAAGAACTCTTAAAACTGAAGGTGGATAAAGCAATGGGGCCTGATGGGATTCACCCCAGAATTCTAAAAGAACTAAGGAAGAACTAGTAACACCACTGACCACCCTTTTTAATAAATCACAGGAGGATGGTATGATACCTGAGGACTGGAGGAGGGTGGATGTGATTCCCCTTCACAAAAGTGGGAGCAAGACAGAGGCAGAAAACTACAGACCTGTCAGTTTGATCTCAGTGGTAGGGAAAATGATGGAATCACTTCTGAAGAAAAGAACTGTTGAGTACCTAGAGGCCAGTGGGGCACAGGACCCAAGGCAGCATGGATTCACAGCAGGAAGGTCATGTCAGATGAATCTAATTGATTTCTTTGACTGGGTGGCCAAAGTAGTAGACCAGGGAGGGGCTGTGGACATGGTCTACCTAGACTTTAGCAAGGCATTTGACACAGTCCCGCACAAAAGATTAATAAACAAATTAGCCAGCCTGGGAGTGGGTCCCAGGTTGTTAGCCTGGGTGAAACACTGACTGGACAACAAGACACAGAGGGTAATAGTAAATGGAGTCCACAGTGAAGAAAGGGGGGTTACTAGTGGGGTACTGCAGGGTTCAGTACTGGGACCGGTCCTTTTTAATGTCTTTACAAGTGACATTGCAGAGGGACTGGAAGGAAAAGTATGTCTCTTTGCAGGTGACACAAAGATCTGCAACAGGGTTGATATGCAAGGTGGGGTGGAAAGGATGAAAAGGGACTTGGCAAGGTTGGATGAATAGTCAGATGTATGGCAGCTTAGATTCAACGCAAAGAAGTGCAAAGGAATGCATCTGGGAAAAAAAACCCAGAGGAAGAGTACACAATGGAGGGGTGAGATACTGACAACAACAAAAAATGGAAAGGGACCTGGGGGTAGTCATATCAGACGACCTAAAGGTAGGCCAGCAATGTGAGAAAGCAGTAAGGAGGGCTGGGGGGATACTGGGATGTATAGGGAGAGGCATCACCAGTAGAAAACAGGAAGTTGTTGGCCCTCTGTACAGACAGTTGGTAAGACCACATCTGGAGTACTGTGTACAGTTTTGGAGACCCCATCTCCGCAAAGACATAGACAGGGTGGAGGCTGTCCAGAGGAGGGCAACCAAAATGGTGCAGGGTCTGCACCAGAAGACATATGAAGAAAGACTAAAGGAGCTTAAGATGTACAGCCTCGAGGAAAGGGAGGGGCATGATAGAAACTTTCAAATACCTCAAGGGAATCAACAAAGTCCAAGAGGGTAGCATCTTTCAGAAAAAGAGATATGCAAGAACAAGGGGGCACAATTTGAAGATAATGGGGGGATGGCTCAGAGATAATGTGAGGAAATATTTCTTCACAGAGAGGGTTTTAAATGCATGGAACAGCCTTCCTGAGGAGGTCGTAGAGTTAAAAACAGTGGAGGAATTCAAGAATGCATGGGACAGACATAAGGCAATTCTAGCGGGGGGTAGTAGGCAGTAGGCTGTTGGTTAACTACGATCTGCAGCTTATCCGTTAGGTATGGAAATGGGCAGACTAGGTGGGCCAAGCGGTCCTTATCTGCCATCAGATTCTATGTTTCTATGTTTCAGAGTGACCACACAGGACTTTCTGCTGTGAAAGAACTTGCTCAGGTCATGCACAACCAAAATGGGGCACCAATCACCCTGTCTGCTTCGTTACCAGGAACTACTGAGACATGTAACCCTGTGATACCACGGTATACGGGACAGACTCTATCACACTACACTTCAGGAGCTGAGCGATTTTGTTCCGCAGTGCAGGCAGTGTGTCTGCAGGCACCCTGACCTCCCTAGGCATACAGGGTTGGTGAAAGAGGAGCACCTAAAACTTGAAAGGCAGATCATAACCCACCACTTCTAACAGCCAGTTTTCCAAGTGTAACCCTTTGTTACCCGGGGTTACTAGAATCCCAGTAAGACCTAGTGGTAGGCAGGGAAGGCAGCTTGTGAAACTCCAGTTGAATGGATTTCACACTGTCTCACTCTGTTCTCAGTCTCAGCTGAGACTGACAGATGACATCACCAATAGAACTGTCGCAGCTGCATAAGCCACATTGGAATCTGCAGCAGAGGGAGTTAGATAGAACATTGGGAGTTTTCAAAGTCAGTGTTCCTGTTTACCTTCTGTAAGAGAAGGAGGTGAGAGTCCAGTTTTGTTTTCAAAGAGGAAGGAGCAGTTCCAGTTTTGCCTTCAAGTGGTGGAGACCGCTGTTCGGGTCTCAGTGCCCCTCCCTCCGGGGAGTAAAGATCCCCATGTAGATTCCAGGGGCAATCCCCTAATTTCTGCAGAAGAAAGAAAGCTGCCTATTTCAGTTTCAGTTTGTGTTTGGAAAGTGGGAAGAGTTGTACTTCGCCTGTGGGGCACCTGCAACAAAAAGGGTGAGTGTTTGCTCTAATATGAGAGGGCAAAAAACGTGTTTCTTCAGCCTGGGATATGTGAAGAAATCTGGGATTTGAACTACTATTTGGGAGGCCTACAGTACTAGGACAAACAAATGGAGTAGTGTCAAAAGCTAGAGTGTTGTGTGAATTCAAGTAATATTGTAGAGGGGGTGCGACAGTTCATCCACCATTTAATCTACATTACGAAGTTTCAGTTTTCCAGAGAAATGGCCGGGTATGGGCTGTAGGAGTTGGAGGTGGGAACACCCCCCATCTTTAGTAACCAGGTCCACCTCTACGGATTTCTGCTGTGATTGCTACTTGCCTCATGCGCTTGGCCAGTGATGAGGGAAGTACCCAGACGTGGGTCGCAAATGGGAAAATCTCTCTAGGGGTCGCAGACTCTAAGTGGTGTGGGGAGCCACAACAAGGGTAAAGAAAATTTGCTTTGTGAGATGGGAGTCAGAAGAAGTAAGAAGGAAATCTCTCTAGGGGTCGCAGACTCTAAGTGGTGTGGGGAGCCACAACAAGTAAAATGGGTTCATTCTTCCAATGGACCGTCAGTCAAGTGGCTGGCAGGGGAGCCGGGCCAGTCGGGCTATGTACCCAAAGCTCATGCAAGTCCGGGCTGTGTGCCTGGTGGGTCCAGAGCCTGAAAACAGTAGAAATGGTTCATTCTTCCAGTGGACCACCTTGTAGAATCTAATCTGCATTATCAGTAAACGTAGCCCCATGGGGGTCCATCTATGCTTTGTTGTGTTCAGCTAGCTGTGAATAAAAGCCACACTGTAAAATCCCATTCCTGGTTCTGGACATTACAGTTATTGCTTCCTGAGTTCGGATTTACTTGGGTGCCCCTGTGCAGAGTAGCCAAACCTAGGTCCCCTTGTGCCAAGTAACCTCATCCTCCCCGAACCCAGGTCCCCACCAGGTATTGCTGCCAGCGCCAACAGCATGCCACCTGTCATTTTGGTAAAAAGGCAGGGGTGAGGGGTTACAAAAATGGAGGCACCGCTTTGGATTTGTTCGGGAAGGAAGGTGCTTGGGCAAGGGGGCTAGTGTTTTGGCTATCTGGCAGTGGGTAGCCCAAAAAGCTGAAGCAATTTCCCTAGTGTGTTGCTGTGTGCTGTGAATCTTGTGCTGCTGTTTAAAAAATGCCAACTGTTTACCAAGGAGTTGTTAAGCCAAAGAGTGTGCCCCTGTCCTGCATCATCAAAATTGTTTACAGCGTTTTTGCCTGCTTTAAAAATGAACTGTGGTAAATAAAAGTGCGGAAGACTAGGGGTAGCAACAAAGAAATTGTGCCCTGGACGTTTGAAATGCTTTTAAAATGAATTCTTGTGAAGAAAAGCGTGGAAGACTAGGGGTAGCAACAGAGAAATTATGCCCTGGACATTTGAAATGCTTTTAAAATGAATTCTTGTGAAGGAAAGTGTGGAAGACTAGGGGTAGCAACAGAGAAATTATGCCCTGGACGTTGGAAATGCTTTCTGTGTGACTGGAGAGACTGCAGAGTTAATGGCTATGTTGAATGGCTGAAATGGGCTCCCGCCATGGAGTCAGTTGGAAAAAAAAAAAAGTGCATTCTGCAGTTTAAATTTGCCTGCTCGACGATCGCCGTGAGGAGAAGAGCCCTCGTGAGGAAGAAGAGGCTCATTTGCATGGCGTCGTGTGGTTGGTCAGGCTGCAATTGGTCCCGCCCCTCAGCCAGCTCTACAGAGACTGCCTCAGCATTCGAGAGGAAGACAGAGTGGAGTGCGTGTACTGGCAGTGGAGGAGTGTCACGGAGTATTCAAAGCGCTGTAAACAGTTTAAAAATTGACTGGTTTGTTTAAAATCGGGCTCAACCCGCAAATCGATCGTGGAAATAGCGAGTTTGGTGGTTAAAACGACGATCGCTAAGACTGCCCGCCCGTTTGTGTACAGAGGCCTTAAAAAACTGGCTGCAGGCCATTTTACCCCATCGCAGCAAATTGCTACTGATCACAGTAAGTAAACAACCCAAAAACTGCTCAAACAGTGATTTTCAGTTATGCCATATAAAATGTGTGTGCAGCAGTGTAGTCGCTTTGCAAGTAACGACTGTGTGAAGTCCTGCCAGCAAGTGCAAGTCTGTTAAGCCATTGAATGTGTGCATAGTAAGTGAATTAGCCTCAGTTTAAAGTTTGCAGCCAGAGAGAGACTGTGGGTTGTAGCAAAATGCAACACTAGTAGAAGCAGGCAATCCTGAGCTAAAACCTGAAGCTTTTAAGGGACTGTGAATAAAAAATGTTATCAGCTTGGAAAAGTCCAAGGAAAATCCTGTAAATGTGTGTAAAGCCAGATCAGAGCAAGTTGTGCAGTTTGAGTAAAAGTTATCAGTAGCTGGTGTAAATCGGGTGCGCAGTGGCTTGACCCAGATTCTAAATGTTGATGCACAGGAGTGCTGCCGCCGCCATTACAGGGTGGGGGAGTAAAGTAAACACAGCAGCAGAGGAGCCATTTTAAAGCTACAGAGTGTGTTAATTAAAATGGGACTTTCAGTTACAGTGAACTTTTGTTTATTTTTCTGCAGTTATGGCCTCAGGACCAGCTCGTTACCCGGATCATGCCCAGGTTGCAGTAACAGCAGCAGTAAATAGACTGAGAGATATTGAAAAGTGGTGCTATGGAGGGCAACTGCCTCCTGATGTGGCAATTCCTAATTATCCAGTGCGTGTATGCCAAATATGCTTGAGTGCTGGAAGGGACGCCTTCATGATTCCTCACTGTGCTGGATGCCTACAAAAATATGGCTTGTATAAAGCGCCTCCAATTCGTTTGGCCCCCACATGGACAAAAATTCAGGAATCTGCAGTTGGCAGCACACAGCACCAGGCGGAGCCTGTGGAGGAAGATCCCTCGGGGGAGTGTGGCACAAAGCTAGAGGGTGCAGAGTTAGAGAGAATCAGAAGTTGAAGTTTTGGATGCTGGATCTCAGAAAGAAAGTTCGGATAAAGCATCAATAGACCCCTGGGTGGGGGGGGCCTAGCCCAAGTCTCTTAGGTGAAGATGAGATGCGGGAGGCCTTTGAATGGGAGGTGTTGACCTCCGCGCCTAGTGATGAATGGATAGTCTCAGGGGTGAGAACGACCGCTCACTCCTGGGCTCAGATCCTCAGTGAAGAGGAAGATGAGGGGGAACCTATGTGGCCTTGTGAGAAAGGAACGGGTACACAGCTTCAAGATCTTGCCTCGGAGGAATGTGTTGAAGAAGGTGGTGATGCCACTGCCCTGGCTTTACAGGAGGAAGAAGTCAGGGATCCGTTTCTAATTTCCTTGAGAATGCGAAGCTGGCAGAACCAGGACTGGCCACCCCCAAGCCAGGCCAGTGGTCTCAGATTGACCAAAGCAAGTAAAGAGGAGAGACTGGTTCGTAGAAAGGCAAATGAGATCTATGGTATGACCTTTCCTACCTTTCCTCGAAAAGTCTGGGAAGAGATTGAGAACTGCAGGAAATCCTGGATCTGGGATGAAGCAATGAAAAGTGTGCATCCTGGGGCCAACCAGCATGTAAAGAATAGACTGTTCCACGAAAAGTATACCCAGTGGAAGAGAGGCAGGACACTGTTTATGGACAGAGTGAAAATAGTGGATGGACAGCGATGTGAAATCTCCCACTGTGTGAATTATGTGCGCCCAGACGGGGTAATAATTCAAGCCCCTGACCCCCGGTACTATTGGCCTCAGTGCAAGGACCTCCCAGCAATTAGGCCCGTGCCTACAAAATGGAGAGCCGAGCAATGGTAGTCAATACTGCCACACTAGACTGTGAAGTGCCCTTATTGATCCGCCAATATGAATAACCAGGACTCAGGTGCCCCACATTCATCAGTCTACAGTGTACTGTCCTGTCCAGCAACCATCCACTGGCCCCCCAGATGACTTCAAATCCAGAGAGGACACCAACCCAGCTGTTTCCTGTTCATCACCTGGTAATCGGATGACGTTGGACCAGCTGTTTTCCTTTTTGTTCCTGTTCTAAGGTTCCATCTCCAGAGATGGCAACCACCCAGCTGTTTCCAGATGTGCCCTTCTGTGGTTCCCGGAAGATGTCCGCCCAGCTGTATCAGAAGAAATGCTGCCAGGGAGAGTCTTCGGCTGCGGGGCAGGTTCGTGCAGAGTCTTGTACTACAAATGGCTGGTAAGTCCGAAACTTTCCTATCTTTATGACATTGCAGTATACACCCTACACTACAGACTTCAAAAATGTGTGAACTGTCCGCGAAGACTCTCCCCTTCGGGACTTTGGCCTGTTAGAACTGTGCTTCACCGGGCTCCGGCCCAGGAGAGACTCTTTATTGGACTAGCCTTCGGGCCTTGTGGTCACTAGTTGGGACTTTTAGGGCACTCCATCCCCCCAAATGTGTATTGTAAATAATGTCATTGTTGTATTCTAATGTAAATACTGTTTTTCTACCCTTTTTCTAAAAAATCTTTTTGGGATTTTTCAGTGTTTTGTATGGTAGGGTTTAGGTAGGCTGTGTATGCAGATTAGGAGTGTGTTTTGTTTTGTTTTGTTTTTTTCTTACAGGTGTTCCTGGGAAGACAGAAGAGAAGACAAGAAGAGGAGGAGGGGCTCATCGGAGTTCCTCGTCAGTGCTTTATTGTGTAGAAATTTAAAATACTGTGGTGTTATTGTTATGGTTATTGCTGTATTAACCCTTTCCTTCCACAGGTGTGGTTGTGGGGGTAGGGAGGAGGCAGTAATGTGGTATTTTAATGGGGTGGTTGCAGGCTGCCCAAGGTCGGGGAGGTCCCCGGTTTTTTTTGTTTTGGGAATATTATGTTAGAGGTAGATAGGTTTTCCCTAGAGGGTTAGGGGGGATAGACAGGCTGTGGTCCTGAATGGCCATTGGGACTGCAGTACTGATCTATCAGGGCTATGCTCTGGATAGTTCTACCAGAGCCACTAGGTGTCCATAGTAAGTGGATAGAGTAGAGGCTGACATGTCAGCTACAGGCCTCTAGGCCCTTAGTGTTGCCTGCCTGTGCTTGCACATGGTAGGAGGGGGCCTGATCACCCCTCTCCACAGGTAGCACACAGGGTGGGATGGCCTAAGGCCGGGTACATAATGACTGGGGACAGTCATTTTCCTGGTCAAGGGCGAGTGTAACCCCTTGTTACCCGGGGTTACTAGAATCCCAGTAAGATCTAGTGGTAGGCAGGGAAGGCAGCTTGTGAAACTCCAGTTAAATGGATTTCACACTGTCTCACTCTGTTCTCAGTCTCAGCTGAGACTGACAGATGACATCACCAATAGAACTGTCGCAGCTGCATAAGCCACATTGGAATCTGCAGCAGAGGGAGTTAGATAGAACGCGTTGGGAGTTTTCAAAGTCAGTGTTCCTGTTTACCTTCTGTAAGAGAAGGAGGTGAGAGTCCAGTTTTGTTTTCAAAGAGGAAGGAGCAGTTCCAGTTTTGCCTTCAAGTGGTGGAGACCGCTGTTCGGGTCTCAGTGCCCCTCCCTCCGGGGGGAAAGATCCCCATGTAGATTCCAGGGGCAATCCCCTAATTTCTGCAAAAGAAAGAAAGCTGCCTATTTCAGTTTCAGTTTGTGTTTGGAAAGTGGGAAGAGTTGTACTTCGCCTGTGGGGCACCTGCAACAAAAAGGGTGAGTGTTTGCTCTAATATGAGAGGGCAAAAAATGTGTTTCTTCAGCCTGGGATATGTGAAGAAATCTGGGATTTGAACTACTATTTGGGAGGCCTATAGTACTAGGACAAACACATGGAGTAGTGTCAAAAGCTAGAGTGTTGTGTGAATTCAAGTAATATTGTAGAGGGGGTGCGACAGTTCATCCACCATTTAATCTACATTCCAAAGTTTCAGTTTTCCAGAGAAATGGCCGGGTATGGGCTGTGGGAGCTGGAGGTGGGAACACCCCCCATCTTTAGTAACCAGGTCCACCTCTACAGATTTCTGCTGTGATTGCTTCTTGCCTCATGCTCTTGGCCAGTGATGAGGGAAGTACCCAGACGTGGGTCGCAAATGGGAAAAACTCTCTAGGGGTCGCAGACTCTAAGTGGTGTGGGGAGCCACAACAAGGGTAAAGAAAATTTGCTTTGTGAGATGGGAGTCAGAAGAAGTAAGAAGGAAATCTCTATAGGGGTCGCAGACTCTAAGTGGTGTGGGGAGCCACAACAAGTAAAATAGGTTCATTCTTCTAATGAACCGTCAGTCAAGTGGCCGGCAGGGAAGCCGGGCCAGTCGGGCTGTGTACCCAAAGCTCGTGTAAGTCTGGGCTGTGTACCTGGTGGGTCCAGAGCCTGAAAACAGTAGAAATGGTTCATTCTTCCAGTGGACTGCCTTGTAATACCTAATCTGCATTATCAGTAAACGTAGCCCCATGGGGGTCCATCTATGCTTTGTTGTGTTCAGCTAGTTCTGAATAAAAGCCACACTGTAAAATCCCATTCCTGGTTCTGGACATTACAGTTATTGCTTCCTTTGTTCGGATTTACTTGGGTGCCCTGTGCAGAGTAGCCAAACCTAGGTCCCCTTGTGCCAAGTAACCTCATCCTCCCCGAGCCCAGGTCCCCACCAGGTATTGCTGCCAGCGCCAACAGCATGCCACCTGTCGTTTTGGTAAAAAGGCAGGGGTGAGGGGTTACACAAGGTAATGACTGACCACTGTGAAAAGAAGTGGAGGAGCTGCCCCCCCCCAACAACCAGGAGTTGTGACAGGGACTGAGAGGGGAGAATGGCAGCCCACAAACCATAAATTAGCAGCCTTGGAGTGGGCTCTGGCTGTTGGGCACTGGATGCGCAACCACCCACCCCCTTTTCTTGCCCTGACCTCACAACTTGGACTTCGGGTGATACTGTTGGAACTGCCTCTGCTACTGAGGCTGCTGCTGCTGTTGGTGCTCTTAGCCAGAACCATAAGCAGCAATTCTCTTCGTTTTAGCGGGCTTGGTAGCCCGCTGGGATGAAGCTACTGAATCTAGGGTGACATTAACACTTCTCAATCCATGTAAGATGGTCCTCCACCCCAAGGTTAAAGAGGTTAATGCCCAAAATTGGCACATCTGCCAACATATGTTAAATCTCCAAGGTAAACGTAAAGAGATGCAGTCAGGCCCTATGATGCATGGACATGGCTGCAGCGATGGCACAGGTGAATGAGTTGCCAAGTCCAAGGTCACCTGCAGCTGGTGCTTGACAAACACAGCCAAGATCCCTAAGAACCCTGGCCTCAGTCTGGTTCAAAGCCAAGAGTACGGGAAGGAACTCTGTGATGAGGTTAAAGAGGGTATGCTCACACTCAGACACCAGCATGGCACAGCTTGACTGATGAAGGCCCAATGTGGCCACCACATAGACCTTTTTGGCCATAAAGTCCTGCTTCTTAGACTCCTTGTCTGGTGGCTTATTCAAATCCCCTGGCTATTTAACTTTTGAAAGGCCCAGTCAGAAACAAGCTCTTCATCCAAGTGACAGACCCCTTCAAATACTAGCTTTGGCCATTTCTCAGGGGTTCAAATAACACTGGTATCTTAGGTGATCACCACTGACAGGTGTCTGGGCAAACCAGATGCATAGATACATAGACAGTGTCAGCAGATAAGGGCCTATGGCCCACCCAGTCTGCCCATTTGAGCTTGTAAGTTCAGTTTATGTTTTCCCAGAAGTCTGTTGCCCCTTACCCCTGACCTCCAGAACTCCTTTATGTCTATCCCATATGTCTATGCAAGAGCTCCTTGCTCCCTACTGCTCCTCCCGCTCACTCCGATCCATCGACGAGGGATTGCTAGAGGTTCCCAGGGTTCGGTTAAAAACATCTGGGGCACATGCTTTTTCCTCATGCTGCCCGTACCCTGTGGAATTCTCTACCTCGTCGGTTAAGGGAATGCCAGACCATCTCGAGTTTTAAAACAGAGCTTAAAACATATTTGTTTTATCAAGCATTTTTGGATGGTTTTTAGATGTTATTGTTGTTATTTGTATACTGAATGTTTACCTTTTTGTACAGCGCCTTGGCATTTGATAGGCACTTGAAAAATAAATTTTACTTTACTTACAGTCAAGACTTCTTAGTGGATGCCCCTTCCCGTGGGTGGTGGACCACTGGCTAATGCTCAGGGAGCACCGTCCCCCAAAAGGAGACTGAAGGGGCAGGAAGCATCAATCTACTCCACCCTGTGCCAGCAAGTGCCCACTGTTGCCACAGAAGGTCCTTGTACTTCCATTTAAATTGAAACCGTTGACAGTCCTTCAAAGGAGGATTATGAGTTCAATGAATGTTGAGCACAGCACTGACCCGAGCAGGAAGAGGACTGAGAACATTGACTCGAACAAGACTGTCAAACCCCTCAAAGGTGACGACAGTCCAGTGGTAGGGATGTGTGGACAATATGCTTAGGCAGCATCGCCCCCCCCCCATTCTCTTCCATTAAGATTCCCTTATGCCTATCTCATACATTCTTGAACCCCACCATTATTTTCACCCCCAACACCTTGGCTGGTAGGCTGTTTAGGGAAACTACCACTCTTTCTGTGAAAGTACTTCCTCAAATCTCTCTTGAAGCTACCCCCTCCAACTTCATAGCATGTCCTCTTGTTCTTGAGTAACTTTTTTCTGAAAAATAGTTTCCTCTTGTACCTTATTTAAAACTGTGAGGTATTTAAATGTCTCTATCATATCATCCCTCTCCCCCTTTTCCAGGGTGTACGTATTAATTTCCTTTAGTCTCACCTTGTAGGGCTTTTGATGCAGACCTTGAACCATTTTATCTGCCCTCCTCTAGACTGCCTCCACTCTATCTATGTCCTTCCAGAGATGTAGCCTCCAGAACTGTACACACCATTCTAGGTAGGGTCTTAGCAGCACTCTATACAGAGGCAGCACCACCTCCTCCTCCTTCTGCTGATGACACCTCTCCCTATGAACCCCAGAATCCCACTAGCCCTCCCAAATGCCTTGTCACACTGTCTGGACACATTTAGGTCATCAGGGATGATTACTCCTAGGTCTCTCCTACTTGGTGGTCATCAAAAACACTTTCCCCATTTTGTACTCTGCCCCTGGAGTTCTTCACCCCAATGCATTATTTTGCACTTTTTTGCATTGAAACCCAGCTGCCATACCTTTGACCACTCCTCGACTTTTCTCAGGTCTCTGATCATCTGTTCTATGCCCCACCCCCCACCCAGGTCTCTGCTCATCCTTTCCATCACCCCCCCCCCCGAGATGCCACTCTATTGCAGATTTTGGTGTCATCAGCAAAGAGATCCCTGAGGTACCCTCCTGGTCACCCTCCCCTCCTTGGAATGACCTTTGTTGTTTACCACCATCCTTGGCTGTTTATCCCTTAACCAATTTCTTGCACTGTTTACTACCTTTGGACCCACTCCTAAGCTACTCAGCTTATTTAATAGTCTCTTACATGGAACAGTGTTTGAAAGCCTTACTGAAATCTAGGTAGGCCACATCACTGCTCCACGCTGATTGTCTCGGGTCTTGTAGACCATTAGATTCAATATATTCCACAGTCCTCTCCCTGAGCAGTGATTCCATTAACTTTCCCACCACCAATGTCAGGCTGACTGGCTTATAATAGCCAGTCTCCTCCCTGCTACCACTTTTATGAAGTGGGACAACATCTGCGTTCCTCCAGTCCTCTGGAACCACTTCTGTTTCCAATGAGCTGTTAAACAGGACTGTCAGAGGTGCAATGAATACCTCCCTGAATTCCCTAAATACCTTAGGATGAACCTTGTTTGGTCCCATTGCTTTGTCCACAAACAGATTAGCGAGTCCCTTTTGGACTCTTTCCTCTGAAAAAGGACTAGTGTTCACCTCTCTTCAAAGCTCCTATTACTTTTTTGTGGCCTCTTCCCCTTCTTCCACTGTGAACACTGAACAAAATTATTTGTTCAGGATGTCTGCCTTTTCCTGGTCACTCTCTACATAGCCCTGCCTCTCTCTTTTCAATCTTACAATCCCTTCTCGGTCTTCTTCTTTTCACTAACATACTTAAACAAGCATTTGTCAATGCTGAATGTTTGCTTGTTGGCATTGGCATCGGTATTGTAGGAGTTACAGAGCTGCATAACAGGAATGGCAGTGAAGTATTGAACTGAAATCAACCCCACCACCACCCTGCAGAGACTGACAGGAATTGGGGTGTGCCTTTGGGTCGTCAGGCATAACGGCCATGCCATTTCACCACACCCCACCCTGCAGACACCGACAAGTGTCACGGTGTGCCTTGGGGTCTTTGGTCCTTATGCACACCCCATTTCATCAGGAAATACGGTGAGATGGGTGCGGTATAGGAGAATGGGGTGAACTTTGGGGCCAAAGAGTCCAAGGCACACCTCGATGCCTCTCACTGGCTGCAGGGTGTGGAATGGCATGAGCATTACAGGCGAGAATCCCAAGTCACACCCCTGATGCCTGTCATTCTCTACAAGGTGGGGCATTATGGTCGGAAACCCTAACGTCTCAGGCATTCGTTGGTATTTTCACTCCAAATTTTCAACATGTTTTTTTTGTGACCCCCACCTCATGAACAGTGGTAATATCAGTTTGTTAGTCAAAAGCTGCTTTTGCACAGTGACTACAGCATTTAGCACCACAGGTGCAAAAACACATTCCGAACAGGATGTGAAAAATGACAGCTGTACTATTCATGGGGAGGTGTTAAAAATAACAATGTTGAAAATCTGCAGTGAAAATATTAAAAAAACTGGTGAAGTCACGAGCGTGCATAGAAACTGTGCAAGGCACACCCGTAATGTAATTATTTTGGGGATTTTTTACAGCAGATTGTCAACACAGGCATTTTGGGACCTCCGATCATGAACAGTGTCACTGTGATTTTCTTTATCTGTCCCAACAATGATTTCCCACAGCGCACCACGCAGATTTCGCGCTGAAAGTGTGAAACACATTTCGCCATGTTGTGAAAAATGACAGCTATACTGTTCATATGAAGTGTGGAAAATGCCACTGGTGAAAATCTGGACTGAAAATATTACAAAGTCATGAACTTACGAGGGTGTGTGGAAACTGTGCAATGCTCACTCTAACACAGTCATTTTATGGACTTCTTTGTCACCAAATTTTCAAACATAGCCATTTTAAGACCTCTGCTCATGAACAGTATAACTGTGATTTTCTTAATCTGTCCCAAATATTGTCAAGACACCGACTGCACCATTGTGCGCTACATGTGCAGAAACATATTTTGGGTGAGATGTGAAAAATGGCAGCTGTACTGCTCATAAGGAAGTGTAATAAATGGCAATGTTGAAATCTTCATGCAAATATTAAAAATTTGCAAACTTATGAGAGAGGAGAACTGGCAACGTGGCACCTAAAACAGTCATTTTAGGAATTTTTCACCAAATTTTCAACATAGTCATTTTAACACCTCTGCTCATGAACAGTGTCACTGTGATTTTCTTAATCTGTCCTAAACATTTATTGCGCACACCGACTGTGTCATTGTGCACTACATGCAGGGAAACACATTTTGGGTGACATGTGAAAAATGTCAGCAGTACTGCTCATAAGGAGGTATGGTAAAACGGCAATGTTCAAAATCTGGAGTGCAAATATTAAAAATTCACAAACTTACAAGTGTGCGAAGGAACTGTGCAACGCACGCTCGTAAAACACTAATTTTTAGGATTTTTTTCACCAAATTTTCAACATAGCCATTTTAAGACCTCTACTAATGAACAGTGTCTCTGTGATTTTCTTAATGTGTTCCAAACATTGATTTCACACACCGACTACGCCATTGTGCACTACATGCGCGGAAACACATTTTGGGCGACATGTGAAAAATGACAGCTGTACTGCTCACAAGTAGATGTGGTAAAATAGCAATGTTGAAAATCCGGAGTGCAAATATTAAAAATTCGCAAACTTATGAGCGCTCATAGGAACTGCACAACACACGCTCGTAAAACAGTCATTTTTAGGAATTGTTTCACCAAACTTGCAACATAGGCTTTTTGAGAGCCCACCTTATGAACACTGGCACTGTCGTTTCATTAATCGGTCCCGAAAGGTGATTTCGCGCAGTGACTGCGAAATCACCCTTCAGGCCTGATTAATGCCATGACAGTTCAGTAATTCATGAGGAGGGGTCCTAAACCTCATGTTGAAATTTTGGTGCCAAAATTCCAAAAATGCCTGAGATATGCAAGAGTTGAAAACCCCTATTTATTGCATTATACAGCTTACCGGCATTTCCTCAGTTTGTGGTCGGCTTTGAAGAGTGCAGATGTGTTCGGTCCACCGAAGATCACAGCCGAGCTCCTGAAGTAAGTATGGGGTGAGGGGGTGGGGAGGCAGGATGCAGTAGGTGGGCGGAGTGGGCTGGGAGACCGTGAGGAACGCTTTGCTTACAGTTTTTTTTTAAAGGAAGACAACGCGACATTTGCCACGCTGGTGGGCTCTCAGCGTGGCAGCTGGAAGGCTGTTTGGGGGCCTGAGCCAACAGGGAATTGGGCACCCCATCGGCCATACAGACTTGTGCCACACTGGGGTGGACTCCAGGGTGGCAGCTGTGAGGATGTTTGGGGGCCTGGTCGATGGGGGATTGGGCAGACCCGCCGGTCATACAGGTATGTGCGTGGGGGAGCGCTGAGCACACAATATGCGGCGTGTGGGGGCGCTTTCACATGTGAAGGGGTGCTGCTCACTGAAGCGGAGCTCTCCCTTTCAACTGTACGGCACTGCATTTTCAACTGCTGTCACAGACAGCTGCAGCGTTGATTAGAGAACTGTGACTGCGCCTGCAAACACACTGACTGAATTGGAAGACAGCTGACACACCTCCAAAAACTCGGATGATGGCACTATGTTTCTTGCATATGCGTGCAAGCAAACATAATCATTTTTGCTTGGGCTATTCTCTCTTCAGTTTGCACCTTTACATTCCTTACTATTTTCCATGCTTCTCTCCGTTTCTTCTGATACACCTCCCCATCCTCCCTCTGCCTCTCCTTATAGCCTCTGAATATACAGGTTACTCACCTGTAACAGGAGTTCTAGGAATGGTATATGTTGTTCATCCACACTGTCTGGCAGGTATCCTTGCCACTTTAAATCTTGCCGGAAGGTCTTCAAGTTGGCTCCTCCCACCCACCCGGTGGTAAAACTCGGCTCTGCCCCATGATGCCAGATCTGGCCTGCTGGAAGCTCAGGTTGTCAAGCTGAAGGTCGAGAATGTAGGATGAACAACATATACCATTCCTAGAACTCCTGTTACAGGTGAGTAACCTGTATTTTAGGACATGGATATGTTGTTCATCCACACTGGCAGACTCCTAGCAGTTCTCCGGGAGGAGGGAGGCAAGCACACCCCCTACTTAGGAATAGAGACTGGAGAACCGAGGCCCCAAAACCAGCATCCGGGCGTGACTCAGGTCGATGTGGTAATGGTGATGAAGGTGGTGCTGACTTCCAGGTAGCAGCCCTGCAGATATCCTGATAGGGACGCCCTGAGGCAGCCAACGATGCAGCAGTATGTGGGTAGAATGAGCTCTATCCTCTGAGAGGCTCCATGCCTGCCAACTTATAGCAGAGATCTATGCAGGAGGTGACCCACCTGCTTATCGTCCGCTTGGCTGCAGGTCTGCCAGGTGCGGCTTCAGCGTAGGTGACAAACAGCTGGCGAACCTCTCCCCGACTTCAGCCATGCGCCCTTATAATAAGCGAGCGCCTTCTAGGGTCCAAAGTATGGAGCCTGTATTCGGCCTCCGAGTGTGATTAGTAAAACACCGCAGAGTCAACACCTGGTTAAGGTGAAACTCCAACACCACCTTCGGAAGGAATTTCAGGTGGGGCGCAGGACAACCTTGTCCCTGTGGAAGACCAGGTAAGGAGACTCGATGCAAAGCGCCTGGAGTTCTCCCATCCTTCTGGCTGATGTGATAGCCACCAAGAAGGCGGTCTTCCACGACAGGTGAGAGAGTTCACACCTGTGCATTGGTTCGAATGGCTTGCCCATGAGCTTTGCCAGTACCAGCAGTAAATCCCACAGAGGTGGAGGTTCTCGCACCGGAGGGGAAATGTGATCAAGGCCTTTGAAAGCGCCAGACCACCTTCTCCTGCGCCATCGACTGCTCCTCTGCCTGCCTGCAAGCAGAGATGGCTGCCACTGCACCCTTAGGTCGCCGAAGCCCTTGACGAAAGGGACCATAAATAGTCCAAGATGCTTGCCAAAGAACAGGAGGAAGGGTCCAAGCCCTTGTCCTGACACCAAATGGAAAATTCTCTTCCATTTGAAGGCATAGCATTTCCTGGTCAACTCCACGGACCCTCAACTACATGAGGACCTCGCCGGAAAGACCCAAGGCCTGGAACTCTAGCCGCCAGGAACCAGGGCCGTCAGGTGAGGGATTGAAGGTCCGGATGGAACACCTTCCCTGATTGACTGAGAGCAGGCCCGGCAAGCTGGAAGCTGCCTCAGGAGCCTGGAGCTGAGGCTGAGGAGATCTTGGTACCGTAACTGGCGGGCCAGTCTGGGGCTATCAGAATCACCTGCGCTTTGTCCCTCCTTGCTTTGAGAAGCACCTGTGTATCAAGGGAAATGGGGAAGGCGAGAAGAGGCCCGGGTCCACGGCCTCGAGAAGGCATCCCCTGCAGTGAGCCCTGCTGAGGGGTGCGGCATGGAACAGCTCAGCTTCGCTCTCCTGGAGGCAAACAGATCCACCTGAGGTGTGCCCCAATGGGAGAACAGATCTTGTACTACCTTCTGGCAGGAGAGACCACTCGTGGGATGCAGCCCCTATCCGGCTCAGGGTATCGGCCAGGGTGTTGGAGGCTCCTGCCACATGAATGGCTAGGAGATCCGCCTCCAAGCTGCTCACGAGTGACCAAATGTGGAGAGCTTCCTTGCATAGAAGCATGGAGCGCATCCCGCCCTGGCGGTTTAGGTAGTACATGGTCGTGGTATTGTCCGTCTGGACTCGGACCACTTGACCCCGGAGAAATGGAGCAAAGGCGGTGAGAGCTAGGCGGACTGCTCGGAGCTCCAGCAAGTTGATGTGGCATCGGGACTCCCGGGGACCAGAGGCCGCGGCGCCCGTGTTCCCCAGATGGACACCCCAACCCATCAGAGAGGCATCGGTCGATAGAGAGACCATCGCTCGGGCGGACAAATGGGATGCCTCCTGCAGATGAACTGGAACGGTCCACCACCGGAGAGCTGCCCCACATCCCTGGGTCACTGTCACCAGCTGGTCCAATGGATCGCAGGCCAGACCACTGGGCTGGCCAGTCCCTCACTGAAGGGGCGCATGTGCCAGCATGCCCAACGGACCACGCTGGTACAGGCCGCCATGAGACCCAGGAGGTGCAGGAAGTCCCGGAGAGGCGCGATTGCCCAACCAGAAATGACTGGGCAAAGGAGGTAAGAACTCGCCCCTGTCCGCGGAACCGTTTGGTCGGTCAGAGAGTCGAGCTCTGCCCTGATGAACAGAATCACCTGCTTCGCTCGAGTTCCGACTTGGCCTCGCTGTGATGAGAAGGCCGATTTGAGAGCAAACCTGGAGGGCTAGATCTCTGGACCGCCCACCTCCTGTCTGGAGGGGCTGCTATCAGCCAATCGTCCAGGTAAGGGTACACCCGACCCTCGGTGCCGAGGGAAAGCTGTCACCACTGCTATGCATTTGGTGAAGACCCTGGGAGCTGGAGACAGGCCGAAGGGCATGGCCCGAATCGAAAAGGATCCTCCACTGAAAGCTGTATGAATCTCCGGCGTGACTGGACGGATAGGGACATGAAAGAACGCTGCCCTGCAGGTCCAGAGAGCAGAACCACACGCTGCTGTTCCAGGGATGGTATTATCTGAGCCAGAGTGACCATCCTGAAGGTTCGAGACCTTAGGAACTTGTTTAGGTCGTGTAGGTCGAGAATGGGGCGCCAGCCCCGTCCGCTTCGGAACCAGGAAGTACCTGGACACAAACCCGGTCTGAGGGAGGGTCCGCCACCTCCTGATCACCTCCTTGGAGAAGGAGAGCGATGTCGCCCGTGAGCCGACAGTGAGGCTGCGGACCCCAGGCCCCTGAGGTGCGAGCCTGAAGGGCGGGGCTGCGCGAATTCTAGAGGCAGGCTCTTTCCCACCACTCCCAGCACCCACCTGTCCGTGGTAATAACGGACCAGGCGGAAAGGAAGTGCTGGAGCCGTCCCCCCACGGGGGGAACCTGGGGTGAGGTGACGGGGTTGGGGGCGACACCCCTCAGCCCGTCACTGGGCAGGCTTGGAGGAGGGACCGGCCAAGGGACCTCCTGGGCCTTTACCTCCCTGCTTCCTGTTGAAGAAAGCCCCGGGCTTGGGTTTGGGATGCCAAGCCCGAGCCTGCTGGCCCTGACGTTGTTGGCCGGACGTCGTGGCGCAGAAGGACCTAAAGGGCTTAGGCTGTGGTTCATGGCCTTTGTCCTTCTGAGCGGAAGAGACCGAGTCCAAGGTAGCATTGACTTCTCGATCCTCTGCAGGTGACCTTCCACCCCAGGGCCGAAGAGGTCGGTCCCCAAAAAGGGAACATCCGCCAACTTGTGCTGGGTATCCAAAGTGAAGGTGGATATCCTCAGCCAAGCCCGACGACGCATAGCCACTGCGGCCGCCACAGACCTGGCACATGAGTCCCCAATGTCTAAAGCAGTCTGGAGCTACTGTTTGGCCACTGCCCTGCCCTGGTCCCGTACCTGCCTGACCGTGGTCTGCAGATCCGCGGGAAGATGAGGGACGACCTCATCCAGGAAGCCCAACAGGGCATGAGAGAAATGTGCCATGAGGACGGACGAGCTGGCCTGACGAAGGCCGAGGGAGGACGCAGCGTAGACTTTTCGCCCGGCATAGTCCAATTTCTTGGACTCCTTGTCGGGAGGTTTGTCCACATCCCTAGCGTTCCCGGCACGCCGGAAAATGCTGTCGGTAACTAACCCCTCGGCCGAGGGGTGTTCCTAAAAACCGGACAAGGAACCGGTAGGGACCGCATACTTCCTGGCCATTCTGGCCGAAGGCGCAGGGCAGGAAGCAGGGCGCTGCCAGAGCTCCAAGGCCGGGCCCACTATGGCCTCGGCCACTGGAAAGGCCTCCGTAGGGGAATCCCCTCGGTCCAGAATCTCCGTGAGGGGATACCTGGCACACTTAGAAACGGGTTCGAGCTTCATCCCGGTGGACTCCGAGATGAGCCGAAGCAATCCCAGGAAGGATGAAGGGCTATCGTCCACCGACTGTCCTCCTGAGGACCCAAGTCCATTCACTTGGAGAAAAGGAGGAATCGCCTTCGGACTCAGAAGAGTCCTCAAAGAGCTGCCTCGGGCCTGAGCCACCCTCCACCTGCCGAGGTCGATCGGGAGTGAGGGTGACAGACAGCCTATGGGGCAGTCCCTGAGCCGACCGAGAATTTTTGGTCGGAGTCCCAACTAACGGCTGTGGAGGCGGAGGTTCCACCGGAATCGATGGGGCAGCTGTTTTGGCCGAACAACCGGCCTGGGAATAGGCTCCTCGGATAAAACGAGGGGTTGTTTCGGTCGCTCCGGTGACAGCCAGTTAATGGCCGGGGAAGATGACGGCGTCGGCTTATTCCCAGTCAGAAGGAGCTGTTGCCACATGAGTTCCTCATATCTTCGACGCAAATTTCGTCAAGCCTCCCTCGCCCAAGGAGGAGGAAGAGGACGAGCGCGCGGCGCGCTTGTCACGTGCCGAGACCGAGACCGCCATGACGTATGGATCGGCTGGACCGAAGAAGTCCGAGACCGAGAACCTCGGCTTTCCTGAGGACAGTGTGGGGGGTGGTCGGAACCGGCACTCCCTCAGTTCGGAGGGTTCAACCGGGCTCCGGAACCGGAGGCACAGACGAGCCAACGGGGTCCTCATCCCCACCGGGGAACTGGAGAGGGATTTCTCGGCTTCTTCCCAGCCGACACCATTCAACGGGTCGAGAAAATCTCGACCGCGGCCGACGGGAGTTCCGGTCGTCAACTGGCCTGACGGGACACCGTGAGACCAGTGGCCGAAGCCGAGCAGTCGACCGAAGTCGACGGCCGACAACTCGGGGAGAGGGATCTTTCCCGCTCCCAATAGCGTCGACGGTGAGTCTTACCCTTGTCTCTCTTTTTGGACCGAGAAAACGGTCCAGAAGAAGTTGGTCCCTCACCTTTAGTAGAGAGGGTCAGACAAAGCTCCTTAAAAGAAGCTGAATAAGAGGCACCGAGAGAGAGCGGGACAAATGCCGCAGCCGAGGTAGAAGCGGCCCGCACTGCCTCCTCTTCGAGGGTGATCATCTGCTCGAGCTGATCCGCCGAGCCCGCCGCCGCGGACACCGCCGACTGGGCCTCTTTTGACTTCACCGGAGGAAATCGCTTCTCGGGACGCCCCAGTTGTAAACGGGCAGCACAGTCTTCGAGGACGTAGGCCGAAAAGGAAGAGCACAGGTCGCAGGCCTGCGGGTCGTGCTCCAGGCCTAGACAGTAGACGCACGTGGAGTGCGGATCCGTCCGAGATATCTTCTGCCCGCAAGGGCATCTCCGGAAACCGGAAGTCGATTTGTCCATCGCAGCCGCGAGGGAGAGAAGACCGAAGTCTTTTTAGCAAAAAACTTTTAATTTCGAAAATTCGAAGAATTAGGAACCAGTCTTATACGCAGAGCGTTAAGGAGGGAACCTGAGCTTCCAAGCGGTAAGGAAGATCTGGCGTCATGGGGCGGAGCCGAGAGTTTTACCACCCGGGTGGGTGGGAGGAGCCAGCTTGAAGACCTTCCGGCAAGATTTAAAGCGGCAAGGATACCTGCCAGACAGTGTGGATGAACAACATATCCATGTCCCTAGAAGCTACATAGCTATCTCTTTTAGTGGTCACTTTTTCCTCTTACTTTTACTCACTTAATTGACGCAGAGGTTTGTTTCCTTCAATTTGCCCCCTTTAGCTTTTCCCACTGTTCCTCCACTTCTCCCAGATCATCACCCCCTGCAAAGTCATCCCTGAGACACTCACTCAGCTTTATAAACTCTGCCCTACTGAAGTCCAGGACCTTCGCCCTTGTGTGGTTCAATTCTGCAGCCATCCTTATACTGAACCACACTGTACGGTGATCACTGTACCCCAGGTGGCACCCCAGCTTGATGTCTGTAACACTGTCTCTGTTAGTGAGTATGAGGTCCAGTACTGCCCCTTCATGTGTAGGTTCACTGACTAGTTGCCTGAGTAATGCCCCCTGCAGTAAATTCAGGATGTCCCTGCTTCTAGCTGAAGCCACAGCTAGGAGGCTCCAATCTACATCCAGCAGACTGAAGTCTTCCACCAGTACGTCCTCCTTTACTGCCATCTTGCTAATGGCCTCCACCAGTACCTTATCTAAGGCCTCCCACTGTGCTGGAGGTCTAGAGATCACACACGTGTGACTAGTGGCTCTGTTCCCCTTCTCAATGGTGACCCGCAGTACCACTGCTGCCTCTGTATTCCTGTATCTCTGTCACCATTATGCTTTCCTTCACATAAAGGACCACATTGTCTCCTTTTCTTCCCACCCTGTCCTTCGTGAACAGAGTATAGCCTTGTTTGGCCATATCCCAGTCATGGTTTTCAGTGCACCATGATTCTGTAATGGTGACAATATCCAGGTCGGCCTCTGCCATGATGACTTCTAGGTCTGGAATATTATTTTCTGAACTCCCCCTAAACTATCCCAGCAACATCCCTAGCCAGGTCATTAGTCCCCAGGTGGACAATGACATCCAGCTCTGGCTCCCTTCCTGCTGCCCTAATGATCCTTAGGATCCTCTTCCCATCCGTCAGGCATATGATGACACAAAGGCACCTACCCGCTCTCCCCCCCCTTCCTATTCCAAGATCTAGCCCCCTCACAATTGAGTCCCCCACCAGAAGTTGCTTCCTCCTCCTCCTCTGGGATCCTCAACCACCCTTCTTGGGGTCTCTGTTATGGAGGACCCTCTCATCCTACCCGATCCCTACCATGGGTGCCTCCTCTCGACAGTCCCACCTCACCAGAGCAAGGTAGGAATTACGTAGAGGTACCGGTTGAGGAATGTACCT
Source organism: Neoceratodus forsteri (assembly GCA_016271365.2). Classification (NCBI taxonomy): domain Eukaryota; kingdom Metazoa; phylum Chordata; order Ceratodontiformes; family Ceratodontidae; genus Neoceratodus; species Neoceratodus forsteri. Next base: position 719,004,243 of record CM057450.1, read on the forward strand.
CTGACCCACAACACCCACCCTTCCAGAGCCCACCATAATCCAGCTGCTCCTAATCCTAGGCACTCTCTGAGGTAACGGTGTTAGACTTGGTGGCCCCTGGGTGAGGGAAGAGGTTGCCCACATTCTTGCCAATTCAGCCTGGAGATTAGCAACCTCCTCCCTCGACCCAGAGAGGTGCATACAAATGGGGCAGCACTGCAGCTTCCAGACGGTCTCTCTGAAAACTGCTGCCCCACAGCCACTCCACTGCACCACTCCTAGCATTCCCAATTCTTATACTTCAATGTGATATTTGGAAATTCTTATGTACTCTTACCACTTGCTAGGGTGTTACTAGAGCTTCCCCTTTTGTTGATTGTTATGCCCTTTGTACACATACCCTAGATATAGTGTTGCTCCCATTCCCAGATTTGGTTACCCTTTACCTTCCACCCTTCCCATAGGCTCTTTTACTCATGACAGGGTGTTTCTAGTGTTTCCCCTTTTGACGTTTGTTATGCCTCTTTTACACCTACCCTAGACAGAGTGTTGCTCCTATCTCCTATTCTGAGCTACCCTTTACCTTCCACACATTCCTTATGTATCTTTACCCCAATAGGGTGTTTCTAGTTTTTCCCCTTCTGTTGTTTGTTGTTCCCCTTGACCATCTACCCTATATAGGGTGTTGTTGCTATTTCCTGCTTTGGCCTACCCTTTAACTTTTACCTTTATGATTTTACTACACTTAAATCTTAAAACTAATATGTAGTACTGTATGGTCAAGTGTGGCACACCACCAGTGCAGCATCTTCTGCCAACTGCCACCCCACACTGTCGCCCCAAGTGTGTTGTCCTTAAGCTTGATGCTTCAAATTGAGAACCGCAACAGTGGATCCCTAGGCCACTGCCCTAAAATATTAATATGTTGACCTGCCCACAGTTAGCACCATGCTTCCGACTGGACCAGAAAGGCAAGGGTGGAGAACAGAAGACAAATCAGAGAGACTGCTGTCGATGTCAGCAGCAGTCAAAAGTCACATTTTAGCAGCAGATATTATAATCCAGCCTGTTCGGAAGTCCATCAGGCTGTGATCCTCTCCTGGCAATGCCCAGTTCACTTGTTGTACTGTCAGAATGCAGCTGGTGTTTCAAAAGCCGTTCAGTATTTCTGTGGTCCTGCTCCCTATCAGCAATGAAGCGATGGGTCTCATAGAAGGCACCAGAAGGGGACCACCGGTGGAGGCGGTACTCAGACCAGCTCAACTGAGGGCACTGGTGCAGCCTCTTTCCAGACAGGAAGGGATCCAGAATAGCTGGCACCTCAAGATTCATACTAAGATTCATACTAAGATCTTGGAGCTTAAGCGAGGCTTTAGGCCCATATATGCTCTTGGATTACACATAGTATGTTAGATCCTTTCCGTAAAGTAATATTGTTTCTTCCAGTGTATTATTCTATATTCATAACTGTATGCAGTCTGCCTCCTAAGTACAGCTGCCCAGAGAAATGGAACTATATGCAAATGATAGAACCTATCATTGCTCGAGACACATATTCAAACTGCTGCCCTTATATACTGCAACATTCCATCAACGTCTCAGATTTTGATAAAGCCTAAAAGGAAGAAACTACCTATCTACCTAATACTACCTATGACATATAAAAGAAATCTACCCATATATATATATAAAACATATGCCATTATGGCAAGTTAACTACAGTACTTGACAAATAGAGCATTTTATCCTGGAAACACAGGATAACCAAAGAACAAGGACTAAATCCTGCCAAAGCTAAAAATGTACCTAAACAGTGTGCACATAGTGACTAAGAACCAAGAAAAATCAGTAGTCATGCAGAGGCTCTGGTTCTGGTAGGGGAGGCAGGGTGGGAGAGTTATGAATATAGAAGAATATACTGGAAGAAACAATATTACTAAGGTGAGTAATTTTTTCTTCTGACCCCATGTATTCTTCTATATTCATAACTGTATGCAGACTTCAAAGCAATACATTTGGAGGTGGACAGATAACCTATTTAGGAAAAAGGCTCTGCAGGACTGCTGTTCCAAATCTGGCATCACTTCTGGACTGTATGCCCAGGCTGTAATGCTTAGTGAAAGTATGTACTGTCCTCCACGTGGCAGCTTTACATATGTCCAGTAGGGGGACATCCCTTGAAGCTGCTATGGAAGCAGCTGTTCCCCTAGTTGAGTGAGCCCTAAGTCCTGATGGGGCCTGTTTGCCTGCTTTTGCATAGCAAAACTGTATACAACTGATTATCCAGTGAGAGACTGACCTCTTGGTAGCTGGTGTACCTTTTTTTATGTCCCCATAGGTGAGGAATAATTGTTGCTTATCCTTCCTATGATCTTTAGTGTGAGATATGTAATAGCTCAGAGCCCTCTTCACATCAAGACTGTGAAGTTTATGTTCACCTGCGCTAGAATGCTCAATGAAAAACACTGGTAGTGCTATGGAATGATTTAAATGAAAATCTGATACCATCTTGGGAAGAAATTTTTTATTTGTCCTCAGTACAAGCTTATCATTATGAAAGGACAGGTAATCCTTTTCTACACACAGGGCCTGATGCTCGCTTATCCTTCTAGCAGAAGTGATAGCCACCAAAAATACAGTTTTCCATGTCACATACTGAAGGTGAGCTGAAGACATGGGTTCAAAAGGTGGCCTTATAAATTGGGTAATGCAAATGTTCAAGTTCCACCCCAGAACAGGTTCCCTAATGGGTGGGTGCATGTGACACAGACCTTTGAGAAACTTCTTAAAAATAGGATCAGCTGCTACAGAGGTGGTCCTACCCACAGAAATGTAAGACGAGATAGAGACCAAATGAACTTTCAGGGAAGTATGCTTAAGGCCCTGATCATGCAAGAAAGTACAGTTGCGTAAGAACTTACCGTAACAATAGATCTTCGAGAGGAGCTCTTGCAACAGCTAATACCATTAGGACTGAAGCCAACAGGTGTCAGGACCCCATGGAAAACTTGTAGCTAGCAGTCTGAGGCCAGGGACTGCCCCCAATGTTGGCTACGCCTGATGTCAGACATGGTATAAAGAGGGCGTTCCCCTGGCGCCATCTCAGTTCTCCCGCCATAGACCCAGCTAGAAACAAAACTGGAGAACTGAGCAGTAAGTCCCCACCATGTTCTGGTGATATAATAACCAAAATACTATCCTTGGGGGATGGAGGGTGGGAAAGCCACCTGCCACAAGAGCTCCTCTTGAAGAACTAATGTTACGGTAACTTCTTACATAACTGTATTATCTGTCTTCGAGGGTGGAGCTCTTGCAGCAGGTAATACCATTAGGACTGAGTCCCAAGTAGTACCCAAGAATAGGCCCAGGTCTGAGGGCAGCAGGGGGAGATGCTGAAAAGCTGAAAAACAGCTGAAAATGTTAGAAAAGCATCTAAGGGAGTAGGCCTTGCAGGACTGCTAGTCCAAAACCTGCTCTCCTTCTGGATGCAATGTCCAGGCTGTATGTCTAATGAAAGTGCGGACTGAATTCCAAGTAGCTGCAGTGTAAATATCTGCTGAGGAGACATTTTTTAGTGCTGCGAAGGTGGAGGCCACTACTCTGGTAGAGTGGCCCCTGACTGTTCCTGGAAGTGGTTTGTTATGATGCTAGTAGCAAAAAGTAATGCATTGCACCAGCCAACGGGCTAGTGACTGTTTGGAAACAGGAGCCCCTAACATTCGCTTGCTGAATGAGATGAACAACTGGTTCGACTGTCTGGAGGAGCGAGTCCTGTGGAGGTAATACCTCGACATTCTGTGAACATCCAAGCTGTGCAACAGTGCTTCACCTTGGTTAACAAATTCTGGATAATTAACCGCAAGATTGATGTCCTGATTTAGAGTCAGCATGGACACCAAGTTCGGCATGAACTTAGGGTTCGTGCGCAGGGTCACTCTGTCCCTATGGAAAACTATGTAAGGTTCCTTACACATCAGGGCTTGGAGCTCGGAAACCTTTCGACCAGAGATAATGGCTACCAAAAGGAGAGTCTTCCATGAGACGAAGCACAGCTCGCAGGAGGCTGCTGGCTCAAAGTAAGGAAGGGTGAGTTTCTCCAGGATGAAAACTAAGTCCCAAAGAGGAACAATGTCTCTTTTGGGAGGTCTGATATGTAAGACCCCTCGTAGAAATGTCTTACAGATGTTGAGCTGTGCCAGTGTTTTATCTCCGATAGGATCATTATATGTGGAAACCACACACATGTGTGCCTTAATGGATGAATAGTTCAGTCCTAAATCCAGAAGGTGATGGAGATATTCTAGCACGTGCCTAGCCAGGCAACCCAGGGGATTTAGGGTATGGGCTGTAGCCCACAGACAGAAGCGTTTTCATTTCAGAGCATAGGTGGCCCTGGCGGAAGGCTTCCTCGCTGCAACCAAGATCTCAGCCACCCTGCTTAACACTCCTAGTCTCTCTTCTGTTAAGGCTGCAGGAGCCACATGTGCGGTGAAGAGAGTAAAGAGCAGGATGGACGAGTGTCCCCTGCTCTTGTGAAAGCAAGTGGGTGGAGAGTGGCAACTGAACTTGAGGCTCTAGTGACAGCTGCTGGAGCAATGGATACCAGATCTGACGGGGCCATAGAGGAGCCACCAGAATCATTCTGGCTCCCTCTGACTGCAACTTGAGCAGTACTCTCTGAATGAGGGGAAAAGGAGGGAAGGCGTACAGGAACTTCCCTGTCCAAGAGAGGGACAATGTGTCTCGCCAAAAAACACCAGGCCCTGGAACGAGAGAGCAAAAATTTTGCAGTTTGCCATTGCACGGGGACGCAAAGAGGTCCAACTCTGGACAGCCCCAGTGACCAAACAGGTCGTCTGCAACATCTTGGAGCAGTTCCCACTCATGATTCAGAGTGGTAGAGTGGCTAAGACTGTCGCCGAGAACATTCTGAATCCTAGGCAGATGAACTGCGATTAGATCCAGTCGATGTTCTACTGTCCAATCCCACTCTCTCATGGCCTCCCTGCAAAGGGGATATGAATGAGTCTCCCCTTGTTTATTGATGTAGAAGACCACTGGTGTGTTGTCTGTCTGCACCAGGAGAGGACCTGGCGACAGCTGGTCTCTGAATGCGATAAGTGCATTCAGCACAGCTCTCATTTCCAGAACATTAATATGTAGAGAGCTCTTTTTGGCAGACCAAGACCCCGAGGTCCTGTGATCCCCTAAATGATCCCCCCCAACCAGACAGAGAGGCATCTGTGGTTCAAGTCTGGAGAGGAGTGAGTTCTCGGAATGAACTCCTCCAGCTAGACTGTCGTGACAGAGCCACCATTCGAGGGAACGATGTACCGCCCTAAACATCTGGATTTGGAGATCCAGATTGTCCACCAATTGGTCCCACTGGAGCCTGAGATGCCATTGGAGGGTCCTCATATGTAGTCTGGCTAAGGGTACTGTGACAATGACAGCCACCATATGGCCTAGAAGCTGTAGAACAGCCCAGGCAGGGGAAAAGGGGGCCTTCAGGAGCCTGCTGGCTACATCCCAAAGGCAGTCTGCCCTGTCTGGAGGCAGAAAGGCTCTTCCCTGTCAGGTGTCCAGAATAGCCCCTGTGAACTGCATCCTTTGTGTTGGCCAAGGGTATGATTTTGACCAATTTACTGTGATCCCCGAGGAGGAAAATAGAGCCTGTGTCTGTCATAAGGCGATTAGAAGCTCGTCCTCCGACCGAGCAGAGAGGAGCCAATCATCCAGGTAAGGGTAGATGAAGAGGCCTCTCCTGCAGATGGCCGCTGCTGCCACTGCTAGACACTTGGTGAAAACCCTGGGGGCAGAAGAAAGGCCGAAAGAAAGTACCTGGAACTGGTAGTGCTCGTCCTGGTAGCTGAAGCCCAGAAACTTTCTGTGAGACTTCAGGACCTTGATATGCATGTAGGCATCCTGTATATCTAGGGAGCATAGTCAGTCCCCTTGCTGGAGTAAGGGGAAGAGACTTGTCAGAGTGACCATCCAAAACCTCTGGTGTTTTACAGAGAGATTGAGCTGGCTCAGATCCAGAATTGGACGAAGGTCTCCTGTTTTCTTCGGGACCAGGAAGAAATGGGAGAAGTAACCCTTTCCCTTCTGGGCCTGTGGAACATTTTGGATGCCTCTTTTTTCTAGGAGCTGTTGAATCTCCACTTGCAGAAGAAGACTGTGTTCCGGTGGACAATGGGTCGGGAGGGGAGGTTGTCCGGTGGGATAAAGATGAACTCTATTGTGTACCCTTTTCAAATGGTATCCAGTACCCACTGGTCCACAGTGATACTGGACCATTCGAGTGGGTAAAGCGCAAACCACCCTCCTACCTTCTCGCTCTGCCAGTCCCTGAAGGGAGGAGGGGGGCAGAGAGAGTCAGGCTGAGGGGGTGGAGGGGCCCTAGGAGTTCTGGGCTGCTTGGGGCACTGAGAACCTTGAGGAGCAGGGTAACCCCACCTCTTGAACCTCTTACCTTGGGACTGTTTACTCCCCTGTCCTTGCCCTTGTCCTTTTTGAAAAGGGTGCTGGCGGGGTTCCTGAGACTTGGATTTATACATGTGGTGCATGTCGGCCACCACTTTTCCTGACTCCTTAAGTTGCTTAATCATTTGTTCAACTTCTGGGCCGAACAGAATGGGACCCTGAAAAGGAGAATCCAGAATGGACTCCTGTAGGTCCAGCTGGAAGCCTGTGAGCCTAAGCCAATACTGCCATCTCATACAGACCCCTGAGGCGGCTGCACTGGAGGTCATATGAAAAAATTACTCACCATAGTAATGTTGTTTCTTCTAATGGAGTCTTGCTGTATTCTGACAATATGCAGTTAGCCCCAGCACTTGAACTGCCCCAGAGAGGAAAGCGTTAACTCTATGTGGAAGCATAGAACATTGAGCTCAAGCTCAGTTTTCAAACCTCTGTCTCTGGTACTTACCAGTCTAATCGTCAGATTCTTACAAGCAAACTAACTAAGAAGTAAACTATGGAAAAAGGCAACAATTTGGGTCCCAAAAAGACTCAAGTTGAGAATCCAAGAAAAAAAGGTAGTGACATCATAATATAATACAATATAATATAATATATACGTTAAACACAACAATGGTAACAATAAAACAAACTACCCCACTCTTATGAGGGAGGTATAAGGTTCTCTGAGGTGCACATCAGCCCTGCCAGCCCACTTCCCAAAACCAGGTTCTGGAGAGGAGGTAGGGAGGGAGGTCAGAATATAGCAAGACTCCATTAGAAAAAACGACATTACTATGGTGAGTAATTTTTTCTTCAAACAACATGAAGTCTTGCTGTATTCTGACAATATGCAGACTACTAAGCAGTTCCCCCAGGAGGAGGGAATGCAGAACCTACTTTGGGAACAGGGTCTGCAGTTTTGCTGTGCCAAACCAAGCATCACTCCTAGCCTGGATGTGCAGGGAGTAATGCTTGGTGAATGTATGGACTGTTTTCCAGGTGGCGGCTTTACAGATTTCTAGCAAGGGTCTATCTCTGGCCACAGCCAAAGTAGCAGCTGTACCCCTAGTCGAGTGAGCCCTCAGGCCTAGAGAGGGTGTTTGGCCCAATTTGTCATAGCAGAATTGTATACAAGAGACAATCCACCTGGCAATAGTTCTTTTAGTAGCAGGCTTACCTTTCCCCACTTCACCATAAGTGAAACACAATTGAAGACAGTCATTTGTGTGCACCTTAGTATGCTCTATGTAGTAGCTAAGAGCCCTTTTAACATCCAACTGTGTAATGTTCTTTCCCCTGAAGAAGAATGTTCAGTGAAAAACATAGGAAGAGACATAGACTGGTTCAGATGAAAATCTGATACCACTTTGGGTAAGAACCTCCTATTGGTTCTTAGGGCCACCTTATCCCTATGGAAGGAGATGAAGTCAGGTTCAACTGACGGGGCCTTTAATTCACTAATCCGTCTGGCAGAAGTAATAGCTACCAGGGACACAGTTTTCCAGGTCAAGTACTTCAGCTCGGCCGAAGCCAGAGGTTCAAAGGGTGGCTGCATAACCTGGGTAATGAAGACATTGAGATCCCAAGCCGGAGCAGGGTCTCGAAAGGGAGGGTTAATATGAACCAGATCTTTGAAAAATTTATGAAAACAGGATGAGATGCCAGGGAAGAGCCCTTCCCTGCTGAAAGGAATGCAGAGACAGCTGCTAGGTGAACCTTCAGAGTTGCAGACCATTAAGATGAACCATATAATCTAAGGCTGTAGCAATTCCTGCAGAATCAGGCACAATGCACTTCCGAGAACACCAAATGCTGAATCTTTTCCATTTGGAATTACAAAATTTTCTAGTGGAAGGTTTTCTGGAAACCTTCAAAATTTCCAGGACTCCCTGAGAAAGATGCAGGCCTGCATATTCTAACTCTTCAAGAGCCAGGTCTTGAGGTTGAGAGACTGAAGATTGGGGTACCAGATCCTCCCCTGGGAGGAGGTTTGGAGATTGTATCTCTTGGGAAGAGACAGGGGACGTGACACTGCCAGAGACAGTAGCAGAGGATACCAAGGCTGTCTGGCCCAATCTGAAGCCACCAGTATCACTGTGCAGGATTGAGATCTGATTTTGATAAGGACTCTGAACAACAGAGGGAAGGGAGGGTAGGCATAGAGAAACCTGCCCTTCCAATCCAGAATGAGAGCATCCGGAGGAACAGTCCCCAGGACTGGAGGTCTGCAACAAAACAGAGGAAGTTGGTGATTGTCCTGGGCTGCAAAGAGATCTGTCTCTGGAGTGCCCCATCTCGAGAAGATGACCTGTAGTATGAGAGGGACCAGGGACCATTTGTGATGCCCCTGGGAGATTCTGCTCAGGGCATCTGCTAGTACATTGTCCTTTCCTGGAAGGTGAACTGCTATCAGGGAAGTCTGAAGAGAACAGGCTAGAGACCACAGTTTCATGGTTTATGGCACAAGGCCGTGGATCGAGTGCCCCCCTGCTTGTTGATGTACCACATTGTGGTGGTGTTGTCTGTCCTGACTTGGACCACCTTGCCCCTGACTCAGTCCAAGAAGACCTGAAGGGCTTGAAAAACTGCCCTGAGTTCCAGGAGATTGATATGAAGGAGAGACTCTTGTGGAGACCAGACCCCTTGAGCCGTAAGGGCTCCCAAATGGGCTCCCCAACCTAGGAGAGAAACATCTGTAGTTAGGACTACTGAGGGGACCTGAGAGAGAAATGGAACTCCTTGTCTGAGGTTGTCCTGGTTCAGCCACCTCTGGAGAGCTTGGACCAGAGTCTGAGTCACTGGAATCAATTTGGTGAGAGACAGTCTCTTTTCTGAGACCAAAAGGACCTTAGGTGGAACTGAATGTCCCTCATCTGAAATCTGGCTCCTTGCACCACTGCAGTGGAAGCTACCATGTGACCCAGGAGTTGAAGAAACTGCCTTGCTGGACGAGAGACCAGAGGCCGAAAAGAGGAAGCAAGATCTGTTAGGGCCTTTACCCTTGTCTGAGGAAGGAAGGCCGTTGCTTGGATAGTATCCAATTCTATCCCTATGAAAGTAAGAAGTTGTACTTGTTCGAGAACAGACTTTGGGAGATTGAGAAGAAACCCCAGAGAACTGAGCAAGTCTTCAGTGATTTGTAGAGCTGACTTAACCTGGTCAGATGACTGACTTACAATTAGCCAGTCATCCAGATATGGGAAAATGGAAATACTCTGCCTTCTGAGGACGGCAACTACTACTACAAGGCACTTTGTGAACACCCTTGGAGCTGATGTTAGGCTGAATAGCATGGCTCTGAACTGATAGTGGCCTGAAGACAACTCAAACCTAAGGTACTTTCTGTGGGAGCACCTGATCAGAATATGGAAATAGGCATCCTTGAGGTCCAGGGATGCAAGCCAATCCCCTGGCCTTAGAGAGGGAATAATTATTCCCCAAGTCACCATTTTGAAATTTGGTTTTGAGATGTTTGTTCAAATACCTTAGGTCTAGGATGGGTCGCCACTCCCCTGTCTTTTTTGGGGTCAGGAAGTACCTGGAGTACAGGCCTTTGCACCTGTGCTGAGTAGGAACTTTCTCTATGGCTCTGAGAGCAGGAAGAGATGAAACCTCTGCCTCTAGGGTAAGGGTCTCCGAGATTGATGCAGGTGGGAAAGACCTGGCCCTCAGTTTTGGAAACCTTTTGAAGCTGAGGGCCAGTCCCTGGCTTACTACCTCCAGGACCCACTTGTTGGAGGTAACAGACTTCCAGGCCTGGAAGTAGTAAGCCTGCCTGCCTCCTACTGGAATGGGGGAGTCGACCCGAGCTGACACATCAGGGTGTCTGCTTGGCAGAAACTTTGGACTGGGAAGAGGATGCAGCCCAGCTCATCCCCCTCCTGTCCCTCCCTCAAAAGAACCCCCTCTGTGGGAAGGAAGAGGAAGCCTGAGCTTGGTAGAAAGGCCTGTGGAAAGGGCTGCCCCTGCCCCTAGACTGCTGCTTCTGAGGAGTGGCTTGCCTCTCTTTGGCCTGTGCACTTCTGTAGGTGGTCCTGTACTCATCCATTTTCTTCATGTAAGCCTCTGTCTGCTCCCTAAACAGAGAGTTACCCACTACAGGGAAATCCATAGCCTTGGCCTGGGTATCCTGTGAAAGGCTAGTACATCTGAGCCAAGCATGTCTCCTGAGAGACACAGATGTAGCCATGACTCTTGATGCCACATCACTGGAGTCCACAGCAGCATTAAATTGCACTTTGGATGCCTCAATTCCATCAGCAGCCACCTCCTCCAGCTCTTTGGCTAGCTGGGGGGAGGCCTGTTTAGCCAGTTCCAGAACCATATCCCATCTGGACTTCTGGTACCTGGCTGTGTAGGCCATATAGTTAGCCAGCCTGAGTCCCAAAGAAGATGCCAAATACTGTTTTTTGGCCATGCCATCGACCTTCCTGGAGTCTTTGTCTGGGGGTGTGTGAAGCCAAAGGAATGTTAGCCCTGTCACAGGCTGCAACCTACACTACCCCAACAAGGCTGCAATGACTGTATAAAAACTCCGTACCTGAGCCTGATAGCATATACCTCCTGTCCATTCTCTTATCCACAGGAAGTAAGCAGTTAGGTGTTTGTAAAATCCTTTTTGTCTGTTTCCTCAAGGACTGGTGAAGAGGTACAGACAATCTTTTGGACTCTGGGTTGTCCATCATTTCTACAAAATCAGGCTCTTCCTCCTCCTCAGCAGCTTCAACGATTGGGAGCTGGAGGGTTTCAGCCACCTTCTTGTAAAACAAGAAGTGTGAAGGGGAGATGTCCGGTTCAATGGGCACATCCAGACCTTCAAAGTCGTGATCTTCATCCTCATCCTTGGGATTCTCTTCGTCTCCCTCCCACTCCTCATAGAAAGCATCTGTATTGTAATCCGATGGAGTCGGATCCGACCGAACTGACTGCCTAACCGGTGGTAGCGGTTCAGACAAACCGGGCGAAGTGATTGAACTATACTAATCGCTTTGGCTATCTCGTCAGCGGTTGGAGTATGCGGTGCTGGATCCGAACCAGCTGACTTATGCTTCTTTTTTGACGGAACCGACCCCTTGGAGTCAGACCTCCTTTTGCCTGAGGAGGTATCGCCTAGGTAAGCAGGCATCTCCTCAGGTTCGGCCGCAACCGAACCAGGTGGGCCATCCGGAACTACAGACTTCTCAGCCTCCCTTTCCTTCAGTCTACTCAACCTTTTTTCTAGAGTGGCTTTTGGGAAGTTTTTACAAATCTGGCAGTCTGTTTTGAGGTGGTCAAATCCCACACATTAAACACAGATGAGGTGGGAGACGGCCTTTACAAAGGCCTCCCCACACTCAGAACAGTGTTGAAACCCAGTGGGACTGTTTCTTTTCTTGGGTTTCTCAGACATGGCCAACCTAAACAATTACCCTTAAAAGTTTTTTAAGGCAGGTAATAACCAATCGATCGGTTACAAACCGTGTTACGGGTTCTGTAAAAGAATCAGAAAAAGTCCGGTTCTTTTGAAACCGATCAGCACCAGAACACCACACTAAATCCCAGAGAAAATAAAAACAATCAAAAACAAGCAAAAAGGTTGGTTCCTAACCAGACCGAGCGATGAGAAACCAACACAAAACAATTTCACAGAATTTTTAAATAAAAGACAAATCACCACCTATCTACCACACTACCTGTACCGTAAACATAGGCTGGAAATCCGAAAATAATAAATGGCAGAAAACCGAACGCTTTTTTAAACTTTACCAAACCAAGCAGAGGAGGAATCTCCAGAGCGACTTCACTGTTAGGCGGAGTAAAAAATCTGACGGTTACACTGGTAAGTACCAGAGACAGAGGTTTGAAAATCAAGCTCGAGCTCAACGTTCTAGCCTTCTGCATAGAATTAACTCTTTCCTCTCCGGGGCAGTTCAAGTGCTGGGGCTAACTGCATATTGTCAGAATACAGCAAGACTTCACATTGTTTGAACCATGCCGTCGTAAGAACACCTGAGGGCATGTTTGTCTACATCTGAACCCGACTGGGCACATGCTAGAATTTCTTGTTTCGAGTCGGAGTCTGGCATAGCTTCAACGAGGTCCATTGTCTTTCTCCACAGCGACTGCTGGTAGGTAATCATGTGGGCCATGAAGTTCAAAGACTTGATGGTCCCAGTGGCTTAGGAGAAGACTTTTCGGCCCCAACCATCTAACTTTTTAGAGATGGCATCTGGAAGTTGGGAACTCAAATGCTTTGGCTAAGATGCTCTGCTGTGGGCAGCTGTGATTACCAATGAATTGGCTTTTGGTTGTTCGGCCAGAAAAGGTTCGGACTTTGGAGGCTTATAAAGTCTATCCACCTTCCTAGGGACTGCCAGCATGGAGGACGGCATATGCCAGGTGAGGCGTGTTACGTCCTGAAATGGTTCCACAAATGGTGGAATCACCAAAGGTTTGGGTTCCTTCTATCTGAGGAACTTGGCCAGGCGCTTGCGCTCCGAGTCCAGATTCTCCGTGTCCCACTTGTATATAGCCTGGATGTGCCTCATAATGTCCAAAAATGAGGGGTCGTCTGGGGAGGACCGCAGGGAATCTTTAGGTCCCAGGGAGGGAGGGAAGAATTCCCTGTCTGAATCCATGTTGCCTTCATCTGAGGAGGACGTGACAGGAGAGGAAGAAGGCAATGGAGATGAGGGTCATTTCCTTCTCTTCCCCTTAGGGTCTGGACATGGGTGCTCACCCTCACCCCCCCCGAGGCCCTGGGGTGGGGGACCCATGGGAGGCGAAGGAGGGACAGTGTCTGGGGTCTATACAGAAGATCCCTTTTAACTGTATTCCACCATGTAGTGAACAGACTCCCGATGTCTGCTACTGGGATGACCGCAGGGGCCGGCGCTGGGTCTGAGAGGGCGGACGTCGGGTCTTTAGATGCGGGTGTCTGGGGCTCTGGCTCAGCAGGCATCAGGTCCAGGATCCCGGCGTCAGTAGGCCGATGACCAGCACCGCCTTCACCTGTAAGTCTGGCATCTGGTGTGGCTTTGTCAGGCATCTGGTCCCTCGGAGGGGCAGACAGCTGGTCTTCATCTGGTGACTGCCTCATGTCAGGCATCAGGGAGTGGGTCGACAGAGTAGGTGACCGGCTAGGCTTGCACTGGTCTGGAGGAGGGTGCACCTTAGCTGAAGGGGGAGGTGTCCAAGCCTATGTGGCCTCCTGCCTACCTGAGGGTTCTTCTGAGCGCTTGCATTTATCAGAAGAACTGGGCCTGTCCTGAGCCCTGGACAGGCTTTCCTGGGTTGACCCTGAGGGTTTTAGGGGTCGGTGAGCCAGGGAAGAGTGATGGTGTCCTGATGAGGCCGACTCCCGATGTTTGCCCTGAGAGGAGGCGGGAGCGAACTTAGATGTGCATGAAGGTTCGTATGGCTGGTCCGGAACTAAACTGAACCTCTGGCCGGAGGATGAGGAAGACGAGGCCTGCTTGGCTGGCGACTTAGGGTGGGATTCAGACCTGGGCCCATCCTTATCCTTGTGGTGATGCTTCCCCCCAGATGACCTATCTTTGGGTGGGAAATCCCTGGCGGGAGAGGATGAGCTAGCTCCTGATCCTCACTGCATGGCCGCAAGATTCTTTTCTAGCAGGAAGGTCTTGAGTGCGTGGGCCCTCCTGGCATGCATCTTCTGGTTGAACTTTTGACAATGTGTGCAGGCATCGGGCTGGTGTTCCGGGCCTAGGCAGAGGAGGCAGGCCACGTGGCCGTCTTTGGCTGGGATCTGCTTCTGGCATGCACACTTTGACTTTCGCCGCGGTGGGGAGGGCGATGACATAAATGAGGCATTGAAAAAAGGATTTTGAAGAATCCTGACGTTCGACGGCTGCCGACTGCTCAAAAAGGCATCAGAGGAGCCGAACTACATGCGTCAATGGTGGGAAAAGAACTGAGATGGCGTCAGGGGACTGCCCCCTTTATACTACGTCTGATGTCGGGCGTAGCCGACTTCTGCCTCAGACTGCTAGCTACAAGTTTTCCATGGCATCCTGACACCTGCTGGCTTCAGTCCTAATGGTATTAGCTGCTGCAAGAGCTCCACCCTCGAAGACAGATAGTGAGAAACTCAAGGAGAGTTGGGATCCCTGCTGAAACAGGTTCTATGCTGTGTAAGTTACACCAGGATACAAACCTTTTCCACTTAGCTGAATACGGCTTCTTAGCAGAGGGTTTTCTATACCCTTTCAGTATATGCAATACTGCTTGAGAGAGATTTAGGTTTGCAAATTCTATGTCTTCAAGAGCCAAGCTTTTTTAGACTGAGGGAGTTGAGGTTGGGATACCTTATTTTCCCCTGGTGGGAGGTCAACAGGCTGTGCCTCCAAGGAAGATGTATTGGCTTGGATACTGACATGGATAACAGGAGGGGGTACCAATGCTGTCTGGCCCAATTTAGGGTGATCAGAATCATCGAAGCAGGCTGAGACCTGAGTTTGATCAGGACTCTGAGGATGAGAGGAAAGGGAGGAAAAGCATATAGCCTTCTTCCTGACCAATCCAGTGCCATGGCATCTGCTGGAATTGTGCCCTTGGCCAGAGGCCTGCAACAAAACAGTGGCAATTTGTGATTTTCTTGAGAAGAAAAGAGATCCACTTCTGGGGTACCCCACCTTCTGAACACTGAATTCAGTATCTGTCTGTCTAGGGACCAATTGTGGTGACCCTGGCTGATTCTGCTGAGGGCATCTGCCAGGATATTGTCCTTTCCTGGGACATGAATGGCTTGCAGGGAGGCCTTTAAGGAATAGGCCAGATCCCACAATTTCATGGCCTCTGAGCACAGAGGGTTTAATCTTGTGCCACCCTGCTTGTTTATGTAATACATTGTTGTGGTATTGTCTGTTCTGACCTGCACCACCTTGTCTTGTACCAGATGAGAGAAAACCTTTAGAGCTAGTAGCACTGCTCACAGCTGTATGAGGTTTATGTGAAGGAGAGATTCTGCATTGGACCAAGTCCCATGGATGGTGTGCTCTCCCATGTGAGCACCCCATCCTAATAGAGACGCATCTGTTGTTAAAATGGGAGATGGGTCTTCCCTCTGGAAGAGGACCCCTTGCCTTAAGTTGTCTTAACTTTTCCACCACTGTAAGGCTTGAATAACAGTTTCTGTTAACAGAACCAACTTTGACATTTTGTCTCTCCTCTGTGACCAGTGAGACCTGAGGTGAGATTGCAAATATCTCATTATGTATCTTGCCTCTAAGACTGTACCTATTGCTGCAGCTATGTGACCCAGAATCTGCAGAAAGTGTCTTGCTGGGCATGGCTGGTGTAGTTGAAAGAAACAGCCAGATCTAAAATATTTTCTACCCTGTCCTGAGGAAGGAAGACTCTTCCTTGAATTGTATCCAGTTCTGCCCCTATGAAGTGTAGCACTTGAACAGGGGGTAAGAATAGATTTCTCCTGGTTTATTATGAATCCTAGGGACTGCAGGAGATGCACTGTTAACTGCAGATGCTCTGAGACCTGCTGTGGAGACTTGCCAATGATCAACCAGTCATCCAGATAAGGGAAGACTGAAATACCTAACCTTCTTACGTGTGCCACTGCTTCAGCCAGGCACTTTGTAAATGCCCTGGGAGCTGAAGTTAGGCCGAAGGGAAGGGATGTAAATTGGTAATGGCCTGAAGGAAGTCTGAACCTGAGGTATTTTCTGTGAGACTGCCTTATTGGGATGTGAAAATAGGCATCCTTTAAATCCAAGGCTGCCAGCCAATCTTCCTGCTGAATAACTGGTAGTATGGAAGCCAGGGTGACCATCTTGAACTCTGGTTTCACTAGATATCTGTTGAGAGATATGAGATCCAGAATGGGTTGCCACTCCCCATTTTTCTTTTTGGTCAGAAAGTAACGAGAATAGAAACCATTTCCTCTGTGGTGCACTGGTACAGGCTCCACTGCCTTCATCTGAAGCAATTTTTGCACCTCCTTCTGAAAAGGTTTTCCCTCTATGAGGGAGGCTGGTCTGAAAATTCTCGATTTTAGAGGAGGAAGGGATTTGAAACATAGGGACAATCCCTGACTTACCACATCCAGAACCCACTTGTCTGTGGTGATGGAGACCCATGTCTGGAGGAAGTAAGTCAGCCTGCCCCTTACTGGCACTATTTTGTTTTGGGGTGCTGAGCCCGAGCAGAATGGGAACCCCTTCTGGAACCCCTCCTGCCCCTAGATCTGAAATGCCCAATCTGCTGTGGGTAGGGCTGTTGCTGGAAAGCAGCTTGGCCCTGGAAAACGGGCCTCCCATAAGAGGACCTACCCCTGCCTCCCTTCCCCTCCCATAAGGCCTATAGGAGAGAGAAGGCCTGTCCCAGGAGGAATTACTCTTGTAGGTGGACTTGTATTCATCCACCTTCTTCATATAATCTTCAGTGTGTTTACCAAACAGGGAATTATTTTCCACAGGAAAGTCCATGGCCTTAGCCTGGGTATCATGGGTTAAGTTAGTAGCTCTAAGCCATGCCAGTCTTCGTAGAGTTACTATCAGAGCCATCCACCTGGAAGCACTGTCATTAGCATCAGCTGCCATCTGGAACTGGTATATAGCAGCTTCCAGACTAAATCTAGCCGTCTCTGGCAGGTCGTCAGAGAGGGGCAAGGGAGCCTTCTCTGACATAGCCAATACTGATTGCCACAGTGTCTTTTGATACTGTGCTGCATATGCCTGGTAATTAGCTTGCCTCACACCTAAGGAGGCAGCTAAATACCCCTTCTTAGACATACTGTCTATTTTTTCGGGAATCCTTGTCAGGTGGGTGGGAAGAGAGAATGACCCTCGTCTTTTCACAGGCTGCCTGTTGGACTATGCCTTGGTGGTCAGAGTGAGAGTATAAAAACTCATCCCCTTCCCTGTCCAACTCATATTTATTATCAGACTTCCTATCTAGAGTTAGGAGTCTGCAGAATCTTTAACAAGTCTTTCTTAAAAAACTTGTTAATTGGCAGGAGTATCTTTTTTGAGGGTAAGCCCATCATTTCCATGTATTTTGCCTCCTTCTCATCATCAATGACCTTTGTAATGGCCAAACCAGAGCATCCACTATTTTTCTAATGAAAGAAATATGTGATGAAAAATCCTCTGGCCTAGGAGGAGAACCGAACTCCTGCTCAGGTGAAATTTCAGATTCTATAGGTTCATCTTGTTCAGGCTCCATCTCCCCATAATCATCAAATTCAGACTCTTGTGAAAGATCAGGAGGAGCAGCTAGGGTTGGAGCCCTTAGAGGAGTAGGCTGAACAAGCAAAAGACCTTGTAAGGCCTGCATAATTTTCATAGGCTGGGCTATCTCCTCTGCAGATGGCAGGCTGTGAGGCACAGTAGTAACCCCTTGAGGTACAGGAGCCTGGGGTTCTAAGTGCTTTGTTTTCTTGGTCCTTTTTGGAGGGGGCTGGAGAGTCAGCCGGACCACTCTGTCTGAGACTGTCCTCCTCCAACCACCATTGGAGAGCCTGGACAAGAGTCTGTGTCACTGGAATCAGTTTTGTGAGAGAATCCTTTCTCTGAGACCAAAAGGACCTTAAGTGGAACTGAATGTTCCTCATCTGAAACCTGGCTCCCTGAACCACCGAAGTGGAGGCTGCCATGTGGCCTAGAAGCTGAAGAAAATGTCTGGCTGGACAAGACACTACTAGTCGAAAAGAGGAAGCCAGATCCGTAAGGGCCTTTTCCCTTGAGCAAGGGAGAAAGGCCTTTGCCTGAATAGTATCCAGCTCCACTCCTATGAAAGTAAGGAGCTACACAGGTTCTAGAACTGACTTGGGTAAATTGAGAAGGAATCCTAGAGAACCCAGAAACCTCTGGGTGACCTCTAGAGCTGACTTGACTTGGTCTGAGGACTGGCCTACAGTGAGCCAGTCGTCTAGGTAAGGAAATACTGAGATTCCCTGCCTTCTGAGGAAGGCTACTACTACTGCTAGACATTTTGTAAATACATTTGGAGCAGATATTAGACCGAAGGGTATTGCTCTGAACTGGTAATGACCTGAGGGCAACTCGAACCTGAGGTACTTTCTGTGGGAGCATCTGATAGGAATGTGGAAATAGGTATTCTTGAGGTCCAGGGAAGCTAACCAGTCTCCTGGCCTTAGAGAGGGAAGTATTATTCCCAGAGTCACCATTTTGAATTTGGGCTTTGTGATATGTTTGTTCAGATATCTCAGGTCTAGGATGGGTCGCCACTCCCTGTCTTTTTTGGGGTAAGGTGGTATCTTGAATAGGGACCTTTCCCTCTGTGCTGTAGAGGAACCTTCTCCACAGCTTTTAGAGACAGTGGGGAAGAAACCTCAGCCTTTAAAGCAATTGTTTCCGGAGGTGTTGCTGGTGTAGAGGACTTGGCTCTCATTCTGGGGAATCTTTTGAAGCTGAGAGCAAGTCCCTGGCTTACTACTTCCAGGACCCATTTGTCTGAAGTGATAGACTTCCAGGCCTGGAAGAAGTAAGCCAGCCTGCCCCCTACCAGAATAGAGGAGGCGACCCAGTCTGACACATCAGGGTTTCTGTTTGGCAGGAGCCCTAGACTGAGAAAAGAATGTAGCCCTGCTCATCCCCCTTCTGCCTCTCCCTCTGAAGAACCCCCTCTGCTGGAAAGAAGAGGAAGCCTGGGCTTGGTAAAAAGGCCTGCCCCTGCCAGCCCTAGAATGCTGCTTTTGTGGAGTGACTTGCCTTTCCTTGGCCACTGCACTCCTGTAGGTGGTCCTGTATTCATCTATCTTTTCATGCATACTCCCCAGAGAACTGTCAGTGTCAGTGACAGGAAAATCCATGGCCTTAGCCTGGGTATCCTGTGAAAGGCTAGTACATCTGAGCCAAGCAAACCTCTGCAAGGAGACAGATGTAGCCCTGACTCTTGATGCCACATCATTGGAGTCCACAGCAGTATGGAATTGTACTTTGGATGCCTCTATACCATCTGCAGCCACTTGCTTCAGCTCTTTGGCCAGCTGGGGAGGGGCATTCTTAGCTACTATAGCTCCAGAACCGTATCCCACCTGGATTTCTGGTACCTAGCAACATAAGACATATAAGAAGCCTGCCTGAGTCCAAAGTAAGATGTCAAGTACTGTTTCTTTGCCATGGCATCCACCTTCCTGGAATCCTTATCTGAGGGGTGTGAAGCCAAGGGGATGTTAGCCTTGTCACAGGCTGTAGCCTGCACTACTCCAACATTGCTGCAATGAGAATAAAGAAAATCCATTCCAGGACCTGATAAAGTATACCTCTTGTCCATTGTCTTAAACACAGGAGGTATGGAAGATGGCATCTGTAAAATGTTTTGAGTTTGTTTCCCCAAAGATTTATGCAGGGGAATAGACAATCTCTTAGACTCTGGGATATCCACCATCTCCCACCATCTCCACAAAGTCAGGTTCTTCTGCCTCCTCAACAGCTTCCACTGCTGGTAGCTGGAGGGTTTCTGCCACCTTTTTATAAAATAAAAAGTGTGAAAGGGACTCAGAAAGTCTGGGAGGGGAAACATTGGAAGGTCTGTCTGGGGAGATGTCAGGCTCTACTGGCTCATCTAGGCCTCCAAAATCATCTTTATCTTCATAGTCCTCGGGATCCCCCTTCCAATCCAACTCATAATACTCCTCCGGTTCATATTCTGATGGGTCTGGAACTGACTAAACCGATCGCCTGCCAGGCAGTGTCTGTTCGGTCAGAACCAGACGGAGCGCTTGAACTATATTAATAGCTCTAGCAATCTCTTCTGCGGTTGGGATCTGAGGGCAAGGATCCAAACTGGTCGATTTCTTTTTCCTTTTTGAAGGAACCGATCCTTCAGAATCTGATTTCTTTTTGCCCAAAGAGGTATCGCCCATGTCAGCAGGTACCTCCTCGGGTTCAGTCAGGAACGAACCAGGCTGGCCATCTTGATCAGCGGATGTCTTGGCCTCTCTTTCCCTAAGCTGGGCTAATCTTTTTTCTATAATGGCCTTAGGGAAATTTGCACAAATTTGGCAGTCTGTTTTGAGGTGGTCAAACCCCAGACAATAAACACAAGTGAGGTGGGGATCAGCTTTAGCAAAAGCCTCCCCACACTCAGTATAGTGTCGAAACCCAGTGGGACCGGTTTTCTTCTTGAGTTTCTCAGACATTGCCTCACCAACCAAAACTACCCTTAACAGCTGTTACGCCAGGTAATACTAAAACCTTTCAGTCACCAGCCGGTTCAAGGGCTGTTTAAAAAACGGAATAAGTCATCATTTTTGAGACCGAAATGCAAGGATAAAGATAGCTGTGTTGTAGTTTTCAAATATTCAATAAGCCACACAAAGTGAATGTTTCCTGGTTTATTTTCTTTCTGCGAGTTCCATCAACATCAAATACATGTATTCTTGCTTTTGTTTGGTGCTGGCTATTCAAGTTTTATACAAGGTTTATATAAAGAATTGTTATCTCAAAAACTGCCAACTCCCTAGTATAGGCCAATTATATAAAAAGATAACCTATTAATCTTAGGGTGTGGTGAATAACAGTCAAAGCACAGAGATAAAGTACAGTTACGTAAGAACTTACCGTAACAGAAGATCTTCGAGAGAGGCTCTTGCAGTAGGTAATTACATATAGGACTGAAGCCGGCAGGCATCAAGACCCCTCGGAAAAATTTCTAGCTAGCAGTCTCTGGTGGGGGACCACCCCCACGTCAGGTGACCGATGTCATGCGACGTCAGTATAAAGGGACAGTCCCCCATGCCCGCCTTCCAGTTCTTCACTGCCAAAGGCCAAAAGGCGAGACAAGAGAGAAGCAGATATTTCCCCCTGGAAAAGGAGCTGGAAAAGCTAAGGGGATGGACGGTGGAAAGGGTTACTACTGCAAGAGCTCTCTCGAAGATCTACTGTTACGCAAGTTCTACTAACTCACTATCTTTACTTCAAGAGGCTCTTGCAGTAGGTAATTGCTGTGACAAGGTACCTTTGTAAATGAGCCTATGGCTCAAAGGTTTTCCAAACTGCTGTTTAAATAAAATAATAAAAAAAAATAAACATATAGGACTGAGTCCCAAGCAATCTGGAACAAAGAGAAGCTCACAGGAGGAGAAAACTACTCATACACAGATCCTCTGGCTGTGAAGGTCTTAGAAAAGAAGACCTTGCAGAACGGCCAACCCGAAGCCAGCTCTACGGCGAGAGGCAATGTCTAAACTGTAATGTTTTGTAAAGGTATGGACAGAAGTCCAAGTTGCAGCTGCACAAATGTCAGCCACCAATACATTCTTGAAACAAGCAGCAGAGGCAGCTACACCCCTAATGGAGTGACCTCTGACCTGACCTGGCAAGGTCTTGTGATACTTGTCATAACAGAAAGTGATACAATGAGCCAACCATTTCGAAAGGCATTGCTTGGAGACCGCACTGCCCTCTCGTTTGCGAGCAAAAGAGACAAACAGTTTATCAGTCTTTCTGAGATCCTTTGTCCTGTTGGTGTAGTATCTCAGAATCCGGAACATCCAGAGTATGTAAAAGGTACCCCTGATTGCAAAGTTGCTAAAGAATGCAGGCAGTTAAATGGACTGATTCAGCGCAGATTCCGCTACCACCTGAGGAGAAACTTAGAGTTGGTACGCAGAGCCACCGTTCCTTGTGGAAAATCAAGTACGAGACTTTGCACATCAAGGCCTGAAGCTCGGAAATTCATCGAGCGGAGGTAATGGCCACCAGGAAGAGAGCCTTCCAAGAAAGGAACTTAAGGTCTGCTAATGCTGCCAGCTAAAGGGAGGCAGGGTAAGCTTCTCGAGAATGAAATTCAAGTCCCAAGGAGGGGCAGGTGCGTGAATGGGGGGTCTTAAGTGAAGAACCCCTCTAAGGAAGGTCTTGGTGACTTCCAGTTGCGCAAAGGACCTGTCCCCAAATGGAACATGGTAAGCAGAAATGGCCGCCATGTAAACCTTCAAGGAGGAGTGACTGAGACCCAGATCGAAGAGGTGATGCATGTAATCCAGAAGCCTCCCGACAGTGCAGGAGAAAGGCTCGAAAGCCCTGGAAGAGACCTAAACAGAGAACCTTTTCCATTTCATGGCATAACTGGAATGAGTGGAGGGCTTTCTGGCCTCCACTAGAATCTCCACCACCTGCAACGAAACCCCGAACCGGGACTGAATCATGTCTGCAGGAGTCATGCATGCAGCTGAAGGGATTTGAGTCCCAGATGGATCAGGGTCCCCTGATCCTGGGTCAACAAAAGTTGCGACAGAGGAAGAGGAAGAGGAGGCTCCTCTGAGGATTGTTGCAGACAAGAGAACTAAACTTGCCTGGGCCAGAACGGAGTGATGAGGATCATTCAAGCTCCTTCCAAACAGAGTTTGTGTAGGACCCTTAGGATCAACGGTATCGGGGGAAAGCACAGACGAATCTGCCCTTCCAGTTTAGAGACAGAGCGTCTGTCCAAAACCCTCTGCGCCCTGGTGCGAGCGAGCAGAAGACAGGAAGTTTTGCGTTGAGAGGAGAGGCAAACAGGTCTACCTGAGGGGTTCCCCAGCATAGGAGGACATCATCTACTACCCCCAATCCAGTTCCCATTCGTGCGCTTGGGCAGACGACCGGCTGAGGTAGTCTGCCAAAGTGTTCTCAACCCCCAGAACATGACCCACCATGAGGTGAAGGTTGTGAAGTATCGCCCAATCCCAAACTCGCATCGCTTCCCTGCTAAAAGGGTAGGAACGGGTTCCTCCCTGTTTGTTGATGTACCACATTACACACGTTGTCAGTCTGAACAGCCAGATGCCCGGGAAGCAGGTACAGATGCAGAGCTTGTAAGGCATACAGGACTGCCCTCAGCTCGAGCACACTGATGTGAAGAGTCCACTCGAGCCTGGACCAAGAGTGTCAGTGTCAGTGGCTCAGTAGGTAGCACACTCGCCTCTGAGGCCGGGAGATCAGAGGGCTGTGGGTTCAGTTCCCACATCTGGCACTTTGGTTAATATCCCAGTACTGACACTGTAGTGCAGCATGAGAGGGATGCTGCACTTCTGAGGTGCCATCTTTTGGATGAGACGTTAAACCGAAGTCCCATCTGCCTGGATTGGTGGTAGTTCAGGTGGATTTTAAAGATCCCATGGCACTTATCGAAAAGAGCAGGGGAATTTCCCCCGGTGTCCTGGCCAAATTTCCCTCATTCACTAAAAATACCACCAACACTTTAATCTGATTCAAGGTCAGTTGGCATTCATCTGTATCCCCTTCCCCCGGGTCGTGCCTGAAAATAGGCAGGATTTCTGTAGTGCACTTACCCGGTCAACAAAAACTAAATAAATAAATAAAATAAAAGAGCCCTGGGTCCAATGAGGTCCCAGGTGGGCTCCCCAACCCTTGCCCGAGGTGTCCGTCGTTAAGATCTGGGAGGGGGGGGAGAAAGACAGAAGGGAACTCCCCGGAAAAGGTTCTCCTGAACCATCCACCAATGCAAGTCCCAAACTATCAGGGAGGAGACCAGGATCTTGTGATCCAAGTCGTCCACCAGTTGATCCCACTGAGACCGAAGTGTCCACTGAGAGATTTCATGGAGCCAAGGCTCGAGGCACTGGGCCAGAATGGCAGCCCATGAACCCGAGGAGGCGAAGGATAGATCTTGGTGAGACCTGCCTGTGGCTGGACAACAGGTTGGTTTGAGCCTCGAAGAGTGGCCGACTCTGTCCAAAAGACAGGGAAGGCCATACCAGAAGTCGTGTCCAGTATCGCCCCACAAACTGGAGTCTTGAGATGGGACTCAATGGGACTTGGACTGGTTGGATGGTAATGCCCAAGCAGGTGAAAACCTGCAGGGTAAGGGAAAGGGAGAGCAGGCGATCCTCCCTGGAAGGGGGCGCCAGGAGCCAACTGTCCAGGTAAGGAAAAACCTGAACCCCCTGGGTATGTAGGTGGGGCCACCACTGATAGAGAGGCATTTGGTACTTAGGAGCCGAGGACAGAACCAAATGGGGAGGCCCTAAACTGTAGTGTTCCCCTGAAAAGAAAAGTGAAGGTACTTGCAGGGACGGGTGGATAGGGATATGCAGTTAGACATCCTGCATGTCCAGGCTATTGAGCCACCGTCCTGGCCGAAGGAGAGGGCAGAAGGCTCTGCAGAGAGAGCATTCGAACTCTTTGGTACTCACTTAACAGGTTCAGGGAATTGAGGTCCAGGATGGGTCTCACGTCAGCTTGGACTTCTTCGAACCAGGAAGAAATGAGAATAGTAACCTGCCTCTGAGATGGAGAGGGATGGACTCTATCACGCTCAAAGGGTGGAGATTTCTTCCTAACCAGGAAGAAGATAACTGGGAGTAAAACGACCTTGAGGGGTTTTCTGGGAGGTTTCTGAAGAAACTTTATTGAGTGTCCTTCTGCTAACAGCTGAAGCACCCAAACGTCTGATGTGATCCTCTTCCAACCCGGTAGATGCAGGAAGAACCTCCCCCCTACCGGTTCCTCTGGACGGGCCAGAGGCTGTGGGAGAGGAAAGGAGTCAGGTGGTGTGAGAGCGCTGTGGCTGGAGCCCCGCTGCTCATTTGGACGGGGACTTGAGTCTGAGGGGCCCGGGCGCTTACTCGCCTGGCCTTGGGGTTTCGCCTGGCCCGTGCCTGCTTGTGAAAGGACGGTGCTGCTGTTGAGGGCTCTGACAAGTCGCCGACCTCCTTTGAGAGCAGTGCCCTTCTCTCGCAGTCCGGTGATGATATCCTTGGCACTACCCCCGAACAGCACCGAACCCCTGAAGAGCGCGTCCTGGATAGCAGACTGCACTTCAGGGACCAAACCCGACACTCGGAGCATGTCGTCGCAAACCTACAGCCGACTCCTACCAGCAGCATCCACTGGATCGTATGAAGCACGAAGCATGTGTCCACTGGCCGAACGAGCAGATTGGACCAGGTATGCCACTTTCTGTTTGGTCTGTGACTCAGTGAAGGGAGTCCAGCTTAGCTTCCACCTGCTAAGGATGGCCTTCTGGTAATCCCCTATGGGGAGACATAGTTCGGCCCCATACCCAGAGGAAGAAGGGACCTTCTTCCCATACTGGTCTAGAAGGCGGGATTCCTTATCAGGGGGTGATGAGCTCAAATGTTTGGGATTGGCTGTCCGGCCATGAACGCCACTGATCACGACCAAGTCAGCCTTGGGGTGAGAGATAAGAAACTCAACACCATCAGAAGCCTGATATAGCCTGTCCGCCTTCCTCGGAAGGGGGGCTATGGCGGAGGGTTGCTTCCAGATAGTGGAAACAAGGTCCATGTGAGGCTCGATCCAGGGTTAAACCAAGGTAGGAGTGACCTTGGGCAGGTCCAAATGGGCAGCTAGCTTCTGCCGCTGTGGATCTGGCTCCAAAGAGCGCCACTGATGGATAGCCTGGATTTTGCGCAGCAACTCCATGAAGGAAGGATCCTTGAGGAGACTTGAGGAGTCCTTGGCTTGGGCTTCATCCGGAGAGCAGGCCTGCTCCAAGTTGAGCGCCCATCGAGTCATCTGAAGGCTCCGAGGAGGAAGAAGAAGAGGAAGAGACCGTCTCCTGACATGAGGGAGGAACGGACCCCCTTGGGAAGCCCTCAGGGAAGCGTATCCAACCTAACTTTGGAACCGGAGGGCTCACCTCTGGTAACCGGAGTAGGGGAGGGGGTCTCTCGTCTCCGACGTAGGGGGTCCAGAACCGTGACCGGCACTGGAAGATGACTCTCCACCTCTCTAGTGAGCTGGGCCTTGGCCTCAGCCCACCAGGAACCCACAGTCTCCTTCAAATCCACCAGCAGCTGAGGGGGTGGTGGAATAGGGGGATACAGATACTGAGTGTATCCAAAAGGAGCGTATCCAGCAGATGTGGCGGTAACCCGCATCAGGTAATGAGGCACTGTGTACGTGCGGGCCAGATAGGCCGTGCTGGTACTGGGACACTGGAATACTGAGGACCCAGGTATGACGGCATTGATACGAGCGGAGTCGGATACCCAGGAACCAGGGAGTCTGCTGGGGTAGACGGCCCGGCGGGGCGCCCAGCAGGCGGGTCTGGAACAAGAGGCCCGGCAGGCGGTGGGCCCAGCGTGGGGTCAGCATCCAGGACGGGGATGTCGCCCAGTGAAGGCAGGACCAGTGTCGGGGACGGACGTCAGGTCATCCAGCCCAACGGGAGGAAGATCTGATGGGGGTGCAGAAAATCCTCAACATCGCCCTGGAAAGGAGGGAAAAACTCGGTCAGGCTGAGGAGACCCTAGGTCTCGGAGGGCAGCAAAGGCTGCAGAGAGCTGGGAACAGCAGAGAGTAGGTCCGCATCGCTCGACTGTCAGGCAGGCATCGGGCAACCCGACGCCCACTTATCGGCGGTGTCCGGCGACGCCGGAGGAGCCGATGTATCGACTTAGTGTACCTTTTCACCCGAGGCAGGCTGCGTGAGGAGGGCAGTCTGATCAGGTGGAACAGGGCTGCGCCGCCGGGCGGGTCAAGCGACTTAGCGGCCATTTCTGCTGGCGCCAGAGGAGCTGACATCCAGTTTACTGAGCCACTTTGTACCAGTAAGCCGCAACGATGGCAGCCTTACTCGGGAGGGGCCTCCAATAGCCCAGAGGTGCTCAGTTAACATACAAGGCTGATGCATGGCCGACACCATCTTGGAAGCCTCCCAGACGGCCCTCATGGAGTAGTCCCCGGGGGGGACATTACCTGCAACATGGTGACTCCAGCTGAAGTCACGGTGGAAGAGGAGCCTAGTCCCGATGTTTCTCCTTGTCCTTCTTCTTACGATGGCCTTCAGGGGAAGTAGAAGCCTGACTGAGCTTTTTCAACTCCTTCTCCATGAAGAACATTTTCTTTTTTAGGATGTGGGCCTCCAAGGACTGCTGCCTCCGTCTGCAGGTGGCGGCACTGAATTTCAGGCAATGCTGGCACTTCTCCACCTGATGATCCGGGCCCAGACAGAAGAGACACTGGGAATGGCGACTCTCGATGCGAGGAGTTGGTGTGCCACACGAGTCACACTTACTCTTGAGATCAGAGGGTGCAGGGGGCGACATATGCCACCGAAAAAGTAGCTATTTATCGAATAAAATGAGAAAAAAAGATGGTATAACTTCTGACGACAGGCTGATGAGCGTTGAACTTTACCGCGAGGCGCTGACATGAGCTAATGGTGGGTAAGAACTGGAAGGCGGGCGTGGGGGACCGCCCCTTTATACTGACACTGCATGATGTTGGTCACCTGACATGGGGGCGGTCCCCTGCCAGAGATTGCTAGCTAGAAATTTTTCCGTGGGGTCCTGATGCCTGCCGGCTTCAGTCCTATATGTAATTACCTACTGCAAGAGCCCCGTCGAAGTAAGATCTGTATTTCTCTCATAACATCACAAGGTGTTTATCACACTTTCTTACGCAATCTCATAACTGCTGACTACACTAACAGATGGTTATTTATGTGCACACCTTCCTTAACTAGGTAATACCATCCTAATAAGGGTATACCATCCTGTTCAAGTTGACTATAGGTCATTTAAATGCTGACCACTATAAAACCATAAGGTAAAGTGTTGTGTAATCATAAAACTATCACAAGACATTTAACTAGATCTTGTGAGAAACTGTCATAGCTAACTATTTGAGTAAACACATTTGGTTATATAGTATAAGAAATTACACTGAAGCATTCTGTTAAAAGGCTATACTTAAAGAGCCCCTGACACTGTTGTGACAACTTTGTGAAAATGTAATGTTTTGCACAGGTGAGCTTATATTTTCATACTGTTTCCGTATTTCTCATTCTTCTTCTTCATTATTAAGGACATTTGCATGTAAACAGGATCACTGCCCTATCTGTTCTGGCTGCTTGCCTACATATGACATCACAGTTATGTTTATGACATCACAGTCTGTTACTGTGGGGATAATTACGATGCCATAAACGGGGGATTACTTATTTTATTTATTTAAAAGTTGCTAACAGGTAAAAACACCATGACCAGAAGCTCATTTTCAGGTGCAACCCGGATTATGATGTCATATGTAGGATAGCAGAAAGAGCAGATAAAGTCTAAGGGACAGTACACCTCTTTCATACAGCTGTCATTGGTAACAAAGAAAAAAGGTAAATAATTAAAGAAAATGCATGAAATATAAACTGAATTGTCTAAATCTCACATTTTTCCCAAGTTTTTCTAATGGTGTCAGGGGCTGTTTAAACACCCAGTTTAACTATTATAAAAGGTTATACTGAAATACTACAAAATGTTACATTACAATATCCCCCTTTGTGAATCTCTATACCTGGAGATCACACAAGACGATCTTGCCATTGTAACATTTGTATTTGTCGAACCATGTGTTTCATTTTATGATACAATAGCAATTGTACAATAATAACAATACATATCACTGCAATACCGCAAACCACCATTATTAGGGCTGGACTAGTACCCAAAACAGCCAATCCCCAATCCCACCAGGATATAATAGGGATATATGATGACCGTCTTTTTACCTCTTTAGAAGAGGCCTTTTGTGCCAAAATAAGTCCTTTTGTTTGTTGATGATACAACAAGGCACCAAGTGTCATTTTATAAATTTTGGGTAATTCGAAATGAGGTGGAGTTGCCAAATCAGTGAGTAAATCTAAGGCCATACTAGAACCATCAATATGGGTAACATTTGTTTGGCTATAGGCAGGACGTTCTCTGAGGGTCCAATTTGCAACCCACTAGGTCTTGTCACTACACCCCAATACATTCCAAGGTTGACCTGCAATTACACAGCATGACTGGTTCCATCTCATAGCTTGGCGGTATTGATTTGCAGACGTTAAGATAAATTTAAATTGTTCAGGAAACCATGGGGCGGTTGATGTCTCTTCCCCACATATTAAGGTTTCATGTTCTTGTACACACTGTTGCTTCGGTAAGACAACATATTCATTGCATACCGTGATAATAGTGTCACCTGGTATTTGGACTCTCATGATTTGGTCATGTATTAATACTCCCAAATTACTGATTTGCCATGATATTTGCAGTGGTTCAGAACATACAGGTATTATCACTAGTATGGGAATCACATGTCGCAGCACGTGTGCATACTGATTTGGTGAATTCCATATTTTTATCATAGCTAAGGGTGATAGGAATACAGTGGGATGATCCAATAATCTAGTTACATTGGTCTCACCTGTTCCTAAGGGTAACCTATTGGTCTCAATTCTATTTAAGTTGTTAACTAGATAAGCATGTGCTTCAGCTGCTAATTGAGAACAAGCCAGTTCTATATAACTTTCTCTAGACATATTAGAAAGTGAGTTATAAAAATGAACTGATATTTGTGCAATAATTTTAAAACTGCAAGGTTTCTCTAAATGCAAACCGATTAATGTCTTCATTATCAGGTGCTAATTTTACAGTAGTCGATAATGGTCCAGTAGCCATATCTTTTTTCTAAAGAACGAATATGATGTTTTACAACCATAGAATCAATACCATTAGTAGTTCCCAATCCTGAGCCTAACCAGCCCCATACGTCTCTTTTACGACGGAATAAGCCTGATGGTGCTTCTGCAGGAATTTGAAATTACCACAATTTGTGTCTATCATGATATCAATTTAAAGTATTATTATAATACTGCTGCCATACTATTACCAAAGCTCGATTCCTACATTGAAGTGGTAATCATGGAAAAGGCAAATGGAGCAACACATTATAATACTGTAATTTACAAGGATAACATACAGGATATACATTTTGTGTCAAGATGATACCATCTGACCGGGGCAAAAACTTTTGCCCTGATATACCTTGTTCTTGATACACTATATTCTATGCCACAAAATTATGCCATGCTGTAAAGTTAACATTACAGGCCATTCCTGGCCACTGTGTCTCTTGAAAGACACGCTCATATTTTAACAATGATTATACATTTTTTAATGGTAACACTGTGAAAAATTGTTTTAATCCTACAGTATATATTCTAGTAGTATTATATAGAAAATGCCACATATTACGTCTCGAACCATGAGAATAATTTAATGCAATTGTATTTAATGGATACGGTAATATATCCTTTAATTTTATTCGAAATAAATCTTGTTCTTCTTTTGTTAAATTCGTAGTATCTCCCAACGTGGAGATACTACTCTGGGCTGTTGTGTTCATTGCACACATCGCCGTGCCAGGCCAGGCTTCTGGAGAGCGTCCCCATGTCGCATTTTGACATTGTCCATTACAAATAAAGTATCATTTGACAAGAAGATATCCAGTGTGCTCATGTTGTTCTCCCAACAGCACTGGGAGACCCCATGCAGAACGATTTGTGATGTTTGGGTTGTTCAAACTGTTCCAAATATGCCCCAGACATCCATTTACATCATCAGAAGTTACCAGGGTCAGCAAGGCACTACACAGTGTAAGTACAGGAAACAGCATTGTACTTTACCTAGTGGGAGAAACAGAGCAGTATCAGTTGTTATCATTTAAAGGCTCATACAATTTACATTGGTCCACATGGACCCATTTGGTCTCTGTAGACCCTTGTCGAATTCATCATACCTGAATGACCTATGTCCCAAAACATCAGTGACATCATAGGGTCCCATCCAATTAGCATCCCATGGTCCTTTTTGACCAAAAGTTTTCACCATGACATGATGACCCCTTTCAATGGGCAGTATCACTTTTTCGTCATGTCTCTGTTTGTTTTTCCAATGAGTCTGTGCCATATTTCTGGCAGCATGAGGTAAATAAACAGTTAACTGTTTTTGTAGCTGTTGCAAAAAAACATCAGTTCTGATGCGGTCCAACACTGGTGGTGATAGATCTGGATCCGAGGGATAATGCAGCCGCATATCTCATCCAGTCATCAATTGATATGGGCTATAGCCAGTACTCTTGTTTTCAGTACCTCTAATACCCATTAGATTCTGGTGCGCGCCACCCACCCTTCACCAGTATCCGACACTGCCTTTTTCAGTGCATTTTTCAGAGTGCGATTTAACCTTTCTACCATTCCGGATGATTGTGGATGGTAGGGTAAATGCAAACGTTGAGTGATACCCAAAGTATCACACAAAGCTGTCATTACTTTCACTGTAAAGTGAGTTCCTCTATCACTGTCAAGTATTCTGGGAAAACCCCATCGTGAGAACACCTGTTCCCACAGTGCTTTTGCAATAGCTGTAGCACTATCATTTGGTATAGGCAATGCTTCTACCCATTTGGAAAATATGTCACCAATGAGTAGTAAATATCGGAACCCCTCTTTGGCAGTAGGCAAGGGCCCACATAATCAAGTTGTAACTGGACAGGACCGTCCGTTAGGGTATATCCGTAACAGAACCTCTTACCAACACTGGAATTCATCTGTGCTAGATGAGACAAGCCCAGAAATTGCAACATCTTTTCCCAATTTCGTCACCAATATTTCCAACATTTCACAAAGCCTTAGGTCCTGACTGCTAATTGATTATCCATAATATATCTTTTCTAAATGAAGGAGGGAATAATTCCTAAACCAAGTTATCGCTTCATACTATATCTTCCCATACGGTAACATGCTTGGACACTGTCCAGTGTCTTTCTATTGGTTCCGACACCCACTATCAAGCATCTGTATCTTGATACGCCTCCAAACTAGGACCTGTGAGATGGCAGCTATCCATTTAATATGGTGTTTATCAAATTAGTCCATCTCCCACATTGTACAGAATCACCTTCTAGAGGGTCTACCCATAAGTTTGTTTGTTTGGCTGTAATTTGGCGTGTACATAGCCATTTAGCTAGTGTATATCCTCTGGGTTTCTTAGGAGAATCTACTTTACAAAGCACAGCCTTCGGAGTCTGAGCACAATATTCCATATATGCTGCAATTGGGTGCATATTGTATTAGTTCTAAATCGTTGTTCATACCTTGCACAAAGCAGGAGAAAATTAAGTAATGAGTTAACTACAAAGTCTGAGTCAGAGTATATATTAATATCTTTCTCCGGGTTAGCCATAATAGCTTCTCTTACTGCTTCTATTTCCGCTCGTTGTGCTGAAAATGAGGAGAGGCACCTAACCAAAATTTCTTGATTAGTACTGGGTGTCCAAACGGCATATCCAGTATGGAAATGTGCATCCTCCCATTGTCTTGATCCATCTACATACACATCCCTAGCCTCTGGGCTGGGTTCAGTAGCAAAAATGGCTTTAAAATCAATTCCCATAATAGTTCCACAATCATGTGCCTCTCCCTCCCATGCCATTAATTCAACTAACATAGGTGAGGTACATTTTTCTACAGTGATATTCTTTCCTTGTAGAGCTAAAGCCCATTTAACCAACTGCTGTGAAGGCACATCTCTCACATCCCTTTCAAGTAGAAATTTTACTGGGGTGTGAGATGTTTGCAGGATAATTTTATTAACCCCCAAAATATGTTCTGTGGTTTGTATATCCCAATATACAGCTAATAAATGTTTTACACATTCCTCATATATTTCTTCCACAGGTGTTAATACACGAGAAAAATATCCCACAGGACATAACGTCCCTGCTCTCTTTTGTAACAGTACCGCATTGATTACCTGATCTGTCGCATGAACCTGTATCACAAAATCAGAGGATTCAGAAGGACTAATGAGAGTCGGAGCTGTCATTAGTGCTTGCTTTAGAGCCAGACAAGCTATCTGATGTTCTGGTTCCCATCTGAGGATGTCAGTCTCCTTTCCTCCCTTCAGTAGATTATACAGAGGTTTTGCCATACTAGAAAAGGCTTCAATAAAATCTCTGCAAAATCCTACCATGCCCAAGAACTGTTGTAATGCAGTTTTTGTCTCGGATCTTGGTAACAGCTGTATAACTTGATTTTTATCAGGATCTACAGTTCATCCTTCTTTGTTAATACATATTCCCAAATAAATAACTTGTGGCTGTCCAATTTGTGCTTTGCTAGGGTTCATTTTTAACCCTCCTTTACCTAAGACTGTTAGCAGCTCATTCAATAAACGAACATGCTCTTGGTATGTATCAGTCTGCAATAAAATGTCGTCAACATATTGTATTATTGCTTCTGGTACTGAAAAACTCAATAATATTTCCGCTAAACATTGGTGAAATAAAGTGGGCGATGAGTGAAAGCCTTGTGGCAAACACTGGAACGTGTATTGCTTATCCTGAAAGGTAAAAGCAAACTTATATTGACTAACTGGATGTACAGGGATAGACCAAAATCCATTTGACACATCTAGTACAGTATAAATGGTTGCAGTGGGAGACAACCGAGATATTAAGTCCAGTAGTCTAGACACCACTGGGGCGACTACAGGCGTTACCTTATTCAAGACCCTATAGTCTATAGTCAGTCTCCAAGTACCGTTCACTTTACAAACTGGCCAAAGAGGGGACTTAACAGTTGAACATATCGGGCGAATTACCTTTTGTGATTGTAACTGTTTCAAAATAATTCCTACCTCTTCCTGTGCTTCTTTTGGAAACGCATATTGCTTTTGTGGCGGTGGGTCTGGTCCCTCAATTTGGACCTCCATCTTAGACACTCGTCCACATTCTGTAGCATTTTTAGCCCAAATTGATTCATGCCTTTGTACAACAGATTTTATCCATTGTGGCAACCGCTTCCATAAATCACTCATGTGATAAATCTTTAATGACTTGATTGTGTACACACTATGTGAGTCATCCACATTTGGTCCCAGGTTAGTAGTGCTTCCTTTCCATAAAATCATGTTACTAAGATCTACTATTAAACCATGTTGTGCTAGAATGTCCATACCCATGATGGTACCTTCATGTGTATTACATTGAACCATAACTGGTTTTGTCAAATATGCTGGTAACACTCCCCCCCCCCGAGAAACCTTGCAAATTAATTTGTCGTTTCCTGTGAGTTGTTAAAGGCATAGAACCTTGCTACACTGCAAAGAACAAACTATAACTCCGTTTAGGACCTGGAAACCTGGTAAGGCATAATATTGTTGGGGACTTGTTAAGAAGGGGAGCTACGCTTTCTACAAAAGTTTCATTTTTTCCTTATTGGCATTAAGCAGAGAATTGCAGGATTCCATTAAAAGTGTAGTAATTTTATAACCAGAGGGAGTGAAATACAACTGAATTTGCTTGATTGCTGGGGTTGAGACCTAGGATTTGGAAGGATATTTTTGCAACATTTTAAAAGTGTCCTGCTGGCTGAGGAGTGAGTTCATTTTTATCCCTGGACTCAGTAGAGTGGTTTGTGTAGGAGCAGTGGTCGAGTAAATTGTGGTGTTAGTTGAATTACTATAAGTGCAGTATTCACCAGGGTGGTGGAGCAGTTGTGTATTTGATTGTTTCTAACAGTCACCAGTGGCTGTGAACTACCCACCACCCTTCCCACACACACACCCCCAGGTGGCATTTCTTATAGTCAAAGTTCTGACATCACTTCCTCAACAGGTCTTGGGGCAGAACTGTCATATTCTTAATAACCCAGCACAGTGCATAAAGGGTAGGTACACACCACAAATAATAATAAATATATATATATATATATTACATATTGTATATTATAAGGGAGAGGGACATGTGGGGAGTGGTGCAATGCACTGGATGTGGGGCAGCAGTTTTCCGGGAGACATTCTGGAAACTGCATTGCTGTCCTATTCGCAGGCAACTATCAACTCTGAGGCAGGAGGTTGCCCACCTCCAGGCTGAACTAGCAAGGACTAAGGAGGCCTCCCCCACCCAAAGAGCACCACTGCCACAACCACTGCCTCAGAGGTTGCCAAGTATGAAAAGCAGTTGGACCACAGTGGGCTCTGGGAGGGTGCGGGTGGTGGACCAGAGGTGAAGCCCCCCCTAGCTGTACCTCTACACAAATCATATGCCATTCTGGCAGAGCAAGGTTCCTCTATGATGGCACCCTCAGTGGAGACCCAGAAGAATGATGAGGACATCCACAAGGGAGACCCACAAAAGGGTGGCAAGGGACACTACAGGGGAAGGAAAGAGCTTCTGATAGGGGACTCAATTGCTAGGGAGGTAAAACTGGGTAAGGGAGAGGAGAAGGAAGTAAGGTGCCAGCCTGGTGCCATGGCTTGGAGGGACAGGAAGCGAATCCTCAGGATTGCAGAAGCAGCATCACAGGAGAGGGAACTAGATATCATTGTCCATCTTGGGACAAATGACCTAGCTAGACATGGGATTAGTGCAGTGCAGAATGAATTTGTGGAGTTGGGGAGGGGCCTCAGATGGGTAGCAAGCACGGTAACCTTCTCAGAGGTGCTGCCAGTCCATGGCAGGAGTGAGGCTAGGGTACTGCACACCATGCAGTTTAATGAATGGTTGCAAAACTGGTGCAGAGCACAGGGCTTTGGCTTCATTGGGGACTGGGGGTCCACCTGGAGAGATAAAGGTCTATACTGGCATGATGGTCTGCATCTGTCCATGAAGGGAACCAAGCTCCTAGGTGACAGGTTTAAATGCTTCCTTGGCAAGCTTTTAAACTAGCCAAGGGGGGAACTGCTGATACAAGGCAGGAAATTTTAAGCCCCCCCCACAAAACATGGCAGGTAGTAAGGTAAACACTGAGGTACAGAGCTCAACTCAGGGCAGGATGGGGGTAAATGGAAAAACAGACAAGGGCAATAAAAGCAGGGATGGGGGAAAAAAGGATAAAGTCAACATTAAATGGAGGGCAATGAGTACCAATGCTCGTAGTCTGGGAAACAAGCTTCCTGAGCTAGTAGCCCTGATGGAAGATGAACAATTGGATATTGTGGCAGTCACGGAAACATGGTACACAGAGAACCATGACTGGGATGTCAACATACCAGGGTACACAATCTACAGAAGGGACAGGGAAGGTAAAAGAGGAGATGGAGTAGCTCTATACATAAGGGAAGGGATCAAAACTACAGAACTAAAAAGTAAAGGGGGAGGACAAGAGGCATTCTGGGTCACCTTGGAGACAGGGAATGGCATCACAATCCACACAGGAGGATGAGGAGGAGTTACTTAAACCAGACAATAGAAGCACTCTGGGTAGGGGGGTTGACACCAGTCCATTCACAGAAGAAAGAGTCCTGAAAGAACTCCTAAAACTCAAGGTGGACAAAGCAATGGGGCCTGATGGGATTCACCCCAGAATCCTAAAAGAACTTAGGGAGGACCTAGTGACACCACTGACCACGCTTTTGAACAAATCATGACAGGATGGGGTAGTACCTGAGGACTGGAGGAGGGCAGATGTGATTCCCCTTCACAAAAGTGGGAGCAAGGCAGAAGCAGGAAACTACAGACCTGTAAGTTTGACCTCAGTGGTAGGGGAAATGATGGAATCACTTCTGAAAGAAAGAATTGTTGAGTACCTAGAGGCCAGTGGGGCACAGGACCCAAAGCAGCATGGATTTACAGCAGGAAGGTCATGTCAGACAAATCTAATTGATTTCTTTGACTGGGTGACCAAAGTAATAGACCAGGGAGGGGCTGTGGATATGGCCTACCTAGACTTTAGCAAGGCATTTGACACAGTCCCGCATAAAAGATTAATAATCAAGTTAGCCAGCCTGGGAGAGGGTCCCAGGGTGGTAGCCTGAGTAACAAACTGGCTACACAACAGGACACAGAAGGTAATAGTGAATGGAACACATTCTGAAGAAAGGGGTTACTAGTGGAGTACCTCAGGGCTCAGTACTGGGTCCAGTCCTCTTTAACATCTTTATAGGTGACATTGCAGAGGGTCTGGAGGAAAGGTATGCCTCTTTGCAGATGACACAAAGATCTGTAACAGAGTTGATACACAAGAGGGGGTAGAAAAGATGAGAAGGGACTTGGCAAGGTTGGAGGAATGGTCAGACATATGGCAACTTAGATTCAATGCAAAGTGCAAAGTAATGCACCTGGGAAACAAAAATCCAGGAGAAGAGTACACAATAGCAGGAGAGGTACTAACAACAACAAAAATGGAAAGGGATCTGGGGGTAGTCATATCAGATGACCTAAAGGTGGGTAAGCAATGTGAAAAGTCGGTAAGGAGAGCCAGGGGGATACTGGGATGCATAGGAAGGGGCATCACAAGTAGAAAAAGGGAAGTGGTTATCCCTCTATACAGACAGTTGGAGAGACCCCATCTGGAGTACTGTGTGCAGTTTTGGAGACCTCATCTACGCAAGGACATAGACAGGATGGAAGCAGTCCAGAGGAAGGCAACTAAAATGGTGCATGGTCTGCAGCAGAAACCATATGAAGAGAGACTGAGAGAGCTTAATATGAATACTCTTGATGAAAGGAGGGACAGGGGGGACATGATAGAAACTTTCAAGTACCTCATTGGAGTGCTTCATTTCTTTCAACTAGAGAATGGCTTCCAGTTGTGAAACTGACTAGTATCACAGTCCGGTTGCATGCTCATTGGTCTGTCATGGATAAGCCCAATGTACATTGCTGTGCATTGGACTTGTCCCCTGCACATGCACAAGGAAACATAAAAAACTATAAAGAATTTAGATTAGTGACTGCCCTCATTTGAAAGGCCTTTTTGTCCTAAACACAAAAATGTAAAATAATGCACTTGGAGCACAGAAATCCTGGGCCAGAGTACAAATGGGTGGAGTGGTATTAACAACATTAAGAAAGCGCACATTTAAAAAAAAAAAGAGCTTTTACATACAGTTGATTACTGCTTAACAATATTATGCATCTATGGCTGCTACTGTACATCTGATGCAAACCTATAATCACGTTCCTCACTTGAAGCGAAAAGGGGAGGGTAGAGGCCATAAAAACAGGTTACTCACCTGTAACAGTAGTTCTAGGAGTGGCATATGGTGTTCATCCACACTTCTTAGCAGGTACCTTGCCGCTTTAAGATGTGCTGGAAAGTCTTCAAGCTGGCTCCTCCCATCCACATGGGTGGTATAACCCTCAGCTCCTCCCCATGATGCTAGATCTTGGCCCGCTGGAAGCCAGGTTTGTGCGTCAAAGCCGGAGAGGTTGGGTGGGTCAGTGTGGATGAACAACATATACCACTCCTAGAACTACTGTTATAGGTGAGTAACCTGTTTTTCTAGGATCGTGGATATGTTGTTCTATTCTATCCAAACTTCTTGACAGACTCCTAGCAGTTCTCTGGGAGGAGGGAGGCAAGACACACACCTCCTACTTTGGAAAGAGGGACTGGAGAACTGGGCTCCAGCACCAGCATCCCGGCATGACTCGAGGTCGATGTGGTAATGGGAAATGATGGTGTGTGCTGACTTCCAGGTAGCAGCCCTGCAGATTTCCTGGATAGGGACGTCCCTAGAAGCAGCCACTGATGCAGCGGCATGGCGGGTGGAATGAGCCTTAAGCCCTATGGGAGGCTTCCCACCCGCCAACCTATAGCAGAGGTCAATGCAAGATGTAATCCATTGAACTTTTGTCTGCTTGGCTGCAGGTCTGCAAGGTGTGGCTTCAGTGTAGGTGACAAACAGCTGGCGAACCTCTCCCCAAACTTCCACCATTCGCTCTTTGTAGTAGGTGAGCGTTCGTCTCAGGTCCAAAGTATAGAGCCTGTACTTGGCCTCTGAGGTGTGACTGGGGTAGAGCACAGGCAGAGTAATCAGCTGGTTAAGGTGAAACTCTGACACCACCTTCGGAAGGAATTTCAGGTGGGGGCACAGGACAACTTTATCCCTATGGAAGACCAGGTAAGGAGACTTGATAAAGAACGCCTGTAACTCCCCAGTCCTTCTGGATGACGTGATAGCCACCAGGAAAGCTGTCTTCCATGACAAATGTGAGATGACACATTTGTGCATTGGTTCGAATGGCTTGCCCATGAGCTTTGCCAAAACCAGCAGTAGATCCCATGGAGCTGGAGGTTCATGCACCAGAGGAGATATGTTATCTAGGCCTTTGAAGAAGCGCCAGACCACCTTCTCCTGTGCCACTGACTGCTGACCAGCCCGCGCCCAGTAAGCAGAGATAGCTGCCAGGTGCACCTTTAGGGTCGTCGACCGAAGTCCCTGCTGGGAGAGGGACCAAAGACGGACCAAAATGCTAGCCACTGGACAGGACGATGGGTCCAACCCTTTGCCCTGACACCAGATGGAGAATCTCTTCCTTTTAAAGGCATAATATTTTCTGTTCGATTCCTTACGGGAAGCCTCAACAACATTGAGGACCTTGTTGGACAGACCCAAGGCCTGGAACTCTAGCCGCTCAGAAAACAGGCCTTCAGGTACAGGGATTGAAGGTCCGGGTTGAGTACCTCCCCCTGATTGATGGAGAGCAGGTCCGGGCATGCTGGAAGCCGTCTAAGGGAGCCTGGAGCTGAGGCTGATGAGATCTGGATACCAGAACTGGTGTGGCCAGTCTGGGGCTACCAGGATCACCTGCACCCTGTCCCTCCTGACCTTGATGAGCACTTTGTGAATCAAGGGATGGGGAAGGAAGGTATAGAAGAGGCCTGGGGTCAACGGCCTCAAGAAGGCATCCCCCTGCAGTGAACCCTGCTAAGGGGGGTGGGCATGATACAGCCTCAGCTTTCCGTTCTCCCTGGAGGCGAACAGTTCCACCTGAGGGGTGCCC
This sequence comes from Neoceratodus forsteri, assembly GCA_016271365.2. Classification (NCBI taxonomy): domain Eukaryota; kingdom Metazoa; phylum Chordata; order Ceratodontiformes; family Ceratodontidae; genus Neoceratodus; species Neoceratodus forsteri. Next base: position 719,044,193 of record CM057450.1, read on the forward strand.
CAGTGGGAGAACAAATCTTGTACTACCTCCTGGTGGAGAGACCACTCATGAGATGCCCTGCCCATCTGGCTGAGGGCATCGGCCAGCTGATTCGAGGCTCCTGCCATGTGAATGGCTAGGAGATCTGTCTCCAGGCTGAGCATGAGGGACCAAATGTGGAGAGCTTCCTTGCAGAGGAGCAAGGAGCATGTCCCACCCTGCCTGTTGAGATAGTACATGGTTGTGGTGTTGTCCATCTGGACCTGGACCACTTGACTGAACAAATGGAGCAAATGTGGTCAGGGCTAGCCGAACCGCTCGAAGCTCCTGCAGGTTGATGTGGTATCAGGACTCCTGGGGGAACCAGAGTCTGTGGGCTCTGTGCTCCCCCAGATGGGTACCCCAACCCATCAGAGAGGAGTCGGTTGTCAGGATGACCATTGGCTTGGGGCAGACAAATGGGATCCCTTCCTGCTGGTGGGATGGGATGAGCCACCACTGGAGGCCATCCCACATCCTCTGGGTCATACAGACCAGCTGGTCGAGATGACCTGAGCACTGAGACCACTGGCTGGCCAGTTCCCACTGGAGGGAACGCATATGCCTTGCGGGCCCATTGGGCCATGCTGGTGCAGGCCGCCATGTAGCCCAGAAGACACAGGAAGTCCCCGGCAGGGTGCAACTGCCCAACCAGAAATGATTGAGCAGAGGAGGAGAGAACCTCTGCCCTGTCCACCGGGAGCTGAGCTCTGGCTCGGCAGGAGTCAGACTCTGCCCCGATGAACTGAATCACCTGTGAAGGCACGAGTTCCAACTTGGCCTCGTTGGTCAGGAGGCCAAGATCGAGGCAAGTCTTGAGGGCCAGATCCCTGGATCGTTCCAATTCCCACCTGGAGGAACCTGCTATCAGCCAGTCATCCAGGTAAGGGTACAATTGGACCCCTCAGTGCCTCAGGTAAGCCACCACCACCACTACCATGTATTTAGTGAAGACCCTGGGGGCTGAAGACAGACTGAAGGGCATGGCTTGGAACTCGTAAAGGGTTCTCTTGGCTTGGAAGCAGAGGAACCGTCCATGGGACGGATGGATCGGGACATGAAAGAACACGTCCTGAAGATCTAGAGAGCAGAACCACATGCCTTGCTCCAGTGATGGTATAATCTCAGCCAAAGTTACCATCCGGAAGGTGCAGGACCTGAGGAACTTGTTTAGGTCATGCAGATCTAGAATGGGTCACAAGCCCCCCCGTCCGTTTTGGTACCAGGAAGTACCTGGAAATGAACCCTGGGTCTGAAGGCGGGTATGCTATTCTGCACACCACCTCCTTGAGGAGCAGGAGCTGAGCTAAGTCATCTCTGAGAGCCAACCGGGAAGCTGCGGACACCAGATCCTCCCATGAGGCGCGGGCTCGTTATGGAGGGGCCTGCTCGAATTCCAGAGGCAGGCCTCGACCAACCACTTCCAGAATCCAATGGTCTGTGGTGACAGTGGACCAGAAAGAAAGGAAGTGGCTAAGCCGGTCCCCCACGGGAGGTCCCAGGGGAGGTGTGACAGGATTGAGGAAGGCTCCCCCAACCTGTCTCAGGGCAGACTTGGAAGCGGGTCCGGCAGAGGAGCTGCTGGGACCTTTCCCCCGGGGCTTCCTGAATGAGGAGGCCATGGACTTGGCCTGAGGATGCCAAGACTGAGCCTGCTGGCCCTGCTGCTAGGCCAGTCTGGCCACAGGAGTGGACGAACAAAAGGGCCTGCAGTTCTGACACTTGGGGCCCTTGTTCTTCTTGGCAGATGTGGTGGAGTCCAAGGTGGCATTGGACTTCTCTATACATTGGAGGTGGCCCTCCACACCGAGCCCAAACAGGTCAGTGCCCAAGAAGGGGGACATCTGCCAGCTTGTATTGCGTATCAGCCGTAAAGGTCGAGATGCGGAGCCAAGCCCTGCGATGTATGACCACTGCGGCCATTACCAAACGGGCACAGGAGTCACCAATGTCCAGAGCCATCTGGAGTTGTTGATTCACCACTGCCCTACCCTGCTCACAGACCTGCTTGACCGTGGTCTGGAGGTCTGCTGGGAAATGAGGAATCACCTCGTCCAGGGAGCCCTAGAGGGCATTGGAGAAATACACCATGATAATGGCAGAACTGGCCTGATGAAGGCCAAGGGAGGGGGCTGCATAGACCTTCTTCCTGGACTGGTCCAGTCTGGGGGTCTATCCACATCCCCTTTGTTGCCTGATCACCGAAAGACGGAGTCGGCCACCAGCCCCACTACAGAGGGGTGCTCCAAAAACCCCAAAAGGGACCCCATAGGGACCGCATACTTGCAGGCCATGCGGGCAGAAGGTGCAGGACAAGATGCAGGAATCTGTCCCAGCTCCAAGGTTAGGCCCACAATGGCCTCAGTCATCGGAAGGGCCTCCATTGGAGTATCTCCTTTGTCCAGAATCTCTGTGAGGGGATACCTGGCCTGTTTCTTGCTTGGCAGAAGACACCAGGAGAAAGGACTGCTGTGTGACTGGACTTCTCTGCTGGGACTAAAGAAGAAGAACTTTTGTACTGGACCTTTCATTTAGGGTAAAAAAAAGCTAACATACAAAACAAAAAAAAAGTGTGTGTTTGTCTGGGTTAACTGGACTGAATGGATATCTGGACAGTTATCTAGGTGTAAATCTCAGGTGATTAAAATGACTTAACTGCTGTGAGGTTTAAATTACTTGTAGAAAGATCTAGTAAGTAGGGGGAGTGGTTTAGCTAGAAGGAAGCTACATTTAAAGACTGCCTTAGAAAGATTCTGCTAATAGCTTGGCAGAAGACACCAGGAGAAAGGACGGCTGTGTGACTGGACTTCTTTGCTGGGACCATATTGCCCTCCTTCCTTCCCCTCCACCCCCCCCCCCCACGCAAAGCTAGTTCTATTTTTAAAGGCACAGGATTTGACTGACAATAGGAACTTCCTGTTTGGGAGCAGGAAGTGAGTGATCACAGAACCACCAAAGACCCACCATCCTAGAAGGGCAAGAGTAGCTCTCCGGACCCCTCTAGCTTCTGGAGGTCTGCCTCTGAGCAAGTAAGTGGTCTACTGAGAAATATAGGATATTCTTGTCTCAGAACAGGACAATCAGGAGCTTAAAGGGCACACAGGCAGAAAGTAAGGAGAGAGAGAAAAAAAAAACAGAGGAAAGAGGAAGGATTGCAAACAGTTAAGGAGCCAGAAATAAGACATGATTGGAGTGGTGCAGTGCAGTGGCTGTGGAGCAGCAGTCTTCCGGGAGACGTTCTGGAGGATGCGGTGTTGTCCCATCTGCAGGCATCTCTCTGGGCTGAGGGAGGAGGTTGCTCACCTCCAGGCTGAGTTGGCCAGGATTTGTGGGACCTCCTCTTCCATCCAGGGACCAGCAGTGCCATCGCCGTTGCCTCAGAGGTTGCCAAGAAAGAGGAGCGGTTGGACCACAGTGGGCTCAGGGAGGGTGAGGGTGGTGGAACAGAGGCACATCCCTCCAGTTTTACCTCTCCACAATTCCTATGCCATTCTGGCAAAGTGTGGTTCCTCTATGGAGGCACCCGCAGTGGAGACCAAGGAGGATGCTGGGAACCTCCACAAAGGAGACCCACAGGAGGATGGCAGGGGACCCTGCAGGGGAAGGAAACAACTCCTGGTGGGGGACTCCATTGTTAGGAAGGTAGAACTGGGGGAGGAAGGGGAGAGGGAGGTAAGGTGCCTGCCTGGCGCCATGGCTTGGAGGGACAGGGAGCGAATCCTCAAGGATTGCCGGAGCAGCTGCACAGGGAGGGAGCTGGATGTCACTGTCCACCTAGGGACAAATGACCTGGCTAAGAAAGGGATTAGAGAAGTGCAGGAAGAGTTTGTGGAATTGGGGAGGGACTTAGTCAAGTAGCCGCACGGTAACCTTCTGGAGGTGCTGCCCATCTATGGCATAGGAGAGGCTAGGGTGTTCCGCATCATGGGATTCAATCAGTGGTTGAAAACTGGTGTGGAGCTCAGGATTTGGCTTCATTGGGGACTGGGGTCCACCTGGAGTGATGCAAGCCTATACTGGCATGATGGGCTGCATCTGTCCAGGAAGGAACCAGGATCCTAGGTGATAGGTTTAAATGCTTCATTGGCAAGCTTTTAAACTAGCCAAGGGGAGGCACTGGAAAGGAGCAGGGAAATCCTAGCCCCAAAATAATCATGGTAGTAAAAAGTGTAAACACCAACATAGGGGTGTCGATAGGGAGAAGGCAGGGGTAAATGGAGAAAGTGACAAAGGCAAGAAGGACAGGGATGGGGCAAAAGGGAGTAAGGCCATCAGGAAATGGAGGGTAATGAGTACCAATGCCCGTAGTCTGGGCAACAAGCTCCTGAGCTGGTGGCCTTGATGGAAGAGGATGCCTGGATATCGTTGCAGTCACAGAAACATGGTACACAGAGAACCATGACTGGGATGTTAACATACCAGGGTACATAACCTACAGGAGAGACAGGCAGGGGAGAAGAGGGGGAGGAGTAGCTCTCTATGTAAAGAAAGGGATAAAAGCAACTGAACAAAAGAGTAAACAGGGAGGAGAGGAGGCACTGTGGGTCACCTTGGAGACTGGAAAGGGCACCACAATCCGCACAGGGGTTGTGTACAGACCCCCATGTCAAGGAGAGGGAAAGTGTGATAGGGGCAGTATTGAAGTATTTATGTTCCCTCCCATTTATTTTGTTCTTTGTGTGTGGTGTTTTGTTTTGTTATTATTTTGTCTAGTAGAATGAATGAGCAGTCTTTGTCCGTGTCTTTGTTCTATGTCTGTACTTTGGGATAGCATGGTATAGACTGGCCACCTATGCTACGCTATTCATAACCCCTGTAGCTTCATTTTGATATATGGTCGGGCATATGGAATTGCCTGTGTAAAAAAACTTTGGAGATTCATGAAAAGTAGAAAGAAGTACTTGTAGGGTATTATTGTTACCGGTATCAGATGGTTTAGGCAGTTTGCGACACAGGGTGCCGCTTCCCTTTAAGTTTCAGTCCCCATATTTCCTGAATAGCTTTAATCAGAGAGAGAGAGAGAGAGTCTAAAAGAACGCTGAATCTACAGACTCCTCGTTCTGGTTGCTATATATATTTTGGGTTATTTTCCCGTCCCCCTTTTAGTTCAGGTGTCTGTTTGTAAAACCCTCCGGAAGGTTTGCGGTAGGGTTTCTCTGGTGCGACTGTGCGCACGTTCGCACAGTAGCGTTTTAATACCGTCTATTTAGCGTTCCTGTAAATAAAGAAGATATTAGGTTAGATGCCCTTTGAATTACCTGCCTTCCTAAAGAAGTAAAAGTTATGTTCGCGGTCTCCGAGGGTATTCTCTTCCAGCCGAGTGCCGGGGATTCCTCCCTTTCCTGTTGCTCTATAGGAGCCGGGCGGCCCCGTTTTCTTCTCATTTATTCAGCAAAACTCGGGGGAGGGTCTTTCATTTACTTATGTTTAATAAATGTAAGGACATAATTGTGGATAAAAGGCTAATTTTGTTTATATAACTGTGATAATGCTAACCAGAGTTTCCTCCAATGTTTATAGGTATTAGATATATAAAAATGTCAATTTTGATAGAATTAGCTGCTGATAGACAGCTAAAAGAACCAATCATATTGTTTGACTGCCTTTAAATAACAGCCTAGATTGAAAATGAATCAGATGTATCCTAGGTGTTGTGCCGGTAACACCTTGCTGGGCAGTTGTGCCTCTCCTGCATTGAAGGATTTGCTTCCAGACAGAGATGTTATATCTACATTTTTCGATTATTTTACGATGTTTGTTTTGTTTTCTTTATTTGTATTCGGATGCACTCTGGGAATCCTACCAATAAAAGCTTATGGACTTCAGCTTCTTCATGTCCTCCCGTTGATTTTCATGTTGTCTGATGCTCTGCCTTCCACATTGGTGTTAGAAATGGGATCGCTGCTTGTTGCTGATTGGGGCTAACCAACTGGAGGACCCAAGTCACACTTCGGAGGGCAACTCAGATGTCCCAGGATAAAGAAGATTTAGCGTTTCAGCAAAGGCTACGAGGGGCTCAGACCAGGTCTGTCGCCGCGCAATATAAGCTGTCCTTGCTCCCAGGGTTAGAACCTGTGACCCGGAGAAGAGTGCCCATCACTGTGACAGCCCAGATGGAGGAGACGAAACCTGAAGGGCTGGCGCAAGCAGTTGGAGGTGAGGAGGAGGAGGAGGAAGAACACTTCCCTGAGGAACCCCAAGATTTGTTGAGGTGGTTATGTGCCAGACAATTGGAGATGGAACGTCAGAGGGACAGAGATCGCAGGGAATATGAAGCCCGGTGGAATGACACACTGAGAGCATTTCAAGCAATGGGTCCAGGTAGACTCCCTGACACTCAAGGAAGGGGTCATAAAGATATCAAGTTAGCAAAACTTACTGACACTGACGATGTTGAAGCCTATTTACTGACTTTTGAAAGGGTTGCCACTGCATGTAATTGGCCCAGAGACCAATGGGTCATAAGACTTGCTCCCTATTTGACCGGTAAGGCCCAGATGGCGTATAGCCGAGTGGAGATAGCAGAGGTGAACAATTATGACCGGGTTAAACAAGCTATTTTGAAACGATATGACATTAACACTGAAACCTATAGACAAAGGTTCCGAACCTATCGGTATGGGGTAGCCGATAACCCTCAGGATGCCTTTATACAACTGAAAGATCTATGCCTTAAATGGCTGCAACCTACTACTAAGACCAAAGAACAGCTTATTGAGACTATAGTATTGGAGCAGTTTCTTCAGATACTCCCTCCAGAGGTACAGCTATGGGTCAAAGAGCATCATCCAGAGGCGGCTGACACTGCGATACGTTTGGCCGAAGATTATATTGCTGCTAAACCCCACAAGCAAAGAGGCAGCCATCAAGCAAGCCCACAGCACCCAGTAAGATCTATCTCTACTCCAACCCCTCTGAGAAGTACAGGTAGCACTCCATTAAATACTGGTATGCAAGGCACCTTAAAGACAGTCAGGGGACACAGTACTGATATAATCTGTCACGAATGTAAAGCTAAAGGACATATTGCAAGATACTGCCCTAAAAAGCGAATTGAGTCCTCTCATCTTGCCTTAGCTAATTGGGGACACTACATGATTACTGTACAAATTGGTTCAAAATCAGTTACAGGACTATTAGATTCAGAAAGCAAACAGACCCTGATATAGGCAGAATTACTGAATATAACTCCATCTCAAGAAAAACCCACTACAGAAGTGACCTGTATCCATGGGGATACTCATGTATATCCCTTGGAAGAAACTGAATTATTAATTCAAGGGCAAGCACAGACCATGAAGGTGGGAGTTGTACCAAATTTACCGGTTCCTGTACTAATCGGACATGACTGTCCTACTTTTCAGCAGCTGATGTCAAACAATCTTTGTGCCATGATGACCAGATCACAAACAAAGGTGCAGACTTCTCAAGATTCAAGGGAGGATTCTCCAGAACATTATTTTCCTTTTGATCAGGATGTGTTCAGGACTCAAGGGAAAGATAAGAAAGCCAGAAAACAAAAGAGGATTGAGAAGCATGGTTGGACTAGAAATCATATTAACAATAATAATAAGGTTGGGGTAGAAGGATGTGATAAGAAAAAATTACTCACCTTAGTAATGTTGTTTCTTCTAATGGAGTCTTGCTATATTATAGACATTAGCAGTTTGATCCAGCTCTAGAACTGCCCCGGAGTGAAATGGTTAAAACCATTCCAAAATAGAATTTTGGCATGAGAACAGCTCTATCTGTGTCATTTCAAACTTGAACTGTCAGATCTTTACGAGCCAAACTCACTAAGGTCTGTGTGGAAGCTGTAACCTACACTAGCCAAATGGCTACCTAAATAATAACAACCACTGATGGTCCCAACACCCAAGACTCAAGTCAGGGGACCAGAAATACTAACACCATTCTAATAATATGAAAATGGAAAATAAGTATAATAAAACACACACGCAGTACACATACACACCCCCAAAGTCCCAAAGGGGACAAAATGCTAACAGGACATAAGTAGTGCCCACACTAAGTTGCCTGCACCCCACCAAGTAGAGGTTCTGAGAGGGGCAGGTTGGGGAGGTCTATAATATAGCAAGACTCCATTAGAAGAAACAACATTACTAAGGTGAGTAATTTTTTCTTCAAACAACATGAAGTCTTGCTATATTATAGACATTAGCAGAATACACAGCAGTACCTCCATGGAGGAGGGGCAGAACCTACTTAGGGATAGGCTCTGAAGAACAGCTGTGCCAAACCGAGCATCTCTCCTGGCCTGGACATCCAGGGAGTAATGCTTGGTAAAAGTGTGTACCGTTTTCCAAGTAGCAGCCTGGCAAATCTCTAATAAAGGGATATCTCTGGCAGCAGCTAGAGACGCAGCTGTACCCCTGGTAGAATGAGCCCTCAAACCGGGGGGGGCTCTGCCCATTTTCTGATAACAAAATTGGATACAAGAGACAATCCACCTGGCTATTGATCTCTTAGTGGCAGGTTTGCCTTTCCCAACTTCACCATAGGTAAGGAAAAGTTGGAGGGATTCGAACCTGTGACCTTTGGTACGCTCTATATAATAACTAAGAGCTCTCTTAACATCCAGGCTGTGCAACCACCTCTCACCCGAAGAGGAGTGATCAGTGAAAAATACTGGAAGGGAGATAGATTGATTAAGATGGAAATCTGAAACCACCTTAGGCAAAAACTTCCTATTAGTCCTAAGGACTACCTTAGCCCTGTGGAAAGAAATAAAGTCAGTCTCCACTGACAAGGCTTGCAATTCACTTATGCGTCTGGCAGAAGTAATAGCCACTAGCAAAACAGTTTTCCAAGTTAGGTACTTAAGCTCTGCAGAAGACAGAGGTTCAAAAGGGGGTTGCATTAACTGGGCGATGCAAACATTAAGGTCCCAAGCAGGGGCCGGTTCCCAAAAGGGAGGATTAGTATGGAGTAATCCCTTAAAAAACTTGGAAAACACAGGATGAGAGGAAAGAGGGGATGACTTTCCTGCTGACACAAAAAGCAGACACAGCTGCCAAATGAACTCTCAGGGTAGCTGGTCTGAGACCCAAGGAATTAAGATGTACCATGTAATCTAACAAAATGGGCAATTCAGCAGATTCTGGGAAATATTTTTCCCAGCACACCAAATGGAAAACCTTTTCCATTTAGAACTATAAGTAGCCCTAGTGGAAGGCTTTCTGGAAGCCTTTGGGATCTCAAGAACACCCTGAGAGGGTGTAAATCAGCAAACTCTAACTCCTCAAGAGCCAGGCCTTGAGGTTGAGGATTGAGGTCCAGATACCAAACCCTTCCCTGGGCACAAGTCAATAGATTGTGATTCCTGGGAGGCACAGGGAAGATGGACTGTCCAGAGACAGAAGGAGTGGGTACCAGGGCTGCCTGGCACAATCCGGGGCAATCAGAATCACCCTGCAAGGCTGAGATCTGATTTGACTAGTACTTTGAATAGGAGAGAGAAGGGAAGCATAGAGAACTTCCCTCCCAATCAGAAGAAGGGCATCCAGGGAACTGAGCCCAGCACTGGAGGCCTGCCAACAGAACAGAGGAAGTTTGTGATTGTCTGGGGCTGCAAAAGATCTATCTGAGGGATGCCACCTGGCAAAAACTATCTCAGCACTTGAGGATCCGGGACCATTCGTGATGGCCCTGGGAAATCCTACTGAGGGCATCCGCTGAACGTCTCCTTCCTGGAAGATGAACTGTGAAGTGTTCGAGAATAGGAGAGACCACAAGCAGGCCTCGGTGCACAAGGGCAGAGACAGGTGCCCTGTTCAGTGATCTACCTTGTTGTGGTGTTGCTCTGTTGAACATGGACATATGAAAAAGCTTGAAGGCTAAGACATCAGATTCCAGAAAACTGATATGAGACGGATTCCGGGGACAAACTCCCTGGTGGAAAGGTGCAGCCAGGCTCCCAGCCCAGAGGAAGCATCTGTAGGGAGTCCAAGTCGTAGAAGGGAAAGAGGGACCCCCGCTCTTAAGTACTCTGATCCTGCCACACTGGAGGCTGGATCAAGGTTGATCACTGGACCAACCCGGAAGGGGTCTTCTGAGACAGGTTTCAGTGAAACTGAATCTCTCTCATCACAATCATCCTTGCACAACAGCTGGATGCAGCCATGCCCAGGCAGAAATCACAGTCAGAGATGCAGTGAAGGAAGGGCGAACACTATTCTTGCCTCGGGAAGAAACCAGCAACACAACAACCAATTCTGCCACTATAAAGCTGGACCAGGTTTCAGAACCGACTTTGGTAGGTTTAGCAGAAAACCCAGGAGGTGAGAAGCTGCTGGGTGACCTGCAGGTGAGATTTACCTGTTCTGGAGACTGGCCTACAATGAGCCAGTCATCTAGATGAGGAAAACAGCAATCCTCTGCCTCCTTAAGTGGGCCACTGCCACTGCTAGACACTTTGAATACCCTTGGAGCAGAGGTAAGGCCGAGAGGGCATTGCTCTGAACTGGTAATGACCTGAGGACAGTTCGAATCTGAGGTACTCGATGGGATCTTCTGATTAGGACATGGAAATAGGCATCCTTGAGGTCCAGGAGGCTAGCCAGTCCCCTGGCCTTAGGGAAAATAAAATCATTGCCAAGTTACCATTTTGAACTTTGGTTTCAAAAGATGCTTGTTCAGATATCTGAGATCTAAAATGGGCCACACTCTCCTGTCTTTTGGGGTAAGGAAGTATCTGGAATACAGACCCTGCCTGATGCAGGGAGGAACCCTTTCTACTGCTCTGAGGCTAACAGGGATGAGACCTCTGTTCCCAGGCGAGGGTCTCTAAAGCACTTGCAGGTAGAAAGTCTGCTTCTTCGGGAAACTTTTGAGCTGAGAACCAGACCCTGGCTTACACTTCAGAACCCACTTGTCTGAGGGTTAAAGAAGCCCAATTCTGACTGATAAGCCAGCCTGCCCCCCCACTGGGTACAGGAGAATAGGCCTGGGCACCCATCAGGGTGCCTGTTTCATAGGAGCTTTAGGCTGGGGGGTGGGAGCAGGTCTGCCCACCCTCGTCTCCCTGCCTCTGAAGAACCCCTCTGAGCATGGCAGAGGGCCTGAGTCTGGTAGAAGGCCTATGAAAGGCCTACCCTACCCCTGGGGGCATGCCTTTGAGGGTGGCTTGCCGCTCCTTAGCCTGGGCACTCTTGTAAGTAGTCCTATATTCATCCATCTTCTTCATGTAGTTCTCTGTCTGCTCTCAAACAGAGAATTTCCCTACACAGGAAAATCCATAGCCTTAGTCTGGGTATCCTGTGAGGCAAACTAGTACACCTGAGCCAGGCCAACCTCTGAGAAGCTACAGTGTGGCCATGACCCTAGAGGAAACATCATAATATCCACAGCAGCATGAAACTGAACATTAGAGGCTTCAATGCCATCAGCAGCCACCTGTTCTAGTTCACTAGCCAGCTGGCCATGGGTCTGCTTGGCCAATTGCATAACAGTATCGCATCTAGATTTCTGATACCTAGCTACATAAGCCATATAATTTGCTTGCCTGAGTCCCAGAGAGCTGCCATATACTGTTTTTTGCCATGGCATCAATCTTCCTGGAATCCTTGTCAGGAGGATGTGAAGCCAAGGATATTAGCTTATCACAGGCAGCAGCCTGAACTACTAACATGACTGCATTGCTGAGAAAGGAATTCTGTATCAGGGCCTGACAATGTATACCTTCTGTCCATCTTTTTATCTACAGGAGGCACAGAATTAGGAGCTTTAAAATTTTAATTGTTTGTTTCCTAAAGACTTATGTAAAGGAATGAACAATCTCTAGACTCTGGAATATCCATCATTTCTACAAAATCAGGCTCCTCTTGCTCATCCACAGCCTCTTCTAAAAGAGCTGGAGGGTTTCAGCAACTTTTATAAAACATAAAATGAGATGGGGACTCAGACAGCATAGGGGAGATTCTAAAGGTCTGTCTGGGAGATGTCCGGTTCAATGGGCACACAGACCTTCCCAGCCACATTCATACTGTTCATAATCCTCCTCCCCTCCTCTGGTTCATAAAATTCCTCAATATCATAATCCTGAACCACTGGGACTGGGCGAACCGACCTTTACCAGATAGTGGTGGTTTGGACGGACCCTGAGACAGTGACTGGACAATTTGTATAGCTTTGCTATCTCTGCAGCAGTTGGAGAAGGAACTTTGGACTCAGACCTGCTGATTTTCTTGTTTTCTTTACTGGAATTGGTTCCTCAGAACCTGCTTTTCTTTGCCGAGAAGTCTGGCCCTGGTCAGAGGCGCTCCCTCTGGTTCGGTTGGCACCAAACCGGGCTGGCCATCCGGTCAGCGGACTTTGCCTCTCGTTCCCTGAGCCTGCCCAATCTTTTTCCAGGGTGGCTGCAGGAAATTCTCATACCTGGCAGTCTGACTGAGGTGGTCAAACCCCAGACAATAAACATATGTGGTGTGTGGGTCAGCCTTGGCAAGACTTCCAAACATCACAATGTTGAAACCAGTGGGCAGTTTTTCTTTGGGTTTCTCAGACATAATGCCAACCTAACAAAAACTTGCCTAATAACTGGCAGTGCCAGGCAAGACACCCTTATCGGTTCCTAACCGTGTCACGGTATTGGAAAAAACATAATAAATCCGGTTTTTAGAACCGATAAGAACCGAGAACTGCACTCTAAAATAGTAACTTTTAGTTTTAAATGAGTTTTAAACCCACTGATCAGTTCAAAACGAACCGATAACACAAGTTCCACAGACAAAACCTTCATCTACTAGATTTACCACAGATAGAGCTTGAACCCGACCGGTTTTGCGAATAAAATAAAACTATTCTCGGTTAAATCCAACCGAGAAACACTTTTAAACCGAGAAATGAACGAGCAGAAGGAGAAATCTCGGGCGACTGTTCACTAGGCGGAGCAAAGAATCTGACAGTTCAAGTTTGAAATGACACAGATAGAGCTGCTCTCGTGCCAAAATTCTATTTTGGAATGGTTTTAACCATTTCACTCCGGGGCAGTTCTAGAGCTGGATCAAACTGCTAATGTCTATAATATAGCAAGACTTCATGTTGTTTGAAAAGTATGTTTATTGAATTACAGAACAAAGATGAAACCTTGCAATTACCGTTTTCTAACCAAGGAAAGGAGCAAGAGTTGGGAAATAAATTTCAAATAAGAGCTGGGCTAATGTACAGAATATGTAAGAATCCTAGAACACAGGAAATTGTAGAACAGCTATTGATTCCTGAACAGTTTAGGACAACCCTAATCAGCCTTGCGCATGACATTCCTATGGCTGGACATTTGGGAAGGGATCGAACCTTAAGACGATTACTGTATCGGTTCTACTGGCCAGGAATACATGAGCAAGTAGCTGAGTATTGCAAAAGTTGTCCAGAGTGCCAGAAAGTATCCAGAATCATAAGAAAGGATACAGTTCCCATGCAAGTAATGCTCTTATTTTCAACTCCTTTCCAGAGAATTGCTATGGACATTGTAGGTCCTGTCCAAAAAAGTGCTAAGGGAAACCAGTATATTCTAGTGGTCTGTGACTATTCGACTAAATATCCGGAAGCAATACCCCTCCGTACAGTCACTGCCCCTAGAATTGCAGAAGAATTAGGGAAAATATTCAGTAGAGTAGGTATTCCCCAAGAAATACTGACCGATCGAGGTACAAACTTTTGTTCACAAGTGTTGAAGCGGCTTTATCAGACCTTGGGTATTGAGGCAATACGAACTTCTCCTTATCATCCTCAAACCGACGGTCTGGTAGAACGTTTCAACCAAACTATGAAAAAGATGATCCAGAAGTTTGTACATGAAGAAGGTAGACAATGGGACATATACCTCCCCTACTTAATGTTCGCGTTTCGTGAAGTACCCCAAGCCTCAACTGGTTTTTCACCTTTCGAACTATTGTATGGGAGGAATCCAAGAGGACCACTAGACATCATAAAAGAATGGTGGGAAGAAAGTAAGACGAACCATAGCAAATGCCTACCAGATTATTTGATTCAATTGCGGGAACGGATAAAAAAATATAGTCAGCAAGCCCATGCTGCTAACCAGAAACAGCAACTAATACAAAAAAAAACTACGATAAAGGGACCAGTATGAAGACCTTTAGTGAAGGAGATCAGGTATTACTATTATTACACTCCACTGAGAACAAATTGTTAATGAAATGGCAGGGCCCATATAAGGTGATTAGAAAAGTGGGACCCGTCACATATGAGATTCACATGCCTGATAAAACTAACAAGAGGCTAATCTACCATGTTAACCTTTTAAAACCTTGGACTGAAAGAATCCCTAACCTATGTGGCTATGTTTATCCTGACAGTGGTACTAGTGAGATGGATGTAGCTTACAGACGGTTAGAAGTACGAGGGGAAGTTAAGGATATAAAAATAAACCCCAACTTGACTCCCCAACAAAAAACAGAGTTATCAGAAATTATACAAACATATGAGGACACCTTTAGAGGTTCTCCTGGGAGAGTAAAAGGGATAACGCACAATACAAATTTATCCCAGAATAAACCGATATGTCAAAAGCCCTATCGTCTTCCTGAGAAAGTTAGAGAAACTGTAATTCAAGAACACCATAATATGCATGAAATGGGAATAATTGAACCTTCACATAGTGAATGGAGCTTCCCTTTAATTGTAGTGAATAAAAAGGAAGGAGGTGTACGTTTATGTCTAGACTTCCGTTGCCTCAACGCCATTTCTCGATTCGACAGTTATCCGACGCCACGCATCGATGACATTTTGGACCACTTGGGTAAAGCCCAGTATTTCTCCACTATTGATCTAACCAAGGGATACTGGCAAATTCCATTAGAACCTGAGGCAAAAGAAAAAAACGCTTTCAGCACACCCTTAGGGTTATTCCAATTTACCGTTATGCCTTTCAGGCTACATGGAGCCCCTGCAACATTTCAAAGGGTAATGGATAAAATATTAGTTCCTCCTTCTACCTATAGTGCAGCCTACTTAGATAACGTAGTGGTGTTCAGTACAACATGGCAGGAACACCTACAACATTTGACTAAAGTCCTGTTCTGGTCTAACCATAAATCCTGAAAAATGTACTATGGGAATGCAGGAAACTAAATATTTAGGGGTTTTGATCGGACAAGGAAGTATAAAACCAGATTTAAGTAAGGTAGAAGCCGTAGCTAATTGTCCTAGACCTCAAACAAAAAAAGATGTTCGTGCTTTCTTAGGTTTAGCTGGTTATTATCGACATTTTATTCCTTCATTTTCCACTATAGCAGGACCCCTATCCGACCTTACAAAAAAACGAATGCCCGATAAATTATTTTGGGACCCTAAATGTGAAGAAGCATTTTGTACTATAAAAGCTCTCTTGTGTTCTTCACCAATTTTACGTACTCCTGATTTCACATGTCCTTTTATAGTACAAACCGATGCCTCTAATAGAGGTATCGGAGCCGTGTTAACCCAAAATATTGCCGGGGAAGAACACCCTGTCATTTATATAATTTTGAAAATTACATGAACGAGAAACCAAATATTCTACTATAGAAAGGGAATGTTTAGCCATCAATTGGGCTATAGAAGCTCTCCGTTTTTATTTATGGGGAACGGAATTTGAAATATGGACAGATCACAATCCATTGTGCTGGTTGCAGAATATGAAAGACAAGAACCCCCCGTATTATGCGGTGGTACTTAGCATTACAGCCGTATCGTTTTATTGTTAAACATAGGAAGGGAGACAAACATATAAATACTGATTATCTATCCAGATATGGAATAGAAAACCCCGGGGTAAAGCAGAATAGTTATGCGGAAGATGATTCACTTCCGCTTACTAGTTAAAGATGATCATTATAGAACAGGGACCCCGGGGTGGAACCATGGAGAGGGTGGGCTGTGGTTCCATTTGCAAATCCACCTTAAGTTCAGAAAGGAGGATTTGCTCAAAGGAGGGGAGGAGAATGTGATAGGGGCAGTATTGAAGTATTTATGTTCCCTCCCATTTATTTTGTTCTTTGTGTGTGGTGTTTTGTTTTGTTATTATTTTGTCTAGTAGAATGAATGAGCAGTCTTTGTCCGTGTCTTTGTTCTAAGTCTGTACTTTGGGATAGCATGGTATAGACTGGCCACCTATGCTACGCTATTCATAACCCCCCCCCCTCGTAGCTTCATTTTGATGTATGGTCGGGCATATGGAATTGCCCCGTGTAAAAAAAAAAACTTTGGAGATTCATGAAAAGTAGAAAGAAGTACTTGTAGGGTATTATTGTTACCAGTATCAGATGGTTTAGGCAGTTTGCGACACAGGGTGCCGCTTCCCTTTAAGTTTCAGTCCCCATATTTCCTGAATAGCTTTAATCAGAGAGAGAGAGAGAGTCTAAAAGAACGCTGAATCTACAGACTCCTTGTTCTGGTTGCTATATATATTTTGGGTTATTTTCCCGTCCCCCTTTTAGTTCAGGTGTCTGTTTGTAAAACCCTCCGGAAGGTTTGCGATAGGGTTTCTCTAGTGCGACTGTGCGCACGTTCACACAGTAGCGTTTTAATACTGTCTATTTAGTGTTCCTGTAAATAAAGAAGATACTAGGTTAGAGGCCCTTTGAATTACCTGCCTTCCTAAAGAAGTAAAAGTTATGTTAGCGGTCTCTGAGGGTATTCTCTTCCAGCCGAGTGCCGGGGATTCCTCCCTTTCCTGTTGCTCTATAGGAGCCGGGCGGCCCCGTTTTCTTCTCATTTATTCAGCAAAACTCGGGGGAGGGTCTTTCATTTACTTATGTTTAATAAATGTACGGACATAATTGTGGATAAAAGGCTAATTCTGTTTATATAACTGTGATAATGCTAACCAGAGTTTCCTCCAATGTTTATAGGTATTAGATATATAAAAATGTCAATTTTGATAGAATTAGCTGCTGATAGACAGCTAAAAGAACCAATCATATTGCTTGACTGCCTTTAAATAACAGCCTAGATTGAAAATGAATCAGATGTATCCTGGGTGTTGTGCCTCTAACACCTTGCTGGGCAGTTGTGCTTCTCCTGCATTGAAGGATTTGCTTCCAGACAGAGATGTTATAGCTACATTTTTCGATTATTTTACGATAAGTTCGTTTTGTTTTCTTTATTTGTATTCGGATGCACTCTGGGAATCCTACCAATAAAAGCTTATGGACTTCAGCTTCTTCATGTCCTCCCGTTGATTTTCATGTTGCCTGATGCTCTGCTTTCCACAGAAAGGACAAGGATATGATAAAAGGCATTCTTAGAATGGCAGAGAAAGGGGAGATACTGTTGATGGGAGACCTGAATATGCCAGATGTTAACTGGAGCACATTTGCTGCAGCCACATCCAAGAGCAGGGCCATTCTTGATGCCCTACAGGTGGCAGGCATTAGACAGCTAGTTTCGGAACCCACTTGTGAGGGAGCAATCTTAGACCTCGTACTCTCAAACGGGGGCAGTGAGAGGATCTCAGATCTAGAAGTGGGTTGCCATCTGGGGACAAGTGACCATCAAACAGTGTGGTTCACGTTAAACTCAGCTACAGAGTCAAGCCATACAAAAATGAGGGTACTGGACTTTAGGAGGGCTGACTTTGGCAAGATGGGAAAGTGCCTCAGAAAAGCACTAGCAAACAGGCTAGAAGGAGGTGTGAAACAACAGTGGGGACTCATCAAAACTGCCATCACAGAGGCAACAAGCCTTTGTGTGAAGCAAATAAACAAATCAAAATGAAAGAAAAAGCCACTATGGTTCTCAAAAGAGGTGGCTGTGAAAGTCAGGAAGAAAAAGATAGCATTCCAGAAGTATAAGGAAACACAGAAGGAGCAGGACAGAGAGCTGTACCAGTTAAGGCAGAAGGAAGCAGGGAGGGAAGTCAAAATAGCAAAGGCCCAAACTGTGGAAAGACAGCCAACTCAGTTAAGAGGGATAAAACCTTTTATAGGTACATCAGCGCGTAGAAAGACAAAGGGAGGGATAGTGAGGCTGAATAGAATGAAAGGTGGGTGGGCAGAGGGGGACAGTGAAAAAGCAGGGATACTGAACGAATATTTCTGCTCAATATTCACAAAAGAGGAGGGGGAAGTGCCTAATCCAATTAACAGAAGCACTCTTGATAGGGGAGTCGATCCCAGTCCTTTCACAGAAGAAAGGGTTCTGCAAGAACTCCTAAAACTGAAGGTGGACAAGACAATGGGTCCTGATGGAATTCACCCCAGAATTCTAAAAGAATTAAGGGAGGAACTAGTGAAACCACTGGCTACTCTTTTAATAAATCATGGGAGGATGGTGTGGTACCGAGGACTGGGGACGGTGGATGTGATTCCCTTCACAAAGTGGGACCAAGACAGAGGCAGGAAACTACAGACCTGTCAGTCTGACCTCTGTGGTAGGGAAAGTGATGGAGTCACTTCTGAAGGAAAGAATAGTTGAGTACCTAGAGGCCAGTGGAGCACAGGACCCAAGGCAGCATCGTTCTAGCGGGGAAGGTCATGTCAGGCAGAATCTAATAGATTTCTTTGACTGGGTGACCAAAGTAGTAGACCAGGGAGGGCTGTGGACATGGCCTACCTAGACTTTAGCAAGGCATTTGACACAGTCCACACAAAGATTAATAGTCAAATTAACCAGCCTGGGAGTGGGTCCCAAGGTGGTAGCCTGGGTAAAACATTGGCTGCACAACAGGACACAGAAGGTAATTGTAAATGGAGTCCACTCTGAAGAAAGAGGGTTACTAGTGGGGTACTGAGGGTTCAGTATTGGGTCAGTCCTTTTTAATGTCTTCATCAGTGACATTGCAGAGGACTGGAAGGAAAAGTATGCCTTTTGCAGATGACACAAAGATCTGCAACAGGGTTGATACACAAGGAGGCGTGGAAAGGATGAAGGGGACTTGGCAAGGTTGGAGGAATGGTCAAGTATGGCAGCTAAGATTCAATGCAAAGAAGTGCAAAATAATGCACCTGGAAACAAGAACCCATGGAAGAATACACAATGGGTGGGGAGGTAGTAACAACAACAAAAAAGGAAAGGGACCTGGGGGTAATCATATCAGGTGACCTGAAGGTTAGCAAGCAATGTGAGAAGGCAGTAGGGAGGGCTGGGATATACTGGGATGTATAGGGAGAGGCATCAGCAGCAGAAAACAGGAAGTTGTTATCCCTCTGTACAGACAGTTGGTGAGACCCCATCTGGAGTACTGTGTCCAGTTCTGGAGAGCCCATCTCCGCAAGGACATAGACAGGATAGAGGTAGTCCAGAGGAGGGCAACTAAAATGGTGCAGGGTCTGCAAGAGAAGCCGTATGAGAAGAGGCTAAAGGAGCTTAATATGTATACCCTTGAGGAAAGAAGGGAGAGGGGGGACATGATAGAAACTTTTAAGTACCTCAGTGGAATCAACAAAGTCCAAGAGGGTAGCATCTTTCAGAAAAAGAGACGTGCAAGAACAAGGGACACAATTTAAAGATAGAAGGAGGGCAGTTCAGGGGCAATGTGAGGAAGTATTATTTCACAGAGAGGTAGTGGATGCATGGAACAGCCTTCCTGAGGAGGTTGTGGGGTCTAAAACTGTGGGAGAATTCAAGAATGCATAGGACAGACATAAGGCAATTCTTGTGGGGGTTAGGAAGAAATAGGCTGTTGGTTAACTAGGATCTGCGGCCTATCCTGTAGGTAGGGAAATGGGCAGAATAGATGGGCCAAGCGATCCTTATCTGCCGTCAAAGTCTATGTTTCTATGTTTCTGCACAGGCACAAGCTCCATTCCCATGGACTCAGAAATGAGTCGACAAATACCCATCAGTGGGGTAGGGCCCTCATCAACGGAGAGATCCCCAAGAGACTTGGAGTTAAAAGGATGGGAGACCATGGAAGAATCTTCAGACTCCAAGGAGTCCTCATAAAGCGGGCAACCATCCGTGTCACTCTCAACCTGCCTTGGGCAGTCAGGAGTAAGACTGACCGACAACCGATGGGGCAGGCCTTGGGTCGACCGAGATTCCTTGGTCGAAGCCCTGGACTCCGGTTGCTCGGGCAGTGGTTCCACCTGGATGGGTGGAGTAGCCGGCTTCAGCTGAGCTGGCGGGGCCTTAACCGGCACCTCAGTGATGGTGGCCGTGACAACGTCGGTCGCTCAGGCAAAAGCCATTTAATAGCCGAGGTAGAAATCGGAATCAATTTGGACCCAGACAGGACCAACTGCTGCCACATTAGGTCTTTGTAGCACCGACGTAACTTGCACTGGAGCCTCTCCTCACCCGAGGAGGACGAGGATGAGAAGCGGCGCCGCCGCTTACCTTGGCGTCAGGAACGAGATCACCGATGAGGGTGAATCTTGTCCGATGTCGGATTCGAGGAACAACCCTGAGACCTCGACAGTCGGCGGGGCTGACAGGAGACCTCAGAAGGAGTCAGAGAAACACGCGGCTCCTCCTGGTTAGGTTCCTTGGGGGATGGGTACTGCCCAGCGGGCTGAGCTGACCCATCCGAGAGCACCGGAAGGACCGCCATCCAAAATAAAGAGTCGTTGGCCGGATTGGGCGACAACCCGCCGACTGGTTCGAGAAAAATCTCAGCCGTGTCAACAGGCGTCTCAGCCGACTGGTCTGACAGGGTTACCATGAAACCAACGGCCCCGGCCGCGACTTCGACCGAAGTCGAGACAGGGGTTTCCTGTGAGCAGGACCATTCACGGTCCCAAGAGCACAGACGTTGCGGCTTCTCCTTTTTCGACTCCTTCTTCTGAGAGCGCAAAACATGCTACCCCAAAGGGCCCTCACCCTTGGTAGAGAAAGACTGGCACAGCTCCTTGAAGGAAGCCGATTAGGAGGATCCCAGCTGTAGTGAATCAAGGTCGAAGCTGAAGAGGAGCCCGCTGCAGCCTGAGCCGCCTCCTCCTTGAAGGCCTTAAGCTGTTCCAGCTGCTCAGTGGTTCCTGCAGCCGCAGAGACCACCCAACAGGCATCTTTGGATTTAACCAGTGGGTAACGCTTTTCCGGTCGCCCCAGATGAAGTCAGGCAGCGCGGTTGTCCAGAACTGAAGGTGAAAAGGACTGACAGTGATCGCAAGAATGCGGATCGTGGTCGTGCCCCTGGCAGCAGATGCACGCGATGTGTAGATCGGTGCAAGACATCTTCTGCCCGCAGGGGAGCCGGCGAAACCCAGGAACCAATTTGTCTTCCATCGCAGTAGTGAGAGAAGAAGGCGAAGGAGAAGACGAAACTCGAGAGAGTTTTAAAATATGTTTTGGAAGTGAAACCGAAGATTTTAGAGCCAGGGCCTACTACACGCGGGAGCACTAAGGAGGGAACCTGAACCTTCTAGCAGAAAGGAAGATCTGGCGTCATGGGGCAGAGCCGAGGGTTATACCACCCAGGTGGGGGGAGGAGCCAGTTTGAAGACTTTCCGGCACATCTTAAAGCAGCAAGGTACCTGCCAAGAAGTGTGGATAGAACAACATATCCACGATCCTAGAACTGACTCCTTGTTTTTGTGTTATAGGGGTCAGTTTCTTTACAGTGTAACCCCCCTGCAAATGGGGGTTCCCAAAAGTCTTCCAGGAGCTTGCCTGAATGCTCCAAGTCTGGGCGGTGTTCGGTGGCTGAGTTGTTTAAATGTGGTTCCAAGTGAGTGCTATTTCAGCCACCACGTACCGTCTCTTTAAGAGCTGTCTGCTTGCAGACTTAATTAGTTTGTATGGAGGACTGTGTATTTATTGCTCGAATCCTGCCCAAGCTGCTGCCAATTCGCTCGGTTTCTGGCGTTGCTACATGTGCAGATGGAGCCTTGTTGAAAGATATAACTGTTTGCCAGAAATCATTTAGAGTGACTGAGAAAATGTAGTTTGTCTAACCTGTCTTTATTTAGGCACAAACTGTTTCAGAGTAGCTCTTTCATTTTGGTCCTAAATTGCTGACTTGGACCAATCAGGATGATAGGGAGGCCTTAAAATGGAGCCTGTGGACGAACTGGAACTTGGACTCTCAATTTTGAGCCAGCCACAAGGGGATTGTATGAGCAGTGACTCTGGGAAATGTAGTTTTGACCTTGGCGACTTTTTTCACCAACAGAGGGAGTCTTATTGTGAGTGACAGCTGAACCAGCCAACAGAATGGTGTGGAGCTAAAGGAAATGCCCCACTCTGTGACTGGAAAGATCAGATCAGTTGTGACAGTGGAGAGAGAAGGAGCTCTGTGCTTCTGCGGTGTATGGTTTCGCATGGGAAGCGTGTGTGAGGCCCTGAGGTTCGGCCTGCAGCCACTGTAAGCACTAGTTCAGACTGAATCCTACTTGTGAGGAGAAAGAAGGAAATCTGAAAGGTAGAAACCAGGCTAACCCTGTAGAAGACTGGAGAAATTGCTGAATCACGCTCGGTCTGTCAGGAACTGAAGCTGCTGTGTGTGCACCTGGGTGTTTTGCAGTAACTGCGATTGGGATCGAGGAGCAGCCTGCCTGGTATAGTACTTTCCTTTTACATATGAATGTGCCTAGTGCTTGTGGGGAATCGCTATTTCCAATCCCCTGTGCTGTGTGCTGTGTGTTGAAGCTGGAAGAAAACCCCAGCTTGTCTCGGACTAAATCCATTTGCTATCTACTGCAGTGCAGTCCAGTCACAAGGACCTTGTCTCCATGCCCTGTTGTTCTGGCAACCCAGAAGAACATCCACCATCCGGTTCTCAGCTTGGTATTGTGAGTACAAATCAGGGTATTCCCCTGCAGCCTGTTTTCAATTACAAGTGTGTCATCTAATTATTGTTGTTTCACTTCTTCATGGACTGAGCCATCCGGCTCCGGATTACAATTGGGTGTTGTGCATATATTTTCTTCTATAGGGCCCTGTCCATCTGCACCTGCCGGCCAACCCCAGGCAACCGACCTGGCTAGCCCCCCCCCAACCTGGGTACCCAGAGTGTGACTTTTCAGACCCTGTATGTGTGCACAGTACTGTGAGTTAATTCTGCCAATTAACCTGATCTCCCCTTCCCGTGTTTTATTCCCCCTAAATAAACCAGATTTGATGCTGTTAAACTTTAGACGGCCTGAAGTGTCAGTACCTACATATCAAGCATTGTATTGGTTTGTGTATGTTGATTAACCTTATTTTACAGGGGTTCCCCAGAGACGAACCTCAGAATCAGTCTCGAGGGTAAGGGGTACTTTATGAATGAACAGTGTGTACATGTGGGGTATTGGGACTGTAACTTCTGTGCATTTTGTGAGCCACTAGAGGGAAAAAAAAGGGGTCTCAGTGTCCCAGAGGGCTGTGACCAAGTTAGTCTAACCACTACAAACCCTAACCTCTGGGTGGAGGCACCCGCCATAGAACCTAGACCCCTCAACCTGTCAGTAGTCAAGCAGGCAGGGGTAGTAGCCCTTGGGATAGCGCCACCTGGGGGTTACAACAGCAAAAACAGAGAAAGGCATCATTTCTAAAATGTGCAGATGGGCATGGTGACCACTTTTTTTCAGAGCATGCCACCATCGGCAGCTACCACTTCAAGACTGCTACTACTCCCGCCTAATTTAATTAGGGGAAAACCAGAAGTAGTATACCTGCACTGAGATCAATATGGTTAAGGCACATTTGCCAGAAATTACTGCTTAGAACACAGAAACATAGAATTTGACGGCAGGTAAGGACCATTTGGGCCACCTAGTCTGCCCATTTCCCTACCTGATGGATAAGCTGCAGATTCTAGTTACTCAACAGCATACTTCCTCCTACCCCCACTAGAATTACCTTATGTCTGTCCCATGCATTCTTGAATTCTCCCACTGTTCCTGACTCCACAACCTCCCCAGGAAAGCTGCTCCATGCATCCACAACCCTCTCTGTGAAAAAATACTTTCTAACACTACCTCTAAGCTGTCCCTCCTCTATCTTCAAATTGTGCCCCCTTGTTCTTGCACATCTCTTTATCTGAAAGATACTACCCAGGGACACTGGTTTTCCATTTTTACCAGTAAGACCGGTAGCAATCACGGAATCCTGCTTGGTTGATGGATTTTGAATTCTTGTACCGGTGCCTCGCGGAAATTGCATGTCACTGCACAGAATCTCTAAGATTTCATCATCTTTTCAAATTTTTTTTTTATCTTCTCTTTCTATGCCCCCTTCTCTCAGCATCAGTCTCCACTTTTCAGAAATCCTTAGGCTGGGTATCCCCTAGCTTCACCCCCAGGTAATGCTCAGGAGCTCCTGCAGGCCTGCCCCTATCCTGCCTGGGTTGTACCACCCCAGGTGGGAAGGGAAGGGACCCCAGGTCACACCTCCACACTCCCTTAGTGTGTGTCGGGCAGTCCAGTGGGTCCCTCATGGAGCCTGGTTATGAAGTCTGGGGCACCTGGATCTCTTCTGCCAGTGGCTGATGTGGGGTGATTGTTCCTGGTTTTCTGTTCTCTGTTCCTGAGGGCACTGGCACTAGAAGAGATCCAAGGAGGTAGGTCACATAGAGACATGCCACTGCTCCAGATCCCAGCTAGCGTTCTCCCCTCCTGATCACTCTACAGCACTATTGCACCACCACCCATGGTCACCCAGGTGGTGGTAAAGCAGCAGGACCTGCAGCCCACCCTCCCTGGAGGAGGAAAGCAGTCCCCCGGGTGCTCGATCCTACTCCCCTGGCCAGACCGCCACCAACCCGAGTTCGCTTCTGACACTGGGTTGCTGGCATTGCAAGCAGTAGTGCTACCGCAGCACCAGCAGGCCAACCCAGATTTCAGCATCTTATAAAGAATGCTGCTGTGCTTCGCATTCTTTCTGTTTTGCTGCATATAGAGCCAGTAAGGAAATCACCCACACTGCTTTGTTGTAATCAGCCATTCAGTTTAACCACCCATGTTTCCCACCAACATCTCCATCACCTGAGGACTGCTTTCCTTCCTGAAAAAACACAGTTTTCATGTAGTATGTGCCCAAGTGTCTTTTACTATTCATATTACACTATATGATACAATAAAAATACAAGTATCAGCACACATGGGCAGGGCCACTGGAAAATTGCAGGAAAAGTTACCTGAAATTGCAGAGATTTTTTGCAAAACTTGCTGGGAAATTGCGGGAGTTCTTTAGATCCAGAGTGCTTCACAACAAATCCTTTACTGTTTTCCATAGCATATATTAGTCAGCATAAACTACTAAATGAATACACTGACACTTGAATATGTTTTAAATATGAAGAAAAACTTCTGTTTCTAACATGAATCCTAAACAGATAAGATGTGTTGCCTCTTCCAAAATGTAAAAACATATGCCTTATACAGTGCTAGATTCTATTTATTGAGCCACAGAAAATCAATATTAAATAAATCCAGAATAAACAAATTTTATCTTTTTCTGGATGTAGAATAATGAAGCCTGATCAAAAGCTATTTACAGTGCTCTGTCAACTATTCACCGACTTTGGTGTAAGAAAAACTAAGCAAATGGAGTGGCAAATAGTTCAGTTTTCGTAAAATGTAAAGTGCTTCATGTTCATAATTTGCACTGTAGGTACTGTGCACTATTATTAAAATCATATATTAAAACGTTATATATGGGTGTTATTATGGCTGGCAGTATAGCCTAGTGGTTAGAGTAACAAACAGTGATTCAACTGGGTACATCCAGCAGACTTGGGTTTGACTCCCACAACCTCCACTTGCATACTGTGTGACTCCATGCAAGTCACTTAACCTCCCCAGTGCTTCTAGGTCAGTCCTGAAAACAGGCAGTTCTTCCTAGAGGGCCTTACAGGATTTACAAAGAATATAAAAAAAATACCAATATATGTTTACTACATCATAGAATAGTAGTCAGGGTACCATGTAATTTACTTGAGTTTCACTTGGGCTGCAATGATTTTGTATAGGTAAAGATAAATGTTCACATACATTTCATGTGTTTTATAAGCTTGCTTTTAGATTTTAGTCAGGTTTTTATTGTATTCTTTGCATATGAGCATCTAGGTTGTAGATTGCTAAATGCAGGATCACTGTTACCAACTAGCTTATTCAAGTTTATAATCAGCAGGGCCATCCAAAATCCTCAGTTGTTTGAATGAAAACTAGTCTGAATGGAAGTATGTTCACAAGGAAAAAACTGCCTTACTACTTATGAAAAGACTTCACAGTTAGCACCCCATTTAGGGGAACTGGATCATTTGCACCTTTTCTCCCACCTACTGTTTCAGTCTCTGTGATAACAAAAAGTTTTCTGATAGACTGCTTCAACAAAAAGCAAACGTTAAGTATTTAAGTGAACTTATGTTTGCCAGTAGATTTTGAAAGTACATTCAATGACATACAGAAGGTAAAACCCCAGGGGCTGTATGATGCTGGTGGGCGAAGTGGTGCTCAATTCACATCTGAGCTCAGACATGAAAACTGGGAGACACCCTTCTCATGGACACCAAGTAAAAGAAAAGCATCCACATGTCTAGAAGATGCATGAATCCATTTGAAGGTCCACTTGTGGATTTTTTAGGTGAAGACACTTCATTTCAAAGAAGGAAATTCAAGCATTTTTTTTTGCTCCTCCTACCCCCAGGCCATCCACTCCTTCAGGCCTGCCAAGGCCCCCTAGCACCGCTGCTGAGTCCCAACCACCATCCACTGCCCCTTACTGCTGTGCTACCAGATAACCCAAAGTAACCCTTCATTGAGTGGGCCCCTAACCTTGTGGGAGGCTACCAGGGGAGGAGAATTGCCCCAAAGAGCTTCCTGTGTATCCTGGGCATGGCAGGAGTTGGAATGGACACATGTCTGGGGCTTTCGGCTTATGGAGGGACAGGCAGCCATCCTTCGGTTGGCCAGCGGGTGTTTTCCCATTTTCTCAGGAGCATGACAGGCCACATGATGTCAAAGCACAAGCCGACATCTGTCATACTCCCTCCCGCAGTGAGGGCCGACGTGTTGTTGTGCCTCTGGCCTCCACCAGGAGCCAGCAAATGCTGAGCCATAAACCCACCCTCCCTCCTAGGAGAAGGTCAGTGGTCGTTGGACACTCAAGCCTTCACCCACTAGCTGGCCCTCCAACACCCAAGTCAAGTCTGTTCCCTAACCCTGGTCACCGGCGTCACAGGCAGAAATCCAATTCAGGCAGTTAAATTATAGATAGGAAAAAACAAAGGTAGTCCACCTTAGTGCAGATGGTTCAGATTAATTCACCTCTCAGTTCTAAAAAGCAAAAAGAGCACGTCATTTGTAACTTGTGCATGTGGGGTGTGGGTGTTGAAGAAAGGGGATCATGGTGCTGTCACTACTGCCATCACCCCAGAGGGATGTGGACTGCATTGTTGCTACTGCCATCACACCAAAGGGGTGGGTGCTGTAGTGGTTCTGCCATCACCACTGGTGGATGGGGAATGTAGTACTGCTGCCATCACACCTAAGGGATGAGGGCCGCAGTGCTGCTGTTTCTGTCACATCTGAGGGAGGGAGATCATAGTGCTGTTTCTGCTGCCATCACACCAGAGGGATGGGGCTGTAGTGCTGTTGGTACTGCCATCGCACCTGAGGGATGATGGTGTAGTGCTGCTTCCATTACACCTTAGGGCTGGGGGCTGTAGTGCTGCTGCTGCCATCACATCTTGTACCTAAAATAACTTTAAATTGGTACAAGGATGGATGGATGTGCAATAGTGGAGGTCAAAATTGCTAAAATGCATGTTAGCAGAGTTGAAAATTGTTAAATAAAGTACACATAACCAAATACCAGTAAAACCGGATTTTGGCTTAGCACACACCGGTGACAATACCGTTTTTTACAAGGTGCAAAATGAAATATGCCCTTTCTCAATCCCAGTAAACCAGTGTCCCTGATACTACCCTCTTGTACTTTGTTAATTCCCTTGAGATACTTGAAAGTTTCTATCATGCCCCCCCCCCTTTCCTCAAGGGTATATACATTAGGCTGCTTTAGTCTCTCCTCATATGTCTTCTGGTGCAGACCCTGCACCATTTTGGTTGCCCTCCTCTGAACAGCCTCCACTCTATGTCTTTGCAGAGATGGGGTCTCCAGAACTGCACGCAGTACTCTAGATGGAAAAGAATGAGAAAGTGACTGTAATGACGAGCAAGTCCCAGATCAGATCTCTAGTTTGTTAATCGACTCCTCCTGAGTCTGACTTGTATAACTACATGGGCCAAGCTCCACAGATGTTATGCCATCATCAGATTTGTATAAGACCACTGTGGAAGCATGTAACCGGACCGCTGTCTAATGTGCTGCTACAACGTTCTGATATAGTTTCCAGTGATTCTGATTATGCAGCCCTTCCCCTCCATGGGTTGCATAAACATACCCACTTCCTAGCATACCACGTTTCCATTCCGCAACTGCAGCAGTGATGGCCACCGTGTGCAATAGGGTGACGTTGACTTACTGTGCATACATAGTTATGTCAGCACTGCCATGTTGAGCAGGGCTGACTACTGGGCAAATTGCACATGTGTGAGTATCACGCATGTGCGGTGCTGTAATCGCTGCAATATTACTTACGGCTGCAGCAAAAGAACCGCATATTCCTTTTCCACGCTCTTGCCACTCCTTAAACCTCTCCACAGCCATATCGACTCTGATCAGATTCTGTTTGTTAAAAGTATGCAATACTTACCCAGACAGGGGAGTAGAAAGTAAACTTTGTGAGCCTGATTCTGCATTATTAAAATACATTTAAATGCAAGAAAACAGAATTGCGCTGGCAGTAAAGAGTAAAGGTTAGAGCAATGAGCTGTGAATGAGCTTGGTACATTCAGTAGACCTGATTCTCACAACCTCCACTTGCATACTATCTGATACAGAGCAAGCCACTTAGTCTCTCTGTGCTTTCATGAGGCACCTGGAAATTAGTTTGGACTCAGTTTTCCTTTTTGGCCAAAAAGAGTAAAATAAAAACAAAAAAGAGTAATATAAAAATTTCAAACAGCAACAATATCAGAAGAATGGAGCATGGTTTCTAAAGCAAAAACAAAGGGATAGGCTAGCAAGAAAAAATTACTCACCTTAGTAATTGTGTTTCTTCTAATGGAGTCTTGCTGTATTCTGACAGATGCAGTGATCCCCAACCTTTAAACTGCCCCAGAGAACAAAGAGTTAACTCTCTATGCAGAGCATAGAATGCTGAGTTCGAGCTCGGTTGGAGTCTCTGTCTGGAGTGTTTCAAACTCAAACCGTCAGATTCTTACGAGCCCAACTAACTAAAAATTCTATGTGGAAATTGTAAAATTCCGACTAGCCAACTGGCAGTAAAAAGTTTTGGATTCCCAAGGAAGACTCAAGTCAGGAAACCCAAAAACCAAAAACCAATCTAATACAAATAACAGTAATAATCAACACACAAAGAGAAAAGGAGGAGGGTGTAAACAAGAGCACCCCTGGGGTGCAACACTGCACCTGCCCACCCACTTCCCAAAAACAGGTTCTGAGAGGGGAGGCAGGGAGGGAGTTCAGAATACAGCAAGACTCCATTAGAAGAAACACAATTACTGAGGTAATTTTTTCTTCAAACAACATGAAGTCTTGCTGTATTATGACAGATGCAGACTACCAAGCAGTACCTCCAAGGAGGAGGGACAGAACCTACTTTGGGAATAGGCTCTGAAGTACTGCTGTGCCAAATCGAGCATCACTCCTAGCCTGGATATCCAGAGAGTAATGCTTGGTAAAGGTATGGACTGTTTTCCAGGTGGCTGCTTGACAGATTTATAAGAGAGGGATATCCCTGGCAGCAGCCAGGGAAGCAGCTGTACCTCTTGTGGAATGAGCACTCAGGCCTGAGGGTGGGGTTTTTCCCACTTTTTCATAGTAGAATTGTATACAAGACACAATCCACCTGGCAATAGATCTCTTGGTGGCAGGTTTGCCCTTTCCCACTTCTCCATAAGTGAGAAACAACTGGAGGGAGTCAAACCTGTGACCCTTGGTACGCTCTATATAGTAACTAAGGGCTCTTTTAACGTCTAAACTGTGTAGCCTCCTCTCTCCTGAGGAAGAATGATCAGTGAAGAAGACAGGAAGAGACATAGACTGGTTTAAATGGAAGTCTGAAACCACTTTGGGCAAGAACCTTCTATTGGTTCTAAGGACCACTTTATCCCTGTGAAAGGAGATAAAATCAGGTTCCACTGACAGGGCTTGCTACTCACTGATACGCCTGGCAGAGGTAATGGCTACCAAGAACACAGTTTTCCAAGTCAAGAACTTAAGCTCTGCTGAGGACATAGGCTCAAAAGGGGGTTGCATAAGTTGAGCAATGCAAACATTCAAATCCCAGGCAGGGGCAGGGTCTCTAAAAGGAGGATTGGTGTGAAGCAATCCTTTAAAAAATTTACAGAACACAGGATGAGAAGATAGTGAGGAAGACTTCCCCACAGACAAAAACGCAGAAACAGCTGACAAGTGTACCTTGAGAGTAGCTGGTCTGAGGCCTAGGGCATTAAGATGGACCATATAATCCAGAACCGTAGGCAATCCAGCGGTATCTGAAGAAATATGCTTCTTAGAACACCAAATGCTGAATCTCTTCCATTTGGAGTTATAAGTTGTACTGGTGGAGGGCTTTCGAGAAGCTTTGAGAATATCTAGAACCCCTTGGGAAAGATGCAGATCTGCAAACTCTAACTCTTCAAGAGCCATGCCTTGAGATTGAGAGACTGAAGATTGGGGTACCAAATCCTCCCCGACAGGATGTTAACAGGTTGTAATTCCTGGGAAGAGACAGGGGAAGATGGACTGCTAGGGACAGCAACAGGGGGTACCAGGGCTGTCTGGCCCAATCTGCAGCAATCAGAATCACTTTGCAAGGTTGAGACCTTATTTTGACTAAAACTTTGAACAGGAGTGGGAAGGGGGGGAAGGCATACAGAAACTTTCCTTCCCAATTCAGAGTCAGGGCGTCCAGAGGGACTGAGGCCAAGACTGGAGGTCTGCAACAAAAGAGAGGGAGTTGGTGATTGTCTGAGGCTGCAAAGAGATCTATCTCTGGAGTGCCCCACCTTGAAAAAATCACTTTCAACACCTGAGGGTCCAGGGACCATTCGTGATGGCCCTGAGAAATCCTGCTCAGTGCATCTGCTAGCACATTGTCCTTCCCTGGAAGGTGAACTGCTACCAGAGAGGTTTGCAGGGAATAAGCCAGGGACCACAACTTCATGGCTTCTGTGCACAAGGATGTGGACCGAGTGCCTCCCTGCTTCTTGATGTACCACATGGTGGTGGTGTTGTCTGTTCTGACCTGAACCACCTTGTTCTGTACTGAATGAGAGAAAGCTTTTAGGGACAGTAAAACTGACCTGAGCTCTAGGAGATTGATATGGAGAAGGGATTCTTGGAGGGACCACAGCCCCTGGGCAGTGAGGGACCCCAGATGGGCTCCCCAGCCCAGAAGAGACGCATCCGTGGTAAGGACCACTGAACAAGGCTGAGTAACAAAAGGAACACCTTGTCTTAAATTGTCCTGATCCTGCCAACATTGGAGGGCTTGGATCAAAGTCAGAGTCACTGGGATCAGTTTGGTAAGGGAATGCTTCCTCTGAGACCAAAAAGCTCTCAGGTGGAACTGAATATCCCTCATCTGGAATCTTGCCCCTTGGACCACTGCTGTTGAAGCTGCCATGTGGCCCAAGAGCTGGAGGAAATGTCTTGCTGGTCGAGATACCCGAAGGCTGAAGGAAGAGGCTAGTTCCATCAGAACCCTTGCCCTTTCTAGAGGAAGAAAGGCTCTTGCTCTGAGTGTGTCCAGTTCTGTCCCTATAAAGGTAAGAAGCTGGACTGGTTAGAGAACTGACTTGGGAAGGCTGAGAAGAAATCCTAGAGAAGTGAGCACTTGCTGGGTCACTTGCAGGTGAGACTTGACTTGGTCTGGAGACTGGCCCACTATTAGCCAATCGTCCAGATATGGAAAAATGGAAATCTTTTGCCTTCTTAGAAAGGCAACTACTACTGCCAGGCACTTTGTGAAAACCCTTGGGGCTGAGGTTAGGCCAAAGGGCATTGCTCTGAACTGATACTGGCCTGAGGGTAACTCAAACCTGAGGTACTTTCTGTGGGAGCACCTGATGGGAATGTGAAAGTAGGCATCTTTGAGGTCCAGGGAGGCTAACCAGTCCCCTGGCCTTAGAGAGGGAAGGATTATTCCCAGAGTTACCATCTTGAACTTTGGTTTTAAAAGATGTTTGTTTAGATATCATAGATCTAGGATGGGTCGCCAGTCCCCTGTCTTTTTTGGGGTCAGGAAGTACCTGAAGTACAGTCCTTTGCCCCAGTGTAGGGTAGGTACTCTCTCTATGGCTCTTAAGGCTAGAAGAGATGAAACCTCTGCCTCTCGGGCAAGGGTTTCCGAGAGATTTGCAGGTGGAAAAGATCTGGCTCTCACCTTTTGGAATTTTCTGAAGCTGAGAACCAGTCCCTGGCTTACTACTTCCAGGACCCACTTGTCTGATGTAATACACATCCAGTCCTGGACAAAGTAAGCTAGCCTGCCCCCTACTGGAATAGGAGAGTCGACCCGGGCAGGCCCATCAGGGTGTCTGCTTGGCAGGGGCTTTAGGCTGAGTAGTGGATGCAGCCCTGCTCATTCCCCTTCTGCCTCTCCCTCTGAAGAACCCCCTCTGTGAAAGGAAGAAAGAGGCCAGTGCTTGTTAAAGGCCTTTGAAAAGGCCTGCCCCTAGACTGCTGCCTTTGAGGAGTTGCCTGCCTCTGCTTGGCCTGAGCACTCCTGTAAGTAGTCCTGTACTCATCCATTTTCTTCATGTAATTCTCTGTCTGCTCCCAAAACAGAGAATTACCCACTACAGAAAAATCCATGGCCTTAGCCTGGGTATCCTGCGAGAGGCTAGTACATCTGAGCCAAGTCATTCTCCGAAGAGCCACAGATGTAGCCATGACTCTTGATGACACATCATTAGAGTCCACAGCAGCATGAAACTGAACTTTAGATGCCTCAGTTCCATCTGCAGCTACCGCCTCCAGCTCCTTGGCTAGCTGGGGGGAGGCCTGTTTAGCCAGTGCCAGTACAGTGTCCCACCTGGACTTCTGGTACCTGGCTGTACAGGCCATATAATTCGCCTGCCTGAGTCCCAAGGAAAATACCATGTACTCTTTCTTTGCCATGGCATCAATCTTCCTGGAGTCCCTGTCTGATGGGTGTGAAGCCAAGGGAATGTTTGCCTTGTCACAAGCAGCAGCCTGCACTGCCCCAACATGGCTGCATTGCTGGTATAAGAACTCCGTGTCTGAGCCTGAAAGTGTATACCTCTTGTCCATTCTTCTATCCACAGGCGGTATAGTGTTAGGAGACTTTAGGATTTTTTGTGTCTGTTTCCCAAAGGATTTGTGGAGGGGAAAAGACAGTCTCCTGGACTCTGGGATGTCCATCATTTCTACATAATCAGGCTCCTCTTGCTCCTCCACAGCCTCCTCCATAGGAAGCTGGAGGGTTTCAGCCACTTTTCTGTAGAACATAAAGTGAGAAGGGGACTCAGAAAGCCTAGGAGGGGAAACACCTGAAGGTCTGTCTGGGGAGATGTCCGGTTCCACAGGCACATCCAGACCCTCACTTTCACCATCACCATCCTCAAATTCCCCTTCCTCTTCAAACTCCAGTTCATAAAAATCTTCGAGGGTATAATCTTGAACTGGGGAACCAACCGAACCGAACCTCTGCCGGAAGGTGCCAGATCGGTAGGAACCGGGTGGAGCGATTCCACAATCTGAATCGCTCTGGCTATCTCTTTGTGGCGGAACATGAACCTCTGGATCCGAACCAGACGATTTATCTTTTCGTTTTCTTTTTGTCTGAACCGATCCCTCAGAATCGGCTCTCCTTTTGCCTGAAGAAGTATCGCCCTGGTCAGAGGGCACTCCTTCTGGTTCAGTTGGAACCGAACCGAGCTGGCCATCCGGGTCAGCGGACTTCTCGGCCTCCTTTTCCTTCAGTCTACCTAATCTCTTCTCAAGGGTAGATTTGGGAAAATGTTTACGTATTTGGCAGTCTGAATCGAGGTGGTCAAACCCTAGACAATAAACACAGGTGGTGTGGGGATCGGCCTTAGCAAAGACCTCCCCACACTCACTGCAGTGTTGAAACCCAGTGAGCTCATTTTTTTTCTTGGGTTTCTCAGACACGGCCAACCTAACCAACTTATTTTTATGGCAACCTGTACAAGACTCCTTTATCGGTTCCTAACCGTGTCATGGGTATTGGAAAAAAACGTACTAAAACATGTTTTTTTTAGAACCAATAAGGACTGGTAACCACACACTAAGTTGGAACACAAAACACAAGATTTCACTATCAAATGGCCGGTTCAGCCGAACCGACCCATACTTTTACAAGTTCCACACATAAAAACAGAACAATTTCTATCTAGTACTCACGGCACCACAGACAAAAACTGAACCAACTATGCAGATAACTTTTTCGGTTTAAAAACCGACGAAAACTAAAACTTTAACTGACTTTTGAACAGAGCTGAAGGAAAAATCTCTGGAGTGACCATTCAGTGAGGCGGAGTAAAGACTCTGACGGTTTGAGTTTGAAACACTCCAGGCAGAGACTCCAACCGAGCTCGAGCTCAGCATTCTATGTTCTGCATAGAAAGTTAACTCTTTGTTCTCCGGGGCAGCTTAAAGGTTGGGGATCACTGCATCTGTCAGAATACAGCAAGACTTCATATTGTTTGAAATACAGTAGTTCTGCACCCAGTACACTACTGATATGGAGACATAAATAAGTATTTAGAGGCAGCACAAAGTTAGTGAAGTGCTACTGTATTTGAATGCAATATCAAGTCACACATACAAAAAACAGGCTAGAAAAGACAAATGCCTTCCAGAACAAAACTCACGATGCTCGGGGATTATGGATATGAGTAGATACAACCCTTAAATTCATGGAGCTGTGATTTCATGGAGTAAAGTGATATGGCAGAGTGAAAAGAACATCACAGTCTGAAAATTATCTTTTTATTTTCTTTGAAATGTGATGGTCATGATAGACATGTTTTCCTGATGCAACCTGGGGGAAGGGTTATTAGTGGGAATGAAAAGTAACAGATACAGAGACCAATTTTCAAAGTTGGCTGTTTTTGCAAGAATGCACGGGGCCAGCAGTGTGCCATAGTCATACAAGCAGCGCTTCCTGTCCAGCACCCGCTGCGTGTATGAAGATGGTGGTAACACAGCCCTTTGTTTGCAACAGACTCCCAGAAGCAAAGTGAGAAACTGTGTCTGAAATGGGACAGTGGCTTTGCTCCTCAGCCAGCCACCATCTTCATGACCGGAAGCGAGTGTGTATACAGTAAAGACACATGCATGCTTGCTCCCTATCACACAGATGGCAGATGGCCAGGGTGGTGAGTGGGAGGTCTGATCTGGTTACCACCACTGGAGGGGAGTCAGGGTGTAGCTTGCTGTGCTTGGGGAGGGCAAGGGGCCATGCACTGGAGCAGGTGGCTAGGGCTATGGGGAGGAGGGAGGAGGGAGGAGGTTTGGGCAACATCCTAGACAGTGGGGACTCTGGGAAGGGGGCTATGGTGCAACTTACTGGGCATGGGGTGGGAGTAACAGGGTAGAAAATTCTGTTTCCAACGACCCCCAAAATGCACCAAATTTAAAAATGTCTTCGGGGGGGGGGATAGGTGGCCACCACACCCCCGGCCTATAGTTTCAATTTTCAAGCCTTTTATAAATGATCTTGCAACCCATATGGTTTTGGCGAAGTGATGCCCCTGACAACAACATGCCATGGTCTACAGTGTCAAATGTTAAAAACAGATACAGTAGAACAAGCACTGACCATTCCCCTCTATCTCTAGCCCTGAGGAGATCATTATGCACCCTGACCAACGCAGTCTCCATACTGTGTGCAACAAACACCTTTCTCTCTGAGCTGTAACAGCTTTTAGAAAGGTGTCTGTCTCCGTTTTCTGTTGCCACCAGCTGGTTCACCAGCAAAGAAATCACCTTCTCCCTGCACAGAGCTGGGAGGTCAAACATGCAATTGCACAGGTCAAAGTCTGGCAGTGTATCTCTTGGTCGGCGGATGCTAACAGAGTTTTGCCCCAGCCAGTGTAAATCATGAAATACCTTAGTAATTAAGCCACACAGCCATAACTGTTGAGTAAAATAAATTGCTCTTTACTTAAAAGAAGGTCAAAAGTTGCATTACAGGATAAATATCTAACACAAGAGAAGAACACTGACAGGAAAAAGTAAACATACGGTTTTAAATAACAGATGACAAAAAGAAACAAGCATTTGTCAATGCCGAATGTTGATTGCACTGGTGTGTTGAGCTCCCTCACTGCCCCTCTGTCACTCGCTCAGTCTGTTTCTCCTGGTGCTGCAGGCTGCTGTTTTGTACTGGGCTCCTGCCTGCACTGGCACCTTGTTCTGCCCACTAAGAAATCCGCTGCTGTCCCGACAGAGCTGCGTTGAGGTGGCTCACCCCCCACTCACTCATTCTGTTTCTCCTGGCACTGCAGGCTGCCCTTTTGTACTGGGCTCCTGCCTCTGTTGGTGGCTTTTTCTGCCCACAAAGAAATCTGCAGCAGTCCCAACACAGGTCTGTTGAGCCTGCTGAGTCTCCCTCTCTCACTCACTCGTTCCGTTTCTGCCCTTTTGTACTGGACTCCTGCCTGTGTTGGTACCTTTTTCTGCTCACAAAGAAATCCACAGCTGTAATGACAGAGCTCCGTTGAAGGCGCTCACTCCCACTGTGTCACTCACTCATTCTGTTTCTGCTGGCGCTGCAGCCTGCCCTTTTGTACTGGGCTCCTGGCTCTGTTGGCCCCTTTTTCTGCTCACAAAGAAATCTGCAGCAGTCCCGACAATGCTCCGTTGAGCTCACTCAGTCCCCTTCTCTGACTCGCTCATTCCATTTGTGGTGGCGTTGCAGGTTGCCCTTTTCTACTGGGCTCCTGCCTGCGTTGCCACCATTTGTAGCAGTTACAATACAGCTCCGTTGAGATCGCTCACTCCCCCTCTCTCACTCGCTCATTCTAGTTTTCCTGCCACTGCAGGCTGCCATTTTGTACTGGGCTCCTGCATGCATTGCTGCCTTTTTCTGCCCAAAACAAATCTGCAGCAGTCCCAACAGAGCTCCGTTGAGCTCACTCACTCCCCCTCCCTCACTCGCTCATTCTGTGTCTTCTGCCGCTGCAGGCTGCCCTTTTGTACTGGGCTCCTGCCTGCACTGGTGGCTTGTTCTGGCCAGAAAGAAATCTGAAGCAGTCCCGACACAGCTCCATTGAGCTCGCTCACTCCTACTCTCTCACTCACTCACTCATTCTGTTTCTGCCTGCGCTGCAAGCTGGCCTTTTGTACTGGGCTCCTGCCTGCCTTGCCGCATTTTCTACCCACAAAGAAATCCGCAGCAGTCACAATAGAGCTCCATTGAGCTCACTCACTACCGCTCTGTCACTCATTCATTCTGTTTCTCTTGGCGCTGCAGGCTGTGCTTGTGTACGGGGCTGCTGGCTGCGGTGGCACCTTTGTCTGTCCACAAATAAATTCGCAGCTGTGCCGAAAAAGCTCCATTGAGGTCGCTCAGTCTCCCTCTGCTCATTCTGTTTGTCCTGGCACTGCAAGCGGCCCTTTTGTACGGGGCTCCGGCCTGCATTGGCGTCTTTTTCTGCCAACAAAGTAATCCGCAGCAGTCCTGATAGAGCTCCATTGAGCTCACTCAGTCCCCCTGTCTCACTCACTCATACTGTTTCTCCCACTGCTGCAGGCTGGCCTTTTCTACTGGGCCCCTGCCTGCACTGACGCCTTTTTCTGCCCACAAAGAAATCCGCAGCAGTCCTGACAGCGCTCCGGTGAGTTTGCTCACTCTCCCTCCCTCACTCACTCTCTCGTTCTGTTTCTTCCACTGCTGCAGGCTGCCCCTTTGTACTGGCTGCTTGTGTTGGGGCCTTTTTCTGCCCACAAACAAATCCGGAGCAGTCCCGACAGAGCTCAGTTGAGCTCAGTCACTCCCCCCTCTCACTCGTTTCATCTTAATCTATCCCAAATACTGATGTCCCACAGCGACCGTGCTATTCTCTGTCAGGAGTGCAAAAACATATTTTAGCCAGGATGTGAAAAATGACAGCTGTACTGTTCATAAGGAGGTGTGAAAGAATGCCACTGTTGAAAATGTGGCGTGAAAATATTACAAATTTGTGAAGTTACAAGGGTGCGTGGAAACAGTTGAATGCACGCTTGTAACACAGTCATGTTATGGAATATTGTCATAAAATTTCCAACATAGGGATTTTATGACCTCTGCTCATGAACAGTGCCGCTGTCATTTTCTTTATCTGTCCCAAACACTGATTTCCCACAGCGACCACGTTATTCTGTGCCACAACTGTGAAACCACATTTCACTCAGGATGTGAAATATGACAGCTGTACTGCTTATAAGGAGGTGTGAAAAATTGCCATTGTTGAAAATGTGGCATGACAATATTACGAATCTGCAAAGTTGCAAGAGTGTATGGAAAGTGTGCAACGCAACTCATTTGATGGGCTATCATCACCAAATTTTCAACACAGGCAATTTAGGACCTCTGCTCATGAACAGTGTCACTGTCATTTTATTTCTCTGTCCCAGACAGTGATTTCCCACAGCGACCGCTCTATTCTGCGCTGGAACTGCGAAAACACATTTCGGCCAGGATGGGAAAAATGACAGCTGCACTGTTCATAAGTAGGTGTGGGAAAATGGCAATGTTGAAAATCTGGAGTGAAAATATTATACATTTGCGAAGTTATGAGCGTCCGTGCAAACTGCACAACGCATGCTCGTAACACAGTCATTTTATGAAGTATCGTTACCAAATTTTCAACATAGCCATTTCAGGACCTCTACTCATGAACAGTGTCACTGTCATTTTCTTAATCTGTCCCGAACAGATTTCCGACAGCGACTGCGCTATTCTGTGCCGGAAGTACAAAAACAATTTTCGCCAGGATGTAAACAATGACCGCTGTACTGTTCACAAGGAGGTGTGACAAAATGCCAATGTTAAAATCTGGCATCAAAATATTGCAAATTCACAAGAATTCTGCAACGCATGCATAGCAGCCATGGTACATGCTCGTAAAACTGTCATTACGGAATTTTTCCACCAAATTTGCAACATAGGCTTTTTGAGAGCCCACCTCATGAACACTGGCACTGTCGTTTTGTTAATTGGCTCCCAAAGGTGATTCCGCGCAGTGACCGCGAAATCACCTTTCGAGGCTGATTATGGCCATGACAGTTCAAGCACTCACGAGGAGGGGTCCCAAAAACCCCATGTTGAAAATTTGGTGAAAATATTCCCAAAAATGCCCGAAATATGCACTACAGTTGAAAAAACTCTGTTCATTACATTATACAGCTTACCGGCATTTCCTCAGTTCGCGGTCGGTTTTGAAGAGTGCAGACGTGTTCCTGGTCCACCGAAGATCGTCGTGCCGGACTCCTGAGGTAAGTATGGGGTGAGGGGGGTGTGGGGAGGCAGGGTGCACAGTGGGTGGGTGCAGGTGGTGGGTAGGCAGCACGGAGACTATGAGGGACCGTTTTCTGCTTTTCAGGGGGGGAAAGCAAAAGACTTTGTGGGACAGGTTTTTCTTTTACAGGGGCATGTGGCACGCTGGGGTGGGCCCCAGCGTGCCACCAACTGTCTTTTGGGGGCCAGCAACAGCCGATGGGGATTGGGCACCCCGCCGGTCACATAAAGGAGGGGTCATTATGCCAATGCGATGGGGCACCCTTCGCACGAATAACAGCATGTGGGGGCACCAACGGCTTCTGTTGGCAGGGCAGCAACAGCCAATGGGGGATTGGGCACCCTCCTCGGCACACAAAGAGGGGGCTTCATTATGCCGACGGGAATTGGGCACCCCATCGGCAGAAAATGAAAGCACGGGGGGGTGACAGAATGCTTACGGGGACTGGGCTCCCCCATCGGCAAACTGAACAGGGAGGCACCGAAGCTGACGTGGATTGGGGCCCCCCTCGACACATAAACACGGTGGGGGGATTATATTGTTTGGGAACACGGCTGCAACCTGCCGCCGTGTTCACAAACAATATCAGGCTTGCTAGATCCGCCCTGCAATGACGGGTCGCTCCCTCATTGCAGCGGATGGCTGATGCTGCAATGACGAGGTGACCCCTGATTGCAGTGGCTGATCTGTCACAAGTTGGTGCGACCATTCCAAACTTGTGTCACCAGCAGCCTGCAATGGCATTGGGGGAAGCGGGACAAGCCTTTGCAGGCTGTGGGGGCATTGGCCACAACAGTGCCATGCCTTCACAGCCTGCTTCTCAGCAAGCTGTGCTAATATGTTTCTTGCACTGCGCGCAATCAACATTAAAAGGCTATTAACTAAGTTATGCTATCTTTTCTTACCCTTTTCTAACATGCTTGGAGATAGACTGAATTCCTATGCTATCTGTATAGCTCCCACGGACCTCCATAGCTAGAGGAGTAGGCTCGCAGCTTAAAATCTCTCGGATGAAAATCCAGCAGAACACTAACCTTTGTAACTGTCTTTCAGCATTTTATATTCTCCCTTGAGAATAGGTAATTCTTGTTCCCCTTTGAATGCACCAAACATTTACCTTATATGCGTTTAATTGCTCCTATCAGTTTACAGCCCTATAGATATCCAAATAGATCAATTTAACATCCAGTTTATAGTTGAGTGGTCCACTTCTTACAAACTCTGTGTGTATATGTGTATGTGTATGTCCACTCCCCCTCTTGGTCACTCAGTCTGAAATTCATCGTTTAGCCTATCACCTTATCTAGATGATGCCAGCTGCAGCGGAATCCAAGGTTGTTTTTTTCAGAAGACCAGAAAAATCCAAGCCATTAACTCCTTTCTTCCCATTTCTGTCACATCCCCCTCCCCCCAGGTGATGAAGGCGTCTCCTTTGGGCCACCCCAAGTGACACAGCCATTAATACAGCTGATGGGAAGTGCCCAAAGTATCCAGTCACGCTGTCAGAGCTGCCTAGATAGTCCATCTGCATTGGCATTTTGTTTACCACTGCGGTACTGGATGGTCATGTTGTATGTCTGCAGCACCAAGCTCCAGCGCAGTAGTTTTCCATTTTGCCCATTTCACCTATGAAGCCAGATATTAAAATTACATACCTACCGTAATTCTTGATCTTCCTATGTATCTTCACCATTCATCACTGTTGGGTGTCTGCCAGACACAGGCATCAAGCGGGAGATTTTTTTTTTGAGGCGGGGACAGCGCCATTGGCACCGCCCATGAGGCCGATGTATTATGTGGCGCTCACAGGTTGGCCAGTAATGGCCATTGGGTCCTCCTCCACCTCAGTTCTGTGCATTGGAAAGAGAGGAAATAAGTAAAGCGGAAGTAGGGCAAAGCAAGGGAGCCCAAGGGACAGTAAAAGGAAAAGGAGTAACTGAAAAAGAGTACACTGACAAGACAGGTATAAAGAAAAGGGGGGCCTGAGGGTTGTGGGCCAGAAGGCCCCAGTCCTTGAGGGACCAAGGGAGGAGAAGGAAGAGAGGAAGGTATATACTGTGTATATATATATATATATATATATAGAGAGAGAGGGTGTCTAGGTATGGGATGGGGGGGTGACTTGACCCCAATCAAGTGAGGAGGTGGCTCTTAAG
Organism: Neoceratodus forsteri; assembly: GCA_016271365.2. Lineage (NCBI taxonomy): Eukaryota > Metazoa > Chordata > Ceratodontiformes > Ceratodontidae > Neoceratodus > Neoceratodus forsteri. The sequence continues at coordinate 719,085,831 of CM057450.1, forward strand.
ACGGTACACTGGGGCAGGAACCCTGGCAAGAAATGCTGTGCCCTGGAAGGGTCTAAGCACAGAGAATTTACCAAGGAATGCAGCTGGATTTCTGCAAGGAAGTTCTGCAGCCGTGCCCCAATGACCAAGAGGCAGAGCCTACACTGCCCAGAGGCTGAGGGAAATTGACAAGAAAATGAAGGGTTGTTTGTACCACCAGAAATTGAAGGGAGGCCACCCTCAGTCTTAATCCCATCTACTTTTAGGAGATATCACAGTTCTCGCCCCCCCCCCCGAAAACTCCAACAGGGGTTTGAGGAGAAGGGGGGAGAAAAGCGACACTCCGGAACAAACCCTCTCAAGGGAGGGAGGGAGGAAGAAAGGGCAAGGCATCCCAGGAAGCCCGAGGCACCACCCAGATTGGGAAAGGCCTTCCTGAGTAAGCCTTTCAAGGAGGTCCAGAAGAGAAGGGCCCCAGAGACCCTAAGAAATAAACCCCGAAGGGTTCTAGAGCACATTCACCCGTACCCAGCCCGCCCCACTAATCCCTCCCCTCGACAACTGTCTAGGAGCTTAAAACCCAGGGCTGAAGGATGGAGGGGGGGGGGAGGGCAAGAGGGATGCGGCACGCCTCAGGGACTGAGGCCTCGAGAAGGGAAGGCGGGAGGGATTCAGTGATGAGTGGTGGAGATACACAGGAAGATCAAGAATTACAGTAGGTACATCATCTTCATATCTTACCTGCATCAATCTTCACCATTCATCACTGTTGGGTGAGTACCGAGCACCCCCGAAGGGGGCTCAATAACCCTAAGGGAAAACATTCCTCAGTCTCCCCCCCCGGGGGGGAGAATGGGGGAAGGGGACCATCCACAAACTGGTTTAAGGCTGGGACTGGTCAGACTGAGACGGGGCCCCCTGAAGCTCCCGTCTCACCCTGCAGGAGAAGAGATGGGTCCCCTCAAAGGGAGACCAATAACCTGCACCAGGCCAAAGGTGACAACTTCAACAGGCAAAGCCATGCCGTCCACCTAATGCAGATCACTGTCCCCACAAGCCATGAAGTGACCTCACTGGTGTCATATGATGCCCTTGCTTGGTACCTCACCAATTCCAGGCCTATAGCGGAGAGGACTATGGCTTACCAGGTAGTCTCCAAATCGGGCAGCAATGCTAAAGCTTAACCTAACATCGCCCACAAATGCCTGTTTGTAGGCAGCATGGTGTGTCTGATGTGAAATAATCGCCAACAGGCTCCACGCCAAAGAGAAAACCCTTCGCCCCAGCCGATCCAACTCTCATGAGTCAGACTCAGGGGGCATGTCGTGGACCAGATGTCAAAGCCCGAAAGGAGTGCCCAGTCGCATCAGTCCAGAAAGTGGATGAGGCAAGGCACCTGGAGACCAACGATTTGCACAATACCGCCTGTGGCAGTCCATAGGGGCTGGTTCTAGGGAATATGGATGCTGCCAGGCGCTGTATGATGCTTGCCAGAAAGAGGACCAGCCAGGACAAAACCACCAAATGGTGTGCCCCATATTCACCTAGAAAGGCCTGTGTCGCACACTCGGTATTATCCTTCGCATAATGGGAGATGTGCAAGTCCCTGACCAACATCGACAGAAAGCACTGATACTGGGCCTGATCAGTGTCTGAGGACAGGTGGACAGAAGGCTCCTCTTCCCCAGTGGAGGAAGAGAAGGAGGTTGAGGAACTTGACAAGTCTGACTCTGGCTGTGGCAGGGGAACTGGTCGGAAGACCTGCTTATCCACGGCCCTAACATATTGAGGGAAAGCCGCAGCCCGAGACCTAAACTGATACCAGGTCAAAGGCCCCAGAGGATCAATGTGGCCTGGGAGAAAGGGAGCTGGGCACAGAGGCACGGGCGAGCCTGTCACCTGATGTGATGCGTCTCTGCCAGGGCTAGCAGAATCCACAGGAGAGCCTGGCATGAGAGGAAAAGCACAGGTCTGCAGATTCACCGTCCTATCTTGAAAATCAAAATGGTGAGGGCTTAACCCTGTAGGGTGAGCTACCCTATGAGGGGACCGGGGCCGCATGGATCTGGAAGGGCGGACCCCAGCCCCACCCAGAGAGACTGCCATAGGAGAAAATGAGGGGAGGACAAAGGGCTCAGCACTACGGCTCCTTCCCTGACACCGGGGGTCATGGAAGTATGCTGCGGTTCCTTGTCCCTTATACTCAACCCTGAGGACTCCAAGGAAGCTCTCTTCCTTGACCCCTGTGCCAAAGGCACCCTTGACTCACTCCAGACATGAGAACTGCTCCTAGTGACAACCATCCCTCCACTGCGAGGCTGTGGCAGCCCCGATGAGGCCATCCCAAATCTGATAGAGAACACTCTGTCAGAGAAGAACTGAGTGAATTCTTCCCACCTAACAGCTGAAACTGCTCTTTTCAGCAGTAGACCCATAGGATGAAGCAACCTGCCCACAGTCTGAAAGAGCTAAGCTGGTCTGTTCCTGTCTGAAGCACTCTCCCTGGACAGGAATGCTACCTTCTTACAGGAGATTGCTCTTTGATACTCACCGTAATGAGTTCTCAAAGTCAGTCTGTTCTCCTCAGTCCGGAACTTCCACCAACAATACTCCACTTCTGACTCCTGGTCTTCATTTTCCTCAGCTCTCTGTCAAACCATGGGGATCTCACGCAAGAAGACCTGGGTCATATATGCACTGATGCGACAGAGTCGAGAGCAAAGGCAACTGTCCTATTATACGCTATCACTGCCTCTCCCAACCCTGTCCAACAAGCAAGCATCACATCTGAGAGGTCCGCACCACCTGGAGTCCTGCTAGGGAAAACCCTTCAAAGGGCAGTAGCAGACCATCTCCACAGGGAGAAGACTACCAGTGGTGGTGGTGGGGGTGAAAAGAATTTTGCGTGTAATGATCCAACCTAACGACCGGATCAATCTCGAGGTCACCTGCCTCATGCACCAGTGAGAGTACTAAGTCCAAGGCATGACCATGGCTGTGGGTCACAGCAGCAACCACTTGTGCGAGGCCCATCAAATTCATTATCTGGAGGAAGTCTTTCCTGAAGAGGCAGCTGGCAGCCCCATTGATGCTGACTGCATAACACTAGCTAAGTCTAAGTCCGTGACAACAAGAAACAGGCATTTTAGGACTGTGCTGGAGTGCAGGATTTTTAAAATGAGCAGCTTTACTGAGTGGAAAGGGTAGAAAGGACAGAAATTCAGTACACAAAAAAGAAACACAGCCATGTGAAGGCAGGTATTGAAAGCAGCTGCGTATCTTGTCAAGTTACTGACTGAATTTTGGTGCTGCAATTAGGGCGCTGCAACAAGGGCGAGAGTGACAGGGGTGATCTTGATTTTTGATTGCCCTGCTCTCACATCGTCTTTTGCGCCCTAATAATTTTCCTCCCTTTTGGGGCATGCCCACCCCCGGAGTTTGTTATATTTAGTTGCAGGAGGTGCGGGGAGCTCAACACAGGAATGTTTTCCTGCACGGCACTTTGGCGCTCTGGCTCCAGGGAGCTGCAATGCCTCACGCTGCACAGCCAGGCAGCGTATTGCCTGCACCAATATCGGTGTCGACAAAATGATTATCGCACTGATAGGGGTGAACCAGGCAGCTGGTACCCACATATACACTGCTCTGATTTGTCTACCAAGTGGTTCTCTTTCCTGTTTTTCTTTGTTGCAGCAGTTAGGTTAGGATGCAGCATCCTTCAGTGGCAGACAGCAGTAAATACTGTACAAGGTAATACAGTACAATACCAATTATGCGCTATCCCCATTCATAAGATAGGAAAAAACTCAGGAGACAAGGGTCTGATCTGTTAGATAAGGATTTCCAAATAATTAGGTTTTGGATAATTGGGATTGTACTGTATGGCCTATTTTCTGCCATTTCACTGCACTGACTAAAAACAAACCACGGCAATACAACAGGACATAGAACATGTAAACAGCTGAGCACTTTGGTAGTAATCCGCACTATACTAAATATGTCAGAGCACCAAATGTGCAAATATATACAAAGGGCAGTGTCACTTGTATGCTTCCTAGGTTTGGGTCCTTACGGAATGGAGCTCTTATCCATCGGAGACAGCTGGATGCTTCCGATAGGGCCAGACAAGTCAAAAAGGACTTTGGTCTTTGAGGAGTAACCTCCTACAGATGGGCGGAGGTTACTCCTAGGGGGGAGGAGTATTACATCAGCAAGACTTTCAACCAAGGCATTCGAGGGTGCTCCTTCCCTTGACCTAAAACATAATCTGATCAATATGGCTGTCAAGACCACTTTAGGAGGGAACACTGTTAGCTCTGAGTATAAATCTATTGCATGCATCTGGAGAGCCAGGCAGGCAGGCAGACAGAAAAGGCTGAAAGAAAGATTTAAGAGGCCCTTTACATATCACCACGTTCTAATGTCATTTTGAGATAGGACCCTCGCTAGTTCAAAGTTTTCATCCAGTAAACATTATTTATTTATTTATTTAAAATTTGGTGACCAGGAAAGGCACACTAAGCCAAGGCTCGTTTCCAGGTGCGACCTGGGTACAGAGGAGTACAATAGAAGTTATCCAGAAAAAAAATAAGTACAACAATTTCAAATTTATAGACTGATTGCACAACAGTTCTTGCTTACAGACAGTAGGTACAACATTTAGAGCTTACAATAAAAACATTTGTCTTATTATATTCCTTGTGACAGTTCGAGTTCTGAGGGCTGGATAGAGTATGAGGTTGATAGTACAGTATGCGCCAAATGTACCGTACATGCTTGTTACGGACAGCCAGATGCAACGGACAAATTCCATTTGCCAAACGCCATTTGTATTGAAGTTATTGTTAAATATTGCAGTTAAAGCGGACCTTGGATTCCGCATTTAACGTCCGCTTTCCAACTCCCTCAGTGACATTCTAACACCTATTTCACAGCAGATCAGCACATTATGTGCATACAGCAGAGAGAGCAACATGAATGTTTATTTAAAGAATGGCTTTGTGGCATTTAACGCCCGCTTTCCATCACCCAGCAGCATTCTAAAGCTTTCCATCACCCCAGCGGCATATCATCCCACAGTGTGGTTTACTTGCGCAAAAAAAGTAGACAACAATTAGGGACTTCTTCAGACTTCAGCCGATTTGTCACCTACCGTTTCACAAAACGCACAGGGTAGCATCACTAAATCCTCCCCAAAGAGCTATAAACATTAACTGTGCCTGTCCACCGTTCATCATCTGGCATTTAACGCCCACTTTCTATCACCCAGCAGCATTCTATAGCTTTCCATCACCCCAGTGGCATATCATCCCACACTGTGTAACTCGGACTAAGCAAATTGAGTTTTGGATGTATCGGACGCCGCTTCTACCGGACGTGATATTGGATGTCAAACTAGTCCGGTACAAGCGGCGGATACTGTACAAGCCTTAAGGAGATCATCTGTAAATCATACTGCAGTAATTTCTCCAATTTTGAACAGTGTTGATGACATTCACCGGGGCAGCTAGGTATCTGTAAAGTGCTCCACTGAGCAAGGTGGTTGATTTAAGCTGCGTACAGACATGTACCATCTGCACTTCTAAAGCACCAGAGTGCACGACTGGTGGTTCATGTACCTGCCCGGCTGTGCAGGGCAAGAAGCATCGGGAGTATGGGAGACTTAGACGTGACAGAAAATGGAGGTACTAATGGTGGCATACCAGGTCTAGGGAGGCCCTTGGCAGGCGAATTGATACAGAAGTCTTGCAGCAGTAGAAAGCATGCAGCATACCTGGGCGACGGGCGATTCCATGAAGGAGCTTTTACAGATTGTAGGGTTATCACAGTCAAAGCAGCATAAGGCCAGCAGTGAAAAGTGGTGTATTTCAGTAGGGAGGCTTATCCACACCATGAGTTATGTGCAGTAACTTGTAGTTTCATACTGATTTTCTTCCCAATCAATTCTCAAGAGGCAAGGCCATGGGCTCTCTTCTGGGGACTTTCATTGGTGAATGCTACATGCTACTCTGACACCAAGTCAGGTGTTCACTTGGCCCAGCCTCTGCCACTGCAACTGAGCAACATGCTTGAGGAAGAGGGGCCATCATCAGTTAGTTAATGGTGCTCTCAGCCAGGGAAGATTATCTGCTAACAGACATATCAAGGTCTGTATATTATCTGTTCCAAGGCCCAATGCTGTTCCAGACCCATCCACCCATGTACACTGCAGGAGGCTTCACCAACCAAGTGTCTGACCACCGTACCCAGCCCCCTTCCCCGCCCCATCAACACTCTCAGGAACCAGTTCTTGCAATATTATTACCCTAATCATCCACCGACCACCCTCCCCCAACCAGTCAGAACAGCACCCTGCCAACACAGTATCTCACACCTTCAGCATCCAACAAGGCCAGAAGGCATCAACAGAAAGGATACAGCCACATGTAATCAGGATACAATGGTCTCTGGTGAAGTTCAGAGAGTCTGGAACTAGGCCACAATGTTTTTTAGAGTGTCCTCAGTATGTTTTTCTTCTCCATGGTTGCTAGTTTGTAGACATCCCTCTCCAAATATCGTACCTGGGACTCTGTTGTGCAGCGATCCACCATGATGCCTTTCTCCTTTAGACATGCAGTGGCTTCCTCGGCTGAATCGAACTGGGAAGGGCATTACTGGGCATTACAGACTATTCACCATATTTCAAAACTATGCTGTTCAGCAGGGAGCTATGGGCGCAGGCTCCCAGTGCACCCCACATTGGCAGGGAAAGAGGAAGTGGGTAAGCATTAGAGATGGGGAGTACAGGGCTGGGAGGTCATCTAGTGGAGACTGGAGAAAGGACTGCCACAGTGAGCAGCAGACAGAAACAAAAATACAAGTTTCAGTCCAGAAGATTTACTGTACAGTAAACATGTGGTTTTATTACACAGTAAATTTCAACTTCAACATCTCAGAACACAGTATGGGGCTGATAGCACCTTTTTTCATGTTAGTGAGGGAGGTTCCAAAGGATAAAATTAAGGTGACCTTCATAATGAAAACACGACAGCTGAGGTACGAGCAGCACATAAAGGGATATAACACAAAAATGTACATCGCTCAGACTCAAAATAAATGCAAAATAGTAAACTTTATTCTAAACATTCAGAGTGCGTCACAAGTGGGTAACCTACTACCTGTGATCATCTTGAATAAAGTCTGCTATTTTTCATTTACTTTAAGGCTGACATACAGTAAGTACATTTTTGGTATATATCCCTTTATGTGCTGCCCTTTCAGTTTTGTTCATTGTTACTCCATTTTCCTATGTTGGGTTAGTTGTAGTCTCTGGTTCTTGGAGCACTCCCGGCTTTTGGGTTTCAGTTAAGGTATGGCCATGCTGCACTGCATGATGAAATTTAGGTGCATGGAGGATGGGGTAAATGATAGACAACAGACACAGCTGAGTTAATTATGTAATGTGCTTTTGCTATTTGCTGTTTCTATGTTAAATTAATATTGTTTGCTTCTTCTGGCTGTATAAGTTTATATTAATAACTCGATGACACCTCTTTGTATCCTAATTCTGCTCTTGTTGTCATCTTATGTACTGTATTCACTTCTTTGTACTAATGTTATTGCAGCCTCTGAGGTTGTATCTAAAAATAGGCATTTAACTGTCTAGTGTGCTTATCTTGTCAATAAAGACTAAATAAATAAATTGTTTGTTAAATATATTTCAATACAAAGAATAGAGTATCAAAAAGTACTCCACTCTAAGGATTCCATAGTTTGTACCCTAATTTGGTTTTACACATTTTTCTTCGAGAACAAGGAGCAAAATACTCATTCTCTCTAATCTTAACTGGAGCTCTTCTCATGTCCAAAATACTGTTCCTTCCAGGACCAGGTTAACAACGAGAGACATACTGGAAAGCAAAGAAGCAACTTTACCTCATATCTGCATAGAAGGCTTTTGTTTGCAGTGAAATCAGTCACTCATTTTTCATATACAGCAAGTTAATTAGAACATAATACAGATGAAAAAATTACTCACCTTAGTAATTGCTTTTCTTCTCATGGAGTCTTGCTGTATTAGGACTATAGCAGTCAGCCTCAGCCTCTGAACTGCCCCGGAGAGGAAAGGGTTAACTCCAGAGAAGTCTGGAGTTCCACAGCGCGAGGGCGCTGTTCAAAGCTCTATCTGTGCAGTTTGAAGTCAAACTGCCAGATTCTTACTGAAGCTAAACTAATATAGCAAGTCTGTGTGGAAAAACCCTACACTAGCCATTGGCTACCTACCAGTAGTAGAACTACAAAAACACACAACAATCACAGAATAGCAACAAAATTATTAAATATTGTTAGCATCACTGAAAAGAAGCATTAACAGACCCCCTCTCCCCAAAAAGACTCAAGTCCAGGGAGGGGGCCACCTACCACTCAACGAACAACAGAATTACCTAGTTCCTAAACCCAATAAGCGAGAAAAAGGCATGACACAGTGCTTGCACTAATTTGCCAACCCCATACCCAAGGAGGAGTTCTCAGCGGGGTAGGAGGGAGGGTTGTCCTAATACAGCAAGACTCCATGAGAAGAAAAGCAATTACTAAGGTGAGTAATTTTTTCTTCAAACACCATGAAGTCTTGCTGTAATTAGGACTATAGCAGATTACACAGCAGTACCTCCATGGAGGAGGGTCAGAACCTACTTGGGAATAGGCTCTGAAGCACAGCTGTGCCAAAACGGGCATCCCTCCTGGATTGAACATCCAAGGAGTAATGTTTGGTAAAGGTGTGAACTGTTTTCCAGGTAGCAGCTTGACAGATCTCCAAAATGGAAATATCTCTAGCAGCCGCTAGAGATGCAGCTGTACCTCTGGTAGAATGAGCCCTCAATCCTGAGGGGGGCTCTTTACCCAGTTTTTGGTAACAGAATTGGATACAAGAGACAATCCACCTTGCAATTGTCCTCTTAGTGGCAGGTCTCCTTGCCGACTTCCCATAGGTAAGGAAGAGCTGAGGGATTCAAACCTATGACCCTTGGAAAGCTTCAAATAGTAGCTTAGAGCTCTTTGACGTCCAGACTGTGCAATCTCCTCTCCCTGAAGAGGAATGCTCAGTGAAAATACTGGGAGAGAGATGGATTGGTTGAGATGAAAATCTGAGACCACCTTTGGTAAAACCTTCTATTAGTCCTAAGGACTACCTTGTCCCTATGAAAAGAAATGAAATCTTCTTCCACTGACAAGGCTTGCATCTCACTTATACGTCTAGCAGAAGTGATGGCCACTAGAAAACAGTCTTCCAAGTCAAAAACTTGAGGTCTGCGAAGACAGGGCTCAAAGGGGGTTGCATTAGCTGAGCAATGCAAACATTCAGGTCCCAAGCAGGAGCTGGTTCCGAAAAGGAGGGTTAGTGTGAAGTAACCCCTTAAAAAACTTGGAACTTACAGGGTGAGAAGAGATGAAAGCAGGTTTACCTGCTGACACATAAGTGGAGACTGCTGCCAGATGAACCCTTAAGGTAGCTGGCTTAAGGCCTAGAGAATTTAAGTGGACCAGATAGTCCAATAAAACAGTCAAATCAGCAGATTCTGGGGAGATCTGCTTCCCAGAGCACCAAATGGAAAACCTCTTCCACTTAGAATTATAGGTGGCCCTAGTAGAAGGCCTCCCACGCCTCAAAATATCCAAGACACCTTGAGAGAGGTGTAGATCAGCGAATTCTAGCTCCTCAAGAACCAGGCCTTGAGGTGGAGGGAACTGAGGTCTGGATACCACACTTCCCCTGTGCACAGGTCAACAGGTCGTGGGTCCTGGCAAGCTCAGGGAGGGTGGACAATCAGGGACAGAAGGAGAGGGTACCAGGGCTGTCTGGCCCAATCTGGAGCAATCAGAATCACCTTGCAGGACTGAGTTCTGATCCTCACTAGTACCCTGAAAAGGAGTGGGAAGGAGGGAAGGCATATAGATATTTCCTCCCAATCCAACTGGAAGGCGTCCAGTGGGACTGATCCCAACACTGGAGGTCTGCAACAAAACAGAGGAAGTTGGTGGTTGTCTGGGGCTGCAAAAGATCTATCTGAGGGTGCCCCATCTGGCAAAGACTGACCCCAGCACTAGAGGTTCAGGGCCCATTCGTGGTGGCCCTGAGAAATCCTGCTGAGGGCATCCGCTTAGACATTGTCCTTCCCTGGAAGGTGAACTGCTATCAGGGAGGTATTCAGGGAGTAAGCCAGAGACCACAGCTTCATTGCTTCGTGCACAAGGCAGAAGACCGAGTGCCCCTTGTTTGTTGATGTACCACATTGTTGTGGTATTGTCTGTCCTGACTTGAACTACCTTGTTCTGGACAGAAGCTGAAAAGGCCTGGAGAGCTAAGAGGACAGCCCTGAGCTCCAGAAGGTTAATGTGGAGCAGAGATTCCTGAGGAGACCACACTCCTGAGTGGAAAGGTCGCCAAGTGAGCCCCCATCCTAGGAGGGAGGCATCTGTGGTAAGTGTGAGGGAGTGAGGAATGGGTAAGAAGGGGACCCTTGAGTTAGATTGCTCTGGTCCTGCCACCACTGAAGGGCCAGGATCAGAGATCTTGTCACTGGGACTAATTTGGTGAGGGGGTCCTTCTTTTGGGACCAAAAAGATCTCAGGTGGAATTGGATGTCTCTCATCTGGAATCTTCCTCCCTGCACGACAGCTGTGGACGCAGCCATGTGTCCCAGGAGTTGCAGAAAGTGCCTTGCTGGCCGAGAGACCCGCATGGTGAAGGAAGATGCCAGGGCAATGAGTCTGTCCACTCTCTCAGAGGGGAGATATGCCCTGGCAGACTTTGTGTTCAGCTCTGCACCTATGAAAGTTAGTACCTGAACTGGTTCGAGAACTGACTTTGGAAGATTCAACAGGAATCCCAGAGAGGTGAGAAGCTGCTGGGTGACCAACAAGTGAGATTTTACGTGATCTGGAGACTGACCCACTATGAGCCAGTCATCCAGGTAGGGAAAAACGGCCACCCCTTGCCTTCTCAGATGAGCCACTACCACAGCCAGACATTTTGTGAAAACCCTTGGGGTAGAGGTAAGGCTGAAGGGCATTGCTCTGAACTGATAGTGGCCAGAAGGTAGTTCAACCTGAGGTACTTTCTGTGAGAAGGCCTGATCAAGAATGAAAATAGGCGTCCTTGAGGTCCAAGGAAGCTAGCCAGTCTCCTGGTCTCAGGAGGGCAAAATCATTGCCAGAGTTAACATTTTGAACTTTGGTTTCAGAAGATGCTTGTTCAGGAACCTTAAATCTAAGATGGGCCGCCATTCTCCTGTCTTTTTGGGGTAAGGAAATACCTTGAATAAAGACCCTTGCCCTGATGGCAAGGGAACCCTCTCTACTGCTTTGCATCCCAGCAGAGAAGAAACCTCTGTTTCCAAAGCAAGGGCTTCCAAAGGATTCATGAGGGTGGAAATGTCTGGCCCTCATCTTTGGGAACTGTTTGAAACTGAGGACCAGACCTTGCCTACCACCTCCAGAACCCACTTGTCCGAGTTAGGACAACCAGTTCTGGCTGAAATAAGCCAACCTGCCCCCACCGTACAGGAGATTTGGCCCTGGGCACCCCATCAGGGTGCCTGCTTGGCAGCTGTTTTGGCTGAGAAGAAGGGACGGTCTGCCTGAGCCCCTGCCTGCCCTGCCTCTGAAGAAACCCTCTGAACAAAGGCTGAAGAGGCTTGAGCTTGATAAAAAGGCCTGTGGAAAGGCTCACTTTACTCCCTGGGGCATGCCTTTGGGGGGCATGCCTCTCTTTAGCTTGGCACTTTTGTAGGTAGTTCTGTATTCATCCATTTTTTTCATGTAATTTTCTGTCTGATCACCAAACAGAGAGTTACCTACTACAGGAAATTCATAGCTTTGCCTGAGTGTCTTGGGACAAATTAGTGCATCTGAGCCATGCCAACCTACGGAGAGCTACAGAAGTGGCCATGACCCTAGAAGAAACATCATTAACATCAACAGCAGTATGAAATTGAACCTTAGAGGCCTCAATGCCATCACCAGCCACCTGTTCCAACTCACTAGCCAGCTGACCCTGGGCCTGCTTGGCTAACTGCAAAATAGTGTCCCATCTAGACTTCTGATATCTAGCCACATAAGCCATGTAATTAGCCTGCCTGAGTCCCAAAGAAGCTGCCATATATTGCTTTTTGCCATGGTATCAATCTTCCTGGAATCTTTGTCAGGGGATGTGATGCCAAGGAATATTAGCCTTGTCACAGGCTGCAGCTTGAACAACCTACATGACTACACTGCTCAGTGAGGAAGTCTGTATCTGGGCCTGATAAAGTATACCTTCTGTCCATTTTTTTGTCTACAGGAGGGACAGAATGAGGATTTTTTAAAATCTTTGTTGTTTGCTTCCTAAATGATTTATGCAAAGGAATAGACAACCTTCTAGACTCTGGAATATCCATCATTTCAACAAAATCAGGCTCCTCTTGCTCATCCACAGCCTCCTCTAAAGGGAGCTGGAGGGTTTCTGCCACCTTTTTATAAAACACAAAATGAGAAGGGGACTCAGACAACAGAGGGGGAGACTCTAAGGGTCTGTCTGGAGAAATGTCCGGTTCAATGGGCACGTCCAGACCTTCCCAGTCACAAATGCACTGATCAAATTCCTCCTCCCCCTCCTGTGGTTCATAAAACTCCTCAATAACATAATCTTGAACCACTGGACCAGGACGAGCCACCCCTCTGCCACTTGTGGAGGGCTCTCCAAGTCCCTGAGACAAAGACTGAACAATCTGTATGGCTTTTGCTATTTCTGCAACAGTTGGAGAAACTATCTTAGACTCCAACCCTGCTGATTTCTTTGTCTTTTTGCTGGTGCTGGTTCCTCTGAACCAGCCTTTCTTGCCCTCGAGGAAGTAACGCCTGGTCAGAGTGCACTCCTCTGGTCCAGTGGGTACTGGACCGGGCTGGCCATCCGGGTCAGCGGACTTTTGGCCTCTCTTCCCTGAGCCGCCCAATCTCTTCTCCAGGGTGGCTGCAGGAAATTTTTACATATCTGGCAGTCTGAAAGGAGGTGGTCAGCCCCCAGACAATAAACACAGTGGTGTGTGGGTCAGCCTTGGCAAAGGCTTCCCCACAAACATCACAGTGTTGAAACCCCGTGGGCCCGGTTTTTCTTTTGGGTTTCTCAGACATAGTGCCAGCCTAACCAAAACTTGCCCTTTTCTTCAGGCCGTGCCAGAGCAAGACACCCTTATCGGTTCCTAACCGTGTCACGGGTATTGGAAAAAACCCTATTAAAAACGAGGATTTTTTTAGAACCGATAAGAACCGGGTACCTCACGTCTAAAAATTCATCAAAATACAAGAAACGATCGGTTCAGACTGAACCGATAATTATTTCCACACAGACTAAATTTTTGTTTTACTTACGGTTACCAGATAGAGCTTAGCCGAAACCGCAGTAATTTTGAGACTTTTGCCGGTTTTCTGAACCGAAGGAACCGACCGAAAACCGCGTAGTGAACCGAGCTGAAGGAGCTGATCTCCGGAGCGACTGTTCACTGAAGCGGAGTAAAGAATCTGGCAGTTTGACTTCAAACTGCACAGATAGAGCTTTGAACAGCGCCTTCGCGCTGTGGAACTCCAGACTTCTCTGGAGTTAACCCTTTCCTCTCCGGGGCAGTTCAGAGGCTGAGGCTGACTGCTATAGTCCTAATTACAGCAAGACTTCATGGTGTTTGAAAATTAGCTTCTCTTAATATTATTAGCTTCCTAGCTAGATTATGAAAAGGGGTGACTAACCAGCCAGGATGAGAACAGTTCAAATAAAAGTTACATACCATTTTCTACAACAGGAGCTGATGTCATGGTGATTTGTAACCGCTCCGGCTTATGCCTCATTGGATGTACTGGCTGCTGAAATGCTACAGTGACAACTGGCACCAATCCTGTTAGAAGGGCTGATCGATCACCTAGCACGGATAAAGTCTATGGGGAATAAGAAAAAATTACTCACCTTAGTAATGTTGTTTCTTCTATTGGAGTCTTGCTATATTATGACATATGCAGTGAGTCCCAACCTTCAAACTGCTCCGGAGGTGAAAGAGTTAACTTTCCATGCCAGGCATGGAACGCTGAGCTCGAGCTCGGTTGAAAACTCTGTCTGTTGTCCTTCAAACTGAAACCGTCAGATCTTTACGAGCTAAACTCACGGAGGTCCTGTGTGAAAGCTGTAAACCTACACTAGCCAACTGGCTACTAAACATAATAACACATTTTTTGGTCCCAAAACAAAGACTCAAGTCAGGAGCCCCAAAAATGAAAAACACAACACCAAGTCACCCCAAAAAGAAGGGTGAAAACAACAAGGTGGGCACCTACTAGTGTTAACACTGCACTGCCCACCCACATCCCAAAAACAGAGGTTCTGAGAGGGCAGGCAGCGGGGAGGTCATAATATAAAGACTCAAAAGAAGAAACAACATTACTAAGGTGAGTAATTTTTTCTTCAAACAACATGAAGTCTTGCTATATTATGACATATGCAGACTACAAAGCAGTACCTCCATGGAGGAGGGACAGAACCTACTTGGGAAATAGGCTCTAAAGCACAGCTGTGCCAAAGCGGGCATCACTCCTAGCCTGGATATCCAGGGAGTAATGCTTGGTAAAAGTATGAACTGTTTTCCAGGTAGCTGCTTGACATATCTTTAGAATAGGGATGTCCCTGGCAGCAGCCAGGGAAGCAGCTGTACCTCTCGTACAGTGAGCCCTCAGGCCTGAGGGAGGAACCTTACCCAGTTTTTCATAACAAAATTGGATACAAGAGACAATCCACCTGGCAATGGATCTCTTAGTGGCAGGTTTCCTTTACCAACCTCACCATAGTGAGGAATAGTTGGAGGAGTCAAGCCTGTGACCCTTGGTACGCCTATGTAGTAGCTAAGGACTCTTTGACATCTAATCTGTGCAGCCTCCTCCTCGAGAGGAGGAATGGGTCAGTGAAGTACACAGGAAGAGACATAGATTGATTAAGTGGAAATCTGAAACCACCTTAGGCAAGAACTTCCTGTTAGTCCTGAGGACCACCTTATCTCTATGAAAGGAGATAAAATCAGGCTCCACTGACAAAGCTTGTAATTCACTTATGCGTCTGGCAGAAGTGATGGCTACCAGAAACACAGTTTTCCAAGTCAAGTACTTAAGCTCTGCTGAAGACAAAGGCTCAAAAGGGGGTTGCATAAGCTGAGCAATGCAAACATTAAGGTCCCAAGCAGGGGCAAGGGCCCTGAATGGAGGGTTGGTGTGAAGCAATCCCTTGAAAAACTTGGAGAATACAGGGTGAGCTGAAAGAGGAGAGGGCTTACCTGCTGAAATAAAGGCAGACAGCTGCCAGATGCACTTTTAGGGTAGCTGGTCTCAGCCCCAAGGTATTTAGATGGACCATGTAATCCAGGACTGTGGGTAAATCAGCAGATTCTGGGAAATATATCCCCAGAGCACCACTAATGGAAAATCTCTTCCATTTGGAATTATAAGTAGCCCTGGTAGAAGGTTTTCTAGAAGCCTTCAGGATATCCATTACACCCCGGGAAAGGTGTAAATCAGCAAACTCTAACTCTTCAAGAGCCAGGCCTTGAGATTGAGAGATCTGAGGTTTGGGTACCAAACCCTCCCGAGCACAGGTTAACAGGTTGTGATTCCTGGAAAGACAGAGGGGAAGATGGACTGCTAAGGACAGCAGGAGTGGATACCAGGGTTGTCTGGGGCAATCAGGATCATCTTGCAGGGTTCAGACCTGATTTTGACTAGCACTTTGAACAGCAGAGGGAAGGGGGGAAAAGCATAGAGAAACTTCCCTTCCCAATTGAGGACTAAGGCATCCAGAGGGACTGAGCCCAACACTGGGAGCCTGCAGCAAAAAAGGAAAGTTGGTGATTGTCTGGGGCTGCAAAAAGATCTATCTGTGGGGTGCCCCATCTGGCAAATACCACCTCCAGGACCAGGGGGTCCAGTGACCATTCGTGATGGCCCTGGGAAATCCTGCTGAGAGCATCTTCCAGGACATTGTCCTTGCCTGGGAGGTGAACTGCCGTAAGGGAGGTGTTCAGGAGTAAGCAGAGACCACAACTTCATTGCTTCGTGCACAAGGTCGTAGGACCGAGTGCCCCTTGCTTGTTGATGTAACACATTGTGGTGGTGTTGTCTGTTCTGACCTGTAAACTTTGTTCTGAACAGATCTGGAAAAGCTTGGTGCTAGAAAACTGCTCTGAGTTCCAACAGACTGATGTGGAGCAGAGATTCCTGAGGGGACCACAACCCGTGTAGTGAGGTCGCCTGATGAGCTCCCATCCCAAGAGGGATGCATCTCTAGTAAGGATTAAGGAGTGAGACTGGGTGACAAAAGGAACCCCTTGTCTGAGATTGCTCTGATCCTGCCACCATTGTAGGGCCTGGATCAGGGTTCGAGTCACTGGGGTCAATTTGGTTAGAGGGTCTTTCCTTTGAGACCAAAACTGAATGTCCCTCATCTGAAATCTTGCTCCCTGCACCACTGCTGTAGAAGCAGCCATGTGCGCAAGGAGCTGTAGAAAATGCCTTGCTGGTCGAGACACCTGCAGGGTGAATGAGGAGGCCAGAGAGACCAGGGTCCTTGCCCTGTCCAAGGGGAGGAAGGCTCTGGCTTTCTCTGTGCTCAGCTCTGTGCCTATGAAAGTGAGGAGCTGAACAGGCTCTAGAACTGACTTTGAAAGATTCAGAAGGAAACCTAGAGAGGTGAGCAGTTGCTGAGTTATCTGTAGGTGTAACTTGACTTGGTCTGGGGACTGGCCTACTATGAGCCAGTCGTCCAGGAAAGGGAAGATGGCAATTTTTTGCCTTCTTAGAGAAGCAACTGCTACTGCCAGGCATTTTGTGAATACCCTTGGAGCAGAAGTGAGGCCAAAGGGCATTGCTCTGAACTGGTAATGGCCTGAGGGCAGCTCGAACCTGAGGTACTTTTGATGGGAGCTTCTGATGAGAATATGGAAGTAGGCATCCTTGAGGTCCAGGGACGCTAGCCAGTCCCCTGGCCTTAAAGAGGGTAGAATAATTCCCAGAGTCACCATTTTGAATTTTGGTTTTAAAGGTGCTTGTTTAAGTATCTGAGATCCAGGATGGGCCGCCATTCTCCTGTCTTTTTGGGGTAAGGAAGTACCTGGAGTACAACCTTTGCCCTGGTGTAGGGTGGAACCTTTCCACGCTCTGAGAGCTTGGAGGGAAGAGACCTCTGCCTCTAAGGCAAGTGCCTCTGGAGGATCTGTAGGTGAAAAGGATCTGGTTCTCATCTTTGGAAACTTTTTGAAGCTGAGAACCAGTCCCTGGCTTACTACTTCCAGGACCCACTTGTCTGATGTCAGAGACTCCCAGTCCTGAACAAAGTAAGCCAGCCTGCCCCCTACAGGTAATTTAGAATTGGCCCTGGCAACCCCATCAGGGTGCCTGCTTGGCAGGGGCTTTCGGGTTGAGGGTGGAAGCAAGCTCTGCTTGCACCCCGGCCTGCCTCTCCCTCTAAAGAACCCCCTGGGCAAAAGCAGAAGAGGAGGCCTGGGCTTGGTAAAGGTCCTATGAAAAAGGCCTGCCCCTGCCCCTGGGAAGCTGCCTTGAGAAGTGGCCTGTCTTTCCTTGGCCTGGTCACTCTATAGGTGGTCCTATACTCATCCATTTTCTTCATGTAATTCTCTGTCTGCTCCCAAAACAGAGAATTACCCACAACAGGAAAATCCATGGCCTTAGTCTGGGTATCCTGTGACAGGCTAGTACATCTGAGCCAAGCCATCCTGTGAAGAGCCACAGATGTAGCCATGACTCTTGATGACACATCATTTGAGTCCGCTGCAGCATGTAATTACACCTTGGATGCCTCAATGCCATCAGCAGCCACCTGCTCCAGCTCCTTGGCAAGCTGGCCAGGGACCTGTTTTGCAAGAGCCATAACAGTATCCCATCTGGATTTCTGGTATCTAGCAACATAAGCCATATAATTTGCCTGTCTGAGTCCCAAGGATGCTGCCATGTACTGTTTCTTTGCCAAGGCATCAACCTTCCTGGAGTTCTTGTCCGGGGGGTGTGAGGCCAAGGGGATATTTGCCTTGTCACAGGCTGCAGCCTGCACTACCCCAACATGGCTGCATTGTTGTATATGAACTCCGTATCAGAGTCTGACAATGTGTACTCTTTGTCCATTCTCTTATCCACAGGAGGTATAGTGTGAGAGTTTTTGAATTTTAAAAGTCTGTTTCCAAAAGATTTATGCAAGGAATAGACAGTCCCTAGACTCTGGATATCCATCATTTCACATAGTCAGCTCCTCTTGATCATCCACAGCTTCCTCCATAGGAGCTGGACGGTTTCAGCCATCTTTTTATAGAAAATAAATGAGAAGGGACTCAGAAAGCCTAGGAAGGACACTCCTGAAGGTCTGTCTGGGAGATTTCCGGTCGATGGGCACATCCAGACTTCTCAAATCCACATTCACTTCCTCATACTCCTTTCTTCCCTCCTCTGGTTCATAATATTCCTAAATCGTAGTCTTGAACCAGTGGAACTGGCCGAACTGGCGCTTTACTTGATGACACCGGTTCGGTCAGAACCGGAGAAAGCGACTGGACAATCTGAATCGCTTTGGTTATCTCTTCACGGTTGAGAGGAAAGTTTTGGCCCACACCAGCTGGATTTTCTACTCCTTTTTGCTGGAACCGCCCCTCAGAGTCGGGTTTCCTTTGCCCGAGGAAGTCTCGCCTTGGTCAGAGGGAGACTCTGGTTCGGTTGAACCGAACCGGCTGGCTCATCCGGTCAGGCGACTTCTTGCCTCCTTTCCCTGAGCCTACCAACTCTCCTTTCCAGGGTAGCTGCAGGAAAATTTTACAAATCTGGCAGTCTGCATTGAGGTGGTCAAACCCAGACAATAACACAGGTGGTGTGGGGTCAGCCTTGGCAAAGGCTTCCCCACATACACTGCAGTGTTGAAACCCAGGGCCCATTTTTCTTTTGGGTTTCTCAGACATAGTGCCAGTCCTAACCAAACTTACCCGCTTATGGCAATCCGCCAGCAAGACCTCTTATGTGGTTCCCAACCGTACATGGTCGTGTGGAAAAACGAAGAAATTCCGCTTTTTTTAGAACCGATAAGAACCGTAACTACACTCTAAATAATAGAATAAAATATTTTAAACAACCTGATCGGTTCAAGAGCGAACTGATAACAGTTTACAAGTTCCACACAGAAGAGAAATAATGTAAACCTATCTAGTACTCACAAATACCACAGACAGAGCTTGAACCAATCGTTGCGTTTAAATTTGGTCAAAAAACGAAATAATACTTTAACCGACTAAATGAACTGAGCAGAAGGAGAAATCTCCGGAGCGACTGTTCAGTGAGGCGGAGTAAAGAATCTGACGGTTTGAGTTTGAAGAACAACAGACAGAGTTTTCAACCGAGCTCGAGCTCAGCGTTCCATGCCTGGCATAGAAAGTTAACTCTTTCACCTCCGGAGCAGTTCGAAGGTTGGGACTCACTGCATATGTCATAATATAGCAAGACTTCATGTTGTTTGAACACAGGATTTTACTAAGACCTTGCTACATTACTGTATGTAAAATTCAGTTATGGCAAAGTGAAAAACATCACTGCTTATGTGTAAAAAAATTACAAGTTACAAATGCAAAAGCTGCTAATATCTGTAACAAAAAACAGTATTTTCTCTTCTTGAAGCAAGTATTAAAACAAGCATTTCTCAATGCCGAATGTTGTCAGGCTGGCATTGGAAGTGCCAGACCTAGAGACGCCAGAATAGGAATGGCAGTGAAGATTGGCGACGCCAGCCCTACCCCAATCCTGTAGAGCGACAGGCATTGGGGTGCCTTAGCGTCGTCAGTTATAACGCTCATGCCATTGTACCTCACCCTACCCTGTAGACACTGACAAGTGCCAGGGTGTGGTTTGGGGTCTTTTGGTGTTATACTTACCCCATTCCATAAGGAAATACACTGATGTGGGTGCAGGATAGGAGTGTGGGGTGAACTTTGTGGTCGAACAGTGCAAGGCACACCACGATGCCTGTCAGTAGCTGCAGGGTGAGGGGGTGGAATGACGTGAGCATAATATCTGATGATCCCAAGTGACACCCCTGATGCCTGTCAGTCTCTAGCAGGTGGGGTGCTACAGTTGGAAACCCTAACACCGTAGGTGTGTGGTGGTAATTTCACGCCATATTTTCAACATGGGCTGCTTGTCAAGCCACCTCATGAAAGGCAGCACAATCACTTTGTTAGCTAAAAGGTGGTTTTGCACAGCGGCTGTGCCATTTGGCGACAGAGGGATGAAAACACATTTTGGGCAGGATGTGGAGAATGACAACTGTATTGTTCATGAGGATGTGTAAAAAAATGGCAACGTTGAAAATCTGGAGTGACGATATGAAATATTGGTGAAGCAATGAGCATGCATACAAACTGTGCAACACACATCCGTAACCCAATTATTTTTGGGAGTTTGTTAGCCACATTTGTAACATAAGCATTTTATTATGAATAGTGGCGCTGTGATTTTGTTAATCTGTCCCAAAAGTTGATTTCCCACAGCGACCATACCATTGTGCGCCACAGGTGCGGAAACACATTTTGGGCAGGATGCGAAAAATGACAGCTGTACTGTTCATAAGGAGGTATGAAAAAATGCCAGTGTTGAAAATCTGGCATGGAAATATTGCAAATTTGCAAAGTTACAAGGGTGCATGGAAACTGCGAACGACGCCCAACACACTCATTTCATGGATTTTCGGCACCAAATTTTTCAACATAGGTATTTTAGGACCTCTGCTCATGAATAGTGTCACTCATTATTTCAAACTGTCCTGAAAAGTGATTTCATTGTGCGATCACACTATTCTGCGCCAGACGCAAAACACATTTTGGCCAGGATATGTAAAATGACAGCTGTACTTTTTATCAGGAGGTGTGGAAAATGCCAATTTTGAAAATCTGGAGTGAAAATAAATACAATTCACGAGATTCTAGCGGCAAACAGCGCAATGCATGTTTCAAAACAGCCACTTTTGATTTACCCACTAAATTTACAACATAGGCTTTCTGAGAGCCCCCCTCATGAACAGTGGTACTGTCGTTTTGCTAATCAGTCCTGAAAGGTGATTCCACACAGTGAACGCCATGACAGTGCCAGAATTCATGAGGAGGGGTCCCAAAAACCCCATGTTGAAAATTTGGTGCCAAAATTCCAAAACATGCCTGAGATATGCATCAAAGTTGAAAAGAAAAAATTACTCACCTTAGTAATGTTGTTTCTTCTAATGGAGTCTTGCTGTATTCTGACATATGCAGTTAGGTCCTGCCTTTCAACTGCCCCGGAGAACAAAGAGTTAAACTTTCCATGGCCAGCATGGAATGTTCACCACGCTCGGTTGAAGCCCCTGTCTGCTGTTGTTTAAACTGCAACCGCTAGATCTTTAAGAGCAATACTCAAAGTTCTGTGGAAACTGTAAACTCATACTAGCCAACTGGCAACTATATCTATATAAAAGGGTTTTTGGTTTCAAAAGGAAGACTCAAGTCAGGAAACCCAAAAACAAAACACATCCAAAACACAACCACCCACCCAAACTAAAGGAGGGTGAACAAAGGGACACCCCTGGGGTGCCAACCCTGCTCCTGCCCACCCACATCCCAAAATCTAGGTTCTGAGAGGGGAGGTGGGGGGGGGAGAGGTCAGAATACAGCAAGACTCCATTAAAAGAAACAACATTACTAAGGTGAGTAATTTTTACTTCAAACAACATGAAGTCTTGCTGTATTCTGACATATGCAGACTACCAAGAAGTACCTCCATGGAGGAGAGACAGAACCTACTTTGGAAATAGGCTCTGATGTACTGCTGTGCCAAACTGAGCATCACTCCTAGCCCGGAGATCCAGAGAGTAATGCTTGGTGAAAGTATGGACTGTTTTCCAGGTGGCTGCTTGACAAATTTCTAAGAGAGGAATATCCCTGGCAGTAGCCAGGGAAGCAGCTGTACCTCTTGTGGAATGAGCCCTCAGGCCTGAGGGTGGAGTTCTACCCAGGTTTTTCATAGCAGAATTGTATACAAGAAACAATCCACCTGGCAATAGATCTCTTAGTGGCAGGTTTGCCCTTACCAACTTCTCCATACGTAAGGAACAACTAGAGGGATTCAAACCTGTGACCCTTGGTACGCTCTATGTAGTAGCTAAGGGCTCTTTTAACATCCAAGCTGTGTAGCCTCCTCTCTCCACAGTAGAAATGGTCAGTGAAAAAACCAGAGAGAGATACAGACTGGTTGAGGTGGAAATCTGAAACCACTTTAGGTAAGAACTTTCTGTTAGTTCTTAGGACCACTTTATCTCTATGGAAAGAGATGAAATCAGATTCCATTGACAGGGCTTGCAATTCACTGATACATCTGGCAGAAGTAATGGCTACCAAAAAAACAGTTTTCCAAGTCAAGTACTTAAGCTCTGCTGAGGACAAAGGCTCAAAAGGGGGTTGCATAAGCTGAGCAATGCAAACACTAAGGTCCAAAGCAGGAGAAGGATCCCTAAAGGGGGGATTGGTGTGAAGCAATCCCTTGAAAAACTTACAGTATACTGGATGGGATGATAGAGAGGAAGGCTTGCCTACTGACAAGAAAGCAGAAACAGATGTCAAGTGTACTTTAAGAGTAGCTGGCCTGAGGCCTAGGCCATTAAGATGGACCATACAGTCCAGAACAGTAGGCAACTTGGCAGAGTCTGGAGAAATATTCTTCTTAGAACACCAAATGCTGAATCTTTTCCATTTGGAGTTGTAAGTCTTTCTGGTCGAAGGCTTTCGAGAAGCCTTAAGGATATCCAGCACCCCTTGGGAAAGATGCAGATCTGCAAACTCTAACTCTTCAAGAGCCATGCCTTGAGATTGAGACCGAAGATTCGGATACCAAATCCTCTCCTGAGAGGATGTCAACAAGTTGTAATTCCTGGGAAGAGACAGGGGAAGGTGGACTGCTAGGGACAGCAAAAGGGGATACCAGGGCTGTCTGGTCCAGTCTGGAGCAATCAGAATCACTTTACATGGTTGTGACCTTATCTTGACTAACACTTTGAACAGGAGAGGGAAGGGGGGAAAAGCATACAGAAAGTTTCCTTCCCAGTTCAGAATCAGAGCATCCAGGGGGACTGAGCCCAAGACTATGGATCTGCAACAAAATAGAGGAAGTTGGTGATTGTCTGGGGCTGCAAAAAGATCTATCTCTGGAGTGCTCCATCTCGAGAAAATCACTTTCAAAACTGGAGGATCTAGGGCCCATTCGTGATGGCTCTGGGATATTCTGCTCAGTGCATCTGCTAGGACATTGTCCTTCCCTTGGAGGTGAACTGCTATCAGAGAGGTTTGCAGGGAATAGGCCAGGAACCACAACTTCATTGCTTCTGTGCACAAGGCCGTAGACCGAGTCCTCCTTGCTTGTTGATGTACCACATGGTGGAGGTGGTGTCTGTTCTGACCTGTACCACCTTGTTCTGTACAGATTTAGAAAAAGCTTGCAGTGCCAGAAACACTGCTCTGAGTTCCAAGAGACTGATGTGAAGAGATTCCTGACGGACCACAGTCCTGGGTAGGTAAGATCCCAAATGGGCTCCCAGCCCAGCAGGGAAGCATCTGTGGTGAGTATCACTGAATGAGACTGAGTGACAAAAGGAACCCCTTGTCTCAAATTGTCCTGATCCTGCCACCATTGCAAGGCTTGGATTAGGGTTCGAGTCACTGGGACTAGTTTGCTAAGGGAATCCTTTCTTTGGGACCAGAAGGCTCTTAAGTTGAACTGAATGTCTCTCATCTGGACTCTTGCCCCTTGGACCACTGCTGTGGAAGCTGCCATATGGCCCAGAAGCTGAAGTAAATGCCTTGCTGGTTGAGACACCTGAAGGGTGAATAAAGAGGCCAGTTCCATGAGGATCCTTGTCCTTTCCAGGGGAAGGAAAGCTCTTGCCTTTACTGTATCCAGCTCTGCACCTATGAAGGTGAGGATCTGTACTGGTTCGAGAACTGACTTTGGAAGGTTGAGAAGGAATCCTAAGGAAGTGAGCACTTGCTGGGTCACTTGCAAATGTGACTTGACTTGGTCTGGAGACTAACCTACTATGAGTCAGTCATCCAAGTATGGGAAGATGGAGATCTTTTTTCTCCTTAGGAAAGCAACCACTACTGCCAGGCACTTTGTGAAAACCCTTGGGACTGATGTTAGGCCAAAGGGCATTGCTCTGAATTGATAGTGGCCTGAGGGCAACTCGAACCTGAGGTACTTTCTGTGGGAGCACCTGATGGGAATGTGAAAGTAGGCATCTTTGAGGTCCAGGGAGGCTAGCCAGTCCTCTGGCCTTAGAGAGGGAAGGATAACTCCCAGAGTCACCATTTTGAACTTTGGCTTTAAAAGATGTTTGTTCAGATATCTTAGGTCCAGGATGGGCCGCCACTCTCCTGTCTTTTTGGGGGTTAGGAAGTACCTGGCCGCCACTCTCCTGTCTTTTTGGGGGTTAGGAAGTACCTGGAGTATAATCCTCTGCCCTTGTGTAGGGTGGGAACCCTCTCTATAGCTCTGAGAGCTAGGAGAGAAGAAACCTCTGCCTCTAGGGCAAGGGTCTCTGAGAGATTCACAGGTGGAAAGGATCTGGTTCTCATCTTGGGAAATATTTTGAAGCTGAGAACCAGTTCCTGGCTTACTACTTCCAGGACCCACTTGTCTGATGTTAGAGACTTCCAGTCCTGGACAAAGTAAGCCAGCCTGCCCCCTACTGGTATGGGAGAATCGGCCTGGGCAGACCCATCAGGTGTCTGCTTGGCAGGGGCTTTAGGCTGAGGGTGGATGCAGGCCTGCTCATCCCCCGTCTGCCTCTCCCTCTAAAGAACCCCTCTGTAAAAAAGAAGAGGAGGCCTGAGCTTGGTAAAAAGGCCTTTGGAAGGACCTGCCCCTGCCCCTGAACTGCTGCCTTTGAGGAGTTGCTTGCCTTTCTTTGGCCTGAGCACTCCTGTAAGTGGTCCTGTACTCATCCATCTTTTTCATGTAGTTCTCTGTCTGCTCCCCAAACAGAGAATTACCAATTACAGGAAAATCCATGGCCTTAGCCTGGGTATCCTGTGAGAGGCTAGTACATCTGAGCCAAGCCATCCTCCAAAGAGCCACAGATGCAGCCATGACTCTTGATGAAACATCATTGGAGTCCACAGCAGCATGAAACTGTACTTTACATGCCTCAATCCCATCTGCAGCCACCTGCTCCAGCTCCTTGGCAAGCTTGTCAGGGGTCTGTTTAGCCAGAACCAGCACAGTGTCCCACCTGGACTTCTGGTATCTAGCTGTATAGGCCATATAGTTAGCCTGCCTGAGTCCCAAAGATGCTGCCATGTATTGTTTCTTTGCCATGGCATCAATCTTCCTGGAGTCCTTGTCTGGGAGGTGTGATGCCAAGGGGATATTTGCCTTATCACAGGCAGCAGCCTGCACTACCCCAACATGGCTGCATTGCTGGAAAAGGAACTCCGTGTCTGAGCCTGAGAGAGTGTACCTCTTGTCCATTCGTCTATCCACAGGAGGTATAGAATTAGGAGACTTAAGAATTTTATGTGTCTGTTTCCCAAAGGATTTGTGGAGGGGAACAGACAGTCTCTTGACTCTGGGATGTCCATCATCTCAACATAATCAGGCTCCTCCTGATCCTCTACTGCCTCCTCCATAGGAAGCTGGAGGGTCTCAGCCACTTTTTGTAAAACATATAGTGAGAAGGGGACTCAGAAAGCCTAGTAGGAGAAACACCTGAAGGTCTGTCTGGGGAGATGTCCGGGTCAATAGGAACATCCAGACTTTCATAATCACCATAATCATCCTCATACGCTCCTTCCTCCTCCTCCGGTTCATAAAATTCCTCCAAAATATAATCCGGAACCGGGGGAACCGACCGAACCGAACCCCTGCCAGATGGTGTCGGTTCGGTCGGAACTGAACTAAGCGATTGCACTATCCTTATCGCCTTGGCTATCTTATCGGCAGTTGGAGTATGAATTTCTGGGTCCGAACCGGACGATTTATCTTTTCTCTTTCTTTTCACTGGAACCGACTCCTCAGAATCGGCTCTCTTTATGCGCGAAGAAATATCGCCCTGGTCAGAGGGCACTCCTTTGGTCTGGTCGAACCAACTGGCTGGCCATCCGGGTCAAGGCGGACTCTCGGCCTCCCTTTCCTCAATCTACCTAATCTCTTTTCCAGGGTAGAGTTGGGAAAATTCTTGCAAATTTGGCAGTCTGAATCGAGGTGGTCAAACCCCAGACAATAAACACAGGTGGTGTGGGGATCAGCCTTGGCAAAGACTTCCCCACACACACTGCAGTGTTGAAACCCAGTGGGCCTGTTTTTTTCTTGGGTTTCTCAGACATGGCCAATCCTATCCAAAACTTACCCTTTTTTCGCAATCCGCCAGGCAAGACTCCCCTATTGGTTCCTGACTGTGTCACGGGTCTTGGAAAAAAACGTAATAAAATCTGTTTTTTTAGAACCGATACGGACCGGTTACCACACTTCTAAATCAAGCACAAGCTTTTTATTTTCAAACTGACCAGTTCAATGAACCGATCCACAATTTACAAGTTCCACACAGAAACGAAATAAAAACCTATCTAGTACTCACAGTGACCACAGAGACTTGAACCGACTAAGTGGTAACAGCAATTCGTTAGAAACCGACCGAAAAAACGACACTTCAATCAACTTTTTTGAACCGAGCAACAGGAGAAATCTCTGGAGCAATTGTTCAGTGAGGCGGAGTAAAGAATCTGACTGTTGCAGTTTAAACAACAGCAGACAGGGACTTCAACCGAGCTCGTAGTGAACATTCCATGCTGGCCATGGAAAGTTTAACTCTTTGTTCTCCGGGGCAGTTGAAAGGCAGGACCTAACTGCATATGTCAGAATACAGCAAGACTTCATATTGTTTGAAAACCCTATATGCCATTATACAGCTTACCGGCATTTCCTCAGTTCGGCTTTGAAGAGTGCAAACGTTTTCCCGGTCCACCGAAGATTGTCGCGCCAGACTCTGGAGGTAAGTATGGGGTGAGGGCAGTGTGGGGAGGCAGGGTGCGCAGTGGGTGGGCGCGGGTTGTGGGAGGCGGGCAGAGAGACCGCAAGGGACAGTTTCCTTTTTTACAGGTCAAAAAAAATAAACATCAGGGGGGACAGTTTTTTTTTGCAGGGCTGTGGCACGCTGGGGTGGGCTCCCAGCATGCCACCTAAGAGTTTTCTGGGGGATGCTATAGCCGACTGGGATTGGGCACCCCCATCGGCAAACAACGAAGCGGGGGGGCAGAGCAGAGGGGATTGGGCACACCCCCGCACATAACAATGGGGAATGCATTATGCCCACGGGAGGGGCTCTGCCGTGGTATACATTGGGCCAGGGTATGCTGACAGGGGGATTGGGCACCCCCGAAGTCGGCAGTATGCCGCCATGTTAATTTTCTTTTTGCACCACCAGGGAAAGTACGTCGGAAGGTCCGCTGTGTATGACGAGCTTAGCTCGCATTGCAGCAGACCTTTCATTTGATCTCATTGCCACATTAGGTATGCACAGTGTTGCGCCGGCACGCAGGCTCATTGGGGAATGAGGGACGCACCTACTGATGCGTGCCCTGCATTCGCTCAACAGTGACTGCGCCTCCAAATCTGCAGTACTGCAAGATGTTGGCTGCGCAAGCGTGCCAGCATAAAAATCAGAAATACGGCATACCACCTTATGCCTTTACTGTACTGAAAGTGAATGTAAATCCTGCATATAACCAAAAGGAGAACCAACTGAACTGATTCTAGCATAGATAGACTTACGGCCCCTGAGTTAAGAGGAAAGTTTCATTCCAGGTTTCCATCCTCGTAGGTTTACCTTCAGTTAAGCTTTTGGTGATGGCGGCATTTTTCTGTCACCCATTATACTTTATTTTAATTACAAAGTTCTGACCTGGAGTATGGATGCATGCAGCTACATTAGTCAGGTGAAGACACCGTGCACTTCAATACATTTGTATTGGAGTCGCACGCGGTCTCTGCACCTTACAGATAATGGAGCTCCACTAGCATCCGCCATACTCCGGTCGTGGACTTTTTGTAATTAAAGTATGCTGTGGAGCGAGAAAAATGCCATAACATACTTAAAAGGCTTAACCGGAGGGTAAGTCTTGCAGTGGCGGAAGCCTGGAATGAAGAGAGCTTTCCTTTAAATGGTTACTAAGGCACTAACAGGGTTAGCACCATGCTAACCATGAATAGTGCCAGTGGTTGGGAAGGGGGCCATATTCAGAGGCCCATGGTGCACTGTGCTAACCCAACAGCACTAAAGTGCAGAATACACCACTGTGCTTTTGCAAATGTGGGCTCTCTTATACATAACTGGCACAGCAGTATATTCAAATGTTTCGGCAGCAAAA
Source organism: Neoceratodus forsteri (assembly GCA_016271365.2). Taxonomy (NCBI): domain Eukaryota; kingdom Metazoa; phylum Chordata; order Ceratodontiformes; family Ceratodontidae; genus Neoceratodus; species Neoceratodus forsteri. The sequence continues at coordinate 719,114,282 of CM057450.1, forward strand.
AAAAATTTCTTAACATGCTGCAATGGCTGCACCCTCTCAACTGCCCATTCTGCATTTAAAAGCCATAACCCTGTTGTCTAGTGGACCCCTCACCCCCCGCATGATTGCCCATTCCTTCCCTGTATTATTAATCCTTGGTGAAGCACCTATTGCTGCCCTATATTATTCAACCATGGTGTCTAGTGAACCTCCCACTCCCCCAACTGCCCATTCCTGCCCAGTATTATTAAATCCTGGAGACTAGTGGACCCAACACCCACGATTGCCTATTCCTGCCCAGTATTGATTAACCTTGGTGTTTGGTGGACCACTCACCCCCGATTGACTGTTCCTGTCCTGTATTTCTAAACCCTGGTGTCTAGTGGTCCCCCAACCCCCCAGCTGCCCTTCCTTTGGTCTGCACTATGCACTCCAGTAATGCCCACCTCACCAAGGAATACTGAACAAAAGTAATAATTCTGTATTTCATTCTTTTTCTCGTCCTCCTCCACCTATGTCCCTTGCTTCTTTAATCTGATGACACCTTCCTTAGTTTTCTTTTTTCCCCAAGGTACTGAAAGAAGGGATTCTCCCCCACCTTGATCCTCGCAGTTATTCTCAGCTCCTTCTCTGCTGTACGTTTTTCTGATCATTATTCTTGCTTCTTTCAGTTTTTTCACATAACCCTACCAGTTGGCCTCACACAGTTCCCCTTTGTGTTTACAGAGTGCTATCATTTGCCCTTACTGCCTCTCCAACCCCTCCAGAAAACCAGATTTGCTTTTTGTTTTCCCACCTTGTCACATGCATGATATTCTCACCTCCATTACACCACTCTTTATAACACCCCATTTGCCCTCTGCCCTCTACTCCTACCAGTTTACCTTTCAGCATTTCCCCCATCTTGCCGAAGTTGGACCTTCTCAAATCCAGGACCGCAGTTTCTGAACTGAAGTGATGTGGTCCTGTTATTATGTTGAACCATTATACATTATGGTCACTAGACCCCAGTAGTTCAATCACCCTACAGCTCCAATTATCTCAGAGTTTGACAGAACCAGATCTCGGGTTCCCCCCTCTAATTGGTCTCCTGACCCACTGCACAGGAAAGCAATCTTGTATCACATCCACCAGTGCCTGATTTCTTACAGTGCTGGCTCCCGGGTTTCACAGTCATCATCAAGTACATTAAGGCCATCCACGATCACCAGTATGCTGACGAGCCTGAAGTGACTGGTTGTTTGTGTTCATCTCCGTCAGCGGTTTAGTTTTGTGGCTTTTCATGTGTTTCTGCTTGGAGGAACTGGACCGTTCTTGGACATGCCATTTATGAACATTTCCTGGACTAAGAAACTGCACAACATCACCACCAGATATTGGCATTCTCATCATAAATCAACTTTTTTTTGGAAGCCATCAAAAGCAAAAGTAAGGTCAGTAAATCTGTTTCACAAGCTCTGAGCTATGGAGTGTTGCATTGAATCCACATTTCCATCTGACTTGTTCTTACAGGATCTGTGCTTGTCTTTGAGGTATGTTCACAACCATTTTGGAAAACAAAGGGAAGACACTAGCAAAGAATTTTTACATCCTGCATATGCCCCAAGCCAGTGTTCATCACCTTCAGGAATGTAACACATTCTGGATCTTTGATCTACAATAACAACAGTTTACTGGTTCCCAGTAGTGCACCATTTCCTGTGGATTTGATTATTTTTCATCATTTGACTCCTGGTACCTTGGTCAAGATTATTATATTACATATCCCTGAACATAACTATCTGCATGGTTTAATATTACTACTTCAAGAATGCAACCTAGTTCTGCTTTAGAACATGCGTGATAACAATACACGTTCTGGTAAAGAGGAGTCTGTTCCTGAACGTAGTGAGGTACATCATGGCCCACAGGAACAATTTCCCCTCTCACGTACTAACCAAATACCTGACATTTCTCCCGAGCCGGCTGCTACTAATGGTTGGGGATGTTGAGCAAAACCCTGGCCCCCATGGAACAAGTATACCAAACCTCACACCTACTGTGCCCAAGAGGGTTAATGCCAAGGGACTGAGGCTAGTACACATGAACAACAACAACCTCAGATCCAAAGTGCATGAACTTCAAGCCTGGGCTAGCCTCTACTCTCCAGACATAATTGCCATCTCAGAAACCTGGCTAAAGCCCAATATTCTTCCGCACAAGGTGGAATTACAGGGGTTCAATATGTTTAGGAAAGACAGGAAAGGGAAGAAATGCAGAGGAGTCCTCCTCTATGTAAAATCCCAACTCAAAGCTACCCAGATGACTACCCCGGATCTTAAAAGAGAGGGCTGTGAAGCAGTGTTCACATAACCCTCCTAGGGGGAACAAAGTCTCTTGTAATTGGATGCTTATACAACACCCCAATGGAAGCAATGAAAATACTCACAGACATCGTCCTAAACATCCCTGGCAAAGAAAAGATTATACTGGGGGACTTTAACCTTAACTGGTGCGCCAAACTAAAGCATGAAGTAAAAGACAGCCTAGAAGGAGTGAAATTAACGCAACTAATAAGTGAACCTACACGGTTCAACCATAAAACAGGAAGCCATACCACCCTTGACTGGGTGCTAGCATCCAATCCTGACAGAGCCAAAATAGTTGGAACATGTGCAGACTCCCTCAGTGACCACAGGCCAGTCTTCCTGGTGTGGAAAAATAGCCACCCCAAACAACCAACAAGGACTTTCTGGTCCAGAAACTACCCTGCATTGCACAAAGGGGCCTTTTTGAAATCTCAGTCAGAAGTGGACTGGGCCCAGACTCTCAACACCCCAACTATAGACAAAGCCATGGAGAGTTTTAACAAGCACTTCATATCGGTGGCCAATAAACATGCACCCTTAAAAAAGATCAGGGTCAAGGGCCAGGAAGCCAAATGGCTTAACCCAGATCTGAAGGGCATCATGAAACAAAGGGACAAACTATGGGGCAAATTTAAAGTTACAAATCTGCATCAGGATTGGGTTAAATACCGGGACGCCAGAAACATCTACAAGAGGGAGCTCAAAAAAGCCAAAAGAATTACTTGCACGCTCTGCAATCCAGAAACCTGTCTGATCCAAGGAAATTCTGGGGTCATATCAACTCACTCCTAAAAGGCAAAAAAAGCAGGGTGACAGGGGAAATAAAGGTCAACGGGACACCTCTCACCACCCGGAAAGACACAGCAAATGCCTTCAATGACTTCTTCTTGGACCTACAGCAGTACAACACCAGTAATCCAAACCAAGGCCAGGGAAGCCCAGAGAATCAAGAGCCCCCACCACCCTTGCAGGGCCCTGAATTCCACCTAAAACTTACATCAGCAGGAGAGGTACTGACGCTGCTCAAGGGCATAAAACCAGAAGGTGCGGCATGCCATGACAACCTCGAACCTAAACTGTTGAAGAATGCAGCCCCAATCATTGCAGTACCAATAACCCATCTATTCAACAGGTCCCTGATGGAAGGCAGTGTACCCGACCTACGGAAGGTTGCTTTTGTGACCCCAATTCCCAAAAGCAGGCCACAGGAGGACGTGGAAAATTTCAGACTAATCTCCATTCTCTGCACCCTAAGCAAGTTACTTGAGAAGGTGGTCTACAAACAGGTCAATGAGTACCTGGAAATGCGCAACCTGCAATCAGACCAACAGCATGGTTTCAGAAAGAGACACAGCACTAATATGGCACTGGTAAGCTTCATCACTGATATGCATGAAGCACTGGACCAAAACAAACTCCTTGGAGCAGTCTTCATTGATTTAACAAAGGTGTTCGACCTAGTCAACCACAAGCTGCTCCTAGGACATGTGGGTGGCCAAGGGTTTGACACACTGGCCCTAAAATGGCTTTCCAGTTACCTCCATGGCAGGACGCAAATGGTCCAGTGGAACGCTACTAAATCAGATGAGCGTCCAGTGTCAGATGGAGTGCCACAGGATTCCATCCTACGCCCTCTGTTACTCTACTTATTCATCAACAATCTACCCCTACACTGCGATGGAGCAAAGGTCACACTATACGCGGGTGACGCAGTACTGTACAGAACCAGCAAGGACTCAGAATTACTAAACTCAGAGCTGCAATAAGATTTCTCAACACTAGAATACTGGTTCCAGGCAAACAGGCTGGTCCTAAACAGCAAAAAGAACAAAGCCATACTCTTTGGCCCTAAAAAGCTTGGCCCACACCAGGCTAATCTTCTATCACTCTCTACCTCAAATGGAACAGGGATCGAAGTGGTGGACAAGAAAAAAATACTCACCTTAGTAATTATGTTTCTTCTAGTGCAGTCTTGCTGTATTCTGACAATTGCAGTTAGGTCCTGCCTTTCAACTGCCCTGGAGAACATAGGGTTAACTTTTCTATGCCTGGCATAGAATGTTCATCACGAGCTCGGTTGAAGCCTCTGCCTGTTGTTATTCGAACTGCAACCGTCAGATCTTTATGAGCAAAAACTCACTAGGTGTTCTGTGTGGAAACTGTCAAATTTTTACTAGCCAACTGGCAAATATATAATGTTTTTGCTTCTCAAAGGAAGACTCAAGTCAGGAAACCCAAAAACAAAAGCACATCCATAAAACAACATTCCACCCAAACAAAAAAGAGGGTGTAAAAAGGACACCCCTAGGGCGCCAACACTGCTCCTGCCCACCCACCCCCAAAAACTAGGTTCTGAGAGGGGAGGCGGGGGGAGGTCAGAATACAGCAAGACTCCACTAAAAGAAACATAATTACTAAGGTGAGTAATTTTTTCTTCAAACAACATGAAGTCTTGCTATATTCTGACAATTGCAGACTACCAAGCAGTACCTCCATGGAGGAGGGACAGAACCTACTTTGGAAACAGGCTCTGAAGTACTGCTGTGCCAAACCGAGCATCACTCCTAGCCTGGAGATCCAGAGAGTAATGCTTGGTGAAAGTATGGACTGTTTTCCAGGTGGCTGCTTGACAAACTTCTAAGAGAGGAATATCCCTGGCAGCAGCCAGGGAAGCAGCTGTACCTCTTGTGGAATGAGCCCTCAGGCCTGAGAGTGAAGTTCTACCCAGTTTTTCATACCAGAATTGTATACAAGAAACAATCCACCTGGCAACAGATCTCTTAGTGGCAGGTTTGCCCGTACCAACTTCTCCAAAAGTGAGGAACAACTGGAGGGATTCAAACCTGTGACCCTTGGTACGCTCTATGTAGTAGCTAAGGGCTCTTTTAACATCCAAACTGTGTAGCCTCCTCTCTCCCGAGGAAGAATGATCAGTGAAGAAAACAGGGAGAGATACAGACTGGTTGAGGTGGAAATCTGAAACCACTTTAGGCAAGAACTTTCTGTTAGTTCTAAGGACCACTTTGTCTCTGTGAAAAGAGATGAAATCAGATTCCACTGACAGGGCTTGCAATTCACTGATATGTCTGGCAGAAGTAATGGCTACCAAAAACACAGTTTTCCAAGTCAAGTACTTAAGCTCTGCTGAGGACAAAGGCTTAAAAGGGGGTTGCATAAGCTGAGCAAAGCAAACTTTAAGATCCCAAGCAGAAGCAGGATCCCTAAAGGGGGGATTGGTGTGAAGCAATCCCTTGAAAAACTTACAGAATACAGGATGGGATGACAGAGAGGAAGACTTGCCTACAGACAGGAAAGCAGAAACAGCTGCCAAGTGTACCTTAAGGGTAGCTGGTCTGAGACCTAGGCCATTAAGATGGACCATGTAATCCAGAACCGTAGGCAATTGAGCAGAGTCTGGAGAAATATTCTTCTTAGAACACCAAATGCTGAAGCTTTTCCATTTGGAGTTGTAAGTCTTTCTGGTCGAAGGCTTTCGAGAAGCCTTAAGGACATCCATAACCGCTTGGGAAAGATGCAGATCTTCAAACTCTAACTCTTCAAGAGCCAAGCCTTGAGATTGAGAGACTGAAGATTCGGGTACCAAATCCTCCCCTGAGAGGATGTTAACAGGTTGTACTTCCTGGGAAGAGACAGGGGAAGATGGACTGCTAGGGACAGCAACAAGGGATACCATGGCTGCCTGACCCAGTTTGGAGCAATCAGAATCACCTTGCATGGTTGTGACCTTATCTTGACTAGCACTCTGAACAGGAGAGGGAAGGGGGGAAAAGCATACAGAAATTTCCCTTCCCAGTTCAGAATCAGAGCATCCAGGGGGACTGAGCCCAAGACTGGGGGTCTGCAACAAAAGAAAGGAAGTTGGTGATTGTCTGGGGCTGCAAAAAGACCTATCTCTGGGGTGCCCCATCTTGAGAAAATCACTTCCAACACCAGGGGATCTAGGGCCCATTCGTGATGGCCCTGGGATATTCTCTCAGTGCATCTGCTAGGACATTGTCCTTCCCTGGGAGGTGAACTGCTATTAGAGAGGTTTGCAGGGAATAGGCCAGGTACCACAACTTCATTGCTTCTGTGCACAAGGCCGTAGACTGAGTGCCTTCTTGCTTGTTGATGTACCACATGGTGGTGGTGTTGTCTGTCCTGACCTGAACCACCTTGTTCTGAACAGATTTGGAAAAAGCTTGCAGTGCCAGAAACACTGCTCTGAGTTCCAAGAGATTGATGTGAAGCAGAGATACCTGAGGCGACCACATTCCCTGGGTGGTAAGTTATCCCACTTATCTGATGTTAGAGACATCCAGTCCTGGACAAAGTAAGCCAGCCTGCCCCCTACTGGTATAGGAGAATCGACCCCGGGAAGACCCATCAGGGTGTCTGCTTGGCAGGGGCTTTAGGCTGAGGGGTGGATGCAGGCCTGCTCATCCCCCTTCTGCTTCTCCCTCTAAAGAACCCCCTCTGCAAAAAAGAAGAAGAAGAGGCCTGTGCTTGGTAAAAAGACCTTTGGAAAGGCCTGCCCCCTGCCCCTGGACTGCTGCCTTTGAGGAGTTGCTTGCCTTTCTTTGGCCTGAGCACTCCTGTAAGTGGTCCTGTACTCGTCCATTTTCTTCATGTAATTCTCTGTCTGCTCCCCAAACAGAGAATTACCCACTACAGGAAAATCCATGGACTTAGCCTGGGTATCCTGTGAGAGGCTAGTACATCTGAGCCAAGCCATTCTCCGAAGAGCCACAGATGTAGCCATGACTCTTGATGATACATCATTGGAGTCTACAGCAGCATGAAATACAGGTTACTCACCTGTAACAGGAGTTCTAGGAATGGTATATGTTGTTCATCCACACTCATTGGCAGGTATCCTTGCCGCTTTAAATCTTGCCGGAAGGTCTTCAAGCTTGCTCCTCCCACCCACCCGGGTGGTATAACTCTCGGCTCCGCCCCATGACGCCAGATCTGGCCCGCTGGAAGCTCAGGTTGTCGAGCCGGGACTTGAGAGATCTGTGGATGAACAACATATACCATTCCTAGAACTCCTGTTACAGGTGAGTAACCTGTATTCTAGGACATGGATATGTTGTTCATCCACACTCATTGGCAGACTCCTAGCAGTTCTCCGGGAGGGAGGCAAGACGCACACCCCCAATACTTACTTGGGAAAGAGAGACTGGAGAACCGAGGCCCCAAAACCAGCATCCCGGCGTGACTCAAGGTCGATGTGGTAGTGGGTAATGAAGGTGTTTGCTGACTTCCAGGTAGCAGCCCTGCAGATTTCCTGGATAGGGACGTCCCTGGAAGCAGCCACCGTTGCAGCAGTATGGCGGGTAGAATGAGCTCTTATCCCTCTGGGAGGCTCCATGCCCGCCAACTTATAGCAGAGATCTATGCAGGAGGTTACCCACCTGCTTATCGTCCACTTGGCTGCAGGTCTGCCAGATGCGGCTTCAGCGTAGGTGACAAACAGCTGGCGAACCTCTCCCGGAATTTCAGCCGTGCGCTCCTTATAATAAGCGAGCGCCCTTCTAGGGTCCAGAGTATGGAGCCTATATTCGCCCCGAGGTGTGACTGGGTAGAACACCGGCAGAGTCAACACCTGGTTACAGTGAAACTCCGACACCACCTTCGGAAGGAATTTCGGGTGGGGGCAGGGACAACCTTGTCCCTGTGGAAGACCAGGTAAGGAGACTCGATGGAAAGCGCCTGGAGCTCTCCCATCCTTCTGGCTGACGGATAGCCACCAAGAAGGCGTGTCTTCCACGACAGGTGAGAGAGAGCACACCTGTGCATAGGTCTCGAATGGCTTGCCCATGAGCTTTGCCAGTACCAGCAGTAGATCCCACGGAGGTGGGGTTCCCGCACTGGAGGAAATGTGATCAAGGCCTTTGAAAAGCGCCAGACCACCTCTCCTGCGCCACTGACTGCTTCCGGCCCGCGCCTGTAAGCAGAGATGGCTGCCAGGTGCACCCTTAGGTCGCGACCTAAGCCCTTGACTAGAAAGGGACCATAAATAGTCCAAGATGCTTCCAAGGAACAGGAGGAAGGGTCCAGCCCTTGCTCTGACACCAAATGGAAAACCTTTTCCATTTGAAGGCATAGCATTTTCTGGTCGACTTACGGGACGCCTCAACTACATTGAGGACCTCGTCGAAAGACCCAAGGCCTGGAACTCTAGCCGCTCAGGAACCAGGCCGTCAGGTGCAGGGATTGAAGGTCCGGATGGAACACCTTCCTGATTGACTGAGAGCAGGTCGGGCGAGCTGGAAGCTGCCATGAATCCTGGAGCTGAGACTGAGGAGATCTGGATACCAGAACTGGCGAGGGCCAGTCTGGGGCTATCAGAATCACCGCCTTGTCCCTCCTCGCTTTGAGAAGCACCTTGTGGATCAAAGGAAATGGGGAAAGGCGTAAAAGAGGCCTGGGTCCACTGCCTCGAAGGCATCCCCTGCAGCGAGCCCTGCTGAGGGGCGGCATGGAACAGACTCAGCTTGCTCTCCTGGAGGCAAACAGGTCCACCTGAGGTGTGCCTCAATGGGAGAACAGATGCGTACTACCTCCGGCAGAGAGACCACTCGGGATGCAGCCCTATCCGCCTCAGGGCATCGGCCAGGGTGTTGGAGGCCTCGCCACGTGAATGGCTAGGAGATCCGCCTCCAGGCTGCGCACGAGTGACCAAATACGGAGAGCTTCCTTGCATAGAAGCATGGAGCGCCTCCGCCCTGGCGGTTTAGATAGTACATGGTCGTGGTATTGTCCGTCTGACCGGACCACTTGACCCCGGAGGAACGGAGCAAAGGCGGTGAGAGCTAGGCGGACCGCTCGGAGCTCCAGCAGGTTGATGTGGCATCGACTCCCGCGGACCAGAGGCCATGCGTGTTCCCCAGATGGGCACCCCAACCCATCAGAGAGGCATCGGTCGATAGAGACCGTCGGCTCGGGCGGACTAACGGGATGCCCTCCTGCAAATGATCTGGAACGGTCCACCACTGGAGAGCGCTCCACATCCCCTAGTCACCGGCACAAGCTGGTCCAAAGGATCGCAGCGTGCAGACCACTGGCTGGCCAGTCCCACTGAAGGGACGCATGTTCCAGCGGGCCCAACGGACCACGCTGGTGCAGGCCGCCATGAGACCCAGGAGGCGAGGAAGTCCCGGCAGGGGCGAATTGCCCAACCAGAAATGATCGGGCAAAGGAGGAAAGAACTCGCCCTGTCCGCCGTGGGAGCCGCGCTGGCCTGAAGAGAGTCGAGCTGCTCTGGTGAATAGAATCACCTGCTTCTGCCCGAGTTCCGACTTGGCCTCGCTGATAAGGAGGCCCAGTTGAGAGCAGACCTGAGGCCAGATCTCTGACCACTCCGCCTCCTTCCTGGAGGGAGCTGCTATCAGCCAGTCGTCCAGGTAAGGGTACACCCAGACCCCTCGGTGCCAAGAGGAATGCTGTCACCACTGCCATGCATTTGGTGAAGACCCTGGGAGCTGGAGACAAGTCAAGGGCATGGCTTGAACTGAAGAGGGATCCTTCCGCCTGGAAGCGAAGGAATCTCTGGTGAGACGGACGGATAGGGACGTGAAAAACGCGTCCTGCAAGTCCAGAGAGCAGAACCACACGCTGCGCTCCAAGGATGGTTATCTGGAGCCAGAGTGACCATCCTGAAGGTTCGAGACCTTAGGAACTTGTTTAGGTCGTAGGTCGAGAATGGGCGCCAGCCCCGTCCGTCTCGGAACCAGGAAGTACCTGGACACAAACCCTGGGTCTGAAGGAGGGTCCACCACCTCTCTTATCACCTCCTTCTGGAGGAGGAGAGCGATGTCGGCTCGACGAGCCGCCAGTGAGGCTGGGGATCCCGAAGCCCCCCGAGGGGCGACGGCTCTGAAGGGTGGTGCCTGCTCGAATTCCAGAGGCAGGCCTCTTCCCACCACCTCCAAGACCCACCTGTCCGTGGAAACCGCGGACCAGGCGGAACGGAAGTGCCGGAGCCGTCCCCACACGGGGGGACCCAGGGGTAAGGTGACGGGAATGGGGGCGACACCCCTCAGCCCGTCACTGGGCAGGCTTGGAGGAGGGACCGGCCGAGGGACCTCCTGGGCCTTTTCCTCCCTGCCTCCTGTTAGAGGAAGCCGGCGGCTTGGGTTTGGGATGCCAAGGCCGAGCCTGCTGGCCCCTGACGTTGCTGGGTCAGGCTGGGGCACAGAAGGACTAAAGGGCTTAGGCTGTGGTTTGCGGCCTTTGTCCTTCTGAGCGGAAGAGACCGAGTCCAAGGTAGCATTGGACTTCTCGATCCTCTGCAGGTGACCTTCCACCCCAGGGCCGAAGAGGTCAGTCCCTAAAAAGGGAACATCCGCCAACTTGTGCTGGGTATCCGAAGTAAAGGTGGATATCCTCAGCCAAGCCCGCTGACGCATAGCCACTGCGGCCGCCACCGATCTGGCACATGAGTCCCCTATATCCAACGCAGTCTGGAGCTGCTGTTTGGCCACTGCCCTGCCCTGGTCCCGCACCTGCTTAACCGTAGTCTGCAGATCGCGGAAGATGAGGATGACTCATCCAGGGAGCCCAACAGGGCATGAGAAAATGTGCCATGAGGACGGCCGAACTGGCCTGACGAAGGCCGAGAGAGACGTAGCGTGACTTTTCGCCCGACATAGTCCAATTTCTTGGATTCCTTGTCAGGAGGTTTGTCCACATCCCTGGCGTTGCCGGCGAGCCGGAAAACGCTGTCGGTAACCAACCCCTCCGCAGAGGGGTGTTCCGAAAACCGGACAAGGAACCGGTAGGGACCGCATATTTCCTGGCCATCCTGGCCGGCGCGAGGGCAGGAAGCTAGGCTGCCAAAGCTCCAGTGCCGACCCACTATGGCCTCGGCCACCGGAAAGGCCTCCGTCGGAGAATCCCTCGGTCCAGAATCTCCGTGAGGGGATACCTGGCCCATTTGGAGCGGTTCAGCTCCATCCCGGTAGACTCGAGATGAGCCGAAGCAGTCCTAGGAAGGACGACGGGCTATCGCCCATTGACTGACCTCTGAAGACTCCAAGTCCAGTCGCTTGAGAAAAGGAGGAATCATCTTCGGACTCTGAAGAGTCCTCAAGAGCTGCCTCTGGCCTGAGCCACCCTTCACCTGCCGAGGTCGGTCGGGAGTGAGGGTAACTGACAGCCGATGGGGTAGACCTTAGCCGACCGAGAATCCTTGGTCGAGCCCCACTTGGTGGCTGTGGAGGCGGAGGTTCCACCGAATCGGTGGAGCAGCTGGTTTTGGCCCAACAACCGCCTGGGTATAGGCCTCGGATGAGTCGAGGGTTGTGTCGCGCTGCCGGTGACAGCGATTAATGGCCGGAGGCGACGGGTCGGCTTATTCCCGCCAGGAGGAGTTGTTGCAACATAAGGTCCTCGTACCGTCGACGTAATTTACGCCGAAGCCTCCCCTCATCCGAGGAGGAGGACGAGGACGAGCGGCGACGCCGCTTACCGCGGTGCCGAGACCGAGACCGCCTATGACGGTGGGATCGGCTGGACCGCGAAGAGGTCCGAGACCGAGACCGAGAGTCCCGGAATTTCCGAGGTCGGTGTGGGGAGGTGTCGGCCGGAACCGGCACTCCCTTCGGCTCGGATGGTCCGTCCGAGGGCTCCGGAACCGGAGGCACAGGCGAGCCCACGGGATCCTCAACTCCTCCGGGGAACCGGGGAGAGGGGAATCTCGGCTGCTAAAGGCGACAGCCCGTCCAATGGGTCGAGAAAAATCTCGACTTCATCGGTGGAGTCTCGGTCAACTGACCTGGCGGGACACCGGAGGCCAGTGGCGGGCCGAGCGGTCGGCATCAGCCGACGGCCGGGAGAGGGACCTTTCCCGCTCCCAAGAGCGTCGATGGAGGGACTTACCCCTGTCCCTCTTTTTGGACCGAGAATAAGGTCCAGCAGACGCAGGCCCTTCTCCTTTAGTGGAGAGGGACAGACAAAGCTCCTTAAAAGAAGCCGTGTAGGAAGAACCCAGAGAGAGCGGGATAAATGCCGCGGCCGAGGAAGATACGGCCCGCGCCGCCTCCTCTTCGAGGGCGACCATCCGCTCAAGCTGATCCGCCGAGCCCGCCGCCGCGGACACCGCCAACCGGGCCTCCTTGGACTTCACCGGAGGGAAACGCTTCTCGGGACGGCCCAGTTGCAATCGGGCAGCACGGTCTTCGAGGACGTAGGCCGAGAAAGATGAACACAGGTCGCAAGCCTGCGGGTCGTGCTCAAGGCCTAAGCAGTAGACACACGTGGAGTGTGGATCTGTCCGAGACATCTTCAGCCCGCATGGGCATCTCCGAAATCCGGGAGTCGATTTGTCCATCGCAGCCGCGAGGGATAGAAGACTGAAGTCTTTTGCAAATTTTATTTTTAAATCCGCAAACGGAGAAATAGGAACCAGTCTCAAACGCAGAGCGTTAAGGAGGGAACCTGAGCTTCAAGCGGTAAGGAAGATCTGCGTCATGGGCGGAGCCGAGAGTTATACCACCCGGTGGGTGGGAGGAGCAAGCTTGAAGACCTTCCGGCAAGATTTAAAGCGGCAAGGATACCTGCCAATGAGTGTGGATGAACAACATATCCATGTCCCTAGAAACTGAACTTTCGATGCCTCAATCCCATCTGCAGCCACCTGCTCCAGCTCCTTGGCAAGCTGGGTAGGAGCCTGTTTAACCAGTGCCAGTACAGTGTCCCACCTGGACTTCTGGTACCTGGCTGCATAGGCCATATAATTAGCCTGCCTGAGTCCCAAAGATGCTGCCATGTACTGCTTCTTTGCCATGGCATCAATCTTCCTGGAGTCCTTGTCTGGGGGATGTGATGCCAAGGGAATGTTTGCCTTATCACAGGCAGCAGCCTGTACAACCCCAACATTGCTGCATTGCTGGAAAAGGAACTCCGTATCTGAGCCTGAAAGAGTATACCTCTTGTCCATTCTTCTTTCCACAGGAGGTATAGAATTGGGAGACTTAAGAATTTTTTATGTCTGTTTCCCAAAAGATTTGTGGAGGGGAACAGACAGTCTCCTGGACCCTGGGATGTCCATCATCTCAACATAATCAGGATCTTCCTGATCCTCTACTGCATCCTCCACAGGAAGCTGGAGGGTATCAGCCACCTTTCTGTAGAACATGTAGTGTGAAGGGGACTCAGAAAGCCTAGGAGGAGAAACACCTGAAGCTCTGTCTGGGGAGATGTCCAGGTCAATAGGCACATCCAGACTTTCACCATCACCATAATCATCCTCATACTCTCCCTCCTCCTCAAACTCCGGTTCATAAAATTCTTCCAAGGTATAATCCGGAACGGGGGAACCGACCGAACCGAGCCCCTGCCAGATGGTGCTGGTTCAGTCGGAACCGATCGAAGCAATTCCATAATCCTAATCACTTTGGCTATTTCATGAGTGGTCGGAGTATGAGATTCTGGATCCGAACCGATCGATTTGTCTTTTCTTTTTCTTTTTGTCGGAACCGATTCCTCGGAATCGGCTCTCCTTTTGCTCGAAGAAGTATCGCCCTGGTCAGAGGGCACTCCTTCTGCTTCGCTCAGAAACCGAACCAGGCTGGAACCGACTGAAAACCAACACTTCAATCGACTTTGAACCGAGCAGCAGGAGAAATCTCCAAAGTGACTGTTGAGTGAGGCGGAGTAAAGAATCTGACGGTTGCAGTTCAAATAATAACAGGCAGAGGCTTCGACCGAGCTCGTGATGAACATTCTATGCCAGGCATAGAAAAGTTAACCCTATGTTCTCCGGGGCAGTTGAAAGGCAGGACCTAACTGCAATTGTCAGAATACAGCAAGACTTCATGTTGTTTGAATATCAAGTATTTGAGAATGTTCATTGACCAGGAAATCTTTTTCAGGAAACACACAGACCTCCTAACAACAATAGTAAACCAAAAACATGGGCTCCTGTACGGACTAAGCTCCTACCTGACTAAAGAAACCAGGATTGCAGTCAGCAACAGGACTATCATTCCCATCTTGTTCTAAGGTGCAACAATGCTGCAAGGACTGAGGGCAACGGAACATGCACATCTGAGTACACTGTACCACAGAATCGTCCGTTTCGCCGCCGTGGCGCAAAGAATGGAGCACCACTGCGATGTACTACAAGCGTTAAACTGGCCACCCCTTGAAGCAAAACTCGCCTATCCCTCCCTGTGCTTAGCTTTCAAATTACAGCAACCTGATGCTCCACTGAGCCTGAGGCATCTACTAGCCCCAAAAGCAAACAGGAGGGAGCTCAGGTCGGCTGAACGCTAGCTACTAGAACCTCGAAGAGCCAGATCAACTATGGGACAATGGTCACCTAGAATAACCCTCCCCAAACTGTGGAACAATCTCTTGAAAGAGCTCCAGGACTGTACCTCTCTTGAGGGGTACAAGAAAGTGTTAAAACTACACCTAAGCAGTGGGTCTCATTGCAGGTGCTGCAACCCACAAAGGCACCTCTGCTAAAGGGGGATGCCTCATGTAAAAACAGACAAAAAGGGAGGGACGAACAGTAAGGAAGGACATAATGTACTGAACTGCATTTACGTCTACTGTCTACTTATGAATGTGTGTAACTAACAAGGTTGTTTGTACGTAAATTCGCCTATGTCAGCTGTAGTAATGTCAATCTCTTCGACACAAATGCATGACCAATGTGCCATATACTGTAGTACAATCAAACGCATTGGTTTTCTTTTCTCCTCTAGGTACATGTAACTGATCCCAGGTTACCCCTGAAAAAGGGACTGTCAGAGTCTGAGTGGGCCTATCCGGTTACCAAAATTTAAATAAATAAATAAATAAAAGTTCTCCCTTGGCTAATGCCTTCCTGTTCTCCTACCCTAATTTCCTGCCCTCGTTTTCTTCTGGTTCAATATTCTGTACACCACTTCAATCCTAATTTTTTTACCCATCCACTGTCAGTTGCACCCATGCTGCCTCTGTTCTGTTCCCACCCCAAACCCCCAGAGTAGTATCTGCCATGGCCTCTATAGCTTCTTTAATGTACAGTGCCAGCCTCCTCCCTGTCTATCTGTCTCTCCTGCAGAGTAAGTGGTCTGGTACTGCAAGAGACATGGAAAGAAATGCACTTTGCATTAGCACTCTGTTTTTGAACCTCAGGGAAGGTTTTTGTAGGCAAACACAACAATCTTTTCAGCAATTACAAATGAGTTATTTGGCATTACCACCCACAACTGTTGGTGGCGCCATTTGTTGTGAGGGACATCACGCTAAGTAGACTATTTAAAATGTGAGTAACTGGGGTCAGCAGTTCTTAGCAGTGAGGAGCTGGCCAGTCCCAGGAACTCTTTAAAGTGATAAAAATAAAGTATTTCCAAACTACAGTTATTCTAATTTTTTTGCTTATAAGCACCACTTCATCAGTTTTATCAAAATGATCTAGCTCTGCTAAGAAAGTGATCTCCTTAACAGCAGTTGTTGGTAAAACATGCTGCTTTCACATGGCTCTCAGGATGTGTGTAACACACTCCTAAAAGGGGGTTTACTTTAGGTTCTCTCTGGAGCACCGCTCCTTCACCTCAGTCATGGTCCAGACTGTTGCTGTGGGACCCGGGACTGAACTGGACAGTGCTATTTATTTTGTGGGCTTCTGCAGTGCCCTTCTCACTGTGGCCAGCGCACCACCAACTCTCTTCGCTCACTCAGCCCCTGGACTGCCTTTAGGGGCAGGGGGCCCACAGCAAGGAGTCTGCTCAGTTTCAAGGAGCTCTCTAAGCTGCACAAATTGCAAAACAACTAAATTAGTACATCCTGTCTCTGTGAAACTGACATCAATTTGGAGCTCAGCTCTGCAAAACAACTAAATTAGTACATCCTGTCCCTGTGAAACTGACATCAGTTTGGAGCTCATCTCTGCAAAACAGCTCGGAACTGCAAGCTGGCTCAGGGGTTGTATATATGCTTTCCCCCTGGAACTGAAAGTCACTGAGAGACAGGAGTTTAGCATAATGAATAATGCATGAGATGCTAGCCACTATTTAATCCCTGGATTTCTGCACAAGAGAACGAGCCATGTGCAATACAGCAGACTGGTCCGAGAAAAATCTCTGAGGAGAGGAGAGTGTTTGTGAATAGTTCCCAATTGCTATTCCTGTCTGACTAAAAGGTTTGTCTAAAACAGACTCAAGATGCAGCTTGAGTTGCTCTGTATCTAGGGAAGTGGTGATCCACTGCCTTTTGTTGCTGTTAGGATTTTATCTTGACTGGGGATCAAACCAGCTGAGGTCCCAAGTGACTGCCCGCCTGTCGGGGCGGGTGAAGGCAAGTCCACTAGTGGAGTGAAAAAGGATCATCATTGTCCGGAGCATCATGGCCTGCACCCTTCACCACTGGCAGCAAGTTGGGTCCACCACACCCGTAACCAGCTTACAGAACAGAGCTCCCATCATGTAAAGTCATCATGACCTGCACCCTTTGCCACTGGAAAGATGCTGGATCCACCACACCTGTATCCAACCTGCAGAAAAGACCATCCATCCATCATCTGGCTTAGCAGGAGAGACGTCCCCAAAAAAACAGCAGCAGCCTGTCATCTATCATATTCTGTTCTCTGTATATTCCTAAATGAGCTACCCACTGTCTGTTCTCTACTGCATCCATTCATATGTACACTGATGATACAGTTCTTTTTGCTTCTGGCTCCTCTCCCCATGTCCTTACCTCCAGACTTCAGTCAGATTTTGACAGCATTTAGCATTGATTCAAAGCAAACCAGTTGTCTCTTAATGCTAAAAAGAAAAAAATACTCACCTTAGTAATGTTGTTTCTTCTAATGGAGTCTTGCTATATTATAGACATTAGCAGTTTGATCCAGCTCTAGAACTGCCCCGGAGTGAAATGGTTAAAACCATTCCAAAATAGAATTTTGGCACGAGAGCAGCTCTATCTGTGTCATTTCAAACTTGAACTGTCAGATCTTTACGAGCCAAACTCACTAAGGTCTGTGTGAAGTTGTAACCTACACTAGCCAAATGGCTACCTAAATAATAACAACCATTGATGGTCCCAACACCCAAGACTCAAGTCAGGGGACCAGAAATACTAACACCATTCTAATAATATGAAAATGGAACATAAGTATAATAAAACACACACGCAGCACATACACACCCCCAAAGTCCCAAAGGGGACAAAATGCTAACAGGACATAAGTAGTGCCCACACTAAGTTGCCCGCACCCCACAAGTAGAGGTTCTGAGAGGGGCAGGTTAGGGGTCTATAATATAGCAAGACTCCATTAGAAGAAACAACATTACTAAGGTGAGTAATTTTTCTTCAAACAACATGAAGTCTTGCTATATTATAGACATTAGCAGAATACACAGCAGTACCTCCATGGAGGAGGCAGAACCTACTTAGGGAATAGGCTCTGAAGAACAGCTGTGCCAAAGCCGAGCATCTCTCTCTGGCCTGGACATCCAGGGAGTAATGCTTGGTAAAAGTGTGTACCGTTTTCCAAGTAGCAGCCTGGCAAATCTCTAATAAAGGGATATCTCTGGCAGCAGCTAGAGACGCAGCTGTACCCCTGGTAGAATGAGCCCTCAAACCGGGGGCTCTGCCCACTTTCTGATAACAAAATTGGATACAAGAGACAATCCACCTGGCTATTGATCTCTTAGTAGCAGGTTTGCCTTTCCCAACTTCACCATAGGTAAGGAAAAGTTGGAGGGATTCGAACCTGTGACCTTTAGTGCGCTCTATATAATAACTAAGAGCTCTCTTAACATCCAGGCTGTGCAACCTCCTCTCACCCGAAGAGGGTGATCAGTGAAAAATACTGGAAGGAGATAGATTGATTAAGATGGAAATCTGAAACCACCTTAGACAAAAACTTCCTATTAGTCCTAAGGACTACCTTATCCCTGTGGAAAGAAATAAGTCAGTCTCCACTGACAAGGCTTCAATTCACTTATGCGTCTGGCAGAAGTGATAGCCACTAGAAAACAGTTTTCCAAGTTAGGTACTTAAGCTCTGCAGAAGACAGAGGTTCAAAGGGATTGCATTAACTGGGCAATGCAAACATTAAGGTCCCAAGCAGGGGCGGTTCCCGAAAGGAGGATTAGTATGGAGTAATCCTTAAAAAACTTGAAACACAGGATGAGAGGAAAGAGGATGACTTTCCTGTTGACACAAAAGCAGACACAGCTGCCAAATGAACTCTCAGGTAGCTGGTCTGAGAACCAAGGAATTAAGATGTACCATGTAATCTAACAAAATGGGCAATTCAGCAGATTCTGGAAATATTTTCCCAGCACACCAAGTGGAAAACCTTTTCCATTTAGAACTATAAGTAGCTCTAGTGGAAGGCTTTCTGGAAGCCTTTAGATCTCAAGAACACCCTGAGAGAGGTGTAAATCAGCAAACTCTAACTCCCCAAGAGCCAGGCCTTGAGGTTGAGGATTTGAGGTCCGATACCAAACCCTTCCCTGGGCACAAGTCAACAGATTGTGATTCCTGGGGAGGCACAGGGGAAGATGGACTGTCAGAGACAGAAGGAGTGGGTACCAGGGCTGCCTGGCCCAATCCGGGGCAATCAGAATCACCCTGCAAGGCTGAGATCTGATTTTGACTAGTACTTTGAATAGGAGAGGAAAGGGGAAGAAGAACTTCCTCCCAATCCAGAAGAAGGGCATCCAGGGAACTGAGCCCAGCACTGGAGGCCTGCAACAGAACAGAGGAAGTTTGTGATTGTCTGGGGCTGCAAAAGATCTATCTGAGGGATGCCCCACCTGGCAAAAACTATCCCCAGCACTTGAGGATCCAGGGACCATTCGTGATGGCCCTGGAAATCCTGCTGAGGGCATCCGCTAGACATTGTCCTTCCCTGGAAGATGAACTGCTATGAGGGAAGTGTTCAGGGAATAGGCCAGAGACCACAACTTCATTGCCTCGGTGCACAAGGCCGAAGACCGAGTGCCCCTGCTTGTTGATGTACCACATTGTTGTGGTGTTGTCTGTTCTGACTTGTATCACCTTGTCATGGACAGATGCAGAAAAGCTTGAAGAGCTAAAAAGACAGCTCTGCGTTCCAGCAAATTGATGTGGAGCAGAGATTCCTGGGGGGACCAAACTCCCTGAGTGGAAAGGTCGCCCATGTGGGCTCCCCAACCCAGAAGGAAACATCTGTAGTGAGAGTCAAGTCGTGAGAAGGGAAATGAAGGGACCCCCGCTCTTAATTGCTCTGATCCTGCCACCACTGGAGAGCTAGGATCAAGGTTCGAGTCACTGGGACCAACTTGAAAGGGGTCTCTCTCTGAGACCAAAAGGTTCTCAAGTGAAACTGAATGTCTCTCATCTGAAATCTGGCTCCCTGCACAACAGCTGTGATGCAGCCATGTGCCCCAGGAGCTGCAGAAAGTGTCTTGCTGGTCGAGAGACCTGCAGAGTGAAGGAAGAGGCCAGAGCCACTAAATTCCTTACCCTTTCTGGGGGAAGAAAGGCTCTGGCTAGCTTTGTGTCCAATTCTGCCCCTATAAAGGTGAGTACCTGGACTGGTTCCAGAACTGACTTTGGTAGGTTTAGCAGAAAACCCAGGGAGGTAAGAAGCTGCTGGGTGACCTGCAGGTGAGATTTTACCTGTTCTGGGGACTGGCCTACAATGAGCCAGTCGTCTAGATAGGAGAAAAACAGCAATCCTCTGCCTCCTTAAGGGGCCACTGCCACTGCTAGACATTTTGTGAATACCCTTGGAGCAGAGGTAAGGTCAAGGGCATTGTTTGAACTGGTAACTGACCTGAGGGCAGTTCAATCTGAGGTACTTTCATGGGATCTTCTGATTAGGACATGGAATAGCATCCTTGAGGTCCAGGGAGGCTAGCCAGTCCCCTGGCCTTAGGAAGGTAAAATCATTGCCAGAGTTACCATTTTGAACTTTGGTTTCAAAAGATGCTTGTTCAGATATCTGAGATCTAAAATGGGCCGCCATTCTCCTGTCTTTTTGGTAAGGGAAGTATCTGAATACAGACCCCTGCCCTGATGCAGGAGGAACCCTTTACTGCTCTGAGAGCTAACAGGGATGAGACCTCTGTTTCCAGAGCGAGGGTCTCTGAAGCACTTGCAGGTAGAAAAAGTCTGCTTCTCAACTTGGGAAACTTTTTGAAGCTGAGAACCAGACCCTGGCTTACTACTTCCAGAACCCACTTGTCTGAGGTTAAAGAAGCCCAATTCTGACTGAAGTAAGCCAGCCTGCCCCCCCACTGGTACAGGAGAATCGGCCCTGGGCACCCCATCAGGGTGCCTGTTTCTCAGGAGCTTTAGGCTGGGGGGTGGGAGCAGGTCTGCCCACCCCTCGTCTGCCCCTGCCTCTGAAGAAGCCCTTCTGAGCAAAGGCAGAGGAGGCCTGAGTCTGGTAGAGAGGCCTGAAAGGCCTCACCCCTGGGGCATGCCTTTGAGGAGTGGCTTGCCACCCTAGCCTGGGCACTCTTGTAAGTAGTCCCATATTCATCCATATATCTCATGTAATTCTCTGTCTGCTCTCCAAACAGAGAATTTCCCACCACAGGAAAATCCATAGCCTTAGTCTGGGTATCCTGTGACAAACTAGTACACCTGAGCCAGGCCAACCTACAGCTACAGATGTGGCCATGACCCTAGAGGAAACATCATTAACATCCACAGCAGCATGAAACTTAACCTTAGAGGCTTCAATGCCATCAGCAGCCACCTGTTCTAGTTCACTAGCCAGCTGGCTATGGGCCTGTTTGGCCAATTGCATAACAGTATCCCATCTAGATTTCTGATACCTAGCTACATAAGCCATATAATTTGCTTGCCTGAGTCCCAGAGAGGCTGCCATATACCGTTTTTTTGCCATGGCATCAATCTTCCTGGAATCCTTGTCAGAAGGATGTGAAGCCAAGGGAATATTAGCTTTATCACAGGCAGCAGCCTGAACTACCCCAACATGACTGCATTGCTGAGAAAGGAATTCTGTATCAGGGCCTGACAATGTATACCTTCTGTCCATCTTTTTATCTACAGGAGGCACAGAATTAGGAGCTTTTAAAATTTTAATTGTTTGTTTCCTAAAAGACTTATGTAAAGGAATAGACAATCTCCTAGACTCTGGAATATCCATCATTTCTACAAAATCAGGCTCCTCTTGCTCATCCACAGCCTCTTCTAAAGGAAGCTGAGGGTTTCAGCAACTTTTATAAAACATAAAATGAGATGGGGACTCAGACAGCATAGGGGAGATTCTAAAGGTCTGTCTGGGAGATGTCCGTTCAATGGGCACACCCAGACCTTCCCAGCCACATTCATACTGTTCATAATCCTCCTCACCCTCCTCTGGTTCATAAAATTCCTCAATATCATAATCCTGAACCACTGGGACCGGACAAACCGACCTTTACCAGATAGTGGTGGTTTGGACGGACCCTGAGACAGTGACTGGACAATTTGTATGGCTTTTTTATCTCTGCAGCAGTTGGAGAAGGAATTTTGACCCAGACCTGCTGATTTTCTTGTCTTTACTGGAATTGGTTCCTCAGAACCAGCTTTTCTTTGCCCGAGGAAGTCTGGCCCTGGTCAGAGGGCATTCTCCTCTGGTTCGGTTGGCACCGAACCGGCTGGCCATCCGGGTCAGCGGACTTTTGGCTCTCGCTCCTGAGCCTGCCCAATCTTTTTTCCAGGGTGGCTGCAGGGAAATTCTTACATACCTGGCAGTCTGACTGAGGTGGTCAAACCTCAGACAATAAACATGTGGTGTGGGTCAGCCTTGGCAAAGACTTCCCCACAAACATCACAGTGTTGAAACCCAGTGGGCCCGGTTTTCTTTTGGTTTCTCAGACATAATGCCAGCCTAACCAAAAACTTGCCCTTTAACGGCAGTGCCAGGTAAGACACCCTTATCGGTTCCTAACCGTGTCTGCGGGTATTGGAAAAACGTGTATAAATCCGTTTTTTAGAACCGATAAGAACCGGGAACTGCACTTCTAAAATAGTAACTTTTAGTTTTAAATGAGTTTTAAACCCACTGATCGGTTCAAAACCGAACCAATAACACAAGTTCCACACAGACAAAACCTTCATTTACTTACGGTTTACCACAGATAGAGCTTGAACGAGCGGTTTTGCGGTTAAATAAAACTATTCTCGTTAAATCCAACCGAGAAACACTTTTAAAACCGAAATGAACCGAGCAGAAGGAGAAATCTCCGAGCGTACTGTTCACTGAGGCGGAGTAAAGAATCTAACAGTTCAAGTTTGAAATGACAGATAGAGCTGCTCTCGTTCCAAAATTCTATTTTGGAATGGTTTTAACCATTTCACTCCGGGGCAGTTCTAGAGCTGGATCAAACTGCTAATGTCTATAATATAGCAAGACTTCATGTTGTTTGAAAAACAGTTTCTATGAAATCTGGTACCGATCAGAGGATTACCAAACTTAGTTCTCCTCCCTTATTTAAAACCCTTGATGGTTCTATTTTTTTTTTTTTTTTTTTTTTTGTTGACCGGGTAAGTGCACTAGACAAATCCTGCCTATTTTCAGGCACGACCCGAGGGAGGGGGATACAGATGAATGCCAACTGACCTTGAACCAGATTAAGCTGTATTCTTGAGGATGTCTCCTCCCTTAAGTACCCTGGGGTCTCCCTTGACCGACATCTTGATTTTTCTCTGTACACATTGATGCAATTCACCATAAGCTTCTTCCTAAGCTTGGTGCTTTGTACAGGAACAAAGTGTGTATTCTGCTCCCTGCCTGCCGAGAAATTGTGCTAAAAAAGATCCTTCCAGTTTTTGACTACAGTGACTTAGTCTACTGTAGTGCACCTAAAACCTCCCTTGCCAGACTGGACCCCCGTCTTCATTCTTTCTGCCGCTTTGCATTAGATTGCCCCTATCGTACTCATCACTACTCAGCTCTTTTTTTCCTTCTCTTGATGCTAGTCGCCTTTCCCATTGTCTCTCTTTTTTTGTCCAAATTTTGGTTTGGCACCCTTCCCTCTTATCTCAAATCCCTTTTTTCCCCTCATCCTTCTTCCTCCTACCCTCTTCGCAACAATACTTTCCATTTTTTTAATATTCCTCCTGCAAAATCTACTGTTGGTCAATCTGCCTTTTCTTACTACTTTCCTAAACTGTGGTCCCCCCCCTTCCCTTTCTATTTATTCTGCCTCTTCTTCCACCTCCCTAAAGTCTCTTCTTTCTGATTTTTGTCATCCTACTTACAATTACAACTGCCTTTGATCCACCCTCCTTTCTCTAGCCTTGCCCTTTCCTGCTATTCCATTTTTGTTTTATTCTTGTATATACTGACAGTGTTTTAATTCTCTAGTTGTGCCTTCATTTATTCTTTGCCTTACATTCTTGTTTCTGCTTGTACTACCTATATTGAATTCAATCTTATTATACTGTTAGATATCTCCCCCTCCTCTCTCCCCCATGACTCATCTGGAAACAAGCTTTTATCAGCTCAGTATGTACTTCCTGGTTAAACTTTTAAAAAAATAGGGGATATGTGATGGGCTGCTGTGGGATACACCATTTATTTGAACGAGCAGTGTGTGACCTCGGTTGACCTCATGAGTGGCGGAGCCTGAGTGAGGTCCCGAGGTCACACTGCGAAAGTTCAAAGAATAAGCAGATTCTCAGCCTAATACATGTGCGATGGTAAATGGGCTGTGTTTGTATTTTTTTATTTTTTAAATTTGTTTATGTTTTAGATGGGGACTATTTGTGATTCGGTTCGTTGTTGTGGTGGAATTTTACTTTGGCAGTGATTAGGTGATGTGTAAATTTTGATTGGTTGTTTTTGTAAATGGAGGTGGTTGTGGGCTTTCATTGGGTGGTTGGAGCGTGGGGAATGTGTTTGGATTGGCGGAAGGCATTACGTAATGTTTGTGGGTGGGGTTTGATTTTCATGCCTCAGTTTTGGTTCAGTTGGCGTGGAGGCGTCGAAAGGGACCGTTGGCCTGTGGATTCAACATTCAGAATACCGATCAGTTTTACAGCAGGGAAGGTGGGATACAGTAGCTTGGGAAAGAAGTGTGGTGGCAGTGGAGATACGGATGGGTCATCGGTTGTTTGAGAAGGAGTGGATTTGGTCTGTGGAATTGGGGCATGAAGAGCCCGAAGATGTTTCATTTGGGAATTTTTTTTTTGTGTGAATGAGAGGGACATGGACTAGTGAGGAAGCGAGCAAACGAGCCAGCAGCTAGTCATGGAAAAGGAGTCTGGAAAAAAAAAAGAAAAAGTTTAGCAGAAGATGTGGGTGAAAGGAATAGAAAAGGTACTGCTGTTTTTATTGCTTGGAGCTGGGGAACTGTGTGGAGGCACTGAGGGGTGAGGACAAGTGCGGTGGGAATGAATATTTTTTGAACAGCTGTGTTACAGTTTGAATGGATCGTGAGAGGAATGGTATGGGGGGAGGCAGTTGCTGATGGTCTAGTTTCGGCAGGAGGGGAATGACTGATGGCAAGGTGTGGGATAAACGGTGGTTGATTGATGGCAGGGTGTGGGATAAATATTAGAATCACCGTTTATCCCACGGCAGTAAGAATAAATGAATTTATTCCACTGTTTATCTGCCTACATACATTGCATGAATAAATAAATCTAAAGGTCATGAATACTGGTTTTAACCCTCAGAACGTATTATTCCCTATTGATTAGCTAGCTAGCTAAATACTTTCTGGGCATTCCTGTTTGACCTTAAAATCAAGCCCAGAGCTACAGCTTACAGCTAGGAGCAACTGTTTTATTGTCCATCCCACTGTGCAATTTGCCAGTCTGCAGCTGCAGTCAGCAACTGAATTTACACAGTAGTGCACCAAGGTCCAAACTTCACAGGCCTGTAACTCTGCATCTGTGTGCACACTCGAACTGTAATTGGGAGCTTTCAGAGGGACTGTGGGGTTAACTGGTGCATTAGTAGGGGGAGAGGTGCTGAGACATGCCTTATGGTGGGGGTGAATGCAAACTTATTTGTGCCTTGGCTTCCCTTGTCCTCTACCTTGTTCTCCAGCCCCAGAATAAATCCACTGGTTATTGATTTGCAACTGCTGACATATTTTGCCATTATTGCCTTGCTGTTTATTTACATGTTTAGAGTTATAAGTGGGGAGGGGACTGTTTTATTGTGTTCCCTGTCACATAGGGTGAGGGTTGTACTTATTTCCTGTTGGGAAACAACCTGGTAGTGCTCTGCCTTACAGATCCACATAAGTGGAGGCACCATGCCATTTTCCAGACCCAGTTCTAACCATAAACCCAGGTGTCATTTACACAAATGCATAGCAGACTTTGCCCTTTACCATCTCTAGGCTCAGTCAGCACACCTTGTGGGTTGGGGGTGGTTCCATGTGTTTTCCACTTCAGTAGATTACACCTGGCTCTTCACAAGTAATTTGGTCACAGATATTTTCTTCCTTATCCAATATATTTATTCAACTACGGACACAAGGACAAAAAGAACTAGCACCAGGAAACAGTGGTGGTGCTCACCAATAAGAAAAAAGTAAAGCACCTGTCACAGGACAAAATCCACAGGATGGAAAAGAGTTTTTTAATGCCATCCCTTTATTTAAAAGGAGCACATAGCTCAACAGCATGACAGAGCTTCAAGGAAAAAGGACTAATGTTTTGCAAGTCTAACCCCTAGATGATGCTATCCTAAGGGCTACTACTCCGCCTGCTTGGCTAGTAGCAGGTTAAGGGGCCTGAGTTCTGAAACGGGTGCCTCCACCGGGAGGTAAGGGTTGGTAGTGGTCAAACTAATCCTGGCACAGCCCTCTGGGACACTGTAACCCCTCTTTCCCTCTAGTGGCCTGAACACTGTACAATAATCACTTTCACAATACCCCTGGTACACCACAAAAGTACCCACACTGTTTGCACTTACCACCAGGGCTGGTTCCTCTGGCTCGACCCTGGGGACCCCCTGTAAAACAAGGTTATGCACAGCAAATAGCAACAGTACAGTACTTTGAGCACAAACTGGAACCGCAGTCAGATTACATGCAGAAAAAGTTAGATCTGATTTATTCAGGGGACTTGAACAAGGAAGGGGCAAAATCAGGTTAATTAGCTTAAAGGTTATATCAATCAAGCAGTTATGCATGTGCTTTGAGTCCCCCCACACAGTCACACCTCTGGGTACCCAGGTGGAGAAGAGAAGGGCTAGCCAGGACTGTTGCCCGGGGTTGCAGCTGGTTGGGGCCCTGTGATGGAAAACACAAGATGTACGGTACACAATATTTGTAATCCGGAGCCAGAGGGCTCAGTTCGTAAAGGAAACGAAACAACAAGACAATCAGATGACACACTCAGATTAAGCTGTTGTTGAAGGGAGCGACCCTGGTATTTACTCATGATACACACTCAGATTACTTATGCTGCAATCAGGCAGCTCTTAAAGAGACAGTACACAGAGGCTATACAGGCTCTGGTAATCACATTTAAACTGCTAAAACGAAGGACACCAGCCTGGCAGTGAGCATTTAGGCAAGCTCAAGAAAGACTTTTTGGGAACCCCCATTTGTAGGGAGGTTACACCCTTCCCTGCCTGGGAAAACTTGGCATCCATATCAAGTCTGTACCTTCATAACATTGAAAATGCAACATATACAAGACATTTATACCATTAGCGTGGTATACAAGTACTATCTGATTCATCAATTGGCATAACTTGTCACTTTACTATACATTTCAATGTACTTCACTATATCATTTCCATTCTGACAATACATTATGCATATTTCACACAGGTAAATTGAACATTACTATACAGAATCATGTAATAACTTATTGTATTCTAAACAATACAAGAGGGGGCCCTTCCCTATCAGCTAACTTGGGGCTGGATGGGGCACCATGGTGAGAGGGCAGAACAAGTAACCTGGAATGGGCTGTCAAGCTCAATTTGGGCAGTGAACTCTGAGAGACATAAACACCTTTGTGGACTACATTGAGAGGCAAATCCACTGGCCTCCCGGGGAAATCGTAACTGAAGTGCACCACTGGCTTGACAGCTTGGCCATTTTTTCTGGGGTGAACAACCACAGTCTGTACTTTCAGCGATGGTCTTGGAGCTTTCGCTACTTGTGAAGGGTGCCTGTGCATGAAGGGGAATGTCCAAGCTGGAAGCACTGTCAGCCTCTTGCTCTGTAGTCTCTGTTTCTACAACAATTGGCTCATTTTGAAGACACTCTGGCACTGAAGGGGGGTTGTCAGCACTCTCATAGTGTTCCTCAAGTTCTGGCATGTCACCAGAAAGACTCATACCATCAGCCTCTCCTTCAGGCAAATCATACAGTTCCACGATATACAAAGACTCAGCAGCCTCAGAAGTGATACTTTGCACTTCACCTTCAGGGAGCATTGGCTCCAAGGATGATGCCGGGGCATTAAGCAGTCCAGAAGGCCCAGCTTCATCCCCATAATTCAACATAGGATTTCCCACAAAACAACTGACTCAGTTCATATGAGGATTAATAGGCATTATCACACTCACTGTCATCCGAGTTAGACTGGCAGTCACTATCATTCTGGGCCTGCTGCGGGGGAAGTCTTAAATTGGAAACCACGGGGGCAGGCTGACTCTTTTTCTTTCTTGCAGCAGCACAAGTCACTGGCCAGGGAAATCAATCTCGGTGGGTTCAGCCTCAATTATAACTTGACCCATGGGTAGCAAGTGGTTACAGTGCATGGTTTTGACAGCTTTGGAGTTATTCTCTGGGGGCGCACTTTGTACACTGGCAAATCATCCAACTTTCCAACTATGATATGGGGAAGATGGTGCCATCGATCAGCAATTTTGTGTTTACCATGCAATCCTAAATTTTGCAACAACACACGGTCTCCAGGCCTAAGCTCTTGAGCCTTTACTTTTCTATCATGTCTCTCTTTGTTGGCTAGATTTCTTTTGGCTGCCATTGTCTGGGCCAGTTGATAGGCATGGTTCAATTGAGCTTTCAGTTTTTGTACATATTACAGGTAATCTTTGGCGCTGACCCCATCGGGAGAAACTCCAAAACAGGCATCAACAGTCAACCAGGCCTCTCTCCCGAACATGAGGTGGTAGGGAGAGAACCCAGTAGCATAATTCTTTGTGCAACTGTATGCGTGTACCAAGGTGCTAATCTGCTGGCTCCATTTATGCTTATCTTTTGGGTGGAGGGTGCCTAGCATGTCTAGTAGGGTGGTTAAAGGGCTTGTTTGAGGATCTCTCATGGGCTTACACGGGTGGTTCTTGACTTCGCACCTCCCATAGAGAGAGCATTTCTTTGATTAGCTGACTCTCAAAGTACCGCCCTGATCAGAGTGAATTCATTGGGGACCATAGTGGGACGAAGAAATTGTCCACTAGCACCTTGGCCATGGTAGATGCTTTTTGATCTTTGTTGGGAAAAGCTTGTGCATACCATGTGAAATGGTCCGTAACTACTAACACATTGCCAATGTTTCGCTTATCAGGCTCTAAACTCAAGAAGTCTATGCAGACTAGTTCCATTGGGGTGCTGGTAGTAATGTTGTCAAGGAGGGCAGCCCTCTGAGGCAAGGCTTTTCTCTGCAGGCAGTGGATACAAGTCCTTACATAGTGCTCAACATCGGCCCCCATCTTAGGCCAGTAGAATCGAGATCGTACTAGGTCAAGGGTCTGGTCAATACCGAGGTGGCCCATATGATTGTGGAGGGACCCGAGTACCAAATCTTTGAAGGCTGTGGGCAGGACCAATTGTTGCTTGTCTATTTGGCCACCCCAAACTACAATCTCTCTATACAACAGCTGATTAAGCAGCTTCAACCTGGGGCCTTCTTTAACAATAAAGTGGTTCGCAGATCAGAGGAACGCAACTTGGACACATCTTTTCCTGCACGAAGGGTGTCAACTGCTGGCTGAATTATAGGATCTCAGGATTGAGCCCACTGAATGCTGTCATTGTCAAACTGAGGTAGTGCACTAATATCTAGAGCAGAGAAGTGGCAATACGCAGCTGGTATGCAGGTGTCAGAGGGGCCCAAGCAATCTACTAAGCAGTCTGCTGTGTCTGTAGACATCTGTTCATTTCTATCAAACTTTTAGCACAGTGCTCGGATGTCAGGTTTAGACAGCCTGACCCAGTCACTCTTGGAAATGGGCCTCCGAGATAGGGCGTCAAATATGATTCAGGCCTGGTCTGTATTCGACAGCATAATCATATGCTGACAATGCTGAAAGCCACCGGTGCCCTGTGTCGTCTAACTTAGCTGAAGTCTGTACATAGGTCAATGGGTTATTGTCAGTCCTCACCAATATTTTTGCCCCATAGAGGAAATCATGAAACTGGTCAACAATGGCCCATTTTAATGCAAGGAACTCCAACTTGTGCACAGGGTAGTTTCTCCCTGACGGGGTCAAGCTCCTACTGGTGAATGCCACTGTTCTCAAACTATCCTCATGGTCTTGATACAGTACAGCTCCTAGACCCTGCAGACTGGCATCAGTATGCAGCACTTAGGGTTTGGTGGGATCAGCATAAGTGAGGATGGGGGCATGGGTGAGCTGGTATATAACTTTATGGAAAGCTGCTTCACAGTCAGGTGTCCAACGGGACCCGTAAAGTTCACCTGGGCAGAAATATGCTTTGTCTGGTTCTTTGACGGACCCTTTTTTGTATTTCCAGGAGGGTAACCCTGGGTAAGATTCAAGAGTGGCCGAATCACTTTGGAATAGTCCTTTATGAACCGGCAGTAGTAGCCACAGTATCCCAGGAAACGTTGTAGTTCTTTCAAATTGTGGGGCTGGGGCCAAGTAGTCAAGGTTTCAACTTTACTAGGATCAGTCTCTATCCCCTCTGTAGACACTATGTGCCCCACATACTTCAGAGAGGTTTGGAAAAACTGGCACTTGTTGATGGACAGCTTGAGGCCGAAATCTTCCAGCTGACCTACTACCTTGAACAGTCAACTCTCATGTTCCTCTAGGGAGCTCCCAAACACAATGACATCGTCCAAGTACACCAGGCATCCTAGCAAATTCATGTCTCCCACTGCTTGTTCCATCAGTCACTGGAAGGTGGCTGGGGCGCCCAATATCCCCTGTGGCATTCTCAGGAATTTGTAGAACCCCAAAGGACAGAGGAAGGCAGTCTTCTCACGGTCCTCTGGAGCCATCGGAATCTGGTAATATCCACTGCGAAGATCCAATACAGAGAACCATTTGCTCCCATTCAAACAATCCAGGGCATCTTGTATACGGGGCATGGTGTTCTGATCGGGGATGGTCCACCGATTCAGAGTTCGATAATCAACACACATTCTCACAGATCCATTCTTTTATGCACAACCACAATGGGAGAAGCATATGGGCTCCTGGATTCTTGTATCACACCAGCTGCAGCATTTCCTGCAAGTGTCTTCTCACATCATCTATGTCTGCAGGGGCTAGCGTCAAGACCTCTTGAAATGGTCGCCATTGTGCAGGCGATGTGATGCTTCTGCACCCTGGACACATCCCACGCCCCATTCCTTCAACGAAAACACTTGATCTCTCTGGGCAAGTTTCTGGCTAATTCTAGTCTTCCATTCAGCTGCAATGGAATCACCAAAATCAAACAAGTCGGAGTCACTCTATCTGTCTTGCCAGGGTGTTGTTGTTGGGCAACACTGCAGTGTTCATGCGAGTGTACCGTAGTTAGGTGCATCCTCCTGTTCACCCGGATCTCCCGATCTGACACATTATGAATCTGGACCATCACTCGTCATGCATAGGCATGAGCACGAGCTGGCAAGATGCTGGGCTAAACCAATAATCCTTCCAGCAATTTTCCATCACCTGGCGTGTCCAACATCAGTATTTTGTTCTTGACATCTTTGCAGAGGCAGACCTTCCCTTGAATGGTACACTGGGCGTTAGAGGCCAGTACCATTGAATCAGGATCCTTCTTCCACATGACCCCTACCGGTTCATCCTGGTCCACTCCCTTGGGGTTCTGTTGCAAATCATAGGCCCTCTTGATCAGAGCGGGAATTCTTAGAGCCCTCCCAGTCTGTCGCCCTTGTTTCTCGCGGCAGAGTTGTGCCAGTCTCCCAAACATATGGGCGTTGGTCTCAATTAACAGGGGAACCCCATCATACAGTCCAGTAGGGGGACACACTAAGGCCAGTGTCTCGACTTGCTCCTCTACACCAGTTACAGCTGCAGGAAATGACAACCAGAGGCAGCCATATCCTAGGTAGGGATAAGACTTGTCACTCAGCCCCCACACATGTAGACCTTCCAGGGATTGTAAGGGCACAGCAGATAAGTGTATGTCATATCAGTCCTTAAATACAATGGTCACTTGCAACCCACTGTCCAGCACAGCCCGAGTAGGAATACCATTCACAGTCACAGTAGTCTCCATTGAAGGGCCCACTATTTTGGACCAGTCTGGAGGGACAGCAGCAGGGGCCTGGACAGATGATTTAGCCACATAGAGATTTGAGTTACTACTTCTTGAACCTTCACTGCGGTCATTTTGGGCACTCCTCGACTGCTGATTCGTTCTCCAAAGCTCTCCTTGAAGCCTGTATACAACTTTATCTAGGTCTTTTGTGGACCTTCATTCTCTCTCTTCATGTGCCCATCCTTCCCACAATTAAGGCAAAATATGTTTTCTGGGATTTGGGGTGGCTGAGGCATCACACTGGGAACTGGGGCGGTGGTACTACCAACTGAAAACCTTGGTGCCATCTCTGTCTGCTGTGTGGTGAGCATTTGGAAACATCTCATCAATTCTCTTACTTCCATAGTCAAGGCATCAAGTTTCAAGCTGCTGTCAGCAGGAGATGCCTGGGTGGACACCCCCACCCTCATAGCAGATGCAGTTGGATAAGGCTCTGTGCCTATACTTGCAGGAGCGGCCTTCATAAAGAGACTGTTTTTTGTTTCCCCGAACTCCCTCAGCAGTTCATCCCATGGCGGCACACCCTCATTGGTCCCCACTCCGGAAGGGCCTTCCGATGCTGTGATCACTTGGATTGCGCTCACCCTACATTTACAATTCCCCTCTTCATCTTCAACCTCCCAGACTTCTTTTATCAAGTCACAATAGTCCAGTGGGTTACCCCTTCTATCTGGGAGCCTTAATTGAAGGAGCTGCAATTCAGAATGCTTTGCATGTTGCAGTATGTGCCCCAACCTCACATGGTTTAAGTCACTGGCGGCTACCCCACCTTTTAGGTAAGCCTTTTGTAGCACACTTTCCAGATGAGTAACATATGCAGACAAACTTTCCCCTGGCCATTGTTTTGTACCTTGAAATTTCCATATCAAGTTCTCCCCGACTCTATGCTCCCAAAATTGCCTTCGAGTGCAGATAGGTACTTCTGGGCAGATGCATCAGGGTTTGTGGACCTCAGAAATTTAATGGCCTCTAGGTCGGGACACTTCAAACATTCTATGATCCTTTTCCATTTCTCAGCCTCGGCACACTGCCATTCAGGTACCAAAGGGGCAACACAATCTATCCAGGTCTCCCAATCATCCTCCCCTTTGGGGGTGGGGAGGGTGCCAGAGATGATTCTCAACCTTCGGTAAGAGTCGTGACTAATGGCAGGTATAGATATAGGAGCCCACATTGGCACAGGCACAGAAGGAGGGGCAGTAATGGGTGCTGGAGCGGGAGGAGGGGTGTTGGGGAGTGAACACCCAGGTGGCAGGAATAGTTTCTTTAAGTCCTCCACAGTTTTCCCTTCCTCCAGCAACAACTTAGCAAATTTCTCCTCAAAAGCCTCAGATAGTGGGGGGGGGGGGGGCTCATTCTCCCTGGGGTCTTTACTGTCTTTACTTATCACTCTCCAAGCAGTGAGGGCTCCTTCAGGTGTGATAGTCCATGGCACTTTGGAACGGTCTACTGGATCCTTACACTCTACCAACGCCATGAAACTTTGGGCGAGCAGATTAGCCTGTTGACCCACCACCACAGGGTTTTGTAAACATTCAACCTTGGAAAGTACTCCCTCTACAGTGTCCTTATTGGTACCTAGGGGAATATCCAGGATAAGTATAGCATTTTGGGAGTCGATCTCCTGCCCAGCACACCACCCCACTAACTGGTGTACAGCCACTTCTGTTGGGGTAGCCATTTATTTTTAACAGCAATTCGCAAATTTGGCCACTAGGGGACACTAATCCCAGCGGTGAGCCTCCAAGATGTAACCCCTAGGTAGCGCTATCCCAAAGGCTACTACCCCTGCCTGCTTGGCTAGTAGCAGGTTAAGGTGCCTGAATTCTGAAACAGGTGCCTCCACCCGGAGGTAAGGGTTGTTAATGGTCAAGCTAACCTCGGCACAGCCCTCCGGGACACTGTAACCCCCTCTTTCCCCTCCAGTGGCCTGAACACTGCATAATAATCACTTTCACAATACCCCTGGCACACCACAAAAGTACCCACACTGTCTGCACTTACCACCAGGACTGGTTCCTCTGGCTCGACCCTGGGGACCCCCTGTAAAACAAGGTTATGCACAGCAAATAGCAACAGTACAGTACTTTGAGCACAAACTGGAACCATAGTCAGATTACATGTAGAAAAAGTTAGATCTGATTTATTCAGTGGACTTGAACAAGGAAGGGGCAAAATCAGGTTAATTAGATTAAAGGTTATATCAGTCAAGCAGTTATGCGTGCACTTTGAGTCTCCCCACACAGTCACACCTCTGGGTACCCAGGTGGAGAAGAGTTGGGCTAGACAGGACTGTTGCCTGGGTTTGCAGCTGGTTGGGGCCCTGTGATGGAAAACACAACATGCACAGTACACAATATTTGTAATCCGGAGCCAGAGGGCTCAGTTCGTAAAGGAAACGAAACAAGACAATCAGATGACACACTCAGATTAAGCTGTTGTTGCAGGGAGCTACCCTGGTATTTACTCATGATACCCAAGACTGGACACAGGCTGGATGAAAATCGAGACTGCAGGTGGTTGATCTGGAATGCCAGGAGAAGCAGGGCCCACATTAGTCGCAGAGGCGTCGTTCCTGTTCAAGCGTGGAGCAAGGGGCTGATCACCAGGCAGGTCTCTTGTCGATGGCTTCTCTGTGCAGTGGGTAGTCTGGCTGGGCCAGTCTGGCAAGGCCCAGACCGCATGGAGACAAATTCGGATGCAGTCCGTTTTGGGCTGGATACAGCTTACAGCAAGCAGAACACAGTTCACACAATGGGGAACTAACTCACAACCCAGAAGCATCTCATAGCACATTTACATGTACGGGAATTCTACTGTACCAGGCAAAGCACTCCCCAGTCACAATCGCAAAGCCTCTGCACACACCAGGAGCTTAGGGGTAGCTGGAACTTCTGACAGGCCGATCCCATTCAGCAAAATATTCGTTCTTCTTCAGGTTGAGCCTGGCCCACTTCAGTAGCTTACTTTAGTCACACAAACCTGGATTTAGTACAAAATAATTATCTTCTCTCCCTCTCAGGAGCAGCAGCAGCAGACATGCAAGCCAAAAACTCAGCCCTTTCACAGTTTTCCCATGCGAATCCACTCAGGATTGCTGCCCAAAAGAATGGAGTCTAGCTGTATTCTGACAAATTGTAGTGAGGTCCAACCTTCGAACTGCCCTGGAGATGAAAGAGTTAACTTTCCCTGCCAGGCATGGAACGCTGAGCTCGAGCTCGGTTGAGACTCTGTCTGTTGCTGTTTGAACTCAAACCGTTAGATCTTTATTTGAGCTAAACTCAATGAGTGTCCTGTGTGGAAGCTGTAAACCTCACACTAGCCAACTGGCTACTAAATATAATAAACAGATTTTTGGTCCCAAACAAAGACTCAAGTCAGGAAACCCCAAAAATGAAACCAACACAACACCCACTCACCCAAAGCAAAGGGTGATAAATAAAAGGTGGGGCACCTCTTGAGTGCCAACACTGCTGCCCACCCACATCCTAAAAACAAAGGTTCTGAGAGGGGAAGGGGGAGATCACACACAGCAAGACTCCATTAGAAGAAACAACATTACTAAGGTGAGTAATTTTTTCTTCAAACAACATGAAGTCTTGCTGTATTCTGACTATTGCAGACTACCAAGTAGTACCTCCATGGAGGAGGGACAGAACCTACCTAGGAAATAGGCTCTGGAGCACTGCTGTGCCAAACCGAGCATCACTCCTAGCCTGGATATCCAGAGCGTAATGCTTGGTAAAAGTGTGAACTGTTGTCCAGGTAGCTGCTTGACATATCTCTAAGACAGGAATATCCCTGTCGGCAGCCAGGGAAGCAGCTGTACCTCTGGTAGAGTGATCCCTCAGGTCTGAGGGTCGAATCCTGCCTAGTTTTTCATAGCAAAATTGAATGCAAGAGACAATCCACCTGGCAATGGATCTCTTAGTGGCAGGTTTTCCCTTACCAACCTCACCATAAGTGAGGAACAGTTGGAGGGAGTCAAACCTGTGACCCTTGGTACGGTCTATGTAGTAGCTAAGGGCCCTTTTCACATCCAAACTGTGCAGCCTCCTCTCACCAGAGGAGGAATGGTCAGTGAAGAAAACAGGAAGAGACATAGACTGGTTAAGGTGGAAGTCTGAAACCACCTTAGGTAAAAACTTCCTGTTAGTCCTGAGGACCACCTTATCTCTATGGAAAGAGATAAAATCAGGCTCCACTGACAGGGCTTGTAACTCGCGTATGCGCCTGGCAGAAGTGATGGCCACCAAGAAAACAGTTTTCCAAGTCAAGTACTTAAGCTCTGCTGAGGACAAAGGCTCAAAAGGGGGTTGCATAAGCTGAGCTATGCAAACATTAAGGTCCCAAACAGGGGCAGGGTCCCTGAATGGAGGATTGGTATGAAGCAATCCCTTGAAAAATTTAGAGAATACAGGATGAGCTGAAAGGGAAGAAGGCTTACCTGCTGAAAGAAAAGCAGAGACAGCTGCCAGATGCACTCTTAGTGTAGCTGGTCTGAGTTCCAAGCTATTAAGATGAACCATATAGTCAAGGACTGTGGGCAGGCCAGCAGACTCTGGAGAAATATGCTTCCAGAGCACCATATGGAGAATCTTTTCCATTTGGAGTTGTGGAAGTAGGAAGGCTTCCAGAAGCCTTTAGGATATCCATAACACCTTGAGAGAGGTGCAAATCAGCAAACGCTAACTCTTCAAGAGCCAGGCCTTGAGATTGAGAGATTTGAGATTCGATACCAAACCCTCCCTGAGCACAGGTTAACAGGTTGTAATTCCTGAAGAAACAGGGGAAGGTGGACTGCTAAGGACAACAGAAGAGGGTACCAGGGCTGTCTGGCCCAGTCTAGAGCAATCAGAATCACCTTGCAGGGTTGAGACCTGATTTTGACTAACACCTTGAACAAGAGAAGGGAGGGGGGAAAAGCATACAGGAACTTCCCTTCCCAATTGAGAACTAGGGCATCCAGGGGGACTGAGCCCAACACTGGGGGCCTGCAGCAAAAGAGGGGAAGTTGGTGATTGTCTGGGGCTGCAAAAAGATCTATCTGTGGGGTGCCCGATCTGGAGAAGATCACCTTCAAAACCAGGGGATCCAGTGACCATGCGTGATGGCCCTGAGATATCCTGCTGAGAGCATCTGCCAGGACATTGTCCTTGCCTGGGAGGTGTACTGCTGTAAGAGAGGTCTTCAGGGGAATAGGCCAGAGACCATAACTTCATTGCTGCTGTGCACAAGGCCGTAGACCGAGTGCCCCCTTGCTTGTTGATATACCACATTGTGGTGGTATTGTCTGTCCTGATCTGAACTACTTTGTTCTGAATAGATTTGGAAAAAAGCCTGAAGTGCTAGAAACACTGCTCTGAGTTCTAATAGATTGATGTGAAGCAGAGATTCCTGAGGAGACCACAACCCTTGAGTGGTCAGGTCTCTCAAGTGGGCTCCCCACCCCAAGAGGGAGGCATCTGTAGTAAGGATTAGAGAGTGAGACTGAGTGACAAAAGGAACTCCCTGTCTTAGATTGTCCTGATCCTGCCACCACTGCAATGCCTGGATCAGGGTTCGAGTCACTGGAATCAGTTTTATCAGAGGATCCTTTTTCTGAGACCAAAAGGCTCTCAAGTGGAACTGAATGTCCCTCATCTGAAAATCTTGCTCCTTGCACCACTGCTGTAGAAAGTGCCATGCTGGTCGAGACACCTGGAGGGTGAATGAAGAGGCCAGTGAAATGAGGGTCCTTGCCCTGTCCAGGGGAAGGAAGGCTTTTGTCTTTACTGTATCTAGCTCTGCGCCCTATGAAGGTGAGGAGCTGTACAGGCTCTAGAAGTGACTTTGAAAGATTCAGAAGGAAACCTAGAGAAGTAAGCAGTTGCTGAGTTATCTGTAGGTATAACTTGACTTGGTCTGGGGACTGGCCTACTATGAGCCAGTCGTCCAGGTATGGGATGATGGAAATCCTTTTCCTTCTTAGGAAGGCAACTACTACTACTGCCAGGCATTTTGTGAACACCCTTGGAGCAGAGGTAAGGCCGAAGGGCATTGCTCTGAATTGGTAGTGGCCTGAGGGCAGCTCGAACCTGAGGTATTTTCGATGGGAGCTTCTGATGAGAATATGGAAATAGGCATCCTTGAGGTCCAGGGAGACTAGCCAGTCCCCTGGCCTTAGAGAGGGTAGAATTATTCCCAGAGTCACCATTTTGAACTTTGGCTTTAAAAGGTGCTTGTTTAAATATCTGAGATCCAGGATGGCGCCATTCTCCTGTCTTTTTGGGGGTGAGGAAGTACCTGGAGTACAATCCTTTCCCTTTGTGTAGGGGTGGAACCCTTTCTATAGCTCTGAGAGCCAAGAGGGAAGAGACCTCTGCCTCTAGGGCAAGTGCCTCTGAAGGATTTGCAGGTGGAAAGGATCTGGTTCTCATCTTTGGAAATTTTTTGAAGCCCTGGCTTACTACTTCCAGGACCCATTTGTCTGATGTTAAAGACATCCAGTCCTGGACAAAGTAAGCCAGCCTGCCCCCTACAGGTAGTGGAGAATCGGCCCTGGCAAACCCATCAGGGTGCCTGTTTGGCAGGGGCTTTAGGCTGAGGGGTGGGAGCAGGCCTGCTTGTACCCCGTCTGCCTCTCCCTCTAAAGAACCCCCTATGAGCATAAGCAGAAGAGGAGGCCTGGCTTGGTAGAAAGGCCTATGAAAAGGCCTGCCCCTGCCCCTGGCTTGCTGCCTCTGAGGAATGGCTTGCCTTTCCTTGGCCTGAGCACTCCTGTAGGTGGTCCTGTACTCATCCATTTTCTTCATGTAGTTCTCTGTTTGCTCCCCAAACAGAGAATTACCCACAACAGGAAAATCCATGGCCTTAGTCTGGGTATCCTGAGACAAGCTAGTACATCTGAGTCAAGCCATCCTATGAAGGACCACAGATGTAGCCATGACTCTAGATGAAACATCATTGGAGTCCACAGCAGCATGGAATTGCACCTTGGATACCTCAATACCATCCGCAGCCACCTGCTCCAGCTCCTTGGCAAGCTGGCCAGGGACCTGTTTAGCTAAAGCCATTACAGTGTCCCATCTAGATTTCTGATATCTAGCTGTATAGGCCATATAATTGGCCTGCCTGAGTCCCAAGGATGTTGCCATGTACTGTTTCTTTGCCATGGCATCAATCCTCCTGGAGTCCTTATCTGGGGTGTGTGAAGCCAAGGGTATATTAGTCTTATCACAGGCTGCAGCCTGTACTACCTCAACATGGCTGCATTGTTGTAAGGAATCCGTATCTGAGCCTGAAAGGGTATACCTCTTGTCCATTCTCTTATCCACAGGAGGTATAGAATTAGGAGTCTTTAAAATTTTTATTGTCTGTTTCCCAAAAGACTTATGAAGGGGAATAGACAGCCTCCTGGACTCTGGGATATCCATCATTTCAACATAGTCAGGCTCCTCCTGGTCATCCACAGCTTCTTCCATAGGAAGCTGAAGAGTTTCAGCCACTTTCTTGTAAAACATGAAATGGGAGGGGGACTCAGAAAGCCTAGGAGGAGACACTCCTGAAGGTCTGTCTGGGGAGATGTCCAGGTCAATGGGCACATCCAGACTTTCATAATCACACTCACTTTCCTCATACTCTCCTTCCTCCTCCTCCTCCGGTTCATAAAATTCCTCTAAATCATAATCCAGAACCGGTGGAAACGACCGAACCGAACGCCTCCCTAATGGTGCCGGTTTGGTCGGAACCGGGGATAGCGACTGGACAATTTTTATCGCTTTGGCTATTTCATCAGCGGTCGGAGAAAGAACTTTTGGATCCGCACCGGCTGATTTATCCCTTCTTGATCTCTTAACCGAACCGACCTGAATCGGTTCTCCTTTTGCCCGAAGAAGTTTCACTCTGGTCAGAGGGCACTCCTTCTGGTTCGGTTGGAACCGAACCGGGCTGGCCATCCGGGTCCGTGGACTTTTTGGCCTCCCTTTCCCTGAGCCTACCAACTCTTTTTTCCAGGGTAGCTGCAGGAAAAGTTTTACAAATCTGGCAGTCTGAATCGAGATGGTCAAACCACAGACAATAAACACAGGTGGTGTGGGGATCAGCCTTAGCAAAGACTTCCTCACACACACTACAGTGTTGAAACCCAGTGGGCCCGGTTTTTCTTTTGGGTTTCTCAGACATGGCCAGTCCTAACCAAAAACGTACCCTTTTCTCGGCAATCCGCCAGGCAAGACACCCTTTTCAGTTCCTGACCGTGTTACGGGTCGTGGAAAAAAACATAATAAAATCCGTTTTTTTTAGAACCGATAAGAATCAGTAACCACACTCTAAAAGTAGAAATAAAGATTTTTAAACAACCTGATCGGTTCAAACCGAACCGATCCCACGTTTTCAAGTTCCACACAGAATAATAACAAAAATAACCTATCTAGTACTCACGAATACCACAGACAGGACTGAACCGATAGGTTGCGGTTTAAATTCGGTCGAAAACCGAGAAAAATGGTACTTTAACCGACAAATTGAACCGAGCAAAGGAGAACTCTCTGGAAAGAATCTGACGGTTTGAGTTCAAACAGCAACAGACAGAGTCTCAACCGAGCTCAAGCTCAGCGTTCCATGCCTGGCATGGAAAGTTAACTCTTTCATCTCCAGGGCAGTTCGAAGGTTGGACCTCACTGCAATTTGTCAGAATACAGCAAGACTTCATGTTGTTTGAATACACTTGAGCACTTCTCATTTCACTTCCCAGCTCAGAACTAACTGAAAACTGCCAGTAGCCCAGGACTTCCCCAGGATCCAAAAGGTTTGGTTGGCTGATTTGGCTGTCAGTCAAAGCAAGAGCTCCCCCTTCAGTTGTAAAAAAGACGCAAAAAGTTCAAAACTACAATTCCTACAGATTTTAACTTCAGACAGCTCCTGTAGTCTGGCTACATTTTAAGTCCCACCAGAACTGATTGGCCCAATTTGCAGTCCAGGACCAAGACAGTGGAGACAAAACAGTCCTTGCTGCAAAGAAAGCATGTGAGACAAACTGCATTACCATTATCACTCTAAATGATTTTCAGCAAATAGTTACATCGTTCAACAGAGATCCCTCTCAGAATACTTATGCTGCAATCAGGCAGCTCTTAATGAGACAGTACACAGAGGCTATACAGGCTCTGGTAATCACATTTAAACTGCTAAAACGCAAGACACCAGCCTGGCAGTGAGCATTTAGGCAAGCTCAAGGAAGACTTTTTGGGAACCCCCATTTGTAGTGGGGTTACACAAGGGCACCCTTTGCTTCATCAGTCAACTACGGACATAAGCACTGCTATCAAAAGCAATTTTAGTAAAAGGAGTACAGTTTACTATTATTCTTTAAAAGCTCCATGGTTATTTGCTTTGGGTAATACAGGAATTTCAGCTTTCTCCTAGTTAAAATTTGTCTTGGTTAGCTGATACAGGTTTGGTTTAAACAGTGTTAGAGCATGGAGGAGTTGTGAAAAGATGCAGGACTGCAATAACAATGTATCCCTTACTGCAGGACTTATTTGTTCTAATGAAGTGAATAAACTGTTTTCAGGGGATGTAAGTGAAAGTGACGTACCCACAACTGTTGATCTTCCAGAATATCTTCACCATTTATAACCACATGTGGGTCTGTGCCAGAGACACTAGGACCCCATGGGAACAAAAGGTTTCACAGCTTAGAACTAGGGGGTTGACAGTGCCACCCATGAGGCAGAAGTATGACATGGCACTCCTGGACTGGACCAGTAACCGACCCCAGTCCCCTGCACACCTCAGTTCTGTCACCAGGAGAGAAACAAGTGGGAGAAAAGAGAGGAGAGGGGCAAGGCTGCCCAAGAAACAGAGAAAAGGATATAGGATATAAAAGAAACAAAACCATAAAACCCAAAGAAAAGAAGAAAAGCAAAGGGGGTCTAAGTAGCATGCTTGCTTTTTGTTTCAAAAATAGAGAGCAAGGCCATTTGGGCAACAGCCTCAAGAAGCTGTGGAAGGGGCATGTCCAGAGGGAGGAGGACCCCAGAAGGAAAACTTAGAAAAAGGAAAAAAGAAGTGAAGAGCAAAATCACAAGACCCCATATACAAGAGCATGAGGAGGAGAATGAAGAGGAAAAACCAGAGTCCCACTTGTGGACCGGAGTGGGAAACCAACTGGGGCCCAGAAAGAGCTGTACCCTTAGGAGAGCAGGGAGGCTACATGTATAGATGCCCACCCCAAGCATAACTGCTTTCTAGAAAGATGCTACAACATGGTAATGAAGAATAAAGAAGCAATAATAAACGGCTTCCTGAAAGTAGGAAGGCCATAATGCTTGGCTAGAGCAAAAAAATAAGGCTACTGGCGAAGGAAGGATTCTTCTTCACTGCAAGACTTCTCTTTTTTTTGGGGGGAGGGATATATTCTGAAAAAGATACAGAATAAGGAGATAGAGAAAATTCTACATAGAAACATAAAAGTTGACGGCAGATAAGGACTGCAAGGCCCATCCAGTCTGCCCATTTCTTTTTCTACCTTCTAAATGTGCCATCGGCCTTTGCTCTGTCAATTGCCTATCTATTCATACTCATCTGTATTGCTCCCTTATGCCTATCCCCTGCCTGTTTGAAGCCCTGCACTGTATTCATATCCACCACGTCCTGAGGTAGGCCGTTCCATGCATCCACCACCCTTTCTGTGAAAAAGAACTTCCTCACATTACCCCTTAATCGGCCTCCCTCTAATCTCATGCTGTGTCCTCTTGTCCTATTTTTCTTATATTGAAACATGTTAGACTCTTTCACCTTGTTAATGCCCTTAAGGTGTTTGAAAGTTTCGATCATATCACCTCTCTCCCTCCTTTGCTCTAGGGTATACATATTGAGCTCCGTTAATCTGTCCTCATATGTTTTCTGATGCAGTCCCTGCACCATTTTGGTTGCCCTTCTCTGGAATGCCTCCATTTGGTTAATGTCCTTGTGAAGGTGTGGCCTCCAGTACTGCCCACAGTACTCCAGATGGGGCCTAACCAGTGTCTTGTAAAGAGGGATGATTACCTCCCTCTTCCGACTTGTGATACCCCTACTAATACACCCCAACATCCCCCTAGCCTTACCTACTGCTTTATGGTTGGCTTTCTTAAAAAAATAAAGTATCCCTTTTTGTTTTTTTTGTTTTTGTAAAAGAATAAGGGGGTTACACTGGAAATTACAGGAAAATTGGAAGGGATAAACAAAAAACAGTCTGGTCTCAGACATGAGAAATGTAAGTTCAGGGAGAAGTGAGGGAGAGGGGAGAGAAAAACAAAGATTTCCCAATTTTTTAAGGATGGATGGGATATGGGCCATCTAGGAACTGTGTCCCTGTCCTTTTCCTTTTTTTCTTTTTTGCAAAACAAAACATATGCCCAAGAGGCAAAGAAGAAGATTAAAGAAAAGAGAAAAAGAGGGTGAGCTGCCCAGACTCCTGGCTCTCAGTGAGCAGGGGATGGTGGGCGGCTTGTGGCAGTAAATGGTGAAGATATTCTGGAAGACCAACAATTATGGAGAGCACGTCATTTTCATATCTTCCAAGAATCAGCTTTCAACATTTATTATCACGTCTGGGTCAGAGTACCAAGCTTACCAACCGAGAAGGGCAGTGCTGACTCACCATGAGGGAAATGGCTGTTCCCCCAGCCTCCTGTGGGGGATAGCCACAGAGAAGCAGGGACCCCTTACAGGCCTGAGAGTGGGCAGGGTCAGACAGGGGTTCCTTTGGTATGGGAGGATAAATGCACCCTGCTAACTCAAACCTGACCCTGCAGGAGAAAAGTAGGTCCACTGGGACCATGAGGCAATCACCCTACACCAGGCCGGGGTGAAAACTTGGAAAGACAAAGCAGTGCCATCTGCCTGATGTAGATGGCAGTTCCTGCCAGCCTGGAGGCTACCTCACTGGAGTTATAAGATGACCTTCCTTGGTACCTCTCCTGCACCAGGCCCTGGACAGAAAGGTGAATGGCCTCTGTGGTTGCCTCGCAATCTAGCAAGGATGCTAGTAGCTGACCTAGCATCAACCACAGGTGCCCGCCATAGCTCACCTGATGTGCCTAATGTGCTGAGATGCACAACAGGGTGCATGCTGCTGAAAAAAAACTATAGCACAAGGCATCAAACTCTGCAGAATCTGACTCTGGGGCACAGTTATGCACTGGGTGCCTATGCCCAGTGGGGATATCCAGGAGCTAGGTCCCACAGAAAGGATGTGACATAGGTCCTGGAAACCCCACAGGTGCGCAATACCTGTGTTGGATGTCCCTTGGGGCTGGACAGGGGGCAGAGGGACAAAGCCAGACATCACTGGATGCCTCTGTAAACCATCTAGGCCATGGAGGGATGACTGCTGAGTCACAGCTGTAATCCCTAAGGAATGACA
Organism: Neoceratodus forsteri; assembly: GCA_016271365.2. Taxonomy (NCBI): domain Eukaryota; kingdom Metazoa; phylum Chordata; order Ceratodontiformes; family Ceratodontidae; genus Neoceratodus; species Neoceratodus forsteri. Next base: position 719,158,408 of record CM057450.1, read on the forward strand.
GCATCAGTTTTGCAGGACTGTAGCCTGCAACATGGCCAATTCTCAGTTCCCTCATCATCTCCATGAGGAACCGCTGGTACAGGGTGGAAGGCCCATCCAGTCTGCCCATTTCTTTTTCTACCTTATAAATGTGTCATTGGCCTTTGCTCTGTCAATTGCCTATCTATTCATACTTATCTGTATTGCTACCTTATGCCTATCCCCTGCCTGTTAGAGGAGAGGTGCAGGGAGGTGTCCTCTTCATCAGAGGAGAAAGTTTGAGACAAAGAGGATATGGAATCAGGGGGCGATGGTGCAGGGACCTCAGGCCAAAAAAAGGCCTAGTCTTGTGACTGGAGGTACTGGGGAAATGCACTCATTGCAGCTCTGAACTGTTCCCAGAACAGGGGACCTGCAGGACCCAGAATGCCCTGGAGAGGAGGATGAGGAGGCAGAGGAGGATGGAGTGGAGGAAGGTCATGGATGACCAGGCCAGGTCCTCAGCCAGGGCTATGCGAGTGCTCAGGTGACCTCACCCTGGGGCCTGGCAAACTCATCCACCAAACAGTGCTTAACAGGCATGAAGCAGTCAAGGTGGCAAGCTTGGGGGAAATCCCCCCCCCCCCCGAGGGAGAGAGTGGAGCCATGAAGGCCCCGATCCCCACCAAAGACATGGCCTGATGGTTCTGGTAAGACCAGAGGCCTCGAGTCAGTGCTGTGATTCCCACCCAGGCTGTCCTCTACCCTGGTCAAGGATTGAGCTGCCAATCAAGACAAAGCAGCATGCACTTCACCAGACAGTACCCCTTCCCATTGGACTAGGCCTCTAAACAGGTCCCACATCAGTCTCCGAAGGATCAGGAAAACAGGCACTGTAAACACCAGCAGAACCCCTGTTGGCACTGCAGATGACGTCTACCCTCTGCCCGGCGAGGCCCGAGCCAAGTCAGGGGCAAGTAGAGGCTCCAGTGGTCAGGGAGCAGGAATTTGCCGTGCTAATGCATGCCTGACCCCGCAGAAGAAAAAGTGGGTCACTGGAAACGCGAGCCCAGCACCCCTGTGTTGAGCTAAAGGTGACAACCTGGAGAGATGAAGCCACGCCATCCACTAAATACAGACTGCCATTCCCACCAGCCTGGAAGCTACCTCACTGGCATCATAAGATGCCCGTGATTTGTTCCTCACAAGCTCCACACTGTCGTCAAGGCACAGGTAAGGAAGCATAGGAAAACCAGGAGCAGTTTCAAAATTCGCACAGTGTTTTATTGTTCTCAATAACAGTAAAATAAAAATTAAAAATGTGTTTCAGTATAACTATTTACAAAGGCAGTACAAAGAAAACAGTCCTCTTTCTGAGTGTTTCTTAGTTTCAAATCTCAGTCTCTCGCTTTCTCTCACTTGCAAAACACTGCTGCTCTTTTTATAACAAGTCTTTGCAGGGAGCTCCTTAAAGAGACAGGTTTTTTTCACAGAATGTTCTTGTCAGTTTCCAATGGCGATGAAGATTGTGGGTCGGAGGTTGGAACGCTGCTGGCAGAAGTCTTGCCTGAAGGCGGATAGACTGGGCCTGCTCTCACATTATTGTGAGTACCAGGGGGCAATTACTCGTAAGAAGGCAGAGTTCCTGTCCAGAGAGATTGCTACCGGGAAGAATTGACCAACTGTGCTTTTTTGGACTGTGGACAGGCTCTTAAATCCAGTCTGTTTCCAGCCGAAAAAGCCTTTTTCTGACGCTTTGTACAAAGAGTTTGCTCAATTCTTCTCAGACAGTGTATCCACCATCCGGCAGGGCATGCCGCTAGTGAGTCTTACAGTGCCTTCAGTGATTGTCTGAATTGTCCAGAGAGCACTCCACCTAGTTGGGGGGAGTTTAAACCAGTGGAGGTGTCGGAGGTCATTGGGGTTGCTTCCAGGTTAAAGCACACATATTGTGAACTGGACCCAGTGCCGACACGTTTCTTGATGAGATGTGTCGACATTGTTGGCCCAGTGTTTGCCTTGATTGTCCGGTGCTCTCTGATGGAGGGGATTTTTCCAGATGTCTTAAAGGAGGTGCTGGTTCATCCCCTCCTGAAAAAAACATCATTTGACCCTGATGTCAAGGCGAATAACCGTCCGATCTCCAACCTCCCATTTTTGGGAAAAGCTGTTGAGAAAGTTGTGGTGCAACAACTTAAGCAGCACCTCGAGGCCTTTGATCTCTATGAGCCATTCCAGTCTGGTTTCCATACGAGGCATAGTACAGAAACTGCACTGCTTCGGGTGCACAATGACCTTCTCAGGGTTAGAGAGTGAGGGAGGGGACAATTCTAATCCTTCTCGATCTATCTACAGCTTTTGACATGGTAGACCATTGTGTGTTGCTTGACTGCCTGAGGGAATTTTGTGGGCTCACCGACTCCATCATCTGCTGGTTTGAGTCATATCTAACGAACAGGAGGCAACGAGTAGTGATGGGAAATTTCTCCTCCTCCTCTATCCTCCTGTCACGTGGAGTACCTCAGGGCTCGGTCTTGTCACCAATTTTGTTTGCTGTGTACATGCTGCCCCTGGGTGAGCTCATTAGAAAGTACGGCTTGGGTGTTCATTGCTATGCTGATGATACCCAGCTGTATCTTTCTTTTGCCCCAGGAACTTTTAGTGCAGTGGAAGTACTAAACAGCTGCCTTGTGGAGATAAATGACTGGATGTCCTCCAGCTGGTTGAGACTGAACCCTGACAAGATGGAGGTACTGGTGGAAAAGTCGAACAGAAGACAGAACAGGTTGTCCTCTGGCACCGAAACCAGTTTATTCCTGGGATCTGTACCATTGAGGACTTCTTCTAGTGTGTGAAAACTTGGCGTGACCTTTGACAGCGGACTGTCATTTGATTTTTAGGTGTCATCCGTTGTCCAGACAAGCTTTTACCATCTTAGGAATGTAACCCCCTGCAAATGGGGGTTCCCAAAAGACTTCCAGGAGCTTGCTTGAATGCTCCAAGCCTGAATGGTGTTTGGCGTTTAAGCCATTTATCAGTGAGTGTTTTTAGAACCTCTGGTACTGTCTCTTTAAGAGCTGTCTGCTTGCAGACATAATTAGTTTGTATGGGGGACTGTGTGTTTCTTTGATTGAGTACCACTGAGCTGCTGCCAATTCACTCCATTTTTGCAGTCACTAGGAGTGCAAAGGGAACCTATCTGAAAGATGTAACTGTTTGCCAGAAATCATTTAGAGTAATAATGAAATTACAGTTTGTCTAACCTGCTTTCTTTGCAGTCAGAACTGTGTCTGCCTAGTTCCCCATTCTGGTTTTGAACTGCTGAACTGGACCAATAAGTGTGGGGTAAGCTAGCTCTAAAATGGTGCCTTGGACGAATCAGAACTTGGACTCATAATCTGAGCCAGCCACAAGAGGATTGTATGGGCAGTGACTCTGGGAGATGTAGTTTAGACTTCTGCGCCTTTTTGGACCAACAGGAGCAGTCTATTGTGAGTGACAGCCAATCCAGTCAAGAACCGGGAGGAACTCAAAGGAAGTGCCTGGTTTTGTCTGTTGGAGTTTCAGTTGAGCTCTGACAGTGAAGAAGGAAGGAGCCCTGTGCTTTTTCAGTGTGCAGTTTTAGTCGGGAAACATGTGTAAGGCCCAGAGTTCCGGTCTGCAGCTTGTGTAACTGCTTGTTAGGACTGAATCCGTCCTGTGAAGAGAATCAAAGGATATCTGAAGAGTAGAAACCAGGCTCACCCTGTAGAAGACTGGAGAAATAGCTGAATTGCACTCGGTCTGTCAGGAACTGAATCTGCTGTGTGTTCTCCCGGGTATTGTGCAGTAATTGCGATCGGGATAGAGAAGCAGCCTGCCTGGTATAGTACTTTCTGATTAACCATATAAATGTGTGAAGAGGCTTGTGTACCTCAAGTGAATCCTGCTGCCATTAAAGGACTTTTGCCTGTTGCAGTTTGCCATATAAATGTGTGAGGAGTCTCGTGGAGCTCAAGAGTAGCCCTGCTGACATTGAAGGACCCTATCTTGTTTGGAGGTCATGAGTACTAATTCAGGGTCGCTCCCTGTTGAATTGCCACATTGAACCCAAATGGAATCACTGTACTGCTGACTGTTTAAACTAATTTTTCTTTTCTCTGTGGGAAAGGGCCCCACCAGCTGCCACGGTTTGGACTAGCCACTAGGGCTTGGGTACCCAGGGACAGTAACTGGTAGGATAGGCCTGTGCACAGAGCCATAGGTAGATGAGTAAAGTGATAAGCTAATTAACCTGATTCCCTGTCCTTGTTATATTCCCCTAAATAAATCCGAGCTGCTTGTTTCAGCAAAGTTATACTGCCTGGAGGTATTTGTCTATGTTAAAGTATTGTACTGTGATTGTTGCACTGTATCTTATTTTACAGGAGGTCCCAGTGCCTGAACCAGCCCTGGGGTAAGAGTATACTGTGAAGGTAATTTGATATATTGTGTGGGCCACTAGTGGGAAGAAAGGGGTTGCAGTGTCCCAGAGGGCTGTGACCAAGTAAGTTTAACTATTGCAAACCCTGACCTCTGGGTGGAGGCACCCCCATTGGATCCAGGCCCCTCAACCTGTTAGTGGCAAATCAGGCAGGGGTAGTAGCCCTGGGATAGCGCCATCTAGGGGTTACATCTTGAGGCTCACCGCTGGGATTGTGTGTCTCTAGTGGCCATATTTACTAACCACTGTTAAGAAAAAATGGGTACCCCGACAGAAGTAGCTGTGCACCGCTGGTGGAGTGGTGTACTGGGGAGGAGATCGACCTCCAAAATGCTATGCTTATACTGGACATCCCCCTGGGTATCAATACGGACATTGTACAGGGAGCACTTTCCAAGGTGGAAGGCTTACAAAACCCTGTGGTGGTGGGTCGGCATGCTAATCTGCTCACCCACACTTTTCTGGCCCTAGTAGAGTTTAAGGATCCCATAGATAGCTCCAAAGTGCCACAGACCATTACCCCAGAGGGAGCCCTCACTGCTTGGAGAGTGATAACTAAGGACAGTAAAGACCGGGGGAATGAGCCCCCACCACTATCTGAAACTTTTGAGGAGAAATTTGCTAAATGGTTGCTGGGAGAAGGGAAAACTGTGGAGGACTTGAAGAAACTATTCTTGCCACCTGGGGGTGTTCCTCCCCCAACACCCTCTCCCGCTCCAGTGCCCGTAATGGTGGCTGAACCAATGCAGACTCCAATTTCTGCACCTGCCATAGTCACGACTCTTACCGAAGGTTGAGGATCTTCTCTGGCACCCTCCCACCCCCAAGGGAGGATGACTGGGAGACCTGGATAGACTATGTTGCCCCCCAGTGCTAGAATGGCAATGCCGGAGTCAAAAGCCGAAAGAGGGTTAGTGAGAGCCTCAGAGGTCCTGCCCTGGCTACCATCCATGCTAAACGGGCCAGTAACCCTGAAGTGACTGCACAGGCCTATCTTGAGGCCTTGGAGAATGTGTATGGGAGCCCAGATTCTGATGAGAATCTATGGTGGAGAGTAAGAAATGCACAACAGTACCAAGGGGAGTTGTTGTCTGTGTATGTATCTCGGCTGGAAAAATTGTTGCAAGAATGCCTCAGAAAGGGTAGTTTGCCAGCGATTGAACTGGACCGAACCAGGCTGGACAGGATCCTTAAGTCTGCCCCCTTCTCAGAACTGCTGTTGCTTCAGTTACGCCTGGCAAATCGACTGGAATCCCCACCCTCCTATGATGAGTTAATGAGAGAAATTTGAGGAGTTGAGAAAAGGAGACCTCGGGAGGGACCTGCACCAATAGCTGCGGCTACGACCCGAGTGACTGAGGGTGGCCCATCAAGTGAAGTTCAGGGGCAGAGGTTGGCAGTCAATGAGTGCTCTGACAAGGAAAAGATATGCCACAATGGGCGAACTGTTGAGAGAGATCCGGGAATTCAAAACAGTCCTTTATGAAGGCCACGCCTGCAAGTAATGCAGCCTGACCTATATCGACTGCATCTGCTATGGGGTGGGGTACCCACCCATGTATCTCCTGCTGATAACAGCTCCAAACTCAATTCCTTGACCATGGAAGTGGAGAAACTGACGAGATGTCTCCAAATGCTTATCATGCCGCAGACAGAGATGGCACCCAGGTTTCCAGTTAGTAATACCCCACTCTGGCTCCCAGTGTGGCGCCTCAGCCAGCTCAAACTCCAGAAAGTATGTTTTGCTATAATTGTGGGAAAGATGGGCACATGAAAAGGGAATGCCGGTCCCCAAAAGACACTGACAAAGTTGCATATAGGCTACAAGGAGAGCTTCGGAGAACAAATCAGTGGTTAAGAGGTGCACGAAATGATCCCAGTGAGGGCACCAAAAATGCTAACTCACGTCCTTTTGTGGCAAGGTCAGTTGCCCAGGCCCCCACTACCGCCTCTCCAGACTGGTCCAGAATAGTGGATCCCTCCATGGAGACCACTGTAAAGGTGAATGGAGTGTCTACAAGAGCTGTATTAGACAGTGGCTCCCAAGTGACAATTATGTTCCAGGATTGGTATCAGAAGCATTTGTCAGACGTACCCTTACAACCATTAGAAGGACTGCATGTATGGGGTTAAGTGAGAAGGCCTACCCTATTCCGGTATATCCGAATTTGGCTGTCTTTCCCCACCTCCGTGGCTGGAGTGGCCGAACAAGTAGAGACCCTAGCCTTAGTGTGTCCCCCCACTGGACTGTATGATGGTGTCCCTTTGTTGACTGGAACAAATGCTCATATGTTCGGAAGGCTGGCACAGTTATGTTATGAAAAACAGGAGTCAAAGACTAGTAGAGCTTTAAGAGTTCCGGCTTTAATTAAGAAGGCCTATGAGGCACAGAGAGATGCTGAAAAAATAGAACCAGAGGAACCGGTCGGAATTGTATGGAAGAAGGATCCTGAGTCTCTGATCCTGGCGCCAAATGCCCAGTGTACCTTACAGGGAGAGGTCCGTATCAGAAAGGATGTTAAGAATAAAATATTAATGTTGGATGCACCAGGCGATGGAAAATTGCCAGAGGGACTGCTGGTCAAGCTTTAGTATTTTGCCCGCTAGAGCCCATGCTTATGCCAGAAGGGTAATGGTCCAAGTTCATAATGTGTCTGAAAGAGACATTCGAGTAAATAGAGGTTGCATCCTGGCTAATATGCATTGTGCAGACACTGCAGTGCTACCCAGCAGCAAGAGTTCAAGGAAGAATGACAGAGTAACGCCTGACTTGTTTGATTTCGCGACTCCCCATTGCCAGCTGAATGGAAAGTGAGGATCAGTGAGAAGCTTGCCCAGAGAGACCAGGTGTTTTCTTAAAGGAATGGGACGTAGGATGCGTGCAAGGAGCTGAGCACAATATCCGGCTGCACGACGAAAGACCATTTCGTGAGAGGTCTCGACGCCTGGCACCTGCTGACATAGATGATGTGAGACGGCATCTGCAAGAGATGTTAGCTGCTGGTGTAATACAAGAATCCAGAAGCCCTTATGCTTCCCCCATTGTGGTAGTGAGGAAAAAGAATGGGACAGTAAGGATGTGTGTGGATTATCGCACCTTAAACCGGCGGACTATCCCTGATCAGTACACAATGCCCCGCATTCAGGATGCTTTGGACTGCCTAAACGGGAGCAAGTGGTTCTCTGTGTTGGATCTCCGCAGTGGGTACTACCAGATCCCGATGGCCCCAGAGGACCGTGAGAAGACAGCCTTTATCTGTCTGCTTGGCTTCTATGAATTCATGAGGATGCCTCAAGGATTTCAGGTGCCCCAGCCACTTTCAACGATTGATGGAGCGTGCAGTGGGGACATGAACTTACTAGAGTGCCTGGTATACCTAGATGATGTTATTGTGTTTGCAGCTCACTGGAAGAACATGAGAGCAGATTATTTAAGGTATTGGACCGACTGGAGGACTTTGGCCTTAAACTGTCCATTGATAAGTGTCAATTCTTTCAAATATCAGTAAAGTATGGGACACATAGTATCCACGAGGAATAGAGACCGACCCAAGTAAAGTTGAGGCCTTGACCACCTGGCCACAGCCCAAAAATCTAAAAGAACTGGAAAGATTCCTGGGATTCTGTGGTTATTATCGGCGCTTCATCAAGGACTATTCAAGAGTGATCCGCCTTTACTTAACCTTACTCAAGGGTATCCCCAACCCACAAAAATACCAAAAGTCAGCGCCCTCAAGACTGAAAGAGTGTATTTTCATCCGAGTGAAGTATTTGGGGCCGTGGACTCCTGATTGTGAGACTGCTTTTCATGAGATCATATATCAACTTACCCATGCTCCAGTGCTGGCCTATGCCGATCCAAGAAAACCTTACGTCCTGCACACTGATGCTAGCTTGCAAGGGTTGGGGCTGTGTTGTACCAAGAGCACGAGAATGGCCTGAGACCAGTGGCCTTTGCCAGTAGAAGCCTGACCCCATCCGAAAAGAACTATCCTGTACATAAGTTAGAGTTCCTAGCTTTGAAGTGGGCTATTGTTGACCAATTCCATGAGTACTTGTATGGGGCTAAAATACTAGTAAAACTGACAATAATCCTTTGACCTATGTGCAGACCTCAGCTAAGTTGGATGCCACTGGCCACAGGTGGCTTTCTGCATTATCTACATATGACTATGCTCTCAATCACCGAGCAGGTCTGAACACATAGATGCTGATGCTCTCTCCCGGAGGCCTGTTCCCCAGAATGATTGGGTCCGATTACAGAACCTGACATTCGGGCACTCTGCCAGAAGTTTGACAGGGAGGAACAAATGTCCACGGACGAGTGGACTGCATGGTGGATTGCTTGGGACCCTCTGAGAATTGCATACCTGCTGCTTATTGCCACTTTTCTGCAATAGACATTGGTGCACTGCCTCAGCTGGACAATGACAGTATTCAAGTGGCTCAATCTCACGATCCTATGATCAAATCAGCTTTAGAAGCCCTCTATGCAGGAAAAGATGTGTCCAAATTACGCTCCACTGATTTGAGAACTGCACTGTTATACAAAGAAGGTCCTAAGTTGAAACTGATCAATAAACTGTTATACAGAGAAACAGTAGACAGAGGGGACAAGTAGACAAACAACAACTGGTGCTGCCCACTGCCTTCGAGACTCAGTATTGAGGTCCTGCACAACCACATGGGGCACCTTGGTATAGACAGAACACTTGACTTGGTGAGATCCAGATTCTATTGGCCTAAGATGGGGCTGATGTGGAGCAACACATTCGAACTTGTAGTCGCTATTACAGAGGAAAGCTTTTGCCCCAGAGGGCTGCCCCTTGTTAACATAACCACCAGTGCACCCATGGAGCTGGTCTGTATTGATTTTCTGAGTTTGGAGTCAGATCAAAGAAATATCAGTAATGTGCTGGTGGTCACTGACCATTTCACGAGATATGCCCAAGCTTTCCCCACCAAAGACCAGAAAGCATCCACTGTAGCCAAAGTACTTGTAGAAAACTCTTTTGTTCACTATGGGCTCCACAAAGAATCCATTCTGATCAAGGGAGAGACTTTGAGAGTCGTCTGATCAAAGAGATGCTTTCTCTGTGGGAGGAGAAAGTCCAGAACCACTCCTTACCACCCCCCAGGGGACCCACAGCCTGAACGCTTCAACCGGACTTTGCTAGATATGCTAGGCACCCTGCACCCAAAGGACAAGACTAGATGGAGCCAACAAATTAGCACCCTGGTACATGCTTATAACTGCACGAAAAGTGATGCCACTGGGTTCTCCCCCTACCGCCTGATGTTTGGAAGAGAAGCTCGACTACCGGTAGATGTGTGTTTTGGGGTCTCTCCTGATGGGGTTCAAGCTGACAACTATTTACAGTATGTGCAAAAGTTAAAGGCCCAGCTAACTCATGCGTACCAACTGGCTCAAACCATGGCTGTCAAAAGAAATCTGGCCAACAAAGAAAGGTATGATAAAAGGTGAAAGCACAGGAACTCCAGGAGGAGATCGGGTATTGCTAAGAAATCTGGGACTGCATGGCAAGCACAAGATTGCTGACAGATGGCATCATCTCCTCACATTGTAGTGGGCAAACTAGATGATCTGCCAGTGTACAAAGTAAGGCCTGAGAATAATTCAAAAGATGTAAAAACAATGCATAGAAATCATTTACTGCCCATTGGACAAATCTTAATTGAGTCTGAGCCCTAGAAGATGCCCCTCTGGACCAGTGACTAGAGCTGCTGCTAAGAAAGATCAAGAAAGTCTGCACCTACAGAAGCAAAGTTAAAGTGTTCCCTCCACAAGTCCCAGTTGAGCATGACTGTCAGTCCATATCGGAAGAAAGTGAGTGACTTTGAATACTATCCTTCTTACGAACTGAGTCAATTGTTTGGGGCAATCCCTAGTCAATACTGGAGATGAAGCTGGGCCTTCTGACTGTCCAAGCCCCCAGCTTCGTCCCTGGAGCCAATGCTCCCAGAAAGTGAAGTGCAAAGCATCAGATCAGATGAAATGGAATCATTGTGCATGGTTGAACTGTTTGAGCTTTCAGGAGGAAAATGATGGATTGGGTCAGACTGGTGATACACCAGAACAAGAAGAGTATTTTGAGTGCCCTGACAGTCCACTGCCAGTGTCCGAAAGCTCCATGCGAGCCAAATGTTGTGGACTCAGAAACTGTAACTCCTGGAGCTGAAAGTGCCCCAAGTTCTAGCCTCTCTACCCCATGGAGACTCCCTGACAAGTGAGGACAATGCTGAAAATGAGGCCCAGAGTGCAGAGACTGTAACAGTTCCCCTAGAAAGACTGGTCGAGCTGTAAAGCCTGTGGTGCACCTCAGTTATGATTCCCTGGAGCCAGATGGATCTGCCTCTCAATGTTGTCCATAAAGGAGTGTATGTGTCCCGAGCTCATTGCCCAAACTGAGCTGCCAGTGCTAACTCCAAGTTACTTGTGTTGCTCCTTTCATATGGTGCCCTTGCCCCATCCAGCCCAAGGTAACTGATAGGGAAGGGCCCCTCTTCAGGTTTCATGTACAAGAGGTAATAACTTGAGTTATGGTACAATGTGTATGTAATACTGTGTAAAGAGTGACGACTGCAATGTTTCAGAAATGTGTTCTTGGTAAAATGATATATTGACTGATGATTACATGTGCGAGCCTAACGAAATGTATATGGTTGCAGTTGAAACTTATGGGGTACTTGCTTACGCTGGACGCCAAGCTTTCCCAGGCTGGAAGGTGTAACCCCCTGCAAATGGGGTTCTAAAGACTTCCAGGAGCTTGCTTGAATGCTCCAAGCCTGAATGGTGTTTCATGCTTAAGCCATGTATCAGTGAGTGTTTTAGAACCTCTGGTACTGTCTCTTTAAGAGCTGTCTGCTTGCAGACATAATTAGTTTGTATGGGGACTGTGTGTTTCTTTGATTGAGTACCACTCGAGCTGCTGCCAATTCACTCCATTTTGCAGTCACTAGAGTGCAAAGGAACCTATCTGAAAGATGTAACTGTTTGCCAGAAATCATTTAGAGTAATAATGAAATTACAGTTTGTCTAACCTGCTTTCTTTGCAGTCAGAACTGTGTCTGCCTAGTTCCCCATTCTGGTTTTGAACTGCTGAACTGGACCAATCAGTGTGGAGCTAGCTCTAAAATGGTGCCTTGACGAATCAGAACTTGGACTCATAATCTGAGCCAGCCACAAGAGGATTGTATGGGCAGTGACTCTGGGAGATGTAGTTTAGACTTCGCGCCTTTTTGGACCAACAGAGCAGTCTATTGTGAGTGACAGCCAATCCAGTCAAGAACTGGGAGGAACTCAAAGGAAGTGCCCGTTTTGTCTGTTGGAGTTTCAGTTGAGCTCTGACAGTGAAGAAGGAAGAGCCCTGTGCTTTTTCAGTGTGCAGTTTTAGTCGGGAAACATGTGTAAGGCCCAGAGTTCCGTCTGCAGCTTGTGTAACTGCTTGTTAGGACTGAATCTGTCCCTGTGAAGAGAATCAAAGGATATCTGAAGAGTAGAAACCAGGCTCACCCTGTAGAAGACTGGAGAAATAGCTGAATTGCACTCGGTCTGTCAGGAACTGAATCTGCTGTGTGTTCTCCCGGTATTGTGCAGTAATTAGCGATCGGGATAGAAGCAGCCTGCCTGGTATAGTACTTTCTGTTTTACCATACAAATGTGTGAAGAGGCTTGTGTACCTCAAGTGAATCCTGCTGCCATTAAAGGACTTTGCCTGTTGCAGTTTGCCATATAAATGTGTGAGAGTCTCGTGGAGCTCAAGAGTAGCCCTGCTGACATTGAAGGACCCTATCTTGTTTGGAGGTCATGAGTACTAATTCAGGGTCGCTCCCTGTTGAATTGCCACATGAACCCAAATGGAATCACTGTACTGCTGACTGTTTAAACTAATTTTTCTTTTCTCTGTGGAAAGGGCCCTACCAGCTGCCACGGTTTGGACTAGCCACTAGGGCTTGGGTACCCAGGGACAGTAACTGGTAGGGATAGGCCTGCACAGAGCCATAGGTAGATGAGTAAAGTGATAAGCTAATTAACCTGATTTCCGTCCTTGTTATATTCCCCTAAAAAACCGAGCTGCTTGTTTCAGCAAAGTTATACTGCCTGAGGTATTTGTCTATGTTAAAGTATTGTACTGTGATTGTTGCACTGTATCTTATTTTACAGGAGGTCCCAGTGCCTGAACCAGCCCTGGGGGTAAGTGTATACTGTGAAGGTAATTCTGATATATTGTGTGGCCACTAGTGGGAAGAAAGGGGGGTTGCAGTGTCCGAGAGGGCTGTGACCAAGTAAGTTTAACTACTGCAAACCCTGACCTCTGGGTGGAGGCACCCGCCATTGGATCCAGGCCCCTCAACCTGTTAGTGGCAAATCAGGCAGGGGTAGTAGCCCCTGGGATAGCGCCATCTAGGGGTTACAGGAATATTGCCAGGGTCAAGCCCCTAGTTCCATCTATGGACCTCCCCACCTTGGTGCATGCCTTTGTGACATCCAGACTCCATTATTGTAATACGCTCTACTTCAGTGTCTCTGGAGGTAACCTTCGCCGGCCGCAGCTAGAGCAGAATGTGGCTGCTAGGCTGCTAATTGAGCAGCCGAAATTTTGTCATATCACTCCGGTCTTTCGCGAGCTGCACTGGCTGCCAGTTAGGTGGAAGATTCTCGTCAAGGTGGGCTTGCTCACCTTTAAGACCCTATGAGGGCAGGGTCCTGGTTACCTGTCAGACCTTTTTACACCTGCCGACCCACGTCCGCTCCCTCCGGTCCTCCTCTAGGGGCCTCCTGGCGATTCCCAGGACAAGGCTCAAAACAGCCGGTGACAGAGAGTTTAGTGTTGCAGCCCCGTCCTGTGGAATTTGCTTCCTCCATCAATTCGGTGGCCCCTTCGGTTGAGCTTTTTAAGGCCCGCCTCAAGGCCTTCCAGTTTAATCAGGCCTTCCCGGACCTTAGGCATTAGTCCACCCTGGGCACCCGGCTTACTTGTTTGAGCATCAGTTTTTTAGATATATATTTATTAACCATATTTATGTATACTGATATTTTATTGTTTTTATATTTATTTGTATTATTGTATTGATAGTTTGTTTTTGTTGTTCAGAGCCCAGAGCCTCCGGGATTGGGCACCAGAAAAATACAATTTACCTTACCTTGCCAATGTTCTTGCAGGTGTAGTAAAAAGAACATAATGATCTAGAACTGACCTCTTGTTGACAGCTCTGTAAAGTTTGTAAACCCCCTGAGTTCCAAATAGCTTTGCAATCATTTCAACAGTATAACTATATACAGTTTTAGCTTTGTAATCATTTCAACAGTATAACTATATAAAGTTTTAAACAAAGGAATCCCAGTATCAGTGACATTTCCACATAAAGATTCACATGAAAGAACTACTCACCATAGTAATGTTGTTTCTTCTAATGGAGTCTTGCTCTATTCAGACTATATACGGTTTGCCCCAGCACTTGAACTGCTGCGGAGAGGAAAAGTTAACTCTATGCCAAAGCATAGAACAGTGAGCTCAAGCTCGGTTTTCAAACCTCTGTCCCTGGTACATTGTAATGTAACTGTCAGATTCTTACAAGCACTATACTAATAGCTATAGAAATTGTTTTGAACTTTTAGCCGTAGGCAACAAAAAACTTGAGTCCAGAAGACTCAAGTCGAGAACCCATGAAGAACCTGATGCAGACAGTGATAACAACAAAAACAATAACAATAAATCGGAAATACCCAACCAGGCCAGGAAGGGTAAGAAGGTGCACCTCTGGGGTACAACACTGTACCTGCCAACCCACATCCCAAAAATGAAAATTACGTACCTACCGTAATTCTTGATCTTCTTGGACGAGTCTCCACCACTCATTCACACTAGTGGGATCTGCGCCGGAGGCACTAGGACCCATCGGAAGCAAACTTTTTGCTGGAGGGTCGGCGCGAGAGATGGCGCCGCCAGGCATGGCATGCCATGAGCTACTGGCTCAGCGCGAGTAATGACTATTCCCGGCGACGACCCTCCAACCGCCTCAGTACCTTTTTACCAAGGAGGTGCAGCGCAACTAACGAAAGAGTAAACCTAACTCCTAAAAAACGGACATAAGATAGTCCGGACGACCCGTGTAGAAGGGTCAGCAAAAGAAGTCTTCACGGCCTAAAGATTTGAGGAGTGAAGACCAACACAGCGGTGAGCTCGGGGATGGAGGGTGGGCGTGTGAATGAGTGGTGGAGACTCGTCCAAGAAGATCAAAATTACGGTGAGTACGTATTTCATATCTTCTGGACATAAGTCTCCACCACTCATTCACACTAGTGGGAGAGTACTGTTGATAATCCCCCAAAAGGGCGCAGGGGAGCCAGAGCTCACACGCCTAGGACAGAAGTCCATTAAGGATAGTTCTGCCGTACGGCATGACGCCCGCATGAACATCCAGTGCATAATGCTTTACGAAGGTATGCACTGAGCTCCAGGTGCTGCATTGCAGATATCTGCAATTGAACATTGCATTTCCGCTTAGGATGCCGCGAACTACCTAGTAGAGTGAGCGCCAGACACTGACCTTCTAATTTAATCTGTGCTATGGAATAGCAATGTCAAGACATGCCACTAACCATGATGAGATGCATCTGATAGCGACAGGCTGACCCAGCCGGGTCCCGCTGAAGGAAACAAACAATTGCTGAGTCTTGCGAAAATTCTTGGTCCTATCTAAGTAGAACCGCAAGGCTCTCTTAACATCCAAGGAATGAAGAGACCGTTCTCCTTCATTTTGGAAGTTCGCGAAGTAAGAAGGAAGCACCAGAGGTTAGTTTAGATGGAATTCTGACACAACCTTGGGAAGAAATTTAGGATAAGTACGAAGGACTACCTTGTCCCTATGGAACACAGTATACGGAGGGTCCGTAACCAGGGCATGTATCTCAGAGACCCTGCGGGCTGAGGTAATGGCCACTAGGAAGGCTGTCTTCCAGGTAAGAAATTTTAGCTCACAGGTAGCTAGGGGTTCGAAAGGCTTCCGAGTGAGCATGTCTAGCACAAGGTTAATGTCCCAGGCTGCGACCGGATCGCCTAACAGGGGTCTGGTATGCAGAATTCCTTAAGAAATCTCTTCACCATAGGTAACTGAGCCAGAGACAAGGAAGAAACCGCTCATGGTACGCTGAAATGGCACTAAGGTGAACTTTAACCGTGGAGTACTGGAGACCTGAGTTTGATAGGTCCAAGAGGTACTCCAGAACCTTGTCTGGAGGACAGGAAAAGGATTCCAAGAGGACTTTGCACACCAGAGAGAAAACGCTTCCACTTAGAAGCGAAGTTTTTCGGGTAGCTGGCTTCCCGAGCAGCCAGAAGGATGTCTGAGACTTACGAGACGTTGAACTGGTTCACTTACCTCTTCAGGAGCCAAGCATGAAGGTGAAGTGACCTCAGGTTGGGATGGACCAACGAACCCTGAGTCAAAAGATTGATTTGCAAGGAAGTGGTCTCGAGAGGCTGCCAACATACTGTTGAGTAGAGGAAACCATAGCTGCGAGGCCAGGAGGAGCAATGAGAATCATCTTGGTCCCTTGAGACTCGAATTTGAAGAGTACCTCTGAATTAGAGGAAGCGTGGAAAGGCAGAAGAAAGCGCTTTGTCCACCGCAGCCTGAACGCATCCTGACAGAAAATGCCAGGCCCTGGATTTCTGGAGCAGAAGAGAGGCAGTTTTATGCTGAGTGGGATGCAAAAGGTCCAGGTCTGAGTCCCCACTCTTGAACAGTGACCGAGCTACGGCTGGATCGAGAGACCACTCATGAGGGTCTGCCTCCGCTCTGCTAAGGTGATCTGCTAAGTCGTTTGTACACCTGGCAGATATACCGCTTGAATTAGAGACTTGTGCTCCAAGCACCACTCCCACACTCTCATTGCTTCCTGCAAAGGGATAAGAATGAGCACCTTCGTTTTGTTGATGTAATACATCACAGCTTTGTTGTCCGTTTGAAGGAGAATGTTCTTGTGACAAAGAACATCCTTCAACGCTCGGATCGCATAGAGGACCGCTCTCATCTCCAGGACATTTATGTGGAGCTGAGTTTCGAGCTGAGTCCATACACCTTGAGTGTGGAGAGAGCGACAGTGAGCTCCCCATCCCATTAGCGATGCGTCTGTGGTGATGGAGATCTGATGATCCAGAGGAGCAAAGGGGAATCCTTCCAGGAGATTGCTCTCTTGAGACCACCAGGTGAGAGACCTTAGTAGGGGCTCCGTCACCTTGATGGGATAAGACTGGGGGTGAGAGGTCGGTGACCACTGAGCGGAGAGCATCCATTGGGTGGTCCTCATGTGTAACCGAGCTAGGGGTACAGTGAACACTGAGGACGCCATGAGACCTAACATACGCTGCATCGAGAGAGCTGTGACCGATCGGTTCTCCCGATGTAACGGGCCATCTGAAGGATGTCGAGTCTTCTGTCCTCTGAAGGAAAGCCTTCATGAAGAGGTGTCCAGAAGAGTCCTATGAAAAGGAGCTCTGGGAGGGCTGCAGTTGTGACTTCTTCAGATTCAGCAGAACTCCCATGGACGTAAGAAGGCGAGAGGCCGTTTGAACGGCTTCCAGAGTCCCTTGGCTGGAAGGGCTTGCTAGGAGCCAATCGTCCAGGTAGGGAAACACTCAAGAGTCCGAGCTTCCTGAGATGCACTGCGAGAACTGCACAACACTTTGTAAAAACTCACGGCGCCGAGGATAGCCCAAAAGGCAGGACTCTGAACTGATAATGCTGACCCAGAGCTACAAACCTCAGGAATTTGCGATGGGTCGGGTGGATGGGGATATGCTGGTAAGCATCCTGCATATCCAGGGAGGCCAGCCAGTCGTGCTGATGCAGCAAAGGTAACAGGGTACCTAGGGAAATCATTTTGAATTTCTCCTTGGGGAGGAATCTGTTTAACTTTCTGAGGTCTAGAATGGGCGATCCCCAGATTTCTTTGGAACCAGAAAGTAATGGGAGTAGAACCTGTGTTTCGCTGATGCGGGGCACCAGTTCTATTGCCCTGTTGTTTAGAAGGCCCTGGATCTCGGGAGGAGGTCTGACTGAGAGGTCCACAACCTGGGTTGCTAGGAGGACAATTCGAGGGGTTCCAAAATTGAGAGAATAACCTCGCAAATTATCCGAAGGACCCATTTGTCCGAGGTTATGGACTTCACTGGTTGTAGAAGTACATCAGACGACCTCCCACCGGAGGAGAAAGTTCCACCTCGGCAGTGTGGATGGAACTTGGGCCGCAATTCATAAGGTAGCGTTGGGAGAGCTTAGGCCCTTGGCGCTTTCTGCTGCGCCTTCTTTTGAGGTTGGGCAGGTTGGCTTTTATGGAAGCTTCCTCTGCCTCTGCCTCGAAAGGACTGACGACTATGAAACTGACGTTTACCTACATGCCCCCAAGAGGGGGTAGGCGGAGGTCTAGCCAACTTAATGGCCGACCTAGACTTCTGAGTGGCCTCTAGGGCTTGCTCTACCTGAGGACCGAAAAGATACGAGCCATCAAAGGGCAACGCCATTACCTGCTGCTAAGCATCATTCGTAAAGCCGGAAGTACGCAGCCAGGAATGGCGTCGAGTACAAATACCTGCGGCTGCTGAACGAGAAGCAGTGTTGAAAGCGTCCATGGCGGCTTTGACCTGTTGGTTATTGGACTCAATACCTCTGATAACGATTAGAAGAAGCTCCGACTTGGAGTCGGAATCTGGAAGAGCTTCAACCATTCATTTCATAGAGTGCCACAGGATATACTCATACTGAGAAAAATAGCCTTGATAGCTGGCAATACGCATACTTAAAGTGGAGGCAGCAAAGACTCTCTTACCTAATGTATCAATTTTACGAGACTCTTTATTAATAGGTCGAGCTGTAGTAGCTTGAGGAAGAACGACCTTGTCATTCTCTGCCAGGACTACAACAGGATCCGCAAAGGCTTGGGATGCCAAAATGGGACTATCCTTGGGAGCTGAATATTTCTTATCAATGGATTTAGCCACTGAGGGAATAACAGCAGGATTATTCCATACCATTTGAGACAGCGTCTCGAAGGAAGGTTGAATTGGAGGAGTCAAATCCGTAGGGATCTCCGAAGCATGAAGATACTGGAGTCTTAATACTTTTCCAGGATCGATGTCTGTAGTCTGGAGAGAAAGAGTGGATCTCAGGTTCCTCAACAGAGACTTAAAGGATAGGTCCTCGACCACAGGCTCTGTAGCTGTTTCCTCCACTTCATCACCCAACTGAAGGTCTGGGTCAGGCTCAACATCATCTCCTGATAGTCCAGGAAGGACTGTTTGGACAGGAAAGGAGGGAAAAATAGGAGAGGAGGAAAGAGCAGATAGAAAGGGAGAGTCCCCGAGGGCCCCCGGCGATGAGGAGGCGAAAGGAGTCGAAACGGCGCTGCTGGAGGCGCACGGCGCCAAGAAGCACGCTGCACAGCAAGTGGCACTGCACGCTTCAGCGGCGCCAGGAAGACATGTACGCGGGCGGCGCCGGCGAGACACGCGGTGGCGCCCGAAGACTCCGCCGCGCCATGGCCGGCGCCAGACAAGACCTCAGCGGCCGCAGACGGCACCGCGAAGCCCCTACGGTGCCGAAAACGGCACTGACAAACGAGCGACTCTCAGGAAGGCGCCAAGGACACCCCTGGAACCTGGAAAGCAAGAGAAGGGAAAACCAGGAGATAAGGGCATCGGTGTGGCCCCCTGCGCCGCAGCCATGTGAGGGGGGGAAACACCTAAGCACGGAGTCACTGGCACCGAAGGAGGCGCCGCGCGACTAGGAAGGTCCAACCGCCCTACCTGATCGCCCGACGAGCTCGAAGGCTCCGGGGCAACCAAGCCAGGCAGAAGAACCAACCTCCAAGCCCATCGCTCCATAAGAGCGGCCCACTGATGAAACTGCTCATCTGAAGCCCTACCTATAGGCGGGGTGAGGCTCCGATGTCGAAGACGGCGGAAACTGGAAGTTGGCGACTCCAAGAAGGAGACTGGCAACTAGCTACGATAACCGCACCATCGACGCCAAGCAGAATTTATCAGAGGGCGCACTCGAGTGATGCCTTCTTTTGACCTGGGGTCAAGAAGAGCTTGAGGCCGAACGTGCCGAGAATGCGGCCGCTTACTTTATGCCGGCGGGGACCGCCATCCCCGGCATCGGACTGACCGCTGTCGGAACCTCGCTGAGGAGAAGGGGTTGACCGACCCAGCCCGACTGACTGAACAGCTTTCATCGAGTCTCCCTACCGTCACCTGACCTGCTCATGGTCGACTCTGGCCCAGTAGGCCGAGACTTTACTATAAGTTAAATTTTAAAATATAACAGAATTATAATGAAATAGAATAAAATTGAGCGATACTACTATCGAGATAATATTACAAAAATAAACTGAAAACTATGCTTAGTTTGAAGTTTGACTCGACAGGCGGACGACGTTGTCACTGAAGCGCACTCGGCAGTGAAAAAAGAACTGAGGCGGTTGGAGGGTCGTCGCCGAGATAGTCATTACCGCGCGAGCCACCGCTCGCGGTGCCATGCCTTGCGGAGCCATCTCTCGCGCCTACCCTCCAGCAAAAAGTTTGCTCCCGATGGGTCCTAGTGCCTCCGGCGCAGATCCCACTAGTGTGAATGAGTGGTGGAGACTTATGTCCAGGAAGATACTAGGTTCTGAGAGGGGAGGCAGGGAGGGAGGTCTGAATACAGCAAGACTCCATTATTGCTATGGTGAGTAATTCTTTCTTCAAACAACATGAAGTCTTGCAGTATTCTGACTATATGCAGACTACCAAGCAGTTCCCCCCTGGAGGAGAGGATACAGAACCTACTTTGGGAACAGGCTCTGCAGTACTGCTGTGCCAAACCTAGCATCACTTCTAGACTGGGTATCCAATGAGTAATGCTTGGTGAATGTGTGATCTCTTTTCCAGGTGGCTGCTTTACAGATCTCTGACACAGGAATATCCCAAGCAGCTGCCAAGGAGGCAGCCATACCCCTGGTTGAGTGTGCCCTCAGGCCTGAGGGAGGCTCTTTTCCACAAGAAACAATCCACCTGGCAATAGATCTTTTCGTGGCAGGTTTACCTTTTCCCCACCTCAACATAAGTGAGAAACAACTGGGTAGACTCCTTCCTGTGTCCCTTTGTATGCTCTATATAATAGCAAAGTGCCCTTTTCACATCCAGACTATGCAATCTTGTCTCACCTGAAGAAGAAGAATGGTCAGTGAAAAACACAGGCAATCATAGACTGGTTAAGATGAAAATCCAAAACCACCTTAGGAAGGACATTTCTATTTGTTCTAAGGACCACCTTATCCTTGTGAAAGGAAATAATGTCATGTTCCACTGACAAAGCCTGCAATTCACTGATCCTCCTGGCAGAAGCAATGGCTACCAGGAAAACAGTCTTTCAAGTCAAATACTTTAGCTCAGAGGAAGATAAGGGTTCGAAAGGGGGCTGCATAAGCTGTGCAATACAGATATTCAGGTCCCAAGCAGGAATAGGCTCCCTAAAGGGAGGGTTGATAAGAACCAGACCCTTGAAGAACTTACTAAACACAGGATGAGAAGCCAGAAAATGAACCTTCCCTGCTGAGACAAAGCAGACACAGCTGCTAAATGAACTTTAAGAGTAGCAGGCCTGAGGCCTAAGCTATTCAGTTGAACCAAATAATCTAAGGCTGTAGCAATGCCAGCCATATCTGGTTGAATATTTCTCTGGAAACACCAAATAGTAAATCTTTCCATTTGGAGTTGTAAGTCTTTCTAGTGGAAGGCTTCCTGGAAACCTTGAGAATATCCAGAACACCTTGAGAAAGGTGTAAGCCTGCATATTCTATCTCTTCAAGAGCTAAGCTTTGAGTCTGAGAGACTGTAGATTGGGATACCAAATCCTCCCCTGAGAGGAGGAGGACAGGAGGTCGTGCCTCCTGGTCAGAAACCGAGGAAGTGTTACTGAAAGAGACAACAGTAGTGGATACCAAGGTTGTCTGGCCCAGTCTAGGGCCACCAGAATCACTGTGCAGGGCTGAGACCTGATTTTGATCAGAGGAAAGGGAGGAAAGGCATAAAGGAACCTGCCTGTCCAATTTAACAGAAGAGCATCTAGGGGAATAGATCCCTGGACTGGAGGTCTGCAAGAGAACAGAGGAAGTTGGTGATTGTCCGGGGCTACAAAGAGATCTATCTCTGGAATGCCCCACCTCTTGAAAATTTATTTATTTAAGCATTTGACCAGGAAGGCATACTGAGCAGGCTACTGCTCGATTCCAGATGCGTCCTGGGGAAGGGGAGGTACAAACATCGTTGAAGAAACAAGTGCAGTATGTTACATAATACATAGAGTATAGTACCTAGAGGGATAGACGCATGATCTGAAGGACATGCTGATTCAGGGCCCATTCGTGATGACCCTATGAAATCCTGCTGAGGGCGTCTGCCAGCACATTGTCCTTCCCTGGAAGATGAACTGCTACCAGGGAAGTCTGGAGGGATTAAGCCAACAACCATATCTTGATGGCTTCTGGGCACAAGGCCGTGGACTGAGTGCCCCCTTGCTTGTTTATGTACCACATGGTGGTGGTGTTTTCTGTCCTGACTTGCACCACTTTCCCCTGAACTGACTCTGAAAAAGACTGAAGAGCTAGGAACACAGCTCTGAGCTCCAAAAGACTGATATGAAGAAGAGACTCATATTCAGACCAAATGCCCTGTGCAATGAGGTCTCCCAGATGGGCTCCCCAACCCAGGAGGGAAGCATCTGTGGTGAGAACAACTGAGGGTGTCTGATGCAGAAATGGGACACCCTGCCTGAGACTGTCCTCCTCCAGCCACCATTGAAGAGCCTGGACAAGGGTCCTGGACACTGGAACTAGTTTGGTGACAGGATCCTTCCTCTGAGACCAGAAGGACCTGAGACGGAACTGAATGTCTCTCATCTGGAACTTGACTCCTTGTACCACTGCAGTTGAAGCTGCCATGTGGCCTAGAAGCTGAAGAAAATGTCTGGCTGGATGAGAAGCCAAAGGTTTGAAAGAAGAAGCCAGATCTGTAAGGGCCTTTACCCTCGAGGGAGGTAGTAAGGCTCTTGCCTGAAGGGTGTCCAGCTCTACCCCTATAAAGGTGAGAAGCTGAACAGGTTCCAGAACTGATTTGGCTAGATTGAGAAGAAATCCAAGGGAACCCAGAAGCCTCTGCATAACTGCCAGAGCTGACTTGACTCAGTCTGATGATTGGCCTACAATGAGCCAGTCGTCTAGGTAAGGAAACACTGAAATGCCCTGCCTTCTGAGGAAGGCTACCACAACTGCCAGACATTTTGTGAACACCCTTGGTGCAGCTGTCAGGCCAAAGGGCATTGCTCTGAACTGGTAGTGCCCTCCAGGCAACTCGAACCTGAGGTACTTTCTGTGGGAGCACCTGATGGGGATGTGGAAATAGGAATCCTTGAGGTCCAGGGAGGCTAGCCAGTCTCCTGGCCTCAGAGAGGGAAGAATGATTCCCAGACTCACCATTTTGAAATTTGGTTTTGTGATATATTTCTTCAGGTATCTTAGGTCTAAGATGGGTCGCCACTCCCCTGTCTTTTTTGGGGTAAGGAAATATCTTGAATACAATCTTTTCCTCTGTGGGGTAGAGGTACCTGCTCCACAGCCCTTAGGAGCAGCAACTAAGAAACCTCTGCCTCTAGAGCAACTGTTTCCATTGAGGAGGCAGGTTTGAAAGACCTTGCTCTGATTTTGGGAAATCTTTTGAAATAGAGTAAGTCCCTGGCTTACTACCTCCAGAACCCACTTGTCCAAAGTGACAGACTTCCAAGCCTGGAAAAAATAAGCCAGCATGCCCCCCACTGGAACTGAGGAGGGGACCCGGTCTGACACATCAGGGTGTCTGTTTGGCAGGGGCCCTATGCTGAGAAGAGGATGCAGCCCTGCTCATCCCCCTTAGCCTCCCTCTAAAAAACAAGCATTTGTCAATGCCGAATGTTGCTTGCTTGTATGTGCTATGTAGGTATTTGGAAGTCAGTGGAGTGCAAATATTGAAACTTTGCAAACTTACGAGCGTGCTTAGGAACTGCGCAACGCATGCTCGTGAAACAGTCATTTTTAAGAAGTTTGTGACCAAATTTTCAACATAGCCATTTTAAGACCTCTGCTCATGAACAGTGTCACTGTGATTTTCTTAATGTGTCCCATACATTGATTTCGCACACCAACTGCACCATTGTACGCTAGATGGGCAGAAAGACGTTGTGGGCAAGATGTGAAAAATGACAGCTGTACTGCTCATAAGGAGGTGTGGTAAAATGGCAATGTTGGAAATCTGGAGGGAAAATATTGAAAATTCGCGAACTTACGAGCGTGCATAGGAAGTGCGCAATGCAGGCTCGTAAAACAGTCATTTTTAGGAATTGTGTCACCAAATTTTCAACATAGCCATTTTAAGACCTCTGCTCATGAACAGTGTCACTGTGATTTTCTTAATGTGTCCCATACAGTGATTTTGCACACCGACTGCGCCATTGTGCGCTACATGGGCGGAAACACGTTTTGGGTGAGATGTGAAAAATGACAGCTGTACTGCTCATAAGGAGGTGTGGTAAAAAGACAATGTTGAAAATCTTTCGGGGGGGGCAGTGGAGCTGACGAAACAGGAGGACGATGCGGGACATTTGCCATGCTGGGGTGGGCTTCCAGCGGCACAAGGATGCTGTTTGGGGGGCCTTGGGCGGCCGGGATTGGGCACCCCATCGGCGAGCAGCATCTGTTGCCACGCTGGGTGGCCCCAGTGTGCACCTTGTACTGGAGGTGGGAGCCGACGGGGATGGGCACCCTGCCCGGCCATACAGTGTGTGTGTGTGGGGGCGAGCACGCAGTATGGTATGTATGTGTGTGTGTGTGTGTGTGTAGGGGAGCGCGCATGAGCAGGCGTATATCTTATCGCTGCTCAGTAGCTTAGCTCCCTTCAACTGTACGCCACTGCATTTTAGACTGCTGTCATAGACAGCTCCAGCAGTGATTGGAGAACTGTGGTCAGCCTGCAAACATACTGACTGAATTGGAAGAGGGCTGCCACACCTCCGAAAACTTGGACGATGGCACTATGTTTCTTGCACATGCGTGCAAGCAACATAAAAAACCCTCTGCTGAAAAGAAGAGGAAGCTTGGGCTTGGTAAAAAGGCCTCTGAAAAGGCCTGCCCCTGCCAGCCCTAGACTGCTGCTTTTGTGGAGTGGCCTGCTTCTCCTTGGCCACTACACTCCTGTAGGTAGTTCTGTATTCGTCCATCTTCTTCATGTATGTCTCTGTCTGCTCCCAAAACAGAGAATTATCTGTGACAGGGAAATCCATGGTCTTGGCCTGGGTATCCTGTGAGACGCTAGTACATCTGAGCCAAGCAAACCTCCACAAGGAGACAGATGTAGCCATGACTCTTGATGCCACATCACTTAAGTCCACAGCAGCATGGAACTGTACCTTGGATGCCTCTATGCCATCTGCAGCCACCTGCTCCTGCTCCTTGGCTAGCTGGGGAGAGGCACTTTTAGCTAGCTCCAGAACTGTATCCCACCTAGATTTCTGGTATCTAGCAGTGTAAGCCATATAAGAGGCTTGTCTGAGTCCCAAGGAAGATGCCAAGTACTGTTTCTTTGTCATGGCATCCACCTTCCTGGAATCCTTATCTGGGGTGTGATGCCAAAGGGATGTTACCCTTGTCACAGGCTGCAGCCTGCACTACCCCAACATGGCTGCAATGGGAATATAGGAATTCCATCCCAGAACCTGACAACATGTACCTCTTCTCCATTCTTTTATACACAGGAGGTAGGGAGAAAGGCACCTGTAACAGTTTCCTCAAAGATTTATGCAGGGGAATAGACAGCCTTTTTGACTCTGGGACATCCATCATTTCCACAAAGTCAGGTTCTTCTGCTTCCTCAACAGCTACCACTGCTGGTAGCTGGAGAGTCTCTGCCATCTTTTTATAAAATAAAAAGTGGGAAGGGGAGTCAGAAAGTCTGGGAGGGGGAAACATTGGTAGGCCTGTCTGTGGAGATGTCAGGCTCTACTGGCTCATCTAGGCCTTCATAATCATCTTCATAGTCAGGATCCCGCCTCCCAGTCCAATTCATAATACTCCTCCGGTTCAAATTCTGAAGGAGCCGGAACCGATCAAACTGACTGTCTGCCTGGTGGTGTCGATTCGATCAGAACCCGAGCGGAGCGATTGCACTATATTTATCGCTCTCGCAGTCTCTTCCGTGGTTGGGATCTGAGAAGAAGAATCCGAACTGGCAGATTTCTTTTTCCTTTTCGCAGGAACTGATTCCTCAGTATCCGATTTCCTTTTGCCCGAGGAGGTATCGCCCGTGTCAGCAGGCACCTCCTCTGGATTGGTCGGAACAGAACCGGGCTGGCCGTCTGGGACAGCGGATTTTTTGGCCTGCTTTCCCTTCAGCCTAGCAAGTCTTTTATCTAGAGTGGCTTTAGGAAAGCTTGCAGGTGTAACCTCCCTGCAAATGGGGGTTCCCAAAAGTCTTCCAGGAGCTTGCCTGAATGCTCCAAGTCTGGGCGGTGTTCGGCGTCTGAGCTGTTTAAATGTGGTTCCAAGTAAGTGCTAGTTGAGCCTCCACGTACTGTCTCTTTAAGAGCTGTCTGCTTGCAGACTTATTTAGTTTGTATGGGGGGACTGTGTACTTAATGCTCGAACTCGCCACAGCTGTTAACTCGTCTGCTTGCCGCTACATGTGCAGAGGGAGCCTTGTTGAAAGATATAACTGTTTGCCAGAAATCATTTAGAGTGACTGAGAAAATGTAGTTTGTCTAACTTGTCTTTATTTCAGCACAAACTGTTTCAGTGTAGCTCTTTCATTTTGGTCCTGAATTGTTGACTTGGGCTAATCAGGATGATAGGGAGGCCTTAAAATGGAGCCTGTGGATGAATTGGAACTTGGACTCTCAATTCTGAGCCAGCCACAAGGGGATTGTATGAGCAGTGACTCTGGGAAATGTAGTTTTGACCTTGGCGCCTTTTTTCACCAACAGACGGAATCTTATTGTGAGTGACAGCCGAACCAGCCAACAGAATGGTGGGGAGCTAAAGGAAATGCCCTGCTCTGTGACTAGAAAGATCAGATCAGTTGTGACAGTGAAGAGGGAAGGAGCTCTGTGCTTCTGCGGTGTATAGTTTCGCTCGGGAGGCATGTGAGAGGCCCTGAGGTTCGGCCTGCAGCCGTTGTAAGTGCTAGTTTGGACTGAATCAGACTTGTGAGGAGAAAGAAGGAAGTCTGAAAGGTAGAAACTAGGCTAATCCTGTAGAAGACTGGAGAAATTGCTGAATCACACTTGGTCTGTCAGGAACTGAAGCTGCTGTGTGTGCTCCCGGTTATTTTGCAGTAATTGCAATCGGGATCTAGGAGCAGCCTGCCTCGTATAGTACTTTCTTTTTACATATGAATGTGGGTAGTGCTTGTGGGGAATCGCTGTTTCTAATCCCCTGTGCTGTGTGTTGAAGCTGGAAACAAACCCCAGCTTGTCTCGGACTAAATCCATTTGCTATCTACTGCAGTGGGGTCCACTCACAAGGACCTTGTCTCCCTGCCCTGTTGTTCTGGCAACCCAGAAGAACATCCACTATCTGGTTCTCAGTTTGGGTATTGTGAGTACAATTCAGGGTATTCCCCTGCAGCCTTTTTTCAATTACAAGTGTGTCATCTAATTATTGTTGTTTCACTTCTTCATGGACTGAGCCATCCGGCTCCGTATTACAATTGGGTGTTGTGCACATATTTTCTTCTACAGGGCCCTGTCCATCTGCACCTGCCAGCCAACCCCGGACAACGGACCTGGCTAGCTCCCCCCCCAAGCTGGGTACCCAGAGTGTGACTTTTCAGACCCTGTATGTGTGCACAGCACTATGATTTAACTCTGCCAATTAACCTGATCTCCCCCTCCCGTGTTTTATTCCCCCTAAAGAAACAAGATTTGATGTTGTTAAACTTTAAACTGTCTAAAGTGTCAGTACCTACATATCAAGCATTGTATTGGTTTGTGTATGTTGATTAACCTTATTTTACAGGGGCTCCCCAGAGATGAACCTCAGAATCAGTCTCGACGGTAAGTGGTACTTTATGAATGAACAGTGTGTACATGTGGGGTATTGGGACTGTAACTTCTGTGCATTGTGTGAGCCACTAGAGGGAATAAAAGGGGGTATCAGTGTCCCAGAGTGCTGTGACAAAGCTAGTCTAACCACTACAAACCCTGACCTCTGGGTGGAGGCACCCGCCATAGAACCTAGGCCCCTCAACCTGTCAGTAGTCAAGCAGGCAGGGGTAGCAGCCCTTGGGATAGTGCCACCTGGGGGTTACATCTTGGAGGCTCACCACTGGGATTCTGTGTCCTCTAGTGGCCACATTTACAAACCACTGTTAAAAATATAAATGGGTACCCCAACAGAAGTGGCCGTGCACCAGTTGGTGGAGTGGTGTACTGGGGAGGAGATCGAGCCCCAAAATGCTATGCTTATCCTGGACATCCCCCTGGGTATCAATATGGACACTGTTCAGGAAGTACTTTCCAAGGTGAAAGGTTTACAAAATCCTGTGGTGGTGGGTCGACATGCTGATCTGCTCACCCACACTTTCATGGCCCTAGTAGAGTATAAGGACCCCATAGATAGCTCCAAAGTGCCACAGACTATTACCCCAGAGGGAGCCCTCATTGCCTGGAGAGTGATGACTAAGGACAGTAGAGACCTGGGGAGGGGGGGAATGAGCCCCCCACCCACTATCTGAAACTTTTGAGGAGAAATTTGCTAAATTGTTGCTGGAGAAGGGAAAACTGTGGAGGATTTAAAGAAACTATTATTGCCACCTGAGAATGTTCCTCCACCAACACCCTCTCCCCCTCCAGCACTCGTTATTGCCCCTCCTTCTGTGCTAGTGCTAGCCCCTATGTCTGTACCTGCCAATAGTCACGACTCTTAGTTGAAAATTTTCTCCGGCACCTTCCCCACCCCACAAGGGGAGGATGACTGGGAGACCTGGATGGACTGTGTTGCCCCTCAAGTGCTAGAATGGCAATGCTCGGAAGCAGAAAAGCGAAAGAGGTTAAGTGACAGCCTCCGAGGTCCTGCCCTGGCTACCATCCATGCCAAACGGGCCAGTAACCCTGAAACGACTGCACAAGACTATCTTGAGGCCTTGGAGAATGTGTATGGGAGCCCAGATTCCGATGAGGACCTGTGGTGGAGAGTAAGAAATGCACAACAGTACCAAGGGGAGTTGTAGTCTGTGTATGTATCTCGGCTGGAAAAATTATTGCAAGAATGCCTCAGAAAGGGTAGTTTACCAGCAACTGAAATGGACCGAACCAGGCTGGACAGGATCCTTAAGTCTGCCCCCTTCTCAGAACTGCTGTTGCCTCAGTTACACCTGGCCAATCGACTGGAATCCCCACCCTCCTATGATGAGCTAATGAGAGATATTCGAGGGGTTGAGAAAAGGCGACCCCGGGAGGGACTTGCACCAATAGCTGCTGCTATGAACTGCGTGACTGAGGGTGACCCGTCAAGTGAAGTTCAGGGGCACAGGCTGGAAGTTAATGAGTGCTCTGAGAAGGAAAAGCGTGTGCCACCATGGGGTGAACTGCTGAGAGAGTTCAGGGAAATAAAAAACAGTCTCTTAATGAAGGCCGCTCCTGCATGTACAGGCCCCGACCCTCATCCAACTGCATCTGCTATGGGGGTGGGAGTACCCACCCATGCATCTCCTGCTGACAACAGCTCAAAACTCGATGTCCTGAACATGGAAGTGGGGAAATTGACGAGATGGCTGCAAATGCTTATCACGCCGTAGACAGAGATGGCACCAAGACTTTCTGTTGGAAGTACCCCGGCCCCGGCTCCCAGTGTGATGCCTCGGCCAGCTCAATCTCCGGAAGGTATGTTTTGCTATAATTGTGGGAAGGATGGGCACATGAAGAGAGAATGCAGATCCCCAAAAGACACAAAGTTGTATACAGGCTACAAGGAGAGCTTCAGAAGACAAATCAGTGGTTGAGAGGTACACAAAATGATCGCAGTGAGGATCCCATAAACGCTAACTCACGTCCCTTTGTGGCAAGGTTAGTTGCCCAGGCCCCCGCTACCGTCTCTCCAGACTGGTCCAGAATAGTTGGTCCCTCCATGGAGATCACTGTAAAGGTGAATGGAGTGTCTACAAGAACTGTATTAGACAGTGGCTCCCAAGTGACAATTATGTTCCAAGACTGGTATCAGAAGCATCTGTTTGATGTGCCCTTACAACCGTTTGAGGGGATGCATGTCTGGGGGTTAAGTGAGAAGGCCTACCCCTACTCTGGGTATATCCGAATTTGGCTGTCTTTTCCCACCTCCGTGGCTGGAGTGGCAGAGCAAGCAGAGACCCTAGCCTTAGTGTGTTCCCCTACTGGACTGTATGATGGGGTTCCTCTACTAACTGGGACAATTACGCATATGTTTGGATGGTTGAACTGCTCCGGAGAGTAAAGGGCTAACTCTATGCAAAGGCATAGAACGTTGAGTTCGAGCTCAGTTTTCAAACCTCTGTCTGTGGTACTCTGAAGTGTAACCGTCAGATTCTTACGAGCACTAAACTAACTAACTCAAAGTAAGAAATTGTTTCAAAATTTTTGTGCCAAGTGGCAAAACAAGGTTTTAGGGTCAAAGACTCAAGTCGAAAAAACCCCAAAAGAACACAACAAGTAGTGATTCACCAAACTAGAAGAAAAAAAAAACCCTAAGAGATGGAGGCATGACCAGAGCACCTCTGGGGTGCAGCACTGTGCCTGTCCCACCACATCCCAAAACTACTAGGTTCCAGGAGGGGAGCCACGGGGGAGGTCAGAATACAGCTAGACTCCATTAGAAGAAACAACATTACTATGGTGAGTAATTTTTCTTCAAACAACATGAAGTCTTGCTGTATTCTGACTATATGCAGACTACCAAGCAGTACCCCTTTGGAGGAGGGAGTTCCAGAACCTATTTTGGGAACAGGCTCTGCAGCACAGCTGTGCCAAACCTAGCATCACTTCGTGACTGAATGTCCAAAGACTAAGAACAGATATCCAGGTAGCTACTTTACATATATCCACTAAAGGTATATCTCTAGCTGCTGTGACCGAAGCAGCTGTACCTCTGGTAGAATGAGCCCCCAGGCCTGAGGGAGGCTCCTTCCCAAGTTTAGAGTAGCAGAATTGAATACAAGAGACAATCCACCTGACAATAGACCTCTTGGTTGCAGGCTTGTCCTTTCCCTCCTCACCATAAGTGAGAAACGACTGAGAACAATCCTTCCTATGGGCCTTAGTATACTCAATATAGAAACTAAGAACCCTTTTCACATCCAGATTGTGTAAACTCCTCTCTCCAGAGGAAGAATGATCAGTGAAAAAGACAGGCAGAGACACAGACTAGTTCAGATGAAAGTCTGACAATACCTTGGGAAGGAACATTCTATTGGTGCGGAGGACCACCTTATCCCTATGAAAGGAAATTAAATCAGGTTCCACTGATAAGGCCTGTAGTTCACTGATCCTCCTAGCAGAGGTAATGGCCACCAGAAACACAGGTTTCCAAGTCAAGTGTTTCAGCTCAGCTGAAGATAAAGGTTCAAAAGGGGGCTGCATAAGGTGTGCAATACAGATGTTCAGGTCAGGAAGGAGTAGGCTCCTGAAAGGGAGGATTGACATGGACTAAGTGTAACCCCCCCCCTACAAATGGGGGTTCCCAAAAAGTCTTCCCTGAGCTTGCCTAAATGCTCACTGCCAGGCTGGTGTCCTGCGTTTTAGCAGTTTAAATGTGATTACCAGAGCTTGTATAGCCTCTGTGTACTGTCTCTTTAAGAGCTGCCTAATTGCAGTTTAAGTAATCAGAGAGGGAGCTCTGTTGAAAGATGTAACTATTTACTGAAAATCATTTAGAGTGATAATGATAATGTAGTTTATCTAACCTGCTTTCTTTGTAGCAAGGACTGTTTTGTTTGTCTCCACTATCTTGGTCCTGCCTGCAAATTGGACCAAACAGTACTGGTGGGACCTAAAATGTAGCCGGACTACAGGAGCTGTCTGAATTCAAAATCTGTAGGAACTTTAGTTTGGAGCTTTTTTTCGCCTTTTTTGCAACTGAAGGGGGAGCTCTTGCTTTGACTGACAGCCAAATCAGCCAACCAAATCTTTTGGATCTTGGGGAAGTCCCAGGCTGCTTGCAGTTTTCAGTTAGAAGTTTAAGCTGGAAGCTGAGCAAGGAGTAGCTGAAGAAATTCTGAGAGCAGTCCCAAGTGGATTCGCATGGGAGAACTGTGAAAAGGCTGAGAGTTTGGCCTCCATGTCTGCCTGCTACTCCTGAGAGGGAGAGAAGAGAATTATTTTGGACTAAATCCAAGTTTGTGTGACTAAAGTAAGCTACTGAAGTGGGCCAGGCTCAACCTGAAGAAGACCGAATATTTTTGTTGAACGCGATCGGCCTGTCAGGAGTTCCAGCTAAGCTCCCGGTGTGTGCAGAGACTTTGCGATTATGCCCAGGGACGCTTTGCCTGGTACAGTAGAATTTCCGTACATGTAAATGTGTTATGAGCTGCTAGTGGGTTGTGAGTTAGTTCCCCACTGTGTGAACTGTGTTCTGCTTGCTGGAATCTGTATCGAGCCCAAAACGGACTGCTTCCGAACTTGTCTCCATGCGGTCTGGGCTTTGCCAGACTGACCCAGCCAGATTAATCACTGCACAGAGAAGCCATCAACGAGAGACCTGCCTGGGGATCAGCCCCCTGCTCCATGCCTGAACAGGAACGACGCCTCTGCGACTTGTGTGGGCCCTGCTTCTCCTGGCATTCTAGATCAACCACCTGCAGTCTCGATTTTCGTCCAGTCTGTGTCCAGTCTTGGGTATCGTGAGTAAATACCAGGGCCACTCCCTACAACAACAGCTTAATCTGAGTGTGTCATCTGATTGTCTTGTTGTTTTGTTTCCTTTACGAACTGAGCCCTCTGGCTCCGAATTACAAATATTGTGTACTATGCATGTTGTGTTTTCCATCACAGGGCCCCAACCAGCTGCAACCCCTGTTAACTGTCCTGGCTAGCCCATCTCTTCTTTACCTGGGTACCCAGAGGTGGACTGTCTTGGGGGACTCAAAGCACATGCATAACTGCTTGATTGATATAACCTTTAATCTAATTAACCTGATTTTGCCTCTCCCTTGTTCAAGTCCCCTGAATAAATCAGATCTAACTTTTTCTGCATGTAATCTGACTGTGGTTCCAGTTCGTGCTCAGAGTACTGTACTGTTGCTATTTGATGTGCTTAACCTTGTTTTACAGGGGGGTCCCCAGGATTGAGCCAGAGGAACCAGCCCTGGTGGTAAGTGTAAACAGTGTGGGTACATGTGTGGTGTACCAGGGGTACTGTGAAAGTGATTATTGTACAGTGTTCAGGCCACTAGAGGGAAAAGAGGGGGGGGTACAATGTCCCAGAGGGCTGTGCCCAGGTTAGCTTGACCACTACAACCCTGACCTCCGAGTGAAGGCACCTGTTTCAGAAGTCAGGCCCCTTAACCTGCTACTAGCCAAGCAGGCAAGGGTAGTAGCCCCTGGGATAGTGCCACCTAGGGGTTACACTAAGCCTTTGAAGAATTTTTTGAAAATTGGATGAGAAGCTAGGGAAGAGCCCTTACCAGCCAAAAGAAAGGCAGACACAGCTGCCAAATGCACTTTAAGAGTAGTAGGCCGAAGGCCCAAACTGTTAAGATGTACCAAATAGTCCAAAACAGTGGCAATGTCAGCCAGCTATGGCTTAATATGCCTACTGGAACTCCAAAAAACCAAACCTTTTCCATTTGGAGTTGTAAGTCTTCCTAGTAGCAGGCTTCCTGCTAACTTTTAAAATATCCAAAACCGACTAGGAAAGACGCAACTTGCATATTCTAGCTCTTCAAGAGCCAGGTTTTGAGCCTGAGAGTCTGAAGGTTGGAGTACAGAATCCTCCCTTGAGAGGAGGTGAGGAGATTATACTGCCTGAGAAGACACAAGGGCAGTGTTACTTACAGTGACAACAGTAGAGGATACCAAGGCTGTCTGGCCCAGTCTGGAGCCACCAGAATCACATTGCAAGGCTGAGACCTGATTTTTATCAAGACACTGAATATCAGAGGAAAAGGAGGAAATGCATATAGAAACCTGCTTGTCCAATTTAGTAGAAGATCATCCTGGGGAACAGGACCCAGAAGGGGTGGTCTGCAGCAATAAAGAGGGAGTTGATGATTGTCCAGGGCTGCAAAGAGATCTATCTCTGGGGTGCCCCATCTCCTGAAAATGACTTGAAG
This sequence comes from Neoceratodus forsteri, assembly GCA_016271365.2. Taxonomy (NCBI): domain Eukaryota; kingdom Metazoa; phylum Chordata; order Ceratodontiformes; family Ceratodontidae; genus Neoceratodus; species Neoceratodus forsteri. The sequence continues at coordinate 719,192,212 of CM057450.1, forward strand.
GATGACAGGGTTCAGGGTCCACCCGTGGTGACCCTGGGAAATCCTGCTGAGAGCATCTGCTAAAATGTTGTCCTTTCCTGGAAGATGCACAGCCATCAGAGAAACCTGAAGGGAATAAGCTAGAGACCAATTTTTCATGGCCTCTGTGCACAAGGCCGAGGGCCGAGTGCCTCCCTGCTTGTTTATGTACCACATGGTTGTGGTATTGTCTGTTCTGATCTGCACCACTTTCCCTTGGACAACCGTTAAGAATGTCTGAAAAGCCAGGAAGACAGCTCTTAATTTGAGAAGATTTATGTGCAGAAGGGACTCCTGGTGTGACCAAGTTCCCTGGGCTGTGAGATGATCTAGGTGGGCCCCCCACCCCAACAGGGAGGAATCTGTGGTGAGAATCACAGAAGGGACCTGACTGATGAAGGGGACCCATTGACGAAGATTGTCTTCCTCCAACCACCACTGAAGGGCCTGGACCAAGGTTTTGGAGACTAGAACCAGTTTGGAGAGAGGGTCCTTTTTCTGAGACCAGAAAGATCTGAGATGAAACTGAATATCTCTCATCTGAAATCTTGCTCCCTGAACTACTGCTGTGGAAGCTGCCATGTGGCCCAGCAGCTGTAGAAAGTATCTGACTGGCTGAGACACTAGAGGACGAAAAGAGGAGGCCAGAGTGACCAGTGACCGAACCTTTGAGAGAGGAAGAAATGCTGTTGCATGAACTGTATCTATTTCCACCCCTATGAAAGTGAGAAGCTGAGCTGGCTCTAGAATAGACTTTTCTAAATTTAGAATGAAGCCCAAGGATTCTAAAAGTCCTTGGGTGACCTCTAAAGCTGTCTTGACTTGGTCTGAGGACTGGCCCACTAGAAGCCAGTCATCCAGGTATGGGAACAGAAGGATGTCCTGCCTCCTGAGGAATGCCATCACCACTGCAAGACACTTGGTGAACACCCTTGGGGTAGATGTTAGGCCAAAGGGCATGGCCCTGAATTGGAAATGGCCTGAGGGCAACTCGAACCTGAGGTACTTTCTGTGGGAATGTCTGATAGGTATGTGGAAGTAGGCATCCTTGAGATCCAGGGAGGCTAGCCAGTCTCCTGGTCTCAGAGAGGGAAGAATTACTCCCAGAGTCACCATTTTGAACTTTGGTTTTGTCAACTGTTTGTTCAGGTACCTTAAATCCAATATGGGTCACCACTCCCGTCTTTTTGGGGGTAAGGAGGAATCTTGAATACAGTCCTTTTCCCCTGTGACAAGGAGGCACCTTCTCTACTGGTTGCAGAAGCAGGAGAGAGGAGACTTCTGCCTCTAAGGAGTTTGTCTCCAAGGGAAAGGGAGGACTGAAAGACTTTGCTCTCATTCTTGGGAACCTTTTGAAACTGAGAACAAGTCCCTGGCTTACTACTTCCGGGACCCATTTATCTGAAGTAATAGACTCCCAGGCCTAGGAGTAGTGAGCCAGCCTGCCCCTTACTGGGATTGGAGAGGCGACCCTGACTGACACCTCAGGGTGTCTGCTTGGCAGGGGGCTTGGACTGAGTAGCTGATGGGTCCTAGTTACCCCACGTCTACCTCTTCCCCTAAAGAACCCCCTCTGCTGAAAAGAAGAGGAGGAGGCCTGAGCTTGGTAAAAAGGCCTGTCCCTGCTCCTAAACTGCTGCCTCTGAGGAGTGGTCTGCTTCACTTTTGATGCAGCACTCCTATAAGTGGTCCTGTACTCATCCATTTTTTTCCTGTAGTTCTCTGTTTGGTCCCCAAAGAGAGAATTACCAGTTACAGGAAAATCCATGGCCTTAGCCTGGCTATCCTGTGAGAGGTTGGTACACCTAAGCCAAGCAAATCTCCTCATGGAGATAGATGTAGCCATGACCCTGGAATGAACATTACTGAAATCAACAGCAGCGTGGAATTGCACCTTAGATGCCTCTATACCATTTTCAGCCACCTGCTCCAGCTCCTTGGCTAGCTGGGGAGGGGCATCCTTAGCCATTGCCAGAACCATATCCCACATAGACTTCTGGTACCAGGCAATGTATGCCATGTAATTAGATTGTCTGAGTCCCAAAGTGGATGCCAAGTACTGTTTTTTTGCCATGGCATCCACTTTCCTGGAATCCTTGTCTGGGGGTGAGATGCCAGGGGAATATTAGCCTTGTCAGAGGCTGCAGCTTGTACTACCCCAACATGGCTGCTATGATTTGAAAGGAATTCCATCCCTGGACCTGACAAAGCATACCTCCTGTCCATTCTTTTTTCCACAGAAGGAATGGATGTAGGAAACTGTAAATGTTTTGTGTCTGCTTCCCCATGGATTTGTGTAAGGGGTAGACACCCTCTTTGACTCTGGGACATCCATCATTTCCAGTAGTCAGGTTCTTCCCGATTCTGTTCAGCCTCTTCCATAGGAAGCTGAAGAGTCTCAGACACTTTCTTGTAAAACAAGAAATGGGAAGGGAACTCAGAAAGCCTGGGAGGAGAAGCCTGAGAAGGCCTGTCTGGGGAGATGTCAGGCTCTACTGGCTCATCTAGGCCCTAACATTGTCCTTCTTCCTAGTCTTCATCCTCCTCCCAATCATCCTTATAGTATGCTTCAGGATCTATATCTGAAGCAAGTACTTCAACGAACTGATCGACTGAACCGAAACCAAGTTCGGGTTTTGTGAACAGGCAAAGTGACTGAACTACTGAATCGCTGTTATCTTATCAAGCCAGTCAGGACCATGGGAAGCAGGATCCGAACCGCTGATTTTCTTTCTTTTACTCGGAACCGATTCTGCAGAATCGGCTTTCCGTTTGCCTGAAGAGGTATCGCCCAGGTTAGTGGGCACCCCTTCAGGTTCGGCTGCAACCGAACCGGGCTGGCCAGCCGGGTCAGCGGACTTCTCGGCCTCCCTCTCCCTTAGCCTACTCAAACGTTTATCCAGAGTGGCTTTGGGAAAGTTCTTACATAATTGGCAGTCTTCCTTGAGGTGGTCAAACCCCAGACAATACACACAGACGAGGTGAGGGTCAGCCTTAACAAAGGCCTCCTTATACTCAGTACAGTGCTGAAACCCAGTGGGTCTGGTTTTCTTCTTAGGTTTCTCAGACATGCCTTCAACCAGAAAAATCACCTTACACAGAGGTTAATCCAGGTGATTACAAACTCAATGGTTCCAACTTCCAACCGTATCACGGGTCGGTTAAAAAAAATCCTAAAATATCGGATTTTTTTAGGAACCGATGAGTACCGGAAAAACCACACACACAGTAATAATAATCAAAAAAGAAGATAAGCTTCGGTTCTGAACCAGACCGACTGGCAAAGAACCGAAATAAAACAATTTCTTAGCAAACAACACAGAAAATAACCACTACCTATAGCTACCACTTACTGGTACCGAGACAGAGGTAAGAATACCGACATGCAGAAATCACGGTTTGAAAAAAAAAAGACCGATTCGAACTAGACCAAACCGAAGCGCAGGAGGGATCTCTTGAGCACTTCACAGTAAGGCAGAGTAAAGAATCTGATGGTTATACTTCAGAGTACCACAGACAGAGGTTTGAAAACCAAGCTCAAGCTCAACGTTCTATGCCTTTGCATAGAGTTAACCCTTTCCTCTCCGGAGCAGTTCAAGTGCTGGGACTAACTGCATATAGTCAGAATACAGCAAGACTTCGTGTTGTTTGAAATATTTTTTTACCCACAGATATGCAAGGGGGAAGAAAAAACAGAAATAGCAAGGGAAGGCAGAGAGATAGCGAGAGGAGGAGAAATGCGAAACTGTTGGAGTGATCAGTTTCCTAGGTCTCCCAAGAAAATTTGGTCATGCAACCAGAGAAGAGACAGAAAAGGAGAAGACAGAACAGAACCCTGCATTTAAACTCTTTTTGCATAACAAATGGGGCAGGGCCTTTTTCAGCCCTGTCACATACCCCCCCCCACTTTAAGAGGGAACCTGTTTTAAAAAAGAGGTTTCCACAACTGTCCATTAATTCTCATCAGACAGTAGCTTATAACCTTTACATTTCAGTGCACATGCAGCACAGCAAACAGAGAAGTTTCAACTCACATGTTTTCAACTTTCGGAATTCTCAATTCCTGATCCATATCTTGACAGAAAATCAGCATTTACATTCTCTTTCCCAGATTTAAGCATTACTTTAAATTTACATGGCTGTAGTGCCAGGTACCTCCTTGTGATTCTAGAATTTTTATCCTTCATTTGGTTAAGCCAACAGAGAGGATTGTGATCTGTTACAATAACAAAGTCAGCTCCTAGCAAATAAAACTTAAAGGACTCCATGGCCCACTTTGCTGCACGGTATTCCTTTTCAATGGTGGAGTACCTTTTCTCTCTGTTGTGCAATTTCCTACTTATATATAGAATAGGATGTTCTTTCCCATTTATATGCTGACTCAAGACTGCACCTAGGCCTATCTTTAATGCATCAGTCTGTAACAGAAATTGTTTCTCAAACAAAACAGGACTGCCTGCCCCCCAAGCTGCTAGGACTACTCCAGCTGCCTGTGCAGTCCCGAGAGCCCCCAAAATCAGGATCGCCTGCACTCCCGAGCTGCTGGGACTAACTCCAGCTGCCGATGCGGTCGCGAGGGCCCCCGAAATCAGGATTGCCTGCCCTCCCCCGAGCTGCTGGGACTGACTTCAGGTACGACCGTAGGATCCTGCTGGTCGGCAGTTTCTCAACATCTGCTGCAATTCTGACCCCGCCAATGCTTCACGTCCTTGTACTGGTCACGTGACAGTCAGTATAAAAAAAAAATAACCTAACAACCTTATTTCCCATCAGCAGATTATCGCTGCTCTCCACTAGAGGCTGTTAATATATTTCTCCAAGTGTAGTTCTTAACCAAACTCCCTCTCAATCACCTAGCGCTCCAGTTTCTGCTCCTCCACTCCTACCCTTCTTATAGCTGTACCCCTTTATTATGTCCCTCTTCCCCCTCACACTCCTCACCCTCCTCCTGCCCTTGGTGTCACTTTCACCCTCAGTCTACCCAAAGGCTCTCGTCTGCCAATCACTCGTCCACTCAATGCTGCCCTCCCCTCCAAACTCTGCTACCTCCTCCCTCTGCAATCCATCGATCATCCTTACTCCTGGCCATCTGGCCCTTCTGTACTACCACCCCAGTTTCCATGCTGGTCTGCTCACCCTAAAATTCCCCTCTCAGACAACCTCTGCACCACCTCACCACTCCACTTCCTCCACTAGAAGGATTAAACTAGTCCTGACCAGAACCCTGGTAACTCTGTTGCTACTGATGGCCGGTGACATCAAACTCATCCCTGGCTCAGCCCCTTCCCCAAAACTCCCACGTGGTCTATGGTTGGCCCACCTCAACATCGCAGCCTCCTCCCTAAAATCACAATGCTCCAACCAACTGTCCTATCCCTAAAACAGGACATCCTGATCATTACTGAAACATGGCTAAATCCTCACAACAAGGATGCCAGCATTGCCATACTAGTTTACACGGTCATACAGCATGACCGGCCCAGTAGCAAAATGGGTGGTGGCACAGCCATGTACATCAGTTCCGCCCTTCAATTCACCCCCCATGTCACTAGCACTACCACCCACACAGTTTATAAACTCTTTGATGGTGAAGATCTCCCTCCCCCACTCCATCCCCATCTTTATAGCTGGTTGCTACCACCCCCCTGATTCCCCTTTGTCCTCTATCAGGGATATCTAACTGCCCTCAAATCACACTCATTGGGTGGAGAGGTCCATGTCCTGGGCAACTTTAATGAGAACTGGCTCGCTTCCTCCAGTTCTAAAATTTGTAATGACGTAGCTGTGCTAAACCTGTCCCAACTGATTATAGAACCCACCCGCATAAACACAAAAACCCATAACCACTCACTACTCGATTGGTCTCTCACATCCCACCCGCATCGGATAATATCTGCTAGTCTCCCATCCGACTCCCTCAGTGACCACCGTCTAATATACTCAGTAAGGAAAATATTCAGGCCTAAAGCCCCCCCCCCCAGAACCTTGATGGTCTGGTCCTACAACTCCTTGGACCTTACGTCACTCCTAAATGACCTGGCATATATAGACTGGTCCTTTATCTCTCACACCTCCTGTATCGACTCTGCCCTGGGCTATTTCAAATCCAAGTTCTTCTCGGTCTGGGACACCTACGCCCCCCTCAGACGAACCTGGGTGCGGGGGGCCCACCTGCCCTGGGTCACCACTAATATCATGACCAGCCTCTGAGCCAGGGACCAGGCTTGGAAGACCCACAAAGCTCCCTCTTGGCATACCTAAATTACTGCACACTTCGTAATGCCTGTACTAGACATATTTGCACAGTGAAAGCTAACTATTTCCAATCCACCTTCCTCACTAACTTAAAGCACCCTTCTAAATTTTGGAAGGTGGTACAATCACTTTTCTCCCCACTGTCACAGCCCCCAACCCCTGTCATTAATACAGGAGACACCGCAATATCGGATCTGCTAGCTGTGGCTACAGAGTTCAATTCCTTCTTCACAAACTGTACAGCAACACTACTGTCCTCTCCAGCAACTAACACACCAGTCCAAACTACCCCACCCCATTCTGCCAAGGCCACTCTTCATGCTTTCTCCTTCCAACAGGTTACCCCTGCTGACATTTACAATGCCCTGCTTGCTCTAAACCCCTCGAAAGGCAAATGCCCCTCCAGGCTGGACTCCAAAATGCTTTTCCTGTCAGCTCCTGCCATCGCCTCCCCCCTGGCCGCACTCTTCAATCTCTCCTTTTCTCTTAATGCTACCCCCTCCAAGTGGAAACATGCCATGGTCATCCCCCTCTCGAAGGGTGGCGACCCCTCATCCCCCAGAAACTACTGCCCCATTTCCCTCCTCCCCATTTTAGCTAAACTCAAAGAACACCTTGTCCTCTCCCAGCTCTCCTCCTTCCTTGACTCTACTTCCTTCTTCACTCCTTACCACTCTGGGTTTAGGAAGCCACACTCCACCACCACTTCCCTCCTAAGTCTCACTGATGCCATCCTCTCCGGAATGGATCAAGGCCACATTACCTCTGCCATCTTTGTCGACCTTGCAAAGGCCTTCAACACTGTTTCACACCCTCTCCTCCTCTCCAAACTCTCCCTATTTTTATTTTATTTTATTTTATTAAACTCTACTAGGATTACAAATACAATTCAGCTGGGCTCACCAGCAAGGCTACCAATTGGTTCCACTCCTACTTGGGAGGCAGGATTCAATCTGTCAGGATTGCAAACGCCATCTCTTCCCCCCTACCCATGTCGACTGCAGTACCCCAAGGCTCAGTCCTTGGCCCACTACTGTTCTCCATTTTCCTCAACAATCTGCCCTTTGCCTGCCCACACACATCCATCCACATGTACGCAGATGATACAGTCCTGTATACATCTGGCCCCTCATCCTCTGATGTCGTAACCAGACTACAGCGCGACTTCAATGATGTTCAGCTCTGGTTTCGTTCAAATCAGCCCTTCCTGAATGCCAAAAAAACTGTCTCCATGACCTTTGGCACAAGGCAGAGACTCTCTCTCTTGGCTCCCCTCCCTCCCCACCTGCCACACCCTGGATGGGATGAACCTGGAGGTCTGCACCTCCTTTAGATACCTCGGGGTCTGGCTCGACCAACACCTCGACTTTTCTGTACACATTGAGGCTATCCGCAAGAAGAAAAAATTACTCAACATAGTAATGTTGTTTCTTCTAATGGAGTCTTGCTGTATTCTGACTATATGCAGTAAGCCCCAGCATTGAACTGCTCCGGACAGTAAAGGGTTAACTCTATGCAAAGGCATAGAACGTTGAGCTCGAGCTCAGTTTTCAAACCTCTGTCTGTCGTACTCTGAAGTGTAACCATCAGATTCTTAAGAGCACTAAACTAACTAACTCAAAGTAAGAAATTCTTTCAAAATTTTTGTGCCAAACGACAAAACAATGTTTTTAGGGTCAAAGACTCAAGTTGAAACCCCCCCAAAAAGAATACAACAGGTAGTGGTGATTCACCAAACTTAAAGAATAAGACCCCCCAAGAGATGGAGGCATGTCCAGAGCACCTCTGGGGTGCAGCACTGTGCCTGCCCCACCACATCCCAAAACTACTAGGTTCCAGGAGGGAAGGCAGGAAGGGAGGTCAGAATACAGCAAGACTCCATTAGAAGAAACAACATTACTATGGTGAGTAATTTTTTCTTCAAACAACATGAAGTCTTGCTGTATTTTGACTATATGCAGACTACCAAGCAGTACCCCCTTGAAGGAGGGAGTTATAGAACCTATTTTGGGAACAAACTCTGCAGCACAGCTGTGCCAAACCTAGCATCACTTTGTGACAGAATGTCCAAAGAGTAATGCTTGGCGAAGGTGTGAACAGATTTCCAGGTAGCCGCTTTACATATATCCACTAAAGGTATATCTCTAGCTGCTGCAATCGAAGCAGCTGTACCTCTGGTAGAATGAGCCCTCAGACCTGAGGGGGGCTCCTTCCCAAGTTTAGAGTAGCACAACTGAATACAAGAGACAATCCACCTGGCAATAGACCTCTTGGTAGCAGGCTTGCCCTTTCCCACCTCACCATAAATGAGAAATAATTGAGAACAATCCTTCCTATGGGCCTTAGTATACTTAATATAATAACTGAGAGCTCTTTTTACATCCAGATTGTGTAACCTGATCTCTCCAGAGGAAGAATGATCAGTGAAAAAGACAAGCAGAGACATAGACTGGTTCAGATGAAAGTCTGACACCACCTTGGGAAGGAACTTTCTATTGGTGTGAAGGACCACCTTATCCCCATGAAAGGAAATGAAATCAGGTTCCACTGATAAGGCCTGTAGTTCACTGATCCTCCTAAAGCTGAGGTAATGGCTACTAGAAATACAGTTTTCCAAGTCAAGTATTTCAGCTCAGCTGAAGATAAAGGTTCAAAAGGGGGCTGCATAAGCTGTGCAATACAGATGTTCAGATCCCAAGAAGGAGTAGGCTCCCAAAAGGGAGGATTGACATGGACCAAGCCTTTGAAGAATTTCTTAAAATTGGATGAGAAGCTAAGGAAGAGGGCTTACCAGCCAAAAGAAAAGCAGACACAGCTGCCAAGTGTACTTTAAGAGTAGTAGGCCAGAGGCCTAAACTGTTAAGATGTACCAAATAGTCCAAAACAGTGGCAATGTCAGCCAGCTATGGCTTAATATGCCTACTAGAACACCAAAAACCAAACCTTTTCCATTTGGAGTTGTAAGTCTTCCTAGTAGCAGGCTTTCTGCTAACTTTTAAGATATCCAAGCCTGATTGGGAAAGACGCAACTTGCATATTCTAGCTCTTCAAGAGCCAGGCTTTGAGCCGGAGAGTCTGAAGGTTGGGGTACAGAATCCTCCCTTGAGAGGAGGTGAGGAAATTATACTGCCTGGGAAGACACAACGGCAGTGCTACTGACAGTGACAACAGTAGAGGATACCAAGGCTGTCTGGCCCAGTCTGGAGTCACCAGAATCACCTTGCAAGGCTGGGACCTGATTTTTATCAGGACCCTGAATATCAGAGGAAAAGGAGGAAATACATACAGAAACCTGCTTGTCCAATTTAGTAGAAGAGCATCCTGGGGAACAGAACCCAGAAGGAGTGGTCTGCAGCAATACAGAGGGAGTTGATGATTGTCTGGGGCTGCAAAGAGATCTATCTCTGGGGTGCCCCATCTCCTGCAAATGACCTGAAGAATGACAGGGTTCAGGGTCCATTCGTGGTGACCCTGAGAAATCCTGCTGAAAGCATCTGCTAGAATGTTCTCCTTCCCTGGGAGGTGCACAGCTATCAAGGAAACCTGAAGGGAATAAGCTAGAGACCAAATTTTCATGGCCTCTGTGCGCAAGGCCGAGGACCGAGTGCCTCCCTGTTTGTTGATGTACCACATGGTTGTGATATTGTCTGTTCTGATCTGCACCACTTTCCCCTGGACAACTGTTGAGAATGTCTGAAGTGCCAGAAAGACAGCTCTTAATTCGAGAAGATTTATGTGCAGAAGGGACTCCTGGTGTAACCAAGTTCTTTTTTTTTTTTTTTTTATATTTGCCCTTTTTCTGGCAGGACCACCGGCAGCCATCCGCCCTAGTCACGACCCCCGGAGACCTCTACCGCTGTCAATTGCTGCTGGGGACCCTCGGTCACCCAGCTTGCCGGAGGGTGTGGGGCTGTGTGGGCCACCTTCGTGACCCCGGAACTGTGACTGGTCAGGGTCTTGAGCAAGGGCGGCAATGTGAGGCTCTCCAGGGAGGGTTTATTGATCGGTGGTCCTGCCCACCATCTTTTCCACCTGATTTTCTCCCAGAGGAGGCGGGGACATGCAATGACGCCAGCGTCCGCCCAGCCTCCTCCCCCACATCGAGCGTCGGTTGCGTGGAACTCCCGGTCTCCACCAGGTGTCCCCAGTGCACCGAGTGCTGCCCGCGCCCTCCCCCCGGAGTAGGAGAGCTGTCCGTCGGATGCTTGATCCTACTCCCCCCGGCCGGCCCTCCGACGTAACCAAGTTCCCTGAGCTGTAAGATGATCTAGGTGGGCCCCCCACCCCAAGAGAGAGAGGCGTCTGTGGTGAGAATTGCAGAAGGGACCTGACTCATAAAGGGGACCCCTTGTAGAAGATTGTCCTCATCCAACCACCACTGAAGGGCCTGGACCAAGGTTTTGGAGACTGGAACCAGTTTGGAGAGAGGGTCCTTTTTCTGACACCAGAAAGATCTGAGATGAAACTGTGAACATCTCTCATTTGAAATGTTGCTCCCTGAACTATTGCTGTGGAAGCTGCCATGTGTTCCAGCAGCTGTAGAAATTGTCTGGCTGGATGAGACACTAGAGGATGAAAAGAGGAGGCCAGAGTGACCTGAGACTGAACCCTTGAGAGAGGAAGAAATGCTCTTGCTTGAAATGTATCTATTTCCACCCCTATGAAGGTGAGAAGCTGGGCTGGCTCTAGAACAGACTTCTCTAAATTTAGAATGAAGCCCAAGGATTCTAGAAGTCTTTGAGTGATCTCTAAAGCTGACTTGACTTGGTCTGAGGACTGGCCCACTAGAAGCCAGTCGTCCAGATATGGGAACAGAAGGATGCCCTGCCTCCTGAGAAATGCCACCACCACTGCAAGACACTGGTGAACACCCTTGGAGCAGATGTTAGGCCGAAGGGCATGGCCCTAAATTGGTAATGGCCTGAGGGCAACTTGAACCGGAGGTACTTTCTGTGGGAATGTCTGACAGGTATGTGAAAATAGGCATCCTTGAGATCCAGGGGGGCTAGTCAGTCTCTTGGTCTCAGAGAGGGAATAATTACTCCCAGAGTCACCATTTTGAACTTTGGTTTTGTCAAATGTTTGTTCAGGTATCTTAAATCCAATATGGGTTACCACTCCCCTGTCTTTTTGGGGGTAAGGAAGTATCTTGAGTACAGTCCTTTTCCCCTGTGACAAAGAGGTACCTTCTCTACTGCTTGCAGAAGCAGAAGAGAGGAGACTTCTGTCTCTAGGGCCTTTGTCTCCAAGGGAGAGGAAGGACTGAAAGACTTAGCTCTCATTTTTGGGAACCTATTCAAATTGAGAGCAAGTCCCTGGCTCACTACTTCCGGGACCCATTTGTCTAAAGTAATAGACTCCCAGGCCTAGGAGTAGTGAGCCAGCCTGCCCCCTACTGGGATTGGGGAGGCGACCATGACTGACACCTCAGGGTGTCTGCTTGGCAGGGGGCTTGGACTGAGTAACTGATGGGGTCCTGGTTATCCCACGTCTACTTCTTCCCCTGAAGAACCCCCTCAGCTGGAAAGAAGAAGAGGAGGCCTGAGCTTAGTAAAACGGCTTGCCCCTGCCCCTAAACTGCAGCCTCTGAGGAGTGGTCTGTACCTCTTTGGCTGTAGCACTCCTATAGGTGGTCCTGTGCTCATCCATTTTCTTCATGTAGTTCTCTGTTTGGTCCCTAAAGAGAGAACAAAAAATTACTCACCTTAGTAATTATATTTCTTCTAATGGAGTCTTGCTGTATTCTGACAATTGCAGTGATTCCCAACCTTTGAACTGCCCCAGAGAACTAAGGGTTAACTTTCCATGCAGGGTATGGAACGCTGAGCTCGAGCTCGGTTGAAGTCTCTGTCTGGAGTGTTTTCAACCTAAACCGTCAGATTCTTACGAGTCCAACTAAACTAAACATGCTATGTGGAAATTGTAAAAATTCTACTAGCCAACTGGCTAAAAAGTTTTGGATTCCCAAGGAAGACTCAAGTCAGGAAACCCAAAAACTAAACCCAATGTACTTAAAAAAATAACAATAATAAATAAGCACCCAGACAAAAGGGAGGAGGGTGCCAGCAAATACACCGCTGGGGTGCAACACTGCACCTGTCTACCACTTCCCAAAAACAGGTTCTGAGAGGGGAGGCAGGAAGGGAGGTCAGAATACAGCAAGACTCCATTAGAAGAAATATAATTACTAAGGTGAGTATTTTTTTCTTCAAACAACATGAAGTCTTGCAGTATTCTGACAATTGCAGACTACCAAGCAGTACCTCCAAGAAGAAGGGACAGAACCTACTTCGGGAATAGGCTCTGAAGTACTGCTGTGCCAAACCGAGCATCACTCCTAGCCTGGATATCCAGAGAGTAATGCTTGGTAAAGGTATGGACTGCTTTCCAGGTGGCTGCTTGACAAATTTCTAGGAGAGGAATATCGCTGGCCGCAGCCAGAAAAGCAGCTGTATCTCTTGTGGAATGAGCCCTCAGGCCTGAGGGTGGAGTTTTTCCCAGTTTTTCATAGCAGAATCATATACAAGACACAATCCACCTGGCAATAGATCTTTTGGTGGCAGGTTTGCCCTTTCCCACTTCTCCATAAGTGAGGAACAACTGGAAGGAGTCAAACCTGTGACCCTTGGTACACTCTATGTAGTAACTAAGGGCTCTTCTGACATCTAAACTGTGTAGCCTCCTCTCTCCTGAGGAATAATGCTCAGTGAAGAAAACAGGGAGAGACACAGACTGATTTAAATGGAAGTCTGAAACCACTTTGGGCAAGAACCTTCTATTGGTTCTAAGGACCACTTTATCCCTATGAAAGGAGATAAAATCAGGTTCCACTGACAGGGCTTGCAATTCACTGATACACTTGGCAGAGGTAATGGCTACCAAGAACACAGTTTTCCAAGTCAAGTACTTAAGCTCTGCTGAACACATAGGCTCAAAGGGGGGCTGCATAAGCTGAGCAATGCAAACATTCAAATCCCAGGCAGGGGCAGGGTCTCTAAAGGGGGGATTGGTGTGAAACAATCCTTTAAAAAAATTACAGAACACAGGATGGGAAGATAGTGAGGAAGGCTTCACCACAGACAAAAATGCAGAAACAGCTGACAAATGTACCTTGAGAGTAGCTGGTCTGAGGCCTAGGCCATTAAGATGGACCATATAATCCAGAACCGTAAGCAATTCAGCAGTGTCCGGAGAAATATTCTTCTTAGAACACCAAATGCTGAATCTTTTGCATTTGGAGTTGTAAGTCTTTCTGGTGGAGGGCTTTCGAGAAGCCTTGAGGGTGTCCAGAACCCCTTGGGAAAGATGCAGATCTACAAACTCTAACTCTTCAAGAGCCATGCCTTGAGATTGAGGGACTGAAGATTGAGGTACCAAATCCTCCCCTGACAAGATGTTAACAGGTTGTAATTCCTGGGAAGAGACAGGGAGAGATAGACTGCTAGGGACAGCAACAGGGGGTACCAGGGCTGTCTGGCCCAATCTGGAGCAACCAGAATCACCTTGCAAGGTTGAGACCTTATTTTCACTAAAACTTTGAACAGGAGTGGGGGGGGGGGGAGGCATACAGAAACTTCCATTCCTAATTCAGAATCAGGGCATCCAGGGGGACTGAGCCCAAGACTGGAGGTCTGCAACAAAAGAGAGGAAGTTGGTGATTGTCTGGAGCTGCAAAGAGATCTATCTCTGGAGTGCCCCCACCTTGAAAAAATCACTTTCAACACCTGAGGGTCCAGGGACCATTCGTGATGGCCCTGAGAAATCCTGCTCAGTGCATCTGCTAGCACATTGCCTTGCCTGGAAGGTGAACTGCTACAAGAGAGGCTTGCAGGGAATAAGCCAGGGACCACAACTTCATGGCTTCTGTGCACAAGGCCGTGGACCGAGTACCTCCCTGCATGTTGATGTACCACATGGTGGTAGTGTTGTCTGTTCTGACTTGAACCACCTTGTTCTGAACAGACTGTGAGAATGCTTTTAGAGCTAGATAAACTGCCCTGAGCTCTAGAAGACTGATGTGTAGAAGGGATTCTTGGGGGGACCACAGGCCCTGGGCAGTGAGGGACCCAAGGTGGGCTCCCCAGCCCAGAAGAGAAGCATCCGTGGTAACAAGGCTGAGCAACAAAAGGAACACCTTGCCTTAAATTGTCCTGATCCTGCCACCACTGAAGGGCCTGGATCAAGGTCGGAGTCACTGGAATCACTTTGGTAAGGGAGTCCTTTCTCTGAGACCAGTAAGGTCTCAGGTGGAACTGAATATCCCTCATCTGGAATCTTGCCCCTTGGACCACTGCTGTTGAAGCTGCCATGTGGCCCAAGAGCTGGAGGAAATGTCTTGCTGGTCGAGATACCTGAAGGCTGAAGGAAGAAGCTAGTTCCATAAGAGCCCTTGCCCTTTCTAGAGGAAGAAAGGCTCTTGCTCTGAGTGTGTCCAGTTCTGCCCCTATAAAGGTAAGGTAAGGAGCTGGACTGGTTCGAGAACTGACTTAGGAAGGTTGAGAAGAAATCCTAGGGAAGTGAGCACTTGCTGGGTCACTTGCAGGTGAGACTTGACTTGGTCTGGAGACTGACCCACTAACAGCCAATCATCCAGATAAGGAAAAATGGAAATCTTTTGTCTTCTTAGAAAGGCAACTACTACTGCCAGGCACTTTGTGAAAACCCTTGGAGCTGAGGTTAGGCCAAAGGGCATTGCTCTGAACTGACAGTGGCCTGAGGGCAACTCGAACCTGAGGTACTTTCTGTGGGAGCACCTGATGGGAATGTGAAAATAGGCATCTCTGAGGTCCAAGGAGGCTAGCCAGTCCCCTGGCCTTAGAGAGGGAAGGATTATTCCCAGAGTTATCATCTTGAACTTTGGCTTTAAAAGATGTTTGTTCAGATATCTGAGGTCTAGGATGGGTCACCACTCCCGTCTTTTTGGGGGTCAGGAAGTACCTGGAGTACAGTCCTTTGCCCCAGTGTAGGGTAGGTACTCTCTCTATAGCTCTTAGAGCTAGGAGGGAAGAAACCTCTGCCTCTAGGGCAAGGGTTTCCGAAAGATTTGCAGGTGGAAAAGACCTGGCTCTCATCTTTGGAAATTTTTTGAAGCTGAGAACCAGTCCCTGGCTTACTACTTCCAGGACCCACTTGTCTGATGTAATAGACATCCAGTCCTGGACAAAGTAAGCCAGCCTGCCCCCTACTGGAATAGGAGAGTCGACCCGGGCAGACCCATCAGGGTGTCTGCTTGGCAGGGGCTTTTAGGCTGAGGGGTGATGCAGGCCTGCTCATCCCCCTTCTGCCTCTCCCTCTGAAGAACCCCCTCTGCGAAAATGAAGAAGAGGCCTGTGCTTGGTAAAAAGGCCTTTGAAAAGGCCTGCCCCTACCCCTAGACTGCTGCCTTTGAGGAGTTGCCTGCCTTTCCTTGGCCTGAGCACTCCTGTAAGTGATCCTGTACTTGTCCATTTTCTTCATGTAATTTTCTGTCTGCTCCCCAAACAGAGAATTACCCACTACAGGAAAATTCATGGCCTTAGCCTGGGTGTCCTGTGAAAGGCTTGTACATCTGAGCCAAGCCATCCTCCAAAGAGCCACAGATGTAGCCATGACTCTTGATAAAACATCATTAGAGTCCACAGCAGCATGAAATTGCACTTTAGATGCCTCAATCCCATCTGCAGCCACCGCCTCCAGCTCACTGGCTAGCTGGGGAGAGGCCTGTTTAGCCAGTACAGTGTCCCACCTGGCTTCTGGTACCTGGCTGTATGGGCCATGTAATTCACCTGCCTGAGTCCCAAAGAAGATGCCATGTACTGCTTCTTTGCCATGGCATCAATCTTCCTGGAGTCCTTGTCAGGGGGGTGTGAAGCCAAGGGAATATTTAGGCAGTGTTGCTGACATACCACTGCTTCAGCCAGTATTGCTGCACCAACACTGCTTCAGGCAGTGTTGATGATAAAACACTGCTAACTGCAGTACTTTTGCAGTGTGATTGCAGTGCTAATTAACATAATTCGCACACACTGTGTCAGCACTGCATGTACACCAACAGAGACCTGAAGATGCACTGATTAAACACTGATGGACTGCATTATGAAATGAAGTGTGCAGGAAGTGTACACTGCTACTGTAACACTGAAATAACACCATATAGTGACTATTTGAACACTTCACTTCCCTCTGGGTTGTCACAGCCAGCAGCCTGCACTACTCCAACATGGCTGCATTGCTGATATAAGAACTCCGTATCTGAGCCTGAGAGTGTACACCTCAGGAGACTTTAAGATTTTTTGTGTCTGTTTCCCAAAAGATTTATGGAGGGGAATAGACAGTCTCCTGGACTCTGGGATATCCATCATCTCTACATAATCAGGCTCTTCTTGATCTTCCACAGCTTCCTCCATATGAAGCTGGAGGGTTTCAGCCACTTTCCTGTAAAACATAAAATGGGAAGGGGACTCATAAAGCCTAGGAGGGGAAACACCTGATGGTCTGTCTGGGGAGATGTCCGGTTCCACAGGCACATCCAGACCTTCACTTACATCATAATCCTCAAATTCCCCTTCCTCTTCAAACTCCGGTTCATAAAATTCTTCAAGGGTATACTCTTGAACCAGGAGAACCAACCGAACCGAACCCCTGCCCGAAGGGGCCGAATCGGTCGGAACTGGATGAAGCGATTCCACAATTTGAATCGCCCTGGCTATCTCTTCGGCGGTCGGAACATGAACCTCTGGATCCGAACCGGTCGATTTATCTTTGCACTTTCTTTTTGTCGGAACTGATCCCTCAGAATTGGCTCTCCTTTTGCCCGAAGAAGTATCGCCCTGGTCAGAGGGCACTCCTTCTGGTTCGGTCGAAACCGAACAGAGCTGGCCATCCAGGTCAGCGGACTTCTCGGCCTCTTTTTCCCTCAGTCTACCTAATCTCTTCTACAGGGTAGATTTTGGAAAATTTTTACATGTTTGGCAGTCTGAATCGAGGTGGTCAAACCCCAGACAATAAACACAGGTGGTGTGGGGATCGGCCTTGGCAAACACCACCCCACACTCACTGCAGTGTTGAAACCCAGTGGGCCCGGTTTTTTTCTTGGGTTTCTCAGACATGGCCAACCTAACCAAATGTACCCTTTTTTCAGCAACCGCCAGGCAAGACTCCCTTATCGGTTCCTAACCATGTCACGAGTATTGGAAAAAGACGGTTAAACACTTTTTTTTAGAACCGATAAGAACCTGTAACCACACACTAAATATAGCAAAATTCACAATCAAATGGTCGGTTCAGCCGAACCGACCGCACTTTTACAAGTTCCACACAGAAAAATATAGAACAATTCCTATCCAGTACTCACGGCACCACAGACAGAGACTGAACCGCCTATGCGGATAATTTTTTTCAGTTTAAACCGACGAAAAACTGAAAACGTTAACCGACTTCGAACCGAGCTGAAGGAGAAAGTTCCGGAGCGACCGTTCAGTGAGGTGGAGTAAAGAATCTGACGGTTTAGGTTCAAAACACTCCAGACAGAGACTTCAACCGAGCTCGAGCTCAGCGTTCCATGCCCTGCTTGGAAAGTTAACCCTTAGTTCTCCGGGGCAATTCAAAGGTTGGGAATCACTGCAATTGTCAGAATACAGCAAGACTTCATGTTGTTTGAATTACCAGTTACAGAAAAATCCATGGCCTTAGCCTGAGTATCCTGAGAGAGGTTGGTACACCTGAGCCAAGCAAATCTCCTCATGGAGATAGATGTAGCCATGACCCTGGAATGCACATCACTGGAATCAACAGCAGCATGGAACTGCACCTTAGGTGCCTCTATACCATTTGCAGCCACCTGCTCCAGCTCCTTGGCTAGCTGGGGAGGGGCACCCTTAGCCATTTCCAGAACCGTATCCCACATACATTTCTGGTACCTGGCAGTGTATGCCATGTAATTAGATTGCCTGTGTCCCAAAGAGGATGCCGAGTACTGTTTTTTTGCCATGGCATCCACTTTCCTGGAATCCATATCTGGGGGGTGAGATGCCAGGGGAATATTAGCCTTGTCACAGGCTGCAGCTTGTACTACCCCAACATGGCTGCTATGAGTTGAAAGGAATTCCGTCCCTGGACCAGACAAAACATACCTCCTGTCCATTCTTTTTTCCACAGAAGGAATGGATGTAGGAAACCGTAAAATGTTCTGTGTCTGCTTCCCCAAGGATTTGTGTAAAGGGATAGACACCCTCTTTGACTCTGGGACATTCACATTTCCAGATAGTCAGGTTCTTCCTGATCCTGTTCGGCCTCTTCCATAGGAAGCTGAAGAGTCTCAGCCACTTTCTTGTAAAACAAGAAATGGGAAGGGGACTCAGAAAGCCTGGGTGGAGAAGCCTGAGAAGGCCTGTCTGGGGAGATGTCAGGCTCTACTGGCTCATCTAGGCCCTAACATTGTTCTTCTTCGTAGTCTTCATCCTCCTCCCAATCGCCCTCGTAGTATGCTTCAGGATCTATATCTGAAGCAAGTACTTCCGACCGAACCGACCGGGACTGAACCGAAACCGGTTCAGTCGGAACAGGGCAAGCGAATGAACAACTGGAAATCGCCGCTTATTTCATCAGCGGTCGGACCATGGAGTCTCGGATCCGAACTGGCTGATTTCCTTTTTCTTTTACTCAGAACTGATTCCGCAGAATCGGCTCTCCGTTTGCCCGAAGAGGTATCGCCCAGGTCAGTGGGCACCTCCTTTGGTTCGTCCACAACCGAACTGGGCTGGCCATCCGGGTCAGCGGACTTCTCGGCCTCCCTCTCCCTTAGCCTACTCAAACATTTATCCAGAGTGGCTTTGGGAAAGTCTTTGCATATTTGGCAGTCTTCTTTGAGGTGGTCAAACCCCAGACAGTACACACATACGAGGTGAGGGTCGGCCTTGGCAAAAGCCTCCTACACTCGGTACAGTGCTGAAACCCAGTGGGTCTGGTTTTCTTTTTGGGTTTCTCAGGCATGCCTTCAATTTAAAGTCACCCAAAACAGCGGTTAAGCCAGGCAACTACAAACTTATCGGTTCCAACCGTGTCACAGGTCAGTTAAAAAAATCCTAAAAGTCAGATTTTTTAGGACCCGATAAGTACCAGAAAAAAAACACACAATGAAGAAACGATCACAGAAACAGTGTAAGTTTCGGTTCCAAAATCGGACCGATCAATAAGAAACCGAAAATAAAACAATTTCTTAAGGAAAAACACCACTACCTACAACTACCACTTACGGTACTGAGACAGAGGAAAGAATACCAATATTCTTGAAGGAACAGCTGGAAAAACTGACCGATTCATACTGTAACCGAACCAAAGTGCAGGAGGGATCTCTGGAGCGACTTCACAGTAAGACGGAGTAAAGAATCTGATGGTTACACTTCAGAGTACCACAGACAGAGGTTTGAAAACCGAGCTCAAGCTAAACGTTCTATGCCTTTCCATAGAGTTAACCCTTTACTCTCCGGAGCAGTTCAAGTGCTGGGGCTAACTGCATATAGTCAGAATACAGCAAGACTTCATGTTGTTTGAAGCTGCACCCCAAACTGTGGTTGCATCCCGCTGTCGGCCAACCGAGCTATTGCACAGAAAATGATTCTCCCAATCTTTGATTACAGGGATGTAGTCTATAGTGCCGCTCCCAAAACTACCCTAACCAGACTGGATACCCTCTTCTACTCATTCTGTCACTATGCCCTTGCCTGTCCCCCAGCACTCACCACTGCACCCTCTACCAATCCTTGTGCCTCCCCTCACTGAAGGATAGGAGACAGTCCCACTGCATCAGACTCACAGCTAAATGCTGGACCCAGTCCCTGCCACCATATCTCTCTACCATCCTGTCCTCGCCCCACTCCTCTTCACACTCCCACAGAAACTCTGACACCTGTTCCTTGTCTGTCCTGCGCATATCCACCTCTGCAGGCCAGGCAGCCTTTTCCCACTGCATGCCCAAACTGTGGAATCCTCTCCACTCAGCCATTCGGCATGCCCCCACTGTCTCCCAACTAAACACTCTCCTCAAGATCCACTTTTGCTCCATCCGTGCTTGCACCTAACCTCCCCCTTGTCCCAGACTTAGCCAAGGCTGGGACGGCAGACCCACCTGCAGACTTGCAGCTCCAGTCGGGCACTCACAGACTGGCAGCTCACTCCACTCTACCTGGTTGTACTCTACCAGAACTGATCTACTTGCCTTGTATTATGATCAATCATATTTTAATCTCCAGCTGTCTCACTGTATATAATGTGCTGTCCTATACATTGTCGTTACATTTGTTGATGTACTGTACTCAATGTCTCATGCTCCCCGATGCATATGGAAGCGGTAGTCTGCTCAGTATGTCTTCCTGGTAAAACTTTTAAATAAATAAATAAAGTCGGGGTTCTTAAAACAGGGGCTGAACATAATGCAGCCTTAATGGACCAAAAAGCCTTGTCACACTCTGGGATCAATTTCACATTATTCGGGAACAGTTGTTTTGTGAGTTCAGTGAGGGGAGACGCTAACTCGGCAAAGCTGGGAACAAACTTCTGATAATAACCAGCCAGCCCTAAAAATGACATGATGTGTTTCTTGGTTTTGGGGACAGGGCTGTTAGCTACAGCACCTATCTTGAAAACCTCTGGCTTGACTTCTTCATTTCCGAAAACATAGCTCAAATATCTGGTTTCCTGCATGCCCAATGCATACTTGGTAGGATTAATTGTCAGACCTGCCTTTTTGATCAACTGTATAACTGCTCGTAGGTGTTCCAGGTGGCTGTTCAAGTCTGGACTTTACACCACGACATCATCTAGGTACACAGCACAATAACCAGTGTCAGGGGATAAAATTACATCTACTGTATGTACTACTGAAATGTAGCAGGCACATCATGTAAAACAAACGGCATGGTGGTGAACTGCTAGAATCTTACAGGAGTGGCAAATGCAGTTTTGTCTCTGGATTCTTTAGCTAGGGGGATTTGTCAGAAACCCTTGGTGAGATCGAGGGCACTGATGTACTTGGCACTTTCCAGTTTGTCCACCAAATCATCTATTCTGGGCATAGGATAACTGTAACATTCTGACACTTGATTAAGTTTCCTAAAATCGAGGTAGATTCTTATACCCCCTTCTTTTTTTGTTTACAATCACCACTGGTGATGACCAGGCACTTCTCAACTCTTCTATGATACCCAATTCTTTCATTTTTTTGTAGTTCTTTAACCACGTCTGCTCTTAACTGCTCTGGTAATCGGTATGTCTTTTGTCTAATAGGGTGTGCATTCATTGTCACTATTACGTGCTCGACCCTTTTTGCTCTGCCTGGTACTGTGGTAAAAGTACTGTTAAATGTCTTTAGCAAGTCTGAGTGTCCATTGCTGTTTTGACCACTGGTAGGCAGGAGAAACCCTTTCAAAAGTTGTCTGGTATACTTCGATATCATCCGAGGGACACAACTTTGTAAATTTAATGTATTTTAAGTTGTTTGTGTCTTGTTGCTCTGCTGGACCAGTGCTAGATCCTCCAGCTTTAATAACTTGCAAGGTTTCCATCCTTTGCTGCTACTGATGCTGCATCTCTTCTTTTCTCTGCTTCTTGAGTTGTTGCATTTCTACTTTTCTCTGTGTCTCTAAACATTGAAACTCTTTTTCTCTCTGCTGCATCTCCTCTCTGTTTCTTCATCTCTGTTTGTTGTATAGTCCACCATCTGAAAAAAGCAGTCAGGCTTTCAGGTTCTGTCATTGCCTGTTCTTTCATTTCCATTGCTGGTGCTGGCTGTACAGTCTCAGCTTGGACTTTAGTTTCTGCTTCTAGTTTGGCTGCCATTCTTCTGGTAATCACCCCTGGACTCATTGCTGCAGAATCCATACCTTTTTTCTATGTTTCCCTGGTACCAGGTCTAGCACCTACGCACAAAACCCCTGGTTTAGAGTATGCACAGCATAAAGCCCACTTCTAAAACCATCTATTGTTGAGGCACAGGTCAGGAAGTATAGGAAAACCGGGAGCAGTTTCAAAATTTGCAAATATTTTATTTTTCTCAGTAACAGCAAAATAAAAAATAAAAATGTGTTCAGTATAACTATTTACAAAGGCAGTGCAGAGAAAACAGTCCTCCTCCTGAGTGTTTCTTCTCAGTTTCAAGTCTCAGTCTCTCTCACTTGCAAAACACTGCTGCTCTTTTTATAACAAGTCTTCGCAGGAAGCTCGTTAAGGAGACAATGTTTTTCACAGCATGTTCTTTTCAGTTTTTAATGTTCTTGCAGGTGTAGGAAAAAGAACATAATGACCCAGAACTGACCTCTTGTTGACAGCTCTGTAAAGTTTGTACACCAGCATCTCATAGAATCTTGATGGCAGAAATGGACCTCTTGGCCCATCTAGTCTGCTCCCCACCCACTGTTCCTCCCTCTGAAAGCACTCATCCCACCTCCCTGTAACCACATGTGTCTTTCCCATGCTCTCTTGAAACTCGACACTGACTCGGACCCCACCACCTCCTCTGGAAGACTGTTCCATGCTTCCATCACCATCTCAGTGAAGAACCATCCTCTCATGTTGCCTCTGTAGTTTCCCCTCTGCAGTCTCAACCCATGCCCCCTTGTTTTAGTGCCTTCCTGTGAAATAAATGCTTGAGCATGCTTTGTTTATCCCTCTGATGTATTTAAAGGTTTCTATCATGTCTCCTCTCTCCTTTCTAGTCTTCAATGTGTAGAGCTCCATTTCCCCACACCTCTGTTCGTATGGTTTGCCCTTCATCCCCTGTATCATCTTGGTCACCCTTCCCTGGACCCTTTTAACCATATCTATGTCTTTACGCAGGTATGGCCTCCAGAATTGGACTCCGTACTCGAGGTGAGGTCTTACTATGGCTTGGTATAGGGGCATCAGGACCTCCCTCCTTCTGCTAGTTATTCCCCTGCCTATACATGCCAACATCTCATACAGTCTCCCCACCACCCCGCTACACTGATTTCCCACTCTGAGGTCACTAGACACTATTATCACCAGATCCCTCTCCTCTCTGTAACCCTGACTTCCTCACCCCCAAGTGTGTACCCTGCCTTCAGGTTCCTGTGCCCCAGGTGCATGACTGCACACTTTTTGATATTGAATTTCAGTTGACAGGTCTTTGCCCACCCTTCCAGTGCCCTGAGGTCCTGCCTCATGTCCTCAACATCCCCTGTGGAGTTTACCCTATTGCAGATTTTCATATCATCTGCAAAAAGGGCACCCGACCCTTCAGCCCTTCCGCTATATCATTGGTGTAGATACTGAAAAGAAGCGGTCCCAGCACTGACCCCTGGGGGACACCACTTGCCACCCACCTTGTCCTGGAGTGCACCCCATTCACTACCACCCTCTGGCTTCTGTCCGCCAACCAGTTTTCTACCCATCTAGCTATTTTGTCCCATACCCCCACACTTTCCAGCTTGTTGACTAGCCTTCTGTGGGGTATGGAGTCGAAGGCCATGCTGAAATCCAGACAGGCCATGTCCACCCCTCCCCCCGGTCGATCACCTGCGTCACCCAAAGAACTCAATTAATTGAACTGGCATGACTTCCCTTTTGTGAACCCATGTTGTCTGTCATCCATCAGCCCATTTTCCTCCAGGCAGTCCGTCACCCTTTCCCTAATGATTGCCTCCATGACTTTCCCCACCACTGAGATGAGGCTGACTGGGCCGTAGTTTTCCCTCAACTCCTTGCTTCCCCCTTGTGCATCGGCACCACGGTCACCTTCCTCCAGTCCTTCGGCACCCTTCTGTAATCCAGAGACAGGTTGAACAGCCTAGCCAGTGGGGCAGCCAATTCCTCTCTTAGTTTCTGGATCACTCTTGGATGCAACCCATCTGGTCCCATGGCCTTGTCCACCTTCAATTTGCCTAGTTCCTCCCTTACTCTCTCTGTACTGAAAGGACTCGTGTCCACCCCGTGCCCTCTTTCGTAAATACTGAGCAAAAGTACTAATTTAGTTCTTCTGCTTTATCCCCGTCCTCTTCTAATGGCTTCCCATCTTTGCCCCCCAGTCTTGCAATCCCCTGTCCAGGATTCTTCCTTTCTCCCACATATCT
Source organism: Neoceratodus forsteri (assembly GCA_016271365.2). Taxonomy (NCBI): domain Eukaryota; kingdom Metazoa; phylum Chordata; order Ceratodontiformes; family Ceratodontidae; genus Neoceratodus; species Neoceratodus forsteri. Next base: position 719,216,547 of record CM057450.1, read on the forward strand.
AAAGAATGTTTTCTCTCCTCTCTTGGCCCATTTTGCTATTCTTTTCTCAGTGCTGAACTTTGCCCTCCTTATTACCTTCCCTGCTAGCTTCCTAATTTCCCTATAAGCCTCCCTGTCTTCTTCCTTCTATGTTCTTTTGTATTCCCTGAAAGCTCTCCTTCTGCCCCTGACCACTCTTTTACCACTTCCCTAGTGAATCAGAGTGGTCTCCTGCATCTTGTACCCTTCCTAACCCTCCTAATACACATATGGGTGGCCTCACCTACCCGGTCTCTAATAGCTCCCCATAACTCTTCCGCATCTTTTATGATTTCCATGCCCTCCATCTCCTCCCTCACTATCCTTCTCATCTTGTTGAAGTCTGCGCAAGTGAAGTCCAGCACCGTTGTGTCTGTTTGACGTACCTCACTCCTTGCTCTTACCTTAAACCTTCCCCCACCTCCACACTCTCCCCATTAGTTAAAACCATGTCCAGCAGGTTGTTTCCCCTAGTTGGTTCCTTGACCAACTGCTGTAGGAACACCCCCTGCAGTGCCTCCAGAATCCTACTGCTTCTGGCCGAAGCCACATCTGGGATGGTCCAGTCTATGTCTGGGAGGTTTATGTCCCCCCCCCAGAAGTGTTTCCCCCTTGAGAGTCATCCTCACGATCGCCTGTGACATCAGCCTGTCCTGTTCTTCCCTTTGCATAGGTGGTCTGTAAATTACCCCTAGTCTCAAGGATTCCCCTGTTTTTCTGTTCAGTGTTACCCAAAGGAGTTCAGTTTCCCCGTCCCCCTCCTGCCCCCTCTGTAACCTTTATATCCTCCCTGATGTATAGAACCACCCACCTTCTTGTCTCTCCTGTCCTTCCTGAACAATCTGTAGCCTGGGATAGCCGTCTTCCTTGTGTGATATTCTGTCCCCCATGTTTCAGTGATCACAATTATGTCCAGTCCTTCGTACACCATGATGGCTACCAGTTCCTCCATCTTATTTGCTAAGCTCCTAACGTTTACCACTAAACCACTCCACCATAGTCCTCCTCTCTCTCCCCAAGGTCATGCCAAAACCTAACACTTCATCCCTCCCCAGGGGGAGCCTAGGGCCCCCCCATCTCAGCCGTAGGTATTTATTTATTTAGCTTTTGTTGACCAGGTAGGTACACTAGACAAGCTATATGCCTATTTTCAGGTACGACCTGGGAAAGTACAGTGAAAAATACAGGTTCAAACAAGGTACATAACGACAAGAGGGCAATGTACGTAGTTACAGGAGAGCGAGATGCACAGATAGTCTACAGTGAGCAGTAAATAGGTAAAATATACATATACATACAGAATAACTAGACAAGACATTCAATGGCAATTACATTGTATGAGTGACCCTCTTATCAGGGCCACATAATGCATATGCAGATATCAAGCAAACACGTGCTTCCAGAGTTAAAGGACAGCAGACAGTGGATTGGATGAAATTATATGCTTTTTCAAACAACTCCCCCAGCCTACATTTCAGTACAACTGCACCTTCTCTGTTAAGGTGCAGCCTGTCAGGGGCAAAGAGACTATCATCATCCCACGTTGCCCCCCAGTCCCCCAGAAGCCCATACCCCATCTGCTTACATCATCTCACCAGCCAACTACTGAACTCCTTTATCCTTTGTTTTCTCTCTGTACTAGCTCTGGGCAGTAGTCAGACCTCCAAAACGGCTAGAGATTTGAAGCATAGACCACTGCAAAACCTAGCCAGAGCCTTAAATCTCACACTTGCACCTCCAGGAGACTATTTCCTTCCAAGTCGTTTGGCCCCAAATGGAACACCAGATGTGATTCCCCATCCTGTTTCCTACTTCATGAGGGAATATAGTGGATTACCTCCAGCGCTGTCATGCCCGGCATGCACTCCACCCAAACTGCACTGTCCCCCCCCCCCACTTGATACCCTTTATGATCGAGTTGCCAATCAGTAGCACCTTGCTCCCTTTTTCCTTCCAGTTTACCTGCAGCACAGTTCTCCTTCTCCGAGTCACATGCATCTGTTCAACCTTCCTGTCTCTCACTACCACCCCTCCCGAAACGTTGCCTTTAGCCCTAACCCCCTCAACCTCTGTAGCTTCTCCCTTGCCATCCCTGTTGGCATCTAACATTATCTCTTTTGTCCTTTCCCCTAGCTCTCTGACCCCCTGCCTCTCCATATGTCTGTCCCCTGCCAGGGATTCTTCATATAGCCTTGATGGGTAGGTAGCCTCGTCCACCCCTTCTCCGTGTGGTCATCTAGTCCAGTGCCACCCTGCATCCCTTTTTGCCCCCCATGTTCCCTCTCTCTTTTCTGCACTTCATCTGGATTCCTATGCTCCCCCCTCTGATTCCCTGTTGTCTCCATGCCACCTGGTTTTCATCCTTGTGTATCTCTTCCCCCCCCTTCTCCCTTACTGCGTACACCCCACTCCCAGCTTCCCTTGCACCTCCATTGGACCTGGCACCTCCCTCCCCCCCCTTTGCCATCCCTCTCCTTCTGGCCTCCGCCCTCTGCTTCCTCTGATACCCCTTCAGCCATGATGTCTACCAGCAGCGAGTACCTGTTAGAGACCAGAAACCACCCAGCACGTTGTCGTCTATTGTCCCCTACCGGTGAGTTGAGCAAACCTACCTGGTTCTTTGCAAACCCTTTTCCACTACAACTAGCTGTACCCACTCTCTGCCATCTATCACTCACCTCCTTGTCCTGTCACAAATCCCTTCCCATATGTTGCCCCCAAGCCTGGCCTGTCCTTTCACAGTTTAAGCTGATCCCCCACTTTTCTGGTCCCACAACAGTAGACTCCCTCTTCCCCCAGCTATCTTTATAGGTACGCCTCCTTACCCCGTACTCGTGTCCTTCATCCACCTGTCCAATTCCTCCTGAAAATGTGTACCTCAGCCTCTAATTTCCTTAACCTGACACATAATGGACAGCATCCTAACCTCCACAGTGTATTCATGCCATGGCCACTGCAGCCCCACAGCCATTACATTTCACTAATCTGCTTCCCCTTCATCCATTAGCCAAAGTCCCCATCCCTGTCCAGTAGTGTCCCTGTCCAGGCCAGTTTCCCCTTCTTGCATTTTCAAACAGCACCTCTATCCCCCTCCACACAAACCCATGCTCCCTCTCATATCCCCATCGTAGTACTTCCATTTGACCCAGGTAGCCTCAAAAAGAACAAAGGTAATGACTAGAGATGCCCTTAAGACCAAACACAGTGCAATATAACCAAACACAGAATGCTTTGATACAGCAGCTTCTTCTAGACTAGCAATGCACTTAATGCCCAGACTGTATAGTATTCCTAACTTCTACTAATTAGTTGAACTAACAGAAACAGCTCAGTGCAACTGACTAAAACAAGCGTTTGGCAATGCCGAATGTTTGCTTGCTGGCATTGGCATTGGCATTGGTAGTGTAGGAGTTACAGAGCTGCAGTGAAGTACTGAACTGAAGCCAACCCCACCACCACCCTGCAGATAGTGACAGGCATTGGGGTGTGCCTTTGGGTCATCAGGCATAACGGCCATGCCATTTCACCACACCCTACCGTGCAGACACCGTCAAGTGTCACGGTGTGTCTTGGGGTCTTTGTCCCTTATGCGCACCCCATTCCATCAGGAAATATTGTGAGATGGGTGCGGTATAGGAGAATGGGGTGAACTTTGGGTCCGAAGAGTCCAAGACACACCTCAATGCCTCTCAGTGGCTGCAGGGTGTGGGTGGGGGTGGAATGGTATGAGCATTGCAGGCGACAATCCCAAGTCACAGCCCTGATGCCTATCATTCTATACAGGGTGGAGTGTTATGGTCGGAAACCCTAATGCCTCAGGCATTCGTTGGTATTTTCACTCCAAATTTTCAACATGGGTTTTTTTTGTGACCCCCACCTCATGAACAGTGGCAATATCAGTTTGTTAGCCGAAAGCTGCTTTTGCACAGTGACTACAGCATTTGTCACCACAGGTGCAAAAACACATTCTGAACAGGATGTGAAAAATGACAGCTGTACTGTTCATGGGGAGGTGTAAAAAAATGGCAATGTTGAAAATCTGCAGTGAAAATATTAAAAAAACTGGTGAAGTCACGAGCGTGCGTAGAAACTGTGCAACGTGCACCCATAATGTAATTAGTTTGGGAATTGTTTACAGCAGATTGTCAACACAGGCATTTTGGGACCTCCAGTCATGAACAGTGTCACTGTGATTCTCTTTATCTGTCCCAAACAATGATTTCCCACAGTGACCACGCATTTCTGTGCTGAAAGTGTGAAAACAAATTTCGGCCATGTTGTGAAAAATGACAGCTGTACTGTTCATAAGGAAGTGTGGAAAAATGCCACTGGTGAAAATGTGGACTGAAAATATTACAAATTCATGAACTTACGAGGGTGCGTGGAAACTGCGCAATGCTCACTCGTAACAAAGTCATTTTTAGGAATTTTTTCACCAAGTTTTCAAAATAGCCATTTTAAGACTTCTGCTCATGAACAGTGTCACTGTGATTTTCTTACTGTGTCCCATACATTGATTTCGCACACCGACTGCGCCATTGTGTGCTACATGGGCGGAAACATGTTTTGGGCGAGATGTGAAAAATGACAGCTGTACTGTTCATAAGGAGGTGTGGTAAAATGGCAATGTTGAAAATATGGAGTGAAAATATTGAACATTTGCGAACTTATGAGCGTGCGTAGGATCAGCGCAACAAACGCTCGTAAAACAGTCATTTTTGGGAATTTTTTCACCAAATTTTTAACATAGCCATTTTAACACTTCTGCTCATGAACAGTGTGACTGTGATTTTCTTAATGTGTCCCATACATTGAGTTTGCACATCAACTGCGCCATTGTGCGCTACATACGCGGAAACACATTTTGGGTGAGATGTGAAAAATGACAGCTGTACTACTCATAAGGAAGTGTGGTCAAATGGCAATGTTGAAAATCCGGAGTGAAAATATTGAAAATTCATGAACCTACGAGCGTGCATAGGAACAGCGCAACACGTGCTCGTAAAACAGTCATTTTTAGGAATTTTTTCACCAAATTTTCAACATAGGCTTTTTGAGAGCCCACCTTATGAACACTGGCACTGTCATGTCGTTAATCGGTCCCGAAAGGTGATTTAACACAGTGACCTCAAAATCACTCTTCGGGCCTGATTTACGCCATGATGGTGACAGAATTCATAAGGAGGGGTCCCAAAAACCCCATGTTGAAAATTTGGTGCCAAAATTCCAAAAAATGGCTGAGATATGCAGCAAAGTTGAAAACCCTATTCATTACATTATACAGCTTACCAGCATTTCCTCAGTTTGCGGTCGGCTTTGAAGAGTGCAGAGCGTGTTCCTGGTCACTGAAAGATCGTCGCTTTTCCGGAGTAAGTATGGGGTGAGATAGGGGTGTGAGAGGCAGTGCGCAGTGGGTGGCGCGTGGTGGGGGTGAACAGCAGCGAGGAAGGTTTTTTCTTTCAGGTTTTTTTTGTTATTTGACTACGGGACGTTTGCCACGCTGGGGTGGGCTCCCTGTGGCAGCTGGAAGGCTGTTGGGGGGCAGTGGGCGATGGGGATTGGGCACCCGTCAGCCATAGGACCTGTTGCCACACTGGGGTGGGCTCCCAGTGTGGCACCCGATAGTCTGTGGGGAACAGTAGAGACTGACGGGACTGGGCACCCCTCCCAGCCATACAGACTGCGGAAACAGTAGAGCTGACGGGGATTGGGCACCCCCGTCAGCCATACAGTGTGTGCGTGGGGGAGGTAGGAGCGCATGAGCATGCAAAGTACGTGCACGCGTGTGTGTGTGGGGAGGGGGAGCGCTGCTCACTCAAGCGGTGCTCTCCCTTTCAACTGTATGACACTGCATTTTGGATCGTCGCACTATGTTTCTTGCACATGCATGCAAGCAAACATAAAAACAAACACACAGGTAGTGTTACTTCATCAGAACAACCTGATCAATCTGGAACTAATAGAAACAGTTTAGCATAACTGAGCAACCTGAAACTAACAGAAACAGTTCAGCATAAAAAACTTTAATAGAGTTTGTTCAGAGAAATCGTAGCCATCTGAATCTTAAAACAACCTATGAAGCTCTTTTGCATCCTGCCCCGACCCGGATTTCCTCAGCCATCCCAACAACAGTCCCTGATTTGAACACAGAGACACATTCCTTGATGACCTCCCTCCCCCACAGTGGGAACCACTAGAATTAGATAATGGCGCTTGTCCACACTGCTACAGTACCTTTGATCAGTGAAAGTCAGCACCCATAGGGGGGCAGTGTTCAGTACCTTGGGGGAACAATAGACACAGTACCTTGATGAGATAGCGGTCCTCCTGCCGTGGCTGGGCATTGCTCTTTGGTAAGGACACCTTCAGTGACCTCCTTCTCAGTTTTCCTCTCCTCCTGCCATCTCTCAATAGGATGATCTCTTTGGGGAGTAGCTTAGCAGTGTATTTAATTTGGAGGTGGTGAGGGGTGGGTGGGAGAAAAAGTCAGTGAACAGCTCTTTCTGGCCCTTTTCAATTGGCTCTGCAGGGAGCTCTCCTCAGTCTTGCCCCCCCGCAGCTGTAATCCTGGGATCACCGATTGCAGTCCCACTCCTCCACGTAACTCCCCTCTGACTTCAGTGGCAATGGCCACTCGGGACTCCACAGACTGCCGAATGCTGTCCCGCTCCCCTTACTGCAGCTTCTACTGACCGATGATGCAGTCCTGCTCCCCTTCCAGCAGCTCCTTCCTAGCCACTCGACTGCGGCCCCGCAGCTCTGGCTGAGTTATTTAGCGGCTTCAGGAAAGGTGCTATTGGGCCTATTTATAACCCGGCCGCACGTTTGAATTCACCCGCCTCCTGCTCTGATTGAATGCGGATGAGAACAGCTCTTTGTGGCCCCTTTTCAATTGGCTCTGCAGGGAGCCCTCCTCAGTCTTGCCAGCCGCAGCTTTAATCCAGGGACCGCCAACTGTGGTCCCACTCCTCCATGCAGCTCAACTCTGACTTCTGCAGCAACGGCTGCTCAGGATTCCACGGACTGTTGAATGTGGTCCCACTCCCCTTTCTGCAGCTTCTATTGACCATCGCTGTGGTCCTGCTCCCCTTCCAGAAGCTCCTTCCTGGCTGCTTAACTGCGGCCCTGCTGCTCCAGCTGAGTTATTTAGTGGCATCAGTTTAACCCCTTGAGTTCCAAATAGCTGTACAATCATGTAAACAGTATAACTGTTTACAGTTGTAGCTTTGCAATCATTTCAACAGTATAACTATATACAGTTTTAAACAAAGGAATCCCAGCATCAGTGATATTTCCACATAATGATTCACATATATTTTATACCCGCAGATATGCAAGTGGGAAGAAAAAATAGAAATAGCTAGGGAAGGCAGAGAGACAGCAAGAGGAGGAGAACTGGGAAACAGTCGTAATGATCAGTTCCTAGGTCTCATGAGAAAATTTGGTTGCACAACCAGACAGAGAAGAGACAGAAAAGTAGAGGATAGAACAGACCACTGCATTTAAACTCTTTCTGCATAACAAATGGGGCAGGGCCTTATTCAGCCCTTTCACACACACCCTGGGAGAAAAGGCGAATAGCCTGCCTGGTTGCCTCACAATCTGGCAAAGATGCTAGGAGCTGACCTAGTGTTGACCACAGGTGCCTGCTATAGGTCACCTGATAGGCCTGATGTACTGCAATACAGAGCAGGGCGCACGCTGCTGAGAACACTCTATGCCCCCACATATCAAAGTCTGCAGATTCTGAGTCTGGGGGACAGTCATTGCACTGGGCGCACATGCCCAGAGGGGGTGTCCAGGAGCTGGATCCCAGAGGATGGATGTGGTATGACTCTTGGCAACTATGGGTACACAATACCTGTGCAGGACATCCCTCAGGACTGGAGAACGGGCAGAGGGGGGACATCCGTGATTGCCTCCATAAAGGGCTGAGGCCATGAAGGGATGACTGCTGAGTCATGACTATATTCCCTGAGGAATGACAGTACCAGGTGAGCAGGGCTGTGGCTTCCAAAATAGGAAATTCCTAGCTCCCTCATCATCTCCGCTACGAACTGTACCCAGTGTAAGAGGACAGATGCAGCGAAGTACCCCTTCCTCAGAGGACGAAGTGGAAGGTGAAGAGAAGCTGGACCCAGTGGAGGGTGGCAGTGTTTGGGTTTCAGGATGGAAAATGGCCTGATCTAGAGACATGAGATACTGAGAGAAATCATTCGCCAAACTACTGAACTGTTCCCAGGTTAGGGGCCCCATAGGACCCAAAATGCCTGTGAGAGAAGAGGAGAAGGCACAGGAAGGGGGGGGAGGGTCATGGATGACCAGGCTGGGTCCTCTGCTAAGACTAAGAGAACATGTAGGTACCTTCACCCAGGGCAGGGCCCGGCAAACTGGTCCACCAAAGAGTGCTCAACAGGCAACGAGCGGTCAAGATGGTACCCTTGCTGGGAAGCCCCCCAGCGGGGAAAGTGGAGCCATGATGGTCCCAAAGGGTGGCCCCAATCCCCAACAATGAAAGGGCCTGACAGTTCCAGTAAGAACATGGTCCCCTAGTCAGTGCTTCAGTTCCTGCCTGTGCTGCCACCTTCCCTGGGCAAGGCGTAAGCCACTAACCAAGACTGCCCAGCACCCAACTCACCAGACAGTGTCCTTCCCCTTGGGCTAGGCCTCTGAACAGGCCCCACATTAGTCTGCAAGACAGCAGGAGAAATGGAACTGCAAATGGTACTGGAACCCCCTGCAACACCGCAGGCTGCACTGACCCCCTGCCAGGAACAGCAGGCAGTGCTGGGAAGCTACCAGGGAGTGGCACCACCAGTGGCATCATACAGAGGAGAAACTCCCAGAGATGAAGCCAACCCAAAGACCCAGAACCAGGCCCAGAAAGACCACCTTCATTGCAGGAGTCCAGTAAGGAGATGAGGCCTACCTGGTTCCCAACCCCTGGGTCATCTGACCGCTCAGGGGAAGAGATCCACAACACCTCCACAGGATGCCTAGAAAGTCCAGCTGTGGAGGTCTTCCCACTCCATGCACTGCAAGTGGCGTTGGGAGGGGACCTGGCCTTGCGGCCAGCATTACCCCCACCCACCAGCACCAGCCCTAGTGCCAGCAGCCGAGGCATCGCTGGGCCACAACCTCAAGGTGCCCATCGGTGTAGGCCCAGCATGTAGCTTTGACCTCATCACCAGAGGCGTCTGCTGCCCCAAAGGGGCCAAGGACTGGGAGGGGTGCTTAGCCAAACCTGCCAGGGAGGCCGAATGTCCACCCAACCCCTCCCCAAGGCTCTCTGTCTTGGCACAGTGAGAACTAAGAGAAGCCTGGTCTCCTTCAGTATGTAAAGCACTGGAAAGGGGTTTAGGGGAAGAGCCCAGGGACCTTACTTTGGAGTCCCAGGTGTGCTGTCTGCCTCAGAAAGTGTGGGGCTGATGACCCCACTTCATCATGTGGATCTCTAGTGTAAGGAAGTCCATGAAGAAGCAGGCATCACAGTGGTCCATATCATGGTCAGCTCCAAGGCAAGCCCAACACCAGTCATGCCAATCCTTGACAGAAATAGGTCTCCCACAGGGACACTGGCACATGGGGGGGCGCAAGAGAATACTGGATGGGCAACTATGCACAACAGTGTGTGTTCTGCCACAGAGGGGTTCTGATTCCCTCTGACCTCAAGAGCGAAGATCGAAAGGTCTATGGGAATCAGAACCTTGAGGTGGCAGAACACACTGGTTATGCATCAAGTTGCTCATCCTGTATTTTTATGTTGATTGCACGCAGCTCAAGAAACATAATGACACAGCTTGCTGAGAAGCAGGCTGTGGAGGTACGGCACTGTTGTGGCCAATGCCCCCACAGCCTGCAAAGGCTTGTCCCGCTTCCCCCAATGCCGTTGCAGGCTGCTGGTGACACATGTTTGGAACGTTTGTACCAACTTTCAGATAACTCAGCCGCTGCAATCAGGGGTCGCCTCGTCATTGCAGCGTCAGCCATCCGCTGCAATGAGGGAGTGACCCGTCATTGCAGGGCGGATCTAGCAAGCCTGATATTATTTATGAACATGGCGGTGGGTTGCCGCCATGTTTACAAACAATATAACCCCCCCCACCATGTTTATGTGCCGACTGGGGCCCCAACCCCGTCGGCTTTGGTGCCCCCTGTTCATGTTGCCAACGGACAGCCCAGTCCCCGCCGACATTCTTTTCACCCCCCACGCCATTTTCGCCGACGGAGTGCCCAACTCGCCGGCATAATGAAGCCCCTTTGTGTGACGAGGGGTGCCCAATCCTGCTGGCTATTGCTGCCCGCCAACAGAAAGCCATTGGTGCCCTCCCCACACGCTGTTATTCCTGCCAACGGGTGCTCATTTCCGCCAGCATAATGACTCCTTTGTGTGCCAGTAGGTGCTCCAATCTCCGTCTGCTATTGCTGGCCCCCAAAAGAAAGCCATTGGTGGCATGCTGGAGCCCACCCAGCATACCACATTCCCTGTAAAAAAAAAACTGTCCTGCAGTCTTTAGCTTTTTCTTCCCTGAAAAGCAGAAACGGTCCCTCGTAGTTCTGTGCTGCCCACCCACCACCCGCCTCCACCCACTGCGACCCTGCCTCCCCACACACCCCCCCTCACCCCATACTTCCCTCCGGAGTCTGGCGCGATGATTTTCGGTGGACTGAGAACACGTCTGCACTCTTCAAAGCCGACCGCGAACTGAGGAAATGCCGGTAAGCTGAATAATGTAATCAATAGGGTTTTTTCAACTTTAGTGCATATCTCGGGCATTTTGGGAATTTTTTCACAAAATTTTCAACATGGGGTTTTTGGGACCCCTCCTCATGAATGCTTGAGTTGTCATGGCGATAATCGGCTCGGAAAGGTGATTTCGCGGTCACTACGTGGAATCACCTTTGAGGGCTGAGTAATGAAACGACAGTGCCAGTGTTCATGAGGTGGGCTCCCAAAAAGCCTATGTTGCAAATTTGGTGAAAAAAATCCCAAAAATGATTGTTTTACGAGCGTACGATGCACAGTTGCTACACACACTCGTAACTTCGTGAATTTGCAATATTTTGATGCCAGATTTTCAACATTGGCATTTTGTCACACCTCCTTGTGAACAGTACAGCTGTTATTGTTCACATCCTGGGGGAAATGTGTTTTCGCACTTCTGGCGCAGAATAGTGTGGCCGCTGTCGGAAATCAGTGTTCGGAACAGATTAAGAAAAAGACAGTGACACTGTTCATGAGTAGAGGTCCTGAAATGGCTATGTTGAAAATTTGGTAACGATACTCTATAAAATGACTGTGTTACATGAGGTCTAGTTGTCAGTTTGCACGCGCGTCAGACTTCGCGAATGTATAATATATTCACTCCAGATTTTCAACATTGCCATTTTCCCACACCTACTTATGAACAGTGTAGCTGTCATTTTTCCCATCCTGGCCAAAATGTGTTTTCGCAGTTCCGGTGCAGAATAGAGCGGTCGCTGTGGGAAATCATTGTCCGGGACAGAGTAATAAAATGACAGTGACACTGTTCATGAGCAGAGGTCCTAAAATGCCTATGTTGAAAATCTGGTGATGATAGCCTATCAAATGAGTTGCGCTGCACACTTTCCATACACCCTTGTAACTTTGCAGATTCGTAATATTGTCATGCCACATTTTCAACAATGGCAATTTTTCATACCTCCTTATGAGCAGTACAGCTGTCATTTTTCACATCCTGAGTGAAATGTGGTTTCACAGTTGCAGCACAGAATACCGTGGTCGCTGTGGGAAATCAGTGTTCGGGACCGATAAAGCAAATGACAGTGGCACTGTTCATGAGCAGAGGTCATAAAATCCCTACGTTGGAAATTTGGTGACAAAACTCCATAACATGACTGTGTTACAAGCATGCGTTAAACTGTTTCCACGCACCCTTGTAACTTCGCAAATCTGTAATATTTTCACGCCACATTTTGAACAGTGGCATTCTTCCACACCTCCTTATGAACAGTACAGCTGTCATTTTTCACATCCTGGCTAAAATATGTTTTTGCATTCCTGACGGAGAATAGCACGGTCACTGTGGGACATCAGTGTTTGGGACAGATTAAGATGGAACGAGTGAGAGGGGGGAGTGACTGAGCTCAACTGAGCTCTGTCGGAACTGCTTCGGATTTGTTTGTGGGCAGAAAAGGGCCCCAACGCAAGAGGCCAGTACAAAAGAGCAGCCTGCAGCACTGGGAGAAACAGAACGAGAGAATAAGTGAGGGAGGGGGAGTGAGCGATCTCACCGGAGCGCTGTCAGGACTGCTGTGGATTTCTTTGTGGGCAGAAAAAGGCATCAATGCAGGCAGGGGCCCAGTAGAAAAGGCCAGCCTGCAGCGGTGGGAGAAACAGTACGAGTGAATGAGACAGGGGGACTGAGTGAGCTCAGTGGAGCTCTATTGCTGCGGCTTTCTTTGTTGGCAGAAAAAGACGCCCATGCATGCAGGCAGGAGCCCCGTACAAAAGGGCCGCTTGCAGCGCCAGGACAAACAGAATGAGCGTGTGACAGAGGGAGACTGAGCGACCTCAATGGAGCTTTTTTGGTACAGCTGCGGATTTATTTGTGGACAGACAAGGTGCCACCGCAGCCAGCAGCCCGCACATGCGCAGCCTGAGCACCAAGAGAGAAACAGAACAAATGAGTGACAGAGTAGTAGTGAGCGAGCTCAATGGAGTTTCTATTGTGACTGCTGTGGATTTCTTTGTAAGAAAATGCGTGCAACGCAGGCAGGAGCCCAGTACAAAAGCCAGCTTGGAGTGTGGGCAGAAACGAATGAGTGAGTGAGAGAGGGGAGTGAGCGACCTCAATGGAGCTGTGTCGGGACTGCTTCAGATTTCTTTCTGGCACAGAACAAGCCACCAATGCAGGCAGGAGCCCAGTACAAAAGGGAAGCCTGCAGCAGCAGGAGTGACAGAATGAGTGAGTGAGGGAGGGGGAGTGAGTGAGCTCAACGGAGCTCTGTTGGGACTGCTGCAGATTTGTTTGTGGGCAGAAAAAGGCAGCAATGCACGCAGGGGCCCAGTACAAAATGGCAGCCTGCAGTGGCAGGAAAACCAGAATGAGCGAGTGAGAGAGGGGGAGTGAGCGAGCTCAACGGAGCTGTATTGTAACTGCTACAAATGGCGGCAACGCAGGCAGGAGCCCAATAGAAAAGGGCAGCCTGCAACGCCACCACAAACGGAATGAGCGAGTCAGAGAAGGGGACTGAACGAGCTCAATGGAGCACTGTCGGGACTGCTGCAGATTTCTTTGAGGGCAGAGAAAGGCGCCAACAGAGCCACGAGTCCAGTACAAAAGGGCAGGCTGCAGTGCCAGGAGAAACAGAATGAGTGATTGACACAGGGGGGAGTGAGCGCCCTCAATGGAGCTGTGTCGGGACAGCTGTGGATTTCTTTGTGAGCAGAAAAATGTGCCAGGAGCCCAGTACAAAAGGGCAGCCTGCACCGCTGGCAGAACCGGAACGAGTGAGTGAGAGAGGGGGACTCAGCAGGCTCAACAGACCTGTGTTGGGAGTGCTGCAGATTTCTTTGTGGGCAGAAAAAGCCACCAACAGAGGCAGGAGCCCAGTACAAAAGGGCAGCCTGCAGCACCAGGAGAAACAGAATCAGTGAGTGAGAGAGGGGGGGAGTGAGCCACCTCAATGCAGCTCTGTTGGGACAGCTGCGGATTTCTTAGTGGACAGAACAAGGTGCCAATGCAGGCAGGAGCCCAGTACAAAACAGCAGCCTGCAGCACTGGGAGAAACAGACTGAGCGAGTGACAGAGGGGCAGTTAGTGAGCTCAACACACCAGCGCAATCAATTCGGTATTGACAAATGCTTGTTTATAGTGTGTGGCATTATGTGAAATGTGTGCATTGGGTTTTTTAAATCTTTCACAGTGAAACTGATTTGTGCAGCCTCTAGTGGTTCTAGAATGCTGTTCTACCACTGAAGGGCGGGTACAATCACATTCTAAGGAACTGTGGTACAACAGCATTTTGAAAAGGATGGATTTCTATAAAGAACAATGCTCTACTATACACTATGGCCTGGATATTCAAACTGCGTCAGTTCCAAACCAGAGCTGCGACCGGCGTTGGAAAAAGGGTGGTGCAACTGACAAAAGGGCAGCAAGCCCACTCATGAACACACCCAATCCAGCAGTCAATCCACTCTTTTACCTCGTATAAAGCACAAATGTTATCCAGGCAAAAATGAAAAGTAGCAAAATAAATGTATTTGTAAATCCTGGAACAAGATTAACAGAAAGCGCTTCAAACTTTCTCCAGCGCCTCAACTAGCAATGAGTCTTCCTCAGGGGGTGGAGCTTACTGGGTACATACTGGTACTTTATAGTGCATCAAGACAAATCAAATCAAACTGACCAATGGTTATAGCACCTCAATCAGATACAAATAAATCTTAAGATTACATGTAATGACACCCCTTGGTCACTAGATGGTGCTCCTAACATAAAAATGATGCTAGCTTGGAATCAAAAATAATCAGTGTATCTCTGCTTTAAGAAATTAAGAAAACATGTAACATTATTACTACTGTGCTATTTCTGTATACTTTGATGTAAGTTACTGTGCATAATTATAAATGTATTTAGGTGCACATTTCTAATTAGAAAGCTTTAAAACTCAGTAACTACACTGATTATCATCACTTTAGTAATTATAACATGGATGATGCCCTTACACATTTCCGGAACACCTTCCTCAGCGTCTGGGATAATCATGCCCCCATACACCTTCCCTGGATTTCCCCTGAACTAATAGCATGCCAAAATGCTCGGGACAAGGCGTGGAGAACTTACAAGGCTACACTCCTCCCAGGTGACAACATCACCTACCGCATGCTCCGTAACAAGTGCACCAAGGCCACCCGACTAGCCAAAGCTGAATACTTTAACTACACCTTCAACGCCAATCTATGTAGGCCATCAAAATTTTTGAAAGTTATCAACTCCCTTTTTGCCCCATCAACAAATTCCAACCCCCCGCCCCGTTCTCAAATGGGACTCTTCTCTCAGACCCTCACACGGCTGCCTCTGAGTTCACCTCCTACTTCACCACATGTACTACAACTCTCCTTGCCTCCCTTCCAGCTGTAAACCCACCCATACACCATGCTGAAGCTCCCAAACCCCCTGGTCTGAACACCTTCTACTTTGGGAACATCTCTCCTATGGAAACTCTAGATGCCGAACCCACCCTTAATCCCTCCAAGGGAAAGTCACCTGACGGGATGGACACCAAACCCCTCTACTGATCTACCCTGGCCATTGCATCTCCCCTAGCCGCCCTTCTAAACCTATTGTCTGTCACTGAATCAGTTCCTACGGAGTGGAAGCATGCCACAGTCCTACCACTTCCAAAAGGAGGGGACCCCACCACCGTGGCAAATTATCGCCCCATCTCTCTCCTCCCCGCCCTCGCGAAACTTCAGGAACACCTTGTGCTCTCGCAACTCTTCAACTTCCTCTCGGAATCCACCTTCTTCACACCTTTCCAGTCTGGATTTAGGAAAAAACATTCTACCGCCACTTCCCTACTAAGACTCTCTGACTCCATCCTCTCGGGGTTGAAAAGGTCTTATTACATCAGCCATCTTTGTCGACTTAGCCAAAGCTTTTGACACTGTCTCCCACTCCCTGTTGTTATCCTGCCTCTCTGAAGCTGGTTTATCCGCGACTGCCACCAATTGGATCAGAGCCTACCTGCAAGGCAGAACTCAGTCTGTAAGAATTGCTGATTCCACCTCTCCTCCACTCCCAATCGACACTGGTGTTCCCCAGGGCTCAGTATTCGGCCCCATTCTCTTTTCCATCCTGTTAAATGACCTGCTACAAACCTGTTCATCTACCTCAATTCACTTGTATGCAGATGACACAGTCCTCTTTACCTCTGGCCAGACCCTCGAGGAGGTTGCTACCAGTATACAGGCTGATTTCAATAAAGTTCAGCTCTGGTTTAGCTCCCACCAACTCTCCCTCAATGCCAAGAAGACAGTCTCCATGACCTTTGGCACTAGGCAAAGACTATCCAGGCTTGCCGCGCCCCCAAACTTCCACACCCTTGACAGGACAGTCCTTGAGGACGTGACAACTTTTAGGTACCTAGGTGTCTGGCTTGACCAACACGTATCCTTCTCTGCCCATGTGGACGCTATCCTGAAAAAACTGTGCCCAAAGCTCGGCGCTCTCTATAGGAACCACAGTAGCCTCCCGCTACCTGTGAGCTGCGAAATTGTGCAGAAAATTATATTACCTCCCTTCGACTACTGTGATGTAGTCTACAGTGCTGCTCCCAAGTCTATCCTATCCAGACTGGACCCCCTCTTCAATACATTCTGTCGTTCTGCCCTTGATGCCCTCACTCACACCCACCACTGCGAGCTTTACCATTCGCTGGCCTTCCCCTCCCTTGATAGCCAGCGCCTACTCCACAGTGTTAAATTTGCTTCTAACCTCTGGCTCCGGTCCCTTCCATCCTACCTCGCCTCCTCTCTATCATCTCCTCCAACCCCCTCTCATGCCCTTACGTCTACTGACTCCCGACTGTTGGTAATCCCTCACCATCAGACCACTGCAGGCCAACTGGCCTTCTCCTACCATCTCCCGAAGCTCTGGCATGACCTGCCGTTCCAAATCCGACACTCCTCCTCTACACATTCCCTATCCTCTGCCCTGACAAACTTCTATGCGGTAAATTGTTCATGTATCTGACCTCCTCTCCCCACCCCACTTGCCCAATTCCCCCTTTCCCCACTCCTACTTCCTACCCCCCCCACTGCTCCCCTAGATCCCATGCAGCCTGACCAGCGGCTTTAGCAATCAGCTATAAATGCTAGCATATATCCACCAACCTCCGCACTTACCCCCTACTGCACTTACCCCCTACTGCACTTCTAGCCTTGTCTCTCTTGTCTAATGTGTTACCCGTAGATAGTGGCTGTCACCAATGTATTGTGAAAACACAATCCAGGTCATAACCTAATTCCATGTTCTTCCATGGCTGACAACATAGTATTGATTAAACCTAACCCATGTTGTATCACTCTTTGATGTAGCCTCCCCCCTTGCATGTAAGGTTGTTATAAATCCCTGTACAATGTTACTCTCACTCCTTGTACCAATGTGTAACTCAAATTCCAAGTGGCAGTGTATGCAAAGTTACCCTTATTTCATGTTCCAATGTAACTCAATTCTATGTATCATGTACTCATCTGCTCTCCTCTTTAAACCCTCTGTGTTCGCACTGCGGAGACGAGCATCTTGTTGCTCAGTGCGCCTTTCC
This sequence comes from Neoceratodus forsteri, assembly GCA_016271365.2. Lineage (NCBI taxonomy): Eukaryota > Metazoa > Chordata > Ceratodontiformes > Ceratodontidae > Neoceratodus > Neoceratodus forsteri. The sequence continues at coordinate 719,233,881 of CM057450.1, forward strand.
TGGTGAAATAGTTCAATAAATAAATCATTATTTTTAATTATTGTTGATTCCAAGCTAGCATCATTTTTATGTTAGGGGCACCATCTAGCGAGCAAGGGGTGTCATTACATAAAATCTTAAACTTCATTTGTATTTTCATTTGTATCTGATTGAGGTGCTATAACTATTCAATCAATCTTTATTTACATACTGGAAAGGTATGTGAGCAGAAATGCCAATTTTCACAAACGTTGAGTGTAAAGTACAAGAACACTATGCAATAACTGAGAACAAAACAAAGTTAACCAAGTACAGCATGTAGATAAAAATATAAAGACAGTGGTATATATAAACAAGTTCTAGTCAGAGCCAGTACGACAGCAAACTGAATTGAGGAAATGTTCATGATATCAGCAATTAGCATATTGTTTTGTTGTTAAAGGTTCTATTTAAAATTTGTCATATTACAATGTAGAGGAAAAAAAAACAACAAATATGTTGCAGGTGATACCTTTCGTTGGACTAACAAAATTATTTCTGAGACTAGCTTTTGAGAGATAAAACTCTCTTCCTCAGGTCAAAGTGGAAACAGCTGAACAGCAAGACAGATATGGAGAGGTTGGATGTGGATCTGTTATGCTGTTCAGCTGTTTCCACTTTGTCCTGAGGAAGAGAGTTTTAGCTCTCAAAAGCTAGTCTCAGAAATAATTTTGTTAGTCCAATGAAAGATATCACCTGCAACATATTTGTTGTTTTTTTTCCTCTACATTGTTAACTGGACTAACAAGGCTACCACATTTCTTTTTTTCTTATTACATGTAAAATGGTATACAGTAACATATATGAAAAAGACATTAACAGTCTAATACTAATGTGACACATTCTCAGGATACGAGGAGGCTCATAAAGTTACAACTGGCAATAAAGGTAATGAAAAGTATAACATCAGACCTGGGATTAACTACCCACAAGGTATATTTTCAACAGTTGGTTAGTAGATGAAAGTATTAAAAAAAGCTTTACATATAAAGCACAACATCAGTAAATATAAATTTATATCTAAGTCCATTTTGCACATGTTGGGGTGAAGCACTGAGTATATAAAATGTTTAGCTGTTCATTCATATATATCCCCTCTCTTGAGAGACATTTTCTCTAGCACTGTGGATCTAATGAACTCTTCGATACTAAATACAAATGTCAGGCATGTATTCTAAAAAAACAAAAAAAAGCAGGACATTATTATATCAGATGCTCATTTAGCCTTAATTATATAGTGGTAGCAGTAGAACAGTTTCTCAGTACTGAAGTATACCTAGGTATACTGAGGCAGAATCACACTACAGTTAATGCAAATTGTAACTTGAGTGCCTCATCAGTACCTCAAGGTAGGCAACTTTTAGATAACTACCACTGTAATACAATACAAAACACTTCTATTGCAAAGCATGCCTGCCATCTTTACATACAGGAAGAAAAAATTACTCACCTTAGTAATTATGTTTCTTCTATTGGAGTCTTGCTGTATTCTGACAAGTGCAGTTAGCCCCAGCCTTTAAACTGCCCCGGAGAACAAAGGGTTAACATTTCTATGCAGAGCATAGAATGCTGAGCTCGAGCTCAGTTGATGTCTCTGCCTGTTTCCCTTTGAACGCTAACCGTCAGATTCTTACGAGCAACACTCTAATAGTAATCTATGTGGAAGTTGTAAAATAAAATTTTTAATAGCCAACTGGCAACAAAAACATTTGGACTACCAAAAGAAGACTCAAGTCAGGAAACCCAAAACTCAAAACCCAAACAGGAATATAACAAAATAAACACCCATACAAGAAGAGGGTGTAAAAGAAGCACCCCTGAGGAGCAACACTGCACCTGCCCACCCACTTCCCAAAAAACAGGTTCTGAGAGGGGAGGCAGGGAGGGAGGTCAGAATACAGCAAGACTCCAATAGAAGAAACATAATTACTAAGGTGAGTAATTTTTCTTCAAACAACTTGAAGTCTTGCTGTATTCTGACAAGTGCAGATTACCAAGCAGTACCTCCATGGAGGAGGTACAGAACCTACTTTGGGAATAGGCTCTGAAGTACTGCTGTGCCAAACCGAGCATCACTCCTAGCCTGGATATCTAGAGAGTAATGCTTGGTAAAGGTATGGACTGTTTTCCAGGTGGCTGGTTGACAAATTTCTAAGAGAGGGATATCCCTGGCAGCAGCCAGGGAAACAGCTGTACCTCTTGTGGAATGAGCCCTCAGGCCTGAGGGTGGAGTTTTTCCCAGTTTTTCATAGCAGAATTGTATACAAAACACATTCCACCTAGCAATAGATCTCTTGGTGTCAGGTTTGCCCTTTCCTACTTCTCCATAATTGAGGAACAACTGGAGGGAGTCAAACCTGTGACCCTTGGTATGCTCTATGTAGTAACTAAGGGCTCTTTTAACATCTAAACTGTGTAGCCTCCTCTCTCCTGAGGAAGAATGATCAGTGAAGAAAACAGGGGGAGACATAGACTGGTTTAAATGGAAGCCTGAAACCACTTTGGGCAAGAACCGTCTATTGGTTCGAAGGACCACTTTATCCATGTGAAAGGAGATAAAATCAGGTTCCACTCACAGGGCTTGCAATTCACTGATATGCCTGGCAGAGGTAATGGCTACCAAGAAAACAGTTTTCCAAGTCAAGTACTTAAGCTCTGCTGAGGACATAGGCTCAAAAGGGGGTTGCATGAGTTGAGCAATGCAAACATTCAAATCCCAGGCAATGGGCAGGGTCTCTAAAAGGAGGATTGGTGTGAAGCAATCCTTTAAAAAATTTACAGAACACAGGGTGAGAAGATAGTGAGGAAGACTTCTCCACAGAGTGAAACGCAGAAACAGCTGACAAGCGTACCTTAAGAGTAGCTGGTCTGAGGCCTAGCCCATTAAGATGGACCACATCATCCAGAACAGTAGGCAATCCAGCAGTATCTGGAGAAATACGCTTCTTAGAACACCAAATGCTGAATCTCTTCCATTTGGAGATATAAATCTTTCTGGTGGAGGGCTTTCGAGACGCTTTAAGAATATCTAGAACCCTTTGGGAAAGATGCAGATCTGCAAACTCTAACTCTTCAAGAGCCATGCCTTGAGATCGAGAGACTGGAGATTGGGGTACCAAATCCTCCCCTGAGAGGATGTTAACAGGTTGTAATTCCTGGGAAGAGACAGGGGAAGATGGACCACTAGGGACGGCAAAAGGGGGTACCAGGGCTGTCTGGCCCAATCTGGAGCAATCGGAATCACTTTGCAAGGATGAGACCTTATTTTGACTAAAACTTTGAACAGGAGTGGGAAGGAAGGGAAGGCATACAGAAACTTCCCTTCCCAATTCAGAATCAGGGCATCCAGGGGGACTGAGCCCAAGACTGGAGGTCTGCAACAAAAGAGAGGGAGTTGGTGATTGTCTGGAGCTGCAAAGAGATCTATCTCTGGAGTGCCCCACCTTGAAAAAATCACTTTCAGTACTTGAGGGTCCAGGGGACCGTTCGTGATGGCCCTGAGAGATCCTGCTCAGTGCATCTGCTAGCACATTGTCCTTCCCTGGAAGGTGAACTGCTACCAGAGAGGTTTGCAGGGAATAAGCCAGGGACCACAACTTCATGGCTTCTGTGCACAAGGCCGTGGACCGAGTGCCTCCCTGCTTGTTGATGTACCACATGGTGGTGGTGTTGTCCGTTCTGACCTGAACCACCTTGTTCTGTACTGACTGAGAGAAAGCTTTCAGGGCCAGAAAACTGCTGTGAGCTCTAGGAGATTGATATGGAGAAGGGATTCTTGGGGGGACCACAGACCCTGGGCAGTGAGGGGCCCCAGATAGGTTCCCCAGCCCAGAAGAGAAGCGTCCGTGGTAAGGACCACTGAACAAGGCTGAGTGGCAAAAGGAACACCTTGTCTTAAATTGTCCTGATCCTGCCACCATTGGAGGGCTTGGATCAAGTTTGGAGTCATTGGGATCAGTTTGGTAAGGGAATCTTTCCTCTGAGACTAAAAAGCTCTCAGATGGAACTGAATATCCCTCATCTGGACTCTTGCCCCTTGGACCACTGCTGTTGAAGCTGCCATGTGGCCCAAGAGCTGGAGGAAATGCTTTGCTGGTCGAGATACCCGAAGGCTGAAGGAAGAGGCTAGTTCCATAAGAGCCCTTGCCCTTTCTTGAGGGAGAAAGGCTCTTGCTCTGACTGTGTCCAGTTCTGCCCCTATAAACATAAGAAGCTGGACTGGTTCGAGAACTGACTTGGGAAGGTTGAGAAGAAATCCTAGGGAAGTGAGCACTTGCTGGGTCACTTGCAGGTGAGACTTGACTTGGTCTGGAGACTGGCCCACTATTAGCCAATCGTCCAGATATGGAAAAATGGAAATCTTTTGCCTTCTTAGAAAGGCAACTACTACTGCCAGGCACTTTGTGAAAACCCTTGGGGCTGAGGTTAGGCCAAAGGGCATTGCTCTGAACTGATACTGGCCTGAGGGCAACTCGAACCTGAGGTACTTTCTGTGGGAGCACCTGATGGGAATGTGAAAGTAGGCATCTTTGAGGTCGAGGGAGGCTAACCAGTCTCCTGGCCGTAGAGAGGGAAGGATTATTCCCAGAGTTACCATCTTGAACTTTGGTTTTAAAAGATGTTTGTTTAGATATCTTAGGTCTAGGATGGGTCGCCACTCCCCTGTCTTTTTTGGGGTCAGGAAGTACCTGGAGTACAGCCTTTTGCCCCAGTGTAGGGTAGGTACTCTCTCTCTCTGGCTCTTAAGGCCAGAAGAGAAGAAACCTCTGCCTCTAGGGCAAGGGTTTTCGAGAGATTTGCAGGTGGAAAAGATCTGGCTCTCATCTTTGGAAATTTCTTGAAGCTGAGAACCAGTCCCTGGCTTACCACTTCCAGGACCCACTTGTCTGATGTAATAGACATCCAGTCCTGGACAACGTAAGCCAGCCTGCCCCCTACTGGAATAGGAGAGTCGACCCGGGCAGGCCCATCAGGGTGTCTGCTTGGCAGGGGCTTTAGGCTGAGGGGTGGATGCAGCCCTGCTCAGCCCCCTTCTGCCTCTCCCTCTGAAGAACCCCCTCTGTGAAAAGGAAGAAGAGGCCTGTGCTTGTTAAAAAGGCCTTTGAAAAGGCCTGCCCCTGCCCCTAGACTGCTGGCTTTGAGGAGTTGCCTGCCTCTCCTTGGCCTGAACACTCCTGTATGTGGTCCTGTACTCATCCATTTTCTTCATGTAATTCTCTATCTGCTCCCCAAACAGAGAATTACCCACTACAGGAAAATCCGTGGCTTTAGCCTGGGTATCCTGCAAGAGGCTAGTACATCTGAGCCAAGCCATTCTCCGAAGAGCCACAGATGCAGCCATGACTCTTGATGACACATCATTAGAGTCTACAGCAGCATGAAACTTAACTTTACATGACTCAATCCCATCTGCAGCCACCGCCTCCAGCTCCTTGGCTAGCTGGGGGGAGGCCTGTTTAGCCAGTGCCAGTACAGTGTCCCATCTGGACTTCTGGTAACTGGCTGTATAGGCCATATAATTTGCCTGTCTGAGTCCCAGGGAAGATGCCATGTACAGCTTTTTTGCCATGGCATCAACCTTCCTAGAGTCTTTGTCTGGGGGGTGTGAAGCCAAGGGAATACTTGCATTATCACAGGCAACAGCCTGCACAACCCCAACATGGCTGCACTGGTGGTATAAAAACTCTGTTTCTGAACCTGAGAGTGTATACCTCTTGTCCATTCTTCTGTCCAGAGGAGGTATAGAATTGGGAGACTTCAGAATTTTTTGTGTCTGTTTCCCAAAAGATTTGTGGAGGGGAATAGACAGTCTCTTGGACTCTGGGATGTCCATCATTTCTACATAATCAGGCTCCTCCTGATCCTCCACTGCCTCTTCCATAGGAAGTTGGAGGGTCTCAGCCACCTTTCTGTAGAACATAAAGTGGGAAGGGGACTCAGAAAGCCTAGGAGGGGATACACCTGAAGGTCTGTCTGGGGAGATGTCCGGTTCCACAGGCACATCTTGACTTTCAGCATCACCATCACCATCATCATCATCAGATTCCCCTTCCTCCTCAAACTCCGGTTCATAAAATTCTTCAAAAGTATAATCGTGAACCGGGGGAACCGACCGGACCCGGCCCCTGCCAAAAGGTGCCAGATCTGTCTGAACCGGGTGAAGCGATTCCACAATCCGAATTGCTCTGGCTATTTCTTCAGCGGTCGGAACATGGACTTCTGGATCTGAACCGGACGATTTTTCTTTGCGCTTTCTTTTTGTTGGAACTGACCCCTCGGGATCGGCTCTCCTTTTGCCCAAAGAAATATCGCCCTGGTCAGAGGGCACTCCTTCTGATTCAGTCGGAACCGAACTGGGCTGGCCATCCAGGTCAGTGGACTTCTCGGCATCCTTTTCCCTCAGTCTACCTAATCTCTTTTTCAGGGTAGGTTTGGAAAAATTCTTGCAAATTTGGCTGTCTGAATCGAGGTGGTCAAACCCCAGACAATAAACACAGGTGGCGTGGGGATCGGCCTTAGCAAAGACCTCCCCACACTCACTGCAGTGTTGAAACCCAGTGGGCCTGTTTTTTTCCTTGGGTTTCTCAGACATGGCCAACCTAACCAAACTTACCCTTTTTTCGGCAACCGCCAGGCAAGACTCCCTTATCGGTTCCTAACCGTGTCACGGGTCTTGGAAAAAAATGTTTCAAAACACGTTTTTTGTAGAACCGATAAGAACCGGTAACCACACACTAAAAGTTTACACAAGAATTAAACAAATGATCGGTTTGGCTGAACCTATCCACACTTTTTACAAGTTCCACACAGAAACACAGTACAAAACTATCTAGTACTCACAATACCACAGACAGAGACTGAACCGAGTTATGCTGGAAACTTTTTTTGGTTGGAAACCGATGAAAAAAACGACACTTAAACCGACTTTTGAACCAAGCTGCAGGGGAAATCCCCGGAGCGACTGTTCAGTGAGGCGGAGTAAAGAATCTGACGGTTAGTGTTCAAAGGGAAACAGACAAAGACATCAACCGAGCTTGAGCTCAGCATTCTATGCTCTGCATAGAAATGTTAACCCTTTGTTCTCCGGGGCAGTTTAAAGGCTGGGGCTAACTGCACTTGTCAGAATACAGCAAGACTTCAAGTTGTTTGAAATAAAGATTGTCTATAGAAATCTTACAGAAAGTGCACAAGTTCAAAGCAATATTCACACCTGGGCTATGGCGAGCCCCCAAGGTTTTGATCCATTATGGCTCAGCATCTGATATAATAATGCCCGACTTTTCATCTAATGTTTTAGAATAGATTCCTGATATTTGGAATCATTGTACTGCAGAGTTCATTGGTTCCACAATCCTAAAGTAAATGCCTCTCAAGAGAAGAGATATATAAATGAATACCTGTCAATTTTATATCCTCATTGCTTCACTCCAACATCCACAAAATGGATTTATATACGGTTTATATTTCCTGATATTGCAGTTTATATGTAAAGCTTTTTTTATAATTACATGCACTAACCGACTGTGAAAATATGCCTTTTGGGTAGTTTATACCAGGTTTGATATTATACTTTTCATTATCTTAATTGCCGGTTGTAATTTTATAAGTGCCTCCTTGTATCCTGAGGATGCATCATATTTGCTGTTTTAAATTTTTTATTTGTACACATCACTGGTAGTGGATAATGTAATAACCAGTTACAAGAGTGCTACAAATATAGCATTAGGAAAAAAATCAGCGATGTCCGAATGGCATACCACAGACAGCAACAGGGATTAAACAGTGCTCTGCAGTAAGTGCTACCCAGGTCACTGTCCGTAGTACTAGGAAGAAGACAAGGGCTGGGAAATCAAAAATGGTGGATGAGCTGCTCCTGTGGCAGAGAGGACTGAGATATGGAGCTGCTTGGCCACAATGGTAGTGGAGATCAGGGTTCTAATCCTGGCATTCAAAATTTTGTTTTTTTCCCATAAGCCATCTCCAACTCGGAGTTGATTACTTTAGTTAAGGGGTGTGGTGGGGGGGGGGCAGAGGCCCCACTAAAATAAGTGTTTGGACTGGAAGCAGTCGTCAATGTGCTTTGTGACAGCTACTAGTGGCATTGCCTTTACTTGCTGTATGGAAGGTGCTGTTATTGACAGCGCTGTTCATACATGTGCTATTCAGATCTAGTGCCAGATAATAGAAGGGCATTTCTGCATTAAGTTACTAACTCTGATAAAACTCCGCTTCTGGAGTGAAACGCTAGTTGTTTTTGCCCAATCTGGCATAGCATTGCTCACTGATAGTCATTGCACTACTGCACTTCTGTTGTTTTTATGTTTGCTTGCACGCATGTGCAAGAAACATAGTGCCATCATCTGAGTTTTCGTAGGCGTGTCACCCGTCTTGCAATTCAGTCAGTGTGTTTGCAGGCGCGGTCGCAGTTCTCCATTCAATGCTGCAGCTGTCTATGATAGCAGTTGAAAATGCAGTGCCGTCAAGTTGAAGGAGAGCTCTGCTTCAGTGAGCAAACTCCCCAACATCACGCGCACGCATAATGCGTGCTCATGTGTCCCCACGCACACAGTGTATGGCCGGCGGGGTGCCCAATCCCCGTCGGCTCCAGGCCCCCCAAACAGTTTTCCAGCTGCCACGCCTGGGAGCCCATCCCAGCGTGGCAAATGTCCCACGCTCGTCAGTTTTCAGGTGCCACACTGGGAGCCCACCCCAGCGGCAGCAAAATGGTTATGGCCGACGGGTGCCCAACACCCGCTGGCTCCAGACCCCCAACAGCTTTCCAGCTGCCACGCTGGGAGCCCATCCCAGCATGGCAAACATCCCGTCATCCAATAAAAAAAAAACCTGTAAAGAAAAAACATTCCCTTGGTGGGTCGCCCACCCGCCCACCCTCTGCGCACCTACCTCCCTCACTCCCACCTCACCCCATACTTACCTCCGGAGCTCGGCGAGACAATCTTCAGTGGACCGGGAACATGTCTGCACTCTTCAAAGCCGACCGCAAACTGAGGAAATGCCAGTAAGCTGTATAATGCAATAAATAGGGTTTTTTTCAACTTTAATGCATATCTTGGGCATTTGTTGGAATTTTTGCACCAAATTTTCAATGTGGGGTTTTTGGGACCCCTCCTCATGAATTCTCTCACTGTCATGGCGTTAATCAGGCCCGAAGGGTGATTTCGCAGTCACTGCGCAAAATCACCTTTTGGGACCAATTAATGAAACAACGGTGCCAATGTTCATAAAATGGGCTCTCAAAAAGCCTATGTTGCAAATTTGGTGAAATAATTCCTAAAAATGACTGTTTTACAAGCGTGCATTGCGCAGTTCCTACGCACGCTCGTAAGTTCGCAAATTTTTAATATTTGTACTCCGAATTTTCAACATTGCCATTTTACCACACCTCCTTATGAGCAGTACAGCTGTCATTCTTCACATCTCACCCAAAATGTGTTTCCAGCATGTAGCATAAATGGCGAGTCAGTGTGTGAAATCAATGTATGGGACACATTAAGAAAATCACAGTGACACTGCTCATGAGCAGAGGTTTTAAAATGGCTACGTTGAAAATTTGGTGAAAAAATTCCTAATAATGACTGTTTTACGAGCGTGTGTTGTGCAGTTCCTACGCATGCTCGTAAGTGCGTGAATTTTTAATATTTGCACTCCAGATTTTCAACATTGCCATTTTACCACACCTTCTTATGAGCAATATAGCTGTTATTTTTCACATGTCGCCCAAAATGTGTTTCCCTCCATGTAGCGCACACTGGCGCATTCGGTGTGCGCAATCAATGTTTGGGACAGATTAAGAAAATCACAGTGACACTGTTCATGAGCAGAGGTCTTAAAATGGTTATGTTGAAAATTTGGTGACAAAAGTCCATAAAATGACTGTGTTACGAGTGGGCATTGCGCAGTTTCCACGCACCCTCATAAGTTCATTAATTTGTGATATTTTCAGTCCAGATTTTCACCAGTGGCATTTTTCCACACTTTCTTATGAACAATGCAGCTGTCATTTTTCACAACATGGCCGAAATGTGTTTTCACACTTTCAGTGCAGAAATGCGTGGTCGCTGTGGGAAATCATTGTTCGGGACAGATAAAGAAAATCACAGTGACACTGTTCATGATCGGAGGTCCCAAAATGCCTGTGTTGACAATCTGCTGCAAAAAATCCCCAAACTAATTACATTACAGGTGTGCGTTGCACAATTTCTATGCACACTCGTGACTTCACCAGTTTTTTTAATATTTTCACTGCAGATTTTCAACATTGCCATTTTCTACACTTCCCCATGAACAGTACAGCTGTCATTTTTCACATCCTGTTCGGAATGTGTTTTTGCACCTGTGGTGCTAAATGCCGCAGTCGCTGTGCAAAAGCAGCTCTCGGCTAACAAACTGATATTGCCACTGTTCATGAGGTGGGGGTCACAAAAAAAACATGTTGAAAATCTGGAGTGAAAATGCCAACGAATGCCTGAGGCGTTAGGGTTTCCAACCATAACAGCCCACCCTGTAGAGAATGACAGGCATCAGGAGTGTGACTTGGGATTCTTGCCTGTAATGCTCATACCATTCCACACCCTGCAGCCAGTGAGAGGCATCGAGGTGTGCCTTGGACTCTTTAGCCCCAAAGTTCACCCCATTCTCCTATACCGCACCCATCTCATCGTATTTCCTGATGGAATGGGGTGCGCATAAGGGCCAAAGACCCCAAGGCACACTGTGACACTTGTCGGTGTCTGCAGGGTAGGGTGTGGTGAAATGGCGTGGCCGTTATGCCTGACGACCCAAAGGCACACCCCAATGCCTGTCAGTCTCTGCAGGGTGGTGGTGGGGTTGGCTTCAGTTCAATATTTCACTGCCATTCCTATTATGCAGCTCTGTAACTCCTATACTACCAATGCTAATGCCAGCAAGCAAACATTCGGCATCGACAAATGCTTGTTAGTATTCATCCTATGAATTCCCATATACTTTTCTATTAAGCAGGTTAAAGTTTTACTGCTGACTATAGAATAACACTGCTTTTTATTTGATGTACAAATGGCAAGTACACAAATGTGCAATAGTACAATGAATAGCAGGGAGCAATGCTACAATAGAGTAATGCAGAAAACAACTAATGTTTCTTTCTAAAACATCACTGGAGATGGGCTCCCACTGTCTGCTTACTTTTTTTCATTGACTGTTGGACCGGGGGCTGGGCACCTAGTGTTAGAATGGAGGGTTGGCAGCACCGGGGTTTGGCTGTCATTGTTTGCTTACTTTTTTCATTTACTGTCTGACTCTAGGTTTAGGCACTTGGTGTCAGAATTGGAGAGGTTTGGTGGCGACAGGGTTGAGCAGAAAGTGGCTACTTGCTTTCATTTTAGTTTACCATACAACCCCATAATTGGGCCCCCAGTGTTGGGGGCAGGGAGTGGCACTGGGGTTTAGCTCCTGGTGACTGCCTAACTGCATGAATCAGGAGTCACCCAGCCAACCGTGCCCACCAAACCAGAACCGCATTGCCATTGCTTGCAAGCTGCAGCACAGAAGCCCCCCAACCCAGCAGTATAGCTAACCTTAAAAGAGCTGTACTATGCTGTGCTTTTTTCATAAAATATTAGAGCACAGTCTGGTCAGTAATGGGAGACAGCAGCACCAGCTAGCCACACTGCCCAGCCAGTAACTGCAGCACAGAGTCAGACCTTCAAGTAAAAGTCCTGCCAGCAGCAAAAGCAACAAAGAAAGAAACTGCCTGTAGAACCAGAGAGACAGGGTTCTGACTGCTTGTGCCTTTTCGTTAATGCAAGTGGCTGGGTTATTTGAAAATGGCTCAGTACTGTGGGGAGGGGAGAGAGACTCAAAAGAGAGAATGCATGGCCCTCTATCTCCTGGCCTGCCACTGCGGGTGACCAATCCATTGAAGGCCATTTTGGTAGGTGGATACCTGCTGGAAAGGGTTGGGATGGCCATTTCTTCTTGTTCTGGTGATGGGGATGACTTTACTTCTCCTGCCCCTGGAGTGAATAGCTTTGCTTTTCCTGGTGGGTGGGGGAGGGGCCCTGCTTCTCCTGGCTTGGGGGGAGGCCCTATCTTTTGGGTCATGTGGCCCTGCCTCTCCTGCTAGATAAAGCAGGGGGCAAGGCCATTCCCCCTTCCCCAGCCAGGAGAGGCAGAGCCATCCATCCCAAGTCAAGAGAAGCTGGGCCATCTGTACCCTCACCCCCAAGACAGGAGAAGCAGGGCCATCCCCTGTAAAAAATAAAATGGAATTTGCATTTTTATTTTTAGAAACATAACATTCATCATTAGTTTAAATATTTCAACAAGCAGGCACGCATGATTACGCACATATGCTTTCATTCCGGTTTCAATAGGTGCCCTGGCTTCCAACTGTAGTGCCCAGCCAGTGCCCTGGTAACCAACAGAAGCTGGAGCTGTCACTGTTGCTAACCATACATGTTGTGAAGCTTGATCAAACAGAAATAAAAATGTAAATGTGGAGGTGGACATTGGAGAGCAATATTAAATGAAAGAGGCAAGGAATTTGCAAAAAGCTCTGCAAAAACACGATGCCTTTATGGGACCAAACATGAAAATAAAATGTCAACTTCTATGCATTTAAAGATCAAATGCCAGTGTTTTACAGATTTTCAATAACACGGGACTTCCAAGTCCCTGTGTCATGATTAGTGTTTCCTGAAAATATCATGCTGTTTGGTTTTGTGGTTTTCTGTAAATTAGCCTCTGTTAATGTGCTCTGCAGTAACTGAAAACAGTGAAGATATTCTTGCGCAGCCTGTAGCTTCAGCAATGAAGTCCTTAATTGCCTGTAGTAGCTGGTGCATGTGCCAGGCAGAGCAATCTATTGGGTTAATGTTTTTACTCCAAGTGTGCTACTAACCCCACCTGGTTTGTGTTTAGATAGAGTAGGTTACAATCTATTATTATACAATGGGGTATGAAAATCCTGTAACCTCATTGGTCAAAACACATCACATGACCGTGATAAATCCTCCAGTATACCCACTGTAAAAGTTTTATTTCACTATAAAAACAAAAGACAAGTTGAACATTGTATAATAGCAATATACCATGACAGAGAGTGGGTATATAGGTGGATATATCACTTTTGGTGTGGTTAAGTCACTCGGCTGCGCCTTGGGACCGAACCACACCAGGTATGGTAAATCCACCAATATACCCACTCTCTGTCATGGTATACTGCTTAATTCTGTTCCCATAAAGGGTTATTCATCTGTGTTTCAGTGGGTAACTGACGTGGTATAAATGAATTTATGCAATGTATGTGGACAGATAAACAGTGGAATAAATTCATTTATTCTCATTGCCGTGGGATAAATGGTGATTCTAATATTTATCCTACACCCTGCCATCAATCAACCACCATTTATCCCACACCCTGCCATCAATCAATCTCCTGTATGCTGGCACTACTTTCAGTCACCCTTACCTGCAGTTTCATTATACTTAGACCACCAACCTCTTTCACTTTCTTCAGACACCTCCAGCTGTAAATCCACACTAATAAAAAGAATGAGAAAATATTCAGGCTCTTCCAGCCCTAAATCCACAGTGCAAAACAAAACACCCCAAACGACTCCCACCCAACCAATGAAAAAAAAAAACGATCCCTTAAGTCTTCAGGCTCTTCATGCCCAAATCCAGAACTGCAGTGTAAAATAACTCCCTCCACTGGCCGACTCCACATCCTTCATCATAATCCATAAAATGACTTGTCCGGACACCCCAGTACATACACCCTGGCAGATCCCTCATCCACAGGCTGTCCCAAACTTCATATCCCATTCCTTGAAGCTCTCCACTGCCACTCCACTAAGTCCTTCCTCGAGACGACCCTTATCCACCGGCTCCTTCAAACTCCTTCTCCGACTCCTTCATAACCTCTCCGTCGCCACTCCACCAAATTCTTCCACGGTACCTCCCTCAAACTCCTTCTTCTGCTCTTCAATAACTGAACTAGGCCCAATCCACCGAAACAAACTACAAATAGCACGAGATAACATTCCCTCCCGACTCCTCCTCGACGACTGAAAACCATCTGCGCCATACAAGAAGCTTCGCCCACAAACATGCAGTCACACCCCTCAGCCAATCAAAATAATATTCCCAGGCTCCAAGCAGCCAATCGCAATTTCAATACATCGCCCATTCACAAAACACTGGCCAGTCACAATCCACACACTGCCTAACCACACAAAAAGTAAAATTCCACGCTCCCAACAGGTCGCATCACAAATAGTCCACCTAAAAAAAACACATAAAGCATTAAAACTAACAACAAAAAAATAAAAGCTGCCTATTGCATAAATCGCACATGTGATGGGCTGCTGTGGGATACACCATTTATTTGAACTCGCAGTGTGTGACCTCGGGACCTCACTCATGGCTCCGCCACTCGTGAGGTCAATCGAGGTCACATACTGCTTGTTCAAGTAAATGGTGTATCCCACAGCAGCCCATCACATATCCCCTATGTTTGTGAGAAATCACCTGTCTGTATCACAGCTGAGTTCTGTTACATAAAAACTCTGCATTGTTATTTGCTTATATAAATAATCTAGGGTTGTGTAATGGACATAAAATAAATCTAAAGTTTAAGCCATAGAAGTAGTATGTCATTGATGTAGCCTCCACACATATGTCAATGTGAGAATAATATCGTTATGTCAGATTGACAACCAGGTGTCTGCCACACTTGCTATTTCACGAACATGTACTGTATGAATTCACAAACTTCAGTTCTCTGAGGGATTCTGTGTAGAAATACATCATGTATGTGTGTAACTAGACATACTATATGTCATCCTGATGCCCCTGTCTCTTGCCCCTCAGCTGAGGCTGCTGCACCTGCTTCCTCTGCCCCTGCCCAGGCAGGGCCAATGCCACCTGTTGCTCCCTGTTTCAGTCTCCACAGACAGGACTGCTGTGCTCTGCTACGCTGTAGAATCCCAGGGCCTCTCCCTCCACAGTTGGGACTGCTGCACCATAGGTGAGGCTTTTGCTGCACCCTGCACTGCCCCAAATGGGCAGGGCAGCTGCAACATGTAGTAGTAGTAGTAAAAAGTTTATTTCTGATATCAGAAAAAAACCAATTTAGCATCAGCTAATTTACAATGGGGTCCTACTGTACAGAGAACATCAGTTTCATTTTAAGAAAATACAAATACATACATTATACATACATGCAACACAATACATACATGGACAAGGAAATAAAAAATAAAAGTTACAACAATATATCATATATGCAAGTATCTCAAATACAACAAGTTTTTAAGGACATTGCTTCCTTTACAAGCCATGATCTTATTGCATTCCAAGATATTTTATTTGTACAGAACCTCAGATGTCCTGGCAAAAAGTTCCACAATTTTGGACCCTCATATACATAACAATGTTGGCCCCTCACTGTTCTCATAAATGGTACCCTAAATTTTATTTCCCCTGCAGATCTCAGCCCTACCTTAACATTCCAATCCTCTAGGAACTCCACTAAATGTCCTGGTGCTTTTTTAAAATAACAGTGATAGATTAACCATTGCACATGCATATTTCGCCGTTCTGTCAAGGATATCCAATTTAAGTTCCTGTAAAGGGTGCAATGATGTGTTTTCCAAGGTGCGTCCAAAACAAAACGTGCATATCTATTATAGATAACATCAAGCTTTGCCAAACTGCCCCTGGCTGCCCCTTTATATACGACATCACCATAATCAATATGTGGAATTATCATCGAATTCACAATCTTTAACCTAGCATCAAATGAAAGACAATTTCTATGTTTATACAATACCCCCAACTTTTTACTCCGTTTTTGTATCAAGTTATCAATATGGAAATCCCAACTACAATGGGAGTCCAACAAGACTCCAAAGTATTTATAGCAGTCCACAGAGGCCAGGCTACGTCCATCCAATGTCTCAATGTCCAAATCCATAGATACTTTTTTATTTGAAAACATCATTACCTGTGACTTTTGTGGATTTAAAACCAAACCATGTTCTGAAAAATATGTTTGTAATATATTGAAATATTTCTGTAATTTTTTCTGTATGTGTCCCACAGATTTCCCTTCAAAATACAATATTGTATCATCTGCATACAAATGATGCCGGACCTCATTCATCAGATGTCCGACACCATTTGTATATATATATTGAATAGGATGGGTCCTAGCACTGACCCCTGAGGTACACCAGATTTAATGTTTAAATAACTGGACACAAAATTACTACCTAACCTAACCCTTTGTTGTCTGCCATCCAGGTAGCCATGGAACCAATCCAGGGCTCCCTGGCTGAGGCCAACAGATCTCAGTTTTTCCATCAATACCTGATGGCCCAAAGTGTCGAAAGCCTTCAACAAATCAATATATATGGCCCCAACCAGGAGGCCCTTATCCATGGCCACCTGGATGTCCGACACAACCTTAACAAGTGTAGTAGTAGTACTATGTTGCGCCCTATAACCTGATTGATATTTATTATATTTTTAATTTTTTTCAAGATAACTATTTAATTGAGAAACCACAATTTTTTCAAACACTTTAGAAGTGACCGAAAGCAATGATATTGGTCTATAATTTTGCATATCATTTTTCTGGCCTCCCTTAAACACTGGTATCACTTCTGCCTGTTTCCAGACTAATGGATAGGTACCAGTTTTTAACGAAAGATTAAAAATATCAGCCAGTATTGGGGCTATCACTGGGGCAGCAATTTTAAGCAAAAAAGATGGAATCCCATCTGGACCTCGGGCTTTATTTATATTTAATTTTAGCAATTCTCGATAAACTTGACAAGGAATGATATTTTGAAAGCAGAACAAAGGTCCATTTTCAACTCTCTTTTCTTGGTTTTTCTCTTGCTGAATTGTACCAAGAGGGGGACATACATTAATCTGGGAAAGCCCTACATCAACAAACATTTTATTTAATACAGCAGCTGCCCCATCTGAAAGTTTCAATGGGCCATTTTCTACCATAAAAACATCTGGCAGCTCTGAGATGTGCATCTTGTCTTAGTCAGGGCTGCAGTACCCTGATGCCCCACTGTGTCCTGCCCCACAGTCAAACCTTCTGCACCAAGCTGTCCTCTGCCCCCTGCCATGACTGTGCCCTGCTGCACCATGAAGCCTCTTGCTTCCACACTTAGGGTTGTTGCTCCATGCTGCTCCCTGCCACCAGAGTCAGATCCTTTGGTACACTACCCAAGCTGCTCGAGAAAAAAAAACAAAACACTTTCATCTTGTGTTATAGGGTGGGGACAGAGGGCAGCAGGGTGCAGCAGTCCTTCCTTTGGTGGCATGGGGTTCTAGGGTGCAGCAGGCCACAGCGGCCTTGAATATGTCAACATGGTTGCAGGGTGCCACAACCTTGGATGTGGTGGCAGAGAGACAGAGGAAAGCATGGTGCAGATGCCACGATCATGTGGCAGGACAAAGGGTGGCATCAGGGTACAGCAGCCCTGACAGTGAGACAGACTGCACATAATGTAGTGGCCCTGCTCATTTCGGGCAGTGGAAGTGGGTAGAAGGGGGCAGCAAAAGCCCCACCTTTGGTGGCCTTGGGCAGCATGGTGCAGCAGCCCCAACTGTGGAGACAGAGTCCCTGGGACTCTAGGACTTAGCAGAGCACAGCAGTCCTGTCTGTGGAGACTGGAACAGGGGGCAACAGGTGGCATTGGTCCTGACTTTGGGGGGGGGGACAGTGGTAAGCAGAGTGCAGTAGCCTCAACTGAGGAGCAAGAGACAGGGGCAGCAGGATGACATATAGTATGTCTAGTTACACACATGCATGATGTATTTCCACACACAGTCCCTCACAGAAATGAAATTGAGGGTTCATACAGTACAGGTTCCTGAAATAGCAAAGTGTGGCAGACACCGTTTGTCAGTCTGACATAATGCTGTTCTCACGTGAACATATGTATGGAGGCTTCATCAAGGACACATTACTTCTATGACTTAAACTTTATATTTATTTGATATCAGTTACACAACCCTGGCTTTATATAGGCAAATAATGCAGAGCTTTTTTGTGACAGAACTCAGCTGTGATACAGACAGGTGATTTCTCACAAACATTCATTTATACCACTTCAGTTACCTACTGAAACACAAATGACCAACCCTTTATGAGAACAGAAATAATAGGTTGCAACCTACTCTTTCTAAACACAAACCAGGTGGGGGTTAATAGCACACTTGGAGTAAAGACAATTAGCCCTATAGATTGCTCTGCTTGGCACATGCATCAGCTACTACAGGCAATTAAGGACTTCATTGCTGAAGCAACAGGCTGGGCAGGAATTATATCATCATTCACTAATTGGGACAGCAATATCTTCACTGTTTTCAGTTACTGCAGAGCACATTTAACAGAGGCTGATTTACAGAAAACCAAACAGCATGATATTTTCAGGAATCACTAATCATAACACAGGGACTTGAAGTCCTGTGTTATTGTAAATCTGTAAAACACTGGCATTTGATCTTTAACAGCACACAAGAAGGCTGAAGAATAATGACCAGGAAAATTAAAGGTTAAGACTCAAATGTGTTGCAAGGTAATCGGAGAACAGGGGGAGTTAAAACCAATAAAACACCAGAAAAGGCACACAGCTTCATTAACTATAGAATTATTATAAATATCTTTGTTTTAAAGACACATTTTGCAGGAAATCAACACATATACCACAGAATCAGGTATACATGCAGCAATAAAAAAATTATAAGCACATAATAGGAGCAAACCCTTTAAAGGCAAAATCTTGTAATGGTAAATCAAGCTGAAGCAAAGACTGGAATTTTACTACACAATGGAATGCAGTACTAGAGTGCAGGAAAAGAAGTGTCATAGAAAAGAAATAATACTTTCATTGTTCATGGAAGTTAGCTGTTCCATAGCTATTTATCGTTAATGCCCTTAAAATGATGAATGTGTTTCAATAGAAATTACAGCCATTACTGCCTTAAGCTCTTTTAACAGGCACAATTATTTAAGAGGATCTAGAAACAGTGCAATATA
Organism: Neoceratodus forsteri; assembly: GCA_016271365.2. Lineage (NCBI taxonomy): Eukaryota > Metazoa > Chordata > Ceratodontiformes > Ceratodontidae > Neoceratodus > Neoceratodus forsteri. The sequence continues at coordinate 719,252,968 of CM057450.1, forward strand.
CTGCAGGCAGGGTTGCAAACAAACACACACACACACACACACACACACCACTGTGGTAAATGGAGAGAACAGCAGAGTAATACGAGTCATGTAGCCATCCAAATTACTAAATGGAAGACCACACTCTCACTGTCTTGTTAAATAGTTCTCAGTCCCCTACTTACAGCCAATACGTCAGCATGGTGACATCACCATGCTGCCGTAAAAAATGGTAGCAATGTTATACAATATAACCTGGTATAGGGTTAATATGATGCACTAAGGATGTACCACAACAGTGTAGGAGGTGTACAAAAGATGAGAGTAGCAGGGCGTGATGAGTGCCAAATAAATAGCAATGACTAGGAAAGCAGCAAAAAAGGATGAGAGAGGTAAAAATGGTAGAAAAGGGGGATCCCCAAGTGTATGGAGGGTAGAGATCAGCATACAAAAATAGGGGTGCTGGTAGGAGAACACACAGGGAGGAAGACATAAGTGCAGGAATCGGGAATAATGCATAAAGCCATAGCTGGCTGCGATCTAGTGGTCTTAAGTGGATGTAGGTGTCAGGCTGGATTTAAAGTATGGTCCGAGAAGGGCAACTGCATGAGGAAGAACTAAGGCGGTGGGCTTTGAGGGCGGAGTTGAAGGTATTACAGGCTTGAATTTTGGGCAGTAATCTGTTGTACAACCTTGTCCCTGCGTAGTAGATTGAGTTCTGAGCCAGTTTAGTTTGGAAAAATGGGGTGACGAAGACCAAGGTGGTGGATCCACGGGTCGACCGTTCAGGTGCTGCAAGCGGGAAGAGAGCGCTGACACTGGGTGGCATCTGCTTGAGGTAGATTTTGTGAAGGAAGGAGAGCATTTTAAGGTAAAACTTTTTCTTCAAAGGAGGGCCAGCAGAGGGATGCATAGAGGGTGCAGTGGTGGGTTTTCCAGGGGAGACCGGTGATGAAGCGAGCAATACTGTTGCATGTAACTCTTAATTTGGAGTATAGGAGGGAGGAAGTTGGTGGGGAGAAGACTAGAGAATCATAGTCAATGAGTGGAAGGAGTAGAGAGGTAGCCAGTTGTAGTCTGGAGGCAGGAAGAATGAACCTTCAGTTCATGTAGAGGAATCCAAGTCTGGTATGAACCTTCTTAACGAGGCTGTTTATACGCATATTGGAGGAGTGGTGAGGGTCAAGGTAGAGCCCCAGGTATTTGAATTCAGTCACCTGTTCGATGGGAATATCTGAGTTGTTAAGGGTCATGCCAGAGATAGAGGCTTTACAAGATCCAGAGAAGACCAAGGCTGGTTCAGTGCTGTGACCAGATCTAAAGCAATGTTGGGCTCTGGAGAGTAGGTTGTGTGATTCGAGGAAGGCAGTGAGTTGGGCGTGCACTACCTTCTCGATAATTTTAGATAGGGGGTCTAGGAGGGAAATAGGGTGATAGAATCCAACATCATTTCTGGACCCAGAGGTAAAAGAGGATTAATGGTGGCGGTTTTCCAGGTGTTAGGAAAGTAGCCCGAGCAGAGGGAGCGGTTGATTAAATTGGTAAGGGGGACTATTAAGGGACCGATGGAGAGTTTCAGGATTTTGAAGTCAATCCTGTCAGCCCCTTTGCTGGGTTTTGGGTTATTCCTCTGAATAAGCATTCAGACTACTGATCAGTTTGATTTGACTTGTCTTGATGCACTATAAGAAAAAACTACTCACCTTAGTAATGTTGTTTCTTCTAATGGAGTCTTGCTATATTATAGACATTAGCAGTTTGTTCCAGCTCTAGAACTGCCCCGGAGTGAAATGGTTAAAACCATTCCAAAATAGAATTTTGGCACGAGAGCAGCTCTATCTGTGTCATTTCAAACTTGAACTGTCAGATCTTTACGAGCCAAACTCACAAGGTCTGTGTGGAAGCTGTAACTCACACTAGCCAAATGGCTACCTAAATAATAACAACCATTGATGGACCCAACACCCAAGACTCAAGTCAGGGGACCAGAAATACTAACACCATTCTAATAATATGAAAATGGAACATAAGTATAATAAAACACACACGCATCACACATACACACACACCCAAAGTCCCAAAGGGGACAAAATGCTAACGGGACATAAGTAGTGCCCACACTAAGTTGCCCGCACCCCACCAAGTAGAGGTTCTGAGAGGGGCAGGTTGGGAGGGAGGTCTATAATATAGCAAGACTCCATTAGAAGAAACAACATTACTAAGGTGAGTAATTTTTTCTTCAAACAACATGAAGTCTTGCTATATTACAGATATTAGCAGAATACACAGCAGTACCTCCATGGAGGAGGGGCAGAACCTACTTAGGGAATAGGCTCTGAAGAACAGCTGTGCCAAACCGAGCATCTCTCCTGTCCTGGACATCCAGGGAGTAATGCTTGGTAAAAGTGTGTACCGTTTTCAAGTAGCAGCCTGGCAAATCTCTAATAAAGGGATATCTCTGCAGCAGCTAGAGGCAGCTGTACCCGGTAGAATGAGCCCTCAAACCGGGGGGCTCTGCCACTTTCTGATAACAAAATTGGATACAAGAGACAATCCACCTGGCTATTGATCTCTTAGTGGCAGGTTGCCTTTCCCAACTTCACCATAGGTAAAGGAAAAGTTGGAGGATTCGAACCCAGTGACCTTTGGTGCGCTCTATATAATAACTAAGAGCTCTCTTAACATCCAGGCTGTGCAACCTCCTCTCACCCGAAGAGGAGATCAGTGAAAATACTGGAAGGGAGATAGATTGATTAAGATGAAATCTGAAACCACCTTAGGCAAAAACTTCCTATTAGTCCTAGGACTACCTTATCCCTGATGGAAAGAAATAAAGTCAGTCTCCACTGACAAGGCTTATTCACTTATCGTCTGGCAGAAGTGATAGCCACTAGAAACAGTTTTCCAAGTTAGGAACTTAAGCTCATGGAAGACAGGAGGTTCAAAAGGGGTTGCATTAACTGGGCAATGCAAACATTAAGGTCCCAAGCGGGGCCGTTCCTGAAAGGGAGGATTAGTATGGAGTAATCCTTAAAAACTTGGACAACACAGGATGAGAGGAAAGAAGGGATGACTTTCCAGCTGACACAAAAGCAGACACAGCTGCCAAATGAACTCTCAGGGTAGCTGGTCTGAGACCCAAGGAATTAAGATGTACCATGTAATCTAACAAAATGGGCAATTCAGCAGATTCTGGGGAAATATTTTTCCCAGCACACCAAATGGAAAACCTTTTCCATTTAGAACTATAAGTAGCCTAGTGGAAGGCTTTCTGGAAGCCTTTAGGATCTCAAGAACACCCTGAGAGGTGTAAATCAGCAAACTCAAACTCCTAAAGAGCCAGGCCTTGAGGTTGAGGGATTTGAGGTCCGGATACCAAACCCTTCCCTGGGCACAAGTCAACAGATTGTGATTCCTGGGGAGGCACAGGGGAAGATGGACTGTCAGAGACAGAAGGAGTGGGTACCAGGGCTGCCTGGCCCAATCCGGGGCAATCAGAATCACCCTGCAAGGCTGAGATCTGATTTTGACTAGTACTTTGAATAGGAGAGGAAAGGGGAAAGCATAGAGGAACTTCCCCTCCCAATCCAGAAGAAGGGCATCCAGGGGAACTGAGCCCAGCACTGGAGGCCTGCAACAGAACAGAGGAAGTTTGTGATTGTCTGGGGCTGCAAAAAGATCTATCTGAGGGATGCCCCACCTGGCAAAAACTATCCCCAGCACTTGAGGATCCAGGGACCATTCGTGATGGCCCTGGGAAATCCTGCTGAGGGCATCCGCTAGGACATTGTCCTTCCCTGGAAGATGAACTGCTATGAGGGAAGTGTTCAGGGAATAGGCCAGAGACCACAACTTCATTGCCTCGGTGCACAAGGCCGAAGACCGAGTGCCCCCGTTTGTTGATGTACCACATTGTTGTGGTGTTGTCTGTTCTGACTTGTATCACCTTGTCGTGGACAGATGCAGAAAAAGCTTGAAGAGCTAAAAAGACAGCTCTGAGTTCCAGCAAATTGATGTGGAGCAGAGATTCCTGGGGGGACCAGACTCCCTGAGTGGAAAGGTCACCCATGTGGGCTCCCCAACCCAGAAGGGAAGCATCTGTAGTGAGAGTCAAGTTGTGAGAAGGGGAAATGAAGGGGACCCCGCTCTTAAGTTCTCTGATCCTGCCACCACTGGAGAGCTAGGATCAAGGTTCGAGTCACTGGGACCAACTTGGAAAGGGGGTCTCTTCTCTGAGACCAAAAGGTTCTCAAGTGAAACTGAATGTCTCTCATCTGAAATCTGGCTCCCTGCACAACAGCTGTGGATGCAGCCATGTGCCCCAGGAGCTGCAGAAAGTGTCTTGCTGGTCGAGAGACCTGCAGAGTGAAGGAAGAGGCCAGAGCCACTAAATTCCTTACCCTTTCTGGGGAAGAAAGGCTCTGGCTAGCTTTGTGTCCAATTCTGCCCTATAAAGGTGAGTACCTGGACTGGTTCCAGAACCGAAATTGATACGTTTAGCAGAAAACCCAGGGAGGTGAGAAGCTGCTGGGTGACCTGCAGGTGAGATTTTACCTGTTCTGGGACTGGCCTACAATGAGCCAGTCATCTAGACAGGGAAAAACAGCAATCCTCTGCCTCCTTAAGTGGGCCACTGCTAGACACTTTGTGAATACCCTTGGAGCAGAGGTAAGGCCGAAGGGCATTGCTCTGAACTGGTAATGACCTGAGGGAAGTTCGAATCTGAGGTACTTTCGATGGGATCTTCAGATTAGGACATGGAAATAGGCATCCTTGAGGTCCAGGGAGGCTAGCCAGTCCCCTGGCCTTAGGGAAGGTAAAATCATTGCCAGAGTTACCATTTTGAACTTTGGTTTCAAAAGATGCTTGTTCAGATATCTGAGATCTAAAATGGGCCGCCATTCTCCTGTCTTTTTTGGGGTAAGAAAGTATCTGGAATACAGACCCCTGCCCTGATGCAGGGGAGGAACTATTTCTACTGCTCTGAGAGCTAACAGGGATGAGACCTCTGTTTCCAGAGCGAGGGTCTCTGAAGCACTTGCAGGTAGAAAAAGTCTGCTTCTCAACTTGGGAAACTTTTGAAGCTGAGAACCAGACCCTGGCTTCATTACTTCCAGAACCCACTTGTCTGAGGTTAAAGAAGCCCAATTCTGACTGAAGTAAGCCAGCCTGCCCCCCACTGGTACAGGAGAATGGCCTGGGCACCCCATCAGGGTGCCTGTTTTGCAGGAGCTTTAGGGTTGGGGGTGGGAGCAGGTCTGCCCACCCCTCGTCTGCCCCTGCCTCTGAAGAAGCCCCTCTGAGCATAGGCAGAGGAGGCCTGAGTCTGGTAGAAAGGCCTGTGAAAAGGCCTACCCCTACCCCTGGGCATGCCTTTGAGGAGTGGCTTGCCGCCCTTAGCCTGGGCACTCTTGTAAGTAGTCCTATATTCATCCATCTTCTTCATGTAATTCTCTGTCTGCTCTCCAAACAGAGACTTTCCCACCACAGGAAAATCCATAGCCTTAGTCTGGGTATCCTGTGACAAAGTAGTACACCTGAGCCAGGCCAACCTATGAAAAGCTACAGATGGCCATGACCAGAGGAAACATCATTAACATCCACAGCAGCATGAAACTGAACCTTAGAGGCTTCAATGCCATCAGCAGCCACCTGTTCTAGTTCACTAGCCAGCTGGCCATGGGCCTGCTTGGCCAATTGCATAACAGTATCCCATCTAGATTTCTGATACCTAGCTACATAAGCCATATAATTTGCTTGCCTGAGTCCCAGAGGCTGCCATATACTGTTTTTGCCATGGCATCAATCTTCCTGGAATCCTTGTCAGGAGGATGTGAAGCCAAGGAGATATTAGCTTTATCACAGGCAGCAGCCTGAACTACTAACATGACTGCATTGCTGAGAAAGGAATTCTGTATCAGGGCCTGACAATGTATACCTTCTGTCCATCTTTTTATCTACAGGAGGCACAGAATTAGGAGCTTTTACAATTTTTATTGTTTGTTTCTAAAAGACTTATGTAAAGGAATAGACAATCTCCTAGACTCTGGAATATCCATAATTTCTACAAAATCAGGCTCCTCTTGCTCATCCACAGCCTCTTCTAAAGGAAGCTGGAGGTTTCAGCAACTTTTTTATAAAACATAAAATGAGATGGGGACTCAGACAGCATAGGGGGATACTCTAAAGGTCTGTCTGGGGAGATGTCCAGTTCAATGGGCACACCCAGACCTTCCCAGCCACATTCATACTGTCCATAATCCTCCTCCCCCTCCTCTGGTTCATAAAATTCCTCAATATCATAATCCTGAACCACTGGGACCGGACGAACCAACCTTTTACCAGATAGTGGTGGTTCGGACGTACCCTGAGACAGTGACTGGACAATTTGTATGGTTTTGCTATCTCTGCAGCAGTTGGAGAAGGAATTTTGGACTCCAGACCTGCTGATTTTCTTGTTTTCTTTACTGGAATTGGTTCCTCAGAACCAGCTTTTCTTTGCCCGAAGTCTGGCCCTGGTCAGAGGGCACTTCCTCTGGTTCGGTTGGACACGAACTGGGCTGGCCATCCGGGTCAGCAGACTTTTTGGCCTCTTGTTCCCTGAGCCTGCCCAATCTTTTTTCCAGGGTGGCTGCAAGGAAATTCTTACATACCTGGCAGTCTGACTGGAGGTGGTCAAACCCCAGACAATAAACACATGTGGTGTGTGGGTCAGCCTTGGCAAAGACTTCCCCACAAACATCACAGTGTTGAAACCAGTGGGCGGTTTTCTTTTGGGTTTCTCAGACATAATGCCAGCCTAACCAAAACTTGCCCTTTTAGCGGCAGTGCCAGGCAAGAACACCCTTATCGGTTCCTACACGTGTCACGGTATTGGAAAAAAGCGTAATAAATCTGTTTTTTAGAACCGATAAGAACACGGGAACCGCACTCTAAAATAGTAACTTTTAGTTTTAAATGAGTTTTAAACCCACTGATCGGTTCAAAACCGAACCGATAACTTAAGTTCCACACAGACAAAACCTTCATTTACTTACGGTTACCACAGATAGAGCTTGAACCGAACGGTTTTGCGGTTAAAATAAAACTATTCTCGGTTAAATCCAACTGAGAAAACACTTTTTAAACCGAGAAATGAACTGAGCAGAAGGAGAAATCTCCGGAGCGACTGTTCACCGAGGCGGAGTAAAGAATCTGACAGTTCAAGTTTGAAATGACACAGATAGAGCTGCTCTCGTGCCAAAATTCTATTTTGGAATGGTTTTAACCATTTCACTCCGGGGCAGTTCTAGAGCTGGAACAAACTGCTAATGTCTATAATATAGCAAGACTTCATGTTGTTTGAAACACAGTTTTCCAAGTGAAGTACTTCAGCTCTGCTGAGGACAAAGGCTCAAAAGGGGGTTGCATAAGCTGAGCAATGCAAACATTAAGGTCCCAAGCAGGAGCAGGATCCCTAAAGGGGGGATTGGTGTGAAGCAATCCCTTGAAAAACTTACAAAATACCGGATGGGATGATAGAGAGGAAGGCTTGCCTACTGACAAGAAAGCAGAAACAGCTGCCAAGTGTACTTTAAAGGTAGCTGGTCTGAGGCCTAGACCATTAAGATGGACCATATAGTCCAGAACCGTAGGCAATCCAGCAGAGTCTGGAGAAATATTCTTCTTAGAACACCAAATGCTGAATCTTTTCCATTTGGAGTTGTAAGTCTTCCTGGTGGAAGGCTTTTGAGAAGCCTTAAGGATATCCAGAACCCCTTGGGAAAGATGCAGATCTGCAAACTCTAACTCTTCAAGAGCCATGCCTTGAGATTGAGAGACTGAAGATTCGGGTACCAAATCCTCCCCTGAGAGGATGTCAACAGGTTGTAATTAAGAGACAGGGGAAGGTGGACTGCTAGGGACAGTAACAGGGGTTACCAGGGCTGTCTGGCAGAGTCTGGAGCAATCAGAATCACTTTGCGTGGTTGTGACCTTATCTTGACTAACACCTTGAACAGGAGAGGGAAGGGGGGGAAGCATACAGAAATTTCCCTTCCCAATTCAGAATCAGAGCATCCAGGGGGACTGAGCCCAAGACTGGGGGTCTGCAACAAAAGAGAGGAAGTTGGTGATTGTCTGGGGCTGCAAAAAGATCTATCTCTGGTGTGCCCCATCTCAAGAAAATCACTTTCAAAACTAGATGATCTACGGCCCATTCGTGATGGCCCTGGGATATTCTGCTTAGTGCATCTGCTAGGACATTGTCCTTCCCTGGGAGGTGAACTGCTATCAGAGAGGTTTGCAGGGAATAGGCCAGGGACCACAACTTCATTGCTTCTGTGCACAAGGCCGTAGACCGAGTGCCTCCTTGCTTGTTGATGTATCACATGGTGGTGGTGGTGTCTGTTCTGACCTGAACCACCTTGTTCTACACAGATTTGGAAAAAGCTTGCAGTGCCAGAAACACTGCTCTGAGTTCCAAAAGGTTGATGTGAAGCAGAGATTCCTGAGGTGACCACAGTCCTTGGGTGGTAAGATCCCCCAAATGGGCTCCCCAGCCCAGCAGGGAAGCATCTGTGGTGAGTATCACTGAATGAGACTGAGTAACAAATGGAATCCCTTGTCTCAAATTGTCCTGATCCTGCCATCATTGCAAGGCTTGCATTAGGGTTCGAGTCACTGGGACAAGTTTGGTAAGGGAATCCTTTCTTTGGGACCAGAAGGCTCTTAAGTGGAACTGAATGTCCCTCTTCTGGAATCTTGCCCCTTGGACCACTGCTGTGGAAGCTGCCATGTGGCCCAGAAGCTGAAGGAAATGCCTTGCTGGTCGATTCACCTGAAGGGTGAATGAAGAGGCCAGTTCCATAAGGTTCCTTGCCCTTTCCAGGGGAAGGAAGGCTCTTGCCTTTACTGTGTCCAGTTCTGCACCTATGAAGGTGAGGAGCTGTACTGGTTCGTGAACTGACTTCGGAAGGTTAAGAAGGAATCCTAAGGAAGTGAGCACTTGCTGGGTCACTTGCAGATGTGACTTGACTTGGTCTGGAGACTGACCTACTATGAGCCAGTCGTCCAAGTATGGGAAGATGGAGATCTTTTTTCTTCTTAGGAAAGCAACAACTACTGCCAGGCACTTTGTGAAAACCCTTGCAGCTGATGTTAGGCCAAAGGGCATTGCTCTGAACTGATAGTGGCCTGAGCTCAACTCGAACCTGAGGTACTTTCTGTGGGAGCACCTGATTGGAATGTGAAAGTAGGCATCTTTGAGGTCCACGGAGGCTAGCCAGTCCCCTGGCCTTAGAGAGGGAAGGATAATTCCCAGAGTTACCATTATGAACTTTGGTTTCAAAAGGTGTTTGTTCAGGTATCTTAGGTCCAGGATGGGCTGCCATTCTCCTGTCTTTTGGGGGGTTAGGAAGTACCTGGAGCACAATCCTTTGCCCTTGTGTAGGGTGGGAACCCTCTCTATAGCACTGAGAGCTAGGAGAGAAGAAACCTCTGCCTCTAGGGCAAGGGTCTCCACGAGATTTGCAGGTGGAAAAGATCTGGTTCTCATCTTGGGAAATTTTTTGAAGCCGAGAACCAGTCCCCTTGCTTACTACTTCCAGGACCCATTTGTCTGATGTCAGAGTCTTCCAGTCCTGGACAAAGTAAGCCAGCCTTCCCCCTACTGGTATGGGAGAATCGGCCTGGGCAGACCCATCAGGGTGTCTGCTTGGCAGGGGCTTTAGGCTGAGGGGTGGATGCAGGCCTGCTCATCCCCTTCTGCCTCTCCCTCTAAAGAACCCCCTCTGAGAAAAAGAAGAAGAGGAGGCCTGAGCTTGGTAAACAGGCCTTTGGAAAGGCCTGCCCCTGGACTGCTCCCTTTGAGGAGTTGCTTGCCTTTCTTTGGCCTGAGCACTCCTGTAAGTGGTCCTGTACTCATCCATCTTTTTCATGTAGTTCTCTGTCTGCTCCCCAAACAGAGAATTACCAATTACAGGAAAATCCATGGCCTTAGCCTGGGCATCCTGTGAGAGGCTAGTACATCTGAGCCAAGCCATCCTCCGAAGAGCCACAGATGTAGCCATGACTCTTTATGAAACATCTTTGAGTCCACAGCAGCATGAAGAAAAAATTACTCACCTTAGTAATTGCTTTTCTTCTCATGGAGTCTTGCTATATTATGACAATTAGCAGTTAGCTACAGCACTTGAACTGCCCCGGAGAGGAAGGAGTTAACTCCAGGCTGACTGGAGTTCCAAGCGAGCGCTTTGCTGAAAGTTCTCCATCTGGCTAGTTTCAAACTGAAACTATCAGATCTTCACGGAGCCAACACTAGGCAAAAGTTTGTATGAAAAAACCCCACACTAGCCAAATGGCTACCTACTAGTAGAATAACAACAACAGAAACAACAACAACAACAACATCACCCTAACAAGCACTTAGTTAGGCCCCTCCCAAAAGACAGAAGTCCAGGAGGGGCCAAACATACAACCAAAACAGAAATATCTAGTTTTCTAATCCTAAAGAAAAGGGAAAAGGAAAAAGAGCTATATGACATGACACAGTGCTTGCACTAATTTACCAACTCTACCTGCAAGTAGAAGTTCTGAGAGGGGCAGATTGGGTGGTTTATATTAAGCAAGACTCATGAGAAGAAAAGCAATTACTAAGGTGAGTAATTTTTCTTCAAACACCATGAAGTCTTGCTATATTATGACAATTAGCAGATTACACAGCAGTACCTCCATGGAGGAGGGCCAGAACCTACTTAGGAAATAGGCTCTGAAGCACGGTTGTAAGCTAAACTCGAGTATCTCTCCTGGACTGGACATCCAGGGAGTAATGCTTGGTAAAGGTGTGAACTGTTTTCCAGGTAGCAGCTTGACAGATTTCAGAATGGAATATCTCTAGCAGCTGCTAGAGATGCAGCTGTACCCCTAGTGGAATGGGCCCTCAGTCCTGAGGGGGTTCTCACCTGGTTTTTGGTAGCAAATTGATACAAGAGACAATCCACCTGGCAATTGTCCTATTAGTGGCAGGTTTCCTTTGCCAACCCTGCCATAGGTAAGGAAGAGTTGGAGGGATTCGAACCTGTGACCCTTGGTGCGTTCCAAATAGTAGCGTAAAGCTCTTTTGACGTCCAAACTGTGCAATCTCCTCTCACCCAAGGAAGAATGCTCAGTGAAAAATACTGAAGGAGATGGATTGGTTAAGATGGAAATCTGAAACCACTTTAGGTAAAAACTTTCTGTTAGTCCTGAGGACTACCTTATCTCTGTGAAAAGAAATAAAATCCTTTTCCACTGACAGGGCTTGTAACTCACTTATGCGTCTGGCAGAAGTGATGGCCACTAGTAAAACAGTTTTCCAAGTTAGGAACTTAAGGTCTGCTGAAGACAGAGGTTCAAAGGGGGTTGCATTAACTGAGCAATGCAAACATTAAGGTCCCAGGCAGGGGCTGGGTCCCGAAAAGGAGGGTTAGTGTGAAGCAACCCCTTAAAAAACTTCGAAAACACAGGGTGAGAAGAAAGGGGGGCAGGCTTTCCTGCTAATATAAAAGCAGAGACAGCTGCCAGATGAACCTTTAAGGTAGCTGGCCTGAGGCCTAAGGAATTAAGATGGACCAAGTAGTCCAGCAAAATGGGCAAATCAGCAGATTCTGGGACAATTTGATTCCCAGAACACCAGATGGAGAACCTCTTCCATTTGGAATTATAAGTGGCCCTAGTGGAAGGCTTCCTAGAAGCCTTTAAAATATCAAGGACACCTTGAGAAGGGTGTAAATCAAAGTTCTAACCCTCAAGAGCCAAGCCTTGAGGTGGAGGGATTTGAGGTCCAGATACCAAACTCTCCCTGGGCAGCAAGTCATCAGGTTGTGGACCCTGGGAAGGTCCAGGGGAGGGTGGACTGTCAGGGACAGAAGCAGTGGGTACCAGGGTTGCCTGGCCTAGTCTGGTGCAATCAGAATCACTTGCAGGGCTGGGATCTGATTTTACTAACACCTGAAGAGAAGGGGAAGGTGGGAAAGGCATACAGGAACTTCCTTCCCAATCCAACAGAAAGGCATCCAGGGGACTGAGCCCATTACTGGAGGCCTGCAACAGAACAGGAAGTTGGTGATTGTCTGGGGCTGCGAAAGATCTATCTGAGGAGTGCCCCATCTGGCAAAGACTGACCCCAGCACTGGGGATTCAAAGACCATTCGTGATGACCCTGAGAATCCTGCTGAGGCATCCGGCTAGGACATTGTCCTTCCCTGGAAGGTGAACTGCTACTAGGAGTGTTCAGAGTGCCAGAGACCACAACTTCATTGCTTCGTGCACAAGGCTGATGACCGAGTGCCCCTGTTATTGATGTACCACATTGTTGTGGTATTGTCTGTCCTGACCTGAACTACTTTGTTCTGGACAGATGCTGAGAAAACCTGAAGAGCTAAAAAGACAGCTCTGAGTTCCAATAGGTTGATGTGGAGCAGAGATTTCTGGGGGGACCACACTCCCTGAGTGGAAAGGTCGCCCAAGTGTGCGCCCCACCCCAGCAAGGAGGCATCCGTGGTGAGGGTGAGGGAATGAGAAATGGGAATGAAGGGAACCCCTTGTCTTAGATTGCTCTGATCCTGCCACCACTGAAGAGCTAGAATCAGAGTTGGGGTCACTGGGACCAATTTGGTAAGGGGCCCTCCTTTGGGACCAATAGGCCTCAAATGAAACTGAATGTCTCTCATCTGGAATCTTGCTCCTTGCACTACAGCTGTGGAGGCAGCCATGTGCCCTAGAAGTTGCAAAAAGTGCCTTGCTGGTCGAGAGACCCACAGGGTGAAAGAGGATGCCAGAGCAATCAGCTTCTCTACCCTTTCCAAGGGGAGAAATGCCCTGGCCAACTTTGTGTCCAATTCCGCACCTATGAAAGATAGTACCTGAACTGGTTCTAGAACTGACTTTGGTAAATTCAGCAGGAATCCCAGGAAGTGAGAAGCTGCTGGGTGACTTGCAAGTGGGATTTTACCTGATCTGGGGACTGACCCACAATGAGCCAGTCGTCCAGGTAGGAAACACAGCAACCCTTGCCTTCTTGAATGAGCCACTACCAGCTAGACATTTTGTGAATACCCTTGGAGCAGAGGTAAGACCGAAGGGCATTGCTCTGAACTGGTAGTGACCTGAGGGCAGTTCGAACCTGAGGTATTTTCGGTGAGAAGGCCTGATCAGGACATGAAATAGGCATCCTTGAGGTCCAGGAGGCTAGCCAGTCCCCTGGCCTGAGGAGGGCAAAATCATTGCCAGAGTTAACATTTTGAACTTTGGTTTCAAAGATACTTGTTCAGGTACCTTAAGTCTAGAATGGGCCGCCATTCTCCTGTCTTTTGGGTAGAAAGTATCTGAGTACAGCCCTTGCCCTGGTGACAAGGAGGAACCCCTTCCACTGCTTTGCAGTCTAGGAGGAAGAGACCTCTCTTCCAAAGCAAGGCTCTAAAGGGCTTAGGTGGAAATGTCTGGTTCTCATCTTTGAAACTGTTTGAAGCTGAGAACCAGACCCTGCTTCTACCTCCAGAACTCATTTGTCCGGGTTAGGGACACCCAGTTCTGGCTGAAATAAGCCAACCTGCCTCCAACTGGTACAGGAGAATCGGCCCTGGGCACCCCATCAGGGTGCCTGCTTGGCAGTAGCCTTAGGCTGAGGGGTGGGGACGGTTTACCTGGCCCGCCTACCTCTGCCTCTGAAAAACCTCTGTGCAAAAGCAGAGGAGGCTTGGGATTGATAAAAGGCCTGTGGAAAGGCCTGCCCCTACCTCTGGGAGTGTGCTCTGTGGAGTGGCATGCGCTCCTTGGCCTGGGCACTTTGTAGGTAGTTCTGTATTCATCCATCTTTTTCATATAATTTTCCGTTTGCTCTCCAAACAGAGATTTCCCACCACAGGAAAATCCATAGCCTTTGACTGAGTATCCTGTGACAGATTAGTGCACCTGAGCCATGCCAACCTACGGAAAGCTACAGAAGTGGCCATGACCTAGAGGAAACATCATTAATGTCTACAGCAGTATGAAATTGAACTTTAGAGGCTTAATGCCATCAGCAGACACCTGTTCCATTCACTAGCCAGTGGCCATGGGCCTGCTTGGCTAACTGCAACACTGTATCCCATCTAGATTTCTGATATCTAGCCACATAAGCCATATAATTTGCCTGCCTGAGTCCCAAAGAAGCTGCCATATACTGTTTTTTCGCCATGGCATCAGTCTTCCTGGAATCCTTATCAGGAGGATGTGAGGCCAGGGGATATTAGCCTTGTCACAGGCTGCAGCTTGTACCACACCCACATGACTACACTGCTCAGTGAGGAAGTCTGTATCAGGCCTGATAAGTATACCTTCTGTCCATTTTTTATCTACAGGAGGGACAGAATGAGGATTTTTAAATTTTGTTGTTTGCTTCCTAAATGACTTATGCAAAGGAATAGACAACCTCCTAGACTCTGGGATATCCATCATCTCAACATAATCAGGCTCCTCTTGCTCATCCATAGCCTCTTCCAAGGGAAGCTGGAGGGTTTCTGCAACCTTTTAGTAAAACATAAAATGAGAAGGGGTTTAGACAGCATAGTGGGAGATTCTAATGGTCTGTCTGGAGAAATGTCCGGTTCAATGGGCACGTCCAGACCCTCCTAGCCACATACATAATGATCAAAATCTTTCTCCCCCTCCTGTGGTTCATAAAATTCCTCAACATCATACTCTTGAACCACTGGAACCGAACGAACCAACCTTTTGCCAGCTGTTGGTGGTTCGGCCGGTCCCTGAGACAGTGACTGGACAATCTGTATGGCTTTAGCTATTTCTGCAGCAGTTGGAGAGGCAATCTTGCACCCAGACCTGCTGATTTCTTAGATTTTTACTGGGACTGGTTCCTCAGAACCAGCCTTCCTTTGAGGAAGTCTCGCCCTGGTCAGAGGCACTCCCTCTGGTCCAGTGGGTGCTGGACCGGGCTGGCCATCCGGGTCAGCGGACTTTTGGCCTCTCGTCCCCTGAGCCGCCCAATCTTTTCTCCAGGGTGGCTGCAGGAAATTTCACACACCTGGAAGTCTGACAGGAGGTGGTCAGTCCCAGACAATAAACACATGTGGTGTGGGTCAGCCTTGGCAAGGCTTCCCCACAAACATCACAGTGTTGAAACCCAGTGGGCCCGGTTTTCTTTGGGTTTCTCAGACATAATGCCAGCCTATCCAAAACTTGCCGTTTTATGGCAGTGCCAGGCAAGACACCTTATCGGTTCCTAACCGTGTCACGGTATTTGAAAACCCAATTTAAGAGATAGGTTTTTAGAACCGATAAGAACCGAACCGCACTCTAAAAGCCCAAGCTATTATTTAAAATTGTTTTTTTAGTAAACCGATCGGTTCAAAACCGAACCGATAATTAATTTCCACACAGACTTTAAAATCCTGTGCTTACGTAGCATGGATAGAGCTTTGAACCGAAATGCGTAAAATAAATACTTACTGCCGTTAAAATGAACCGAAAACACTCGCTTGAACGAGAAATGAACCGAGCTGAAGGAGCAGATCTCCAGAGCGACTGTTCAGTGAAGCGGAGTAAAGAATCTGACAGTTTCAGTTTGAAACTAGCCAGATAGAGCTTTCAGCAAAGCGCTCGCGCTTGGAACTCCAGTCAGCCTGTTGTTAACTCCTTCCTCTCCGGGGCAGTTCAAGTGCTGTGGCTAACTGCTAATTGTCATAATATAGCAAGACTTCATGGTGTTTGAAACTGTACTTTCAATGCCTCAATCCCATCTGTAGCCACCTGCTCCAGCTCCTTGGCAAGCTGGTCAGGGGCCTGCTTAGCCAGAGCCAGCACAGTGTCCCACCTGGACTTCTGGTATCTAGATGTATAGGCCATATTGTTAGCCTGACTGAGTCCCAAAGATACTGCCATGTATTGTTTCTTTGCCATGGCATCAATCTTCCAGGAGTCCTTGTCTGGGGGGTGTGATACCAAGGGAATATTTGCCTTATCACAGGCGGCAGCCTGCACGACCCCAACATGGCTGCAGTGCTGAAAAAGGAACTCCGTGTCTGAGCCTGAGAGAGTATACCTCTTTTCCATTCGTCCGTCCACAGGAGGTATAGAATTAGGAGACTTAAGAATTTTATGTGTCTGTTTCCCAAAGGATTTGTGGAGGGGAATAGACAGTCTCCTGGACTCTGGGATGTCCATCATCTCAACATAATCAGGCTCTTCCTGATCCTCTACTGCTTTCTCCACAGGAAGCTGGAGGGTCTCAGACACTTTTTTGTAAAACATATAAGTGAGTGGGGGACTCAGAAAGCCTAGGAGGAGAAACACCTGAAGGTCTGTCTGGGGAGATGTCCGGGTCAATAGGCACATCCAGACTTTCATAATCACCATAATCATCCTCATACTCTCCCTCCTCCTCCTCCGGTTCATAAAATTCTTCCAAAGTACAATCCAGAACCGGGGGAACTGACCGAACCGAGCCCCTGCCAGATGGTGCCGGTTCGGTCAGAACCGAACTAAGCGATTGCACAATCCTTATCGCCTTGGCTATCTCATCAGCGTTAAAGTATGAATTTCGGTCCGAACGGACGATTAATCTTTTCTCTTTCTTTTCACGGAACCAACTCCTCAAAAATCGCTCTTCTTTTTGCCCGAAGAAGTATCGCCCTGTTCAGAGGGCACTCCCTCTGGTTCGGTCGGAACCGAACCGGGCTGGCCATCCGGGTCAGCGGACTTCTCGGCCTCCCTTTCCCTCAGTCTACCTAATCTCTTTTCCAGGGTAGATTTGGAGTCTGAATCGAGGTGGTCAATCCCCAGACAATAAACACAGGTGGTGTGGGGATCAGCCTTGGCAAAGACTTCCCCATACACACTGCAGTGTTGAAACCCAGTGGGCCCGTTTTTTTTCTTGGGTTTCTCGGACATGGCCAATCCTATCGAAAAACGTACCCTTTTTTCGGCAATCTGCCAGGCAAGACTCCCCTATCAGTTCCTGACCGTGTCACGGGTCTTGGAAAAAAACATAATTAAATCCATGTTTTTAGAACCTATACGGACCGGTTACCACACTCTAAATTAAGTACAAGCTTTTTTACTTGAAAACTGATCGGTTCAGCCGAACCGATCCATAATTTTCAAGTTCCACCCAGAAACAAAACAAAAAACCTATCTAGTACTCACGGTACCACAGACAGAGACTTAAACCGACTAAGCGGTAACAGCAATTCGGTAGAAACCGACCGAAAACCGACACTTCAACCGACTTTTTGAACCGAGCAGCAGGAGAAATCTCCGGAGCGACTGTTCAGTAAGGCGGAGTAAAGAATCTGATGGCTGCAGTTTAAACAACAGCAGACAGGGGCTTCAACCGAGCTCATGGTGAACATTCCATGCTGGCCATGGAAAGTTTAACTCTTTGTTCTCCGGGGCAGTTGAAAGGCAGGACTCAACTGCATATATCAGAATACAGCAACACCTCATGCTGTTTGAAGTGGATATTTTCTTAAATGGAAAAGGAGCTGAAAAAACTTAGGGGGATGGAGGGCGGGAAGGATTAACTTACTGCAAGAGCCTCTCTCGAAGATCTACTGTTACGGTAAGTTCTACTAACTGTACTATCTTTACCGAGAGGGCTCTTTGCAGTAGGTACTACATATAGGACTGAGTCCCAACAGTCTGGAACAAGAAAAGCACATGGGAGGAGGAAGCTACTCAAAATAGATCCTCTAGCTGTGAAGGCCTTAAGAAAGGAGGCTTGCAGAACAGCCAGCCAAGCTCGGCTCTGGCGAGAGGCAATATCCAAACTGTAATGTTCGTGTTAAGGTAGATGGAGTCGAAGTGGCGGCAAGTGGATACCGCTGTATGACATCCTTGAAACAAGTCGTTGAGAAGCGACTCCTCTGGTGGAGGAAGTTTCTGACTTGACCGGGAGGTCTTGTTATACTTGTCATAACAGAAAGTGATGTAATGAGCCAACTATTTGATAGGCATTGCTTAGAAACAGCACTGCCTTCCCTTTTTGGAGCAAAAGAGACAAAGAGTTGATCTGTCTTTCTGAGATCCTTCGTCCTGTTAGTGTAGTATCTCAGAATCCGGTGAACATCCATAGTATGTAACAAATATTCCCCTTGATTGGAGTAGACTGGTTCAGAGTAGATTCTGCTACCACCTTGGGGAGAAACTTAGGATTGGTACGCAGAGCCACACGTTCCTTGTGGAAAATTACGTATGGAATTTTACACATTATGGCCTGAAGCTCGGAAATCCTCCGAGCAGAGGTAATGGCAACGAGAAAAAGTGTCTTCCAGGAAAGGAACTTCAAGTCTGCGGAAGCTGCCGGCTCACAGGGAGGCAGAGTTAGCTTCTCAAGAACAAAATTCAAATCCCAAGGAGGGGCAGGAACTCGGATAGGAGGTCTCAGGTGGAGAACCCCTCTGAGGAAAGTCTTAGAAACTTCCAGCTGAGCAAACGTTCTGTCTGCAAAGGGAACATGATAACCTGAAATGGCCGCCATGTGAACTTTCAGGGAGGAATGACTAAGACCCAGGTCAAAGAGATGGTGCAGGTACTCCAGCAAATGACCAACCGGGCAGGAGAAAGGCTCAACGTCTTTTGAAGCAGCACAAATTGTGAATCTTTTCCACTTCATGGCATAGGTAGACCTGGTGGAGGTTTTCCTAGCCTCTACTAGAATCTCCGCCACCTGGGAAGAAACTCTGAAGTGGGCCTAAGCTATGTCTGCAGGAGCCATGCATGAAGCTGAAGGGACTTGAGACCTGGATGGACCAGGGTCCCCTGATCCTGGGTCAGCAAACCTTGTGACAGAGGAAGAGGAAGCGGCTGTTCCTCTGAGAATTGTTGCAGAAGAGAGAACCAAACTTGCCTGGGCCAAAAGGGGGCGATCAGAATCATTCGTGCTCCTTCTGACCCTAGTTTCTGCAACACCCGTGGGATCAAAGGAATGGGGGGAAAGGCACAGACGAATCTGTCCTTCCAATCTAGAGATAGAGCGTCTCTCCAGAAAATGCCTCGTTTTTGAACGAGCGAGCAGAAGACTGGAAGCTTTGCGTTTTGAGGGGAAGTGAACAGGTCTACCTGTGGTGTTCCCCAGCGTAGGAAGATATCGTCTAGGACCCCTTGCTGCAGTTCCCACTCGTGGACCCGGGTGGAGGAGTTACTCAGCTTGTCTGCCAAGGTGTTGTCGACTCCCGGAACATGAATTGCCATGAGGTGAAGGTCGTGTTGTACTGCCCAATCCCACACTCTCATCGCTTTCCTGCAAAGAGGGTAGGATCGAGTCCCTCCCTGTTTGTTGATGTACCATACCACACACATATTGTCCGTCTGAATGGCTAGGTGGCCTGAAAGGAGATACATGTGGAGGGCTTGGAGGGCATAAAGTACTGCCCGAAGCTCTAGCACATTGATGTGAAGGGTTTGTTCGAGCTTGGACCAAGAGCCCTGGGTCTGATGAGGACCGAGGTGGGCTCCCCAGACCTCGCCCGAGGCATCTACAGGTTCCCTCTGACCATCCACCACTGCAAGTCTCGAACCATGGGAGAGGAGACCAGAATTAGCTGATCCAAGTCGTCCACCATTTGATCCCATTGGGAACGGAGCGTCCACTGCGAAACCCTCATGTGGAGCTGAGTGCGAGGAACTGTCGGGATAGCAGCCGCCATGAGCCCCAGAAGGTGAAGAACTGACCTTGCAGTGACTCGCCAGCAGCCAGACAACAGGCTTACCTGAGTCTGAATAGTGGCCGCCCTGTCCGGTGGCAGGAAGGCCCTGCCCAGGGTCGTGTCCAGTATCGCCCTGATAAACTGGAGTCTTTGGGATGGCATCAAATGAGACTTGGAATGGTTGATGGTAATACCCAGGCAGGCAAAGACCTACTGAGTAAGGGAAAGGCAGCGCAGGAGTTCCTCCCTGGACGAGGCTGCCAGGAGCCAGTCGTCCAGGTACGGGAAAACCTGCACTCCCTGGGTACGCAGGTAGGCCACCACCACTGCAAGGCATTTGGTAAATACTCGGGGAGCCGAGGAGAGGCCAAATGGAAGTGCCATGAACTGGTAGTGGTCCCTCTGGAAAGCAAAATGGAGATATTTGCGTTGGGATGGGCGAATGGATATATGCAGGTAGGCATCCTGCATATCCAGAGCGCATAGCCACTGGCCCGAGCAGATGAGGGTCAGAAGGCTCTGCAGTGAGAGCATTCTGAACCTTTTGTATTCCATAATAGGTTCAGGGAACTGAGATCTAGGATAGGTTTTACATCTCCTGTCTTCTTCGGGACCAGGAAGAAATGGGAATAGTAACCCGTTCCCTGAAGGGAAAGGGGGACAGATTCTATCACCTCTTTCAGCAACAGAGCCGAAATCTCTTCCTGGACCAGAAGATGATGTTCCCGAGAGTACGACGACCTTTGGGGAGGGTGACGAGGTGGTTTCTGCAGAAACTCTATTGAGTGTCCTTCTGCGACTAGCTGGAGCACCCATGAATCTGTTGTCATCCTCTCCCAGCCCGGAACGTGGAGGCAGAACCTCCCTCCTACCGGTTCCTCCGGGATACCCGGAGACTGTGGGAGAGGGAAGGAGTCAGGTGGTGTGGGGCAGCGCCACAGCTGAAGCAACCGTTGCTTTTTTGGGCGGAGGGGGCTTGGCAGCTGTGGGGGCCCGGCATTTAGTGGCCTGCTTTCCCGGATGTTTTGCCTTTGGCCAATTCCGTCTGCGAAAGGGATGGCGCTACAGTTGATGGGTATGGTACATAGAGTCAATGGACTTTAGTGCCGTCCCCTTCTCCTGCAGATCGGTGATGATGTCCTTGACATCACCTCTGAAGAGCACCGACCCCTGGAAGGGCGCTTCCTGTATAGCAGGACTGCACCTCCGGACCAACCCTGACACACGGAGCTAAGCATGACATCGTAAGCCTACGGCGAAAGCTGAGCTCTGTCCAGCAGTGTCCACTGCATCATAAGTCGCACGAAGCATGTGTCGACTGGCCGAATGTGCAGAGCGGACAAGGTCAGACAGTTCCTGCTTGACTTGAGAGTCCTGCAGGGAGTCCAACTTGGTTTCCACCTCAGAAAGAATGGTTCTAGTAATCCCCCATGTGACCGACATAGTTCAGGGCCCTGATCCCCAGCATGGAAGAAGCGAAAATCTTCTTTCCATATTGGTCCAGAAGGCGAGATTCTTTATCAGGTGGCGACGAGCTAAGGTGTTTTGGATTAGCTGACCGGCTGTGAGCGGCGCTAATCACGACCAAGTCAGCTCGAGGGTGGGAATCTAAAAAGTCAACACCCTCTGGAGCCTGGTATAGCCTGTTCGACTTCTGAGGAAGAGGGGCTAATGCCAATGGTTGTTTCCAAATATTGGTAACAAGGTGGGCATGAGGCTCAATCCAGGGTGGCACCAAGGTGGGAGCTGTGACGGGCAGATCCAAACGCTCAGCGAGTTTCATCCGCTGTGGGTCTGGCTCCAAGGACTGCCACTTATGTACTGCCTGGATCTGACGTAGCAGCTCCATGAAAGAAGGATCCTCCAGAGGAGACTTCGGAGGAGACCTCGGCCTGGGCTTTGACAGAGAGTGAGGCTCATCGTCCTTCTTGGAGCAGCCGTCGGAGGCGTCTGAGGCGACCGAGGAGGAAGAGGAAGAAACTGAAGAAGAGGATGACTCCCTTTCCCATCTAGGGGGAGGAACGGACCCTTTGGGAAGCCCTCAGGGAAGCGTGTCCTGCCCCTCTCTGGACTCAGAGGGTTTGTCCCTGGTGTCTGGAGGAGGTGAGGGAGTTTGTCGCCGTGGATGTACGGGAACCTGAACCGGCACCATCGTCGGAAGGTGACTCTCCATCTCTCTGGTGAGCTGAGCCTTGGCCTCAGCCCACTAGGAGGCTAGAGTCTCCTGCAAATCCACTGGCGGCTGGGGGGGGCGGTGGAGGAGGAGGGGGATAAGGGTATGGGTTATACCCATAAGTCGAGTATCCATAACCCGACGGAGGGAAGCCCAGCGTCGGGTACTGCAGCGTCGGGTAGGCCGGCACTGGGTACTGAGGCATCGGATACCACGGTCCCGGGTACGACGGCGTCGGATACAATGGGGTCAGGTACCCGGGAGCCGGGGGAGCTTCTGGAGCAGATGGCCCTGTGGGCGGAACTGGAGCAGAAGGCCCGGGGGCAGAGGGCCCGATGTCGGGGCGGTATCCGGGAAGCGGGATGTCGTCCAGGGTCAGCACTACCGGCATCGGGGCTGGTGGCCGAGGTGCCGGCGTTGGGACCGGCATCCAGGGAGCCAACGTCAGATCAGCAGGAGGTTGATCCATTGGAGGTGGAACAGGGACCTCAGCCTCACCTAGGGATGGAGGGGAAAAATCCCCGGGGTCGGGCTGAGGAGACTCAGGGTCTCCAGAGGGCAGTGAAGGCTGCAGGGAGCCGGGAATGGCGGACATGGGAGGGTCCGGCGTCGGCTCATCCGCTGTGCGGATGTCGGGCGGACTGACGTGCATCTTGTCAGCAGGATCCGGGCGGGCACCGGAGGGGCCGGCATCTGACTTAATGAATCCTTCGCCAGAGGCAGGCCGCGCAGGAGGCCGGCCTGGTCTGGCGGGAAGAGGGGTCTTGGCGCCACCGGAAGGGTCGGGCGATTTCATCGACCTTCTCCGCGCTAACGTCAGAGTGAGCTGACATCTTGGCTTATCGGAGCGCCCAGCGCTGGTAGGCCAGGAAACCACGGCTTTACCGGGGACGGAAGCCTCCAAGAGCCCGGAGGCACCCGAAGGGCCTGAGCGCGAGCCAGACGGGCGGGCCAACGCCACCTTTGAAACATCTAAGGCGGCCGTCAAGCAGTTCAACAGAGCGACTCCCGAGGGAGTCGCAGTGGGAGAGGAGCCCTTGTCCTGGTGCTTTTCTTTGTCCTTTCTCTTGCGATGGCCTTCAGGAGAAGTTGATGCCTGCCGAGGTTTTTTGAGTTCCTTTTCCATGGAGCTCATCTTCTTTTTGAGAATGTGGGCTTCCAGGGACTGCTGCCGCCTTCTCCGGGTGGCCACATTGAAACTCAGGCAGTGCTGGCACTTCTCAACTTGATGGTTGGGGCCTAGACAAAAAAGGCACAGGGAATGGCCATCCTTGTGCGGGAGTTGGGCGCCGCACGAGTCACACTTATTTCTGTGCTCAGAGGGTGTAGGGGACGACATACACCGACGGATGACTGACGATTATAGTAGAGAAAGTGAAAAAACTTGGTAAAATAACTGACGAATGGGCCTGACGAGCAGGGAACTTTTCTGCGAGGCGCTGGCATAAGCTAACGGCGGGAAAGAACTGAAGAGTAGTACGAGGGACCACCCCTTTATACCGATGTCGGGTGGTCCCTCGCCAGTGACTGCTAGCTAGAAATTCGTAGTCCCAAGAAGCTGCTCGCCAGCCAGTCCTATATGTAATTACCTACTGCAAGAGCCCTCTCGAAGTAAGATCTCTCAGGTACAAGGGAAGTTATCAGTGGGACCCACAGGGTCAGTGCTTAGTCCACTGTTGTTCAATGTGTTCATTAATGACACTGAGAACCGCATTAAAGGCAAAATCTGCCTTTTCACAGACAACATCAAGCTCTGTAGGAAGGTAGACAAAGACAAAGGAGTGTAGGACCAAAAGAATACCTGGCAAAGCTGGAAAGTTGGTCAGGTATCTGGCAGCTGGTGTTCAATGCTTAGAAGTGCAAGGTCATGAATATAGGGAGAAAACACCTGAGGGCTGAGTGCAGTCTAGAGGGGTCCAAGGTCACTGAATCAGATGAGGAAAAGGAATTAGGGACAGCCATCACCAGTGACCTTAAACAGGCTATGCAGTGTAGAAAACCAGCAGCCAAAACAAACAGAATGCTAGGCTGTATTGCTAGAGGGTTCACAAGCAGAAGGGAGGAGGTTATACTGCTGCTGTACAGATCCTTAGTGTGATCACACCTGGAGTATGGTGTGCAAGACTGGAGCCCCTACCTGTAAAAGGACAGCTCAGGGTAGTTCAAAGGAGGGCGAAACATGATTCAGGGACAGCAGGGCAGGGCATGTAAGGACAGACTGAGTGATCTCAAAATGTACTTACTCAAGGAGAGGAGGAAGAGAGGGGATATGACTGAAACCTTGAAGTACCTCAAAGGTACAGTTATAAACAAGGTAGATAAAGGGGAACTTTTCTTGTCTCAGTGAAAATAAGACCATAAAGGGGCACTGATACAAGCCAATGGGGAGAAGACTCAAGAAGGAGGTCAGGAAACATTTCTTTGCAGAGCAGGTGGTGTTGGGTAGAATAAACTCCCATCTGAGGTTGTCACTCAAAAGACGGTGGGGGGGGTTCAGGAGGGGGTAGGGTAGAGTAATGGGGAGGGTCAGGATTGGTAGGAGGCAGGACCCATTACAATCTCTGGATCAGAAGACTCACAATTGAGGAGACTCATCAGACCATAAAGCCTCTTCTGCTGACTATTTTGTTTGTATGTCCCTTTTTTTTTTTTTTTTTTTTAACCATTCTCTTTATTCATCCTCCTAGTCAGAACTCTCTTCGGTCACTCAACTCACCAGAGCCGCTCTACCACCCACTGTGACCTCCACCTTCTTCAAGGACATTACTGTCACCCTGAGCCGGAGAGAGTAGAGCCCAGGGCGACCAAAGGGCAGAGGCGGGGATCCAGTGTTGGGCGTGTGGCAGATGGCACTGTGAGGGGGCCATCGCCTATTCAACAGGAGGAGATTTTTTCTTGTTTTGTACCATGAGTTCCCTCCTCGGCGTGGGTGCTATGATGCCACCCCATGGCGCCACACGGCAACCCCTGCCGCGCCAGTCACGCCAACCCTGGCTCTCTTGGTCTGCGTCCTGTAATGCCTCTGGATCACCATCAGGGGCTGCCAGGGCACCGGACAACCCAAAGCCCTCCCTCTGGGAGAGGAAAGCAGTCCACCGGACACTCAATCCTCTCCCTCCCCTGCCGACCCCCGGTGCCTGAGTCCAGGTCGCCGGCGTGATGCGAGGTGTGGCGTCTAGCACCTCAACCCTCAATGCCACCAGGCCTGCTCTGTATGTCCCTGGTTGAGGCCTCATCTTGAGTACTACATATAGTATTGAAGCCCACAGCTTAGACAGGATAGGGAAAAGTTAAGGATGGTCCAGCGGACTGTAACAAAAATGATTAAAGGACAGCAGGGAAAAATATAGGAGCAATGGCTGCAAAGCCTGAATATGTCCCCCCTGAAGGACAGGAGGGAAAGGAGAGATACGTTAGAGACATACAACTTTCTACATAGCGGCAACAGGGTGGACTATTCAAAGTTGTTAACAGTAAATGGACATTCAGCTATGAGGGGGCACAAGTATAAACTGTTAGGGGGTAAATTCAAATAGGATGTGGGGAAGTACTTCTTTATAGACGGGGGCGCAGATAATTGTAACAGCTTGCCCAGCGCTGTGGTGAATGCTAGGTCTACTGTTGGGTTGAATGCACACAAGGACAGATTCACAGGGATGTGAGAGAGGCAGGGCAACAGGGGGAGTCCAGGGTGGGCACAATGATGAGCTATGGTAGGGACCAGCAGCCTAAGCCTGTGCCTGTAACAGTATATGGTTTATAGGTAGGGTTCCAGGGCAGAATGGATTGGCCTAGGATCCTTTTCTGTCTGTGTGCAACTTTCAATGCTCTATGCAAATCCTTTCCAGGGTTAAAGGTCTGTATCTTTGGGTAGGTCAAGTACACAAAGGCAGCACTCCTGATGGAAAATCAAAAACAAAACTGCACAGTTGCAAACTTCCTGCTTCAAACACTTGTACCTGCTTCCAGCTTCTGTTGACTTCTGACACTGTATTCCCTTATACTGTTTTGTACGTCTTTATCCTTTGTAATTTTACTATCTGTGTTCACGTATAACTTACGTATTACTCTAAATCCTTTGAAAAGAGGTTCTTGCCTAATGGATTTTCTGTGCAATAAGAACTAGAAACTGAAACTGAAAGTAGCAAGGTGTTTATTTGGTTGGTCCATAAAGGAAGAGCAACCAAAATCCTCGACATTTTGCATCCCAATATTGAGGCTTCTTAGGACAGGGTCTGCAATGGTAAGGTAACAACATTCACGGGCTCATTTTGTTTTCAAAGACTTAACCTTAAGGCTATAAAACTATTCACTTACCTTTGAGCCACAAAACAGCTCGACTCTCAAATAGTAAGGAAACGCCATATAGTTCTGCAAATGAAGACACAGAAGACATTATACTTACATGGGCTGTTCACTGCCTCACTAGATTTGTGATACATTTTAGCTGTGTGCAGTTTTTTTACACTAGTGAATTGGCTCTCAGAATTGTTCCCTTTTTTCTCCTCACCCTTGCCCATGACCACTCCACTCCTTCTGGCCTCCTACTGTTTCTCCACTGCCCTATAGACTCACCCTCCATTGCTGTCTGTCACCACCAGTTTCCCCAGGTTCTCTGACATCCAAAACAAAAACAGGGTTATTGGCACAACTTTGCCATAACAGGCAGCGGTTTAAAATATTAACGATAAATGGAAAGCAACAGAACTGTGCTACAAAACTGAAGAGCCAGACAGCCAGTTGCAAGTACAAGCGGCTTGAGCTTTATTACAAATGTGGAACACACACACACGAGAAACAATGGACACAAACACTATGGCACTTGAAACCACACCAGTTCTTCCTCGGGGCGGAGCACAACTATCAAGCCCCTCTCAAATAACGGGAGCTTAAAGAGACAGTGGCACACCAGTATCTCACTGTCAATGTGGATTCTCAGCCAATATGTTACCATACTTAAAAAATGTGACACGCAAAATGCCCCACATTATAAAAATTATTTCAAATAATTCCTGAAACTGAAGGCTGAGAAACTAAAAGGGAACCAGTGATATATTGAAAGATGTGTATCAAGGTGTTGGGGGACAGAAAAAATTATTCACCTTAGTAATTATATTTCTTCTAATGGAGTCTTGCTCTATTTTGACAATTACTGTGATTCCCAACCTTTGAACTGCCCCGGAGAACTATGGTTAACTTTCCATGCAGGGCATGGAACACTGAGCTCAAGCTCAGTTGAAGTCTCTGTCTGGAGTGTTTTGAACTCAAACCGTCAGATTCTTTTGAGCCCAACTCAACTAAAACAATTCTATGTGGAAATTTTGAAAATTCTACTAGCCAACTGGCTGAAAGGTTTTGGATTCCCAAGGAAGACTCAAGTCAAGAAACCCAAAAACTAAACCCAATGTACTCAAAAATAACAATAATAAATAAGCACCCAAACAAAAAGGGAGGAGAGTGCAAGCAAATACACCCCTGGGGTGTACATTGCACCTGCCCACCCACTTCCCAAAAACAGGTTCTGAGAGGGGAGTAGGAGGAGAAAGAATACAGCAAGACTCCATTAGAAGAAATATAATTACTAAGGTGAGTAATATTTTCTTCAAAGAACATGAAGTCTTGCTGTATTCTGACAATTGCAGACTACCAAGCAGTACCTCCAAGGAGGAGAGACAGAACCTACTTTGGGAATAGGCTCTGAAGTACTGCTGTGCCAAACCGAGCATCACTCCTAGCCTGGATATCCAGAGAGTAATGCTTGGTAAAGGTATGGACTGTTTTCCAGGTGGCTGCTTGATAAATTTCTAGGAGAGGGATATCAAGCAGCTATACCTCTTGTGGAATGAGCCTTCAGGCCTGAGGGTGGAGTTTTCCCAGTTTTTCATAGCAGAATTGTATACAAGACACAATCCACCTGGCAATAGATCTTTTGGTGGCAGGTTTGCCCTTTCCCACTTCTCCATAAGTGAGGAACAACTGGAGGGAGTCAAACCTGTGACCCTTGGTACGCTCTATGTAGTAACTAAGGGCTCTTTTGACATCTAAACTGTGAAGCCTCCTCTCGCCTGAGGAAGAATGATCAGTGAAGAAAACAGGGAGAGACAAAGACTGGTTTAAATGGAAGTCTGAAACCACTTTGGGCAAGGACCTTCTGTTGGTTCTAAGGACCACTTTATCCCTATGAAAGGAGATAAAATCAGGTTCCACTGACAGGGCTTGCAATTTACTAATACGCCTGGCAGAGGTAATGGCTACCAAGAACACAGTTTTCCAAGTCAAGTACTTAAGCTCTGCTGAAGACATAGGCTCAAAGGGGGGTTGCATAAGCTGAGCAATGCAAACATTCAAATCCCAGGCAGGGGCAGGGTCTCTAAAAGGGGGATTGGTGTGAAACAATCCTTTAAAGAATTTACAGAACACAGGATGGGAAGATAGTGAGGAAGGCTTCCCCACAGATAAAAATGCAGAAACAGCTGACAAGTGTACCTTGAGAGTAGCTGGTCTGAGGCCTAGGCCATTAAGATGGACCATATAATCCAGTACCGTAGGCAATTCAGCAGTGTCTGGAGAAATATTCTTCTTAGAACACCAAATGCTGAATCTTTTCCATTTGGAGTTGTAAGTCTTTCTGGTGGAGGGCTTTCGAGAAGCCTTGAGGATATCCAGAACCCCTTGGAAAAGATGCAGATCTGCAAACTCTAACTCTTCCAGCGCCAAGCCTTGAGATTGAGAGACTGAAGATTGAGGTACCAAATCCACCCCTGAGAGGATGTTAACAGGTTGTAATTCCTGGGAAGAGACAGGGGAAGATGGACTGCTAGGGACAGCAACAGTGGGTACCAGGGCTGTCTGGCCCAATCCAGAGCAACCAGAATCACTTTGCAAGGTTGAGACCTTATTTTGACTAAAACTATGAACAGGAGTGGGAAGGGGGGAAAGGCATACAGAAACTTCCCTTCCCCCCAATTCAGAATCAGGGCATCCAGGGGGACTGAGCCCAAGACTGGAGGTCTGCAACAAAAGAGAGGAAGTTGGTGATTGTCTGGGGCTGCAAAGAGATCTATCTCTGGAGTGCCCCACCTTGAAAAAATCACTTTCAAAACCTGAGGGTCCAGGGACCATTCGTGATGGCCCTGAGAAATCCTGCTCAGTGCATCTGCTAGCATATTGTCCTTGCCTGGAAGGTGAACTGCTACAACAGAGGCTTGCAGGGAATAAGCCAGGGACCACAACTTCATAGCTTCTGTGCACAAGGCCGTGGACCGAGTGCCTACCTGCTTGTTGATGTACCACATGGCGGTAGTGTTGTCTGTTCTGACTTGAACCACCTTGTTCTGAGCTGACTGTGAGAATGCTTTTAGAGCTAGAAAAATCGCCCTGAGCTCTAGAAGACTGATGTGGAGAAGGGATTCTTGGGGGGACCATAGGCCCTGGGCAGTAAGGGACCCCAGGTGGGCTCCCCAGCCCAGAAGAGAAGCATCCATGGTAAGGACCACTGAACAAGGCTGAGCAACAAAAGGAACACCTTGCCTTAAATTGTCCTGATCCTGCCACCACTGGAGGGCCTGGATCAAGGTCAGAGTAACTGGAATCAGTTTGGTAAGGGGGGGTCCTTTCTCTGAGACCAAAAAGCTCTCAGGCGGAAATGAATATCCCTCATCTGGAATCTTTCCCCTTGGACCACTGCTGTTGAAGCTGCCATGTGGCCCAAGAGCTGGAGGAAATGCCTTGTTGGTCAAGATACCTGAAGGCTGAAGGATGAAGCTAGTTCCATAAGAGCCCTTGCCCTTTCTAGAGGAAGAAAGGCTCTTGCTCTGAGTGTGTCCAAGTCTGCTCCTATAAAGGTAAGAAGCTGGACTGGTTCGAGAGAACTGACTTGGGAAGGTTGAGAAGAAATCCTAGAGAAGTGAGCACTTGCTGGGTCACTTGTAGGTGAGACTTGACTTGGTCTGGAGACTGACCCACTATTAGCCAATTGTCCAGATAAGGAAAAATGGAAATCTTTTGCCTTCTTAGAAAGGCAACTACTACTGCCAGGCACTTTGTGAAAACCCTTGGCACTGAGGTTAGGCCAAAGGGCATTGCTCTGAACTGATAATGGCCTGAGGGCAACTCAAACCTGAGGTACTTTCTGTGGGAGCACCTGATGGGAATGTGAAAGTAGGCATCTTTGAGGTCCAGGGAGGCTAGCCAGTCCCCTGGCCTTAGAGAGGAAAGGATTATTCCCAGAGTTATCATCTTGAACTTTGGTTTTAAAAGATGTTTGTTTAGATATCTTAGGTCTAGGATGGGTCGCCACTCCCCTGTCTTTTTGGGGGTCAGGAAGTACCTAGAGTACAGTCCGTTGCCCCAGTGTAGGGTAGGTACACTCTCTCTATAGCTCTTAAAGCTAGGAGAGAAGAAACCTCTGCCTCTAGGGCAAGGGTTTCCGAAAGATTTGCAGGTGGAAAAGATCTGGCTCTCATCTTTGGAAATTTTTTGAAGCTGAGAACCAAACCCTGGCTTACTACTTCCAGGACCCACTTGTCTGATGTAATAGCTATCCAGTCCTGGACAAAGTAAGCCAGCTTGCCCCCTACTGGAATAGGAGAGTCGACCTGGGCAGACCCATTAGGGTGTCTGCTTGGCAGGGGCTTTAGACTGAGGGGTGGATGCAGGCCTGCTCATCCCCCTTCTGCCTCTCCCTCTGAAGAACCCCCTCTGCGAAAAGGAAGAAGAGGCCTGTACTTGGTAAAAAGGCCTGCCCCTGCCCCTAGACTGCTGCCTTTGAGGAGTTGCCTGCCTTTTCTTGGCCTGACCACTCCTGTAAGTGGCCCTGTACTCGTCCATTTTCTTCATGTAATTCTCTGTCTGCTCCTCAAACAGAGAATTACCTACTACAGGAAAATCCATTGCCTTAGCCTGGGTGTCCTGTGAGAGGCTAGTACACCTGAGCCAAGCCATCCTCTGAAGAGCCACAGATGTAGCCATGACTCTTGATAAAACATCATTAGAGTCCACAGCAGCATGAAACTGAACCCTAGATGCCTCAATCCCATCTGCAGCAACCGCCTCCGGCTCCTTGGCTAGCTGGGGGGAGGCCTGTTTAGCCAGTGCCAGTACAGTGTCCCACCTGGACTTCTGGTACCTGGCTGTATAGGTCATGTAATTCGCCTGAGTCCCAAAGAAGATGCCATGTACTGCTTCTTTGCCATGGCATCAATCTTCCTGGAGTCCTTGTCAGGGGGGTGTGAAGCCAAGGGAATATTGCCTTATCACAGGCAGCAGCCTGCACTACCCCAACATGGCTGATATAAGAACTCCATGTCTGAGCCTGAAAGTGTATACTTCTTGTCCATTCTTCTATCCACAGGAGGCATAGTGTTAGGAGACTTTAAGATTTTTTGTGTCTGTTTCCCAAAAGATTTATGGACGGGACTAGACAGTCTCCTGGACTCTGGGATATTCATCATCTCCACATAATCAGGCTCTACTTGATCTTCCACAGCCTCCTCCATAGGAAGCTGGAGGGTTTCAGCCACTTTTCTGTAAAACATAAAATGGGAAGGGGACTCAGAAAGCCTAGGAGGGGAAACACCTGATGATCGGTCTGGGGAGATGTCCGGTTAAACAGGCACATCCAGACCTTCACTTACATCATAATCCTAAAATTCCCCTTCCTCTTCAAACTCCAGTTCATAAAAATCTTCAAGGGTATATTCTTGAACCGGGGGAACCACTCGAACCGAACCCCTGCCAGAAGGAGCCGGATCGGTCGGAACCGGACAGAGCAATTCCACAATCTGCATCGCCCTGGCTATCTCTTCAGCGGTCGGAACATGAACCTCTGGATCCGAACCGGTCTATTTATCTTTGGCTTTCTTTTTGTCGGAACCGATCCCTCAGAATCGGCTCTCCTTTTGCCCAAAGAAGTATTGCCCTGGTCAGAGGGCACTCCTTCTGGTTCGGTCGAAACCGAACCGGGCTGGTCATCCGGGTCAGCGGACTTCTCGGCCTCCTTTTCTCTCAGTCTACCTAATCTATTCTCAAGGGTAGATTTGGGAAAATTTTTACATATTTGGCAGTCTGAATCAAGGTGGTCAAACCTCAGACAATAACCACAGGTGGTGTGGGGATCAGCCTTGGCAAAGACCTCCCCACACTCACTGCAGTGTTGAAACCCAGTGGGCCGGTTTTTTTTCTTAGGTTTCAGACATGGCCAACCTAACCAAACTTACCCTTTTTTTCGCAACCGCCAGGCAGACTCCCTTATCGTCTTAACCATGTCATGGGTATTGGAAAAAATGGTTAAAACATGCTTTTTAGAACCGATAAGAACCGTAACCACACACTAAATATAGCAAAATACACAATCAAATGGTCGGTTCAGCCGAACTGACCGCACTTTTACAAGTTCCACACAGAAAAATAGAACAATTCCTATCTAGTACTCACGGCATCACAGACAGAGAATAAACTGACTACGCGGATACTTTTTTCGATTTAAACTGACAAAAAACTGAAAACTTCAACCAACTTCGAACCGAGCTGAAGGAGAAATCTCTGGAGGGACCGTTCAGTGAGGTGGAGTAAAGAATCTGACGGTTTGAGTTCAAAACACTCCAGACAGAGACTTCAACCGTTCCATGCCCTGCATGGAAAGTTAACCCTTAGTTCTCCGGGGCAGTTCAAAGGTTGGGAATCACTGCAATTGTCAGAATACAGCAAGACTTCATGTTGTTTGAACAGTAAAGTCCTAGTCAAGCTGGGAAAAGGGTGGGGGAGAAGGAGAGGGGGGGGAAGGACAAAGGAAAAAAAAGGGGAAAAATAGAAACTGAAAAAAGCCACCCAAACTTCTAATACTATATAGAGAGAGGCATCACCAGTAGAAAACAGGAAGTTGTTATCCTTCTGTACAGACAGCTGGTGAGACCCCATCTGGTGTACTGCATGCAGTTCTGGAGACCCAGTCTCTGCAAGGACACAGACAGGATGGAGGCAGTCCAGAGGAGGGCAACTAAAATGGTGCAGGGTCTGCACCAGAAGATATATGAAGAGAGACTTAAGGAGCTTAATATGTATACCCTCAAGGAAAGGAGAGACAGGGGGGACATGATAGAAACGTTCAAGTACATCAAGGGAATTAACAAAGTCAAAGAGGGTAGCATCTTTCAGAAAAAGAGGTGTGCAAGAATAAGGGGGCACAATTTGAAGATAGAAGGGAGATGGATCAGAGGTAATGTGAGGAAGTATTTTTTCAAGGAGAGGATTGTGGATGCATGGAACAGCCTTCCTGAGGAGGTTGTGGAGTCAAAAACAATGGGGGAATTCAAGAATGCATGGGACAGACATAAGGCAATTCTAGGGGGTGGGGTAGGAGGAAGTAGGCTGTTGGTTAACTAGGATCTAGAGCTTATCCATTAGGTACAGAAATGGGCAGACTGAGAGGGCCAAGCAGTCCTTATCTGCCGTCAAATTCTATGCTTCTATGTTTCTATGTATATAAAATACAAATAACAAAAAAATGCAAATCAAGTAAGTTCATGAGCTTGTAAAATCCTTCCAATGGCATGAACCTGTAAAAACAGTATAGAAAAATCAAATAAATTAAATAATCATACTGAATATTTCATAAGTTTAAATAACTCAATCATGTGTAACTCTAACGGCACAAACTGATATACCAATAAAACAAATTAAATAAAGATTGTGAGAATTCAAAATTTACAAAAATCACAACAAAGGGAAAATATCTCAATCATACGAAAAGGAAAAAAAGAAGTTTTTGTGTGGGCTCAAAAATGTTCAAATGTGGCTTCAAAGAATTTTTGATCTGCCCAACAGAGATATAGGTGCTCCTTCCAGGGGAAAATACGGTATGTGTTATGAATAGCCAAAGCTTCTACATAAATTGAAGTGCACTCAAAAATTAAGCACTGAAGCTTTTATTAAACTTAGTATTAAATTTGAACAGTTCCACACATCACAATCCTTGTAAAAATGAAAACCAGTACCATCTAAATCAAACAGAATACTTAACACAGACTTATTTTAGAGTGCCATTTTATAAGGTTCTTACTCTGTGTGTTTAC
Organism: Neoceratodus forsteri; assembly: GCA_016271365.2. Lineage (NCBI taxonomy): Eukaryota > Metazoa > Chordata > Ceratodontiformes > Ceratodontidae > Neoceratodus > Neoceratodus forsteri. The sequence continues at coordinate 719,286,849 of CM057450.1, forward strand.
ACAGTTCATTTGTTTGAGCAAAAAAAAATATTAAAAAGATGACAATACTTTACATATTACACAAGTCCAAAATGATTTTCTCGGCTCAATTGCCTAATCCTTTATTGGCTGTGGACCTCTGTAGCTCACCAAACAAACTTAAGGGGATTGTGGCAGCATGTTCTATTACTTGTTTTGCGCCATTGCTTCTTCTTCACTCATACTGCCCACGTCTCGGACTATCACCTATGTGGTTATTACCACGAGATTAAGCTGTCGTTTCTGATGTCTGACGTCTTCATCGGAGCTCCAATGAAGATATCATATATCAGAAATGTCAGCTTAATCTCGTGGTAATAACCACATAGGTGATAGTCCGAGACGTGGGCAGTATGAGTGAAGAAGAAGAAGCAATGGTGCAAAACAAGTTTATTGTTTATTGATTGTTTATTGAAAATCTAGGATTACAAATACCTTTGAGCCAAGGCTCTTTTACAAAAGTTCCACATCAAGAGAGTACAAACATTTTAGGCTAAGCTACATTAGTCAATACATAGGCAAACAAAAAAAATTTTAAAACAGAGATTAATAACAACAATCATTGGTATAGATGCTGCATCGTAGAAATACTGTATGGAAACACTTAGGTTCGGATAAGTTCAGAGATCTATAAGTAGTTGGGAACGAGGGGTTGGGGGGCAGCAGCTGAAGAGAAGCTAGAGCAGATTCACAGCATTGTCAAAGAGCAAAGGAGAGGGGAGGTGGGCCACAGGGGAAGAAGAAAGTTAGGAGAGGCAGTCACAGCAACTGGAGGTAGTGAGATGAAGATGTAGTCTTGATTTGAAAATGCCCAGTGAAGAGATGGAAGTGATATGAGTGCTGAGGGCATTCATCCAGGTGGGTGCACAGTGTGCAAAAGATCTTTGACCCAGTGATGTGCAGCATCGAGGAACTTATAGGAGTTGATGTTCAGACCCTCTGGTGCTATGTAGATTAATGATTGGACTCAGGAGGACTTGGACACTAGGTGGGGTAATACCCAAGATAGTTTTTTTTTGCCATCAGACAGGTTAGGTACTTCATACGATTTGCGAGTTGTAGCCATCCTGATTAGGCGTAGAGTTCACATGTATGTGTGAGTCAGTGGGCTCCAGTGAGCAGTCGGCAGGCCTTGTTTAGGGAGGTCGTTATGCGCCTAAAGGCGGCGGTGGTGGCAGAGCCATAGACTATGAGGCCGTAATCTACAATGGAGACAAAAGAGCTCTGGATGGCCATCTTTAATGCTGCTTGGGTGAGGTGTTGCTTGTTGCGGTAGAGAATTCCAATGCGTGTGTTTACAACTCTAGTGACGTTATTGATGTGGGTCCCATATGACAGACAATGGTCAAGAGTGATTCCAAGGTATTTAAAAGATTACACCTGTTCGAGGGTATGACCAGCACTTGTTTTGATATCAATGGGTTATCGCCTGTGTCTGTTTTGCAAGCTGCAGAAGAGCATTGATTTAGTCTTTTTGTGGTTTAGAACCAGCTTATGAGAAGAGAATCAGTTTTCAATAGAGGAGAATGCGAGTTGAAGGTTGTGAGTTAATGATTCTGGGTCTTTATGTGGGGTGAAAAGCACAGCATCATCGGCGCAGAGGATAATTTGTTCTGGGCAGGACTGTGGGAGAGAGTTTAGGAAAAGACTGAAAATTAGGGGGACCAGTATTGAGCCCTGGGGGATGCCAGAACAGACTGGTATGGAGTCAGAGAGTTGACCTGAGATTTTTACTCTATGTGAGCACTGGTGAAGGTAACTATTGAACCATGCAGTAGTGTCCGGGGAGAGACCGGTATTCAGCAGCTGTCTGGAGAGTAGGCCGTGGTGGACAGTGTCGAATGCCTTGGTTAAGTCAATGAATACGGCTCCAGTTAGATTGCCTTTGTCCCTAGAGTTGTGAAGGGCTCCAGTGAACTCCAGGAGGGCTGTTGAGGTGCTGTGCCCTTGCCTTAAACCGTGTTGCTGAGGACATAGGATGTTGTATTTGTCCAAGTAGACTGAAAGCTGGTCCGCTACAATGCGCTCGAGGGCCCTGGAAAGGGGGGCAGTATAGAGATCAGCCAGCAGTTTCCCAGGATTGACTTATCACCACTTTTGAAGATTGATGTGACAACAGCAGGTTTCCATTTGCTTGGGAATTGACTGAGGTTGAGTGAGAGGTTGAAGATTCTGGTAAGCGGATGCAGCACTTCCTCTAGTGTGAGGGATAGCAGTTTAAGATCCAGTGAGTCTCCACTGGCTCTGGTCTTGGAGATAGCCCTTTTTACGTATTTGTGGACTTCTTCTGCTTTGACTTTTTTAAAGTGGAAAGGTGGATGGCTTGAGAGGGTAGGGAGGGAATTTGATTCAGGGGAGTCAGTTTCCGAGAAAAAAATTTGGGGAGAGGACACTACTGAGGTCCGTGAAGGCTGCATTGAAGGCGTTTGCTATGACCAGAGGGTCAAGGGTGGTAGTACCATTAATAGTCAGTAAGGTAGGGGAGGATTTTGATGGTTTCCCTGAAATCTCCTTTATATTGTCCCAAAAGGCTCTCCGATTTCCCCAGGTATTGGTGAGGGCTTCTTTGTAGTAGGTGCTTTTTGCCATTCGTATTAGCTTCATGCAATTGTTGCAAGATTGTTTATAAGCTTGAATGTCCGGTTGGGCACCTGTGGCCTTGGTGATTGCTCAGAGGTGGTCCCTTGCTTTTAGTTGGGTCAGTAACCCAGTATTAAGCCAGAGACTGGATAGTGCCTTGACTTTGCACTTTTTTACTGGGGCGTGTGAATCACAGGTGTCAATTAACATGATGATGAAATGATCAAGGGCTGAGTATACATCCTGCGCATTGTATATGGGAGACCAATCTTGTCGCCTAAGGCAGGATTTTAGGTGGGTCAGTTTGTCACAGGGTAGGACTCTACTGGAGACAGTTAAAGGAGGAGGCTTGCAAAACTTATTAGACCAGTTGCAGATGACAGGAGAGTGGTCACTGAGGGAGTCAGAGAGGACAGTGATGTTGTTGATGTGGGTTGGGTGACTGGTAAGGACCCAGTCCAAAAGAGTGCTAGTACCTGACTTGTAGTTCTTCCTAGTTGGGGAGTTGACCATCTGCATGAGGTTAGCTGAGGAGATAGCATCCTTGTAGGTTCCAGTGTCAGGTGCAGGCCAGTTGATGTTGAAATCACCAAGAAGGAGGACCTCGGAGCCAGAAGGTTGGGAACTAACAAAGTCCATTACAGCTCGGAGACTTGGTTTTTAGGTGGGATGTAGACAGGGACCACAGCGAGTGCTTTATTTTGGGCACCAAAGAGTAGTCTGATGGGCAGGAATTGCATAAGAGAGTCGGAGGGGGTAGTGGTGATAGGGTGCGCAGTGATGTTGTCTTTGACGCAGAGTGCACATCCCCCCCTTTTGGACATCCTATCAAGTCTGTGTATATTATAGCCTTGTAGAGAGATAGCATGGTCAGGAGTTTGGGGAGTTAGCCAGGTTTCAACAACAGATATGAGGTCAGAGTTATGCAGTTCAGCAAAAGTTTGAAGGGCAGCAAGCTTAGGTAGTAGGCTGCAGATGTTGAGAGTGGAGATGGTGAGACCCCCTATTGATTTCCTGGCACTGGCTGGGTTGGAGGTGATCGGGCCAGGGTTCGGGTGACCACTCCCAGACATCAATAAAAGGAGGAGCAGAAGTTTAAGAGCTATCCATTGTTGGTTGTAGTAAGCAAGGTTTCGCCTCCTTAATTTGCATGGCCGGATCCAGCGCAGGTGCCGTAGGTCCCAGTGTAGTGCAACAGATAGCAGCAGTGTCAGTGGCTCAGTAGGTAGCACACTCGCCTCTGAGGCCGGGAGATCAGAGGGCTGTGGGTTCAGTTCCCACATCTGGCACTTGGGTTAATATCCCAGTACTGACACTGTAGTGCAGCATGAGAGGGGTGCTGCACTTCTGAGGTGCCGCCTTTCGGATGAGACGTTAAACCGAGGTCCCATCTGCCTGGATTGGTGGTAGTTCAGGTGGATGTTAAAGATCCCATGGAACGTATCAAAAAGAGTAGAGGAATTTCCCTGGTGTCCTGGCTAAATTTCCCTCATTCATTAAAAATATCACCAACAGCTTAATCTGGTTCAAGGTCAGTTGGCATTCATCTGTATTCCCCCTCCCCCGGGTCGTGCCTGAAAATAGGCAGGATTTGTCTAGTGCACTTACCTGGTCAACAAAAACTAAAATTAATAAAAAAAAAAAAAAGGGTCGGTTTGCCCAAGTTCCAGATTTGTGTTTGTCAGTGAGAGGCAAGCCCTTGGTGGGGGGGAGCCCCAACGGAGGGCAAGGTGAGTGGGCCAGAGTGCCATATTGATGGTAGGGGATGATTAGGTAGTAGGTAGAGTGAGGAGAGGGGTGGCAGGCACCAGGAATTTATTTATTTATTTATTTTGTTTTTGTTTACCGGGTAAGTGCACTAGACAAATCCTGCCTATTTTCAGGCACGACCCGGGGAAGGGGGATACAGATGAATGCCAACTGACCCTGAACCAGATTAAGCTGTTGGTGGTATTTTTAGTGAATGAGGGAAATTTGGCCAGGACACCGGGGAAATTCCCCTACTCTGTGTAGGTGGAGCCTTGCTGCTGGTGGCGCGATGGCCAGTCCGCACAATCCCCGGAGGAGTTGGACGCCGGCAGCTCTGGGGTGGGCCTCCCCAGTGCTATCTACCTTAGAGGCCACTGAGGAACGCCTGGTTGTAGCGCACGGATATGCTGACACTATTGTCGTATCGGAGAAAGAAGAGAAATGTCTGCTCACCCCAGTTTGTTCAGAGCTCCTCGAAAACGCTCTGTTCTTGCTCTCCAGTTACAGTCTATCGATTGAAATTGCTGCATTTGGTCCGCACCTCCGGAACAGCCAAAGGGCGCCGTAGCGCTGATTAAGCCCCTGTCAACGCCATAGCTGGCGACGGATTTCTGTGTATCTCCAGCACCAGCGCCTACACGGAAGAAGGCTGGCAGTTTTTCGAGGATTCCTCGTCGTGCCGAGAGCCTGAATCAGACCTTCAAACTCCGGGACTGACTGCCTGACAAACGCAACCATCTCGCTGACTCTGTAAGTCCTGTCCTCTCTCCCACCTTACAGTTTAGTCCACAGACTACCTCTAAATCTGAAGTGTTCCTTTTTCGTGGATAAAACCCTGGCTGGTCTAAATGTGGGGGTACTTTATTCAAGGTCCCAGGAAAGCCTCTTCTCCTTCTAATATTGATCCTCATCGAAACGTGGCCCCTGATGTGGCCCTTAAAAACGCTGGCTGGGAAAAAGGGGAAGGAGGATTTGGTCTCCAGACTCTCAAGATCCTGTATATCTCAACATGTTGCAAACTGTTTCTACGAGCCCAACGAACCCGGGGTGAAGATCGCTCACCTGCTCACACTGGACGCAAGTTAAAAATATGGTTGTTAATTATGGTATCACTGTTGACGATGGTGTTTCTCCTGTTAAAGGCAATAATGCCCTGATACTGTTTTTTCTTTCCAGCATGCTAAACCTCTATTAATGCTTCTACTCCCTGTTGGCAACTGAAAAAATTTAAATTTAGGTCGGCCAGCCAGTTTTAAACTGACTGACCTATTTCACTCTAAAGGTGAACCTGCTCCACGGGCGAACGCTGTACGCCTAATATACAAGGGGACTGGAAGTACCCGATAGGGTCTATATCGCCAAGACGTTATTAAAGGGGTCTATGAAATTTTTTGCTTCTGAAATATTTGCTTTAATTCATCTGGGGAACTCTAATTTTGATGTAAGTTTCAAACAAATCTCAGGACTGGATAGATTCTGGGCTCAATATGATAAATTACAGACTTCTCCCATTTGGTCCTCCTTTCAAGCTATCCCTCTAACTAAACCTGCAATTAGAAACGTTACCATAGTTTTCAAAAATGAGGGGTCCATGTTGAAGATATTCTTTTTTGGCTTAATAAGAGATGTGAAGTTTTAAATCGACCTACGCCTACATTAGACAGTGAACAGATTTGGGACGGCAGTTGGAAGGTTCGGGTTAAATTATTCCCCACTAATACTGGGCCGAGACATTTGCCTAATTTTTTCTTTTTGGGTAAAGATAAAGGTTTGTTTTCTATGCTGGCCAACCTAAATCCTGTTTCAAATGTGGCTCTAGAACACATCTTAGTTCTGCTTGTGATGTTCTAAGATGTAGTCACTGCTTTGAATATGGACATAATTCTCTACCTGCTCTAATTCCTTTAAATGTAACTTATGCGAAGAAGTTGGCCATTCTTATGGTCGCTGTCCTTGGGCATCCCATAACAGGGAAGACTGCCCTCACATGACGGGTTAATTACAATTGCCCAACAGCTGCAAGCACAAAAGACCACCTTCTATGATGACCTCCTCCTCTGATAACTTCTAAAGCTAAAGACTCTACCTCAAACTCTATTTCAGATCCTCATATTCAGGAGGAAGCTATTATCTCTCCTGAGTCTAATGACTCTCTAAAGAAAGTAATGCTAAAACATCTGATGTTATAATGCCCCTCCTCCTCCCCACCTTCTATTCCTGACTCTGATTTTGTTCCTGTTACTCATAAAAGGACTAGGAAAGGTCTGGCTGTGGTTTGCCGACCTAAAGATAATATAGGCCTTAATTGGCAATCCAATAATAAATTCGCTATTCTTTCTATGGTTTTTCTGACAAAGATTCTGGTGGGGATGATACGGATACTTCTTCTGTCCGCTCCTTTCCAGATCTAGAAGGAGGCACTGACACTGATCCAATTGCTAAACGACACGGCAATCTCAGAGGGTAAATCTCCAAATAGCTCATAAATGGCTTCCTTTCAATCTGCTCTTTAAATGTTAACAGCATTAAAGGCAAGAGAAAGTTAGAGGTGTGCTTTTGACTCTTAAAGACCTTAAAATGATATTTATTGTTTGGTTGACACAAGATTAAAAACCCATGCTGAACTTAGACAAGTTTCCCATGCCTGGTCTAGTGGCCCTTCTTTGGTCAACTGGCCGGATACCTGTGATGGCATCGGCATTCTGTTCTCCAGCACGGAATTTCATGTCTCTAGACTGGTGGATATTGTACCTGGTAGAGCCCTGCTATTGGATTTTCTTATAAACAAGAGAGGTTTCAGATTATAGGTACTTATGCTCCACAAACTAAAGCCCAAAGAGTTGCTCTTTTCATACTGTGAGGCCCTTTTACATACCTCTAGATTACTTTTATGGGTCGGTGACTTTAATTGTAGTTTGCATCAATCAGATAGAGGTTTACAAACCCCTAAGCTTTTTGTGATTCAGTTGCTTTAAGGAAATTACATCCACAGCTCTTTAGTAGATGCCTATAGGTACTGTCATAAAACTGGTGGTTTCACCTTTTTTAAAGGTCCCTTACGAACCAGAATTGATTTTATTTTTTTGTCTAAAGTATTGTCAATTCTTTCATGTCAGACAGTGGGGTGTGAATTTTCTGACCATGTGGCTCTTCAAGCCTCATTTACTTGGGGTTCAGCCCCCCGTTGTAAAAAAAATATTTGGCGACTAAATGACTCTTTATTAGAGAACCCCTCTTTTTTAAATTCTTGGCATAAGGAATTTAAGGCTCGCATATCAGTCCTTGAATTATACGACTCTGTTATTGATTGGTGGGAAGACTCTAAGTCGAGCTGGAAACTGGCCTTTAAAAAAAAAGCTGCAGTTGCCCAAAATAATAAATACCTAAATTATTTGTCTCTTCGACAGCAGTTGCAGCATCTGATTTCCTTAGCTGATTCTAATCATCTCGATTACAGCAAACAGATTGAAACTATTTGCTCCCAAATGAGACAATTTCAATACTGACCGAGCCAGTTCTTTAGACCAAGAAGCTCTTTGGTTCCCAGTCAACAAAATAACCTTGACCCTTTCAAAACGTGTAAAGGTAGGGTGGACTCAAATTAATTCCATCCCTAATATCACCGACGGTGAACTTATGACTTCACCTGAAGCTTTAGTTGATATAGTTGAACAACATGTTTCTTCTTTATTTGGTTGTTCGCCTATTTACAAGGATGCTGACCTTTTATAAACTCATTGAATTTGCCCAAACTCTCTAACTTTGAAAAGAATTGTTGTCAGCAGATATTTCTGAAAGTGAGTAAAACAGGCCATTGACTCCTGTGCTCAAATTCAGCTCCAGGATCTGATGGCCTTACTGCAAAATTTTACAAAACATTTTCTGTGGAATTAACCCTGTTTTGACCCTCACTATTTAGGAAATGTTGTCTTCAGAAACCCTATCTAAATCTATGAATGAAGCTATTTTAATTTTTCTATATAAAAAAGGTGATTTCACTGATATCTCCAACTGGAGACCTATTAGTCTGCTAAATGTCGACTATAAAATCCTAGCTAAGATTTTATTAGTTAGAACCCTCAAAGTTGCCAAATATATTAGCCCTGTTCAAACGTGTGGCATACCAGGAAGGCGCCAGCAGGATAATCTCATTCTCTTACGAGAGTTGTTTGTTTTAGGAGAGAAAAAACGGATTTCGGGTTGGATATTAGGACTAGATCAAGAGAAAGCTTTTGATAAAGTCTCTCATGAATTTTTGTTTCAAGTTCTAAAAGCCTTTGGTTTCCCAGAAACGTTTTTATCTTGGATTCTTTCACTATATAAACACGCTGTTATACTCCCCAATGTTAATGGCTGGATAGGTAAGCCCATTCCCCTCTCCCGAGGTGTACGGCAAGGTTGCCCATTGAGTCCGTTGCTTTATAATTTTTATATTGATACCTTAATAAGAGCCATTTTGCTTTCTCCTCAGATTATTGGTCTGACAGGCTCTCTTTCTTCTCCGTCTATCAAATTGTTAGCTTATGCTGATGACTTGGTTTTAACATTAGACCTGAAAACGAAACAGGAGGATCTTATCCAGCTATTAAACTCTTTCTCAGCTGTATCTGGCTCATCAGTTAATTTTAGTAAAAGTATAGGGATTCGATTGGCCATGACTCTTCCGAAAATGGGGTTTTTCGGGATTCCTGTTAAACTGGAGGCTTTTAAATATCTAGGGATTTATTTTGGACAACCTAATATGGCTTCCTATAATTGGACTAAAGCTTTGGATAAAGCTGACAGATTAGTTGCAAGTTGAAGTCTACACTCATTGGTAAAAAAGAGAGTTATTTTGTTAAAATCTTTAGTTATTCCCTTTTTATATCTTAGTTATATATTTCCACCCCTGTTGCTCTTTTCACTAAATTGTTTGGGTGTTTTTAAAGGTTTTGGGGATCTAGACTAAACCCTATAAAACGCAACATTACATATAGACCATACATGAAGGAGGTATTAATATGGTACATCCCGTTGCTTTCTTTTATAGCTTGTTTTTCCATTATAATTTTGGTAATGCTTTGAAACCTGGGAATATAATTTGGAGACCAGATTTTATGGACTGGTTCTCTGTGTATTGGTAAATGGGATCTTATGGGAGAAACATTCTTTCTCGCTCTTTAGAAATACCTTCATATGGTAAAGAAAGTTTCAAATTGGCCTTATCTTGAATCTTTTCCACCAGATCTTTGTATTTTATCTAGACGGTCTTTATATGATAAGATTTGGAGAATGGAAGCCCAAGAAGAGTTACTATTTCCTCCTGTCCTATCAGTCATCACTCTTGGGTTCTTTATTAACTCCCAACCTCGCCTACCTCCATATGTATGTGGGACATGGTATGGCTAAGTAATTACTTACAGATTGGGGGTCAGGAATAATCATAAACACAAAGCTTTGAATTTACGTTATTGTCCTAGAACTGACTGTCTTGATGTTCCCAAACCCAACAACACTTATTTCTTGAGTGCCCATTCTCTTCAGATATTTGGTTTAGTTTAGTTATGATGTGGTCGGAACCTTCCTTCCTTCAATTGTCTTATGAACATATTATGTTTTGCACCAATGCTCACTTGAATGCTAAGTATCATTTAGATACGTATATATAATCTTTGCTTTAATTAAGTATTCCTTATGGCAAGCAAGATGTATGCTTGTTCTACATCAAAAGTTATACATAAACAGGAAGTTATTGGCAATATATATAAGGCTTTATGTTCAATTAAAAAGCAAGATCTTCATGTTTATAACAAACACCAAATTGACTTGATGTGGCGCAACTGTGATTTACTGTTCAATGATTGTTCTTGTTGATTTGTTTCTTTTGTATATTTGACTATTGTTTGTTTCTTGTAATGAAGTCCACTTCTCAATAAAATTCCCCTACTCTTTTCAAGAAGTGCCATGGGATCTTTAACATCCACCTGAACTACCACCAATCCAGGCAGATGGGACCTCGGTTTAAAGTATCATCCGAAAGGAAGACAGCTGAGGGGTAGAAGAAAAAAGAGAGAGAACAGAAGCAGGAGCAGGTGATTTTGGAAAGGCATGGTCAGGGGGAGTAAATTGGGGGGGAAAGCTGGATGGAGGTGAGAGATATGTGGGTGATTAGCAAAAAGGGACTAGCAGGGGTGGAAGCGGTAGGCGTTGCAGTCAAGTGTGCACTAGGCAGGGACATATTGTCTAATCGATCCCAAGAGTGTGGGTGGAGCAGGAGTGTGGAAGAAGAGGATAGGAGCTGAGACAGGCAGGGGAGGGACAGAAAGTAGGTGGGCGGAGCAAGGGTCTATTTAATTAAGGCTGGGGTTGGGGGAGGGCATAACATTTTGGCAGTCTGCAGTGCTATTGAATGGGCACAGAGCCCAGATAGCAGCAACAGGGAGTTGTCCAATGAGGAGGTAGTGGCCTTAGCTGGAGACCAATCAGGTGAAGGAGCAGAGAGCAGTTGGCCAATTGCAGCCGATCACTGCTTCCTCGGCCCAGGCTCTTTCCTTACCCGGCTTGCTGGAGCACTGAGGCGGCATGCAGTGGAGGCTTTAGGTGCAGCAGTTGCTCCTTGGGGGACCCGGCGGACCTTACAGGGCCCGATGAATCCGGCTTGCTGGAGCGCTGAGACAGCATGCGGTGGAGGCTTGAGGAGCCTCAGCCGCACCTCGGGGGGGACACAGCTGGCCCGTACAGGGCATGGAGATTCTAGAGGGGGAAACAGAAACAGGCAGGGATTAGTTAAACAGTGGGAGAACAAAGTATAGTGATGTAGGGCCTAAATTGTAGGGAAGGGAGCGCTGGAGATGGTTTTACCAGCTTTGCAAAGGGAAATCGGTTCGGGGGGTGGCACGGCGGCCAGGACAGGAGGAATCAGTTCACTGAAACCTGGCACCGACAGGTTAGGGTGGTAGACTGAGGGAGTTGTACAGGTGTGAGAAATGGGAGGCAGGGGAAATGAAAGTAATAAAAAAAAATAAGTAGGCAAGGAGCGAGAGCGAGCGGTAGGGAAGACAGATCTTCAAATAGCTTTACAGAACACTTCTACACTTTAAAGTTTGGTTTGAGAGCATACAATAATAAACATTTAACCAAACAGGACTATCGGAAATCAGCTTTTCAATTTAGCAAGATAACAACATTACACTAAGGCTAACATTGTAGGAACGGGGGAAAAACAGTACTGCAGAGGTCAGAAACCAGGCGTAAAATTTTCAGCAGTCTGCAGTGCTACTGAATGGGCGCAGAGCCCAGATAGCAGCAACAGGGAGTTGTCCAATGAGGAGGTAGTGGCCTTAGCTGGAGACCAATCGGGTGAAGGAGCAGAGAGCAGTCGGCCAACTGTAGCCGATCACCGCTTCCCCGGCCCAGGCCCCTCCTTACCCGGCTCGCTGGAGCGCTGAGGCGGCGTGCAGTGGAGGCTTTAGGTGCAGTCACAGCGGCCGCGGTCGCAAGGGCCCAAGAATCCGGCTTGCTGGAGTGCTGAGGCGGCGCGGCGGTGGAGGGTAGGTTGAGAGCCTCAGCGGTGCCTCGGGGACACGGCTGGGTCCAGACGGGCACAGAGATTCGGGCTTGCTGGAGCACTGAGGCGGCATGCAGTGGAGGCTTTAGGTGCAGCATTCGCTCCTCGGGGACCCAGCAGCCCATACAGGGCCCGAAGAATCCGGCTTGCTGGAGCGCTGAGGCGGCACGCTCTGGAGGCTTGAGGAGCCTCAGCCACACCTCGGGGGGACACGGCACGGAGATGCTGCCACAATCCCTTTAAGTTTGTTTGGTGAGCAACAGAGGTCCACAGCCAAAAAAGGATTAGGCAATTGAGCCGAGAAAATCATTTTGGACTTGTGGAATACGTAAAGTATTGTCATCTTTTTAATCATTTTTTTGCTCAAACAAACGAACTGTGTAAACACACGGAGTAAGAACCTTATAAAAGGGCACTCTAAAATAAGTCTGTGTTAAGTATTCTATATGATTTAGATGATACTGGTTTTCGTTTTTACAAGGATCGTGATGTGAGGAACTGTTGAAATTTAATACTGAGTTTAATAAAAGCTTCAGTGCTTAATTTTTGAGTGCACTTCAATTTATGTAAAAGCTTTGGCCATACATAACAAATAAGATCTCAATCATCATTTAAACCCCTTGGTGCTAAAGCTCCCAGAGTATATATCAAATGACACCCTCTCTCTGGAGAAAGTCTTTTACCCTGTCTGCTCTCCGCACTTTTATGGGTATATGATCAATTCCCATAAAACTTTAAGTTCTGGGGCTTCCACTATGACAAGTGACTCAGTGAAGTCCAATAGGTGTGTCCACTTTACCATTGGTAAAGGACCGTACATGTTCTTTTAACTATTATTTTAAAGGTCTAGTAGTCCTGCCAATATATGTAATGCTGGATATGTGCTCCAGACTGTATACACTGCACACTCTGTTCTACATATCATAAGGTACTGAACTTCATACCTGTGATTATTGGTAGGACTAATGAAAGCACAGCCAGAATCTGCATATGTACAAATGTTGGAATTGCCACAGTGGTGAAAACCGAGAAGTCTGGGCATGAAATTTGGAGAGGGGAGGTAGAGGACCCTTGGGCTCAAAGTGGCTTCGGACCACTACATCTTTGATGCTAGGATTTTTTCTATATACTACTCTAGGACAACGATCAACTGAATAACACAAATCTGGATCTGCTGAAAGCACTCCCCAGTGTTACTTGAAGATGTCTGCTACTAAGGGTGCTGTAGGACTGTAATCAACCACAAAATTAATCTGCATATGTGGGACATCTGGCATATGTTCTTTTGGTTTAAGTAAATGTGAGCAGTCCTTATGTTTTTCATAAGTGTAAGTGTCAGAGCAATTCCTGAGTAATCGTAGGATTTGACTATATGAAACAATTACTCACCTTAGTAATTATGTTTCTTCTAGTGGAGTCTTGCTGTATTCTGACTATTGCGGTTAGGTCCTGCCTTTCAACTGCCCCGGAGAACAAAGGGTTATGCTTTGCATAGAATGTTCATCATGAGCTCGGTTGAAGCCTCTGCCTGTTGTTATTCAAACTGCAACCATCAGATCTTTACGAGTAAAAACTCACTAGGTGTTCTGTGTGGAAAATGTAAAATTTTTAGTAGCCAACTGGCAAATATTTAATGTTTTTGGTTCTCAAAGGAAGACTCAAGTCAGGAAACTGGTGGAGGCAGAGACGGTGGAGGGGTTCAAGAGGGGGTGGGACAGGTACAGGGGAAGGGTTCTGGAAGCAAAATCCAATGCAGCGAGAATATCCGGAACTGGGAAGGGAGAAGCCAGAGAAGGTGAGGGGGGCAGCAAGGTCAGATCCCAGGGTGGGGGCTGACCAAATGAGCAGACGCGAAAGACCGTTAGGCCTATTCTGCTGGCATTTTAGTATGTTAGTAAAAACAAAACACATCCAAAAAAACAACATTCCACCCAAAGAAAAAAGAGGGTGTAAAATGGACACCCCTAGGGTGCCAACACTGCTCCTGCCCACCCACATCCCAAAAACTAGGTTCTGAGAGGGGAGGCGGTGGGGAGAGTCAGAATACAGCAAGACTCCACTAGAAGAAACATAATTACTAAGGTGAGTAATTTTTTCTTCAAACAACATGAAGTCTTGCTGTATTCTGACTATTGCAGACTACCAAGCAGTACCTCCATGGAGGGGGACAAACCTACTTTGGAAATAGGCTCTGAAGTACTGCTGTGCCAAACTGAGCATCACTCCTAGCCTGGATATCCAGAGAGTAATGCTTGGTGAAAGTATGGACTGTTTTCCAGGTGGCTGCTTGACAAATTTCTAAGAGAGGAATATCCCTGGCAGCAGCCAGGGAAGCAGCTGTACCTCTTGTGGAATGAGCCCTCAGGCCTGAGGGTGGAGTTCTACCCAGTTTTTCATAGCAGAATTGCATACAAGAAACAATCCACCTGGCAATAGATCTCTTAGTGGCAGGTTTGCCCTTACCAACTTCTCCATAAGTGAGGAACAACTGGAGGGATTCAAACCTGTGACCCTTGGTGCGCTCTATGTAGTAGCTAAGGGCTCTTTTAACATCCAAACTGTGTAGCCTCCTCTGTCCCGAGGAAGAATGATCAGTGAAGAAAACAGGGAGAGATATAGACTGGTTGAGGTGGAAATCTGAAATCACTTTAGGCAAAGAACTTTCTGTTAGTTCTAAGGACCACTTTATCGCTGTGAAAAGAGATGAAATCAGATTCCACTGACAGGGCTTGCAATTCACTGATACGTCTGGCAGAAGTAATGGCTACCAAAAACACAGTTTTCCAAGTTAAGTACTTAAGCTCTGCTGAGGACAAAGGCTCAAAATGGGGTTGCATCAGCTGAGCAATGCAAACATTAAGGTCCCAAGCAGGAGCAGGATCCCTAAAGGGGGGATTGGTGTGAAGCAATCCCTTGAAAACTTACAGAATACAGGATGGGATAACAGAGAGGAAGACTTGCCTACAGACAGGGAAAGCAGAAACAGCTGCCAAGTGTACCTTAAGGGTAGCTGGTCTGAGACCTAGGCCATTAAGATGGACCATATAATCCAGAACCGTAGGCAATTCAGCAGAGTCTGGAGAAATATTCTTCTTAGAACACCAAATGCTGAATCTTTCCATTTGGAGTTGTAAGTCTTTCTGGTGGAAGGCTTTCGAGAAGCCTTAAGGATATCCAGAACCCCTTAGGAAAGATGCAGATCTGCAAACTCTAACTCTTCAACAGCCAAGCCTTGAGATTGAGAGACTGAAGATTCAGGTACCAAATCCTCCCCTGAGAGGATGTTAACAGGTTGTAATTCCTGGGAAGAGACAGGGGAAGATGGATTGTTAGGTACATCAACAAGGGATACCATGGCTGTCTGGCCCAGTCTGGAGCAATCAGAATCACTTTGCATGGTTGAGACCTTATCTTGACTAACACTCTGAACAGGAGAGGGAAGGGGGGAAAAGCATACAGAAATTTCCCTTCCCAATTCAGAATCAGAGCATTCAGGGGGAATGAGCCAAAGACTGGGGATCTGCAACAAAAAAGAGGAAGTTGGTGATTGTCTGGAGCTGCAAAAAGATCTATCTCTGGAGTGCCCCATCTTGAGAAAATCACTTTCAACACCAGAGGATCTAAGGCCCATTCGTGATGGCCCTGATATATTCTGCTCAGTGCATCTGCTAGGACACTGTCCTTCCCTGGGAGGTGAACTGCTATCAGAGAGGTTTGCAGGGAATAGGCCAGGGACCACAACTTCATTGCTTCTGTGCACAAGGCCGTAGACAGAGTGCCTCCTTGCTTGCTGATGTACCACATGGTGGTGGTGTCTGTTCTGACCTGAACCACCTTGTTCTGTACAGATTTGGAAAAAGCTTGTAGTGCCAGAAACACTGCTCTGAGTTCCAGGAGATTGCTGTGAAGTAGAGATTCCTGAGGCGACCACAGTCCCTGGGTGGTAAGATCCCCCAAATGGGCTCCCCAGCCCAGCAGGGAAGCATCTGTGGTGAGGATCACTGATTGAGACTGAGTGACAAATGGAACCCCTTGTCTCAAATTGTCCTGATCCTGCCACCATTGCAAGGCTTGGATCAGGGTTCGAGTCACTGGAATTAATTTGGTAAGGGAATCCTTTCTTTGGGACCAAACAGCTCTTAAGTGGAACTGAATGTCCCTCATTTGGAATCTTGCACCCTGGACCACTGCTGTGGAAGCTGCCATGTGGCCCAGTAGCTGAAGGAAATGCCTTGCTGGTCGAGACACCTGAAGGCTGAATGAAGAGGCCAGTTCCATGAGGGTCCTTGCCCTTTCCAGGGGAAGGAAGGCTCTTGCTTTTACCGTATCCAGTTCTGCACCTATGAAGGTGAGGAGCTGCACTGGTTCGGGAACTGACTTTGGTAGGTTGAGAAGGAATCCTAAAGAAGTGAGCACCTGCTGGGTCACTTGCAGGTGTGACTTGACTTGGTCTGCAGACTGACCTACTATGAGCCAGTCGTCCAAGTATGGGAAAATGGAACTCTTTTATCTTCTTAGGAAGGCAACTACTACTGCCAGGCACTTTGTGAAAACCCTTGGGGCTGATGTTAGGCCAAAGGGCATTGCTCTGAACTGATAGTGGCCTGAGGGCAACTCGAACCTGAGGTACTTTCTGTGGGAGCAGCTGATAGGAATGTGAAAGTAGGCACCTTTGAGGTCCAGGGAGGCTAGCCAGTCCCCTGGCCTTAGAAAGGGAAGGATAATTCCCAGAGTTACCATTTTGAACTTTGGCTTTAAAAGATGTTTGTTCAGATATCTTAGGTCCAGGATGGGTCACCACTCTCCTGTCTTTTTGGGGGTTAGAAAGTACCTGGAGTACAATCCTTTGCCCCAGTGTAGGGTGGGAACTCTCTCTATAGCTTTGAGAGCTAGCAGAGAAGAAACCTCTGCCTCTAGGGCAAGGGTCTCTGAGAGATTTGCAGGTGGAAAAGATCTGGCTCTCATCTTGGGAAATTTTTTGAAGCCGAGAACCAGTCCCTGGCTTACTACTTCCAGGACCCACTTGTCTGATGTAAGAGACATCCAGTCCTGGACAAAGTAAGCCAGCCTGCCCCCCTACTGGTATAGGAGAATTGACCCGGGCAGACCCATCAGGGTGTCTGCTTGGCAGGGGCTTTAGGCTGAGGGGTGGATGCAGGCCTGCTCATCCCCCTTCTGCCTCACCCTCTAAAGAACCCTCTCTGCGAAAAAGAAGAAGAAGAGGCCTGAGCTTGGTAAAAAGGCCTTTGGAAAGGCCTGCCCCTATCCCTGGACTGCTGCCTTTGAGGAGCTGCTTGTCTTTCTTTGGCCTGAGCACTCCAGTAAGTGGTCCTGAATTCGTCCATTTTCTTCATGTAATTCTCTGTCTGCTCCCCCAAACAGAGAATTACCACCTACAGGAAAATCCATGGCCTTAGTCTGGGTATCCTGTGAAAGTCTAGTACATCTGAGCCAAGCCTTTCTCTGAAGAGCCACAGATGTAGCCATGACTCTTGGTGATACGTCATTGGAGTCTACAGCAGCATGAAACTATACTTTCGATGCCTCAATCCCATCTGCAGCCAACTGCTCTAGCTCCTTGGCAAGCTGAGTAGGAGCCTGTTTAGCCAGTGCCAGTACAGTGTCCCACCTGGACTTCTGGTACCTGGCTGCATAGGCCATATAATTAGCCTGCCTGAGTCCCAAAGAAGCTGCCATGTACTCCATGTACTGCTTCTTTGCCATGGCATCAATCTTCCTGGAGTCCTTGTCTGGGGGGTGTGATGCCAAGGGAATGTTTGCCTTATCACAGGCAGCAGCCTGTACAACCCCAACATGGCTGCATTGCTGAAAAAGGAACTCCATGTCTGAGCCTGAGAGAGTGTACCTCTTGTCCATTCTTCTCTCCGCAGGAGGTATAGAATTGGGAGACTTAAGAATTTTTTGTGTCTGTTTCCAAAAAGATTTGTGGAGGGGAATAGACAGTCTCCTGGACTCTGGGATATCCATCATCTCAACATAATCAGGCTCTTCCTGATCCTCTACTGCCTCCTCCACAGGAAGCTGGAGGGTATCAGCCACCTTTCTGTAGAACATGTAGTGTGAAGGGGACTCAGAAAGCCTAGGAGGAGAAACACCTGAAGGTCTGTCTGGGGAGATGTCCGGTCAATAGGCACATCCAGACTTTCACCATCACCATAATCATCCTCATACTTTCCCTCCTCCTCAAACTCCGGCTCATAAAATTCTTCCAAGGTATAATCCGGAACCGGGGGAACCGACCGAACCGAGCCCCTGCCAGATGGTGCCGGTTCGGTCGGAACCGATTGAAGCGATTCCATAATCCTAATCGCTTTGGCTATCTCATCGGCGGTCGAAGTATGAGATTCTGGATCCGAACCGGTCGATTAGTCTTTTCTTTTTGCCTGAACCGATTCCTCAGAATTGGCTCTCCTTTTGCCCGAAGAAGTATCGCCCTGGTCAGAGGGCACTCCTTCTGGTTCAGTCGGAACCAAACCGGGCTGGCCATCCGGGTCAGTGAACTTCTCGGCCTCCCTTTCCCTCAGTCTACCTAATCTCTTTTCCAGGGTAGATTTGGGAAAATTCTTGCAAATTTGGCAGTCTGAATCGAGGTGGTCAAACCCTAGACAATAAACACTGGTGGTGTGGGGATCAGCCTTAGCAAAGACCTCCCCACACACACTGCAGTGCTGAAACCCAGTGGGCCCAGTTTTTTTCTTGGGTTTCTCAGACATGGCCAACCTAACCAAACTTACCCTTTTTTCGGCAATCCGCCAGGCAAGACTCCCCTATTGGTTCCTGACCGTTTTTTTTTAGAACCGATACGGACCGGTAACCACACACTAAAGTAAAGTACAAGTTTTACCTCAAAATGATCAGTTCAGCCGAACCGATCCACAGTTTACAAGTTCCACACAGAAAACAGAAAAAAAACCTATCTAGTACTCACGGTACCACAGACAGAGACTTGAACTGATTATGCGGAAACAACAATTCGGAAGAAACCGACCAAAAACCAACACTTCAACCAACTTTTGAAGCAAGCAGCAGAAGAAATCTCCGGAGCGACTGTTCAGTGAGGTGGAGTAAAGAATCTGACGGTTGCAGTTCGAATAACAACAGGCAGAGGCTTCAACCAAGCTCGTGATGAACATTCTATGCAAAGCATAGAAAAGTTAACCCTTTTTTCTCCGGGGCAGTTGAAAGGCAGGACCTAACTGCAATAGTCAGAATACAGCAAGACTTCATGTTGTTTGAAAGGATACTTCTAACCTGATCCTGGGGGTGAAAGCTTTCTGCTCTTAAAAGTTTGTTGTCCGAGGTTTGTTTCCTATAGTTCTCTTTTCAAACTATTTGGCCCGGTATGCCCATCAAAGTCAGATCCAGCAAATTTATACTGGCAGAATTCCAACTGTCAGGGAACTCAAGATTCCATTCATTTTGATTAATCTGCTGTACAAAGGATGCAGCCTCCTGCTCTGTATCTGCCCATACTACTAATAAGTTGTCGATAAAATGACCCCATTACACAATTTTTTAAATGTATTGGTTCAACATAGGGTCAAGGAAGGACCCCTGCTCCCACCAACCCATAAAAAGGTACATGTAAAATGGTGCCACCAATGACCCCACAGCTGTGCTACATACCTGCAATGTTTGTACATATGTAAATTCTGGCTGTACTTTCATTAGTCCTACCAATAATCATAAGTATGAAATTCAGTACCTTATTACATGTAGAACAGAGTATGTAGTATATGTAATCTGGTGCATGTCTCCAACACTATATTTATTTATTTATTTGGATTTTGGTAACCGGGTAAACCCACTGAGACCGGAAGTCCCTTTTTCAGGGGCGACCTGGAATTAGTTACATAAAGAGACATTTATAGGCAATATTTACAGCAATTACATATTACACACATATACATTGTGACAGCATACAGGGATAGGACAATCAGGCAATATTTACAGCAATTACCTATTATACTCATATACATTGCGACAGCATACAGGGATAGGACAATCGGGCTCACAGTTTGACTTCAGTCATGATTTACAGCTATCACATTAGTTTCATGGACAAACATCAGTAAAACAGCATCCAGTAGTAGACATCGGGGTCACATTCAGACACCTGGTATCTGCCAGTTAGAAGTGTAGTTAGTCAGCACAGAGGATTAACGTCTTAGGCTCGTTTGAAAAGAGACAGGATAGAGGGAGGTTCAGAGCAGTTCAGCAGGCATGAGACCTAGGCTTGGGAGCCAACGGTTGCAGCCACAAAGACTAAGATTGAGTAGATAAAGTTTGAGTCCAGCCTTGAACTGGTTGAGGGTGGGAGAGTTAGTCAAACTAGCTGGAAGGGAGTTCCATAGGTGGGAGGCAGCAAATTTGAAAGAGCGCTTGCCTTGGTTGGAGCGCATCCGAGGGATGTCCAGTAAGTGTTTCGCGGATGATTGCAGTGTTCTGGTTTGTTCCTTAGGGGCGAGTAGTCCTCTAAGATGGGGAGGGAGACCTAGTGTAGAGAACTTGAAGGTAAGACAAGCGACGGGGTATGCGAGTTTGTGTCGCAGAGTGGGCCAATTAAGTTCCCTAAGTGCCTCGCAGTGATGCCTCCTAGGAGAGGAGCTTGTGTCGAACCGTGCCACTCTATCATAGAGTATGGAAAGTTTGTTGTATTCTGACTCTCGAAGGCATTGCAGTAGTGGAGCACCATATAGAATGGTGGGGAGAAGATTGCAGCTGGCAATTGTCCGTCGTGCAGCCAGGGATAAGGAGTCCCCCAGCCTGTAGAGGAGACCAAGGTTTTATATATTGGCAGGACAACTAGACCTAGAAAAGTATGAATGGGAAAGACATAAGGGAAGTAGAATCGAAACACGAGGTAAAAAAGAACTGTATTACTGAGACAGGAGAATTAGCAAATAATATAAAGGATAGAGGAATTGTTGAATCAAGAGGAGCAGAAGCTGCATGTGTACAAACTTCTGGTATTTTATCAGATAATAATGAAACTGGAGTAAAAGGGATTCTTGTTCTGGGGGATTCCATTATAAGGGGAATTCAATGGGGAAAGTTAGGGGATGGAAATAGAAATATTAATATTGAGTGTATGCCAGGTATGACAGCTGTTAAAGCCTCAAAAGTAGTTTATTCCTTAACCCGGAAGTATAGAGAGACCACTCACATAATGGTACATCTGAGTACAAATGATGTATCAAACAGTAGTGTTCTGGAAATGCAAGCCAGATTTCAAGAATTAGCAAGAGTTTAAAGGATGCACCAGAAATATCTTTTTTTTTTTTTCAAAAGTTCTGCCATTGCCAAGGGATAGTATGGAAAAGAAGGAGAAAATTGTGGAATTCAATATTTGGTTAAGGTGGTGGTGATGTGAACAAGGTTTTGGTACTGTGGGGGACTGGGGCAGACTATGGGATAATGCAGAACTGTATGCCAATGATGGATTACACTGAAGTAGGAAGGGCACAATGGTATTAAGTAATAAGTTAGATAAATATGTAAGGGAAGAGTTAAATTTAAACTAGTCAGTGGGGGAGCACAATGGAATAGCCCAGTTAGTGTTCCCCCAAACATGAATATGAATGAGGGTAGGAAATTACAGACTAGTAGGGGTGAAAACGACATAAGATGGAGAGGGATGTATGGAATGCAAGGAATCTTGCAAATAAGATGGTAGGTCTGGAATCTATGATGGTAGATGAGTGCCCTGATATTGTGGCAATATCAGAGGCCTGGTGGTCTAAAAATAATTTATGGGAGGTAAATGTACCAGGTTATAGGTTATTCAGGAAGGACAGAGTGGGTAAGAAAGGAGGTGGGTGCTTTATATGTAAGGGAAAGCATTAAAGTTAATGAAGAACACATTCATGCGGGGGAGGTAGAATTTATGTGTATTGCACTAGAAAAAAAGCCAGGGAAGATAGTAAGAATAGGAGTGATATACAGACCGACAAATCAGATAATGGAAGTAGACATGCAAATGATGCAGGCGATTGATAATTAAAAAAATTTTTTTGATTCTTTGTTAACTAGGTAAAACTCACTAGGTACAACTGCCTGTTTTCGGTGGTGACCCAGGAGCTTTAGGCTGGTTAAGTGACTTGCTCAGAGTCACACAGTATGCAAATGGAGGTTGGGGGAAATCAAACCTAGGTCTGCTGAACAAAGATTAGTATAAAAACGGGAGGTTATGCTATTAGGAGATCTAAATATGCCAGACATAGATTGGGAAATTCCTAAGGCAATGACTGCAAGGAGCAGGGAGGTTTTAGAGGCACTAAAAGGTTCATTCCTACAGCAGATGATGAAAGAGCCTACAAAGGGGGGAGAATATACTTGATTTAGTACTTACAAACGGGGATAGTGTGGAGGACGTGGTAGTGGGTGATTGCTTGGGAACAAGTGATCATAATGTAGTAGGTTTTAAGATTCAAACAGGGAGCATAACAAATGAAAAAATTACTCACCTTAGTAATTGTGTTTCTTCTAATGGAGTCTTGCTGTATTCAGACAATTGCAGTTAGCTCTAGCCTTTGAACTGCTCCGGAGAGTACAGGGTTAAATTTCTATGCAGGGTATAGAACGTTGAGCTCGAGCTCAAGTGAAGACTCTGTCTGCAGTACTTTGAATCCAAACCATCAGATTCTTATGAGCTAAAAACTTACTGAACTATCAGAATGTGGAAACTGTAAAATTTCTACTAGCCAACTGGCAACTAACGGTCTAGGTTCCCAAAGGAAGACTCAAGTCAGGAAACCCAAAAACCAAACAAAAACCAGGCAATAAAGCATAACAAATTCTTAATAACCGTGCTGAAGACACCCCTGGGGATGCAACACTGCACCTGCCCACCCACTTCCCAAAAACAGGTTCTGAGAGGGGAGGCAGGGAGGGAGGTCAGAATACAGCAAGACGCCATTAGAAGAAACACAATTACTAAGGTGATTAATTATTTCTTCAAACAACATGAAGTTCTGCTTTATTCTGACAATTGCAGACTACCAAGCAGTACCTCCAAGAGGAGGGAATGAACCTACTTTGGGAATAGGCTCTGAAGCACTGCTGCGCCAAATCTAGCATCACTCCGAGCCTGGAGATCCCGGGAGTAATGCTTGGTGAAGGTATGAACTGTTTTCCAGGTGGCTGCTTGGCAAATTTCTAACAAGGGAATATCCCTGGCCGCAGCCAGAGATGCAGCTGTACCTCTAGTGGAATGAGCCCTCAGGCCTGAGGGAGGAATTTTTCCCAGTTTCTCATAACAGAATTGGATACAGGACACAATCCACCTGGCAACAGTTCTCTTGGTGGCAGGTTTGCACTCACCTACTTCCCCATAAATGAGGAACAACTGGAGGGAGTCAAACCTGTGACCCTTTGTACGTTCTATGTAGTAACTAAGGGCTCTTTTAACATCTAAACTGTGTAACCTTCACTCTCCTGAGGAAGCATGATCAGTGAAGAACACAGGAAGAGATATGGATTGGTTCAACTGGAAATCAGAAACCACTTTGGGTAGGAACCTCCTATTGGTTCTAAGGACCACCTTGTCCCTATGGAATGAGATGAAGTCCGATTCAACTGACAGAGCTTTCAATTCACTGATACATCTGGCAAAGGTAACAGCAACCAAAAACACAGTTTTCCAAGTCAAGTACTTGAGCTCTGCTGAGGACATAGGCTCAAAAGGGGGTTGCATAAGCTGAGCAATGCAGACATTCAAATCCCAGGCAGGAGCAGGATCCCTAAAAGAAGGATTGGTATGAAGCAATCCTTTGAAAAATTTACAGAATACAGGATGAGAAGACAGAGAGGAAGGCTTTCCCACTGACAGAAAAAGCAAAAACAGCTGACAAATGTACCTTGAGAGTAGCTGGTCTGAGGCCTAGACCATTAAGATGAACCATATAATCCAGAACTGTAGACAATTCAGCAGTGTCTGGGGAAATAAACTTCTTGGAACACCAAATGCTGAATCTTTTCCATTTGGAGTTGTAAGTTTTTCTGGTGGCATGCTTTCAAGAGGCTTTGAGAATGTCCAGAGCCCCTTGGGACAGATGCAAATCTGCATATTCTAACTCTTCAAGAGCCATGCCTTGAGATTGAGGGACCAAAGATCGGGGTACCAAATCCTCTCCTGAGATGAGGTTAACAGATTGCACTTCCTGGGGACAGACAGGGGAAGATGGACTGCTAGGGACAGTAGCAGGGGATACCATGGCTGCCTGGCCCAGTCTGGAGCAATCAGAATTAGTTTGCAGGATTGTGACCTCATTTTGACCAGAACTTTGAACAACAGAGGAAAAGGAGGGAAGGCATAGAGGAAGTTCCCTTCCCAGTTCAGAACCAGAGCATCCAGAGGTACTGAGCCCAGTACTGGAGGTCTGCAACAAAACAGAAGAAGTTGGTGACTGTCCGGGGCTGCAAAGAGATCTATCTTTGGAGTGCCCCACCTGGAAAAAAATCACTTCTAGCACCAGGGGATCCACAGACCATTCGTGATGGCCCTGGGAGATTCTGTTCAGTGCTTTCTGCTATCACATTGGTGGACTGCAACTAAGGATGTCTGCAGAGAGTAAGCCAGAGACCATAGTTTCATGGCTTCCGTGCACAAGGCCGTGGACAGAGTGCCTCCCTGCTTGTTGATGTACCACATGGTGGTGGTGTTGTCTGTCCTGACCTGTACCACCTTGTTCTGCACTGACTGAGAGAAGGTTTGCAGAGCCAGGAACACTGCCCTGAGCTCCAAAAGACTGATATGCAGGAGGGACTCTTGGATGGGACCAGTGTCCCTGGGCTGTGAGAGCCCCGAGATGGGCTCCCCACCCCAACAGAGAAGCATCTGTGGTAAGGACCACAGAGTGGGGCTGACTGACGAAAGGAACCCCTTGCCTGAGACTGTCCTGATCCTGCCACCATTGAAGTGCCTGGATCAGAGTCTGAGTCACTGGAACTAGTTTGGTAAGAGGATCCTTCTTTTGGGACCAGAAGGACTTAGATGGAACTGAATGTCCCTCATTTGAAACCTGGCTCCTTGGACCACTGCTGTAGAAGCTGCCATGTGACCCAGAAGCTGAAGAAAATGCCTTGCTGTCGAGAGACCAGAAGGCGGAAAGAGAAGGCAAGCTCTGAAATGGCTGTAACCCTCTGCATGGGAAGAAAAGCTCTTGCCTTGACTGTATCCAGCTCTGTTCCTATAAAAGTGAGACGCTGTACAGGTACGAGAACTGACTTGGAAAGGTTGAAAAGAAACCCCAAGGAAGTGAGCACTTGCTGGGTCACTTGGAGGTCGGACTTGACTTGGTCTGGGGACTGTCCCACAATGAGCCAGTCGTCCAGATATGGAAACACTGCAATCTTCTTCCTTCTTAAAAAGGCCACCACTACTGCCAGGCACTTTGTGAATGCCCTTGGAGCCGATGTTAGGCCAAAGGGCACTGCTCTGAACTGATAATGGCCTGAAGGCAATTCGAACCTGAGGTACTTTCTGTGGGAGCACCTGATGGGAATCTGAAAATAGGCATCCTTGAGGTCCAGGGAGGCTAGCCAGTCCCCTGGCCTTAGAGAGGGAAGAATTATTCCCATAGCCACCATTTTGAACTTTGGTTTTAACAGACGCTTGTTCAGATATCTTAAATCCAGGATGGGTTGCCACTCCTCTGTCCCGTCTTTTTTGGGGGGTAAGGAAGTACCTGGAGTACAGACCTTTGCCCCTGTGTAGGTAAGGCACCCTCTCTATGGCCCTTAGAGCCAACATAGATGAAACTTCTGCTTGCAAGGCAAGGAATTCGGAGGTGCTTGCAGGTGGAAAAGATCTGGGCCTCAGCTTTGGAAATCTTTTGAAGCTGAGTACCAGTCCCTGGCTTACCACTTCCAGGACCCATCTGTCTGAAGTAACAGACTTCCAGTCTTAGATGAAGTAAGCCAGCCTGCCTCCTACTGGTATGAGGGAGTCGACCCGGGCTGACACCTCAGGGTGTCTGCTTGGCAGGAGCCTTAGACTGAGGGGTGGATGCAGCCCTGCTCATTCCCCTTCTGCCTCTCCCTCTAAAGAACCCCCTCTGGGAAAAGGGAGAAGAGGCCTGTGCTTGGTAGAAAGGCCTGTGAAAAAGCCTGCCCCTGCCCCGGCTTGCTGCCTTTGAGGAGTTGCCT
The DNA here is from genome assembly GCA_016271365.2 of Neoceratodus forsteri. Lineage (NCBI taxonomy): Eukaryota > Metazoa > Chordata > Ceratodontiformes > Ceratodontidae > Neoceratodus > Neoceratodus forsteri. The sequence continues at coordinate 719,312,911 of CM057450.1, forward strand.
GCCTTTCCTTGGATTGTGCACTCCTGTAAGTGGTCCTGTATTCATCCATTTTCTTCATGTAATTCTCTGTCTGCTCCCCAAACAAATTATTACCCACCACAGGGAAATCCATGGCCTTAGCCTGGGTGTCCTGTGAAAGGCTAGTACATCTGAGCCAAGCCATTCTCCGAAGAGCAACAGATGTAGCCGTGACTTTTGATAACACATCACTGGAGTCCACAGCAGCATGAAACTGAACCTTGGATGCCTCGATCCCATCAGCAGCCACCCCCTCCAGCTCCTTGGTCAGCTGGGGGGAAGCCTGCTTAGCCAGTGCCAGTACAGTGTCCCATCTGGACTTCTGGTACCTGGCTGTATAGGCCATATAATTAGCTTGCCTGAGTCCCAAAGAGGATGCCATGTACTGTTTCTTTGCCATGGCATCCAACTTCCTGGAGTCTTTATCTGGGGGGTGTGAAACCAAGGGAATGCCTGCCCTGTCACAGGATGCAGCCTGCAATACCCCAATATGGCTGCATTGCTGGTAAAGAAAAGTACAGTTACATAAGAACTTACCGTAACAGTAGATCTTCGAGAGAGGTGCTTGCAGTAGGTAATTACATACAGGACTGACGTCGGCAGGCGGCAGGACCCCACGGAAAAATTTCTAGCTAGCAGTCCCTGGCGTAGGACCGCCTCATTATCAGGTGGACCGCGCCAGACGACGCCGGTATAAAGGGGCGTGTCCTGACTCCCGCCTTCCAGTTCTTTTCTCTCGCCACAGGCCCAGAAGGCCCGGACGAGAGAAGCGGATGTTTCCATTCCTGGAAAAGGAGCTGAAAAAGCCTAGGGGATGGAGTGCGGAAGAGTTTCTACTGCAAGAGCCTCCTCAAGATCTACTGTTATGGTAAGTTCTTACGTAACTGTACTATCTTACTTCAAGAGGGCTCTTGCAGTAGGTAATTACATATAGGACAGAATCCCAAGCAGTCTGGAACAAATGAAAGGCACCGGGAGGAAGAACTACTCCAAGAAGTAGCAAAAACCTTGCAGACCTCAAGACAGGAGGCCTTGCAAGACCGCTAAGCCGAAGCCTGCTCTACGGTGAGAGGCAATGTCCAAACTGTAATGTTTCGCAAAGGTATGGACGGAAGTCCAAGTGGCGGCAGCACAGATGTCCGCTGCAGACTCATTCTTGAAACAAGCCACAGAGGCTGCTACTCCACGAGTGGAGTGACCTCTGACTTGACCCGGTAGGGTCTTGTTGTACTTGTCATAACAGAAAGTGATGCAATGAGCCAACCACTTTGACAGGCACTGCTCGGAGACAGCATTGCCTTCCCTTTTGTGAGCAAAAGAGACGAACAACTGATCAGTCTTTCTGAAATCCTTGCCCATCGGTGTAGTATCTCAGAATCCTGTGGACGCCCATGGTATGGAGCAAGTATTCTCCTGGTTGGAGTACTGCGTGAAAAGGCAGGTAACTCAATAGACTGATTTAAGGTAGACCCCGCTACCACTTTCGGAAGAAACTTAGGGTTCGCGGCGAAGAGCTACTCGTTCTTTGTGAAAAATCAGATAGGGGACTTTGCACATAAGGGCCTGGAGCTCGGAAATTCTGCGAGCAGAAGTAATGGCCACCAAGAAGAACATCTTACACGATAAAAACTTTAAGTCTGCAGAAGCCGCAGGCTCAAAAGGAGGAAGGGTAAGTTTCTCGAGAACAAAGTTCAAATCCCAAGGGGGAGCAGGAGTCCGAACAGGGGACCTGAGATGAAGGACCCCTCTGAGAAAGGTCTTGGATACCCCTAATTGGGCAAAGGCTTTATCAGCAAAAGGAACATGGTAGGCTGAAATAGCAGCCATGTGAACCTTCAAAGAGGAGTGACTGAGACCCAGGTCGAAAAGATGACACAAATAATCGAGCAGAACGGCCACAGGACAGAAGAAAGGCTCCACGTTCCTGGAGGCAGCCCAAATGGAAAATCGCTTCCATTTCATAGCGTAGGTGGACCTAGTGGAGGGTTTTCTAGCCTCCACCAGAATCTCGGCCACCTCAGGAGAGACGCCAAAACGAGACTGGGCTAGGTCTGCAAGAGCCATGCATGAAGTTGGAGAGACTTGAGTCCTGGATGGACCAGGGTCCCCTGATCCTGGGTCAGCAATCCTCGAGATAAAGGAAGAGGAAGAGGAGGAACCTCTGAGTATTGTTGTAGAAGAGAGAACCAGATTTGCCCGGGCCAGAAAGGAGCGATCAGAATCATTCTCACTCCTTCCAATGCAAGTTTCTGCAGTACACTAGGGACCAGAGGAATTGGGGGAAAAGCATAGATGAATCTGTCCTTCAGCTTAGAGACAGAGCATCGCTCCAGAAAGCGCCTTGCTCTGAAGCGAGCGAGCAAAAGGTGGGAAGTTTTGCGTTTTGGGAAGAGGCGAACAGGTCTACCTGAGGAGTCCCCCAAAGCTGGAAGATGCCGTTTAGAACCTTTTGGTCCAGTTCCCACTCCTGTGGCAGAGCTGAGGAACGACTTAACTTGTCTGCCAGGATATTGTCGACTCCTGGAACATGGATTGCAGTGAGGTGAAGGTTGTGAAGTGTTGTCCATTCCCAAACCCTCATTGCTTCCCTGCACAGCGGGTAGGATCGAGTCCCTCCCTGCTTGTTGATGTACCACACCACGCACATGTTGTCCGTTTGGACAGCTAGGTGACCGGGAAGAATGTATTGGTGAAGGGCCTGGAGAGCATACAGAACTGCTCGTAGCACGAGCACATTGATGTGGAGAGCTAATTCCAATCTGGACCATAAACCCTGGGTTCAGTGAGGACCCAGATGGGCTCCCCAACCTTTGCCTGATGCGTCCGTGGTCAGAGTCTGGGAGGGGGGAGGATGAAAGAAGAGGACCCCCCGGAACAGGTTCTCTCGAACCATCCACCATTGCAAGTCTCTTGACATCAGCGAGGAGATCAGCACCAGATGATCTAGGTCATCTACAAGTTGATCCCACTGAGAGCGGAGAGTCCACTGAGAGATCCTCATGTGGAGTCGCGCGCGCGGAACCGTCGGGATGGCGGCCGCCATAAGCCCCAAAAGATGGAGCACCGACCTCGCCGGAACCTTCCTGCGTTCCAAAAGTAGGGAAATCTGTGACTGAAGGGAGGCCCCCCCTGTCCGAAGGCAAGAAGGCCTTGCACACTGTCGTATCGAGGATTGCCCCGATGAATTCAAGTCTCTGGGAGGGGTCCAGATGAGACTTGGAATGGTTGATGGTGATACCCAGACAAGTGAAAACCTGCTGGGTGAGGGAGAGAAAATGCAGGAGTTCCTCCCTGCACGAGGCCGCCAGGAGCCAGTCATCCAGGTAGGGAAACACCTGAACTCCCAAAGTATGCAGGTGGGCCGCTACCACCGCCAGGCATTTGGTAAAAACCCAGGGAGCTGAGGAAAGACCAAAAGGGAGTGCCTGGAATTGGTAATGGTCCCCTTGGAAAGCAAACCGGAGGTACTTTCGGTGCGAGGGACGAATGGGGATGTGCAGGTAAGCATCCTGCATATCCAGTGCACAAAGCCATTGGTCCAGCCAAGAAGGGCAGAAGGGTTTGAAGTGAGTATCCTGAACTTTTGTATTCTACATAGAAGTTCAGGGAGATGAGATCGAGAATGGGTCTGAGATCTCCCGTCTTCTTTGGTACAAGGAAGAAATGGGAATAGTAGCCCGTCCCGTGAAGGTGAGGAGGGATGGGTTCTATGGCCTGCTTCGCGAGGAGAGCAGATATTTCTTCCCTGACCAAAGGAAGATGGTCCCTTGAGTAAGAGGACTTCAGAGGGGGGTGGCGTGGAGGTTTCTGTAGAAACTCTATGGAGTACTCCTCTGCGATGATCTGAAGCACCCATGAATTCGATGTTATCCTCTCCCAACCCGGAAGGTGGAGGGAGAACCTCCCTCCTACCAGTTCCTCCAGGGAGTCCGGAGGCGGTGGGAGAGGGAAGGAGTCAGGTGGTGTGGGGCAGCACCGCAGCTGGGGCACCCGCTGCTTTTTTGGGCGGGCGGGCCTGGCAGCTGTGGGGGGCCCGGGCGTGTGGCCCGCCTTCCTTGGGGTTTCGCTGAGGCCGGTTGCGCTCATAAAGGATGGCGCCATGGGGATGGGACAGTACATGGAATCCACAGATTTAAGGGCCGCCCCTTTCCTGTAAGTCGGTGATGATGTCCTTGACATCACCACCGGAAAGCACCCAACCCTGAAAGGTGCTTCCTGAATCGCTGACTGCACCTCCGGGACCAAACCTGACACTCAGAGCCAGGCGTGACGCCGAAGACTTACGGCGAACGTGGAGCTCTGCCCTGCAGTGTCCACTGCATCATAGGTCGTCCTCAGAATGTGACGACTGGCCGAACGAGCAGAACGGACAAGGTCAGCTAACTCCTGCTTGACTTGGGAGTCAGGCAAGGAGTCAATCTTAGATTCCGCCTGGGTAAGGACAGCCTTCTGGTAATCCCCCATATGTGCTACATAATTTAGGGCCCTGATCCCCAGTGTGGAAGAAGTGTAGATCTTCCTTCCATACTGATCCAGAAGGTGAGATTCCTTATCCAGAGGAGACGAGCTCAGATGTTTAGGGTGTGCTGACCGGCCGTGAGCGGCGCTACTCACAACTGAGTCTGCACGGGGGTGAGAATCTAAAAAGTCTACACTTTCCGGAGCCTGGTATAGCCTGTTGGACTTCCGAGGATGCGGGGCTAAAGCCGACGGTTGTTTCCAAATAGTGGAAACAAGGTGGGCATGAGGCTCGATCCAGGGTGGCACTAGAGTAGGGGCCGTAAGGGGCGAATCCAGATGTTCGGCGAGTATAACCCACTGAGGATCTGGCTCTAAGGAATGCCACTGATGTACTTCCTGGATCTTCTTGAGCAATTCCGTGAAGGACGGATCCTCCAGAGGAGACTTCGGAGGAGTCCTCGGCCGGGGCTTGGACGGAGAGCGAGGCTCGTCATCTTTCTCGGAGCATCCGTCGGAGGAATCTGAGGAGTCCAAGAGAGAAGAAGAAGAAGAATTGGAAGCAGAGTAAGACTCCCTGACTCGTCTAGGGGAATCCTGACGCTGTGTCCTGCCCTCTCTGGATCCAGAGGGAAGAGCTCTGGAACCGGAGGCAGAGAGGGAGTGTGCTGCCTGGGGCGACGGGGCCGGAGGTGGTACTGCGGCAGAAGGTGGCTCTCGATTTCTTGGTGAGCTGAGCCTTGGCCTCAGCCCACCAGGAGGCCAGAGTCTCTGAAGATCCACCGCGCCTAGGGGCGGTGGAGAGAGAGGGGATAGTTATACGGATTATATCCGTAAGGCGAGTATCCGTAACCGGCTGCGGGAATACTGGAGCCAGGTATTGCGGCGTCGGTGGAGCCGGCGTCGGGTACTGCGGCGCAGGATACTGCGGACAAGGGTAAGCCGGCGTCGGATACGACGGCAGATACCCAGGTACCGGAGGAGCTGCCAGTGCAGACGGCCCAGTAGGGAGCCGCACGGCCGGATCAACAGTGATAGGCCCGTGGGGGGGAGGGCCCGATGGAAGAGGAATATCTCCCGCCGGCGTCAGAGGGGCCGGCGTCGGAACCGGCATCGGCGGGGCCAGCGTCCAGGGGGCCGGCATCATATCTGGTTCTGTGGGAGGAAGGTCTGATGGCAGAAAGGCATCCCGAGCATCGGCCGGGGACGGAGGAGAAAAGTCCCCGGGGTCAGGCAGGGGGGACCTGGGACGACAGACAATGGAGGGTCTGTCGTAGGCTCCGACACCTGTCGCCCGTCAGAGGAGCCGACGTGCGACTTAGGGGATGAATCCCGGCGGATGCCAGAGGAGCCCTGCGTCCAACTTAAGGGGTCCCTCATCAGAGGCGGGCCGAGGGTGGGAAGCGGCCCAGTCCGAGGGGGACACTGCCGTGCGCCGCCCCGAAGGGTCAGGCATCTTAGCGGACTTCTCCCGGCGGACGTCGGAGGAGCCAACGTCTGGCTTATGGGAGGCGCCCGCACCAGTAGGCCGCAAGCCTGCAGCAGTACTGGGGGCAGAGGCCTCCTTTTGCCTGGAAGCGCCTAAAGGGCCCGAGCGCGAGCCCGATGGGCGGGCCGACGCCTCCTCCAAAGCCTTGGAGGCTGCCGTCGGGCAATCCCCTGGAGGGGACGTTACCTGAGCCGCGGCTCCGGCCGGAGTCGCAGAGGAGGAGGCCTTCTCCCGGTGTCTTTCTTTGTCCCACTTCTTGTGTCCTTCTGGGGAGGTCGACGCCTGCCTAAGCTTCTTCAACTCCTTTTCCATTGCCGACATCTTCTTTTTAAGGAGATGGGCTTCTAAGGACTGCTGGCGTCGTCTGTGGGTGGCCACGTTGAAATGCAGGCAATGCGGGCACTTTTTGACCGCGTGGTCGGGGCCTAAACAAAAAAGGCAGAGGGAGTGACCGTCCTTGTGAGGCAGTTGGGCGCCGCACAAGTCGCACTTATTTTTTGAAGGGGACGACATAAACCGACGTCCACCGACGAAGTAACAGGGCTGAGCTACGAACTTTACCACGGGAAAGAACTGGAAGGCGGGCGTCCGGGACCACCCCTTTATACCAACGTCGTCTGATGCTGGTCACCTGACGTGGGGGCGGTCCCTCGCCAGGGACTGCTAGCTAGAAATTTTTCCGTGGGGTCCTGCTGCCTGCCAATGTCAGTCCTATATGTAATTACCTACTGCAAGAGCCCTCTCAAAGTAAGATCTCTGTATCTGAGCCTGACACAGTATACCTCTTATCCATTCTTCTGTCCACAGGAGGTAGAGAGTTAGGAGACTTTAGAATGTTTTGAGTCTGCTTCCCAAAAGACTTATGAAGGGGAACAGACAGTCTCTTAGACTCTGGGATATCCATCATTTCAACGAAATCAGGCTCTTCTTGATCCTGCACAGCCTCCTCCATAGGAAGCTGGAGGGGTTTCTGCCACTTTCCTGTAAAACAGAAAGTGGGAAGGGGACTCAGAGAGCCTAGGAGGGGAAACACCAGAAGGTCTGTCTGGGGAGATGTCCGGTTCTATAGGCACATCCAGACTTTCTAAGCACTTGTCATCATAATCCTCACATTGTTCACAGTCCCGCTCCTCAAAATCTGGTTCATAAAAATCTTCAGCGGCATAATCCTGAACCGGAGGAACCGACTGAACCGAACCCCTACCAACCGGGACTGGATCGGTTGGAACCGGACGAAGCGATTCCACAATCCGAATCACTTGGGCAATTTCTTCCGCGGTCAGAACATGAAGTTCTGGATCTGAATCGGCAGATTTTTCCTTTCTTTTCCTTTTTGTAGGAACTGACCCCTCAGGATCAGCTCTCCTCTTGCCCGAAGAAGTATCGCCCTGGTCAGAGGGCACTCCTTCTGGTTCAGTGGTAACCAAACCGGGCAGACTTTCCGGGTTAGCGGATTTCTTGGCCTCCTTCTCCCTAAGTCTACCTAATCTCTTATCCAGGGTAGACTTGGGAAAATTCTTACATATTTGGCAGTCTGAATCGAGGTGGTCAAACCCCAGACAGTAACACATCGCGGTGTGGGATCGGCTCATACAAAGACCTCCCCACACTCAATGCAGTGTTGAAACCCAGTGGGCCCTGTCTTTTGGTTTCTCAGACATGGCCAACCTAACCAAACTTACCCTTTTTTTGGCAACCGCCAGGCAAGACTCTCTTATCGGTTTCTAACTGTGTTACGGGTGTTTGAAAAAAACGCTAAAAACATGTTTTTTTTTTTAACCCGATAAGAACCGGTAACCACACACTAAAATGACTGAATCAAAAGACCTAAAGGATCGGTTCAGCCGAACCGATTGGGACTTTTACAATTTCCACAATCCAAAAACACTAAGTACTTACTCTACCGCAGACAGAGTGAACCGAATCGCAGTAAAATAATTCAGAAAACCGAGACTTTAACAGACACTTTAACCGAGTCTTTGAACCGAGCAACAGGAGAAATCTCCGGAGCGACTGTTCAGTGAAGCGGAGTAAAGAATCTTGACGGTTTGGATTCAAAGTACTGCAGACAGAGTCTTCAACCGAGCTCGAGTTCAATGTTCTATGCCCTGCATAGAAATTTAACCCTATACTCTCTGGGGCAGTTCAAAGGCTAGAGCTAACTGCAATTGTCAGAATACAGCAAGACTTCATGTTGTTTGAAAAGACCAATACAAAAGTCTGGGACTTCAGAAGGGCCAATTTTGATAGGTTGAGAAACATCTTTAAGGAAGAATTAAAGAATAAAGATTATAAATTTGAGGTTGAGGTACTGTGGAAAAATATTAAGGGTGCTTTGTTAAAATCTGTGGCTTTTTGTATAACAAAGATAGGGAAAATAAAAAGGGAAAAGGCCACTATGGTTTAATAGGGATGTGGTTGGGGCAATAAGGGATAGAAAAGTAACATTTAGAAGGTATGAGAAATCTTAATACGCGGGAGATAAAATTATATATAAAAAGAAGTTGAGAAAGACAGAAAAAGTAATAAGAAAAGCAAAAGCAGAAACAGAGGAATGAATTGCGAAACAAGCAAAAATAGGGGATAAGACTTTTTTTAGACATGTAGGGGGAAAAAGAAAAAATATGACAGGGAATTGTTAAACTGAAGGGAGATGCGGACATAAAGGTCGAGGAACAATTTGATAAGTCAGAGGTACTAAATGAGTATTTTAGCTCTGTATTCACAGTTGAGGGAGAAGGTAAGGGACCAGAGTTAATTAAGAAGGAAGGTAACGTATCTGAATTTGATCAGTCCATTTAGACAGGATAGGGTAAAGGAAGAACTGGGTAAGTTAAAAGACGAGGCGATGGGACCAGATGGATTACATTCTAGGGTTCTGAAGGAATTAAAGGAGGAACCTGCAAAACCACTGATGTTGTTACTTAACGTATCACTGGATACAGGAGTAGTTACGAAAGACTGGAAAATGGCTGATGTGGTGCCAATACATAAGGGAGGTTGTAGAGAGGAAGCAGGGAATTACAGACCAATTAGCCTCACTTCGGTGATGGATAAGGTGATGGAGGTGTTGATAAAGAAAAGAGCTGTAAATTTCTTGGTAGAAAACAAACTACTAGATGATAAACAACATGGATTCACTAGTGGACGATCTTGTAAGACAAACCAGATTGAGTTTTTTGATGGTTTAACAAGGATAATTAATCAGGGAGGTACAGTAGATATGGCCTACCTGGATTTCAGTAAGGCCTTTGATTCTGTTCCTCATCGTAGGTTGGTAAACAAAACAGAGAGTTTAGGAATTGACCAGAAAGTCATTAGATGGGTGGAAAATTGGCTGAAGAATAGAAGGCAAAGGGTGGTAATAAATGGGGTATATTCAAGAAAAAGGAGGGTGAAGAGCGGTGTCCCACAGGGGTCAGTTTTGAGGCCAATCCTTTTTAATATATATACGAGATGTAACGGAGGGAACTGGAGAGAGGATGTGCTTTTTTGCAGACGATGCAAAATGATGTAATAGGGTTGATACTGAGGGAGGGAAGGAGGCTATGAGAGGGGATTTGAATACTTTGGAACTGTGCCGTGAAATTTTGCAACTGAAGTTCAATGTGAAAAAGTGTTAAGGTTATACATTTGGGACAGAATAATAAACAAGCAAAATATACTCTAGGTGCTGAACAGTTAAAAATAACAGGTCAAGAAAGAGACCTTGGGGTTATAATCTCGGAAAATCTGAACGTGGGAGACCAATGTTGCAAGGCTGCAGGAAAAGCAAATAGGATGTTGGCTTGTATTGGTAGGGGAATCACAAGTAGGAAAAGGGAGGTACTGATGCCAATGTATAAGACAATGGTCAGACCACATTTGGAGTATGGTGTCCAGTTTTGGAGACCTCATTTAAAGAAGGATATTGATGGTCTAGAGAGGGTTCAGAGAAGGGTGACAAAAATGGTTCAGGGAATGAAGGATAAGTCATATGAATCTAGAATGAAACAGTTAAATTTGTACCCTCTGAAGATTAGAAGGGAGAGAGGGGATATGATTGAGACATTTCAGTACATCAAGGGGATAAACAGGGTAAGAGATGGCAGTGTATTCAAATGGAAACTTGAAGTTAAAACAAGGGGTCATAGCTTGAGACTAGAAGGAGGTAGATCCAAAAGTGACGTGAGCAACTACTTCTTTACAGAGAGGGTAGTGGAGCCATGGAACAGTTTGTCTGAGGAGGTGGTGAGTACTGAAACTGTATAAGGTTTTAAGAAAGCCCAGGACAGGTATAAGGGGTTGGGGATGGTAAGCAAAAAGTATCTCTGATGAAGGGAAACAGGTAAGGGGAGGGAGGATACAGGCAGACTGGATGGACCAGGATGGTTCTTTTCTGCCATCACAATACTATGAAACCTTTAAAAGACTAGTTACAAGAACATGTACGGTCAATTACCAATGTTAAAGCAGACACACCTGTTGGATTTCACTGAGCCACTTGTCAGGGTGGAAACCCCAGAACTTAAGTTTTATGGGAACTGATCATATACCCATAAAAGTGCAGAGAGGTGACAGGGTAAAATACTTTCTCCAGACAGAGTCATTTGATATATACTCTGGGAGCTTTAGCACCAAGGGTTTAAATAACTGGGATCTCTTCCCTTTTTTGTGATTTTTGTAAATTCTGAATACTCACAATTTTTAACTGTTTTACTGGTATATCAGTTTGTGCCATTAGTGTTACACATGTTTGAGTTAGTTATACTTACAAAATATTGAGCATGGTTATTTAATTTATCTGATTTTTCTGTTATTTTCACAGGTTCGCACCATTGGAAGGATTTTGCAGTCTCATAGACTTACTGGATTTGCATTTTTTGTCACTTGTATTTTACGTACATATTAGAATTTCTGGTGGCATGTCTCCATTTCTTTTTTTCTTCTTTTTTTTCCTTTCTTTCTACCCCCCACCTTCTCAACTCAGCTGGGACTTTGCTGTTTCTGTCCTCCCACCCACCTATTATATGCTTCTTTCAAAATATCATTGGTTCCCCTCTTTTCAGTTTTTCAGCTTTCAGTTTCAGGAATTATTTGAAATGATTTTTATAATGTGGGGCATTTTGTGTCTCACATTTTTATGTTTGCTTGCATGCATATGCAAAAAACATAGTGCTATCATCCGAGTTTTCCAGAGATGTGTCAGCCTCTTCCAATTCAATCAGTGTGTTTGCAGGCGCGGTCGCAGTTCGCCAATCACTGCTCCAGCTGTCTATGACAGGTGAAAATGCAGTGGCATACAGCTGAAAGGGAGAGCTCCGCTTCAGTGAGCAGAGCTCCCTCCCCTCGACACGCATGCACGCATATTGCGTGCTGACGCGCTGCCCCCCCACACACATACAATATAGCCGACCGGGTGCCCAACTTCGCCGGCTCCAGTCCCCCAAAAAACAGTGTTACAGCTGCCATGCTGGGAGCCCACCCCAGCGTGGCACTAGCCCGTATGGCTGATGGGGGTGCCCAATCCCCCGTCGGCTCCAGCCCCTCCAAACATCCTTTCCAGCTGCCACGCTAGGAGCCCACCCCAGCGTGGCAAACGTCCCACGTCGTCTTAATCATTAAAATAAACCTGTAAATAAAAAAACGGTCCCACGCAGTCTCCCTGCCCCAACCCGTACCCAACCACTGCGCACCCTGCCTCCCCACACACCCCCCAAACTAGTTACATTACGGGTGTGCGTTGCACAATTTCTATGCACGCTCGTGACTTCACCAGTTTTTTTAAGATTTTTACACCAGATTTTCAACATTGCCATTTTTTACACCTCCCCATTAACAGTACCGCTGTCATTTTTCACATCCTGTTCGGAATGTGTGTTTGCACCTGTGGGTGCCAAATGCCGTAGTCACTGCGCAAAAGCAGTTTTCGGCTAACAAACTGATATTGCCACTGTTCATGAGGTGGGGGTCACAAAAAAACCATGTTGAAAATTTGGAGTGAAAATACCAACGAATGCCTAAGGCGTTAGGGTTTCCGACCATAACGCCCCACCCTGTAGAGAATGACAGGCATCAGGGGTGTGACTTGGGATTCTTGCCTGCAATGCTCATACCATTCCACACCCCACCCTGCAGCCAGTGAGAGGCATCAAGGGTGTGCCTCGGACTCTTGAGCCCAAGCGTTACCCCATCCTCCTATACTGCACCCATCTCACCGTATTTCCTGATGTAATGGGGTGCGCATAAGGGCCAAAGACTCCAAGGCACACTGTGACACTTGTCAGTGTCTGCAGGGTAGGGTGTGGTGAAATGGCGTGGTCGTTATTCCCGATGACCCAAAGGCACACCCCAATGCCTGTCACTCTCTGCAGGGTGGTGGTGGGGTTGGCTTCAGTTCAATACTTCGCTGCCATTCCTATTATGCAGCTCTGTAACTTATACACTACCAATGCCAATGCCAGCAAGCAAACATTCGGCATTGACAAATGCTTGTTAAGTATGGTAACATGTCGGCTGTGAATCCAAATTTATGATGAGATACTGGTGAGCCACTGTCTCTTTAAGCACCCACTATTCGCAAGGGGCTTGATAAATGAAAATGATGTACCTACTGTAATTCTTGATCTTCTTGGACAAAGTCTCCACCACTCATTCACACCAGTATGATTACACCAGAGGCGTTAGGTCCAGCGGGAGCCAAAAATCTTCAGGAGGGCCGGCGCCAAGGTAGGACCGTGCATGCACGGTGCCGCGAGACTGTATCGCACCATATAGGCTATCTCAGCGTCGACCCTCCAACTGCCTCAGTACCTTTTTTACCAAGGAGGTGCAGCATAAACTAATCTAGGAAAACTAACCTAACCCGGACATAAGATAGTCCGAATGACCCATGTAAGAAGGGCAATTCAACAGTGTCTTCACAGCCCAGTCAACGATGGAGTGAATAGCAGAAACAGGATGTGTGAGCTCGGGGTTGATGGGTGGGCGTGTGAATGAGGGGTGGAGACTTCGTCCAAGAAGATCAAGAATTACAGTAGGTACGTAATTTTCATATCTTCCTGGACTAAAAGTCTCCACCTCTCATTCACACTAGTGGGAGAGTACTGAGCTGAAAACAATCACCGGAGCAGGGTGGCAGGAAAATGAAGCTCACTTAGGACAGAAGCCCATTAAGGACTGTCCTGCCAAAAGAAAGATGCTGTCTGGCATGGCCATCTAGAGCATAGTGCTTCACAAAAGTATGCACAGAGCTCCAAGTGGCCACGTTACAAATGTCTGTGATGGTCACAATCCAAATCTCCACCAGGCAAGCCACGACTGTTCTGGTAGAGTGGGTGTATATCCCTCCTTCTAGCTTGACCTGCGCCATCAAGTAGCAATGGTGAAGACACGCTACCAACCATGCTGAAATGCATCTGATGGCAACAGGCTGACCCAGTCAGGCCATGCTGAACAATACAAAGAGTCGTTTGGATTTGCAAATCTCTTTCGTTCTGTCAATGTAGAATCGCAAGACCCTTTTGACATCCAGAGAGTGACGGATGTGTTCCCCTTCATTCTGGAAATTTGCAAAATAGGTAGGGAGGACCAAGGGCTGGTTAAGGTGAAATTCCAAGACCAATTTGAGTAGGAATTTAGGGCGAGTACTGAGAACCACCTTGTCCTGATGAAATACTGTGTACGGGGATCTGTGACCAGGGCACGTATTTCAGAGACCCTGCAAGCGGAGGTAATGGTCACTAGGAAGGCTATCTTCCAGGTCAGAAACTTCAAGTCACAGGTTGCTAGAGGCTCAAAAGGCTTATGGGTGGGCATGTCTAGCACAAGATTGATATCCCATGTGGCCACTGGTCTCCTGACTGGTGGCCTAGTGCGCAGGATGCCTTTAAGGAATCTCTTGACTAGTGGTAACTGAACCATTGACATATTCTGTACTGGCTCGTGATAGGCAGAAATCGCACAGAGGTGCACCTTTGCTGTTGAGTACTGCAGTCCTGCATTTGACAGGTCTAGGAGGTACTCCAACACCTTACCTGGTGGGCAAACAAAGGGGTCCAGGGCAGACTTTACGCACCAAATGGAAAACTCTTTCCACTTCATCGTGTAAGTCTTCCTAGTGGATGGCTTACGCATGGATAAGAGGATTTCTGAGATTCTTTGAGAGATGTTAAACCTGTCCACTTCTACCTCCTCAGGAGCCAGGCTTGAAGATGAAGGGATTGCAGGTTGGGATGGACCACCGGACCCTATGTCAGGAGGTCCGTTTGTAGGGGAAGTTGTTTCGGAGGGACTTCTGACAATCCGTTGATTAATGGAAACCATATCTGACAGAGCAGTTATGGGGCAATGAGAATCATGCTGCCCCCCATGCCTCCAATTTGAGCAGCACCCTCTGAATTAAGGGAATAGGAGGAAATGCATACAGAAAGCATCTTGTAAACTGCAGTCTGAATGCATCCTGACAGAAAGCGCCAGGTCCTGGATTTCTGGAGCAGAATAGAGGCAGTTTTGCATTGAGTGGGGACACAAAAAGGTCCAGGTCTGGAGCGCCCCACTCTGAACAGTGACTGCATGACGCTTGAGTCGAGTGACCACTCATGTGGCTCCACCTTCATTCTGCTGAGGTGGTCCGCCAGATCATTCTGGATTCCCGGCAGGTAAACTATCAGGGTCAGGGCCTCATGCTCCAGACACCACTCCCACACTCTCATGGCTTCTCTGCACAGAGGGTAAGAGTGCACCCCACCCTGCTTGTTGATGTAGTACATCACAGCCTTGTCCATCTGAAGTAGTATTACTCTGTGACAGAGGACATCCTTCAGGGCTCGTACAGTGTACAGGACAGCTCTCATCTCCAAGTCATTTATATGTAGATGGGACTCCTCCTGGCTCCACAGACCCTAGGTGTGGAGGTCCTGACAGTGAGCTCCCCAACCAGTCAGGAATGTATCCATGGTGATGGTGATCTCCACTGAGTGGTTCTCATGTGTAAGCGGCAAGTGGCACCGTGAATATGGATGATGCCAAGAAGCCTAGGATCCACTGCACTGAGAGAGTTTGAACCGAGCTGTTCTCCTTGATGAAGCAAGCCATCTGGAGAATGTCATTCCTCTTGTCTTCTGGAAGAAAAGCTCTTGCCCTGGAAGTGTCCAGAAGGGCTCTTATGAAGAGAAGTTGTTGGGAGGGCTGAAGCTGTGATTTTTCCAGGTTCAGTAGTACCCCCATGCATGTGAGGAGCTTGGAAGCTGAGGAGACTGCTTTCTGTGTCCCCTGCTTTGAAGGACTCACTTGGAGCCAATCGTCCAGGTACCCTGGATGCTGAGTTTTCTGAGATGCGCTGCAAGTACCACAAAGCACTTTGTAAAGATTTGTGGAGCCGAGAAGAGCACAAAGGACAGGGCTCTGAATTGGTAGTGCTGCCAAGAGCCACAAAGCATAGGTATTTGTGGTGGCTTAGCGTCCTGTATGTCCAGAGATGCCAACAGTCGTTCTGATGAATGGGAGGCAGTAGCATTCCCAGCGAGATCATCTTGAATTTTTCTTTGAACAAATATTTGTTCAACTTCCTTAAATCTAGAATAGGGTGCATTCCACCTGTTTTTTTCTTTAAACTAGGAAGTAATGGGAGTAGAAACCTGTCGGGGCCTGTGCCTTCTGCTGCATTTTCTTTTGTGGCTGAGGGGTTTGGTTCTTGCTAAAAGCTCCTCGGCCTTTACCTTGAAAGGACTGCCTGTTATGGAACTATCGGTGGCTTCCGCCCCTCTGAGGAGTGGCAGGTGCCGATCTGGCAGTCCTAATAGCAGTCCTAGTTTTTTGAGTGGCCTCCAGCGCCTGCTCCATTTGTGGGCCAAATAGATAAATACCATCAAAGGGGAAATTCATGACTCTCTGCTGAGCATCATTTGTGAAGCCTGAAGTCCTTAGCCAGGAATGCTGCTGGGTACAAATCCCGGCCGCTGCTGCCCTAGAGGCAGTGTCAAAGGTGTTCACAGCAGCTTTCAGTTGCTGATTGTTGGACTCTATGCCTCTGGTAATGGTCTGTAGAAGTTCTGCATTAGTGTCAAACTCTGAGAGACTCTCGAACGTTGCCATGAGCGAATGCCAGAGGGTATACTCATACTGACAGAAATGGCCCTGGTAACTAGCTATACTCATGTCCAAGGTAGCAGCAGCAAACACTCGCTTCCCCAGAGTGTCTATTTTGTGAGATTCTTTATTCACCAGATGAGCTGTGGATTCCTGGGGGAGCATGGCTTTGTCGTTTTCTGCCAGAACCACCAGGGCATCTGCGAAGGGTTGAGA
This sequence comes from Neoceratodus forsteri, assembly GCA_016271365.2. Lineage (NCBI taxonomy): Eukaryota > Metazoa > Chordata > Ceratodontiformes > Ceratodontidae > Neoceratodus > Neoceratodus forsteri. The sequence goes on from CM057450.1 coordinate 719,329,160, forward strand.
AGCAAGGATTGGCCTGTACTTAGGGGAACATACTTCCTATCTATAGACATAGCCATGGAAGGAATTTCAGGAACATGCAGGTATTGCAGGTGCAAAAGCTTTCCAGGGTCCACCGCAGAAGTCTGGAGAGCCAGAGTGGAATTCATATTCTTCAGCAGAGATCTAAATGAAAGGTCTTCGACCACAGGCTCAGCTGAAGTAGAGGGCTTACTCACTACCCCATAAAATGAGACCTCGTCAACATTATCTGTCAGGCACAGATTAGGATCAGACTCATCAAAGTCTCCCTCTACCCCAGAAGGGCTAGCAAAGATAGGAAAAGAAGGGGGAAAAGCTAGAGGTGCCAACCCTGGAATCAGAGTCGAGAACCCCGGCACCAAAAGCGGCGCTGCACGTGGCACCAGCAATGATGCCAATGCCACTGCCATAGCCACACACGGTACCACAGTTAGCACCGAACGAGTGCCTGGAGTCCATGACCCCAACATTAGGACTCCAAAAGGCCGCAACACCACTGGAGATCTGAAAGTGTGAAGAGGAGTAGGGGAAAAGAAAAAATTACTCACCTTAGTAATGTTGTTTCTTCTAGTGGAGTCTTGCTGTATTCTGACATATGCAGTGATCACCAACCTTTGAACTGCCCTGGAGAACAAAGAGTTAACTTTCCATGCAGGGCATGGAACGCTAAGCTCGAGCTCGGTTGAAGCCTCTGTCTGCTGTTGCTTAAACTCCAACCGTCAGATCTTTACGAGCTATACTCACTGGGCATTCTGTGTGGAAACTGTAAACTCACACTAGCCAACTGGCAACTAAATTTAATAAAAAAGGGTTTTTTGGTTTCAAAGCAAAGACTCAAGTCAGGAAACCCAAAAGACAAAACACAACATACACCCAAAATAAAGGAGGGTGAGAAAAAAGGGGCACCTCTAGGTGCCAACATTGCTCCTGCCCACCCACATCCCAAAAACCAGGTTCTGAGAGGGAGGCGAGGGGTTGAATACAGCAAGACTCCATTAGAAGAAACAACAATACTAGGTGAGTAATTTTTTCTTCAAACAACATGAAGTCTTGCTGTATTCTGACATATGTAGACTACCAAGCAGTACCTCCAAGGAGGAGGGACAGAACCTACTTTGGGAATAGGCTCTGAAGTACTGCTGTGCCAAACCGAGCATCACTCCTAGCCTGGATATCCAGAGAGTAATGCTTGGTGAATGTATGGACTGTTTTCCAGGTGGCTGCTTGACAGATTTCTTAGATAGGAATATCCCTGGCAGCAGCCAGGGAAGCAGCTGTACCTCTAGTAGAGTGAGCCCTCAGGCCTGAGGGTGGGGTTCTACCCAATTTCTCATAGCAGAATTGTATACAAGAGACAATCCACCTGGCAATAGATCTTTTAGTGGCAGGTTTGCCCTTACCGACCTCTCCATATGTGAGGAACAACTGGAGGGACTCAAACCTGTGACCCTTGGTGCGCTCTATGTAGTAGCTGAGGCCCTTTTAACATCAAGCTTGTGCAACCTCCTCTCCAGAGGAGGAATGGTCAGTGAAGAAAACAGGAGAGACACAGACTGATTAAGGTGGAAATCTGAAACCACCTTAGGCAAAAACTTCCTGTTAGTTCTTAGGACCACTTTATCTCTATGGAAAGAGATGAAATCAGGCTCCACTGACAGGGCTTGCAATTCACTGATACGCCTGGCAGAGGTAATGGCTACCAAAAACACAGTTTTCCAAGTCAAGTACTTAAGCTCTGCAGAGGACAAAGGCTCAAAGGGTGGTTGCATAAGCTGAGCAATGCAAACATTAAGGTCCCAAGCATGAGCAGGGTCCCTGAAGGGAGGATTGGTGTGCAACAATCCCTTGAAGAATTTGCAAAATACAGGATGAGCTGATAGAGAAGAGGGCTTGCCTACTGACAAAAAAGGAGAAACAGCTGCCAAGTGTACTTTGAGTGTAGCTGGTCTGAGTCCCAAGCCATTGAGATGAACCATATGGTCCAGGACTGTAGGCAACCCAGCAGATTCTGGAGAAATATGCTTACCAGAGCACCAAATAGTGAACCTTTTCCATTTGGAGTTGTAAGTCTTTCTGGTGATTTCACGGGATTTAAGAATGCATGGGACAGACATAAAGGAATTCTGGAGGTCAAGGGTAAGGGGCAACAGACTTCTAGGAAAACAAACTGAACTTACAAGCTCAAATGGGCAGACTGGGTGGGCCATAGGCCCTTCTCTGCCGACACTGTCTATGTATCTATGTATCTATGTATGGTGGAAGGCTTACGAGAAGCCCTAAGAATATCCAGAACACCTTGAGAGAGGTGCAGATCAGCAAACTCTAACTCTTCAAGAGCCAGGCCTTGAGATTGAGAGATTTGAGATTCAGACACCAAATCCTTCCCTGAGAGGATGTCAACAGGTTGTAATTCCTAGGAAAAGACAGGGGAAGGTGCACTGCTAAGGACAGCAACAGTGGATACCAGGGCTGTCTGGCCTAGTCTGGAGCAATCAGAATCACTTTGCATGTTTGAGACCTGATCTTGACTAGCACCTTGAACAGGAGAGGGAAGGGGGGGAAAGCATACAGGAACTTCCCTTCCCAATTGAGAACCAGAGCATCCAGGGGGACTAAGCCCAAGACAGGGGGTCTGCAGCAAAAGAGAGGAAGTTGGTGATTGTCCGGGGCTGCAAAAAGATCTATCTGTGGAGTGCCCCATCTGGAGAAAATCACTTTCAAAATCAGGGGATCTAGGGACCATTCGCGATGGCCATGAGATATCCTGCTGAGAGCATCTGCTAGGACATTGTCCTTCCCTGGGAGGTGAACTGCTGTCAGAGAAGTTTGCAGGGCATAGGCCAGAGACCACAACTTCATTGCTTCTGTGCACAAGGCCGTAGACCGAGTGCCCCCTTGCTTGTTGATGTACCACATTGTGGTGGTATTGTCTGTTCTGATCTGGACTACTTTGTTCTGAACAGACTTGGAAAAAGCTTGCAGTGCCAGAAACACTGCTCTGAGTTCCAAGAGACTGATGTGAAGCAAAGATTCTTGAGGTGACCACAACCCTTGGGTGGTAAGATCCCCAAGTGGGCTCCCCAGCCCAAGAGGGAGGCGCCTGTGGTGAGGATTAGTGAATGAGACTGAGTGACAAAGGACTCCTCGTTTTAAATTGTCCTGATCCTGCCACCATTGCAAAGCCTGGATCAGGGTTCAAGTCACTGGGACTAGTTTGGTAAGGGAATCCCTTCTCTGGGACCAGAAGGCTCTCAAATGGAACCGAATGTCCCTAATCTGAAACCTTGCCCCCTGGACCACCGCTGTAGAGGCTGCCATGTGGCCCAGGAGCTGCAAGAAGTGCCTTGCTGGTCGAGACACCTGAAGGGTGAAAGAGGAGGCCAGTTCTATTAGTGTCCTTGCCCTGTCCAGGGGAAGGAAGGCCTTTGCTCTTATTGTATCCAGCTCCGCCTCTATAAAGGTGAGGAGCTGTACTGGCTCCAGAACTGACTTTGGAAGGTTTAGGAGGAATCCTAGGAAGTGAGCAGTTGCTGAGTTATTTGAAGATGTGACTTGACTTGGTCTGGAGACTGACCCACTATGAGCCAGTCGTCCAGGTATGGAAAGATGGAGATCTTTTTTCTCCTTAGGAAAGCAACCACTACTGCCAGGCACTTTGTGAACACCCTTGGGGCTGATGTTAGAACAAAGGGCATTGCTCTGAATTGATAGTGGCCTGAGGGCAACTCGAACCTGAGGTACTTTCTGTGGGAGCACCTGATGGGAATGTGAAAACAGGCATCTTTGAGGTCCAGGGAGGCTAGCCAGTCCCCTGGCCTTAAAGACGGCAGAATTATTCCCAGAGTCACCATTCTGAATTTTGGCTTTAAAAGGTGCTTGTTTAGATATCTCAGATCCTGGATGGGCCACCATTCCCCTGTCTTTTTGGGGGTTAGGAAGTACCTGGAGTACAATCCTTTGCCCCTGTGTAGGGTAGGAACCCTTTCTATGGCTCTGAGAGCCAAGAGGGAAGAAACCTCTGCCTCTAGGGCAAGGGTCCCTGATGGATTTGCAGGTGGAAAGGATCTGGTTCTCATCTTGGGAAATTTTTTGAAGCTGAGAACCAGTCCCTGGCTTACTACTTCCAGGACCCACCTGTCTGATGTAAAGACTTCCAGTCCTGGACAAAGTAAGCCAGCCTGCCCCCTACAGGTATTGGAGAATCGGCCCGGGCAGACTCATCAGGATGTCTGCTTGGCAGGGGCTTTAGGCTGAGGGGTGGAAGCAGGCCTGCTCATTCCCCGTCTGCCTCTCCCTCTAAAGAACCCCCTCTGAGCAAAAGCAGAAGAGGAGGCCTGGGCTTGGTAAAAAGGCCTTTGAAAGGGCCTGCCCCTGCCCCTGGAATGCTGCCTCTGAGGAGTGGCTTGCCTTTCTTTGGCTTGAGCACTCCTGTAGGTGGTCCTATACTCGTCCATCTTCTTCATGTAGTTCTCTGTCTACTCCCCAAACAGAGAATTACCAATGACAGGAAAATCCATGGCCTTAGCCTGGGTATCCTGTGATAGGCTAGTACATCTGAGCCAAGTCATCCTCCGAAGGGCCACAGATGTAGCCATGACTCTAGATGAAACATCACTGGAGTCCACAGCAGCATGAAATTGCACCTTGGATGCCTCAATCCCATCCGCAGCCACCCGCTCTAGCTCCTTGGCAAGCTGGTCAGGGGCCTGTTTAGCTAGAGCCAGCACAGTGTCCCACCTGGACTTCTGGTATCTAGCTGTGTAGGCCATATAGTTTGCCTGCCTGAGTCCCAAAGATGCTGCCATGTACTGTTTCTTTGTCATGGCATCAATCCTCCTGGAGTCCTTATCTGGGGGGTGTGAAGCTAAGGGAATATTTGCCTTATCACAGGCAGCAGCCTACACTACCCCAACATGACTGCATTTCTGGGAAAGGAACTCCATGTCTGAGCCTGAAAGAGTATACCTCTTGTCCATTCTTCTGTCTACAGGAGGTATAAAATTAGGAGTTTTTAGAATTTTAAATGTCTGTTTCCCAAAAGATTTATGGAGGGAAATAGACAATCTCCTGGACTCTGGGATGTCCATCATCTCAACAAAATCAGGCTCCTCCTGATCCTCTACTGCTTCTTCCATAGGAAGCTGGAGGGTTTCAGCCACTTTCTTGTAAAACACAAAGTGGGAAGGGGACTCAGAAAGCCTAGGAGGAGAAACACCTGAAGGTCTGTCTGGGGAGATGTCCGGGTCAATAGGCACATCCAGACTTTCATAATCACCATCATCATCATTATCTTCATACTCTCCCTCCTCCTCCTCCTCCGGTTCATAAAATTCTTATAAAGTATAATCCGGAACCGGGGAAACCGACTGAACTGAGCCCCTGACAGATAGTGCCGGTTCGGCCGGAACCGAAGTTAGCGACTGAACTATCCTTATCGCTTTGGCTATTTCATCAGCGGTCAGAGAAAGAACTTGTGGATCCGAACAGGATGATTTATCCCTTTTCTTTCTTTTAACCGGGACCGACTCCTCAGAATCGCTTCTCCTTTTGTCCAAAGAAGTTTCGCCCTGGTCAGAGGGCACTCCTTCTGGTTCGGTCGGAACCGAACCGGGCTGGCCATCCGGTTCAGCGGACTTCTCGGCCTCCCTTTCCCTCAGTCTACCTACTCTCTTATCCAGTGTAGCTTTGGGAAAACTTTTACAAATTTGGCAGTCTGAACTGAGGTGGTCAAACCCCAGACAATAAACACAGGTGGTGTGGGGATCAGCCTTAGCAAAGGCTTCCCCCCACACACTACAGTGTTGAAACCCAGTGCACCCGTTTTTATTCTTGGGTTTCTCAGAGATGGCCAATCCTAACCACAACTTACCCTTTTTTCAGCAATCCGCCAGGCAAGACACCCCTATCGGTTCCTGACCGTGTTACGGGTCTTGGAAAAAACCGTAATGAAATCCGTTTTTTAGAACCGATACGGACCGGTTACCACACTCTAATAAAGACAGAAGTTTTTTTACACAAACCTGATCAGTTCAAACCAAACCGATCCAAGGTTTACAAGTTCCACACAGAAACTAATATAGAAAAACCTATCTAGTACTCACGGTACCACAGACAGAGACTTAACCCAACAGGTTTAGAAGCAGAAATTCGGTTGAAACCGAGTGAAAAAACGACACTTTAAGCGACTTTTTGTGAACCGAGCGAAGGAGAAATCTCCGGAGCGACTGTTCAGTGAGGCGGAGTAAAGAATCTGACAGTTGGACTTTAAACAACAGCAGATAGAGGCTTCAACCGAGCTCGAGCTCAGCGTTCCATGCCCTGCATGGAAAGTTAACTCTTTGTTCTCCAGGGCAGTTCAAAGGTTGGTGATCACTGCATATGTCAGAATACAGCAAGACTTCATGTTGTTTGAAATGCAGTATCTGTGCTGGCCCTTGTGCCGCAGCCACGTGAGGGAGAAAGGCATAAGGAAGCGGCATCGACGGCACTGAAGAAGATGCTGTGCAATCAAGCTGACCCAATCACTCTGACCATGGACCAACGGTTTCTAGGCCCTAAGGCCCTAGGATCAAGTCCACAGGTAAGGGCAGTAGGGACAACCGCCAAACCCACTGCTGATCGGTTCAAACCGAACTGATCCAAGGTTTACAAGTTCCACACAGAAACTAATATAGAAAAACCTATCTAGTACTCACGGTACCACAGACAGAGACTTAAACCGACAGGTTTAGAAGCAGAAATTCGGTTGAAACCGAGTGAAAAAACGACACTTTAAGCAACTTTTTTTGAACCGAGCGAAGGAGAAATCTCTAGAGCGACTGTTCAGTGAGGCGGAGTAAAGAATCTGACGGTTGAAGTTTCAACAACAGCAGACAGAGGCTTCAACCGAGCTAGAGCTCAGCATTCCATGCCCTGCATGGAAAGTTAACTCTTTGTTCTCCGGGGCAGTTCAAAGGTTGGTGATCATTGCATATGTCAGAATACAGCAAGACTTCATGTTGTTTGAAATGCAGTATCTGTGCTGGCCCTTGTGCCGCAGCCACATGAGGGAGAAAGGCACAAGGAAGCAGCCTCGACGGCACTGAAGAAGATGCTGTGCAATCAAGCTGACCCAATCGCTCTGACCATGGACCAACTGTTTCCAGCCCCTAAGGCCCTGGGATCAAGTCCACAGGTAAGGGCAGTCGGGACAACCGCCAAACCCATTGCTCCATAAGAGTGGCCCAAGGATGAAACTGCTCCCTGGAAGACTCCTCAGGGGGTGGGGAGGGACTCTGGAGCCGAGGATCACATCTGCTAGGGACCGAGGCCACAGGCGACCCCAATGGAGTTGAACTACTGTTCCCCAGCTACTGACGATCTCCGTGCAGATGTACCAGAGAGTGACCTCAAGCAGTACCGCTTATTCTTCGACTGGTTGGAGGAAGAGAGCTCAAGGTCGAGTGGTGCTGAGCCCCCGACTGGGAACGGGCCTGCTTCTTTTTGTGCTTTTGGGAGGACCGCCCTTCCTCCCGAGCACCAGACTGCCCATAGTCAGGCCCCCGAAGAGGCGGTGAACTGGACCCAGCCCATTGCCAAAACAGTTTGCAAGTGAAGTCTCCTTACCATCAACGGCACCACTCATAGTCGACTCAGTCGATGGCGGGCTGAAGAACACTTCTTCTCTTTGTTACTTCACTTTACTTTTTTTTTTTTAAATAAATAATACTAAAAACACTAAAACTAAATCAAATAATAAACCTTTTTGCTACACAAGGGCCCACAGAGGAGTTGCCCCCTGGAGCCCTTGAGTCTCTTGTTAAACATGTTTATGTCCTCCTTTAGAGGTATAATCTGGCAACATACGATTGGCCATTTGTATAGAAATTTTAGAGAATATGTAATGGATTCGATACAGATAATTTTAGAAGCCTAGAACAGGGAATTACCTGTTCCGGTTCAATATGATATTTGGCTAAAACATACACGCCTCTCAATGGGGATATCTGCAGCCCCTTACTGGCTAGAATTTGCTTGGAAGGCTCGTAATTGCTACTTTAATACACCGGCCAAGCTAGCAAAATTCCTCCCTGGCCCAGTTGGGCATTGTTGGAGGCTTTGTGGAGATACTCTAGCTAATCACGTTCATGTATGTTGGATGTGCCCTAAGTTTAGATTGTCTGATGTACTTTACGAGCTGGTGGGAGAGACCGCTGTTCTTACTCCAGAGCTGGTACTTTTAACTATCCCGGAAGCCTCTATGCATACAGAGAGGCTCGCTTTCTCCCTATTTAGCAGAGAACCAGGAGGAAGGAGTTCAGCGTGACTGGACTTCTCTACTGGGACTAAAGAAATAGAACTATTCTACTGGGACCTTCAATTTAGGGTAAAAAAAAAAAAACACAAAATAAAGTTAGTGTATTTGTCTGAGTTAGCTAAAGCGAATGGTTATCTGAAGCAGTTATCTAGGTGTAAATCTCAGGTGGCTGAATGAGATTGTTATCTGTGAAATTTAATTACATGCAGAAAGATAAGTTAAGTAGGGGCAGTGGCTTAGCTAGAAGAAAGCTAGATTTAAACACTGCCCTAGATAGATTTTGACAGAGGTTTGGCAGAGAACACCAGGAGGAAGGACTGCTGTGTGACTGGACTTCTCCACTGGGACTAAAGAAGTAGAACTCTTCTACTGGGACCTTCAATTTGGGGTAAAAAAAAAACACACACAAAAAAAAGTTAGTGTGTTTGTCTGAGTTAGATGAAGTGAATGGTTATCTGAAGCAGTTATCTAGGTGTAAATCTCAGGCAGCTGAAGGGGATTATCTGTGAAATTTAATTACATGTAGAAGAAAAAATTACTTACCTTAGTAAAGTTGTTTCTTCTAATGGAGTCTTGCTGTATTCTGACTATTGCAGTTAGGTCCTGCCTTTCAACTGCCCCGGAGAACAAAGAGTTAACTTTCCACGGCCAGCATGGAACGTTCAGCGCGAGCTCAGTTAAACGCTCTGTCTGCTGTTGTTTACACTCCAACCGTCAGATCTTTACGAGCAATACTCACTAGAAGTTCTGTGTGGAAACTGTAAGACTCACACTAGCCAACTGGCAATTAAATTTATTAAAAAAGGGTTTTTTGGTTTCAAAGCAAAGACTCAAGTCGGGAAACCCAAAAAACAAAACACAACACACACCCAAAATAAAGGAGGGTGAAAAAGTGGCACCACTAGGGTGCCAACACTGCTCCCAGCACCACATCCCAAAACCAGGTTCTGAGAGGGGCGGCGGGGGGGAGGTCAGAATACAGCAAGACTCCATTAGAAGAAACAACATTACTAAGGTGAGTAATTTTTACTTCAAACAACATGAAGTCTTCTTGTATTCTGACTATTGCAGACTACCAAGCAGTACCTCCATGGAGGAGGGACAGAATCTACTTTGGGAATAGGCTCTGAAGTACTGCTGTGCTAAACCGAGCATCACTCCTAGCCTGGATATCCAGAGAGTAATGCTTGGTGAATGTATGGACAGTTTTGCAGGTGGCTGCTTGACAGATTTCTAAGATAGGAATATCCCTGGCAGCAGCTGTACCTCTAGTAGAGTGAGCCCTCAGGCCTGAGGGTGGGGTTCTACCCAGTTTTTAATAGCAGAATTATATACAAGAGACAATCCACCTGGCAACAGATCTTTTAGTGGCAGGTTTGCCCTTACCAACCTCTCCATATGTGAGGAACAACTGGAGGGACTCAAACCTGTGACCCTTGGTGCGCTCTATGTAGTAGCTGAGGGCCCTTTTAACATCCAAGCTGTGCAACCTCCTCTCCAGAGGAGGAAATGGTCAGTGAAGAAAACAGGAGAGACACAGACTGATTAAGGTGGAAATCTGAAACCACCTTAGGCAAAAACTTCCTGTTAGTTCTTAGGACCACTTTATCTCTATGGAAAGAGATGATATCAGGCTCCACTGACAGGGCTTGCACCACTGATACGCCTGGCAGAGGTAATGGCCACCAAAACACAGTTTTCCCAAGTCAAGTACTTAAGCTCTGCAGAGGACAAAGGCTCAAAGGTGGTTGCATAAGCTGTGCAAACACATGGTCCCAAGCAGGAGCAAGGTCCCTAAAGGGGGACTGGTGTGCAGCAATCCCTTGAAGAACTTACAAAACACAGGATGGGCTGACAGAGGAGAGATTTGCTTTACTGACAAGAAGGCAGAAACAGCTGCCAGATGCACTTAGTGTAGCTACTCAAGTCCTGAAGCTTAAGATGAACCATATGGTCCAGGACTGTAGGCAACCCAGCAGATTCTGGAGAAATATGCTTATTAGATCATCCAATAGTGAACCTTTTCCATTTCGAGTTGTAAGTCTTTCTGGTGGAAGGCTTTTCGGTATAATATGATATCCAGAACCCCTGAGAAAGGTGTAGATCAGCAACCTCTAACTCTTCAAGAGCCATGCCTTGAGATTGAGAGATTTGAGGTTCTAGATACCAAATCCTCCCTGAGAGGATGTCAACAGGTTGTACTCCTGGGAAGAGACAGGGAAGGTGGACTGCTGGGACAGCAACAGGGGTACCAGGGCTGTCTGTCCCAGTCTGGAGCAATCAGAATCACTTTGCATGGTTGAGACCTGATCTTGACTAACCTCTAACAGGAGAGGGAAGGGGGCAATACAGAAATTCTTCCCAATTCAGAATCAGAGCATCCAGGGGACTGAGCCCAAGGCCAGAGGTCTGCAACAAAAAGAGTGAAGTTGGTGATTGTCTGCGGCTGCAAAAAGATCTATCTGCGGAGTGCCCATGCTCTAGAAAATCACTTTCTAAAACTAGGGGAACTAGGGTCCATTTCGTGATGGCCCTGGGATATCCTGTTGAGAGCATCTGATAGGACATTGTCCTTCCCTGGGAGGTAATGCAAGCACAGAGAGGTCTGCAGGAATAGGCCAGGACCACAACTTCATTGTTTGTGCATACGGTGGACGGAATGCCTCTTGCTTGTTGATGTACCACATTGTGGTGGTATTGTCTGTTCTGATCTGGACCACCTTGTTCTGTACAGATCTGGAAAAGGCTTGCAGTGCCAGAAACACTGCTCTGAGTTCCAAGAGATTGATGTGAAGCAGAGATTCTTGAGGTGACCACAGTCCTGGGTGGTAAGATCCCAGGTGGTCCCCAGCCCAGCAGGGAGGTATCTGTGGTGAGTATCATTGAAAGAGACTGAGGACAAAGGAACTCCTTGTCTCTATTGCCCTGATCCTGCCACTCATTGCAAAGGTGGATAAGGGTTCTGAGTCACTGGGACCAGTTTGGTAAGGAATCTTTCTTTGGGACCAGAGGTCTTAAGTGGAACTGAATGTCCTCATCTGAAATCTTGCTCCTGCACCACTGTAGAGGCTGCCATGTGGCCCAGGAGCTGCAGGAAGTGCCTGTTAGACGAGACACTTGAAGGTGGGAATGAAGAGCTGGTCTGCAAGGGTCCTGCCCTGTCCAGGGAAGGAAGACTTTGCCTTATTGTATCCAGCCCACCCTATGAAGGTAAGGAGCTGTACTGGGCTCGGGAGAACTTTTGGAAGGTTGAGGAGGAAGCTCTAAGGAAGTGGAGTGCTGCTGTTATTTGCAGATGTGACTGGATTGTCTGTGGAGACTGCCCCAGCTATGAGCCAGTCCTCCAAGTATGGAAAGATGGAGATCTTTTTTCTCGTAGGAAAGCAACCACTACTGCCAGGCATTTTGTGACCACCCTTGGGCTGATGTTAGGGCAAAGGGCATTGGTTTGAATTCGATATTGGCCTGAGGGCAACTCAAGACCTTAGGTACTTTCTGTGGGAGCACCTGATGTGAATGTGAAAGTAGGCATCTTTGAGGGTCCAGGAGGCTAGCCAGTCCCCTAGCCTTAGACAGGGGCAGAATTATTCCTAGAGTCACCATTCTGAACTTTGTTTTAAAAGTGCTTGTTCGTGTGTCTTAGATCCAGGATGGGCCACCATTCTCCTGTTTTCTTGGGGTTAGGAAGAACCTGGAGCACAATCTGCCTCTGTGTAGGTGTAGGAACCTTTGCTATGGGTCTGAGAGCCAGGAGGAAGAATCCTCTGCTCTAGGGCAAGGGTCTCATGGATTTGGTGAAAGGATCTGGCCTCATCTTGGGAAATTTTTGAAGCTGAGAACCAGTCCCTTGGCTTACTACTTCCAGGACCCACTTGTCTGATGTCAGAGACTTCCAGTCCTGGACAAAGTAAGCCAGCCTGCCCCCTACAGGTATTGAAGAACTGTCCGGGCAGACCCATCAGGGTGTCTGCTTGGCATGGGCTTTAGGCTGAGGGTGGAAGCAGGCCTGCCATTCCCCCGCCTGCCTCTCCTCTGAAGAACTCTCTGAGCATAAGCTAGAAGAGGATGGGTGGGCTTAGTGTGCCTTTGAAAGGGCCTGTCCTGACACTGGAGTGCTGCCTCACGGGAGTGGCTTGCCTTCTTGGGCCTGAGCAGTCCTGTAGGTGGTCCGTGCTCATTCATCTTTTTCATGTAATTCTTGTCTGCTCCCCAAACAGAAGATTACCAATGACGGGAAATCCATGGCCTAGCCTTCCGGGTATCCGAGATAGGCTAGTACATCTGAGCCAAGGCCTATCCTCCTAAGGGCCATAGATGAGCTGCTGACTTGTAGATGAAACATCGATTGAGTCCACAGCAGCATGAAATTGCACCTTGGATGCCTCAGTCTCATCCGCAGCCACCTGCTCCAGCTCCTTGGCAAGCTGGTCAGCGGCCTGTTTAGCTAGAGCCAGCACAGTGTCCCACCTGGACTTCTGCAGTATCTAGCTGTAGGCCATAGTTAGCCTGCCTGAGGCCCCAAAGATGCTGCCATGTACTGCTTCTTTGCCATGGCATCAATCCTCCTGGAGTCCTTATCTGGGGTGTGATGCCAAGGAATATGCTTTATCATAGGCAGTAGCCTGCACTACTAACATGGCTGCATTGTTGAGGAGAGAAGAAAAAATACTCACCTTAGTAATGTTGTTTTTCTAATGAGTCTTCATATATTATGACTTATGTGATGAGTTCTCAACCTTTGAACTGCTCCAGAGGTAAAAGAGTTAATCTTCCATGCCAGGCATGGAACGCTGAGCTCGAGCCTGCTGAAACCTCTGTCTGTTTTTCAAACTCAAACTGTCTGATCTTTATGAGCTAAACTCACTAAGGTCCTGTGTTGAACCTGAACCTACACTAGCCAACTGGCTACTAAATATGATTACGCATTTTTGGTTCCCAAAGCAAAGACTCAATCAGAGACCCAAAAGAAAACATTACACCCAGTCACCCCAAAAGGGGGGTGAAAAACAAGGTGGGCATCTACTATGCCAACACTCACTGCCCACCCACATCCCAAAAAACAGAGGTTCTGAGAGCGCAGGCAGGGGAGGTCATAATATAGTAAGACTCCATTAGAAGGAAACAACATTAATAAGGTGAGTAATTTTTTCTTCAAACATCATGAAGTCTTGCTATATTATGACATAGCAGACTCACAGCAGTACTCTCCATGGAGGAGGCGAGAACCTACTAGGAATATTAGGCTTCAGTTAACAGCTGTGTTAAACCGAGCATCACTCCTAGCCTGGGTGTCCAGAGGTAATGCTTGGTAAAAGTGTGAACTGTTTTCCAGGTAGCTGCTTGACAAATCTCTAGAATGGGGATGTCCCTGGCAGCAGCCAGGGAAGCAGCTGTACCTTTGGTAGAGTGAGCCCTCAGGCCTGAGGGAGGAACCTTACCCAGCTTTTCATAACAGAATTGGATACAAGAGACAATCCACCTGGCAATGGATCTTTTAGTGGCAGGTTTCCCTTTACCAACCTCACCATAAGTGAGGAACAGTTGGAGGGAGTCAAACCTGTGACCCTTGCTATGCTCAATGTAGTGACTATGGCTCCTCTTCACATCTGCTGTGCAGCCTCTCGCCAGAGGAGGAATGGTCAGTGAAGTACACTGGAAGAGAATAGATTGATTAAGGTGGAAATCTGAAACCACCTTAGGCAAGAACTTCCTGTTAGTCCTGAGGACCACCTTTTTTCTATGATAAGGAGATAAAATCAGGCTCCACTGACAAAGCTTGTAATCATTACTTGTTGCCTGGCAGAAGTGATGGCTTGCCAGAAACACAGTCTTCCGAGTCAAATACTTGAGCTCTGCTGAAGACAAGGGCTCAGCGGAGGTTGTGTCAGTTGATGCAATGCAAACATTAAGATCCCAGAGCAGGGTGGGGCCCTGAATGGAGGGCTGGTGTGAGCAATCTTTGAAAAACTTAGAGAATACAGGATGAGCTGAAAGAGAAGAGGGTTTACCTGTTGAAATGAAAGCAGACACAGCTACCAAATGCACCTTTTGGTGTAGTTGGTCTGAGCCCCAAAGTGTCTGTAAATGGATGTATAATCCAGGACTGTGGGTAAATCAGCAGATTCTGGGAAATATAGTTCCTTGAGCACCATATGGAAAACCTCTTCCATTTGGAACTTGTGTAGTTCTGGTGGAAGGCTTCCTAAGCCTTCAATATATCCATTACACCTTGGGAGAGGTGTGATCAGCAATTCTAACTCTTCAAGAGCCAGGCCTTGAGATTGAGAGTTTTGAGGTTCGGTACCAAACCTTCCTGAGCACAGGTTAACAGATTGTGATTCCTGGGAAGACACAGGGAGATGGACTGCTAAGGGCAGTAGGGTGGATATCCAGGTTGTTTGGCTCAATCTGGAGCAATCAGAATCACTTGTAGGATTGAGATCTGATTTTGACTATCACTTTGAACAGGAGAGGGAAGGTGGGAAGCACAGAGAAACTTTCTCTTCCCAGTTGAGAACTAAGGCATCCAGGAGGGACCAATGCCCAACACTGGGGTGTGCAGCAAAAAAGGGAAGTTGGTGATTGTCTGGGGGTGCTAAAAGATCTATCTGTGGTGCCCCACCTGCAAATATTACCTAGGACTGGGATCCAGTGACCATTCGTGATGGCCCTGGGAAATCTTCTTAGAGCATCTGCCAGGACATTGTCCTTGCCTGGGAGGTGAACTGCCATGAGGTAGGTGTTCAGGGAATGATCCAGAGACCACAACTCATTGTTTCGTGCAAGGCCGTGGACCGAGGCCTCCTTGCTTGTTGATGTACCACATCTGAGTGGTGTTGGGCTGTTCTGACCTGTACACTTTGTTCTGAACAGATTTGTTCTGCCAGGCGTGAAAAACTGCTTGAGCTCCAACAGTTGATGTGGAGCAGAGATTCCTGAGGGACCACAGTCCCTGGGTAGTGAGGTCGCCCACGTGAGCTCCCCACCCCAAGAGGGATGCATCTGTAGTAAGGATTAAAGAGTGAGACTGAGTGATAAAGGGAACCCTCTGTCTCAGATTGCTCTGATCCTGCCACCATTGTAGGGCTTGGATCAGGGTTTGAGTCACTGAGATCAATTTGGTTAGAGGGTCCTTTCTTTGAGACCAAAAGGCTCTCAAATGGAACTGGATGTCCCTCATCTGAAATCTGGCTCCTTGCACTACTGCTGTAGAAGCAGCCATGCGCCCTAGGAGCTGTAGAAAATGCCTTGTTGGTCGAGAGACCTGCAGGGTGAATGAGGAGGCCAGAGAGACCAGGGTCCTTGCCCTGTCCAAAGGCAGGAAGGCTCTGGCTTCCTCTGTGTTCAGTTCTGCACCTATGAAGGTGAGGAGCTGGACAGGCTCTAGAACTGACTTTGGAAGATTCAGAAGGAAACCTAGAAGGTAAGCAGTTGCTGAGTTATCTGAAGATGTAACTTGACTTGGTCTGGAGACTGGCCTACTATGAGCCAGTCGTCCAGGTAAGGGAAGATGGCAATTTTTGCCTTCTTAGGTGAGGCAACTGCTACTGCCAGGCATTTTGAGAATACCCTTGGAGCAGAGGTGAGGCCAAAGGGCATTGCTCTGAACTGGTAATGGCCTGAGGGCAGCTCGAACCTGAGGTACTTTCGATGGGAGCTTCTGATGAGAATATGGAAGTAGGCATCCTTGAGGTACAGGGATGCTAGCAGTCCTGCCTTAGAGGGCAGAATAATTCCCAGAGTCACCATTTTGAATTTTGGTTTTAAAGGTGCTTGTTTAAGTATCTGAGATCCAGGATGGGACACCATTCTCCTGTCTTTTGGGGTAAGGAAGTACCTGGAGTACAATCCTTTGCCCTGGTGTAGGGTGGAACCCTTTCCACGCTCTGAGAGCCAGGAGGGTAGAGACTTCTGCCTCTAGGGCAAGTGCCTCTGATGGATTTGCAGGTGGAAAGGATCTGGTTCTCATCTTTGGAAATTTTTGGAAGCTGAGAACCAGTCCCTGGCTTACTACTTACAGGATCCACTTGTCTGATGTGAGAGACTTCCAGTCCTGGACAAAGTAAGCCAGCCTGCCCCCTACAGGTAGTGGAGAATCGGCCCTGGCCACCCCATCAGGGTGCCTGCTTGGCAGGGGCTTTAGGCTGAGGGGTGGAAGCAGGTCTGCTTGTACTCCGTCTGCCTCTCCCTCTAAAGAACCCCCTCTGGGCGTAAGCTGAAGAGGAGGCCTGGACTTGGTAAAAAGGCCTATGAAAAGGCCTGCCCCTGCCCCCGGAAGGCTGCCTTTGAGGAGTGGCCTGCCTTTCCTTGGCCTGTGCACTCCTATAGGTGGTCCTATACTCATCCATGTTCTTCATGTAATTCTCTGTCTGCTCCCCAAACAGAGAATTACCCACAACAGGAAAATCCATGGCCTTAGTCTGGGTATCCTGTGACAGGCTAGTACATCTGAGCCAAGCCATTCTGCGAAGTGCCACAGATGTAGCCATGACTCTTGATGATACATCATTAGAGTCCACTGCAGCATGGAATTGCACCTTAGATGCCTCAATACCATCAGCAGCCACCAGCTCCAGCTCCTTGGCAAGCTGGCCAGGGACCTGTTTTGCTAGAGCCATAATAGTATCCCATCTGGATTTCTGGTATCTAGCAACATAAGCCATATAATTTGCCTGTCTGAGTCCCAAGGATGATGCCATGTACTGTTTCTTTGCCATGGCATCAATCCTCCTGGAGTCCTTGTCAGGGGGGTGTGAGGCCAAGGGAATATTTGCCTTGTCACAGGCTGCAGCCTGCACTAGCCCAACATGGCTGCATTGTTGTGTAAGAAACTCCGTATCAGAGCCTGACAATGTGTACCTCTTGTCCATTCTCTTATCAACAGGAGGTATAGTGTGAGGAGTTTTTAGAATTTTTACTGTCTGTTTCCCAAAGATTTATGCAAAGGAATAGACAGTCTCCTGGACTCTGGGATATCCATCATTTCCACATAGTCAGGTTCCTCTTGATCATCCACAGCTTCCTCCATAGGGAGCTGGAGGGTTCAGCCACTTTTTATAAAATAAAATGAGAAGGGGACTCAGAAAGCCTAGGAGGAGAAACACCTGAAGGTCTGTCTGGGAGATGTCCGGTCAATAGGCACATCCAGACTTTCATAATCACCATCATCATCATTATCCTCATACTCTCCTCCTCCTCCAGTTCATAAAATTCTTCCACGGTATAATCGGGAACCAGGGCAGCTGACGAACCCGACCCCACCAGATGGTGCTGGTTCAGCCGGAACCGAAGTTAGCGATTGAACTATCCTTATCGCTTTGGCTATTTCATCAGTGGTCGGAGAAAGAATTTGTGGATCCGAACCGGATGATTTTTCTCTTCTCTTTCTTTTAACCGGAACCGACTCCTCAGAATCGGCTCTCCTTTTGCCCAAAGTAGTTTCGCCCTGGTCAGACGGCACTCCTTCTGGTTCGGTCGGAACCAAGCCAGGCTGGCCATCCGGGTCAGCGGACTTCTCGTCCTCCCTTTCCCTCAGTCTACCTACTCTCTTATCCAGGGTAGCTTTGGGAAAACTTTTACAAATTTGGCAGTCTGAATCGAGGTGGTCAAACCCCAGACAATAAACACAGGTGGTGTGGGATCCAGCCTTAACAAGGCTTCCCCACACACACCAATGTTAAAGCCAGTGGGCCCATTTTTCTTGGGTTTTCTCAGACATGCCAATCCCATCCAAACTTACCTTTTTTGGCACTCCATGAGCAGGAGCATCCCTATCGGTTTCCTGACCGTGTTATGGGTCTTGGAAAAACGTAATTAAATCCGTTTTTTTTAGAACCAATATGGACCGGTTACCACACTCTAATAAACTCAGAACTTTTTAAGACCAATCTGATCAGTTCAAACCGAACCAATCCCAAATTTACAAGTTCCACACAGAAACTAAATGTAAAACCTATCTAGTACTCACGGTACCACAGACAGAGACTTAAACTGACAGATTCAGTAGCAGAAATTTGGTAGAAACTGAGCGAAAAAAAAGACACTTTAACCGACTTTTTGAACCAAGCAAAGGAGAAATCTCCGGGCGACTGTTCAGTGGTAAGATAAAAATCAGCGATTGGAGTTTAAACAACAGCAGACAGGGGCTTCAACCGAGCTCAGCTGAACTTTCCATGCTGGCCATGGAAAGTTAACTCTTTGTTCTCCGGGGCAGTTGAAAGGCAGGACCTAACTGCAATAGTCAGAATACAGAAAGACTTCATGTTGTTTGAACCAAGCATTACCTTAACAGGGAATCCAAATCCCTCTTAGTCTCCGGCTTCCTCCTTCCTGTCTTCGACTATGGTTCACTTGTCTCCCTCCCTCCCCACCTCTCCATCAAAAATTTCTCCAGACTTGGAAGCTCCTACCACAACGCTATTCACTTTGCCTCTGGTCTCCCTAAACTCACACACCACTGTGACCTTTATAAGCTCACTAGTCGGCCCTCCCTTGAGGCCCACCTCAACGGCAAGATGGCCACCTTCTTCTTGAAACTCTCCCATGGACTGCTCCCTGATTGCCTCACCTCTCTCTTCCAGACAGCTGCCACCACCAAGACCACTAGACTGTCCTCCACTCTCTTTTTCGCTGTTCCTTTCTGCTGGACCACTCAAGGCCAGAAAACACTCTCTTTTATGGGACCCAAGCTCTTCAACTCTCTCCCTCCGGAACTAAAACTCTGTCCCTCCACAAATGCCTTCAAACACAATATCAGGAGACATTTCTCTCCCACCTGCACATGCTTGCAGCCCTAATCTGGCTCCCCTTCTGCACTCTTTTCCCCTCACTCTCTGGTTATCCACCTCTGGCACTTACCCTCTCTTTCTAGCACTTGTAGTATGGTTAATCCACCTAGGCTAGTTTTTAGATTGCACTTAATTTTTTTCTTTCCCATTGTTATATTATTGTTAAACCCTCACTGAATGCCTAATGTCACCTTGTATTTGTTAATTCACCAAGGCTAGTTCATGGTTTGTCCTTTAGTCCATATTATCCTGATTTTATGTACCATTGTATTACCCCTCACTGTTAGTTAAATGTTTTAGCCTATGTCAAGTCTCATGATTGTTGTATGTAACTGGACACTTGTGTAAACGGGCAGCAATGCTCATTTGCCTTTCCAGTATAACCAATAAAAATGGAATGAAATTATAATTGGTCAGGTGGGAAAAAGGGTGGGTTGTCTATTCAGAAACCAAAAATGTCTTGATTCAGATACAGTGAAATACATAATCTAAGCACACATCCTGTCCTTACTTGATTATGGTGATTTATTATATGGTAGTGCCTCACAAGATAGATTACATAGGCTGGACGTACTCTATAATAAACTGGCTAGGTTAATCATAAAATGTCCTATAACTACCCACCATTGTGATCTATATAAATCCCTGGGTTGGGTCTCTTTGGCTACTAGGAGGGAGATACACACGAGTATATTTGCATAAGTCTGGCTTGGGTCTCATTCCCAAGTATTTAAGCAATAGGTTAATATTCCGGGATACTGACCCATCTTTATGAAACTCTCAATTCTCCCAGTTAATTTTCCCAAGACTTATACCAAAAGGTCTATGCAACATTTTAGTCAACTAGTTCCAAAATTCTGGAATAAGCTTCCCTATTGTTTTAGGGCTCCAAACTCTAAACCCCTGACTGTATCTACATTAAAGAAATACTTGTTCTCAAGTGTTAAGATCTGTAAAAGTTTTAACTAATGTTGTACATAGTGTATGTTGCATATTGTATGGTTTTGATGATGTATGTAGTTGATGCGCACACTAGGTTGCCATTGTGAATGAGCTTATGCTCAATGGTTATTCCTAATAACAACAACCCTTAGCACACCCTCTGAGAGGTGTAAGTCTAGGTCCTCAAGAGCCATGCTTTGAGTCTGAGTGATCTGAGGTTTGGATACAAAATATTCCCCTGGGAAGATGTTGGCAGACTGTGCCTGTGTGGGAGGTGTACTGGCTAAGCCACTGACAGAGAGAGAGCAGCAGTGAGTACCACAGCTGCCTGGCCCAATCTGGAGCTATCAGAATCATTGTAACTGATTGGGACCGGAGTTTGATCAGGACCCTGAGTAACAAGGGAAATGGGGGAAAAGCATACAGTTTTCCCTGTCCAATTCAGCATTATGGCATCCACTGGCACAGTCCCCCTGGCTGGGGGCCTGGAGAAGAACTTGGGTAACTGGCAATTCTCTTATCAGGTGAAGAGATCTGCCTCTGGTGTGCCTCACCTCTGAAACACTACTCCCAGTACCTGTCTGTTGAGGCACCACTTGTGGTGGTTTTGGTTTATTCTGCTGAGTGCTTCTGCCAGGGTATTGCCTTTTCCTAGGAGGTGAACAGCTACCAGGAAAACCTGCAGAGAGTATGCCAAGCTCCAAATTTTAATTGCTTTTGTACACAGCAGGTCGGACCTCATCCCTCCCTGCTTGTTGATATAATATATTGTGGTAGTATTGTCTGTTCTGACCTGTACCACCTTGTCCCTTATTAGGGGTGCAAAGGATTGCAGTGCTAGGAGCATGCCCTGAGTCTCAGGAGATTTATATGCAGTAGTGACTTTGTGGGGGTCCAAGTGCCATGCACTGTGTGTTCCTCCAGATGTGCTCCCCACCCCAGTAGAGAGGCATCTGTTGTGAGCACCATGGTAGGAGAGTCCTTTTTTAAATGTGACTCCTTCCCTCTGGTTGGCCCTGTCCTACCACCACTGCAATGCCTTTAACAGTGTCTTCGATACTGGCACCATCTTTGAGAGAGAATCCTTTCTTTGGCACCAATGTGCAATGAGGTGAAACTGGATGTCCCTCATCTAGAATCTGCAGCCCTGCACTGTACCTGTGGCTGCAGCCATGTGTCCCAGAAACTGCAGAAAATATTTTGCTGGCCTTGGTTTGTTTAGGGTGAAGGCTCCTGCGATGTGGAGGATGTTATCCACCCTGTCCTGAGGGAGAGAAGCTCTTTCCTGCAGGGTATTCAATTCTACTCCTATAAAGCGCAAAACCTGAACAGGCTGTAACACGCATTTTTGGACATTTATGAGGAATCCCAGAGACTCTAGTGTCTCCTGTGTGATCCTGAAAGATTATTTTACAAGTTGAGGAGATTGCCCAACGACTAGCCAGTTGTCAAGGTATGGAAACACTGATATGCCCTGCCTCCTTAGGTGGGCCACCACTACTGCCAAACACTTTCTAAATGCCCTGGGGGCAGTGGTAAGGCTGAAGGGCAGAGCTGTGAACTGGTAGTGCCCTGAAGGTAGTCTGAACCTCAGGTACTTTCTGTGTGATTCCCTTATGGGGATGTGGAAATAGGCATCCTAAAAATCTAGTGATACCAGCCACTCTCCTTGTTGTAGCAGTGGAAGAATCATTGCCAAGGTTACCATCCAAAATTTTGGCTTTATGAGGTGCTTATTTAGAGCTCTCAGATCTAAGATGGGTCACCACTCCCCATTCTTCTTTGAGGTCAGGAATATCTTGAGTAGAAACCTTTTCCCCTTTGAAAGGAATGGAATGGTTCTACTGCTTTTGATGCCAGCAGGGTGGACACCTCTTAACATAGAAACATAGAATTTGACGGTAGCGAAGGACCGCTTGGCCCACCTAGTCTGCCCATTTTCCTACCTAACAGATAAGCTGCAGATCCTAGTTAACCAACAGCTTACTTCCTCCTACCCCCCCGGACTGCTTTATGTCTGTCCCATGCATTCTTGAATTCCCCCACTGTTCTTGACTCCACCACCTCCTCAGGGAGGCTGTTCCATCATCCTAGCGCTCTCTGTGAAAAAATACTTCCTCATATTACCTCCAGCGTCCCCTCTATCTTCAAATTGTGCCCCTTGTTCTTGCACATCTCTTTTCTGAAAGATGCTACCTCTTGGACTTTGTTGATTCCTTGAGGTACTTAAAGTTTCTATCATGTCCCCTCTCTCCTTCTTTCCTCAAGGGTATACATATTAAGCTCTTTAGTCTTTCTTCAGTATGTCTTCTGGTGCAGACCCTGCACCATTTTGGTGTCCTCCTCTGGACAGCCTCCACTCTGTCTATGTCTTTGCAGAGATGGGTCTCCAGAACTGCACACAGTACTCCAGATGGGGTCTCACCAACTCTCTGTACAGAGGGATAACAACTTCCTGTTTTGTACTATTGATGCCCCTTCCTATGCATCCCAGTATCCCCCCAGCCTTCCTTACTGCCTTCTCACATTGCTTGCCCACCTTTAGGTCATCTGATATAATTACCCCCATGTCCCTTTCCATTTTTACTGTTGTCAGTATCTCACCCCCCATTGTGTACTCTTCCCCTGGGTTTTGTTTCCATGTGCATTACCTTGCACTTCTTTGCATTGAATCTGAGCTGCCATACATTTGACCATTCCTCCAACCTTGCCAAGTCCCTTCTCATCCTTTCCCCTCCATCTTGTGTATCAACCCTGTTGCAGATCTTTGTGTCGTCTGCAAAGAGACATACTTTTCCTTCCAGTTCCTCTGCAATGTCACTTATAAAGACATTAAAAAGGACCAGTCCCAGTACTGAACCCTGTGGTACCCCGCTAGTAACCCTCCTTTCTTCACTGTGTACTCCATTTACTACTACCCTTTGCGTCCTGTTGTCTAGCCAATTTTTTATCCAGGCTACCACCTTGGGACCCACTCCAAGGCTGGCTAACTTGTGTATTAATCTTTTGTGTGGGACTGTATCAAATGCCTTGCTAAAATCTAGGTAGGCTATGTCCACAGCCCCTCCCTGGTCTACTACTTTGGTCACCCAGTCAATAAAATCTATTAGATTCGTCTGACACGATCTTCCCATCATGAATCCATGCTGCCTTGGATCCTGTGCCCCACTGGCCTCTAGGTACTCAACAATTCTTTCCTTCAGAAGTGATGCCATCATTTTCCCTACCACTGAGGTCAGACTAACTGGTCTGTAGTTTCCTGCCTCTGTCCTGCTCCCACTTTTGTGAAGAGGAATCACATCTGCCCTCCTTCAGTCCTCAGGTACCACCCCATCCTCCCATGATTTGTTAAAGAGAGTAGGCAGCGGTGTCACTAATTCTACCCTTAGTTCTTTTAGAATTCTTGGGTGAATCCCATCAGGCCCCATTGCTTTGTCCACCTTCAATTTTATTAGTTCTTTCAGAACCCTTTCTTCTGTAAATGGACTGGTATCGACCCCCATCTTCAGAGTGTTTCTCTTGTTTTGTTTAGGTACCTCCCCTTCCCCTTCCTTTGTGAATAATGAGCAGAAATATTTGTTCAATATCCCTGCTTTTTCACTGTCACCCTCTACCCACATTCCCTCCCCTTTATTAAGCCTTAGTATCCCTCCTTTGGTCTTTCTTCGCTCCCTAATGTACCTATAAAGGTCTTAGCCCCTTCTTAACAGAATTGGCTATCCTTTCCTCGGTTTGGGCCTTTGCTATTCTGACTGCCTTCCCAGCCTCTTTCTGCTTTAACTGATAAAGTTCTCTGTCCTGCTCCTTCTGTGTTTCCTTATATTTCCTGAATGCTATCCTTTTCTCCTTAACCTTCCCTGCCACCTCTTTTGAGAACCATAGCGTTTTTTTCCTTCGTTGTGTTTTGTTGATTTGCTTTACATAAAGGCTTGTTGCCTCTGTGATGGCTGTTTTGATTACTCCCCATTGTTCCTCCACCCCTCCTTCTTGCCTGTTTGCTAGTGCTTTTCTGAGGCACTCTCTCATTTTCCCAAAGTCAGCCCTCCTAAAGTACAATACTCTAGCTTTTGTACGGCTTGACTGTATGGCTGTGTTTATCATGGTGGTCGCTTGTTCCCAGATGGCTACCCACTTCTAAATCTGAGATTCTTTCTCTGTCCCCATTTGAGAGTACCAGGTCTAAGACTGCTCCCTCCCGAGTGGGTTCCAATACTAGCTGTCTGAGGCATGCCCCCTGTAGGGCATGAAGAATGACCCTGCTCTTGGATGTGCCTGCAGCAAAGGTGCTCCAGTTAACATCTGGCATATTCAGGTCCCCCATCAACAATATCGACCCTTTTTTCACCATTCTAAGAAAGCCTTCTATCATTTCCTTGTCCATTCCCTCCCCCTGAAATGGGGGTCTGTATACAACCGCCATGCAGATTGTGGTTCCATTTCCTGTCTGCAGGGTGACCCAGAGTGCCTCATCTGCTCCCTGTTTACTCTTTAGTTCTGTTGCTTTGATCCCTTTCTTTACATAGAGAGCTACTCCTCCTCCTCCTCTTTTACCCTCCCTGTCTCTCCTGTAGATTGTGTATCCTGGTATGTTGACATCCCAGTCATGGTTCTCTGTGTACCTTGTTTCTGCGACTGCCATAATATCCAGGCAACCCTCTTCCATCAAGGCCACTAGTTCAGGGAGCTTGTTACACAGACTATGGGCATTGGTACTCATCACTCTCCACTTTTTGATAGCCTTACCCCTTTTAGCCCCATTCCTGTCCTTACTGCCTTTGCCTTTTTTTAGATTTACCTCTGTCCTTCACCCTAATGACTTTTCTACCTTGGTGTTTACCTCACTAATTACATTTTGTGGGGGGAAGGCTGGGATTTCCCTGCTCCTTTTCAGTGCCTCCCCCCTTGGCTAGTTTAAATGCTTGCCAATGAAGCATTTAAACCTCTCACCCAGGATCCTGGTTCCCCCCCTGGACAGATGCAGACCATCGCACCAGTATAGGTCTGCATCCCTCCAGGTGGCTCCCCAGTCCCCAATGAAGCCAAAACCCTGAGCTCCACATCAGTTTTTCAACCACTCATTGAATTCCCTGGTGAGGAGTGCCCTAGCATCACCCTTGCCATAGACAGGCAGCACCTCGAGAAGGTTACCAGACGCATCACCTAAAGCCCCTCCCCACCTCTACAAGCTCCTCTTGCACTGCTCTGATCCCATTCCTAGCCAGGTAATTTGTCCCTAGGTGGACAATGACATCCAGCTCCCTCCCTCCTGCATCTTCTCCCACAATCCTGAGGATTCGCTTCCTGTCCCTCGAAGCCATGGCGCCAGGAAGGCACCTTACCTCCCTCTCCCTTTCCCCTTCCTGCCCCATTTGTACCCCCCTAATGATTGAGTCCCCCACCAGAAGTTGTTTCCTTCCCCTGTGGGGTCCCATGCCACCCTCCTGTGGGTCTCCTTTGTGAAGGTTCCCAGCATCCTCCTTGGTCTCCACTGCAGGTGCCTCCATAGAGGAACCACTATCCACCAGAAGAGCGAATGAACTGTGGAGAGGTACAGCTGGAGGGATGCAACTCTGTTCCACCACTCTCTCCCTCCCTGAGCCCACCCTGGTTCAGCCTCTTCTCTTTCTTGGCAACCTCTGAGGTAGTGGCATTGGCCCTGGTGGTCACTGGGTGGGGGAGGAGGTTTCACAAATCCTAGCCAGGTCAGCCTGGAGACGGGCAACCTCCTCTCTCAGACCAGAGAGGTGCCTGCAAATAGGGCAGCATCGCAGCCTCCAGAATGTCTCCCGGAACACTGCCGTCCCACAGCCATTGCACTGCACCACTCCTATCATGTCTTATTTTGTGTATCCTCTCCTGTTTATCTGTATGCTTACTCTCTCCTCTCCTTACAACTCTCACCCTTCCTGTTCTGGGACAGCAACTTCCTATCTTCTTCAGTAGCCTCCTTCTTCCTTGCTCAATGTCAGATCACCAGCAGTTGGGGAGGGGAGTGAGCTACTTTTCCATTAGGGTTGACAAAACCAATGTTTCTCTATGATCCTTCCCTTCCTACTGCCAAACAGGAAGTTCCTGTTGACAGTCAAATCCAGTAGCTATAAAAGTAGAACTGGTTTAGGGTGGGTGGGATGGAGGGAAATTAGTAAGAAAAAAGGCTAGCAACAGGAAGTTGTAATTTGAGTCACCTGCTTTTATAGTGTCTAAGCCACACCCCAAATTAAGCTCTCTCTCCTCCTACTGGTTTAGCAAAGTCAGCTGATACAGTACCCTTCCCAGCACAGAACACACACTGACTTTCTTTCTTTTCTTTCTTTTTTTTAACCCTAAATAAGGCCCCTTCTACTTCTAATAAAGTATCTGTCTACTTAATCTCAACAGACACCGACTCCTGCTGAGATATAAGTGTTAAATTAATAAGAAAATGTAGCTTCTTTTAGTTAGCTGCTTTCTGCTCTACAAGCAAGGCTAGCAACAGGAAGTTGTAACTTGAGTCACCTGTTTTTATAGTGTCTAAGCCACACTCCCAATTAAGCTCTCTCTCTCCTCCTACTGGTTTAGCAAAGTCAGCTGATACAGTACCCTTCCCTCTCTTTTTCTAGTAGTGTCCTCTCTGCTGGGTTTGCAAAACTGAAAAGCCTTGGCCTCAGTTTGGGGAAGGTTTTGAAGCTGAGGGCCAATCCCTGACCCACTACCTCCAACACCCACTTGTTTGTGGTGATGGTTTTCCAGTTTTGGAAGTAGTGAGTCAATCTGCTCCCAACTGAGATTCAGGAGGCGACCCTGACTGTCACATCAGGGGTTCTGTTTTGCTTGTGTGGTAGTTTGTGGAGACGGGTCCCTTCTTTTGGAGCCCCTGTGGCCTTTACCCCTGTAGTAACCCCTTTGTGGGTAGCTAGCGCCTGGTAGAAAGGTCTGCTATATAACCCCTTCCTCTGCTTCCCCTTCTGTATGGCCTACAAGAAGTTGAGGCCTTTTCTTTAGCAGAATTACTGTTGTAAGTGGCCTTGTACTCATCCACTTTTTTCATATATTCTTCTGTTTTACTTCCAAACAGGGGAATGGTTTTCTACAGGGATGTCCGTGGCCTTAGTCTGAGTATCCTGAGTGAGACTGGTTGTCCTGAGCCAAGCAAACCTCCTCAAGGCTATGGACAGGGCCATCCATCTAGCTACATTATCATTTGCATCCACAGCCATGTGAAACTGATATTTTGTGGCCTCTAAGTCACACCTAGCCATTTTCACAAGGTCAGCTGCAAGCCCTGGTGGAGCCTTATCAGTCATGGCCATAACTGAAGTCTACAGACTTTTCTGATACTATGCAGCGTGGCCCATATAATTAGCTCCCCTAATGCCCAAGGAAGCAGCCAGATACCCTTTCTTAGCCATCCCATCCAACTTTCTAGAGTCCTTCTCAGGAGGGTGGGTGGCCAGAGGTACCTTGGCCTTATCACAAGCTGTAGTCTGAACCACCCCTTCTGGGTCTGGGTGGGACAATAAAAACTCAGCACCCATAAGATCTAGCTGATACTTTTTGTCAGCTTTTTATCTACTGGTGGTATGGAGTTTGGGGTCTCCAACACCTTTACCACCTGCTTCTTAAATAATTTATTAATGAGTAGCAATATCTTTTTGTGGGTGTTAACCCCATCATTTCTAGATATTGTAACTCCTCCTCATCTTGTTCAGGCTCATATGATGTGAGATCCAGTGCTTCCACCATTTGCCTCACAAAAGTAAAATATGAGGAGTAATCGTCAGGAGCCCTAGGTGGGGATTCAAACCCATGCTCCGGTGAGATCTCCGGCTCAATCACACCTCTTCATCTTCATATTCCTCTAGAGAGTGAGCAAACATAAGTGAACTCTAAGAAGAGGAACCCAAACCTGAAACCAAGGGACTTGTTGCAGTCGGTTGCTGTGGAACCAGTGTTAACCTGTCTACAAGGCTTTTAAAATCTGCAGAGCCTGTGCAACTTGGTCAGCCGTTGGCATATTTGTTTGTGATACTGGGAGTCCCGCTGCTTTTCCAGCTGGGAAGCCAATATTCTTCTTTTTGTACAACTTTTTTAAAGGAACTGAACCCTTTACCAGTTCACCTGGTCTTTTAAGTCTGGATGACTCGTCTTTTTCAGGGGCGTTTTTATCGGCATCCTTAGACTTTTCTTTCGGTTCAGTGGTCAGATCCTTCTGACGTGGAATCAAGGTTCTGGAAATTTTTTCTTTAAACCTCTTAATGCTTTTTTTTTTTTTAAATTTAATAAGCTTTATTTGATTGCATTAACACCCATTACACATAATACAACCAGGTATCAGGATATATGGTGCTTTCCAGATAGACAATGAGAGAAACATTTTTGTTTTAACAATAAAAAAAACAATGAAACTATCCTACCCTTAACCCCCGAGTGTGTGATTTCCTGGAAAATTATACCGAGATAAGCTGAAGTATTAAAGACATGAAGTGAGGGCACTCACATGACAGTTAAGGGGAAAACATCAAATGAAATAGATTTGTAGAGAATTAGGAAGCAGGGAGCAACTGATATGAGGGCCAGCTTAAGATTCAGGGACAATGGACCAAAGGGCGTGGAACTTATCCCACCTAGCACAGTATTGTGGAATCAGGCCTCGGAAACCTGGTCAGACACCCGGCAACTGGGCTTTAATGCCAAGGAGGAGTTACCAGCTAGGGGGAGTGCAGCTAGCCCAGACAGAGGAGGAGAAGGATCTGGGTGTGCTCATTACAGAGTCAATGAACAACTCGGCACAATGTAGGAAGGCAGCTGCAAAGGCCAACAAAATGCTGGGTTGTATTGCAAGGGGTATATCCTCGAGGAGGGAGGAGGTGATTCTGCCACTGTATAGGTCATTAGTTAGACCACACCTGGAGTACTGGTGCAGCACTGCGTCCGTATCTGAAGAGGGACATTAAGTTACTGGAGGGGGTGCAGCGCAGAGCGACACAGATGATTAAGGGGCTGGGGTACTTATCATACGAGAGGAGGTTGAAGGAGTTGAACATGTACTCACTGGAGGAGCGGAGAGACAGGGGTGACATGATTGAAACCTTTAAATACATGAAAGGAATAAACAAGACAGGTACAGAGGGGCTGTTCAAAGTAAGGGAGAGGAGGGACATCAGGGGCCATGATATGAAACTGGAGCAAGGAAGGTTCAGGAGGGAGATGAGGAGATACTTTTTGACAGACAGGGTGGTGCCTGGGTGGAATGCGTTACCTGCTGAAGTGGTATGCAGTAGAACAGTGGACTGCTTCAAACAAGGATGGGACAGGACAAGGGGGAGGGTTAATGAAGGGGAAAGGAGGGGCAGCTGCAGAATAAGGGGTGCTAGCTGCACATTCGAGCAGACTTGACAGACCTCTAGGCCTTTATCTGCTGGCAAATTTCGTATGTTCGTATACTGGCTATGGACTTTTCTAGCTTTAAACTGTAGAACAGCTCCTTAGTCCATTCCAGGTATGATAGGACTTGTTGGTCCTTCCAATGTCTTAGGACTAGCTTTTCCACAGAGAGAGAGAAAAATGAGAGTGATGTGGTACTTCTTCTCCTTCATCAAGATAGTGGAGTAGTCCCCTAATATACAGATGTTGGGGGTGAATAAATCCTGGAGTCCCAGTAACAGGTCAGCGCTGGACTTAATATGAGTCCAGAGGGGGGCAACTTTAGGGCAATCCCAGAGTATGTGCAAAAGTGACCCCTGCTGCTGTCCACACCTAAAACAAAGCTGATTCTGCAATTTACCCATGCCATACATTTTGACAGGGGTAAAATAGATGTTATGTAAAATGAAGAACTGTACGAGTTGCAACCTATCACTAGCAGAGTCCTGATATATATTCTGCCATATCCTAGCGCAACTGGTATGGTCAAAGGGGAGAGCATCCTCCCAGTATGATGAATTGCCTCCTACTGTAGGATTTAACTTGGTGAACAGGGATGATACAATGCGGGAGACTGCATGGGGCTGCCAGGCAGCTGCCTGGAACTCCTGCAGAGCTGCTTCCTGATTGGTCGACCACTGTCCAGGACCAAACCACTGAATGAGCATGTGTCTAATTTGATAGATGTAAAAAGAATGTTGTTTTGGTATATGAAACTGTTCAAGTAATGCTAAGGTAGAGGTCAGTTTACCATTTATAAACAAGTCACTAACCTTGGCCTGTGCAAGTGGAGTCAGTATCCTTGAGGAAAGAACCCTTTCCCCTATGAGTAAGTTAGGGTTGCCAATAAGTGGCTGGGATATGTCTTTCTGATCATCATATTTGAGAGACCTACAGAGTTGATTTTGAATTTTGATAAAAGTATATATGACTGTATGGCTTAAGGAAGCCGGGAGTTTCCGGGGGAGAATATGAAGAAGACTAGAGGCAGTGATTCCTTGGGTCCCAATCAGGTGTCGTTCAATCTGTAGCCATGGGGGGTATACAGGGGATGACTATCTCCTAGAGAGGAGGTGAGCCAACATAAATACTTAGCCATATGACTGGCCAAGTAATAGAGGTAAAAATTTGGCAATTTAAGTCCCCCCCAGGGTTTTGGGGGCGCCTAATTGCACATATGACCGATGAGGAGGTTTATTTTGCCACAGAAACCTAGAGATAATGGTGTGGAGTTTCTTAAACCAGCTTAGAGAGAAGTAAAGATTTAACACATTGAGTGGGTAGAATAATCTAGGTAACACGTTAATTTCAATCACACTAACCCGACCTTGAAGGGACAGATAGAGGGGAGACCATCTATCCAGATCTTGCTTGATGGTGAGGATTAAATTACCCAGGTTAAACTTTTTCAAAAGAGAATTTGAGGTGGATAATGTAATTCCAAGATTTAAGCCAGGTGGTTCAATTCATAGCTAATGCATCAATGTCCGATTTGTTTACATGGACATTAAGGGGCATGACTTGAGTTTTGTTCAGGTTCAGCTTATAGTTGGACAGCTGACTGAAGCCGTCAATGATGGTCAAGGCTGCTGAGATGGACTCCTTCGGCTTGGTAACATGGAGAAGGATGTCCTCAGCCTATGCAGAAAACTTAAGGTTGAAGGCGCCTATGTCGATGCCTGTTATAGAGGGAGAGGCGTTCAGTTGCCGGAGCAAAAGCTCCAAGTATAAATTAAATAATAAGGGAGACAGTGGGCATCCTTGTCTAGTGCCAGGGCACAAGGAAAAAGTGGGGGAGAAAACTCCATTACAGTAAACTCTGGCACTAGGCCTAGTATACAAGGTTCTAATCCAAGCAGTAAAAGTAACTGGGAAGCCGAACTTGGCTAAAGTCCAAAGGAGAAAAGGCCAACTGACTCTGTCGAAGGCCTTTTCCGCATCCAGGGAGCCTAGAGCCATAGGGAGCATGGCATCCCTGGATGCGGAATAGATGTGTGCCAACTTCCTAGTATGGTCTGATTAGGACCTACCCCGCACAAAACCAATCTGTTCGCAGCTAAGTAGACTCTCCCAGACCTTCGAGATTCTGACAGCAAGTATCTTGGTGAAGAGTTTGATGTCATAGTTCATTAGTGAGATAGGGTGATAATTAGTCACTCTATGGATTTCCCAGGCTTCTGCAGGACCACTATAATAGCCTCTAGCAAGGTAAGGGCAGTAATTCCCTCCAAACAAATGTGGTGGAATAACTGAAGAAGGATGGGAGCTAATTCTGTTTCAAAGATCTTGTAGAAATTAGCTGGAAACCCATCCAGGCCCGGTGCTTTGTCCAGCTGCAGGGAACGAATGGCCTCGACAACTTCCTGCAGAGTGATGGGAGAGGCTAGGAACCACTGTTGGGAGGGAGTAAGCGTGGGTAAGGATATATTGTTTAGATAGGACTGTATCTCAGAATCTGTAGGGGTTTGCTCTGAGGAGCTATACAGTCGCCGGTAGTATAACTCGAATTCCTGGGTAATGTCTCGAGGGGTGGTTAGTAATTTATTACCTACCAAGGAGGAAAGCGAGGTGACTAAGCGCGATTCCTCCTGTTTCTGGAGTCTTAGTGCTAACAGGTTGCTTGCCTTGTCGCCCTGTTCTATATATTTAGTGTGAGTTTTGAAAAGTGCATATTCTGCCTTCTCTCTCAGGGATTCATCATATTGGGCTTGAAGTGCCACGAATTGCTCCCTCCTCATCTCTGAGGACTGCATAATAAGTGACGCCTCCAAATCATTGATGGCTTGCAACAAACCTCTGGAGGCCCCTTCTTGTTTATGTTTTCTAGTAGCAGCTATCCTGATAAATTCCCCTCTGAGGACACATCTTAGGGTGCACCATATCTGATCGAAAGCTGGGATAAAACCTGAGTTTTGTACCATGAACTGCTTAATGGTTACCCAAATTCATTCCATTGTCTCATCATGGGAAAGTAATTGGAGATTCAATTTCCAAGTGGAGTCTTTTTGGTTAGTAGGGTCAATACTACCCTCCAGGCAGATCAGGGAGTGATCCGAGAGCAATGTAGGGGCAATACCACAATTCAATAACCTGGGCAATACTATCTGACTTATTACAAAGAAGTCAATGCATGAGAAAGATTTATGATAGGGAGAATAAAATGTGCATTCCCGAGCATTGGGATTGAACAGACGCCAGGGATCAAACAAACCTTGGGAGTCTAGCATCTCTCTCAGTGATCGCTGGGCAGGAGACAAACCGGTCCCCCAGTGAGATGACCGATCCAGCTTTTGGTTAGGAACAAGGTTCCAATCACCTGCCAGAATGATTGGTAAGCGACCAAAGGGAGTCAGGGTAAGGGAAAGGTTAAGAGAAATACTCATGAGAATCCTTGCCGGGACAATATATAGTGCCTAGTAAAACCTCTCTGTGGTCAAAGATCCCTCTAAGCAGGAGGAATCTGCCAGTCAGGTCTGATATTTTCTGCAACTCTTGAAAATGCGTGTCTCTGGTGAATAGGATTGCTACTCCCCTTCGTGAAGAAGAATCACCTGCAGCGTAACAGTGCCCGACAAATCCTCTACGAAATAGGTTGCCCTCTGCTTCCAACAGGTGCATCTCCTGCAGAAAAATAATATGACAGTGCATTAAATTCAAACATTTAAGTATCTGGTGTTGCTTCACCCGTGAGCGGGCACCTTTAATGTTCCAAGAGGCGATTTTAATTACCTAAGCTAACAATATGACAGAGTTTAGCCAGTAGGCTTGTGGGGATAATTGTTGGATCAGAAATTATGCACTCAATTCCGGTTCTCGAGGGTACCTCAACCCCTCCCACCCTCTCCAAACCAGTACTCCCAACTTTAGTAAAATGAAAAGAGAGCCCCTCTCCCCACCCACCCTTCCCAAAACCATACCCAGACATGTGTAGAATGAAATAAGAAAAGAAAGTAGAAGCACCTCTCCCCCAGTCCTAATGACTGTTTCACCACTCCATATGCATGGTGTGATGGTGATCATGCTGCCTGTTAGGCTTTTTCCCCGTCTCCCCTCCCTATCCGCCCTGCAAGGATAAACTTCAGGCAGGTCAGTAGAGTCCCTGGGTAGTCCTAGATATCCCGTATAATGGGGTTCCTTGACTGAACCAAGAGACCATGAAACAACTGGGGTTCCTCAATAAAAACGCACCCTTTTTTTTTTTTTTTTTAGTCTTTGGTAACCGGTTAAGGCCCACTAAGCACAAGTGCCTGTTTTCAGGGGCGACCTGGGAGCACTGGGCGGTTAAGTGACTTGCTCAGAGTCACACACTTGTAGGCTCCAAGACCAGCCAAAACAAAAGGTGGACCAGAAAACATGAAGCCCACACAGTTAAAAAGGAAAACCCTCAGCTCATGGCCCACTAACAACAATAGTGGAGAACAAACAAGCAGTTTAAGTCAGCGCTAACAAGATTCAAGAATCTGCAGAGAAAAACTTGCGGCAGAGTATCAAAAATAAAAAACAATAACATGCAGTACAGCTACAGCATCACTAGATGGCAGCGTTGTACTGAGAGATCTGACAAGGGGTGAGCCTTTGTCCTCGCAAAAGAAAAAGCAATTTACTCCATGGAAAATAACATACTGAGTCACTCAGGAGCTTAGTCACTGAACAAAGTCCTACAAAGCGAGAGTCTTTGCTGGATTCAGGCAAGAAGTTCAGCTAGGCGAAAAACCTTGTGCAGGTACACATACATTAAACAACCAAGTTCTTGCACCTGTTCAGAGCATTTTGCCCCACAAGTGTAGGTTTCACTTGATCAAGTCAGGGAACAGGAGCTTACAACCTTCAGTAACAGATTCCACACTATCGAAAGAATTCCGTTGCCGGTTTTTGTTAGCTTGCAAAGCTGCAGAGTACCGGACCCTAAAACTGATACCAGCTGATATGAGCTTGTTAACCAGTGGATGCAGGGCGGCTCATTTTTGGCGAATAGAGCAGGGCAAATCCTGGGCAACACGCAGCTTCTTACCCGCCCATTGGATTTCATGCAGATTTTTCAATTTAGTAGGAATGTGTTGCTTATCTAAATAATTGAGCATCCGAAACAGGAACAGCCTTGGCGGAGATCCAGTTGGGGGCATAGGCCTGAGCGAGCGGTGTGTCCGCTCAATTACATATGTAGGGCCACTTGGCGAGGGCCCTACTAACTTTTAGCAAAACTTCTGGGTGAAAATAACAGGCGCCGTCCCCTCTTCGCCTTCCGGTAAGCCCAAGACCACTAAATTATTTTGACGGGAGCGCCCTTCCAGGTGCTCCTCAGTTTTCTTTAGGTGCTGGCGCAAGTTAACCAGTTCAGGGTCCACCTTGCCTCTCCAATCATCCAACAATGAGATACGTGGCTCGTTGTCCGTTGTGCACATGGTGAGCTGATCAAGAGATGACTTCAAAGCCCGGAATTCTGATGCCAATATTAGAAGCGTCTCCTTCATGGGGGTAAGCTCTTCTAAAAATTTCGCTTAAGTGACAGCTTGAAAGCTAGCTGCCCGAGTTGTCCAAACTTCTTTGGCTTTGGCCCGTTTCGAGGCCTTATCCTTCCCAGGTGTTGGCGGCAGGGTATGCTTGAGCCGCTGCTTCTCCATCTCCACGTCCATACCATGGACGATCTGTGGCGAGTGGAAGATAAATGTGCAGTGGCTACTCTGAGAACCGTAAGAACTACTTTATTTACCCGATGCGAGTGCTATTGATCGGGAATAAATTAAAAATAGGCAGAGTCAGGAGGGGAGCCGTCCAACTACACTCCTCAGCAGGCAGCCATCACACCGGAAGACAAGTCCCCTCTTAATGCATTTTTTAACAGTCTTTTCAGGAAAAGATTTACAAATTTCATAATCAGACTCGAAGTGTTCAGCCCCTAGGCAGAGTAAACACAAATCGTGTTTATCCGCTTTTGTGAAAGCTTCCTGACACTTCAGGTAACTTTAAATCTGGTCAGCCCAGTTTTCTGTTTAGACTTTTTGGGCATTACCACAATAAAGCGCAACCCAAAAAAAAAAATGAAGAAAAGTTTGGTTTCTAAACCGAGTTAAGCATTGGTTAGATACCGTGGTGATACAAATGGCAATGGTCGGTTGCCCGAGGAAAAAATGCAATTTAAAAGAAATTTAAACCCGAGTAACCTAGTAACAGAAAGAGAGCTTTAACAAAGTACTATACAAAATGCAAAGCGATCTAACGCTAAAACAGGCAAACTAATCGGTTCTTCAACAGTTACCAGGAATTGATGAGGAACTAAGAAACTAACCTAAAACATCACCAAAACTATAACAGGCAGCATAAATGAAGAAATAAAAGGAATATTTATGATTTATATGAAAATTTAAAGTTATTCTCAGTCATGCTGAGGACCAGTCTCCGAGGCGTCAAACAAGGCAGGTGGAGAAAGAAATCTGAGCGTCTTAGAATGCGACAGTTAGGAGGCAGCAGGTTTAAATGGTGGCATATGCCAACAGGTTCCACTATTAGCATAAAGTTCCTTTTGTTTCCGGAGAAGTGCAATCCAGGAGGTTGACTGCTACAGTTAATGATATTTAAGAATCCCTGGGGTTAGAAGCTAATGTTGGGGAGGGTGGCAGGGACAGCTGACAAAGGTTAAGCCAGAAACAAATGTACTGTTCTTCTATGCCTCTTAGATACCTGTCAATTTTGAAGACGGAGGGTAAAATTAGAGAACAACTCTCTACTATAACAAAAAGTTTAAAAACACTAGATTTACACCAGTTGTGCTATAACTTTATTATTTTCCAGTTCTGTTGCTGGTCTACTAGATACTGTAAAAAATGCAGTACTTATTTCATGGAATCTCAAAATTGTATCTGACTCTCCCCTGCTAACACCATAATTGCTGCCTGTAACATCGGAGTCTGTTGTCATGGTAAGCAATATGATGTCATAAACAAATGCACTGTGAGGTTAACAGGGGAGAGGCAAATGTTTTAAACAGACTTTTTAGATAGCCTACCAAGATGGGCTGTTACCTTGGAAAGGAACATGGAAAAATGTAAAAAAAAAAGTATTCTCTAGTAAATTGTAATAGCTGAAAGAAACGTATAAAAGTACATGCTGAAGTGCAGAGCAGCTCTTTAAAGTGCTATTATGGAACATCAATGGGTTAAAAACTCATCTCAATGGCCGGCCCAGTGGTGTAGAGGGTTGAGGTGCTGGCGCCTTACCTCGACCCACGCTGGCAACCCAGATTCGGGAATGGACTTGAGGTGCCGGGGGTCAGCAGGGGGCAGAGAGAATTGAGCGTCTGGAGGACTGTTCTCTCCGGGGGTGGGATCGGGAAACACATCACTCAGCAGCAGCCCCCAGTGAAGACTGGAGGCACTGCCTGAGCATGCACTAATGGGGACATCAAAAACCAGGGAAAAATTACACCTGAAGTGAGCAGCTTGATGGCCATCCGCAGTTTCTACGGCACCGCCTGGATCCATGTCCCGACGAGTTGGGGCTCCCAGCAGCCTCGCTGCCGGGGGGGGGGGCCGCAGGAGTCTGGGTGCCCACGGTAGAGGCGGTCAGTGGCTGGATGTCCCCGAGCTGGTTGCAAGGACGAGGTAAGGGGAACAGGTCAGGCGGCCAAGGAGCAAAAATAGATACCAAAAAAACATAAAAAACATCTCAAAAGACAGAAAGTTCTCAAATACATCACAAGGAAAAAAAATGGGCAAAGGTCTCCCTCAGGAGACACATATGGCTGAGGGGAGCTGGCTCATATTAAATAGACTTGGGGGGGGCTTGTATGCGGCTACTCTTAGCTCAAAGGCCAGGGGCACTGCTATATGGGTGAGGCCTTAAGCAGCAATGAAGGTCATCGGAGCTAAGAATGACCCTAGGGGAAAATACATCCTCATGCAAATAAGCAGTGGACAGGGCAGAATCAGTTCATTGGGTTTGTGTACGCAACGAACACAGACTCTATGAACTTTCTCCAAACATTATCCCTGGAAATGTCTCACTGGGAAGGCAAGTGGATACTGGGGGAGAATAACACAAACTGTATGTGAGATGGGGTACTTGATGGATCCTCCTGGACCGTGTGACTCATAACAACATCTTAAAGCTCTTCAGGGCCTAGCCTCAGACCATGAGGTAGTGGAAGCGTTGAGGCACTGGTCCCCTATGGTCTGCGAGTACACTTTCTACTCCCATACCCCTGCCTCCTATGCCAGGATCAATATGTTGAACAAGTCGATATCCATCTAATAGCTGGGAAGTAGGTGCAGCATGATCTCATTTTAGTTGAACCATGCACCCCTTGTATGGAGCCTAGGGGGGAACTGTAACACCTCAATGTCCCAGAGTGTGGAGACTTGACCCAACCTTACTTAGAAGCAAAGGATATAAGGCGTATATGACCTCTAAAATTCAAGACGTTTTGGAGCACAACCACCCAGGGACACCTCACATGCCACGAGATGTTAAGCACTTAAAGCTTTTATAAGGGGGAGTACAATCTCTTATGCTAGCTGTGCTTGCAAGCAGTGCCAGGCACATATCCAGACACTAACCACCAAAGTTTTGAGTTTCTATGTTTCGAGGTTGTCTCTCCAGAAGATAAATTCCTCCTTCCTGCTTAATAAGGCATCAACTAAATAGCTTTCATAGTTGTCTGTGCTGGCTGATGTAACATTTGGCTTTTTGGATTCACTTACTGCTAAGAAAATTCTAGATTTATGAAAGAAGATGGAGTATTTTTTTTTTTTTTTAATAGTCAGCATTATTCAAAAGGTCCATCATCATCCAATACAATGTAGTTAAATATTGAACTGCAGCAGAACATTGCTCCACCAGTCAAATGTCAACTTGATTTTTAAAAAGTGCTTTTCAAAATGCTAAAGTGCTTGTATATAAATAAACAAATCATCAATCAAGTAATTAAAAACAGCAATAACAGGCAGTTAAATTTAAGAAGCATCCAGAAACACTAGAGCAAATAAATATGCTTTTAGCACAGATTTAAAAGTCTCAGTAGTCAGACACTCTCTAACCCGATGAGGTAGAGAGTTCCACAGGGTTGGGGCCGCAAATGAAAATGCTCTAGCCCCCGAGGTCTTTAAATGGACCCTGGGAACCTCTAGCAATCCCTGGAACGGAGCAGGCGGCGGGGGTGGAAGGGACAAAGGAGGTCTTGCAAATAACGCGGTCCCTGTCCATGTAGGTCAGCAAACTGACCTTGAAGGTGATCCTCCACTGCACCGGCAGCCAGTGCAGTCCGCGGAGCACAGGTGAGATATGGCTAAATCTAGAAAAGCCAGTCAACAACCTGGTCGCCGCATTCTGCACCAGCTGTAGGTGGCGGATGTCCACCTCCGGAAGCCCTAGGTATAGAGCATTGCAGTAATCAAGGTGGGAGGTCACAAAGGCATGGACCAGAGCTGGAAGATCATCAGGCGGAACAAGGTGTTTTATCCGGGCGATATTCCTCTGATGGTAAAATGAGGTCTTGACGACAGCTGACACCTAAGATTTAAGCGTCAGCCCATTAAGTATAACATCCAGATTCCGCACCTGTTCAGAGGACCTCAAATGGCTGCCATTCCCTAGCCTAAGCGACGGAAGGCTGACCAGAGGAAGACCCCTCTACCTGACGACCTGGGTCCACAACCAACACCTCAGTCTTATCTGAGTTCAAACTCAACCAGCTGGCACTCATCCAGTCTTGAATCAGATGCTGTAAGTATAGAAAAAATAATAGTAATGCAGTATTTTCCTTATGTGAAAATTTATTAAATCTTAATTTAAGAAGTAGTAACCGGAACTTTATAGATGTGTCAGTTTTAATATTGCAGTGCTGGGAAACACATTTAAATGGGATTAGAATGACTTCAGAGTACAAAAATAGTACTCTGGTAACAGAAGGAGCATAACATTCATATCAGATACCTCACATGGAGCTGGGAGCAGGATCAGTCTATTCACAGACAATACTAAAATGGGGGCGGTAGTGGATGAAGTGGACGGGTGGAAACAACTACAAGAGAACCTAACCAAACTGGAGGAGTGGTCGGAGAAGTGGCAGCTGGGCTTCAATGCAAAGGAATTTAAGTTTCCGCTCTTCAGGGCCAAGAATCCGAAGAAAAAATTACTCACCTTAGTAATGTTGTTTCTTCTAATGGAGTCTTGCTATATTATGACAATTGCAGTTTGCCCCACAATTAGAACTGCCCGCCAGGCATGGAAGTTGGAGCGTGAGATCGGTTAGAGAAGCTCTGTCTGGATAATTTCAAACTGAAACTGTCAGATCTTTATGAGCAAAACTCACTAAGGTTCTGTGTGGAAGCTGTAACCTACACTAGCCAACTGGCTACCTAAATATTAACACATATTCCTGGTCCCAACACAAAGACTCAAGTCAGGGGGCCAGAAAATAAGATAAGAAAAGATAAAATAAAACACAACACCCCAAACCCCCCAAAAAAGGGGGTGGAAAAACATAAAATGGGCATAAACAAGTGCCCACACTGGACTGCCCACCCCATACCCAAGTAGAAGTTCTGAGAGGGGCAGGCTGGGGGAGGTCATAATATAGCAAGACTCCATTAGAAGAAACAACATTACTAAGGTGAGTAATTTTTTCTTCAAACAACATGAAGTCTTGCTATATTATGACAATTGCAGACTACACAGCAGTACCTCCATGGAGGAGGGACAGAACCTGCTTAGGGAATAGGCTCTGAAGCTACGGCTGTGCCAAACCGAGCATCCCTCCTGGCCTGGACACCCAAGGAGTAATGCTTGGTGAAAGTGTGTACCGCTTTCCAAGTAGCTGCTTGACATATCTCTAAGATAGGATGTCTCTGGCAGCAGCTAGAGACGCAGCTGTACCTCTGGTAGAGTGAGCCCTCAGGCCTGAAGGGGAACTTTTCCCAGTTTTGATAACAAAATTGGATACAAGAGACAATCCACCTGGCAATGGATCTCTTAGTGGCAGGTTTCCCTTTCCAACCCTCACCATAAGTGAGAAAAAGTTGGAGGATTGAACCTGTGACCCTTGAGTACATCTATATAGTAACAAGGCCCTCTTAACATCTGAACTGTGACCTCCTCTCACCAGAGGAGGAATGGTCAGTGAAGAACACTGGAAGGAGATAGATTGATTAAGATGGAAATCTGAAACCACCTTGAGCAAAACTTCCTGTTAGTCCTAAGGACTACCTTATCCCTGTGGAAGGAAATAAAGTCAGTCTCTACTGCCAAAGCTTGTAACTCACTTATCGCCAGGCAGAAGTGATAGCTACTAGAAAAACAGTTTTCCAAGTCAAGTACTTAAGCTCTGCAGAAGACAGAGGTTCAAAGGGGGGTTGCATCAACTGAGCAATGCAAACATTAAGATCCCAGGCAGGGGCCGGGTCCCTGAAAGGTGGATTAGTATGAAGTAATCCTTTGAAAAAACTTGGAAAATACAGGGTGAGCAGAAAGAGAGGAGGGCTTTCCTGCTGAAATAAAGGCAGAGACAGCTGCCAAATGTACTTTCAGGGTAGCTGGTCTCAGACCCAAGGAATTAAGATGGACCATATAGTCCAAAACAATGGGCAAGTCAGCAGATTCCGGGAAATATGTTTCCCAGAACACCAGATGGAAAACCTTTTCCATTTAGGTTATAAGTAGCCTAGTGGAGGCTTCCTAGAAGCCTTCAGGATTTCAAGAACACCTTGAGAAAGGTGTAGGTCAGCAAATTCTAACTCCTCAAGAGCCAGGCCTTGAGGTTGAGGGATTTGAGATTCGGATACCAAACTCTCCCCT
This sequence comes from Neoceratodus forsteri, assembly GCA_016271365.2. Lineage (NCBI taxonomy): Eukaryota > Metazoa > Chordata > Ceratodontiformes > Ceratodontidae > Neoceratodus > Neoceratodus forsteri. The sequence continues at coordinate 719,370,392 of CM057450.1, forward strand.
GGGCACAGGTTAACAGGTTGTGATTCCTGGGGAGACACAGGGGAAGATGGACTGCTAAAGACAGAAGGAGTGGGTACCAGGGCTGCCTGGCCCAATCTGGAGCAATCAGAATCATCCTGCAAGGCTGGGATCTGATTTTGACTAGCACCTTGAACAGGAGAGGGAAGGGGGGAAAGGTGTATAGAAACTTCCCTTCCCAATCTAGGAGAAAGGAATCAAGGGGGACTGAGCCCATCACTGGGGGCCTGCAACAAAACAGTGGAAGTTGGTGATTGTCTGGGGCTGCGAAAAGATCTATCTGAGGGGTGCCCCATCTGGCAAAAACTATCCCCAGTACTTGGGGATCCAGTGACCATTCGTGATGGCCCTGGGAAATCCTGCTGAGAGCATCTGCCAGGACATTGTCCTTTCCTGGGAGGTGAACTGCTATGAGGGAAGTGTTCAGGGAATAAGTCAGAGACCACAACTTCATTGCCTCGGTGCACAAGGCCGAAGACCGAGTGCCCCTTGTTTGTTGATGTACCACATTGTAGTGGTGTTGTCTGTTCTGACTTGTACCACTTTGTTCTGAACAGATGCAGAAAACACCTGAAGTGCTAGAAAAACAGCTCTGAGTTCCAGCAAATTGATGTGGAGCAGAGATTCCTGAGGGGACCACACTCCCTGGGTGGAGAGGTCGCCCATGTGAGCTCCCCATCCCAGAAGGGACGCATCTGTAGTAAGGTTCAAGGAGTGATATAGAGGGATGAAGGGAACCCCTAGTCTCAAATTGCTCTGATCCTGCCACCACTGAAGGGCCTGGATCAGGGTTCGAGTCACTGGGATCAACTTGGAAAGGGGATCTTCCTTTGGGACCAGAAGGCTCTCAAGTGAAACTGAATGTCCCTCATCTGAAACCTTGCTCCTTGCACTACAGCTGTGGAAGCAGCTATGTGTCCTAGTAGCTGTAAGAAGTGCCTTGCTGGTCGAGAGACCTGCAGAGTGAAGGAGGAGGCCAGGACCACTAGGTTCCTTACCCTTTCTAGGGGCAGGAAGGCTCTGGCCTGCTTTGTGTCCAATTCTGCACCTATAAAGGTGAGTACCTGGACAGGTTCCAGAACTGACTTTGGAAGGTTGAGAAGAAACCCAGAGAGGTGAGCAGCTGCTGGGTAATTTGCAGGTGTGATTTGACCTGGTCTGAGACTGACCTACAATGAGCCAGTCGTCTGGCAGGAAAGATGGCAATCTTTTGCCTTCTTAAATGAGCAACTGCTACTGCTAGACATTTTGTGAATACCCTTGGGCAGAGGTAAGGCCAAGGGCATTGCTTTGAACTGGTAATGGCCTGAGGGCAGTTCGAATCTGGAGGTACTTTCGGTGGGAGCTTCTGATGAGAATATGGAAATAGGCATCCTTGAGGTCCAGGGAAGCTAGCCAGTCCCCTGGCCTTAGAGAAGGTAAAATCATTGCCAGAGTCACCATTTTGAATTTTGGTTTCAAAAGGTGCTTGTTCAGATATCTTAGGTCCAAAATGGGCCGCCATTCTCCTGTCTTTTTTGGGGTAAGGAAGTACCTGGAGTACAGACCCTTGCCCTGGTGTAGAGAGAAACCCTTTTACAGCTCTGAGAGCCAGGAGGTTGAGACTTCTGTTTCTAAGGCAAAGGTCTCTAGAGGGTTTGCAGGTGGAAAAGATCTGATTCTCATCTTTGGAAATTTTTTGAGCTGAGAACCAGACCTCGGCTTACTACTTCCAGGACCCACTTGTCTGATGTTAGAGACTCCCAGTTCTGAACGAAGTAAGCCAACCTGCCCCCTACAGGTAATGGAGAATCGGCCCTGGGCACCCCATCAGGGTGCCTGTTTTGCAGGGGCTTTAGGCTGAGGGGTGGGAGCAGGCCTGCTTGCACCCCGTCTGCCTCTCCCTCTGAAGAACCCCCTCTGAGCATAAGCAGAGGAGGCCTGGGTTTGGTAAAAAGGCCTGTGAAAAGGCCTACCTCTACCCTTGGGGGTCTGCCTCTGAGGAGTGGCTTGCCGCTCCTTGGCTTGTGCACTCCTACAGGTTGTCCTATATTCATCCATTTTCTTCACATAATTCTCTGTCTGCTCCCCAAACAGAGAATTTCCTACCACAGGAAAATCCATAGCCTTACTGGGTATCCTGTGACAAGCTAGTACACCTGAGCCAAGCCAACCTATGAAAAGCCACAGATGTAGCCATGACTCTAGATGATACATCATTAGAATCCACAGCAGCATGGAACTGCACCTTGGATGCCTCAATACCATCAGCAGCCACCTGCTCCAGCTCCTTAGCAAGCTGGCCAGGGGCCTGTTTGGCCAAAGCCATGACAGTGTCCCATCTAGATTTTTGGTATCTTGCCACATAAGCCATGTAATTTGCTTGCCTGAGTCCCAAGGACGCTGCCATGTATTGTTTTTCAGCCATGGCATCAATCTTCCTGGAGTCCTTGTCAGGAGGATGTGAAGCCAAGGAATTATTAGCCTTATCACAGGCTGCAGCCTGAACTACTCCAACATGACTGCACTGCTGTGAAAGGAATTCTGTATCAGGACCTGACAAAGTGTACCTCCTGTCCATCTTCTTGTCCACAGGAGGCACAGAATGAAAAAATTACTCACCTTAGTAATTGCTTTTCTTCTCATGGAGTCTTGCTATATTATGACTAAATGCAGTCAGCCACTGCAGCTGAACTGCCCCGAAGAGGAAAGAGTTAACTCCAGAGAGTCTGGAGTTCCACAGCGCGAGGGCGCTATACCAAAGCTCTATCTGGCCAGTTTCAAATGAAACTGTCAGATCTTTGACGAGCTAACACTACAACAAGTCTGTGTGTGAAAGCTCTACACTAGCCAAGTGCTACGCATTAGTAGGAATAACAACAATATAAACAACAATATAAACAGCAATAATAACAATGAATAACAGTATTATTAGTTTCTCCCTAACAAGCACTATTAGACCCCTTCCCCAAGACTCAAGTCCAGGAAGGGGCCAACATATTACTTAAAACAGAAATACCTAATTCCTAACCCTAAATAAAGGGGTGAAGGAAGAACTAAATGGCATGACACAGTGCTTGCACTAATTTGCCACCCTACCCAAGCAGAAGTTCTGAGAGGGCAGGAGGGAGGGTGGTCATAATATAGCAAGACTCCATGAGAAGAAAAGCAATTACTAAGGTGAGTAATTTTTCTTCAAACACCATGAAGTCTTGCTATATTATGACTAAAATGCAGATTACACAGCAGTACCTCCATGGAGGAGGGCAGAACCTACTTAGGAAATAGGCTCTGAAGCACAGCTGTGCCAAAACGAGCATCTCTCCTGGACTGAATATCCAGGGAATAATGCTTGGTAAAAGTGTGAGCTGTTTTCAAGTAGCAGCTTGACAGATTTCAGAATGGGAATATCTCTCAGCAGCCGCTAGAGATGCAGCTGTACCCTGGTGGAGTGAGCCCTCAGTCCTGAGGGGGTTCTCTACCTAGTTTTGATAACAAAATTGGATACAAGAGACAATCCACCTTGCAACTGTCCTCTTAGTGGCAGGTTTCTTTGCCAACCTCGCCATAGGTAAGGAAGAGTTGGAGGATTCAACCTGTGACCCTTGGTGCGTTCCAAATAGTAGCTTAAGGCTCTTTTGTTCAAGCTGTGCAGACCTCTCACCTGAGGAAGAATGCTCAGTGAAAATACTGGAAGAGAGATGGATTGGTTCAGGTGGAAATCTGAAACCACTTTAGGCAAAAACTTTCTGTTAGTCCTGAGGACTACCTTATCTCTGGGGAAAGAGATAAAATCTTCTTCCACTGACAGGGCCTGTAGTTCACTTATGCGTCTGGCAGAAGTGATAGCCACTAGGAAAAGAGTTTTCCAAGTCAGAAACTTGAGCTCTGCTGAGGACAGAGGCTCAAAGGGAGTTGCATTAACTGAGCAATGCAAACATTCAGGTCCCAAGCGGGAGCTGGTTCTCGAAAAGGAGGGTTGGTGTGAAGTAACCCTTTAAAAAACTTGGAAAGCACAGGGTGAGAAGAAAAGGAAGCAGGCTTCCCTGCTTACAGAAAAGCAGAGACAGCTGCCAGATGAACCTTTAAGGTAGCTGGCCTAAGGCCTAAGGAATTTAAATGGACCAAATAGTCCAGTAAAATGGGCAGATCACCAGATTCTGGGATAATCTGCTTCTCAGAGCACCAGACGGAAAACCTTTTCACTTAGAATTGTAAGTGGCTCTAGTGGAAGGCTTCCTTGAAGCCTTTAAAATATCCAAACACCTTGAGAAAGGTGTAAGTCACAAATTCTAACTCCTCAAGAGCCATGCCTTGAGATGGAGGGATTTGAGGTCCGGATACCACACTCTCCCCTGTGCACAGGCCAGTAAGTCATGGACTCTGGGCAAGCTCGGGGCAGGGTGGACTGTCAAGGACAGAAGCAGTGGGTAGCAGGGCTGTCTGGCCCAATCTGGAGCAATCAGAATCACCTTGCAGGGCTGAGATCTGATTTTTACTAGTACCCTGAAAAGAAGGGGAAAGGGGGGAAAGGCATACAGGAAAGGAAAATTACGTACCTACCGTAATTCTTGATCTTCTCTTGTATCTTCACCATTCATTACTTCCTGGGTGTAAGCCGGAGGCGCTCACGTCACGGGAACTTTTTTTTTTTTTTAAATGCCTCAACGGCCCGCCCCTAGAGCGACGCCATGCGTCATGCGCCGAGGGGCGCTAGTAGCGATTACCCTCCTCCAACTCAGTTCTGTGAGCCGGAGAGGCAAAAGAGAAAGCAGAAAACATAGATAGCGAGGCAAGATAGCCGAGGATAGCAAAGCAAGGAAGAATGAACTGAAAAAGGAATAAGCCGGTGGAGGAAGGACAGAGGAGATAAGAACATCCCTAGTCTAGGGACTGCAGGCCTCTTACCTGGGCGACTCTAGGAGGAGAGATGAGTAAGAAATGAGAAAATAGAAGAAGAAGAAGAAAGAGAGAGAGAGATGGGATGTTGAGGGACCAGAATGCCCCACGAGCATAGTGGCTTGTAGCTGAAGGCTCGACTAAAGGAGAAGCAAGAATCCTGTGATAGAGTTGAAGAGAAGGTTCACCGAACCCGCTAGACAGACTCAGGAGGCATAGTCCTCATCTTCAACATGCCATTGTTCATGACACCTCCTCGGGCTCCTGGGCATGAAGGCCTTTAACTGGAGGACACCCGGGAGGAAGAATAAAACCCCAGCAGCATGAGAGTGCTGCTCAGGGTTTAGAAATGGAAAATGCAAGCCTTTCAGGCGTTTCAGACAGAAATGGGACTCAGACTGACTGGCTAAGGCAGGCCAAGGCTTAGGCTGGTTAGGATTGGATATGGTCAGCAGAGCTCTATTGTAAAAATTGCCCAGGACACTTAAAGGGAGAAACCAATAGCAAAATAGCGAGAAGGAAAGCCTACCTTCTCATTTGCCTTCTTGTTTGATTTCTCCTTTTTGACTAGATGCATGACCCAGATACCAAGATGCCTATAGCAGTCGGAGAGAGTTCCTCAGCATTTTTTTTTTTTTTTTAAGAAGAAAGGAACAGATTGTACTGTTCCTCTGCTCTGCAAGGCAAGAACAGAGGGGGAAAGATTTCAGGGCAACTATCTGAACGGGATTGCAGGATCAAACTGAATAGCCTGAGCCAGACCAAAAACCCCAGAGGTATCTTGCCAGAAGAATAGCAAGAGATAGTAGTGCAGTCTGATCTCCAATGCAATCCACTAGATGGCCCATGAATCTTAGAGTAAGTAATTTTCTGCGGTGTCATCCCCCTTAAGAAAGAACTTTTTTTTTTTTTTATATTTATATATTTTTTTTTTTTGAAAATTAAGGAATTTTCCTCATATTTTATAAACAAAAGAGAAAATGCAGAGAGAGAAGGAGACGGGAGGTGGAGAAGCCACAGGAAGAGACCATTGAGGATGGTAGGGGAGGGATAATGAATGGTGAAGATACAAGAGAAGACTCAAGAATTACGGTAGGTAAGTCATTTTCCTATCTTCCCTTGTCAATCTTCACCATTCATTACTTCCTGGGTGAGTACTAAGCTCCTCTTCCCAGGAGGGGAAGAGGCCATACCTGAGGGAACAAGACCCCAGCCTTCTGCTGGTGAGAAACAGAAGGAGAAGACCCTGGCTTATTCAGAAAGCCTAAGTGGGAGAAGAGCTAGGAGGTGCCTCCGAGGACGAGGAGACGGATGGAGCCCTGTAAAAGTCTCCTAGCTCTGGATGAGAAAAAGACGGGTCCCCGGAGGCGGGCGCATCACCCCTCGCGGGCCAGGGGTGACAACCTGGAGAAGGCAAGCCATGCACGTCCGCCTGATGCAGATCGCTGTCCCATGCCTGGAAGCCACCTCATGGCGTCATAAGATGCCCTTGCTTGGTGTCTTGCCAGCTCCAGGCCTACCGCTGAGAGGGCAACGGCTTGTCTGGTTTGGTTCGTGGTCAGGCATAGATGCCAGCAGCTGGGACATCATCGACCACAGATGCCGGGTTGTAGGCAGCGTGTGAGCCTGATGTGATGCAATACATGCACTCGCACGAAGAAGAGACACTCGCTCCAACGGTCGAACTGGAGAGAGTCCGAATCCGGTGGGCGGTCGTGCGCCAGGCAACGGCACCCAGAAGGAGTATCCAGGTATACCAAACCTGAGGACGGGTTGGGAAGGGAACCTAGAGACTCAGAGGGGGCACAATACCTCGCTGGCAGTCCGCTGGGCTGGGAAGAAACGGCAGGGAACTGCCAGGACCGGATAGACGCCTCCTGGAAGGGACAGGCCAGGAAGGTACCACCAGATGCTGGGCACTGATTCACCAAGGAATTCACGCGCCACCCGCTCGGTATTGTTCTCCGAACGAGGGAAATCCAAGATCCTCACCATCCTCGAGAGGAAACGCTGATATTCTGTGAAATCAGCACGGAGGACAGATGAGCAGGGGTTCTCTTCCTCAGAGGAGGGAGACGAGGATGATGGGGAACTGGAATGTCCAGAGGATTCTCGCGGCGGTGGGGAGAGTCGAAAGACCGCTCATGCATGTAACTAACATATGAGGGGAGGCACGAGAATCCTGAACTGCTCCAGGATAACGGACCCGTAGGGACCGAGCATGGCCTGGGAGCGGGGTGGGAAGGCAGAGAGATGGGAGAGGGCACCTCCAGGAGGCAACTGTTTCTCGAGGGCTCTGGAACCGGGAAGGGAGCCCTAGTAGGAGGGATCCCGGACATCAAACCAGGCCGCAGAACGGAACTCTGGGGAAGCGGAACCTGGAAGAGCCCTGGGGAGAAACTCCCTGGTCACGCCGACTGCATGGGATCCAGAAGGGCAGTCCACACAAACGCTGCCGGAGGACACCCTAGAACCCTGGGGAGGGGGGGGCTCTGCTTACGGCTCCTGGCCACCCCTGAAGTGGCCAAGAAGACCGAGCAGCAGGACGCTTGTCCTCAACCCCTCGATTCCGAGAGGGCCTCCCGACTGCAAGCTCCCCTAACCCTACAGGAGGTAACAGCACCCGGGGTAGCTGTCACGGACCTCCAGAGAAGGGAGCCTCCTCCGCCACCCCCACGCCTGCCCCGGGACCTCGCCACCCCAGCCGAGGAACCCTCAGGAGACGACGGCAAGGGGACAGAGGAGGCCGCCCGCTCGCCTGGTACCCCTAGCTACCGAGGACCCAGATTCCGAAGAATGGGGGTGCCAGGATGAGTCCACATCTGAGTCATCGCCCCTCTGAGGAGGACGAGACCAGCAGGACTCTCGATGCTGGCCATCCCCAGGGGTCCCGCGAGGCCACGAACGCCCCGTAATCGAAAAGCGACGCCGGCCGCCCCTCACCACGCCGCAGCATGAAGCGTTCAATTCTCACACTCTCAGCGGCTCCGCAGACCCGCACCGCCTGAGAGGGGGAGGCGGCTTCGCCGCCGGCGGCGGCGCTGGAGGCGAAGCGGCACTGTCGGCGGGCGCCGCTTAGGCTCATCAGTACTGCTGAACCGTGCCGAGGTCGAAACCGCGCCCGCCTCGATCACCGGGTGCCGGATCCAAAGCGGTTACGTCATCACCGGCACCGCAAGCGGCGCCGGAACAGCTGCTGATCACCGGCACCGCGAACGGCACTGATCCGAAACGGCGCCCGCGAGGCTATCGCCGAGGGTCCACCCAGCCGGGCCCAGCCAAGGGCCTCGACACGGGGAGCCTGTGCTCCGGCGAGGTGACTGCCGAGCGCACAGCGCGGCGGCCCGGAAGGGTGCCGACGCCCTCGACATGGCAAGGGCCTCCTCGCAAGAAGGGAAGAGAGACCCTCCTCCTCGGACCGCTAGGCCCGGAGGGGACCTGGGAAAGGCTCAAGGATCTCACCCAGATCTTCATGATGACGCTGGGCTCCCCGAAAGTCGCTTATAGGCCTTGCTTAGTTGTATGCTGTGAGATTTTGAGGACGCGACGGTCCATCGAGAAACAAGCGTCGTACGTAATCCATACTGCTGGGTCCCAGGCAGCCAAGACAGACGTCATGCCGGTCCGAGACGGAGAAATGCCGGCCGCAGGAGCACCGACGCATAGGGGCACGGCCCGTCTTAGAAGAACGTTTCGCTCCAGAACCGGACATAACGCGAAATAAACAAGATTAAACACAGTCGGAAATACACCCGGCGCCGTACAAAGGAAAGAAAAAGGAACAGTCTTACCGTAGGCGTCGAGTGTAGAAAAAGGAGTCGGATACGCACTTTTCGGTTAGCTACCGCGAACAGGTGCTGCCTCGACGGCGGGAGAAACAGAACTGAGTTGGAGGAGGAGTCGGTCACTACTAACGGCCGCTCCTCGCGCATGACGACGCTCTCGAGGGCGGGGCCGTTAGGCACCAAAAAAAAAAAGCTTCAGGACGGTGTGCGGCCTCGGCTACACCCAGGAAGTAATGAATGGTGGATTGACAGGGAAGATCTTCCCTTCCAATCCAACTGAAAGGCGCCCAGGGGACTGATCCCAGCACTAGAGGCCTGCAACAAACAGAGGAAGTTGGTGGTTGTCTGGGGCTGTAAAGATCTATCTGAGGGTGCCCCATCTGGCAAGACTGACCCCAGCACCTGAGGTTCAGAGCCCATCCGTGATGGCCCTGAGAAATCCTGCTGAGGGCATCCGCCAGGACATTGTCCTTCCCTGGAAGGTGAACTGCATCAGGGGGGTTCAGGGAGTAAGCCAGAGACCAGAACTTCATTGCTCGCACAAGTTTGATGACCAAAGTGCCCTTGTTTGTTGATGTACCACATTGTTGTGGTGTTGTCTGTCCTGGCTTGAACTACTTTGTTCTGGACAGAAGCTGGAAACGCCTGAAGAGCTAAAAGGACAGCTCTGAGTTCCAAAAGATTGATGTGGGAGCAGAGATTCCTGGGGAGACCACACTCCCTGGTGGACAGGTCGCTAAGTGAGCTCCCACCACTAACAGGGAAGCATCCGTGGTGAGGTGAGGGAGGGAACGACGGAATGAAAGGAACCCTTGTTTTAGATTGTTGATCCTGCCACCAGTATAAGGCCAGGATCAGGGTTTGGATCACTGGAACCAATTTGGAAGGGGTCCCTCCTTTGAGACCAATAGGCCTCAAATGGAACTGAATGTCCCTCATCTGGAATCTTGCTCCTTGCACTACAGCTGTGGAAGCAGCCATGTGCCCTAGGAGTTGCAGAAAATGCCTTGCTGGTCGAGACCACGAGGGTAAAGGAGGATGTCAGGGCAATGAGTCTGTCTACCCTTTCCGAGGGGAGAAATGCCCTGGCTAACTTTGTGTTCAATTCTGCACCTATTAAAGTTAGTACCTGAGCTGGTTCGAGAACTGACTTTGGTAAATTCAGCAGGAATCCCAGGGAACTGAGAAGCTGCTGGGTGACTTGCAAGTGGGATTTTACCTGATCTGGGGACTGACCCACTATGAGCCAGTCGTCCAGGTAGGGAAACACAGGAATCCTCTTGACGCCTTAAATGAGCCACTACCACAGCTAGACATTTCGTGAATACCCTTGGGCGCAGAGGTAAGGCCGAAGGGCATTGCCCTGAACTGGTAGTGGCCTGAGGGTAGTTCGAACCTGAGGTACTTTTTGGTGAGAAGGCCTGACCAGAACATGAAAATAGGCGATCCTTGAGGTCCAGGGAAGCTGCTAACTAGTCCCCCATGTGTCTCAGGGGAGGGCAAAATCTGTCAGAGCTAACATTCTGAACTTTGGTTTCAAAGATGCTTGTTCAGGTACCTTAAATCTAAATGGCCGCCATTCTCTGTCTTTTTGGGGTAAGAAAGTATCTTGAGTACAGCCCCTTGCCCTGATGGCAAAGTGAGGGACCTTTCTACTGCTTTTGCAGTCCAAAAGAGAAGAAACTTCTTGCTTCAAAGCAAGGGCTTCAGGATTGTCCAGGAAATGTTCATTCTCATCTTCGGAAACTGTTTGAAGCTGAGAACCAGATCTCGGCCTATTACCCTCCAGAACCCACCTGTCCGAGTTAGGGACACCAGTTCTGGTTGAAATAAACCAACCTGCCCCCACTGGTACAGGAGACTCGGCCTGGGCACCCTATCAGGGTGCCTGCTTGGCAGTAGCTTTAGGCTGAGGGGAGGGGGACGTTTACTGTGCCCCGCCTACCTCTGCCTCTCAAAGAAACCCTCTCAGCAAATGCAGAGGAGGCCTGAAATTGGTGGAAAGGCCTGCCTCACTTCTGGGAGCGTGCCTCTGTGGAGTGGCATGCCTCCTTAGCCTGGACACTTTGTAGGTAGTTCTGTATTCATCCATCTTTTCATATAGTTTTCTGTTTGTTCCCCAAACAGAGAATTACCCACAACAGGAAAATCCATAGCCTTTGACTGAGTATCTTGGGACAGATTAGTGCATCTGAGCCATGCCAACCTACGGAAGCTAGAAGTGGCCATGACCTAGAGGAAACATCATTAACATCAACAGCAGTATGAAACTGAACTTTGGAGGCTTCAATGCCATCAGCAGCCACCTGTTCCAACTCACTAGCCAGCTGGCCATGGGCCTGCTTGGCTAACTACAATACTATGTCCCACCTAGATTTCTGATATCTAGCCACATAAGCCTATAATTTGCCTGCCTGAGTCCCAAAGAAGCTGCCATATACTGTTTTCACCATGGCATAATCTTCCTGGAATCCTTATCAGGAGGATGTGAGGCCAGAGGAATATTAGCCTTGTCACAGGCTGCAGCTTGTACCACACCTACATGACTACACTGCTCAGTGAGGAAGTCTGTATCAGAGCCTGACAAGGTATATCTTCTGTCCATTTTTTATCTACAGGAGGGACAGAATGAGGATTTTTAAAATCTTTTGTTGTTTGCTTCCTAAATGACTTATGCAAAGGAATAGACAACCTCCTAGACTCTAGTATCCATCATTTCTACATAATCAGGCTCCTCTTGCTCATCCACAGCTTCCTCTAAAGGAAGCTGGAGGTTCTGCAACCTTTGTAAAACATAAATGAGAAGGGACTCAGACAGAATAGGAGGAGATTCTAAAGGTCTGTCTGGAGAAATGTCCGTTCAATGGGCACGCCAGACCCTCCCAGCCACACATGTAATGATCAAATTGGTCCTCCCTCTCCTGTGGTTCATAAAATTCCTCAACATCATACTGCTGAAACCACTGGCACTGAACGAACCAACCCTTTACCAACTGTAGGTGGTTCTGCAGACCCTGAGACAGTGACTGGACAACCTGTATGGCTTTAGCTATTTCTGCAGCAGTTGGAGAGACAATTCTGGACTCCAAACCTACTGATTTCTTAGTCTTTTTCACTGAGACTGGTTCCCCTGAACCAGCCTTCCTTTTGCCCGAGGAAGTCTCGCCCTGGTCAGAGGGCACTCCCTCTGGTCCAGTGGGTACTGGACCGGGCTGGCCATCTGGGTCAGCGGACTTCTTGGCCTCTTGTTCCCTGAGCCGGCCCAATCTCTTTTCCAGGGTGGCTGCAGGGAAATTTTTACACACCTGGCAGTCTGACAGGAGGTGGTCAGCCCCCAGACACTAAACACAAGTGGTGTGTGGGTCAGCCTTGGCAAAGGCTTCCCCACAGACATCACAGTGTTGAAACCCAGTGGGCCCGGTTTTTCTTTGGGTTTCTCAGACATAATGCCAGCCTAACCAAAACTTGCCCTTTGATGGCAGTGCCAGGCAAGACACCCTTATCGGTTCCTAACTCGTGATACGGTATTTGAAAAAACTATTTTAAAGCAAGGTTTTTTAGAACCGATAAGAACCGGAACCTGCATTTCAAAAGCCCAACCACACTTTAAAACGTTAAATTAAGCAAACCGATCGGTTCAAAACCGAACCGATAATTGAATTTCACAGACTTTAAATTTTCTACTTACGGTTTACCAGATAGAGCTTTAACCGAAATGCGGTAAAATAAATACTTTTGCCGGTTCAAATGACTCAAAATACTCGCTGAACCGAGAAATGAACCGATGTGAAGGAGCTGATCTCCGGAGCGACTGTTCAGTGAAGCGGAGTAAAGAATCTGACAGTTTCATTTGAAACTGGCCAGACAGAGCTTTGGTATAGCGCCCTCGCGCTGTGGAACTCCAGACTCTCTGGAGTTAACTCTTTCCTCTCCAGGGCAGTTCAGCTGCAGTGGCTGACTGCATTAGTCATAATATAGCAAGACTTCGTGGTGTTTGAATAGGAGCTTTTAAAATTTTTATTGTTTGTTTCCTAAATGACTTATGTAAAGGGATAGACAATCTCCTAGACTCTGGGATACCCATCATTTCCACAAAATCAGGTTCCTCTTGCTCATCCACAGCTTCCTCCAATGGGAGCTGGAGGGTTTCAGCAACCTTTTTATAAAACATAAAGTGAGAAGGGGACTCAGAAAGCGTAGAGGGAGATTCTAAAGGTCTGTCTGGGAAGATGTCCGGTTCAATGGGCACATCCAGACTCTCAAAGTCACATTCATACTGTTCATAATCATCCTCCCCCTCCTCTGGTTCATAAAACTCTTCTAAATCATACTCTGAAACTGGTGGAACCGGCCAAACTGACCTTTTACCAGGCAGTGGCGGTTCGGACGGGACCGGAGAAAGTGACTGGACAATTTGTATAGCTCTTGCTATCTCTGCAGCAGTTGGAAAAGGGATTTTAGACTCCACACCTGCTGATTTTCTAGTTTTCTTTGCTGGAACTGGCTCCTCAGAGTCAGCTTTACATTGGCCCGAGGAAGTCTCGCCCTGGTCAGAGGGCACTCCCTCCAGTTCGGTTGGCACTGAACCGGGCTGGCCATCTGGGTCAGCAGACTTTTTGGCTTCATGTTCCCTGAGCCTGCCAACTCTCTTATCCAGGGTGGCTGCAGGGAAATTCTTACAAATCTGGCAGTCTGAATTGAGGTGGTCAAACCCCAGACAATATACATATGTGGTGTGTGGGTCAGCCTTGGCAAAGGCTTCCCCACAGACACCACAGTGTTGAAACCCAGTGGGCCCGGTTTTTCTTTTGGGTTTCTCAGATATGATGCCAGCCTAACCAACCAACTTGCCCTTTTAACGGCAGTGCCAGGCAAGACACCCTTATCGGTTCCCACCCGTGTCACGGGTCGTGGAAAAAAACGTAATGAAATCTCTTTTTTTTAGAACCGATAAGAACCGGGAACCGCACTCTAAAAGCTTTTAAATGCTTGATTTTTAAAGTTTTAAAACAACCTGATCGGTTCAAACTGAACCAATAAACATTTACAAGTTCCACACAGAAATAAACCTGTCTATTACTTACAATACCACAGACAGAGCTTGAACCGATCGGTTTGCGGTTAAAATAATAATACTCACGGTTGAATTTAACTGAGAAAACACTGTTTAAACCGAGAAATGAACCGAGTAGTAGGAGAAATCTCCGGAGCGACTGTTCAGTGAGGCGGAGTAAAGAAGAAAAAATTACTCACCTTAGTAATGTTGTTTCTTCTAATGGAGTCTTGCTATATTATAGACATTAGCAGTTTGTTCCAGCTCTAGAACTGCCCCGGAGTGAAATGGTTAAAACCATTCCAAAATAGAATTTTGGCACGAGAGCAGCTCTATCTGTGTCCTTTCAAACTTGAACTATCAGATCTTTACGAGCCAAACTCACTAAGGTCTGTGTGGGCTGTAACCTACACTAGCCAAATAGCTACCTAAATAATAACAACCATTGATGGTCCCAACACCCAAGACTCAAGTCAGGGGACCAGAAATACTAACACCATTCTAATAATATGAAAATGGAACATAAGTATAAAAACACACACACGCGTACACATACACACCCAAAGTCCCAAAGGGGACAAAATGCTAACAGGACATAAGTAGTGCCCACACTAAGTTGCCCGCACCCACCAAGTAAAGGTTCTGAGAGGGGCAGGTTGAGGGAGGTTATATAGCAAGACTCCATTAGAATAAACAACATTACTAAGGTGAGTAATTTTTCTTCAAACAACATGAAGTCTTGCTATATTATAGACATTAGCAGAATACACAGCAGTACCTCCACGGAGGAGGGGCAGAACCTACTTAGGAATAGGCTCTGAAGAACAGCTGTGCTAAACCGAGCATCTCTCCTGGTCTGGACATCCAGGGAGTAATGCTTGTAAAGTGTGTACCGTTTTCCAAGTAGCAGCTTGGCAAATCTCTAACAAAGGGATATCTCTGGCAGCAGCTAGAGACGCAGCTGTACCCCTGGTAGAATGAGCCCTCAAACCGGGGGCTCTGCCCACTTTCTGATAACAAAATTGGATACAAGAGACAATCCACCTGGCTATTGATCTCTTAGTGGCAGGTTTGCCTTTCCCAGCTTCACCATAGGTAAGGAAAAGTTGGAGGGATTCGAACCTGTGACCTTTGGTACGCTCTATATAATAACTAAGAGCTCTCTTAACATCCAGGCTGTGTAACCTCCTCTCACACCCAAGAGGAGTGATCAGTAAAATACTGGAAGGAGATAGATTGATTAAGATGGAAATCTGAAACCACCTTAGGCAAAAACTTCCTATTAGTCCTAAGCACTACCTCATCCCTGTGGAAAGAAATAAAGTCAGTCTCCACTGACAAGGCTTGCAACTACTTATCGTCTGGCAGAAGTGATAGCCACTAGAAAAACAGTTTTCCAAGTTAGGTACTTAAGCTCTGAGAAGACAGAGGTTCAAAAGGGGTTGCAATAACTGGGCAATGCAAACATTAAGGTCCCAAGCAGGGCCGCTTCCCAAAGGGAGGATTAGTATGAGTAACCCTTAAAAACTTGGAAAACACAGGATGAGAGGAAAGAGGGATGACTTTCCTGCTGACACAAAAGCAGACACAGCTGCCAAATGAACTCTCAGGGTAGCTGGTCTGAGACCCAAGGAATTAAGATGTACCATGTAATCTAACAAAAGGGCAATTCAGCAGATTCTGGGGAAATATTTTTCCCAGCACACCAAATGGAAAACCTTTTCCATTTAGAACTATAAGTAGCCCTAGTGGAAGGCTTTCTGGAAGCCTTTAGGATCTCAAAAACACCCTGAGAGAGGTGTAAATCAGCAAACTCTAACTCCTCAAGAGCCAGGCCTTGAGGTTGAGGGATTTGAGGTCCGGATACCAAACCCTTCCCTGGGCACAAGTCAACAGATTGTGATTCCTGGGGAGGCACAGGGAAGATGGACTGTCAGAGACAGAAGGAGTGGGTACCAGGGCTGCCTGGCCCAATCCGGGGCAATCAGAATCACCCTGCAAGGCTGAGATCTGATTTTGACTAGTACTTTGAATAGGAGAGGAAAAGGGGAAAGCATAGAGGAACTTCCTCCCAATCCAGAAGAAGGGCATCCAGGGAACTGAGCCCAGCACTGAGGCCTGCAACAGAACAGAGGAAGTCTGTGATTGTCTGGGGCTGCAAAAGACCTATCTGAGGGATGCCCCACCTGGCAAAAACTATCCCCAGCACTTGAGGATCCAGGGACCATTCGTGATGGCCCTGGGAAATCCTGCTGAGGGCATCCCTAGGACATTGTCCTTCCCTGGAAGATGAACTGCTGTGAGGAAGTGTTCAGGAATAGGCCAGAGACCACAACTTCATTGCCTCGGTGCACAAGGCCAAGACCGAGTGCCCCCTGTTTGTTGATGTACCACATTGTTGTGGTGTTGTCTGTTCTGACTTGTATCACCTTGTCGTGGACAGATGCAGAAAAAGCTTGAAGAGCTAAAAGACAGCTCTGAGTTCCAGCAAATTGATGTGGAGCAGAGATTCCTGGGGACCAAACTCCTGAGTGGAAAGGTTGCCCATGTGGGCTCTCCAACCCAGAAGGAAGCATCTGTAGTGAGAGTCAATGTCGAGAAGGGAAATGAAGGGACCCCGCTCTTAAATTGCTCTGATCCTGCCACCACTGGAGAGCTAGTATCAAGGTTCGAGTCACTGGGACCAACTTGGAAAGGGGGTCTCTTCTCTGAGACCAAAAGGTTCTCAAGTGAAACTGAATGTCTCTCATCTAAAATCTGGCTCCCTGCACAACAGCTGTGGATGCAGCCATGTGCCCCAGGAGCTGCAGAAAGTGTCTTGCTGGTCGAGAGACCTGCAGAGTGAAGGAAGAGGCCAGAGCCACTAAATTCCTTACCCTTTCTGGGGAAGAAAGGCTCTGGCTAGCTTTGTGTCCATTCTGCCCTATAAAGGTGAGTACCTGGACTGGTTCCAGAACCGACTTTGGTAGGTTTAGCAGAAAACCCAGGGAGGTGAGAAGCTGCTGGGTGACCTGCAGGTGAGATTTTACCTGTTCTGGGGACTGGCCTACAATGAGCCAGTCGTCTAGATAGGAAAAACAGCAATCCTCTGCCTCCTTAAGTGGGCCACTGCCACTGCTAGACACTTTGTGAATACCCTTGGAGCAGAGGTAGGCCGAAGGGCATTGCCTGAACTGGTAATGACCTGAGGACAGTTCGAATCTGAGGTACTTCGATGGATCTTCTGATTAGACATGGAAATAGGCATCCTTGAGGTCCAGGGAGGCTAGCCAGTCCCCTGGCCTTAGGGAAGGTAAAATCATTGCCAGAGTTACCATTTTGAACTTTGGTTTCAAAGATGCTTGTTTAGATATCTGAGATCTAAAATGGCCGCCATTCTCCTGTCTTTTTGGGGTAAGAAGTATCTGAATACAGACCCTGCCCTGATGCAGGGAGGAACCCTTCTACTGCTCTGAGAGCTAACAGAGATGAGACCTCTGTTTCCAGAGCGAGGGTCTCTGAAGCACTTGCAGGTAGAAAAGTCTGCTTCTCAACTTGGGAAACTTTTTGAAGCTGAGAACCAGACCCGGGCTTACTACTTCCAGAACCCACTTGTCTGAGGTTAAGAGCCCAATTCTGACTGAAGTAAGCCAGCCTGCCCCCACTGGTACAGGAGAATCTGGCCCTGGGCACCCCATCAGGGTGCCTGTTTTGCAGGAGCTTTAGGCTGGGGGTGGGAGCAGGTCTGCCCACCCTCGCTGCCCTGCTTCTGAAGAAGCCCTCTGAGCAAAGACAGAGGAGGCCTGAGTCTGGTAGAAAGGCCTGTGAAAGGCCTACCCTACCCCTGGGGGCATGCCTTTGAGGAGTGGTTTGCCGCTCCTAGCCTGGGCAATTTTGTAAGTAGTCCTATATTCATCCATCTTCTTCATGTAATTCTCTGTCTGCTCTCCAAACAGAGAATTTCCCACCACAGGAAAATCCATAGCCTTAGTCTGGGTATCCTGTGAAAAAACTAGTACGCCTGAGCCAGGCCAACCTACGAAAAGCTACAGATGTGGCCATGACCCTGGAGGAAACATCATTAACATCCACAGCAGCATGAAACTGAACCTTAGAGGCTTCAATGCCATCAGCAGCCACCTGTTCTAGTTCACTAGCCAGCTGGCCATGGGCCTGCTTGGCCAATTGCATAACAGTATCCCATCTAGATTTCTGATACCTAGCTACATAAGCCATATAATTTGCTTGCCTGAGTCCCAGAGAGGCTGCCATATACTTTTTTTTTTTTTTTTGCCATGGCATTAATCTTCCTGGAATCCTTGTCAGGAGGATGTGAGACAAGGAATATTAGCTTTATCACAGGCAGCAGCCTGAACTACCCTAACATGACCTACATTGCTGAGAAAGGAATTCTGTATCAGGGCCTGACAATGTATACCTTCTGTCCATCTTTTATCTACAGGAGGCACAGAATTAGGAGCTTTTAAAATTTTAATTGTTTGTTTCTAAAAGACTTATGTAAAGGAATAGACAATCTCCTAGACTCTGGAATATCCATCATTTCTACAAAATCAGGCTCCTCTTGCTCATCCACAGCCTCTTCTAAAGGAAGCTGGAGGGTTTCAGCAACTTTTTATAAAACATAAAATGAGATGGGGACTCAGACAGCATAGGGGAGATTCTAAAGGTCTGTCTGGGAGATGTCCGTTCAATGGGCACACCCAGACCTTCCCAGCCACATTCATACTGTTCATAATCCTCCTCACCCTCCTCTGGTTCATAAAATTCCTCAATATCATAATCCTGAACCACTGGGACCGGACAAACCGACCTTTTACCAGATAGTGGTGGTTCGGACGGACCCTGAGACAGTGACTGGACAATTTGTATGGCTTTTGCTATCTCTGCAGCAGTTGGAGAAGGAATTTTGGACTCCAGACCTGCTGATTTTCTTGTTTTCTTTACTGGAATTGGTTCCTCAGAACCAGCTTTTCTTTTGAACGAAGTCTGGCCCTGGTCAGAGGGCACTCCCTCTGGTTCGGTTGGCATCGAACGGCGGCTGGCCATCCGGGTCAGCGGACTTTGCCTCTCGCTCCTGAGCCTGCCCAATCTTTTCCAGGGTGGCTGCAGGGAAATTCTTACATACCTGGCAGTCTGACTGAGGTGGTCAAACCCCAGACAATAAACACATGTGTGTTAGGTCAGCCTTGGCAAAGACTTCCCACAAACATCACAGTGTTGAAACAGTGGGCGGTTTTCTTTTGGGTTTTCAGACATAATGCCAGCTAACCAAAAACTTGCCCTTTTAGCGGCGTAAAGCAGATAAGACACCTTATTTTAACCGTAATACGGGTATTGAAAAACGAATAAATCCGGGTTTTTTAGAACCGATAAGAACCGGGAACCGTGACTCTAAAATAGTAACTTTTAGTTTTAAATGAGTTTTAAACCCACTGATTGGTTCAAAACCGAACCGATAACTCAAGTTCCACACAGACAAAACCTTCATTTACTTACAGTTTACCACAGATAGAGCTTGAACCAAACGGTTTTGCAGTTAAATAAAACTATTCTCGGTTAAATCCAACCGAAAAACACTTTTAAACCGAGAAATGAACCGAGCAGAAGGAGAAATCTCCGGAGCGACTGTTCACTGAGGCGGAGTAAAGAATCTGACAGTTCAAGTTTGAAAGGACACAGATAGAGTTGCTCTCGTGCCAAAATTCTATTTTGGAATGGTTTTAACCATTTCACTCCGGGGCAGTTCTAGAGCTGGAACAAACTGCTAATGTCTATAATATAGCAAGACTTCATGTTGTTTGAAAAGGGTTCTGAATGAAATAACGGACATCCCCACTGGCAAACTGGATAATATTCTCCCACAAGAGCAAGCTCCTGGCTGGGTACCATTGACAATGTTGGAGCCAACAGAAAAGGAAATTACGATAATTATGAAGTTACCTTCTTTCTCTCAACATTGTCAATGCGAAGTCATTATCACAGAGTTCTAAAAAGCAGTACCCAGACCAAATGGGAGGGGGGAGAATATTATCCCATATGTCAAAGAAGACTAACTGTAACAGATCACGTATGAGCTGCTGCCTGTAAAACTCTATGACCAAAGGCTGCGTCAGCAGAACTCTGAACATCCAAGTTGTAGTGTTTGGTGAAAGTATGGACAGAAGACCATGTGGCTGCCTTGCACAACTCTAAAACAGATACTTCACCCCTCTCCACCCTGGAAGTCGCCACAGCCCTGGTGGACTGAGCTTTGATAAGGGCCGGAGGCCTCTTCTTTTCTGCTACATAGGCATTAGCAAATACAGACCCTCACCCACCTAACTAGGGTGGCTTTTGAGGCTTTTTGATCCTGTCTGGCTGCTCGGAAGAGAACAAACAGGCAATCCAATTTCCGGAACACATCCATCCATTTTAGGTACAATCTAACAGCTCGTCTCAAATCTAACTTGTGCAACTACTACTCTTTTGGATGAGATGGTTGTGCACAGAAGGATGGGAGACATATCTCCCGGTTCACATGGAAGACAGTGGGCACTTTTGGAATGAAAGATGGGACTGTTCTAAGTACCACCTTGTCCTTATGCATAATATGGTATGGTTCTTTGTGCCACAAGGCCTGGAGTGCATTGATCCTCCTCGTGGAGCACACAGCCAACAGAAAACACACTTTGCAAGACATGGCATCCAGCAGAACAGATGGGTCTATGCATGAAAAAGGGATACCAATGTGTGACATTAGTGTCATTTTTTAAACTCTATAATATAACGATTATTATAAGCATTTCTTAATGCTTTGACTCACCTTATAAAAATGTAGTGTGGTGTGGGATAACTCCAATTTTGGGGTCTGAGAAGAAGCCTCCAGAAAGTTGCACGTGCAACAAGGGACATAAAAGCAGGGCTGCACGTGTAACAGAGGACATAAAAGCAGGACTGCACATGTAACTGGGGTCATAAAAGCAGGGCCGCACATGTAACAGGGGACATTAAAGCACCACAGGCACACCACTACCTGTCTGCACACAACATGGAGGCACTCCACCACTCATCTATAGACAACATGGAGGCATGCCACCACCCATCTGTGGACAACATGGAGGCATGTCACCACCCATCTGTGGACAACATGGAGACACGCCACCACTCATCTGTGGACAACATGGAGGCATGTCACCACCCATCTGCAGACAGTATGGAGGCATGCAGCTAAATACCTGATGGAATCTTTCAAAGAAGTTCATCATTAAAGTATACATTCTAATCAGGGCATCATCAGTCCATTTCACCTAAATAATGGACTGTCCCTGTAAACTGAACACAGACAACACCCACAGAAAACAGTATAGTTGGTTTTCACAGTAATTTTTTTTTTTTTTTTGCTAAGCAAAGTTGTGTAAACCCACCACACACATGTATGATATGGCTGACCAGTATGGCCCAGAGAATAATTTATCCTAATCTGGTTGGGCGGAGTGTTGTGGACATAGTCACACACAAAATGGGTTTTGCCAAGATCACCAGCCCAGTACAAGCTACCTGTTTGAATACAAAAAGTGCACACCTGGGGTTGTTTGGTGATTTTGAAATTTAAACCAAAATAGCAGTTGGGGAGGGATCACGTGACCGCTTAATGGCGTAGAGACGTGTCTCCTTCGAGCTCCGACCCCAGTCCAACTTTAAAGGCAAATTTTTGTGTAATCCGGCTGTAAATAAGATGCTGTGAGGTTTAAAAGAGTCGGTGTAGACAGGGACGAGTATATTTTAGCATCCGGTAGCAAATCGCAGAGATCGGGCACGAAAAACAACAAGAAGCAGCTGCACGCCTCCCTAGTAGCGCAGCGGGCCGGCCCTCGCCGGGCTGAGATGTCTGCTGGTCGGGCGAAACTCAGAGAATAGCTAACAGAGGTCCTCACCCCATAGCTTAATAGGGTTAAGGAGAAAACTGACTGCAGACTGGCGAGCATTGATGCCCAGATCACTCAGCAGCAAGAAAGGATTGAGGAGGTGAAGTGCCGTATCTCTGCTGCCGAAGACCTCTTGGCCCCTCTCCCTCGGCGTATTGAGACATTAGAGAAAGAGGTGGCTGAGCTGTGGAAGGCCCTCGACTATCAGGAAAATTACCACCGAAGATCTAACCTTTGTCTGAGGGGCCTCCCAGAGGGAAGAGAAGGTGCCAATATCCTGGATTTTTGTGCGAGTACTCTGCCTGCCATAATGGGTTTAAAGCCAAAAGGGGAAGATACAAGCTCGAATGTGCTCATCGAGCAGTGTTGCCACGCCCACCACCAGGCCAGCCACCACGTCAGATTATCTTTCGCTTCCATAATTTTCAGGATCGACAAGAAGTCTGGAATAAGTTTCGGGGAATGCAGGAGCTGCAGTATGAAGGGATTAAGTTACATCTGGCCCAGGATCACTCGCCTAGGATCAGGAGGAAGAGAAGGGCCTTTAACGAAGTGATCGCAGAGTGCCAACGGCTGAAGCTGGAGTGGTTTATGGTCTTCCCAGCCACGTTGCGGATCAAACATGAGGGGGCCTCCTACAGTTTCTGGGAGGCAGATAAAGCGGCTAGATTTGTGGCTGACCTTAAGAAGAAGCTGGGCTGAGAGAGAAGAGCTGCTTAAGGGTGTAGGAGTGTGCGGAGGATGTTTAATCTGAACTGTCTCTCTCGAATGCATATTTGGGCCAGGGTAGAGGACTATTTGTGGCTGCTCCAACGACTGGCTTAGTGGGGACTCCCTGAGGTGGTCAGCGATGTGATGGCACGGAGATCTGCTGGGGCCTTGGCTCTTTTCTTGGATGGCGCGAGCCCTGCTGATGATGAACGGGGAACTGGGACTTACTTGAGCCGAGGCAGGCCCTGCGAAGACGGCGCAGAGGAAGGATGGAGTCGTAGTTGGAGTATCCCCAGATGAATGGTTACGTGAGTAGCGGCTTGCGAGAGGCCCGGGCATTGGATTTGATTCACGGGGCCTCTCGTGGAGCTGCGCTGGGGGGGAGGGGCTGCATCAGTACGCTTCTCTGATTAATGTATTCTGGCTACTGAGCTAGGACTGGTCTGAATGATGCAGAAAGAGATAGACTGTTGAGAGAGAGGGTTGTGGCATTTTTACAGGGGCAACTGGGGCAATGGGCTTAAGGGGAAGAGAGACCAACCGGAGAAGGTTGGAGGAGGATGGAAGGGTGCTGCTCAGGGGAAGGATAGACAGCTTCAATGAGTAGGGAAAGAGTGAATATCATATCCTGGAATATCAGAGGGATCTCCTCTCCCATCAAAAGGACGGCTGTTTTGATGAATGTAGAGCTGGCGTGCAGGTAGCCTTAGTTCAGGAAACACACCTGATGCCGTCAGAACACCAAAAGCTGGTTCAGGGCTGGGTAGGGGCCTGTTATGCTGCCTCCTTTACATCCCACAAAAGGGGAGTTGCTGTACTGGTGCACAAGGGTTTACCATGTAAGGTAACTAGAGTGGTCAGGGATGGAAGGGAGATATATTTTTGTGGAGGGGACGCTATATGAGGAGCCCATAACATTTGGGAGTGTGTATGCTCCAGCTGTGTTTGATCCAGCTTTCTACTAGAAAGTTTTGGATTTACTGATCTGGGAACAGTTTCAAGGGTTAGTGATGGGGGATTTCAGTTGTACCCAGATAGAAACCTTGACCACTCAGAAGGTGGGGTGGGGGACTGCATGTAAGTGGCGTGAGGAACTGAATGAGCTGGATATCCTAGATGCTTGGAGGGGCACAACTCAAGGAAAGGAATTCACCTTCTATCCCCTCGCACAAAACATGGTCATGGATAGACCATATATATATTGGGGGACTGGTACTTAGATTGGCAGTCATTAGGCATGGCCCCATATACGTCTCCGATCACGCAATGGTTATCTCGTCCCTGGAGATGGCCTCCCAACAGGTGAGAACCAATATGTGGCGTTTCCCATCCTACCTCCTCAGTTCTCGGGACCTTAGGGAGTATCTCAAGGCACAATGGGAACTGTATACCTCCACGAATATGGCCTCTGCCCCGTCCATCCAGGTGTTCTGGGATGCTGGGAAGGCATTTATAAGAGGAGCTGTCACTGGGTATGTTAGCAGGTATAAAAAAGCAACCTTCAGAAGCAGGAAGAATTACGAAACCGGGTGAGAGAGCTGGAGCGCCATGGGGGGGGGGGGAAGGATGTTTCCCGGCAGTTGGCAGCCAGCACAGAAGCCCTGAATAAATCATTAATGGATGAAGTATGTACGCAACTTTTCTTTGGAAGCATAAATTCTACGAGTGGGGCAATAAACCAGGGACCCTGCTGGTCAACTTGACTAATGGAAGGAGAGGATGTAAAAGGATCAATGAAGTACAGGATAAGCAGGAAGTACTGCACAAGGATACTCAGGGTATCTTTGGCAGTTTTGCCAGTTTTTATCAAGAGTTGTATAGGTCGGAAGAGGGGGATGTGACAGACAAGATGAAGTAGTTCCTGGAAGGTATAGCAGTGCCTAAGATATCTGAATCCTGGAGGAATTGGATGGACAAGGAGATCTCGAGGGAGGAGATTTCTAGGGCCATTGCCTGCTTGAAGTCGGGTAAAGCATGTGGACTGGATGGTCTACCCGCAGAATTTTACAAGGTGATGGGGAGGGAGGTGGTAGAACACCTCTGGGCCCTCTTTAAGGAAGTTAGGGAGGGTAGCCGTTACCTCACTCTATGGTCGAGGCGACCATCTGTGTTATTCCGAAGCCGGGGAGGGACTCGAAGGATTGTGCCACCTACAGGCCCATATCTCTCCTCAATGCTGATGCGAAAATTTATGCTAAGATATTAGCGTCTAGATTAGACGAGCTCCTCCCGAACCGGATACATGTAGACCAGACGGGGTTCATCCGAGGAAGGCACTCTTACCATAATGTAAGAAAGGTCCTGAATGTGATACAGAACGCCTCGAGAACACCAGCGCCCACGGCGATTATCTCCTTAGATGCCGAGAAGGCCTTCGATCGCATTGAGTGGGACTACCTGTTTGAGATACTGGAGAGATATGGGTTTGGAGGAATTTAGAGGGATGGTGAGGGCCTGTATGCCTCTCCTCGGGTTATACTAATAAACGGGATCTGTCGGAATGGGTCTCCCTGCCTAGGGGAACAGGTAGGGTGCTCAGTTGTCGCCCTCCTCTTGCTTTGGCAACTGAACCCCTTGCTATTGCAATCAGACAAAGCCCTGAGGTTAGGGGAGTGGGGGGGGGGCGGCAGCAAAAGTTATCTTTGTACGCAGACGATATGATCCTCTACCTGAGGTATCCAGGGAATTCTGTGCCGGCCTTATTGAGGATTGTAGCTGACTTCGCAGAGTTCTCTGGATACAGGATCAATATAGACAAGTCAGAACTGCTATTGGTGGGGGACTCTGGGAAACAGGTGGGGGGAGGAGAGTGGGGCCTGCGGGTGGTGTCGTCCTCTTTTAAGTATCTGGGAGTAGTGACAGGAAAGCGGATAGAGGACCTGTACCATCTGAATTACACTCCCATGATTAGGGGGTTGCTGGAGGAGCTGAGATGGTGGCGTGCTTTACCCCTCTCCTGGTTAGGACACATCAACTTAATAAAAATGAATATCCTACCCCGAGTGCTGTATTTATTACAGATGCTCCCAGTGGGCCTTAACAACAGGGACACGAAGACTCTGGAAAGAGGGTTTGGTGAGTTTCTGTGGAGGGGGAAGCGGACGCGGATGTCCCTGAAGAGGTTGAAGGCGATCACCGAGAGAGGGGGTTTGAATTTCCCAGACCTGAAGCACTATTTTCTGGCAGCGCAGGTCAGGATCATTAAGAACTGGCTCAGTGAGGCGGATACGGCCAGTTGGCTGGACCTAGAAGAGAGAGGGTCGGGAGGTCAGCTGACCGCCTATTTATATGGCAGAGGTAGGAGGGGGTATGTGTCCTTGGGGCGTCCTAACCCCTTGGTCCTTTCGGTACTAGATAGCTGGGCCAAAATCAAAGCTGTCCTGGGCAGCAGGGAACAGGAGACGTTATTGCTGCCTATTGCTAGGAATCCCTTTTTCAGGCCCAGCATAGAGGACGGTGGCTTCCAGGAGTGGGAGAGGAGGGGGGGCGCAATGCTTAGGAGACTTGTGTAGGAAGAGCATTTTGCTATCCTTCCAGGAGATACAGGAGAGGGTAAGGATACCGGCCACTCACCTCTACAGATTCTTTCAGGTCAGGAACTTGACCAAAGAGGTGGACAGGCAACGAGAAGGTATCTCAGGGCTGGAACAGCTGGAGAGGATAATAGGAGTGGCAAGAAGGGATCCTTCCGAGGTTCTAAGGAAGGCGGTACACCTCCTTCGGCAGAGTGTCAAAGATTTATCGGATAAGACAAGACAGCTGTGGAAAGGGACATGGGCCTGGCCACATCCCAGGATAACTGGGGACTAGTGCTGGAGTCACATGTGGGGCTCTGGCTTGCAATAAATATAAAGAAAGTGCATACAGAATTTGTGCACAGACTCTGCTGCTCCCGGTGGTGAATGCAAGGCTGTGCTCAGAGGTATCGGAGTGTGTGGAAGGTGCAAGATACACAGGGGCACCTATTTCCACTGTTTCTGGGACTGTCCCTCTCTGAAGGGATACCGGAGAGGTGTAGGGTGGCAGCTGAGTGCCATGCAGGGTGAGGAGTTACCGTCTTCTCCCCTTAGTCTACTGTTTGGCATTGAGGAGGGGGATGGAGAAAACTGGATGCCATATCAGAGATGGCTCAGAATATTATTGGTGCAGGCTAGGCAGATGATCCTAAATACCTGGGTGTCGGGAGAGTCCCCCACCGTAGCACAGTGGCGTCTCTTATCCATTCGAGCGCTGGCCCTAGAACAGAGGTCGTATCAATTACAGGATAAGATAGATAAATTTATGAATCAATGGATGCCTTTTATGGGAACACTTTCGGCAGATGAGCTTATGATGTTGACTGCTGGATAGGGAAAGAGGTGGCTGGAGGAGGAAGACTTGAGTGATAGGCCCCATCCTCTAATATAGCCTACTGTTGAGCAGGCATATGATTCCGGTGAGGGGGATGATTAAATTATTTGGGTAGTATGAAAAGACCTTGGTATACTTGTACATAGGTTAAGTTATCTGTGTAGATTAGAATATCTTCCTTCTTATCTTAGTTCTTTTTTTTCCTTTCTACCTCTTCCATTCTTTTTTTGGCCTTTGTCCTGTGTCTTTCTTCCTCTTCTATGCTTTTTTTAAATAAGATGGAAGGTTGAGATAGGCCACAGATTTAATTGCCTTAATGGACTGTATTGATCTATGCTTTATGATGCCTTTATCTAGTGACTGTATTTTGTCTTTTATGCTGGAAAACTTAATAACAAGAGTTAAACAAAATAGCAGGTAGGGTTACCATGGTGGTGGTGTCCAAGCTAAAAAAATGAAATAAACAAATTCATTTTGTTCATGTTTTTGTTTTCAAATACCAAAATCCTAACTGAATGTCAAAACAATCACAAATTTGCTAACAAAGCTGTTCAAATTAATAAATCACTTCTTAAGAGAAAAAAAGGAGAAAAACATAATAAACGCAAAACAAGCCATGCATTATCCCATCTGCCAAAAAGAAAAAAAAAGTAAAATACTGAACCCAGGCATCCACAGGTCTGGCAACAGTATGGCAGCAATCATGCACCTGTCTGGTAACAAAATGAAGCCATGCATGCACACAGCTACAGACAAACTGAAGGTAATGTATGCAGTCATCCATCTATAAACAAATTGGAGGCCTGCATCCATCAATCTGCAAATCAAAATGGAGGCAATCCTACACAACTCTGCAAACAAAATGGAGGCATGCACCACTCATCTGCAAATCAAAATGGAAGCAATCATAGACAAATTTATAAACAAAATGGAAGCATGGATCCACCCATCTGAAAATCAAAATGGAGGCAATCATATACAAATAAGCAAACAAAATCAGGGCATGCATCCTCCCATCTGCAAATCAAAATGGAGGCAATCATACACATATCTGAAAACAAAATTAAGGCACTCATTCACCCATCTACAAACAAAATGAAGGGAAGCATACACCCATTTGCAAGCAAAATGGAGGCACGCATCTAGCCATCTGCAAACAAAATGGAAGCATGTTTTCAGATGTCTGCAGACCAAAAACGGAGGCACACCACAAAATATACTACAGGGACTCAGTCAAAAACTGTCATCAGACCTGATACACGTAGACCAAATAATGCACCCCCCTGCCGCAAAAAAAAAAAAAAAAAAAAAAAAAAATCGGTGACCACATGGTTTGGTACCCAGATTAACAAAAAATGCTGTGGGTGTCCTGTGATGCACAATGACAAAAAGGAAGTGGTGCACCTCACAAATAAAGAAGCCAGTAACAAACACATTATGCAATGCAATAGCCCATCACAACCAACGTCAAGACTGTACCAAACCAACCACTTCACATAAATTTGTGGTTGCCACCAGATCCAGTGGCGTGGAGGGCTAAGGCATCTGTGCTTTACCTACTACCATGCCGGCGACCAACCAGCATGCCATGGGCAGAAGCGTGCGCTGCACAGCCATTGCCAACATTGCACGCTCCACGAGGAGGAAACACAGGACAAGGAAAAATGAGGTCCCAGGCCAAGCAGGATGATGACAGCCACCCGCTGCAGGCCCCAACTCTGAATGGCATCCCACAGAATCTGAATCCTAGTCAAGGTGAGTTTGAGCAAGTGGGGGCTCCTCACCACCCTGCCACGGAGGGTAAACTGTGGGGGGAAGAAGTGGTTAGCTGCCTGATGTCGAGGTGTTGGGCTGGGTGGGAGGCTGAAAGATAGATGCTTACAGGTGGGGACCTGACCTGAAGGAGAATCGAATAAGGTAAAAAGAATAAAATTTGTGGTTGCCTAATTTAGGCGCACCAAACTAACATGCACATCTGATCAACCCACACCTCTCAGCTGTACTGCATCATGAGGGACGGTTCCTCATTTTATTCACAAAAGCCCCTTGTTACCCATTGAGAGGGGTTGTCCAACATTCAACAACATTATAAAGCAAAAATGCATAGTAGTTCATATGAAAAATGTATTATTTAACTGCAAACTTTGTGAACACAGAGGCACACATTTCAACAGTGGTCTGAGCTTCTGAGTAATAGATTTGATGAAGTGTTCCACATTCTAAGGGGCAGTGTTTCACATTTGGGGGATGTACTGAGGTACAATGCTCATACAACTCTTTGGCAGGAAGAAGCACACATTCAGGAGTGTTGATGGGTAGTACTGGCAGTGCCCAGGTAAATACATAAAATATGTGTTGTTTTTTTTAAATACCAAAAACCACAATAAATATCAGACATCACACTCAATCTTTTTAAACAACCTCCAAGTAAAACAATAATTGTAACAGCAGTATGTAAAATACCATCCCAACATATGAAAAGCACATTTATAACAGCGCATTGGAACCAAAAACCAAAATAAATATCAGTATCCCAAAAATAAAGAGCCAAGGATTAAATGTAGGTACCAAACCCTACCGAATAACCAAATAATGCAGTGTGCTAATCCCAGACACTCCACTCAATCTCCATCCCTCTCCAAAACTGACTGTAACAGCAGCATGTAAAATGCAGTCCCAACATAAAACGAGCATTTAAAATAAAGCATAGTAAGTTAGAAAGTTGATCTATACAACCTCCTTATCAACTCCTTCAAAAAGACCTAATGGTGAACAGGGACATAAAGAAGTTTAAGGTCCCAAATTCACATTTTAATTCAAATGGCACCCCGTACACCAAATTAAGAAGGCAAAAAGGGAAATCCTGGGTGTGATGAATCCCCTCTGACTGCCGCTTACATTATCAAAACTAGTGAAAAAACAACAACAAAAAACAGTATTTTGGCAGCAGGCATGATCAGTATTTACCTGCTGCAGTGAGGATAGTGATGTAACGAGGGTCACACAGGAGGACAAGAGCTTTTCGGAACAAGACAGTCAATCACAGGAAAGGGCTAGAAATTGCAAGGAATTGTCTTTTAAATCCCCCCATGGCCTGCCCCAAACTCTCACTGATGTAAGTGCCCAAATGTTTCTCAAGTGGCTCCCCTGGACTCCTGCTGTCACGCGTGAACATCCGGTGGTGGGGGACAGGAAACGATCAGGTGAGCAAAGGGGACAGCTTGTGATCATGATGTGTAATTAAAGCAAAAGGGCAATGCACTGTAGTACCCGAAACAAATACAGCAAGTAACCTGGTGACAAAATACAACACAAATAGCATCAAAGTGCAGATTATTACAAAGGTTCCGAGAATACACAAGGGGACATTAATTGTTACACGCAAGATCACATCTTTAGGGCCCCCTGGAGGTAGGTGGGAATCAAGGTAGCACAATAAGGAAGTGTGATAAATGAGAGCAGAACACAGAATTAGTTACAAAAATATTGTTATTGCCAGAAAAGTCTAGTTAAATGACACTGAGAGACTATTTCACACACATGGGTAGCCATGTCATAAATTAGTACACACATTTTCATGCATTTTGAGTAATGAAAGTGCATTTTTTTAATATGGAATCATCTAATTCCATTAATGTTATCTTACGTATCTCCACACATAGGCTACTTAAAAAGCCCATATCAATGACTATTATACTCAAAATCCTGCATATGTACTGCATTACAAACTTTAGGATCCATTGGTAACCCCTTTTCATGCACGGAGCCAGATGACAATGGTTGGAAGGGCTCTATACAAAGAGCATTCAAAACCATATTTAGATCCCATGGAGGAACTGGGGATTGGAAGACAGGTCGACTCTTGCTAACTGCACACAGAAAACTAGTGACCTCAATATTAGTCCCCAGAGGGATACTCAAGGATGCTACAAGAGCAGAGACCTGGCCTGTCAGAGTGATCAGGGATAAACCCCTTTCCACGCCTTCCTGCAAGAAATCCAAAATCTGTGGAACTGAAGCCTTTATATGGGCAGAGCTCCTTCTTTCTGGCCCATGCCGAAAAAGTTGACTGTACACAGGCATAAGATGCGCAAGTAGATGACTTCCTTGCGGCCATTAGTGTATCCACTACTTTTCTGGAAAAATCTACTGTAGTTTTAGAAATCTCCTCCTTTCAGGAGCCAGACTGCAAGCTGCATCGCCCCTAGATTTGGGTGCAGAATGGGACCTGGAGAGAGAAGGTCTGCCTGCACTGGAAGGCGAAAAGGTGCTTGCTGAGTTAGGTTCACTAGATCCGAGAACCACGGTCTTCTTGGCCACTCCACAGCTATTAGAAAAACTTTCTCAAATGTCTTATCTTTTGTATGTCTCTGGGAAGAAGAGGCAGTGGAGGGAACATATATGCCCTCTTGAGGGTCAACTCATGGGACAGAGCATCCATTGCCACCTCTTGTGGACACTGATAACGGCTGATAACCTTTGGAGTCTGAGCACTGCAACTGGAAGCAAATGTATCAATCTGAGGCTGGCCGAACGTCTTGCACAGGAGTTCAAACACCTCCAGGTTCAACCTTTTCTCCCCCGGGTGAACATTTTCGTGACTTAGCCAGTTTGCTTGACTGTTCAACTCTCCTGCTAGGTGGACTGCTGACAAAGAGAGAAGGTTCTCTTCTGCCCACCTGAGAAGATCGGAGGTTTCTTTTAGCATCTCCCTGCTCTTTGTGCCTCTTTGACTGTTTATGTACGCCACTATGACGGCATTGTCTGATCTTATTTTCACCACTTTCGACTGTAGCCAGTTTTGAAAATAAAGAAGCCCTAGACAGACTGCCCTCATTTCCAGAACATTTACATGTAGATGTTGTTCTTGGACAGACTAAGTCCCCTGAGTGGGAAGTTGATCCAGGACTGCACCACAACCATGCAGACTGGCATCTGTTGTTAAATTCAGCTCTGGGGGAAGTGCCAATGGAATGCCTTTGCTCAGATTTTCCACACTCACCCACCAACTCAGGGAGTGATGTAGCTGAGGGAAAAGACAGATTCTGGTTTCATAATATTCTGATGTAGGATCCCAGACCATCAGCAATCCCATCTGCAGGGCTCGCATATGAAAACGAGCCCAGGGAGTCAGATCTATTGCTGCCACGAGGAGGCGTAGCACGCTGAGGGCTGAGGACAATGGCTGAGCCCTGAGTCACTGAACTTCCTTCGAGAGAGTCTCCATCCGAGATGATGACAAAAAAAAACTCTCCCTTGTCTCATATTAAAGCCTGCCCCAGGTACTCCAAGGTCTGAGATAGTTCAAGAGAACTGTTCTCCCGGTTCACCACCCAGCCGTGGGAACTGAGCATCTCCAGCAACCTGAGTACTGACTTCCTTGCCAAAGACAACGTTGGTGCATGGATGACCAGATCTTCCAAATAAGGATAGACATGATGCCCTTCCAGTGACCGCACTAACGTGCGTCTGAAGGGAAAAAGATGCCCAAATCTATTTTTAGGCACAGTCCCCATGTGGTAGAATGTCAAACAGACGCGCTTTGTGCTTAGCTGTGACTGCTGTGAATGTATACGGACTTGCAGTTGACCGTTTATTTTTTTTTTCCCTGAAGTTTTTTCCTCTAGCAGGTAGGTATTTGGTGGGGAAGGTGGAGGTGGGTTTCTTCCAATGAAATAAATACAGATTTTTAAAGGGTAAGAAGTGATTGGTGGTAAGTGTGACAGATGTATTTTCCCAATCACTTCTGACCATGCCTCTAACCACACATACCAGTCGCATGACAAAGCACTGGACCAGGAGGCTATCTTCAGACTTAGAGGAGCGGAGGAAGAATTGAGTTGTTTCTTGGCAGAGCTGGAGCAAGAAGATGTGATGGAGTGAAGCAAAATCATCGGAAGGAAGCACAGCTGTTTTCGGAGGTATGTGGTGCTGCTGGTCCGACTCCGTCCACTCTCTCCACTGTAGTCTCATAATAAGCAGAGTAGACACTGCTAGGCATAGAATGAAATACTGGGGATTTGGGAGAGGGTCTGCAGCTTCAGTCAGGTATCTATGACAGTAACGGGTTGCACTCGGCCGGGGATCTTGTCAGAGCTCAGAGGACGCCAGCGTGTATTGTAAACTAATTTGGGAGATGGTCTGCAGCTTTAGCCAGGTATCTGACAGTAACGGGTCACACACGGGCCGGGGGAGGGAATCCTGTCAGAGCTCAGAGGATGTTAGTATGTTTGTTAAATTTTTGTATTTTTGTTGCTGGTGTTACACATGAGGACCTTCAGTTGTGCTGGTCGCTAGGTTGGGGGTGCATTCTGACTAACTTTAACTGTGCTGCTCTGCGACCCTGATTTGAGTGTGCGAACAGTGACCAGACCGGCAACCGACCAGGATTCAATTACGTAGGTGTACACACTACGTACTAGCCTAAGAATGTAACCCCCGTTCCTGACAGAATATTGTGTATTGCGCTAGCGTGTTTGTCCCTGGATTGTTGTATGAGGCACTTAGCAACAGTTAGGCAGCAAGGGTGGGCTGGCCTGGCTCAGTAGTTCTAGTATGCTGCCGCCAAATTGATGTCGCTGAGCTGTTGCCTGCCCTGTAGAGTCCTGCAGCTGCACTCCCTGCTTCTAATGTGCACCCTCTCACTGTTGTGCTATTTCATTTCATCCCGGGGATCTAGATTTTAAACTGCCAGTCTTACTCTCATGATGTCACCATGAACACAGTACGGACATGACCACCCGGTAAATTTAGGCCCATTTGAAGCCTGGATGGCCAGGTCTGCTTAGCGTAATCCTGCTGCCTTTTGCTTAGCCCGAGTACAGTTGGTTGGTAGGTAGTACAGTATGGTAGACATAGTCACAGTAGTAGGCTAGGCTACATTTCTGTCTGCTGCTCAACATCATGGGTGGCCGGTTTGGAGGTTATGAAACTTACTGAGCTTGCCCATTGTGTGTTCCTGCTGATGTGAGAGTCCTCATATAGTGGGAGCTGGCAAGGGAGTGTCCTCTGAGGGGTCACACTGTCACACAGAAAGAACTGAATGAATGTAAACATGGTGCTTATTTCCCTTGTGTTAATCAGAAAAGAAGAACTACCGTCTAGTGTGTATTAGTGCTACTGTTACTGAATGTGGAAATTCAAGAGCAACTTTAGCAATTATACTATGATCACTGGACCAGGCTAGCTACCGCCTCGATTCTGTACTGCTAAAAAATGCCACATATTGTTTCTTAATAGTCTTGTCAAGCAATCTTTCAAACAGTAGAAAACATGGATTAAAGGGGAAGGGCAGGGGCCTTGCTAATGGGTCATGATGATGCTGATATATAAGTAAACTGTAGTGTCCGATTTTGTCTTCTTTCTTTACCCCTAAGAAATTAATTTGAGACCTATCAGTATAGCACTATGGACATTGGCAATAGTGTGACTGTGAAAGGCTATCAAAATACTACGACAACATGGGCCTGGCCGGGTACTGCTGATAATTACTGATGTAGCAAGCTGGTTAGTTTGTCCATTATCTAGCTACAAAAGGGGTGCCACCCATTTGTCAAACTCCAATAAATTTAAGCATTACTATTGCTGTGGCAGTGCATATACATTTATTTATTTAGATTTTGGTGACCAGGTAAGCCCTCTGAGACCTGAGATCCCTTTTTCAGGGGCGACCCGGGGTTGAGTACACCAACCACTTTACATTAGGTGAGGATTCTGGCGGAATACAGTAACACAGTTTCAGAGTACATTCATAGTCAGTAGGGTACATTTAGACAAAGTTGGTAGATACAGTTTCATTACAACAGGTCAACAGTATTATTTGCATTAAATTATAGGCAGTACAAGGTGAGAGAAATAGTCAGTTGTCATTGAGACGGGTTAGGTTTAGGACATGATCTAGCGGTTATAGCCGCAGAGGCTCAGCTCAAGAAGGTACACGTTAAGTCCTGATTTGAACCTGGAGAGTGAGGGCTTATCTAGTATGCTTGCAGGGAGCGAGTTCCACAAGTGGGAGGCCGTGAACTGAAAAGAGCGCTTTCCTTGGTTGCTCCGAATACGGGGGATGTGAAGGAATCGACTTGTTGTAGACCGGAGGGTTTGGAGGGGGACTTTGGGAGTGGGCAGGCCGCTCAGGTGAGGCGGGTGGCCTAGGGAGGTGAATTTATAGGTAAGGCAGGCAGTGGCATAGGATAATTTAAGCCTTAGGGTCAGCCAGTGTAGGTCATTAAGAGCCTCACAGTGATGTCTCCTTGGGGAGGAGTTGGTTCCAAAGCGGGCAATTCAGTGGTAGAGAGTGGTGAGCTTGATTAGCTCTGACTCCCTGAGAGACCGGAGTAAGGGGGAGCCGTGCAGCAATGAGGGAAGGAGGTTGCAGTTTGCTATGACTCGTCGTGCTTCTCCAGAGAGGGAGTTTCCCAGACGGTATAATAGGCCAAGCCGCTGATGTATGAATCTAGTTAAGGCATCAATATAAAGTCTGTAGGTTAACTCCTGGTCAAGGAGAACCCCAAGGTACCTGAACTGGTCTGAAACATCTACTTGCCTTCCTAGGGCGGAGGAGAGTTGGAGTAGCCCACTACGGTCACTGCCCAGGTGTCGAGTCCCGAAGAGGACTGCTTTTGTTTTTTCTTCGTTTAGTTTTTGGGAGTTTGCAGTGAACCAAACTTCAAGAGCTGAGAGGCTGGCCTGAAGTTTGGAGGAGATAACCGAGGGTTGGGGATCACTGAAGTAGATTACGGTGTCATCCGCGTAGAGGATAAGGTTGCAGGGAGAACAATCCTCTTCAAGGTCATTTAGGAATAGTGAGAAAAGTAGGGGGCCCAGGATGGCGCCCTGGGGTACCCCAGAGGTCACAGGCCTGGGGTTAGATTGGGCTCCCCGCCAGCAGACTTTTGGGGATCTGTTTGTCAGGTAGCTCATGATTCAGGAGAGTGAGAGCTGATCCAGGCCAAGATGATGAAGTCTGGCAAGGAGAAGCTCATGGCTGACCAAGTCAAAAGCCTTGGTCCATGGCATTAAGTATGTCCGATGGTAGCAGGATGAGGGCAGTGTCGGTGCTGTGGCCTTTCCTAAAGCCGTGCTGTACTTTGGAGAGGAGTAGGTGTTGTTCTAGGTAGTCTTGTAGTTGATCATAGACAAGTCTTAGCTGAATTTTCCCCAGGGGGCAGAGAAGAGAGATGGCTCTGTAATTCTCCACTCTGTTCCGAGTTCCGTTTTTGTGGACGGGGACTATGGACGCAACTTTCCATTTACTGGGGACCGTCCCTTCTTGGAGGGACCTATTGATAAGCAGGGTGACGGGGTAGGTGATGGCAAGGGCTGCAGCCCTCAACAGCCGAGGTTCTAAAAGGTCATTTCCAGGAGAGGAGTCGGGTTTATTTTGTGCAGTAGGGGGAGTACTGTTCTAGGCTCAACTAGTTTCAGGTGGAATAAGGGCCGAGGTAGCACCTTGTCTGCGTAGGGGAGAAAGGGGGTCCCAGGCACTGGTGGGAGGCAACCGTTAGGGTATGTAAAGGAGGCACAGAACGCTTCAGCCACTTTAGTCGGGTCATTGGTAAATTAGTCCCCGATTAGGAGTGAAACATCATGTTCCTTTGAGGGGCCTTTGAGGAGAGAGTTTATGTGGCCCCAGAATTTCTTTGGGTCACTTAGATGGCCAGTTTGGAGGGCCCTAAGGAATTTGGATTTGGCTTGTTTTGTAGCTTTTTTGCATTGGTTCCTCAGGCACCAGTACTTCTCCCAGTCCGGTTTACAGCCAGAAGATTTTTAGAGACCCCACGCCTTGTCCCAGAGTCGCATGGTGTGCTTTAGTTTAGGGTTTAGCCATTTGTGGCATTTTCCCTGTACTCTGAGTTTTTCCAGGAGATGTTGGTTAGCTATGGACAGGAACATTTTGGTGAAGTATTCCAGTGCCTCATCAAGTGTGGGGAGGGAGACAATGGGGCCCCAGTCAACTTTCAAAAGGTCGGAGCAGAGGTCAGCGGGTACAAACTGGCTGAAGTTCCTTGCTTCAATCACTCTGGCGGCGACCTTAGGAGGTTTACTGGACCAGGTACAGAAAATAGGGAAGTGGTCGCTCAGGGAGTCGGACATAATCCCTGCAGTCAGTATCCGGTCGGGGCAGGAGGTGAGCACCCAGTCGAGTAGTGTGTGATGGCCAGACTTGGTGTTAAGCCTGGTTGGCAATTCAATCACTTGGGTAAGTGATGAGTCCAGTATTAGGTTTTTGATTTTGGAGGTACTTGGGGAAAGCCAGTTTAGGTTGAATCCCATGAGGATGGCTCTCCAGGGGAGATTGTAGAGGCATTTGTGAGGGATTCTAGGAGAGGGGCTGGTGTTTGGGGTGGGAGTGGCACACCCAATAAAGAGAGGTTTGGTATCTCCCAGGAGTAGTTTGACAAGTAATACCTCACCCAGGGATCCGTTTGGAATGGGGAGATCAATCACGGTAGCATTTAGGGAGCGCTGAGGTAGATAAGAACCCTCCCCTTTCTTTCCTGCTCTATCCTTTCTTATGGTCTGATAGCCAGCCAATTCAACTTCATGAGGGAGGATGTGGGGCTTTAGCCATGTCTCCGTCACTGCTAGTATGTCCGCTTTGTAGAGCAGGGTCCAAGCCTCAAGCTCAGGCATTTTTTGCCTTAGGCTCCCAATGTTCATGTGCACCAGCTTGAGCCCACTGATGTTAGCCCAGAGGGGTTTGTGGGGTCACTGAGGGTGAGGTTAGGAGAGAAAGGACCAGGGTTCGTTTCAATGTCCCCCAAGTATTAGTTAAGCCTGGATGAGGAGCCCGTGGAGTTGGGGGTGAGTGGGCCAATGATTCCAGTCTGGGGGAGCATTATAACTGGGGGTGGTCAGGGGAGATCGTTGTATGATTGGTAAAGGCTTGTTTAGCCTCTCATGTATAGGATGATTTTGAATTAGAGGGGAATAGGGGTTAAGTATTTTGAGGGGATGGCTCTTCCCAGCAGTCGGGGATAGGGAAGTTCCAGAGTAAATTCTCTGACTTTGGTAGGGGTCCTTGCTTGGGTAGAAGAACTCGGTTCTGCAAGTTGCAGTTATTGGGCTGTGGTGTCGGAAGCACAACAGGGTTGCGTTTATTTCGTGGGTTTTTGGCTCAGAGGAGGGAGGGGGATATGATTTTAGGTTCCTACAACTGTCAGCAGGCAGCAGGGTTTTAATCCGTTTTAAAGGGTAGGAGGTAGACAGTGCAGTTTTTGATACGACCTCTAGTGGAGAGGTCCGATAACCTGCAGATGGGAAAGTGAGCTGATAGGTTATACAGCTCATGTGACCACTGAGGTTATACAGCTCATGTGACCACTGCTACATAAGCAGATGCTCACCAAGGGCAGTGATGGGGGTGGCAGGGAGCCAGTGCGCAGTGCCAGCGGGGCTCCATCAGAGAAGCTGTTGTGGGTCATGGGATGTTTGTCCAGGCACATCAATCAGCCAGGAGTTCTTTCTTGGATGTACCTTAATTTCCTGTTACAGGGCTCCGGTGCAGGTAAGGGGAGGGGTGCTCTGCTTGGGGGAGGGTTATTCCGTGTTCCCTCGCGACCTCCATTTCTCCGGTTCGAGGGGGAAGGGACCAGTGCTTGCTCCATAGGGGAAGGGCTGCTCAAAGAGCGCCTCACGACCTCCGATGCTCGAATGGATCTTAATTTCCTGTTACAGGGCTCCGGTGCAGGTAATGGGAGGGGTGCTCTGCTTGGGGGAGGGTTATTCCATGTTCCCTCGCGACCTCTGTTTCTCCGGTTCATGGGGGAAGGGACCGGTGCTTGCTCCGTGGGGGGAGGGATGCTCAACGAGCGCCTCGCGACCTCCGCTGCTCGAATGGAGCTGATTGTTGATGAATCAATTTCTCCAGTGGTCTTCCTTGCAGAGCCTTGCTTGGTTTGGTGCAACAGCGTGCTGATGGTGCCATGCACTTGAACATATGTAGATTTTTTTTGTATTTAGTTATGAATCATGAATGTATGCAATAATGCAGGAGTCAAAATGAGCACCGTCCCACTAGCCAAATGCCGGTAGATTTTGTGTTGAGCTAGTAAGATTTTCATTTAACTAGCCTGCGTACATCACTTGTACTGGAGAAGGCAACTCTTACACCAACTGGGCCAGTGAGAAAGTCTGTGGGGCAGGGGCCAGTGGATTTTCCCAGTCACTAGCCCCGCTGGCTAGTGGATGCAAAACTTAATTTCGACCTCTGTATGTCTTACGGAGTGATGTTGGAAATGTGGGCTAGACATTATTGCCCAATTTCAGGGGAGGGGTGATGGGTAATATGGGGGGGAGGTTGAAAATAAGTTTTGCAGCTGCTAGCCAGCAGGGCTACTGACTGGGGAATTCCACTAGCTTCACAGAGCGCAGACTTTTCTACTGACCCAACTGGTGTATTTACTGAAATGTTACCTTCTCTAGTACAAGCCTGCTGCATGGCTATATTAAGGAAAATCTTGTTAGCCCGTTACAAAATCTGCCAGCATTTGGCTATGCTCTGCCACGTGCTAATTTCGAGTACAGATGTAGTTAACTCTTCCTTCTTCTCCTTTATCCTGCAAAGTCACGGACTTATGATCACAACAGGGCAGTTGCTGCTGGTTGTGATTGAACTGACTGCCTTATAGTCCTCTTGGCTACTCATTCTGGATGCTCTGCTGAGCTGACAATCTCCAGTCTGCCTTCTCTGTCTTTTTTCTACTCTTTTTCCTTTCCTGTACTGGAGAAAGTTGAGAAGGTGTATTGAATAGTTAACCTGATGTTTCTGGTCTGGTATAACCTGAAAGAGTCAAAATATCAAAACTTCACTTAAGGAATAATGGCAAAGTGCTTAAAACACTATATTATTAACCTACATATGGTGTTAGAGCATTTATACAGTATTCTTATTGATTTCAAATTTTGGACCCACAAATTTCTTTTTGGACCCACATTTCTGACAGTGATGGGTCCAATTGGACCCAAAGTCATGGACCCCTAGCGCTGTCACTGTGCCCTTCCTTCCGAAGTTCAGCCTGAGGACTATCAGCACCTTCGAGAAAACCCTAGGGGCTGGTGTAAGGCTGAAGGGAAGTGCCCTGTACTGGAAATGCCAGCCAAGTATCAAGAATCTGAGATACTTCTGATGTGACTGATGGATCAGAATGTGAAGGTAGGCATCCGTCAGATCTATCCATGCTAGGAAGTCCCCCGGCTGACCCACATGAATGACTGCCCTCAGGGACTCCATCTTGAGTTTCGTGTGGTGCACAAACTTGTTCAGATGCTTCAGACCCAAAATCGGTCTGAAGCTCCCCATCTTTTTGGGAACTACACAGTAGATTGAGTAGAATCCCTGACCCTGCTCGCTTGTTGGGACAGGAATGATTGCTCCAATTTGAATTAGGTGACTCAGAGTCTCTGACATTGCCTGTCTCTTTGCAGCATCCTTGGAAAGTGGGAACGGTAAAAATCGCCCCCTTGAGGGCTGGCCCCGTGGTGTAGAGGGCTGAGGCAGCTGGCGCCTTACCTCTTACGGGAAGTGACCCTAGGGGTCAGGAGCGATCTCAGGTGTTGGAGGATCAGTCGGGGAGAAAGAGGATCGAGCATCCCACAGACTGCTCTCCTCCTCTGGGGAGGGTGGGAGAGGACAACCACCGAGGTACTGGCTCCTGGTGGTGGCCAGGGGCTGGTGCATGCTTGGGGTCCAATGCGTGGGTTGGCATGGGCTGACTTTGGATGTGCTACATGAAGTATGTGCATTACCCCTAGCGATCATTGTGCACTTGCATGGGGGGATCACAGAGGGCAAAACACAATCCTCTGACATGCATATAAAGGCAAGCCCATCAGCACCATGACAGACACACTCGTTAGCTCCTTCCGAGCCTGGCCCCCAGGTCTTCCTCGGCATGCAGGGTAAGTACCTGCTGTGAAGCGGCCTGAAGAGGGTGGGGTGAGGGGGTGCTGAGCTCTGACTGCGGCCGGGGCAGGAACCAAGGAGATCATGCTGGAATGGGAGGGGGGAACTAAAGGTACAACCCTGCCCCCAGCCGAGGAGGTAAAAAGAAATAATTTAAAAAAACAATATCGCCCCCTTGAGGGAACTGTTGAGAACTCTATCACATATCCCAGTGCTAGGATTTCCAGAACCCATGTGTCTGACATTGTTTGGGCCCATTTTAAATAAAAATCCTGTAGTCTTTCACCAAGGGAAGGGAGGCAGGGATGGGCCCGCTTATCCTTATTGTGAGGTACCAGGCTTTTGGCTAGGGCCTCCTCCATGGTGTTTGGCCAGGGCCCCTCTATTACAGTAACCGTTGTTACCTGAGTAGGCCCCTCTATTTCTCTGGTTCCTGGAGTTCCAAAAGGGACAAAACCCTCCCCGAAACTGGCCATTACCTTGACCACTCTGAACTGAGGTAGTCTTGCATTGTTGTTTTGACTCTGGAAGATGACCCTT
This sequence comes from Neoceratodus forsteri, assembly GCA_016271365.2. Classification (NCBI taxonomy): domain Eukaryota; kingdom Metazoa; phylum Chordata; order Ceratodontiformes; family Ceratodontidae; genus Neoceratodus; species Neoceratodus forsteri. The sequence goes on from CM057450.1 coordinate 719,411,534, forward strand.
TTTGTCCTGGAGCTCTTTCAAAATGGCATCCAGGCCGGAACCAAACAGCAGACCTCCCTCAAAGGGCAGGTTAAAGAGTCTGGACTTTGAAGGTGATCAGTAGCCCAGTGTCTAAGCCATACACCTCGCATGGCCGACACAATGTGATAGGCTAAACGGGACAACCTGCGCAAGTTTTCCCTCTGCAGAATCACAGAGAAAGGTGGAGGCCACAGAAATCAACTGCAAAATGCTCGCCCCCTCTGAATCTGGTGGGACAAAGCTGCCCAGGGTAAAAACCCACAAGTTTATGGCTCTGGCAACAATGAAGGAAACATATGATGTACAAAGGTTTGTACCATTTGAAGCAAAGGCCTTTCTACAACCAGCATCCACTCGTTCGTCGTGTGAATCTGACAAGGCCAGAGAACCCTCAATAGGGATGGTGGTGTGCATGACTCAATTATACACCCCCTTATCTGCCAGCAGCGGAACTTCACACCTACGGTATTTTTCCTTCTAAAAAGAGAAAAGGCCATGTTTTTGGTTTTGAAAGATACTTTCTCTGATCCATACCGGCCCATTCTTGTTCAATAATCTGGTCACAGTGAATAAAACTTGGAAAACATTTAAGAGCAGAAGGGGACATAGACAGAATCAGATTAACATCCACTGTCTCTACGGACTGCTTTTTCTTGACCTGTAAGGATCTACATGCCTCTGCAATTAAAAAAGACAAGGACTTGTCAAAAATAGGGGGTATAGGAATCCTAGATCTGGGTTCCGTCCACTCTCCTTCCTCCTCCTCCTCGTCAGAGGGGAGGTCCTCTTCATCAGTAAGTAGTTTTTGAAGGTCAAGGGTTTCCCCAAGATCCCCGAAATCCTTATCCTGATCCACTTAGGGCTCTGGGTCGGGGTCTGCCTGAACATCTGTCTCCACAGCCTCTTCTCACAGTGACACACCTGGACATGCTTGGTTGGGCCCCTCCTAACCTGAGGGGCCTGGTTTGGAGTCGGGTGTGTCTGCTGGGATGTCTTGCGGGGCACTGGGGCTCAAAAGCTCACCCAGGAGCAATAAAAGAGATTTTTGCAATTCTGCTTTGCCACTGCCAACTGAAGAATCAGGTACCCCCCCTCTAGCTCGGAGGACCGGCTAGAAGGAACCGTTAGAAAGGAAAAAATTACTCACCTTAGTAATGTTGTTTCTTCTAATGGAGTCTTGTTGTATTCTGACTATTGCAGTTAGGTCCTGCCTTTCAACTGCCTTAGAGAACAAAGAGTTAACTTTCCATGGCCGGCATGGAACGTTCAGCACGAGCTCGGTTGAAGCCCTGTCTGCTGCTGTTTAAACTCCAACCGCCAGATATTTACGAGCAATACCCACTAGAAGTTCAGTGTGGAAACTGTAAAACTCACCCTAGCCAACTGGCAACTAAATTTATTAAAAAAGGTTTTTAGTTTCAAAGCAAAGACTCAAGTCAGGAAACCCAAAAAACAAAACACAACACACACCCAAAGTAAAGGAGGGTGAAAAGAGGGCACCCCTAGGGTGCCAACACTGCTCCTGCCCATCCACATCCCAAAAACCAGGTTCTGAGAGGGGAGGCGGGGGGTCAGAATACAGCAAGACTCCATTAGAAGAAACAACATTACTAAGGTGAGTAATTTTTTCTTCAAACATGAAGTCTGCCTGGTATTCTGACTAGTCCTGAACTACTAGCTGTACCTCCATGGAGGAGGGACAGAACCTACTTTGGGAATAGGCTCTGAAGTACTGCTGTACCAAACCGAGCATCACTCCTAGCCTGCATATCCAGAGAGTAATGCTTGGTGACTGTATGGACTGTTTTCCAGGTGGCTGCTTGACAGATTTCTAAGATAGGAATATCTCTGGCAACAGCCAGGGAAGCAGCTGTACCTCTAGTAGAGTGAGCCCTCAGGCCTGAGGGTGGGGTTCTACCCAGTTTTTCATAGCAGAATTGAATACAAGAGACAATCCACCTGGCAACAGATCTCTTGGTAGCAGGTTTGCCCTTACCAACCCCTCCATATGTGAGGAACAACTGGAGGGACTCAGACCTGTGACCCTTGGTGCGCTCTATGTAGTAACTGAGGGCCCTCTTAACATCCAAGCTGTGCAGCCTCCTCTCTCCAGAGGAGGAATGGTCAGTGAAGAAAACAGGGAGAGACACAGACTGATTAAGACGGAAATCTGAAACCACCTAAGGCAAAAACTTCCTGTTAGTTCTTAGGACCACTTTATCTCTATGGAAAGAGATGAAATCAGGCTCCACTGACAGGGCTTGCAATTCACTGATACGCCTGGCAGAGGTAATGGCTACCAAAAACACAGTTTTCCAAGTCAAGTACTTAAACTCTACAGAGGACAAAGGCTCAAAAGGTGGCTGCATAAGCTGAGCAATGCAAACATTAAGGTCCCAAGCAGAATCCCTAAAGGGGGGACTGGTGTGCAGCAATCCCTTGAAGAACTTACAAAACACAGGATGGGCTGACAGAAGAGAGGGCTTGCCTACTGACAAGAAGGCAGAAACAGCTGCCAGATGCACTTTAAGTGTAGCTGGCCTAAGTCCTAAGCCATTAAGATGGACCGTATAGTCCAGAACTGTAGGCAACCCAGCAGATTCTGGAGAAATATGCTTATAAGAGCACCAAATAGTGAACCTTTTCCATTTGGAGTTGTAAGTCTTTCTGGTGGAAGGCTTTCGAGAAGCCTTAAGGCTATCCAGAACCCCTTGAGAAAGGTGCAGATCAGCAGACTCTAACTCTTGAAGAGCCATGCCTTGAGATTGAGAGATTTGAGATTCGGATACCAAATCCTCCCCTGAGAGGATGTCAACAGGTTGTAATTCCTGGGAAGAGACAGGGGAAGGTGGACTGCTAAGGACAGCAACAGTGGGTACCAGGGCTGTCTGGTCCAGTCTGGTGCAATCAGAATTACTTTGCATCGTCGAGACCTGATCTTGACTAACACTTTCAACAGGAGAAGGAAGGGGGGGAAAAGCATACAGAAATTTCCCTTCCCAATTCAGAATCTGAGCATCCAGGGGGACTGAGCCCAAGACTGGGGGTCTGCAACAAAAGAGAGGAAGTTGGTGATTGTCTGGGGCTGCAAAAAGATCTATCTGTGGAGTGCCCCATCTCAAGAAAATCATCTTCAAAACTAGGGGATCTAGGGTCCATTCGTGATGGCCTTGGGATGTCCTGCTGAGAGCATCTGCTAGGACATTGTCCTTCCCTGGGAGGTGAACTGCTATCAGAGAAGCTTGCAGAGAATAGGCCAGGGACCACAACTTCATTGCCTCTGTGCACAAGGCCGTAGACCGAGTGCCTCCCTGTTTGCTGATGTACCACATGGTGGTGGTGTTGTCTGTTCTGATCTGGACCACCTTGTTCTGTACAGATTTGGAAAAGGCTTGCAGTGCCAGAAACACTGCTCTGAGTTCCAAGAGACTGATGTGAAGCAAAGATTCTTGAGGTGACCACAGTCCCGGGTGGTAAGATCCCCCAGGTGGGCTCCCCAGCCGAGCGGGAAAGCATCTGTGGTGAGTATCACTGAATGAGACTGAGTGACAAAAGGAACTCCTTGTCTCAAATTGTCCTGATCCTGCCACCATTGCAAAGCCTGGATCAGGGTTCGGGTCACTGGGACTAGTTTGGTAAGGGAATCCTTTCTTTGGGACCAGAAGGCTCTTAAATGGAACTGAATGTCCCTCATCTGGAATCTTGCTGCCTGGACCACTGCTGTGGAAGCGGCCATGTGGCCCAGAAGCTGAAGGAAATGCCTTGCCGGTCAAGACACCTGTAGGGTGAATGAAGAGGCCAGTTCCATAAGGGTCCTTGCCCTGTCCAGGGGAAGGAAGGCTCTTGCCCTTACTGTATCCAGTTCCACCCCTATGAAGGTGAGGAGCTGCACTTGCTCGAGAACTGACTTTGGAAGGTTGAGGAGGAATCCTAAGGAAGTGAGCACTTGCTGAGCTATTTGCAGATGTGACTCGACTTGGTCTGGGGACTGACCCACTATGAGCCAGTCGTCCAGATATGGGAAGATGGAAATCTTTTTTCTCCTTAAGAAGGCAACCACTACTGCCAGGCACTTTGTGAACACCCTTGGGGCTGATGTTAGGCCAAAGGGCATTGCTCTGAATTGATAGTGGCCTGAGGGCAACTCGAACCTTAGGTACTTTCTGTGGGAACACCTGATGGGAATGTGAAAGTAGGCATCTTTGAGGTCCAGGGAGGCTAGCCAGTCCCCTGGCCTTAGAGATGGCAGAATTATTCCCAGAGTCACCATTTTGAACTTTGGTTTTAAAAGCTGCTTGCTCAGGTATCTTAGATCCAGGATGGGCCACCATTCTCCTGGTTTTTTGGGGGTTAGAAAGTACCTGGAGTACAATCCTTTGCCCTTGTGTAGGGTAGGAACCTTTTCTATGGCTCTGAGAGCCAGGAGGGAAGAAACCTCTGCCTCTAGGGCAAGGGTCTCTGATGGATTTGCAGGTGGAAAGGATCTGGTTCTCATCTTGGGAAATTTTGTGAAGCTGAGAACCAGTCCCTGGCTTACTACTTCCAGGACCCACTTGTCTGATGTCAGAGACTTCCAGTCCTGGACAAAGTAAGCCAGCCTACCCCTACAGGTATTGGAGAATCGGCCCGGGCAGACCCATCAGGGTGTCTGCTTGGCACGGGCTTTAGACTGAGGGGTGGAAGCAGGCCTGCTCATTCCCCATCTGCCTCTCCCTCTGAAGAACGCCCTCTGAGCATAAGCAGAAAAGGAGGCCTGGGCTTGGTAGAAAGGCCTTTGAAAGGGTCTGCCCCTGCCCCTGGAGTGCTGCCTTTGAGGAGTGGCTTGCCTTTCTTTGGCCTGAGCACTCCTGTAGGTGGTCCTGTACTCATCCATCTTTTTCATGTAGTTCTCTGTCTGCTCCCCAAACAGAGAATTACCAATGACAGGGAAATCCATGGCCTTAGTCTGGGTATCCTGTGATAGGCTTGTACATCTGAGCCAAGCCATCCTCCGAAGGGCCACAGATGTAGCCATGACTCTAGATGAAACATCACTGGAGTCCACAGCAGCATGAAATTGCACCTTGGATGCCTCAATCCCATCCCGCAGCCACCTGCTCCAGCTCCTTGGCAAGCTGGTCAGGGGCCTGTTTAGCCAGAGCCAGCACAGTGTCCCACCTGGACTTCTGGTATCTAGCTGTGTAGGCCATATCGTTAGCCTGCCTGAGTCCCAAAGATGCTGTCATGTACTGTTTCTTTGCCATGGCATCAATCCTCCTGGAGTCCTTATCTGGGGGATGTGATGCCAAAGGAATATTTGCTTTATCACAAGCAGCAGCCTGCACTACCCCAACATGGCTGCACTGCTAAGAAAGGAACTCCGTGTCCGAGCCTGAAAGGGTATACCTCTTGTCCATTCGTCTGTCCACAGGAGGTATGGAGTTAGGAGTCCTTAAAATTTTAAAATGTCTGTTTCCCAAAAGATTTGTGGAGGGGAATAGACAGCCTCCTGGACTCTGGGATGTCTATCATTTCAACAAAATCAGGCTCCTCCTGATTCTCTACTGCTTCTTCCATTGGAAGCTGGAGGGTTTCAGCCACTTTCTTGTAAAACATAAAGTGGGAAGGGGACTCAGAAAGCCTAGGAGGAGAAACACCTGAAGGTCTGTCTGGGAGATGTGCGGTCAATAGGCACATCCAGACTTTCATAATCACCATCATCATCATCCTCCTCATACTCTCCTCCTCCTCCCTCCGGTTCATAAAATTCTTCTAAAGTATAATCCGGAACTGGGGAACCAACCAACTGAGCCCCTACCAGATGGTGCCGTTCGCCGAACCGGTTAGCGATTGCATATCCTTATCGCTAATTATTTCATCAGCGGTCAGAGAAAGAACTTGCGGATCAAACGGATGATTTTCTCTTCTCTTTCTTTTAACGGACACCGACTCCTCAGAATCGGCTCTCCTTTTGCCCGAAGAAGTTTCGCCCTGGTCAGAGGCAATTCTTCTGGTTCGTCGAACTGAACTGGCTGGCCATCTGGGCCAGCGGACTTCTCGCCTCCCTTCCCTCAGTCTACCTACTTCTTATCCAGGGTAGCTTTGGGAAAACTCTTACAAATTTGGCAGTCTGAATCAAGGTGGTCAAACCCCAGACAATAACACAGGTGGTGTGGGATCAGCCTTAGCAAAGGCTTCCCCCACTACAGTGCAGTGAAACCCAGTGGGCCCGTTTTTTTGGTTTCTCAGACATGGCCAATCCTATCCAAAACCTACCCTTTTCTCGGCACTCCGCCAGGCAAGACTCCCCTATCGGTTCCTGACCGTGTTACGGGTCGTGGAAAAAAAACGTAATTAAATCCGTTTTTTTTTTTTAGAACCGATACGGACCGGTTACCACACTCTAAACAAATTCAAAACCTTTTTTAGACCAAACTGATTTGTTCAAACCGAACCGATCCAAAATTTACAAGTTCCACACAGAAACTAAATGTAAAACCTACCTAGTACTCACGATACCACAGACAGAGACTTAAACCAACAGATTCGGTAGAAACCGAGCGAAAAACGAAACTTTAACCGACTTTTTTGAACAGAGCAAAGAAGAAATCTCCAGAGCGACTGTTCAGTGAGGCGGAGTAAAGAATCTGATGGTCAGAGTTTAAACAACAACAGACAGGGGCTTCAACCGAGCTCGCTCTGAACGTTCCATGCTGGCCATGGAAAGTTAACTCTTTGTTCTCCGGGGCAGTTGAAAGGCAGGACCTAACTGCAGTAGTCAAAATACAGCCAGACTTCATGTTGTTTGAAATACTGTTCTGAGCAACACTATGAGAGCAATAGGAACCCATGGGAGATAGTCTCATCACCCTTTTGCAGGTCTTACACCTTTTCATAATTAATGGTCTGTGATAAGCCATGGTGTCAAAAGATAATTCTGTTTGTTAGTATGCCCTTTATAAGGACAAGAAAAAACTATTTAACTTACAGTAAAAACTTATATGAGCCGGTAGGAGACAAAACGTGCCTGTGTACGATCATGCGTGCATGACAATGCAATTGTTATACAGCAAAAACACAGTCTGCATTTAATACGCACTTGCATGCATTCACCGCTCAACTTGTGTGCACTTTTTTACGCAGTTTGCATCAATGAATAGACGCAGGTTACATCAAACAGCTGTACTTGCCGTAACCGCTGGTGCGCAAAGTGCAAGGGCTCGAAAACCCATGGGAGGATGAAGAGCGCGCCCAACCGCTGTAATACTTAATGGTGTAACGCAAGTGTTCAGAAGGCTGAGGAAAGGGGAACTCAAGCCTTCTTAACTACCAGTACCCACTAAAAAAAAAAAAACACAACACTGTCTCTGAATTCCCTCCCCCCTTTTTCTTCTTTACACAGAAACAATGCAACCTGACAACTGGGGGGAGGCAACCCTAAAAACCTAAGTTATCCCAAAATAAAAGATGTACCTGCCTGTGGCACTGTTTTTTTTTTTTTTGTTTTGTTTTTTTTGCTTTTTTTAAATTGGAGACCATTGGACACCCTAGAACAAGGCACTTATGGCCCCCAGACCACAAATGGAAAAGGCAGGTTAGTCAACTGGAAAGCTGCAGCTTAAAATGCATGTTTTTAGTTTAGGGGTGCTCCCTGAAAGCAGGTAGCCCCAATCCAGAAACTGAAGCCCCAAACTGAAATCTTGAAATTCTTGAGAGAAGGTAGACAAGCTGTTTCAACTGTGAATGGCATAGCTTAACTGTGGAGTTGCTGCTGCCTGGAATCCTCTTATGCCCAGTATTCTATTTATTTTTTTATTTATTTCAGTTTAGGATTAATACCTTTGATCTGAGGGCTCATTTACAAAGGCCCCAAGTCAACACAGGAGGACATAACAGTACATTCATAATCAGCAAGTAAACACGCGCTTTTACAGCAGATTACAGTTCCTGTGCCAGAGCAATATCTCAATCAACACACTAAGAGAGGGGGCCCAAAGCGCTGAGAAGTACTACGGCAACCTGGCTGAGGGAACCAGGCAGCAAGTTAGCAGCCAGGGGGTAAAAAGAACGAATCAGGAAGTAAGGTGGGAGCAGCCAATGAACAGCCTTGTCCAATTGAGAGGTGGAGGCCGGGAGCTAGAAGAGAAGAAGAGAAAGCGGCAGAAGCTGCCAGAGATAGCCTTGTCCAATTGCAAAGTAGTGGTGGGGGAGGGAAAAGGGTAGAGGAAGGTGAGAAGGTGGAGTGGACCTCTTAGGGCAGGGGTGCAAGGGGGCATGAAAAAGCTTGGGGAAGGGGGAGGTGTAAGCAGTTAAGACTGTGCAGCTCGGGCGCTGCCATTCCCCTGATAAGGGTGCACTATACCCAGTGGTAATGACTTCCTATTGACAATCTGGAGTGCTACAGAAAGAGAGGATGCTGGAGTGGAAGAGGAGGCGAGCGCCTGCTGTGTATAATGCCTGGCAGGACCAATGTTGGTCTCTGGGGTCAGGGCTGATGAAGGCAACACCATAGCCGGGGGCAGGCGACGGTCACAGGACTGCCGCTGGAGAAACCAACACCAGCTGAGCCACCTGAGAACCTGTGGAGTATAAGAGCCTGAGCGTCAGGGGCTAAGGTGTAGGAGATGACGTCCCCTGCCCTGAAGTACCACCACCAAAAATGGAGATAAGGACAGCAGTGGAACCACCGGGAGCCCAGAGAAAGAGAGGGGTGTCAGGGCTGAAGGGACAGATCCCCTCATGAGAGGAAGACCCTTTGAGCGGTGACCGTGAGCGAGAAGCTGACCATGGCCAGTCCAGGTGCTTGTCCTGATGTTTGTGCTTCCTGCTCAATTTCTTCTCCTTCTGAGAAGAAGCAGCAGCCATAGAGGACTGAACCAGGGATACCGAAGAACTCCTGGCCTGCAGCTCCTTTTCCATTATGGCCAACTTCTGCTTCAGGAAATAGCTCTCCTGAGTCTACAAATGACATCTCCAAGTGGCCTGGCTGAAATTCTGGCAAAAATGGCAGGCTTCGGTATCGTGGTTGGGACCTAGGCAGAATAGGCACACAGAATGGCTGTCCTTTTCTGGAATTTGTTTGCCGCAGGCACACTTGGTTGGGCGATCATAAGACTAGGCTGGAGGAGAAGACAACACTCGTCAAAAAACACCAAAAATTAGATGTCTTGAAACACTAAAAGAAGGAAAATAAAAAAATGCAGTAAGCACAAAAATATGGCAGTCGACTGTAGCTGCAGCATCTGCTAAGGTCTGACGTGGACGGGTCAACGGCGGGAAAAGAACTGAGGTAGGCATGGGGGAACCACACCTTTTATAGGATAGGCCAAAGTCAAGCATTGGACGCCGGGTAGGTGGTCCCCTGTGGTGATTGCTAGCTAGATGTTTTCCGTGTGGTCCTGACGCTTGACGGCTTAGTCCTACTGGTGATGGTTTGCTGCAGGAGTCTTCCTTGAAGTAAGATCTTGTGGTTTTTTTTTGTTTTTTTTTAAACACACACTCACTCAGTGTGTGATACCGCTACAAACCACTCGCCTTTCGGTCTTGTGGTTTATAATTTTGTACCTCCAGAAATGTCAGAACAGGGTAAAGTGTGAACCCCAATATCTGGTTCCTCAATCGAAACACTGATGATATTACAACGACAACAATCTACAGTAACAGCCTTAAGCCCCCCTTGACCTCCAAGGAGTGCATCTCCATGCTTGCCAAACTAAGACATCACAAAACATCCAAGTGCATGGACAGGGTGCTCACTATAGAAAGGGGAAGGCATCAGGCAGCCAGTTCCTTAGAGCCAAATTCGGATCCACTCCCTTCCTAAATGTCTGCAGTTTAACAATGTGCTACTGGACTATGGAAATCCCATACAGGTTAAGCTGGCTGCAAAGGTTTTGAAAGGAGGTGGGAGCAAATATAAGCAGGATTTTGCTCTTTTTTTTGTTCACCCAGCTTCTAGCTCCAGACTGCCACCATGTGCCCGTTTAAGGCAAATCTCCGACTCCCCCAACCAAAACTGCCATTCCCCCCACTGTCAAGCCAAAGTGGATCTACATCAGGCAGGGTCCAAGGGTGTGGCACTGCAATTAATGGCAGACAGTGCCCATCTTTTGTTTTTCTTTTCTCCCTTCCTCACCCTTAGCCCCACCCCGAATGCCAGGTAGTGTCCCTGCAGACCTCACCCACAGGCAGCATACCCCTGCAGAGGAGGAAGCTCCCTGGCCCACTACAGGAGTTGGTGGTTGGGCCGAACCTGAGCATTCTCACTGCATAGCCCTCACAGGCAGACCAGCCAGCTCCAGAGTCCACCCCTGAACTAGGGTCCCTAGCATGGACGTGTGTCGGGCTGCCTGCTGGGTCATCGAGCTGCCCTGGATTGTGCTCTTTTAAGAATAAAAGGCCACCACAAGCCACTAGTTCACCCGACTTCTCTATTTTTAAGTCTTACTTACTGCATTTTTATCTGCCACATCCACTGCCTGGTCAGTCATGGTCTGAAGGACCTTCTTTACTGCATCCAGTGAAAACTGCTCATATATTTCGCTAGAGAATGCACTCAGATTTTGAAAACTGCGCAGACTGGTATCCCAAGTGCAATCTAGTGTCAAAACGAGGGAAACATGCAGATAAATGACAGCCAGGAAAGGCACAGTCCAGTGGCCATTTGAAGGCATTTTGGTCACTAAAATGAAAAAAAACAAAACAGACACAGGACTTGCATTTTCATTTTGTTGACAATATGCCCCACTCATCAAATCAGCTTAAATGAATATCACCCCCTCTAACACTGTAACAACACATCTAATGTGCATTTTCTTTGAGAAACTTTTTTTTTTTTTTTTTCAAGTATGCTGTGGTAAGTAGGTTGTTTTTATTTAGAAAATTTAGACTCTTCTGGCAACACTATAATAACACACATCTGCACATATGAAACACATATACAGCAATGCAAAATGCACATTCTAACAGATTACATCCTATAACTGTCATACAATAAGGTTTAATACAGCAATACTCTTAATGATGTTCTACATTGGAATGCTCCACAAAATGGGCCCCTTATAACCGCATGTACACTTGGGATACCCAATCATCAGCACATATGGCACAAGAGTGTAACCTTACCAAAGCTTAGAAAGGCAAGAGAAGACATTACTAAATTATACCATTTATGCATGATCCACAATTTCAACAACGCTCAGTATTAATAAAACAACAGTAACTATGTAAGGAGATGTGAACAATTCAGCTCCTATAGCAGAGAAGAAAGGGGATGAAAAGGGAGGTGAGATAACCACTGCACTAGGTCATGGAGGTTTGGAGGTGCCATAACCATGGGTTCCTTATTCACAGAAAAAGTGAGAGCTTGCCCTTTCCAGCATACAAGGTTTTGTGGAATTTTGCAATCTTGGAAATTCCCCTAACTCATTCTGAGAAGACTGGGCAAGGAGAATGCCTCCAATCTAATAGAAGCTGTCTGTTTGACTCCATGGGCATTGCATAATCATTTTAATATGGGCACGGGAGTGTTAAATATGACCCCATAAATCCAGTATGCAAGATATCAGGAAGAGGGGTATCCAGATTCATAAACGAATCTCATCAAACGTTATGTTTATTCAGTGTTCAATAAACATTCAAGTGCAAAAACTTGATTTCAGGTATAGGATGCAAATACAGAAATACTACCTTACGCAATATGAATCCTGTCACTGTATGGTACAGCACCATGGGGGATGTTAAAATGTCTAAAATGTCTCTTTAAATATACAAGATTTAACTTCAGAAAGGCCTTTACAGCAAGACCATGGATGACCAGTCAATGATTTTCATATGAATAGTCCACTGAAACAAATCTCTTCGACACCTTGTCAATGACCTGGTCCTGCAGTCCATTAAAGAATGTACATGCTAAGAATTCTTACACATATTAAAAGATAAGCTTCCAGAGAGCCCACCCCAAAAAAAAAATTTTACCAGCAGATTGCTGTTTTGGTAGAAAGGCAATATACTGACTGTAATTCAAAACTTTTACAGCAGTGCAATATTAAATTGCAAACTGATTCAAGGTGCACACATCTTATTTCAAATACAGATCAATGCAATAAATTTCAAGCAAGCTACCTTATGGTGAGAACCCAACTAGCCATCAGCAAAAAAAAAAATGCACTAAGCACATTTTTTGCCTAACAGTGGACCCAAGTCATTGAACATGAATGATGCAGGAAAAAACATTTTGTGACTGTATTGGAACTAATTCTGAGCCACGACGACTGTGTCTATATGGTCATTGTAAAGAAAGACCTTGCCCTCATACATGATTTTTAGCTGAGCTGGGAGCTGCAGAGCGTGCAAGATGAAAAAATTACTCACCTTAGTAATGTTGTTTCTTCTAATGGAGTCTTGCTATATTACGACATACACAGTGAGTCCCAACCTTCGAACTGCTCCGGAGGTGAAAGACTTAACTTTCCATGCCAGGCATGGAACTTTGAGCATGAGCTCGGTTGAAAGCTCTGTCTGTTGTTCTTCAAACTCAAACTGTCAGATCTTTACGAGCAAAACTCACTAAGGTTCTGTGTGGAAGCTGTAAATCTACACTAGCCCACTGGCTACTAAATATAACAACACATTTTTTGGTCCCAAAACAAAGACTCAAGTCAGGGAATCCAAAAATTAAAAACACAACACCCAAACATCCCGAAAAGGAGGGGTGAAAAAATAAGGTGGGCATCTACTAAGTGCCAACACTGCACTGCCCACCCACATCCCAAAAGCCAAGGTTTTGAGAGGGGCAGGCAGGGGAGGAGGTCATAATATAGCAAGACTCCATTAGAAGAAACAACATTACTAAGGTGAGTAATTTTTTCTTCAAACAACATGAAGTCTTGCTATATTATGACATATGCAGACTACACTACAGTACCTCCATGGAGGAGGGACAGAACCACTTAGGAAATAGGTTCGAAGCACAGTTGTGTTAAACCGAGCATCACCCTAGCCTGGATGTCCAGAGAGTAATGCTTGGTAAAAGTGTGAACTGTTTTCCAGGTAGCTGCTTGACATATCTCTAAGATAGGGATGTCCCTGGCAGCAGCCAGAGACGGAGCTGTACCTCTGGTAGAGTGAGCCTCAGGCCTGAGGGAGGAACCTTACCCAGTTTTCATAGCAAAATTGGATACAAGAGACAATCCACCTGGCAATGGATCTTTTAGTGGCAGGTTTCCTTTACCAACCTCACCATAAGTGAGGAACAGTTAGAGGTCAAACCTGTGACCTTAGTACGTTCTATGTAGTAACTAAGGGCTCTTTTGACATCTAAACTGTGCAGCCTCCTCTCCTCGCAGAGGAGGAATGGTCAGTGAAGTACACAGGAGACATAGATTGATTAAGGTGGAAGTCTGAAACCACCTTAGGCAAGAACTTCTGTTAGTCCTGAGGACCACCTTATCTCTATGAAAGGAGATAAAATCAGGCTCCACTGACAATGCTTGTAATTCACTTATGCGTCTGGCAGAAGTGATGGCTACCAGAAACATAGTCTTCCAAGTCAAGTACTTAAGCTCTGCTGAAGACAAGGGCTCAAACGGGGGTTGCATAAGCTGGGCAATGCAAATATTAAGATCCCAGGCAGGAACAGGGTCCCTGAATGGAGGGTTGGTGTGAAGCAACCCCTTGAAAAACTAGGAGAATACAGGATGAGCTGAAAGAGAAGAGGGTTTACCTGCTGATAAGAAAGCAGACACGGCTGCCAGGTGCACCTTTAGGGTAGCTGGTCTCAGCACCAAAATATTTAAATGCACCATATAATCCAGGACTGTGGGCAAGTCAGCAGATTCTGGGGAAATGTGCCTGCCAGAGCACCATATGGAAAACCTCTTCCATTTGGAATTATAAGTAGCCCTGGTGGAAGGCTTCCTAGAAGCCTCCAAGATATCCAATACACCTTGGGAAAGGTCTAGGTCAGCAAACTCTTAACTCTTCAAGAGCCAGGCCTTGAAATTGAGAGATTTGAGATTCGGGTACCAAACTCTCCCCTGAGCACAGGTTAACAGGTTGTGATTCCTGGGAAGTCACAGGGGAAGGTGGACTGCTAAGGACATAAGGAGTGGATACCAGGGCTGTCTGGCCCAATCTGGAGCAATCAGGATCATCTTTTTATTTATTTATTTATTAATTTTTTTTTAAGTCTTTGGTAACCGGGTAAGGCCCACTAGGCATAAGTGCCTGTTTTCAGGGACAACCTGGGAGCACTGGGCAGTTAAGTGACTTGCTCAGAGTCACACAGTATGCAAGTGGAGGTTGTGAGAATCAAACTCAGGTCTGGTCTGCTGGATGTATCAAGCTCGTTCACACCGTGTTCCTCTAACCTCTAGGCTATACTGCCAGCCATCTTGCAGGGTTGAGATCTGATTTTGACTAGCACCTTGAACAGAAGAGGGAAGGGGGGAAAAGCATAGAGAAACTTCCCTTCCCAACTGAGAAGGAAGGCATCCAGAGGGACTGAGCCCAACACTGGGGGCCTGCAACAAAAAAGGAGAAGTTGGTGATTGTCTGGGGCTGCAAAAAGATCTATCTGCGGGGTGCCCCATCTGGCAAATACTACCTCCAGTACTAGGGGATCCAGCGACCATTCGTGATGGCCCTGGGAAATCCTGCTGAGAGCATCTGCCAGGACATTGTCCTTGCCTGGGAGGTGAACTGCCGTAAGGGAGGTGTTCAGGGAATAAGCCAGAGACCACAACTTCATTGCTTCGGTGCACAAGGCCGTAGACCGAGTGCCTCCTTGCTTGTTGATGTACCACATTGTAGTGGTGTTGTCTGTTCTGACCTGTACAACTTTGTTCTGAACAGATGTGGAAAAAACTTGAAGTGCTAGAAAAACTGCTCTGAGTTCCAACAGGTTGATGTGGAGCAGAGATTCCTGAGGGGACCACAATCCCTGGGTAGTGAGGCGCCATGTGAGCTCCCACCCCAAGAGGATGCATCTGTAGTAAGGATTAAGGAGTGAGACTGAGGGGTGAAGGGATCCCTGTCTCAGATTGCTCTGGTCCTGCCACCACTGAAGGGCTTGGATCAGGGTTCGAGTCACTGGGATCAATTTGGTTAGAGGGTCTCTCTTTGAGACCAAAAGGCTCTCAAATGGAACTGGATGTCTCTCATCTGAAATCTTGCTCCTGCACCACTGCTGTAGAAGCAGCCATGTGCCCCAGGAGCTGCAGAAAATGCCTTGCTGGTCGAGAGACCTGCAGGGTGAAGGAGGAGGCCAGAGAGACTAGGGTCCTTGCTCTTTCCAGAGGAAGGAAGGCTCTGGCTCTCTTTGTGTTCAGTTCTGCACCATGATGGTGAGAAGCTGGACAGGCTCTAGAACTGACTTTGGAAGATTGAGAAGGAAACCTAGAGATGTGAGCAGTTGCTGAGTTACCTGAAGGTGTAGTTTGACTTGGTCTGGAGACTGGCCTACTATGAGCCAGTCGTCCAGGTAAGGAAAGATGGCAATCTTTTGCTTTCTTAAGTGGGCAACTGCTACTGCCAGGCATTTTGTGAATACCCTCGGGGCAGAGGTGAGGCCGAAGGGCATTGCTCTGAACTGGTAATGGCCTGAGGGCAGCTCAAACCTGAGGTACTTTCGATGGGAGCTTCTGATAAGAACATGGAAGTAGGCATCCTTGAGGTCCAGGGACGCTAGCCAGTCCCTGGCCTTAGAGAGGTAAAATAATTCCCCAGAGTCACCATTTTGAATTTTGGTTTTAAAAGGTGCTTGTTTAGGTATCTGAGATCCAGGATGGGCCGTCATTCTCCTGTCTTTTTGGGGTAAGGAAGTACCTGAGTACAACCCTTTGCCCTGGTGTAGGGTGGAACCCTTTCACAGCTCTGAGAGCCAGGAGGGTAGAAACTTCTGTTTCTAGGGCAAGTGCCTCTGATGGATTTGCAGGTGGAAAGGACCTGGCTCTCATCTTTGGAAATTTTTTGAAGCTGAGAACCAGTCCCTGGCTTACTACTTCCAGGACCCACTTGTCTGATGTTAAAGACTTCCAGTCCTGCACAAAGTAAGCCAGCCTGCCCCCTACAGGTAGTGGAGAATCGGCCCTGGCCACCCCATCAGGGTGCCTGCTTGGCAGGGGCTCTAGGCTGAGGGGTGGAAGCAGGTCTGCTTGTACCCGTCTGCCCTCCTCTAAAGAACCCCTCTGGGCATAAGCTGAAGAGGAGGCCTGGGCTTGGTAAAAAGGCCTATGAAAAGGTCTGCCCCTGCCCCTGGAAGGCTGCCTTTGAGGAGTGGCCTGCCTTTCCTTGGCATGGGCACTCCTATAGGTGGTCCTATACTCATCCATTTTCTTCATGTAATTCTCTGTCTGCTCCCCAAACAGGGAATTACCCACAACAGGAAAATCCATGGCCTTAGTCTGGGTATCCTGTGACAGGCTAGTACATCTGAGCCAAGCCATTCTGCGAAGTGCCACAGATGTAGCCATGACTCTTGATGACACATCATTAGAGTCCACTGCAGCATGGAATTGCACCTCGGATGCCTCAATACCATCAGCAGCCACCTGCTCCAGCTCCTTGGCAAGCTGGCCAGGGACCTGTTTTGCTAGAGCCATAACAGTATCCCATCTGGATTTCTGATATCTAGCAACATAAGCCATATAATTTGCCTGTCTGAGTCCCAAGGATGCTGCCATGTACTGTTTCTTTGCCACAGCATCAATCCTCCTGGAGTCCTTGTCAGTGGGGTGTGAAGCCAAGGGAATATTAGCCTTGTCACAGGCTGCAGCCTGCACTACAACAACATGGCTGCATTGTTGTGTAAGGAACTCCATATCAAAGCCTGACAATGTGTACCTCTTGTCCATTCTTTTATCCACAGGAGGTATAGTGTGAGGAGTTTTTAGAATTTTTACTGTCTGTTTCCCAAAAGATTTATGCAAAGGAATAGACAGTCTCCTAGACTCTGGGATATCCATCATTTCTACATAGTCAGGCTCCTCTTGAGCATCCACAGCTTCCTCCACAGGGAGCTGGAGGGTTTCAGCCACTTTTATAAAACATAAAATGAGAGGGGACTCAGAAGCCTGGGGAGACATTCCTGAAGGTCTGTCTGGGAGATGTCCGTTCAATGGGCACATCCAGACTCTCAAATCCACATTCACTCTCCTCATACTCTCTTCCCCTCCTCCGGTTCAGAAAATTCCTCTAATCATATTCTTGAACCAGTGGAACCGACCGAACGTGCACGCCTATGTGATGGTGCCGGTTCGGTTGGAACCGGGAAAGCGACTGGACAATTTTAATCGCTTATTATTTCTTCAACGGTTGGAGATGGAAATTTTGGCTCCACACCTGCTGATTTTCTAGTCCTTTTTGCTGGAACCGACTCCTCCGAGTCGGCTCTCCTTTTGCCCGAGGAAGTCTCGCCCTGGTCAGAGGGCACTCCCTCCAGTTCGGTTACAACCGAACCGGGCTGGCCATCCGGGTCAGTGGACTTCTTGGCCTCTCTTTCCCTGAGTCTACCAACTCTCTTATCCAGGGTAGCTGCAGGAAGATTTTTGCAAATCTGGCAGTCTGCATTGAGGTGGTCAAACCCCAGACAATAAACACAGGTGGTGTGGGAGTCAGCCTTGGCAAAGGCTTCCCCACAAACACTGCAGTGTTGAAACCCAGTGGGCCCGGTTTTTCTTTTGGGTTTCTCAGACATAGTGCCAGCCTAAACAAAACTTGCCCATTTATGGCAATCCGCCAAGCAAGACCCCTTATCGGTTCCCAACCGTGTCACGGGTCGTGGAAAAAACTGTAATGAAATCCGTTTTTTTTAGAACCGATAAGAACAGGGAACCGCACTCTAAAAGACAGATTTAATGAATTTTACAACAACCTGATCGGTTCAAACCGAACCGATAATACCGTTTACAAGTTCCACACAGAAATAATGTAAAACCTATCTAGTACTTACGATACCACAGACAGAGCTTGAACCGACCGGTTGCGGTTTAAATTCGGTTAAAAAATGAAAAATTAATACTTTAACTGACAAAATGAACCGAGCAGAAGGAGAAATCTCTGGAGCGACTGTTCAGTGAGGCGGAGTAAAGAATCTTACAGTTTGAGTTTGAAGAACAACAGACAGAGCTTTCAACCGAGCTCGTGCTCAAAGTTCCATGCCTGGCATGGAAAGTTAACTCTTTCACCTCCGGAGCAGTTCGAAGGTTGGGACTCACTGCATATGTCATAATATAGCAAGACTTCATGTTGTTTGAATCCAAGCTCTTTCAATCCCACTTGGACTGTGTTGATGCATGTGGCATAGCTCAAGTCTGGGAAGCAGTGCACAGCAGCTCTGTTAGGCAGAGCCAAGGATCCTGCAGCGTTGGCTTTTTGAAGCAGTATAACCCTTGCATGAACTCCAGTGGTGTCGACTAAAACAGTCCTGGGAAAGTCAAGATTGCTGGGCTTACGTCGGCTGGTTATGAGGTATGCTCGGAGCACTAGGTGGTCAGTTGGCAGTTGAAAAAGGTCAGTGATTAATTTTACAAAAAATTCAACAGAGTACTGTCCCTCTACTCCCTCCGGGAAACCAAGGAACTAGAGGTTTGAAGCCTGGGCACCATTCTCCAGATATTCCAGGTGTGCCCTTAGTAGCTTGTTTTCTTTCGGGACTCTGTCTACCACCACTCTGGATTTGTTAATTGAATTCAATATTTCTTTATGGCTGGCTTCAAGTGAGGTTACTTTTGTTTCAACTAGAGTAAATCGGGTATTGAAACCCTCTACCTTTTAGGGCTGCAGTGAGAGGAGCCCTGCAGACTTCTTGCTAAGAGAAAAGGACTCCCCATTTCTTGCATTCCTTCTGACCAAACAACCTGTTGGACTTGCACCACAGTGGCCTCCACAACCATGAAGCTGTCCACTCATTGACTGGATTACAAGTAGCACTGCACTACTTTTAGTATCAGCAGTCATGGCGGAACACGGCACATTCCGCCGCGTCCAAGATGGCCACCAAACTATACTGTGCATATGGAACTTTTAGCACATGCACAGTGCAGTAGGTGGCCTGCTTGAACATGGTGGAGTGTGCCATGTTCTGCCGTGTCTGCTTATTTTTTTACATTCTTAATATCCCACCCACCCGACCGTCCCTCTCTGCACCCACCACCCCACACCCCGCAGAGAAACGTAAGAGTGACATTGAGGGTGCCCAATCCCCCAGTGTTGCGATTAGGAGTCCTCGTTCCTTTTTTGAGTGACACTGAGGGTGCCCAATCCCCAAGTGTCATGTTCAGGACTCCTCGGCATTTCCGGGGGAGGGGGGCGGCAAGATGGCGGCCATGTTGGGCTGCCGTCTGCTAGCACTCTGACTGAGAGCATCATTTTCCCCTCCAACTGTCCCACTTCTGCTATATTTGTTAAGGAGAGCTGAATTTGGCTGTGCTTGTTCTCATGGTAGATAGTGCCGACCTGAGAGCCCAAAAAATGCTAGTTATAGCATTTGTCGCACCTTATTAGATTTTTAGTTAGGCATTTTAGTCAGGGTTTTTAGCATAGGCAGAGCAGGGGAGAGAGCAAGATCAGGAGGTAGTTTATTTTTTAGTAAGACATCCTGCAGGCCTCTTAAATAATTTTTGTGTATCCACCGAGGGTGAGTGCTGCTGCCTGCAGACCGCCGCTACCATCACCGATAGAGCTCCCGCTGAACGATCCAACAGCGAAGCAGCGGATCCGATGTCTGGCGCGTACTGAAAGAAAAAATTACTTACCATAGTAATCTTGTTTCTTCCAGGGGATACTCCAGTATTCATAACTCCATGCAGTATGCCTTTAAGCTAGATCTGCCCAGAGATGGGACATTATACTAATGATGGAACACCACTGGCATGTGACACTTTCAAATGCTGCCCCTATCAACTGCCTACATTCTAATCTCCCAGATTTCATGAACACCTGACAAGACAGGCGCCACGAGGAAAATATCTATATAACAATATAATAATAAACTTAACACCCAAAAAGTCTCCAACAGGAGGGAATAACCACAAGAAATAACCCCCATGTCAGAATCACCTGAAGAGAGTAAAATCAATGAAACAGAGTTTCAATAACAGGAATGCCAGAGTATGGCACTCATACCCCTGGTTACACAGCATGGAGTGCAGAGGCCACTGGTTCTAGCAGGGGAGGCAGGGTGGGAGAGTTATGAATATTGGAGTATCTATCCCCTGGAAGAAACAAGATTACTATGGTAAGAATTTTTTTCTTCTCACCCCAGGAATACTCCAATATTCCTAACTCTATGTAGACTAAGAAGCAGTACCTTTGGAGGTGGGCACAGAACCTACTTTGGGAATGCACTCTGCAAGACAGCTGTGCCAAACCTGGCATCACCTCTAGCCTGTGTGTCCAGGTTGTAGTCTTTGTGAAAGTGTGTACTGTTCTCCAGGTAGCTGCTTAACATATGTCCACCAATGGGACATCCCTGGAAGCTGTACCCCACCCCCGCGTAGAATGGGCCCTCAGCCCTGCTTGGAGCTCTTTTCCAGCTGTTGAGTAACAAAACTAAATACACTGAATTATCCAGTGAGAAATGGACCTTTTAGATGCAGAACTTACTTTTCCCACATCCCCATAAGTCAGGAACAGCCATTTCCTGTCCTGTCTATGGGCCTTCGTGACAGTCATGTAGTAGCTAAGAGCTCTCTTGACATCAAGACTGTGCAGTCTACGGTTTGCCAGCCTGTCGGAACAGCGGTAGCACTACCACTTGTGACGCCAGTGACCCGGGGTCGGGAGTGACATGGGATGTTGGAGGGCCGGTTGGACGGAGGAGGATCGAGCACCCGGAGGGCTGCTCTCCTCCTCCGGGGAGGGGGGTCTGTGCATCCTGCCACTTTACCACCACCTGGGTGACTACGGGTGGTGGTGCAGTGGGAACGCAAAACACATGGGAGGAGGGCGTCGGATGGAGATCGGAAGCAGTGGCATGTCTCAGCGTGCCCCACCTCCTTGGACTCCCTTGAGTGCTGGCACTCTCACAAAAAAGGGAAAATACCCCACCCTGGCTGCCGGTAGAGGAGACTCAGCTGCCCCTAGCCTCCAGAACCAGGCTCCCTGATGGATCACCCAGACCACCAGACACACATTTATGGACTGTGGAGGTAAGGGGTCCCCTCCACTCCCTGCCTAGGGGCAAACCACGGCTGGATGGGGGGCGGTCTGGCGGGGTTCCAATAGGGAGTTACCTGGGGTACAGCAGAGGGATCCACAGTGTAGGATCTCTGAAGAGTGGCAGTCAGGGGGGAGAAAAGAGGACTGTAAAGAATAAATATAACAAAAAAAAAAAAAGACTGTGCAGTCTACGTTCACGAGAGTTGGAATGCTTAGTGAAGAAAAAAGGTAGGGTAATGGACTGGTTCAAACAGAAGTCCGAGACCACCTTTGGAAGAAATTTCCTGTTTGTTTGCAGGACCACTTTGTCCCTGTGGAAGGAGATGTAGTCCTGTTCAATGCAGAGAGCCTGGAGCTCACTGATCCTTCTGGCCGAAGTTATTGCCAGTGGAAAAACTGTTTTCCATGTGACATACTTCAAAGGAGCTGAAGACGTGGGCTCAAAGGGGGAGCCCATGAGCTTGGCTATACACACATTTAGGTCCCAAGCTGACACCGGTTCCCTGTGAGGGGGGTGCAAGTGAGCTAGACCTTTAAAGAACCTCTTAAATATAGGGTTTGATGCCACTGAGGCATTCTTTCCAGCTAAGGTGTAGGCAGACACTGAGGCTAGATGGACCTTTAAAGTAGTGGGCTGTAGGCCCAGTCAGTACAAATGTCTAAGGTAATCCAGCACAGCTGGAACCCCTGCCTGTGCTGGCACCACATCTTTGGTGGAGCACCAAAGAGAAAATCTTTTCCATTTGGAGGTGTAGGTTTTCTTTGTTGAGGGTTTCTTGTACCCCCTTAAAATGTCCAGAACACTTAGGAGGAGGGAGAGAGAGGTGATATGATCGAGGCATTCAAACACCTTAAGGGCATTAACAAGGTGAAAGAGTCTAACATGTTTAAATGTAAGAAAAATAGCAGGACAAGAGGACACAGCATGAGATTAGAGGGGGGCCGATTAAGGGGGAATGTGAGGAAATTTTTTTTCACAGAAAGGGTGGTGGATGCATGGAATGGCCTACCTCAAGAAGTGGTGGCTATGAATACAGTGCAGGGCTTCAAACAGGCATGGGATAGGCATAAGGGAGCAATACAAATGAGTATGAATAGATAGGCCACTGACAGAGCAAAGGCCAATGGCACATTTATAAGGTAGAAAAAGAAATGGGCAGACTGGATGGGCCTTGCAGTCCTTATCTGCCGTCAACTTCTATGTTTCTATGTTTAAGAGATGCAAGCCTGCATACTCTAGGTCCTCAACAGCCATGCCTTGAGTCTGAGGGATCTAAGGTTCAGGTACAGGAGCCTCCCCCCTGGTTGGAGGTTAACAGGTTGTGCCTCCGAGGAAGGTGTATTAGTTTGGCTACAGACATGGAGAGCAGCAGAGTGCACTATGACTGCCTGGCCCAGTCTGGTGCTATCAAGATCAGAGATGCTGGCTGGGACCTGAGCTTGAGTAGCACGCTGTACACCAGAGGGAAGAAAGATACAGGTGCTTCCCTGACCAATCCAGAGCTAGAGCATCCAGGGGTATTGCTCCCCGAGCTGGGGGTCTGCAACAGTACTGTGGCAGGTGGTGGTTTTCGTGGGATGCAAAGAGATCCATCTCTGTGGTACCCCATCTTCTGAAAATCACTCCCACCACCAGTCTATTCAGGGTCCATTCGTGATTAGCCTGGCTGATACGAATTAGAGCATCTGCTAGGATATTGTCCTTGCCTGGCAGATGAATCATCTGATGGAAAACTCTGAGGGAATAGGTCAGGCTCCAGATTTTCATAGCCTCTGTGCAGAGAGGACCTGACCTTGTCCCTCCCTGCTTGTTTATGTAATACACTGTGGTTGTATTGTCTACCCTGACTTGTACCACCCTTTCCTGCACTAGAGGTGTGAAGGCTTGGATTACCAGCAACACTGCCCTGAGCTCCAACAGATTTATATGCTGGAGTGACTCCACCCCACCCCAGCAATGATGCATCTGTTGTGAGAACCACTAATGGAGACTCTTGCTGAAAGGAAACCCTTCCCTTAGGTTGATTTCCTCTTTCCACCACTGAAGGGCCTGAAGTAACGTTTTTGTTACTGGTATTTGCTTTGAGAGTGGATTTTTCTCTGACACCAGTGTGCCCTGAGGTGGATCTGAATGTCTCTCATCTGAAACCTGGAACCCAGGACAGTGCCAGTGGTGGCTGCCATGTGGCCCAGGAGCCGTAGAAACTGTCTTGCAGTTTTTGGTCTGATCAAGCTGAAGGAGCCTGCCATCTGCAGAATACTTCTTACCCTATCCAGAGATAGGTAAGCCCTGCCCTCCTGGGTATTTAATTTTGCTCCTATGAACTGCAGCACTTGTGCAGTGAGACGGACTGACTTTTTGAGGTTTATCAGAAATCCCAGTGACTCTAGGAGTCCTTGGGTGAGCTGCAGATGTTCTCTTACCTGTTGTGGTGACTTTCCAACCACCAGCCAATCATCCAGGTATGGTAAAACTGCGACACCTAGCCTTTGCAGGTGTGCCACAACCACTGCCAGACACTTTGTGAACACTCTTGGAGCCGAAGTGAGACCGACTAGCAGGGTTGAGAACTGGTAATGGTCTGAAGGGAGTCTGAACCCGAGGTACTTTCTGTAAGACTCCCTTATGGGGATGTGGAAGTAAGCATCTTTTAGGTTCAGAGATGCCAGCCAATCTCCTCTTTGGAGTGCTGGCAGAATCAGTGACAAGGTTACCATTTTGAACCTTGGCTTTACTAAGTGTTTGTTTAGCACCCTTAGTCCAGGATAGACCACCACTCCGCATTTTTCTTTGTTGTGAGGAAGTATCTTGAATAAAAACCCTTTCCCTTTGTTTCGGGGGCAGAGGTTCCACTAGCCTTGACAACAGTAGGTTGTATACTTCCTTTTCCAGCAACTTTCTTTCTGCATTGGAAGCTGGCTTGAACACTCTGGTTCTTAGAGTGGGGAGGGTTTTGAAGCTTAAGAACAAACCCTGACTCGCTACTTCCAGGACCTACTTGTCTGTGGTGATCTGTTTCCAAGCCTGGAAATAGTGAGTCAGCCTGCTCCCTGCTGGTAGTAGGGAGGCGGCCTGGCAAAGCATGTCAGGGGTCTTGCTTTGCTTGAGGCTGGAACTGGGAACCACACCTGGAATCCTTTCTGCCCCTGGCCTTGAAGTACCCCTGCTGTGGGTACTGCCGAACCCGGGGTACAGCCATGGCCTGGTAAAAAGGCCTGGTGTGGAAAGGTCTACCCCTGCCTCCCCTTCCATAGGGTCTAGGGAACAGAGAGGCCCTTTCTTTGGCAGAATTGCTTTTGTAGGTGGCCTCGTACTCGTCCACCTTTTTCATGTACAATTCTGTCTGAGTTCCAAAGAGGGAATGACCCTCAACAGGAAAGTCCAAAGCCATGGCCTGTGTATCCTGAGTGAGGTCTGTGGCTCTTAGCCAGGCAAACCTCCTCTGAGCAACAGTGTTAGCCATCTGCCTGGCAGCAGTGTCATTAGTGTCTGCTGCCATTTGAAATTGGTATTTGGCTGCTTCTAAGCCAAACCTAGCAGTCTCAGCTAAGTCAGCTTAGAGACCAGATGGGGCTTTATCTGCTATAGCCATGACAGACTGCCACAGAGATTTTTGATACCGGGCTGCGTAGGCCTGGAAATGTGCTTGCCTAATGGCCAGGAGACAGACAGACAACCCTTCTTGGCCATGCTGTCAATTTTCCTGGAATCTTTCTCTGGGGGATGAGATGCCAGAGGTACTTTTGCCTTGTCACAGGCCACAGCTTGTACCACCTCCGGTGGTCAGGGTGGGAGAAAAAAAATAAAGCTCCTTGTCTGTCCAGCTGATATTTCTTGTCCAGCCTTTTGTCTAAAGGAGGGACAGAACCAGGTGTTTGGAGGATTTTAAACACGTCCTTTTTAAAGAACTTGTTCATAGAGGCAATCAACTGTAAGAAGGCAGAGTTCCTGTCCAGGGAGATTGCTGCTGGGAAGAGCCGACCAACTGTGCTCTTTCAGACTGTGGACAGGCTTCTCCATCCTTCCAGTGTATGGCTGAAAAAGCCTTTTCTAATGCTTTATGCGAAGTGTTTGCTCAGTTCCTCTAGGACAGGGTGTCCACCATCCGGCAGGGAATTCCGCCAGTGAGCCACATTGTATCCGACAGTGGTCGCCATGGGCGTCCTTAGAGCACTCCGCCTAGTTGGGGCAAGTTTAGACCAATGGAGGTGGCGGAAGTCATTGAGATTGCTTCCAAACTGCAGCACACTTTTTGTGAAGTGGATTCGGTGGCAACACGTTTCTTAATGAGATGTGTTGACTTAGTTGGCTCGGTGTTTGCCTTGATTGTACAGTGTTCCTTGTTGGAGGGGGTCTTTCCCGATATCTTGAAGGAGGCATTGGTGAGACCCCTCACCCTGATGTCAAGGCAAATTTCCATCCCATCTCCAATCTTCCATTCTTGGTAAGATTGTAGAGAAGGTAGTGGTGCTTAAGCTTGAGGAGCAGCTCATGGCCCACGATTTATACGAGCTTCTCTAGTCTGGGTTTTGTACGAGGCATAGCACAGAAATACAGGTTACTCACCTGTAACAGGAGTTTTAGGAATGGTATATGTTGTTCATCCACACTTACTGGCAGGTTCCTTGCCGCTTTAAATCTTGCCGGAAGGTCTTCAAGCTGACTCCTCCCACCCACCCGGGTGGTAAAACTCTCGGCTCCGCCTCATGACGTCAGATCTGGCCTGCTGGAAGCTCAGGTTGTGTGTCGAAGCCGGGGAGGTCGGGTGGGTCGTGTGGATGAACAACATATACCATTCCTAGAACTCCTGTTACAGGTGAGCAGCCTGTATTTCTAGGGACATGGATATGTTGTTCATCCACACTTATTGGCAGACTCCTAGCAGTTCTCCGGGAGGAGGGAGGCAGGGCGCACACCCCCAATACTTACTTGGGAAATAAGGACTGGAGAACCAAGGCCCCAAAACCAGCATCCCGGCGTGACTCAAGGTCGATGTGGTAATGGGTAATAAAGGTGTGCTGACTTCCAGGTAGCAGCCCTGCAGATTTCCTGGATAGGGACGTCCCTGGAAGCAGCCACCGATGCAGCAGTATGATGGGTAGAATGAGCTCTTATCCCTCTGGGAGGCTCCATGCCCGCCAACTTATAGCAGCGATCTATGCAGGAGGTGACCCACCTGCCTATCGTCCGCTTGGCTGCAGGTCTGCCAGGTGCGGCTTCAGCGTAGGTAACAAACAGCTGGCGAACCTCTCTCTCGACTTCAGCCGTAGCCCTTATAATAAGCGAGCGCCTTCTAGGGTCCACAGTATGGAGCCTATATTCTGCCTCCGAGGTGTGATTGGGGTGGAACACCGGCAAAGTCAGCACCTGGTTAAGGTGAAACTCCGACACCACCTTTGGAAGGAATTTCGGTTGGGGGCGCAGGACAACCTTGTCCCTGTGGAAGACCAGGTAAGGAGACTCGATGCAAAGTGCCTGGAGCTCTCCCATCCTTCTGGCTGACGTGATAGCCACCAAGAAGGCGGTCTTCCACGACAGGTGAGAGAGGTCACACCTGTGCACTGGTTTGAATGGCTTGCCCATGAGCTTTGCCAGTACCAGCAGTAAATCCCACGGAGGTGGAGGTTCTCGCACCGGAGGGGAAATGTGATCAAGGCCTTTGAAAATCGCCTCGATTCCTTTTCTCATGCCACTGACTGCTTGCTCGGCGCTCTGTAAGCAGAGATGGCTGCAGTGCACCTTTAGGTCGCCAACCTAAGCCCTTGACTAGAAAGGGACCATAAATAGTCCAAAATGCTTGCCACAGAACAGGAGGAAGGGTCCAAGCCCTCGCCCTGACACCAAATGGAGAATTTCTTCCATTTGAAGGCGTAGCACTTTCTGGTCGACACCTTACGGGACGCCTCAACAACATTGAGGACCTCATCGGAAAGACCCAAGGCCTGGAACTCTAGCCGCTCAGGAACCAGGCCGTCAGGTGCAGGGATTGAAGGTCCGGATGGAACACCTTCCCCTGATTGACTGAAAGCAGGTCCGGGCGAGCTGGAAGCTGCCTCGGGAGCCTGGAGCTGAGGCTGAGGAGATCTGGGTACCAGAACTGGCGGGGCCAGTCTGGGGCTATCAGGATCACCTGCGCCTTGTCCCTCCTTGCTTTGAGAAGCACCTTGTGAATCAAGGGAAATGGGGGAAAGGCGTAGAAGAGGCCCGGGGTCCACAGCCTCGAGAAGGCATCCCCCTGCAGCGAGCCCTGCTGAGGGGGGCGGTGAAACAGCCTCAGCCACGCTCTCCTGGAGGCAAACAGGTCCACCTGAGGTGTGCCCCAGTGGGAGAACAGATCTGTACTACCTCCGCAGGAGAGACCACTGTGAGATGCAGCCCTATCCGCTCAGGGCATCAGCCAGGGTGTTGGAGGCCCTGCCACATGAACGGCTAGGAGATCCGCCTCCAGGCTGCGCATGAGTGACCAAATGCGGAGAGCTTCCTTGCTAGAAGCATGGAGCTGGCCCCGCCCTGGCGGTTCAGGTAGTACATGGTCGTGGTATTGTCCGTCTGGACTCGGACCACTTGACCTCGGAGAAACGGAGCAAAGGCGGTGAGAGCTAGGCGGACCGCCGGAGCTCCAGCAGGTTGATGTGGCATCGGACTCCGCTGGGACCTGAGGCCGTGCACCTGTGTTCCCCAGGATGGGCACCCCAACCCATCAGAGGCGCCGGTCGATAGAGAGATCAGGCTCGGGCGGACAAACGGATGCCCTCCTGCAGATGGAATGGAACGGTCCACCACTGGAGAGCTGCTCACATCTCCTGGGTCACTATCACTAGCTGGTCCAAAGGATCGCAGCATTGTGACCACTGGCTGGCCAGCCCCCACTGAAGGGGGCGCATGTGCCAGCGGGCCCAACGGACCACGCTGGTACAGGCCACCATGAGACCCAGAAGGCGCAGGAAGTCCCGGGCAGGGCGCAATTGCCCAACCAGAAATGATTGGGCAAAGGAGGTAAGAACCTCGGCCCTGTCCGCCGGGAGCCGTGCTCTGGCTCGAAGAGAGTCGAGCTCTGCCCCGATGAATAGGATCACCTGCTTCAGCTCGAGTTCACTTGGCCTCGCTTGATGAGAAGGCCAACTCGAGAGCAAACCGAGGGCCAGATCTCTGGACCGCTCCACCTCCCGTCTGGAGGAGGCTGCTATCAGCCAGTCGTCCAGGTAAGGGTACACCCGGACCTCTCGGCGCTGCAGGAATGCTGTCACCACTGCCATGCATTTGGTGAAGACCCTGGGAGCTGGAGATAAGCCGAAGGGCATGGCTCGGAACTCGAAGAGGGATCCCTCCGCTCGAAAGTGGAGGAATCTCCGATGTGACGGACGGATAGGGACGTGAAAGAATGCGTCCTGTAGGTCCAGAGAGCAGAACCACACGCTGTGTTCCAGAGATGGTATTATCTGCGCCAGAGTGACCATCTTGAAGGTTCGAGACCTTAGGAACTTGTTCAGGTCGTGTAGGTCGAGAATGGGGCGCCAGCCCCTCGTCCGTTTCGGAACCAGGAAATACCTGGACACGAACCCGGGTCTGAAGGGGGGTCCTCTACCTCCGTGATCACCTCCTTTTGGAGGAGGAGAGCGATGTCGGCTCGGCGAGCCGCCAGTGAGGCTGCGGACCCGAGGCCCCCCTAGGTGCGGCGGCTCTGAGCGGGCGGACCTGCTCAATTCCGGAGGCAGGCCTTTCCCACCACCTCAGTACCCACCTGTCCGTGGTAACAGCGGACCAGGCGGAAGGGAAGTGTCTGAGCCGTCCCCCCACGGGGGGAACCAGGGGTGAGATGACAGGGATGGGGGCGACACCCCTCAACCCGTCACTGGGCAGGCTTGGAGGAAGGACCGGCCGAGGGACCACCTGGGCCTTTTCCTCCTTGCTTCCTGTTGGAGGAAGCCGACAGCTTGAGTTTGGGATGCCAAGATCGAGCCTGCTGGCCCTGACGTTGCTGGGCTGTGGGCGCGCCGCAGGCGCAGAAGGACGAAAGGGCTTAGGCTGTGGCTTACGGCCTTTGTCCTTCTGAGCAGAAGAGACCGAGTCCAAGGTAGCATTGGACTTCTCGATCCTCTGCAGGTGACCTTCCACCCCAGGGCCGAAGAGGTCAGTCCCCAAAAAGGGAACATCTGCCAACTTGTGCTGGGTATCCGAGGTAAAGGTGGATATCCTCAGCCAAGCCCGACGACGCATGGCCACTGCGGCCGCCACAGACCTGGCACATGAGTCCCCAATGTCTAACGCAGTCTGGAGCTGCTGTTTTGCCACCGCCCTGCCCTGGTCCCGCACCTGCCTGACCGTAGTCTGCAGATCCGCAGGAAGATGAGGGACAACCTCATCCAGGGAGCCCAACAGGGCGTGAGAAAAATGTGCCATGAGGACGGCCGAACTGGCCTGACGAAGGCCGAGAGAGGACGCAGCGTAGACTTTTCGCCCGGCATAATCCAATTTCTTGGATTCCTTGTCGGGAGGTTTGTCTACATCCCTGGCGTTCCCGGCACGCCGGAAAACGCTGTCGGTAACCAACCCCTCGGCCGAGGGGTGTTCCGAAAAACCGACAGGGAACCGTAGGGACCGTATACTTCCTGGCCATCCTGGCCAAGACGAGGGCAGGAAGCAGGACGCTGCCAAAGTTCCAAGGCTGGACCCACTATGGCTTCGCCACCGGAAAGGCCTCCAGGAGAATCTCTTGGTCCAGAATCTCCGTGAGGGGATACCTGGCCTGCTTAGAAAGGGTTCGAGCTCATCCCGTGGACCCGAGATGAGTCAAGCAACCCTAAGAAGGACGAAGGGCTATCGTCCACTGACTGCCCTCCCGAGGACTCCAAGTCCATGCGCTTGGAGAAGAGGGAGGAACCATCATCGGACTCAGAAGAGTCCTCAAAGAGCTGCCTCGGGCCTGAGCCACCCTCCACCTGCCGAGGTTTATCGGGAGTGAGGGTGACATACAGCCTATGGGGCAAACCCAAGGCCGACCGAGAATTTTTGGTCGGAGCCCCAACTAATGGCTGTGGAGGCGGAGGTTCCACCAGAATCGGAGGGGCAGCTGGAATTGGCCGAACAACCAGCCTGGGAACAGGCTCCTCGGCTACAACGAGGCTGTTTCGGCCGCTCTGGTGACAGCCACTTAATGGCCAGGGAAGACGACTGAGTCGGCTTATTCCCGGTTAAAAGGAGCTGTTGCCACATGAGTTCCTCGTACCTCCGACACAACTTGCGCCAAAGCCTCCTCGTCGAGGAAGAGGAAGAGGCGGCGCTGCTGATCAGGTGGCCGAGACCGGCGACGCTTATGGCTGGCGGATCGGGTCGGACCCGAGGATGTCCGGGACCGAGAGTCTCGACTAGGCCGAGGAAGGCGAGGAGAAGTGTCGGAACCGGCACTCCCCTCGGCTCGGACGATCCCACCGAAGGCTCCAGAACCGGAGGCACAGACGAGCCAACGGGATCCTCAACTCTCACCGGGGAACCAGGGAGAGGGGATTCTCAGCTTCTCCAGCCGACAACCCGTCTAACGGGTCGAGAAAAATCTCGACCGCGTCCGGGAGTCTCGGTCAACTGACCTGACGGGGACACCGTGAAGCCAGTGGCCGAAGCTGAGGGGTCGACCCAAGTCGACTGTCGACAGCGAGGGGAATCTTCCCGCCTCCCAAGAGCGTCATGGAGAGACTTACTTTTGCTCTTTTTGGACCTAGAAAAAGGTCCGGAAAACGTTGGACCCTCACCTTTCGTCGAGAGGGTCAGACAAAGCTCCTTAAAAGAAGCAGAGTACGAGGCACCGAGAGAGAGCGGGACAAATGCTGCAGCCGAGGAAGAAGCGGTACGCGCCACCTCCTCTTCGAGGGCGATCATCTGCTCGAGCTGATCCGCCGAGCCCGCCGCCGTGGACACCGCCAACCGGGCCTCTTTAGATTTCACCGGTGGAATTCTCTTCTCGGGGCGCCCCAGTTGTAATCGAGCAGCACGGTCTTCAAGGACGTAGGCCGAAAAGAAGAGCACAAGTCGCAGGCCTGCGGGTCGTGCTCATGCCCAGGCAGTAGCGATCGCGGAGTGCGGATCCGCCCCAGACATCTTCTGCCTGCAAGGGCACCTCCGGAAACCGAGTCGATTTGTCCATCGCAGCCGCTGTGGAGAAAAGACCAAGTCTTTTAGCAAAACTTTTGATTTCGAACTTTCAAGAATTAGGAACCAGTCTTAATCGCAGAGCGTTAAGGAGGAACCTGAGCTTCCAAGCTGTGGGAAGATCTGGCCATGGAGCCGAGTTTTATCACACGGGTGGTGGTGGGAGGAGCCAGCTTGAAGACCTTCCGGCAAGATTTAAAGCGGCAAGGAACCTGCCAATAAGTGTGGATGAACAACATATCCATGTCCCTAGAAACTGTATTAGTTTCAGTGCATAATGACCTCCTTAGGCGAGAGATCGAGGAGAGGGGACAAGTCTCATTCTCCTTGATCTCTCCTCAGCATTTGACACGGTGGACCATCGTGTGTTACTTGACCACCTGAGAGAATTCTGTGGACTCACTGGCACTGTCATCTGCCGGTTTGATTTTTTTCTCACTAACAGGAGGCAAAGAGTCCTCTTTCCCTAGCCTCCTGTCATGCAAAGTACCCCAGGGTTTGGTCTTGTCGACGATGTTTTTGCCGTGTACATGCTGTCCCTGGGAGGGCTCATTAGGAAGTACAGCTTGGGTTTTCAATGCTATGCTGATGATATCCAGCTGTATTTCACCTTTGCCCCTGGGACATCCAATGAAGTGGATGTGCTAAATACCTGCCTTGCTGAGATCAATGACTGGATGGCCTCCAGCTGGTTGCAACTGAACCCCGATAAGATGAAGGTACTGGTGGTGGAGTCGAACCGAGGGCATGATAGGATGGCCTCTGGTGCAGAAAAGGGGCTTTTTCTTGGGTCTGTACATTGAAGGCCTCCTCTAGGGTGCATGATCTGGGCGTTATTCTTGACAACAGATTGATGCTCGAGTCTCAGGTGTCGTCCGTACCAGTTTTTACCATCTGAGGAATATCACCAGGATAAAGCCGCTAGTACCACCCTGAACCTCCCCTCCTTGGTGCACCCCTTTGTGACGTCTAAGCCTGACTATTGTTATGTGTTCTTGGGGTCTCTGGAGGTAACCTCCGCCAGCTGCAGCTGATGCAGAACGCAGCCACTAGGTTGTTGACGGGGTAGACCAAGTACTGTCACATCTACCCGGTGCTGCAGGAGTTGTACTGGCTGCCAGTCAGGCGGAAGGTCCTCTTTAAGGTGGGTTTGCTCAACTTTAAGGCCCTATACAGCCTGGGCCCTAGTTACCTGAAGGACCTTTTTGCACCTGCTGGCTCGGTCTGCTCCCTTCGTTCCTCCTCTAGGGGCTTCCTTGCGATTCCCAGGACAAGGTTAAAAACAGCCGGCGACATTTAGTGCCGCTGGCATCATCCTGTGGAATTCACTACCTCCAGCTGCAAGAGAGGCCCCTTCAGTTGAGATTTTCGAAGCCCACCTCAAGGCCTTCCTGGACTTTGTTTTACAATCCTACTCCATATGCCTGACTTCTGTGCTTTAATTCTGTCCTTGGTTATATATTTAGATTTCTGTTATTTCTTTTTGAGTAAATTATTTATAAAATTTTATAATAATGAGTTATAATTTAGTATATTTATTATCATGTTTATTATATTGCTGGTTTTATTTCTGTAACTGATTTGAATGTGTACGGTGTGGAAGCCTCGGGGATGGGCATCTTTTTAAATAAAATTTGCCTTGCCTTGGCCAATAATTTCTCGGTGGGTGTTAACCCCATCATTTCTAAAATTCTGCTTCCCCCTCCTCCTCTAGCACTTCAGTGGTGATTATGTCAAGGGCATTCACCATCTTCCTGACAAATGTGAAGTGGGATGAATAATCCTCTGAGGCCCTGGGTGGTGAGCCACACTCCTGTTCAGAGGAGACTTCAGGCTCTATAGGCTCCCCTTCATACTCGTCCTCATACTCCCCTTACTCCTCCATTTCTTTATGGAAGGAAGATTAGGTAGAATATTGTTTAGAGGGAGGTCTGAACTAGTGCCTGCATCCCCCATGCAGGACTTTGAAGGCCTGTGCAATCTCCTGTAGAGAAGGTATATTTTCAGTCACCACGGAAGTCCCCAAACACTGTCCAGCAGGGGGTTCTGTATGTTTAGTTTTCTTTAATGGAACTGGGGAGCTAGCCAGTTCAGCAGGCCCTTTTCCAAGGACCTGGGTACCTGTATCAGGGGTAGAGGTAGTGGTTTCTGTGGTCTCACCCACAGGAACTGAGGGTGTCGGCTAGTGAGAGCCTGAGGGACCCTTAGGTGGAGGCAACTTCTTTTTGAGCCTTTCAAAACGTTTTTCAAGTGTTTTTTCAGGAAAGGTCTTGCATATTTCACAATCGGACTTTAAATGTTAATAGCCAAGGTAGGCCACACAAGAGTGTGTTTATCTGCCTTGGCAAATACTTCTCCACACTCAGTAGTTTTTAAAACCAGGCTCACCGTTTTTTTCTGACATTTCACCTAATTTGACAGAAAAACACTAACCACAAAAAGGATTTAAAATTTTAAATAGTAATTTGCCTTGTGGTCGGTTCAGGAACTGACCGGGGAACCGATTGGAACCAAGAACCGGTACAGAAAAGAACTGAGGTTATCGGTTCAGTAATCGCCATTAGCAGTTATGCAAAATAAATTTAAGCAATTTAAACTAAAATAAAGGAGTTTCTGTCACAAAACTCTGCGCTAAACTAAAAAATTCCCGGTTCCCCTGCAGTTATCCCGAACCGGGAGGAACTGAGAAAAACAACAAATATAACTAAAATTAACTAGCAGTTAAGCTAAAAACAAAAGATAAGGGCAGCAAATGAAAAATAAGGAATACTTGTATATATTTTCTGTTTTCACGATGAGATGTTTGAGGAGAGGATCTCCAAGCGTCTAGTCTTGACAGGTGGAAAGTGAAATCTGAGAGGTTAGAATGTAGGCAGTTGATAGGGGCAGCATTTGAAAATTAACACGTGCCAATGGTGTTCCATCATTAGCATAACGTTCCATCTCCAGGCAGATCTGGCTTAAAGGCATACTGCATAGATTTAGGGACATTGGAGTATTCCTAGGGTGAGAAGGTGCCTGCTGCTACAGTGGAGCTGACTGCCATCAGGTGCAGATTCCTGACCCTCTGATAAAGGTCTCCAGACCGTCTGTTCCTGCAAAAAAGACACCGGAACACAAGAGGCTCCAGTGACTACCGGAAGTGCCTCTTTTACCATCAGACATGAGGGCCGACTGTACTTCTGGATATTGTTTCTTGGCCGGACCATCTTCCTGGGAGAACGTGGATGCATAGAGGGCACCGTCCGTAATTCTACTTCCCAGGGTTACGGGAACCAAACTGTACGGTCTGTGGAACTTTGTGCCTGTTGTCCATCTCTGCTTGCAATGCCGGTTGGTTTTCTTGCCTGGCTGGAACTCTGTTTCTGCTGGTGCCTTAAACTCTCCAGCGATTATCGGACGCAGTGGGTTTGGAGCGTGTACCCAGCAGCCGTCCAGACACTGGTAATCTCCGTTTCCTCATTTTAACACCAGTCCTGGAGCTGGTGAGAGAAGCTCCTGGCTGTGAACTAAGGAACTCTCCTCAGTTGTGTTTATCCAGGATATTTTCAGCGTTCCTTTACCTTCTACATACGGTACTACAACCAAGATGGCGGCCACGCTGGGCCAGGCATCAACTTAGCTCTGCAGTGTTTTGTTTTATCAGTTTATTTCAAATTATTTTATTTATTTTTAATACTTTCTGTGGCATTTATTATGCTTGAAAATCAGGGCCGTGTATGTTGAACGATATTGTGGGATGTGCATAAACGCCAGTCGGTAAATGCTTCTGCCTGCTATCTCTTAGTTGGGATTTTTAAGGATTCCCCAGGATTTTGCTCCATCGGCATTAGTAACCGGTGCAGTCATGGCGTGCTGTGGACTCTGAGAACTGTATGCGGCACCGAGGTGGCTTTGGCTGCCTAATCTTCCAATATTGGTGGAGAGTCGGCTGCTGCGGCGACCAAGATTAGGACTGTCACGGGACTGTGGCCAGTGTGAGAGAGTCGTGGTCCCGGTGTTATAGGGGTGATTGTTTGTGTCATGTTGTTTGAATGCCTGTTTGAATCAGAGTGAGAGTCTGTAGACTGAGGGAAACTGTGAATATCGTGAACTTGTTGAGATACCCCTGAAGTCACTCTTTCTGGATACTAGGAACTGTTTGAGTAGGTTTGCTGCTGTGGACTGGAGAAGACGCGGTCAGTTGGACCGGCATATCCTGAGGATTAAACTGAGATGCCCTGGTAAAGGAGCTGTTCGGAGAGGACTGCTCCATATTTCTTTCTACTTTTTATCGATCCGGTGTTGTTTACTACCTGTTTCAGGGCTCTGACTTTGTTTTATCTAATTTGTTGGCTATTCTGGGGATTTTGGGGGTTTCTGGCTCCCACAGGGTCGGGGAGAGGGGCCGGCCAGAGGACCGGTGTCCTGCTCTCCTCCCCTAGATTTGCGGGGCTGTCAGTCAGAGGGGTGGCTCTGCCTGCGGTTGTGGTGGTGTGCCATTAATCCTCCGAGATATTTCTCCTTACTTCATAGCTTGAAGAAATCTGTGTGCCCTGAGAGAACTTTGGTTTAATTCTCTGAATCTGACTACCTGGGACTTGATCTTTGACTTGATCAGATATTTGTCCTGGCATCTCGATCTCCTGGAAGTGACTGATTGGAATTAATGTCTTCAGTCTTTGAGTCCTTGTGGTTTTCAATCTTTTGAGTCCTTATGTTTTTTTTGGACAGCAAGTATTTTTAATTTTTATGTCATCTTCAGTTCTGAGTTTTTCTGTTAAGTTTTTATCTTATTTTGTTTTATATTATTTTTTGGAAATTAGTTTGGGCAGTGAGAGGGTTTAGTAACAATCTATTTTCACCCTCCTTCAGATGAGTGTGAGAGACTAATCTGGGGGTGGATTATCAAACTATTTTCCTTTTATTTTCTTTGGTTTGTTTAGTTTATTTGCTTTTGTTATTTTTCTTCTGTTAATGATTTGTACTGATTGTCCTCCACTGAGATTTGTGAGAGACTTCTCTGGAGGGCGACCTTTTGGGTTTTATTATTTTTTGTGGTATAATTTAGATTATGTTAAATTAGTACTTTGGTAGTCTTAAGTATCTAGTTGGGTTGAATCTCATAAGTGGTTGAATCTTAGGAGTACGATATCTTGTTTTTAGATTGCATAGTTTTGAGTGCTGGGTTAGGTTGTGGACTTATGAGATGTGTTTGCCTGACCCCCCCCTCCCCGGTCGTGCGCTACTCAGCCTCCACTCTTCGCCCCCTCCGCCCTTTTCATACCCATTCTTTGTTTTTTTCTATCTATCAACGTTGTCGTGCCTTAGGTATTGCCCGCAGGAGTGGAGAGGGTTGGGGGGGTGAACAGTGGAGGCAGGAGGAGCGGGGCGCTCTCATTAAGGTGATTAAGCCCAGGAGACACCCTGGGGCGAAGTGGAGCCTGGAGCGTGGACCATCTTGTCTGGTCCCCATAACCAAGGGCACCATCACTGGTGATGGGCAGGTAGCCAGGGCAGTCCAGGAGTTTTGTCCAACCCGGGCGCTGTTGTGCAATGCCAGATCTGTCCGGAACAAGACTGCTGTGATTTCAGATCTTGTTGGCTCGACAGTTCTGGCTTGCGTCGCCGAGACCTGGCTGGATGATAATGCAGGACCAATACTTGAGGCCGCAATTCTAGCTGGGTATACGGTGATACATCGCCCAAGGCTGGACCACGGTGGGGGTGGGGGTGGGGGTTGCGATCTGTTTCAAGACCGAATTAGCACTCACTAGTGTTCCAGTTGAGGAGACCATCTCTTTTGAATGTGCTGTTGTAGCAGGTTCGCGCTATCGAATTGCTCTCTTCTACCGTCCACTTGGAGATGGGAAGCAATTCCTTAAGGAAGTAGCGGACTCCATCATCGACATGGCTTTTGAGTCTCCCAGGCTGATGGTCCTGGGTGATTTTAATGCCTGGATCGATGATGAACTCTCTCAATTTGGACAACACTTCCTCCAGTTAATGGATTCACTGGGCCTAACACAGGTGTTTACCACTACCACACATAAAGGTGGCCATTCTCTTGATTTGGTCTTCCTCCTGGGGATCGAGGCTTCTGACATGGGGGTGGAACCAGACAACTGGTCCGATCACTACACTGTGAGATTCAATTTTGGCACCCCGCCTTGTAGGATGACCCCTGTGAAGATGGTCAAGTACTGCCCTTTGCGGAATATTTCTTCCAGTGGCCTTGCTGCGGTCCTTGACCTATCACAATTCCCTGTGCATTGCAGTAATCCAGAGTCATTGGTTGTGGCCTATAACAACGCTATCACCTCTGCCCTGGATTCTATTGCTCCAGTTCGTGTGCGTCCTCTCTCTCCCTTCGACCTCGGGCTCCATGGTTTGATGGGGCCTTGAGGGAGTTGTGGCGACTTGGACGCAGGTTAGAACGTTGTTGGTGGAAATCTGCCCTGTATGCCAACCATCTTAGACTGTTAGAACACTATCAATTCTATCTGTCAAAAATTTCTCGTAAGAAGGCAGAGTTCCTGTCCGGGGAAATTTCTGCCGCTCAGAACCGACCAGCTCAGCTGTGGACAGATTGTGCAACCCAACCTGTCTACAACTCCGTACAGCGTTTTCAGAATTACAGTGTGATGAGCTTGCTCAGTTCTTTGCTGATAAGGTGGCTGACATTAGGTCAGAGATCCATTTGACACATTCTATGCGGGTTGCTATTGGTCAGGACTTGGTCACTACCCCTTCGTTTTCCTGGAGTACCTTCGACCGTCCAGAAATCGTGGATGTCATGCGGATTGTCCAAGGGTTGCGCCCTACTTGCTGTAGTTTAGATCCAGGCCCTACTTCCCTAATTTTGGGGTGTGGGGAGTCCATTCTCCTGGTTCTAGCACAGATAGTCTGGTGCTCCCTTGACTCGGGTGAATATCCCTGTTCCTTGAAAGAGGCAGTGGTGACACCCTTGTTGAAGAAAGCTTCTTTGGACCAAGACTGTCTTGCTAACTACAGGCCTATCTCGAACCTCCCCTTTGTGGGGAAGGTGATTGAGAAAGTAGTGACAGCCCAGATGGAGAACCACTTGATGATCCATAGCATCTGCGAACCTCTCCAATCAGGTTTTCGAAAGAGGCATAGTACAGAGACTGCGCTGGTTTGGGTGCTCAGTGATCTCCTGATGGCAAGAGACCAGAGAAAACTATTAGATCTGTCATCAGCATTTGACACCGTTGACCATGTGGTCCTACTTGAGTGCCTGAGATGTATTTGTGGGCTTTCTGGGATTGTTCTCAGATGGTTCACTTCATACCTCACCAGAAGAACTCAGAGGGTGATTTCAGGTTTTTTTTCCCTCTGATCCCATCTCTCTGTTTTGTGGGGTTCCTCAGGGCTCTATATTGTGCCCCATGTTGTTTGCGGTGTACATGCTTCCCCTCAGAGACATTGTGAGACGGAATGGGCTGAGGTTTCATTGTTATGCAGATGATACCCAGCTATACCTGTCCTTTGCACCGACCAGGAAGGAGCTATCTCGGTATTTAACAGTTGCCTCAATGAAATCCAGGACTGGATGAGGTCCAGTTGGCTGAAGTTGAACTCTGGGAAGACGGAGGTGTTGGTTTTGGATCCAGATTGCCGGATCGGGGGACCTGGGCCAGCTCCCCATCTGGACTGTTTTTTGGGGATGTCGAGCTACAGGTCTCTGAACAGGTGCGAGACCTGGGGGTGATATTAGATGCGGGGCTGACTCTTTGGTCCCAGGTGTCAGTGGTGGTTAAATCATCTTTCTACCATCTAAGAAACATCGCTAGGATCAAGCACCTTGTTCTGTCCGGTGATCTGCCAACCTTAATCCATGCCTTTCTGACCTAGCGCCTAGACTACTGCAACTCGCTTTACTTTGGGCTTCCGGGGGTTGATATCCGCCGCTTGCAGCTGGTGCAGAATTCCGCAGCACGGGTGTTGGTGGGTACTCCTAGATCTTTTCATATTACACCGGTGCTGCGGGAACTGCACTGGCTGCCAGTTCAGTGGCGGATCACCTTCAAAGTCGGATTACTGACTTTTAAAGCCCTGCATGATCTGGGCCCTGATTACCTGAAAGAACTCCTGATCCCTTACCACCCTGTGAGATCGCTCCGCTCAGCCGACAAGGGGTTGCTAGAGATTCCAAGGGTGATTTTAAAATCTGCTGGGGCCCGTGCTTTTATGTTTGTGGCCCCTTCCCTTTGGAATTCTCTACCCCGTGAGATTAGGGAGTGCACTACTGTGGGGAGTTTTAAACAGGCTTTGAAATCTTTCCTTTGGGAAAAAGCTTATGGTTTTACTGTTCACTGATTTGTTTCTGTTTGGTTTTATAATGTTGATCTTTGTGTTTTTATCTTATTGTATTGCACCTTGATATTCGAAAGGCGCATAATAAATAAAGTATTATTATTATTACCTTGCCCAGCAGAGACTGCGGTTGATTAGAGGGCCCCCAGTCTCTTAAATCTCTGGGTATGGATTAATTCTTTTCATGCTGACTTTTACTCACAAGCTGCAATATATATTGGCCCTGTCTTGAAGGGCTCTATCTGGTAGAACTGAGCCCTGCAGGTTACTATCCTGAAAATTGGGATACTAAGCTCCTGGTCTCCTCGATGTCATCTCTGTGTGTGTGTGTGGGGGGGGGGGAATGTGGTTGGGGGGGTAGTGTATTGTTTGGTGTGGCTATGTGAATGCTTAGGTTTCTTTTGTATTAGTGGTGTGTCTGAGTGTGTGTCTTAAAAGCTTTTAGCAGGCATTAGTAGTTTGCCTGGGCATAGTGCAGGTAATCAGCTAGAGTTTGGGATGTGTAAGGGTCTGGGGCATCCCAACTGCTCAATCTGCGGCCTTTCATTAACCTTCCTGTTTCCACCACAACAGCACGTCGCTGTCCAGAGGTCAGAATCAGGAGGTGCCGTATCGATTTGTCATGGCGGGGTGCCTTAGGTACTTCTGAGGGGGGTAAGACTGAGGTGGTCAGGTGCAGAAGGCGTTATGGGGTGAGATGGGTCCTAGGAGAAAGGCCAGAGGTGTTTGGTCCCAATCCCCCGGGGTCCCACCAGACAGAGTGGGCAAGTAGCTAGAGGGCTGCACTGCCTGCCAGTCCCCTGAGGGCAGTGCTCTGCAATGCCAGCTCAATCAGAATTAAGACTGCCTGGAGAGCATAGAGGACTGCCCTTGTCTCCAGAACGTTGATGTGGAGCTGTTGCTCCTGGATGGACCAGGACCCTTGGGTCCTGCGGTCCCCCAAATGGGCTCTCCAACCCATGTCTGAAGCGTCTGGGTGGGAGTTGGGAGGTGGAAAGGAGCTCCCACTAACAGGCTGGAGAGATCCTGCCACCAGCGCAGATCGTTTTGGAGACTGTTGGATATCATGACCTGCTGGTTCATGTCGTCCATCCTCTGG
Source organism: Neoceratodus forsteri (assembly GCA_016271365.2). Taxonomy (NCBI): domain Eukaryota; kingdom Metazoa; phylum Chordata; order Ceratodontiformes; family Ceratodontidae; genus Neoceratodus; species Neoceratodus forsteri. The sequence goes on from CM057450.1 coordinate 719,452,252, forward strand.
TCCCACTGGACTCGAAGAGACCACTTGGTGACCCTCATATGTAATCTGGCCAGGGGTACCGTGGAAATGGTCTCCACAGCCTGCAGCCAAGTTGAAGATCACGAGGGACTACTGTAGTAGCCTTCCCCCGCACCCCGATTCAAAATTCAGCCTGCAGCCAAGTCGGAGGTCCTGAGGGACTACTGGAGTAGCCCTCCCCTGCCCCCCTGATTCAAAATTCAGCCTGCAGCCAAGTCGGAGGTCGCTGGAGGTCACGAGGGACTACTGGAGTAGCCTCCCCCCGCCCCAATTCAAAATTCAGCCTGCAGCCAAGCAGAAGGTCGCCGGAGGTCGCGAGGGACAACTGGAGTAGCCCTCTCTCACCCCCGTTCAAGGTCCAGCCTGCAGCCAAGCTGCAGGTTGTGAGGACTACTGGAGTAGCCCTCCCCACCTCCGATTCAAAAATTCAGCCTGCAGCCAACTCGGAGGTCGCAGGGACTACTGGAGTAGGCCTCCCATCCCCGATTCAAAATTCAGCCTGCAGCCAAGTCGGAGGTCACAGGTACTACTGGAGTCACCCTCCCCACTCCCCGATTCAAAATTCAGGTAGAAGCAATGCTTGGCTCACATGCAGCCAAGTCAGAGGTCGCGAGGGACTGCTGGAGTAGCCCTCCCCCCCTGATTCAAAATTCAGGTAGAAGCACGCTGCAACGCCCGGCTCACAAAGCCTGCAGCTAAGTCGGAGGTCACGAGGGACTACTGGAGTAGCCCTCCCCTGCCCCTCCGATTCAAAATTCAGCTTGCAGCCAAGTCGTAGGTCGCAAGGGACTACTGGAGTAGCCTTCCCCCGCCCCCGATTCAAAATTCAGGTAGAAGCAACACTTGCAATGCTCGGCTCACACAGCCTGCAGCCAGGTCGGAGGTCACTCGAGGTCACGGTACTACTGGAGTAGCCCTCCCCACCCCCATTCAAAAATTCAGGTAGAAGCAACGCTCGCTCACACGAGGAGGATCTCTGTGTTTTGGCACCATTTTTACTTAATTTTAAAATGCACAGTACTGCCTTTTAGTCACCACACACACGTGGAGATAGTTTATTTTTACTCAGTTTCTCTGCTAAACTGCTGTATTTCTGAACTCCCAGTTTGGTTACTTTAATTCCTAATTTGCTCCGTATCTCTCAGTCTGTTACTTTAATTTCTACAGAACGTTGGCCTTAACAGTGAACCTAAACGTAAGTTCCATCCAAGTGCAGCTGTCCGTCTGAGCTAAATTTAATTACTGCTCTTCACGGGCCCTAGACCCTCCCCCAACAAGGTACAGGTGCTTCAACATTGTAAACAGACTCACCAACTCCTTGTTTCGTCTCTCCACAGCCTGCAGCCAAGTTGGAGGTTGCGAGGGACTACTGGAGTAGCCCTCCCCCGCCCCCGAATAAAAATTCAGGTAGAAGCAAAGCTTGGCTCACACGAGGAGGATCTCTATGTTTTCCCCTCCGATGCAGAGCGTCGGCTCCCCACCGCCCCCACCACTACCCTTGGTGGACTCGCACATATATAGCATATCAGAACATGTCCCTCTATTTGTTTTTAGTCTATCAGCTAGCTTTCTTACCTGCAGCTTATACTTGCCCACCACTAGAGGTACTACTTAATTCAATGCTCTTGTCCTCAAGTGCTAAAGCAATAAGAAATCTCTCCAGCACCACCATGCTCCTGCAGATCTTCCTTACTCTCTCACTGCTGCTCCCCCTACCGTCCCACCCTGCCTCTCCCATTTATGGAAAGTGGAACATAACTACCACACCCCATCCTCAGGCAGACTGGCACTCTCCACCTTGTCCCCCCTCCCCAGGCTGCACCTGAGTAGCGAGCATGTACAAGAGGAGGCTAGCACCCCTTTGCCTACACCCCCCCCCACAGCTCAGAAAACGTAAACACACACTTCCTCATCCTCACCCTCTCTCACAGTTGTCAACTCCTAAGGCAAATGACTCTCTGTTGCCCCTCCTTCTCTTGCCAAATGCCAACCGAATCCCCACCACCGCACCTTTTCCCCCTTCCCCACTTTCTCCACCTGTCAGCCCCCCATACCCTGAAACTCCCGATACCCACCATGGGGTACCTGCAACAAAAATGTCATCGACTAAACACACCAACTAGAAACAATCAACTCAGGTCCCTTGTCCTTCTTCCTCTCCTGACGGGCAATCTCCACCCCAACCCTGGCCCTAAGAATGCTCCCCTGTCCCACCCTTAATCAGTCAGTGGGCTATACATTGCCTCTATAAACATCTGCAGCCTACAAAAAAAATGGGACTCTTCAGGGGTGGGTACTCCAACACCACCCAGACATCATAGCATTGGGCAAAACCTGGCTCTCCCCCACTGTGCCAGACTCGGCAGTTAACCTCCCTAGATATCTCCTCTTCAAACAACATGAAGTCTTGCTGTATTCTGACTAATGCAGCTAGCTGCAGCCTTTAAACTGCTCCGGAGAACAAATGGTTAAACTTTCTATGCAGAGCTCAAGCTCAGTTGATGTCTTTGTCTGTTTCCCTCTGAAATCTAACTGTCAGATTCTTTACTACGCCTCACTGAACAGTCGCTCCGGAGATTTCTCCTGCAGCTCAGTTCGAAAGTCGGTTGAAGTGTCGGTTTACCATTGGTTTTTAACCGAAATTTATTTCCGCATAGTTGGTTCAGTCTCTGTCTATGGTACCGTGAGTACAAGATAGGTTTTGTACTGTTTTTCTATGTGGAACTTGTAAAAGTGTGGATCAGTTCGGCTGAACCGATCATTAGTTGATCCTGTATCTTTCTTTAGTGTGTGGTTACCGGCCCTTATCAGTTCTAAAAGCGTGTTTGTAATGCTTTTTCCAAGACCCGGTGACACGTTAGGAACCCATAAGGGAGTCTTGCCTGGCGGTTACCAAAAAAAAGGGTAAGTTGGTTGGGTTGGCCATGTCTGAGAAACCCAAGAAAAAAAACAAGCCCACTGGGTTTCAACACTGCAGTGAGTGTGGGAAGGTCTTTGCTAAGGCCGATTCCCACACCACCTGTGTTTATTGTCTGGTGTTTGAACACCTCGATTCAGATTGCCAACTTGGTAAAAACTTTCCCAAATCTACCCTTGAAAAGAGATTAGGTAGACTGAGGGAAAAGGAGGCCAAGAAGTCCGCTGACCCGGATGGCCAGCCCAGTTCGGTTCAGACCGAACCAGAAGGAGTGCCCTCTGATCATGGCGATACTTCTTCGGGCAAAAGGAGAGCTGATCCCGAGGGTTCGGTTCCAACAAAAAGAAAATGCAAAGAGAAATCGTCTGGTTCGGATCCAGAAGCCCATGTTCTGACCACCAAGGAAATAGCCAGAGCAATTCGGATTCTAGAATCGCTTCGCCCGGTTCTAACCGATCCAGCGCCTTTTGGCAGGGGCTCGGTTCAGTCGGTTCCTCCAGTTCATGATTATACCCCTGAAGAATTTTATGAACCGGAGTTTGAGGAGGAGGGGGACTTTGAAGATGAAGATGGTGATGGTGAAAGTCTGAATGTGCCTGCTGAACCGGACATCTCCCCAGACAGACCTTCAGGTGTATCCCCTCCTAGGCTTTCTGAGTTCCCTTCCCACTTTATGTGCTACAGAAAGGTGGCTGAGACACTCCAGCTTCCTATGGAGGAGGCAATGGAGGATCAAGAGGAGCCTGATTCTGTGGAAATTATAGACATCCCAGACTCCAGGAAACTGTCTATTCCCCTCCACAAATCTTTTGGGAAGCAGACACAAAAAATCCTGAAGTTTCCCAATTGTATACCTCCTGTTGATAGAAGAATGGACAAGAGGTATACACTTTCAGGCTGAGATACGGAGTTTTTATATCAGCAGTGCAGCCATGTTGGGGTTGTGCAGGCTGCTGCCTGTGATAAGGCAAACGTTCCCTTGGCTTCACACGCCCCAGACAAAGACTCCAGGAAGATTGATGCCATGGCAAAAAAACAATACATGGCATCTTCCTTGGTACTCAGGCAGGCGAATTATACAGCCTATACAGCCATTTACCAGAAGTCCAGGTAGGACACTGTACTGGTACTGGCTAAACAGGCCTCCCCCCAGCTAGCCAATGAGCTGGAGGAGGTGGCTGCAGATGGGATTGAGGCACTGACAGTTCAGTTTCATGCTGCTGTGGACTCCAATGATGTGTCATCAAGAGTCATGGCTACATCTGTGGCTCTTCGGAGAATGGCTTGGCTCAGATGTACTAGCCTGTCACAGGATACCCAGGCTAAGGCCATGGATTTTCTTGTAGTGGGTAATTCTCTGTTTGGGGAGCAGACAGAGAATTACATGAAGAAAATGGATGAGTACAGGACTACTTACAGGAGCGCTCAGGCCAAGGAAAGGCAGGCAACTCCTCAAAGGCAGCAGTCTAGGGGCAGGGGCAGGCCTATTCATAGGCCTTTTTACCAAGCACAGGCCTCTTCTCCCTTTTCACACAGGGGGTTCTTCAGAGGGAGAGGCAGAAGGGGGATGAGCAGGGCTGCATCCACTCCTGAGCCTAAAGCCCCTGCCAAGCAGACACCCTGACGGGCCTGCCCGGGTCGACTCTCCTATTCCAGTAGGGGGCAGGCTGACTTACTTCGTCCAGGACTGGATGTCTATTACATCAGACAAGTGGGTACTGGAAGTAGTAAGCCAGAGACTGGTTCTCAGCTTCAAAAAGTTTCCGAAGATGAGAGCCAGACCTTTTCCACCTGCAGGTCTCTCAGAAACCCTTGCACCAGAGGCAGAGGTTTCATCTCTGCTGGCTTTAAGGGATATAGAGAGAGTACCTACCCTACACTGGGGCAAAGGTCTGTACTCCAGGTACTTCCCTACCCCCAAAAAAGACAGGGGAGCGGCAACCCATCCTACACCTAAGATACCTAAACAAACATCTTTTAAAACCAAAGTTCAAGACGGTACTTCGGGGAATAATCCTTCCCTCTCCAAGGCCAGGGGACTGGCTAGCCTCCCTGGACCTCAAAGATGCCTATTTTCACATTCCCATAAGGTGCTCCCACAGAAAGTACCTCAGGTTCGAGTTGCCCTCAGGCCACTATCAGTTCAGAGCAATGCCCTTTGGCCTAACTTCAGCCTCAAGGGTCTTCACAAAGTGCCTGGCAGTAGTAGTTGCCTTTCTAAGGAGGCAAAAGATTTCCATTTTTCCATATCTGGATGACTGGCTAATAGTGGGCCAGTCTCCAGACCAAGTCAAGTCAGACCTGCAAGTGCTCACTTCTCTAGGATTTCTTCTCAACCTTCCCAAGTCACTTCTCGAGCCAGTCCAGCTTCTTACCTTTATAAGGGCAGAGCTGTATACGGTCAAAGCAACAGCCTTTCTTCCCCTGGAAAGGGCAAGGGTTCTTATAGAACTAGCCTCTTCCTTCAGCCTTCAGGTATCTCGACCAGCAAGGCATTTCCTCCAGCTCTTGGGCCACATGGCAGCTTCTACGGCAGTGGTCCAAGGGGCAAGGTTCCAAATGAGGGACATTCAGTTCCATTTGAGGGCTTTTTGGTCTCAGAGGAAGGATTCGCTTACCAAACTGATCCCAGTGACTCTGACCTTGATCCAAGCCCTTCAATGGTGGCAAGATCAGGACAATTTAAGGCAAGGGGTCCCACCTGCCACTCAGTCTCATTCAGTGGTCCTTACCACGGATGCTTCCCTCCTGGGCTGGGGAGCCCATCTGGGGGCCCTCACTGCCCAGGGATTGTGGTCCCCCTCAGGAATCCCTTCTCCATGTCAATCTCCTAGAACTCAGGGCAGTTTTTCTGGCCCTGCAAGCTTTCTCTCAGTCAGTACAGAACAAGGTGGTTCAGGTCAGAAGAAAAAAATTACTCACCTTAGTAATGTTGTTTCTTCTAATGGAGTCTTGCTATATTATAGACATTAGCAGTTTGATCCAGCTCTAGAACTGCCCCGGAGTGAAGTGGTTAAAACCATTCCAAAATAGAATTTTGGCACGAGAGCAGCTCTATCTGTGTCATTTCAAACTTGAACTGTCAGATCTTTACGAGCCAAACTCACTAAGGTCTGTGTGGAAGCTGTAACCTACACTAGCCAAATGGCTACCTAAATAATAACAACCATTGATGGTCCCAACACCCAAGACTCAAGTCAGGGGACCAGAAATACTAACACCATTCTAATAATATGAAAATGGAACATAAGTATAATAAAAACACACACGCACACACACATACACACCCCCAAAGTCCCAAAGGGGACAAAATGCTAACAGGACATAAGTAGTGCCCACACTAAGTTGCCCGCACCCCACCAAGTAGAGATTCTGAGAGGGAAGGTTGGGGGGGAGGTCTATAATATAGCAAGACTCCATTAGAAGAAACAACATTACTAAAGTGAGTAATTTTTTCTTCAAACAACATGAAGTCTTGCTATATTATAGACATTAGCAGAATACACAGCAGTACCTCCATGGAGGAGGGGCAGAACCTACTTAGGAATAGGCTCTGAAGAACAGCTGTGCTAAACCGAGCATCTCTCCTGGCCTGGACATCCAGGGGTAATGCTTGGTAAAGTGTACCGCTTTTCCAAGTAGCAGCCTGGCAAATCTCTAATAAAGGGATATCTCTGGCAGCAGCTAGAGACGAGCTGTACCCCTGGTAGAATGAGCCTCAAACCGGGGGCTCTGCCCACTTTCTGATAACAAATTGGATACAAGAGACAATCCACCTGGCTATTGATCTCTTAGTGGCAGGTTTGCCTTTCCCAACTTCACCATAGGTAAGGAAAAGTTGAGGATTCGAACCTGTGACCTTGGTACGCTCTATATAATAACTAAGAGCTCTCTTAACATCCAGGCTGTGCAACCTCTCACCCAAGAGGAGTGATCAGTGAAAATACTGGAAGGGAGATAGATTGATTAAGATGGAAATCTGAAACCACCTTAGGCAAAACTTCCTATTAGTCCTAAGGACTACCTTATCCCTGTGGAAAGAAATAAAGTCAGTCTCCACTGACAAGGCTTGCACCACTTATGCGTCTGGCAGAAGTGATAGCCACTAGAAAACAGTTTTCCAAGTTAGGTACTTAAGCTCTGCAGAAGACAGAGGTTCAAAAGGGGTTGCATTAACTGGGCAATGCAAACATTAAGGTCCCAAGCAGGTGCCGGTTCCAAAGGAGGATTAGTATGGAGTAATCCCTTAAAAAACTTGTAAAACACAGGATGAGAGGAAAGAGGATGACTTTCCTACTGACACAAAAGCAGACACAGCTGCCAAATGAACTCTCAGGGTAGCTGGTCTGAGACCCAAGGAATTAAGATGAACCATGTAATCTAACAAATGGGCAATTCAGCAGATTCTGGGAAATATTTTCCCAGCACACCAAATGGAAAACCTTTTCCATTTAGAACTATAAGTAGCTCTAGTGGAAGGCTTTCTGGAAGCCTTTGATCTCAAGAACACCCTGAGAGAGTGTAAATCAGCAAACTCTAACTCCTCAAGAGCCAGGCCTTGAGGTTGAGGGATTTGAGGTCCGGATACCAAACCTTCCCTGGGCACAAGTCAACAGATTGTGATTCCTGGGAGGCACAGGGAAGATGGACTGTCAGCGACAGAAGGAGTGGGTACCAGGGCTGCCTGGCTCAATCCGGGCAATCAGAATCACCCTGCAAGGCTGAGATCTGATTTTGACTAGTACTTTGAATAGGAGAGGAAAGGGGGGGAAAGCATAGAGGAACTTCCCCTCCCAATCCAGAAGAAGGGCATCCAGGGGAACTGAGCCCAGCACTGGAGGCCTGCAACAGAACAGAGGAAGTTTGTGATTGTCTGGGGCTGCAAAAAGATCTATCTGAGGGATGCCCCACCTGGCAAAAACTATCCCCAGCACTTGAGGATCCAGGGACCATTCGTGATGGCCCTGGGAAATCCTGCTGAGGGCATCCGCTAGGACATTGTCCTTCCCTGGAAGATGAACTGCTATGAGGGAAGTGTTCAGGAATAGGCCAGAGACCACAACTTCATTGCCTCAGTGCACAAGGCTGAAGACCGAGTGCCCCTGTTTGTTGATGTACCACATTGTTGTGGTGTTGTCTGTTCTGACTTGTATCACCTTGTCGTGGACAGATGCAGAAAAAGCTTGAAGAGCTAAAAGACAGCTCTGAGTTCCAGCAAATTGATGTGGAGCAGAGATTCCTGGGGACCAAACTCCCTGAGTGGAAAGGTCGCCCATGTGGGCTCCCAACCCAGAAGGGAAGCATCTGTAGTGAGAGTCAAGTTGTGAGAAGGGGAAATGAAGGGACCCCGCCTTAAATTGCTCTGATCCTGCCACCACTGGAGAGCCAGGATCAAGGTTCGAGTCACTGGGACCAACTTGAAAGGGGTCTCTCCTCTGAGACCAAAAGGTTCTCAAGTGAAACTGAATGTCTCTCATCTGAAATCTGGCTCCCTGCACAACAGCTGTGGATGCAGCCATGTGCCCCAGGAGCTGCAGAAAGTGTCTTGCTGGTCGAGAGACCTGCAGAGTGAAGGAAGAGGCCAGAGCCACTAAATTCCTTACCCTTCTGGGGAAGAAAGGCTCTAGCTAGCTTGTGTCCAAGTCTGCTCCTATAAAGGTGAGTACCTGGACTGGTTCCAGAACCGACTTTGGTAGGTTTAGCAGAAAACCCAGGGAGGTGAGAAGCTGCTGGGTGACCTGCAGGTGAGATTTTACCTGTTCTGGGACTGGCCTACAATGAGCCAGTCATCTAGATAGGGAAAACAGCAATCCTCTGCCTCCTTAAGTGGGCCACTGCCACTACTAGACACTTTGTGAATACCCTTGGAGCAGAGGTAAGGTCAAGGGCATTGCTCTGAACTGGTAATGACCTGAGGGCAGTTGAATCTGAGGTACTTTCGATGGGATCTTCTGATTAGGACATGGAAATAGGCATCCTTGAGGTCCAGGGAGGCTAGCCAGTCCTCTGGCCTTAGGGAAGGTAAAATCATTGCCAGAGTTACCATTTTGAACTTTGGTTTCAAAGCGATGCTTGTTCAGATATCTGAGATCTAAAATGGGCCGCCACTCTCCTGTCTTTTTGGGGTAAGGAAGTATCTGGAATACAGACCCTGCCCTGATGCAGGGAGGAACCTTTCTACTGCTCTGAGAGCTAACAGGATGAGACCTCTGTTTCCAGAGCGAGGGTCTCTGAAGCACTTGTAGGTAGAAAAGTCTGCTTCTCAACTTGGGAAACTTTTGAAGCTGAGAACCAGACCCTGGCTTACTACTTCCAGAACCCACTTGTCTGAGGTTAAAGAAGCCCAATTCTGACTGAAGTAAGCCAGCCTGCCCCCACTGGTACAGGAGAATGGCCCTGGGCACCCCATCAGGGTGCCTGTTTTGCAGGAGCTTTAGGCTGAGGGTGGGAGGTCTGCCCACCCCTCGCCTGCCCCTGCCTCTGAAGAAGCCCTCTGAGCATAGGCAGAGGAGGCCTGAGTCTGGTAGAAGGCCTGTGAAAAGGCCTACCCCTACCCCTGGGGTATGCCTTTGAGGAGTGGCTTGCCGCCTCCTAGCCTGGGCACTCTTGTAAGTAGTCCTATATTCATCCATCTTCTTCATGTAATTCTCTGTCTGCTCTCCAAACAGAGAATTTCCCACCACAGGAAAATCCATAGCCTTAGTCTGGGTATCCTGTGACAAACTAGTACACCTGAGCCAGGCCAACCTACTAAAAGCTACAGATGTGGCCATGACCCCAGAGGAAACATCATTAACATCCACAGCAGCATGAAACTGAACCTTAGAGGCTTCAATGCCATCAGCAGCCACCTGTTCTAGTTCACTAGCCAACTGGCCATGGGCCTGCTTGGCCAATTGCATAACAGTATCCCATCTAGATTTCTGATACCTAGCTACATAAGCCATATAATTTGCTTGCCTGAGTCCCAGAGAGGCTGCCATATACTGTTTTTTTGCCATGGCATCAATCTTCCTGGAATCCTTGTCAGGAGGATGTGAAGCCAAGGGAATATTAGCTTTATCACAGGCAGCAGCCTGAACTACTCCAACATGACTGCATTGCTGAGAAAGGCCAGTGGGCCCGGGTTTTTCTTTTGGGTTTCTCAGACATAATGCCAGCCTAACCAAAAACTTGCCCTTTTAACGGCAGTGCCAGGCAAGACACCCTTATCGGTTCCTAACCGTGTCACGGGTATTGGAAAAAAACATAATAAATCCGTTTTTTTTAGAACCGATAAGAACCGGGAACCGCACTCTAAAACAGTAACTTTTAGTTTTAAATGAGTTTTAACCCACTGATCGGTTCAAAACCGAACCGATAACTTACAAGTTCCACACAGACAAACCTTCATTTACTTACGGTTACCACAGATAGAGCTTGAACCTAAGCGGTTTTGCGGTTAAATAAAACTATTCTCGGTTAAATCCAACCGAAAACACTTTTAAACCGAGAAATGAACCGAAAGAAGAAGAAATCTCGGAGCGACTGTTCACTGAGGCGGAGTAAAGAATCTGACAGTTCAAGTTTGAAATGACACAGATAGAGCTGCTCTCGTGCCAAAATTCTATTTTGGAATGGTTTTAACCATTTCACTCCGGGGCAGTTCTAGAGCTGGATCAAACTGCTAATGTCTATAATATAGCAAGACTTCATGTTGTTTGAACAGAAAACACCACCAACATGTGGTACATCAACAAGCAAGAGGCACTCGGTCTACGGCCTTGTGCACAGAAGCCATGAAGTTGTGGTCCCTGGCTAATTCCCTGCAAACCTTTCTGACAGCAGTTCACCTTCCAGGGAAGAACAATGTGCTGGCAGATGCACTGAGCAGGATCTCACAGGGCCATCACGAATGGTCCCTGGACCCTCTGGTATTGAAGGTGATTTTTTTCAAGGTGAGGCACTCCAGAGATAGATCTTTTTGCACCCCAGACAATCACCAACTTCCTCTTTTTTGTTGCAGACCCCCAGTCTTGGGCTCAGTCCCCCTGGATGCTCTGATTCTGAACTGGCAAGGGAAATTTCTGTATGCCTTCCCTCCCTTCCCTCTTCTGTTCAAAGTTTTAATCAAGATTAGGTCACAACCTTGCAAAGTTATTCTGATTGCTCCAGACTGGGCCATACAGCCCTGGTACCCCCTGTTGCTGTCCCTAGCAGTCCATCTTCCCCTGTCTCTTCCCAGGAATTACAACCTGTTAACCTCCTCTCAGGGGGAGGATTTGGTACCCCAATCTTCAGCCTCTCAATCTCAAGGCATGGCTCTTGAAGAGTTAGAGTTTGCAGAGTTGCATCTGTCTCAGGGGATTCTGGATATTCTCAAAGCTTCTCGAAAGCCCTCCACCAGAAAGACTTATAATTCCAAATGGAAGAGATTCAGCATTTGGTGTTCCAAGAAGCATATTTCTCCAGATACTGCTGAACTGCCTACAATTCTGGATTATATGGTCCATCTTAATGGCCTGGGCCTCAGACCAGCTACTCTCAAGGTACACTTGTCAGCTGTTTCTGCTTTTCTGTCAGTGGGGAAGTCTTCCTCACTATCATCTCATCAAGTATTCTGTAAATTTTTTAAAGTACTGCTTCATACCAATCCTCCCTTTAGAGACCCTGCCCCTGCCTGGGATTTAAATGTTTGCATTGCTCAACTTATGCAACCCCCCTTTTGAGCCTATGTCCTCAGCAGAGCTTAAGTACTTGACTTGGAAAAATACAGGTTACTCACCTGTAACAGGAGTTCTAGGAATGGTATATGTTGTTCATCCACACTCATTGGCAGGTATCCTTGCCGCTTTAAATCTTGCCGGAAGGTCTTCAAGCTTGCTCCTCCCACCCACCCGGGTGGTATAACTCTCGGCTCCGCCCCATGACGCCAGATCTGGCCCGCTGGAAGCTCAGGTTGTGCGTCGAAGCCGGGGAGGTCGGGTGGGTCGTGTGGATGAACAACATATACCATTCCTAGAACTCCTGTTACAGGTGAGTAACCTGTATTTCTAGGGACATGGATATGTTGTTCATCCACACTCATTGGCAGACTCCTAGCAGTTCTCCGGGAGGAGGGAGGCAAGACGCACACCCCCAATACTTACTTGGGAAAGAGAGACTGGAGAACCGAGGCCCCAAAACCAGCATCCCGGCGTGACTCAAGGTCGATGTGGTAATGGGTAATGAAGGTGTTTGCTGACTTCCAGGTAACAGCCCTGCAGATTTCCTGGATAGGGACGTCCCTGGAAGCAGCCACTGCTGCAGCAGTATGGCGGGTAGAATGAGCTCTTCTCCTCTGGGAGGCTCCATGCCCGCCAACTATAGCAGAGATCTATGCAGGAGGTTACCCACCTGCTTATCGTCCGCTTGGCTGCAGGTCTGCCAGATGCGGCTTCAGCGTAGGTGACAAACAGCTGGCGAACCTCTCCCAATTTCAGCCGCAGCCTTATAATAAGCAAGCGCCCTTCTAGGGTCCAGAGTATGGAGCCTATATTCGGCCTCCGAGGTGTGATTGGGGTAGAACACCGGCAGAGTCAACACCTGGTTAAGGTGAAACTCCGACACCACCTTCGGAAGGAATTTCGGGTGGGGGCGCAGGACAACCTTGTCCCTGTGGAAGACCAGGTAAGGAGACTCGATGGAAAGCGCCTGGAGCTCTCCCATCCTTCTGGCTGACGTGATAGCCACCAAGAAGGCGGTCTTCCACGACAGGTGAGAGAGAGCACACCTGTGCATAGGTTCGAATGGCTTGCCCATGAGCTTTGCCAGTACCAGCAGTAGATCCCACGGAGGTGGGGTTCCCGCACTGGAGGGGAAATGTGATCAAGGCCTTTGAAAAAGCGCCAGACCACCTTCTCCTGCGCCACTGACTGCTTCCCGGCCCGCGCCCGGTAAGCAGAGATGGCTGCCAGGTGCACCCTTAGGGTCGTCGACCTAAGCCCTTGACTGAAAGGGACCATAAATAGTCCAAGATGCTTGCCAAGGAACAGGAGGAAGGGTCCAAGCCCTTGTTCTGACACCAAATGGAAAACCTTTCCATTTGAAGGCATAACATTTTCTGGTCGACTCTTGCAGGACGCCTCAACTACATTGAGGACCTCGTCGGAAGACCCAAGGCCTGGAACTCTGGCCGCTCAGGAACCAGGCCGTCAGGTGCAGGGATTGAAGGTCCGGATGGAACACCTTCCCTGATTGACTGAGAGCAGGTCCAGGCGGGCTGGGAGCTGCGCGGAATCCTGGAGCTGAGACTGAGGAGATCTGGTACCAGAACTGGCGAGGCCAGTCTGGGGCTATCAGAATCACCTGCGCTTGCCCTCCTCGCCTTGAGAAGCACCTTGTGGATCAAGGGAAATGGGGGAAAGGCGTAAAAGAGGCCCGGGGTCCACTGCCTCGAGAAGGCATCCCCCTGCAGCGAGCCCTGCTGAGGGGGGCGGGCATGGAACAGACTCAGCTTCGCGTTCTCCCTGGAGGCAAACAGGTCCACCTGAGGTGTGCCCCAATGGGAGAACAGATGCTGTACTACCTCCGGCAGGAGAGACCACTCGTGGGATGCAGCCCCTATCCGGCTCAGGGCATCGGCCAGGGTGTTGGAGGCTCCTGCCACGTGAATGGCTAGGAGATCCGCCTCCAGGCTGCGCACGAGTGACCAAATGCGGAGAGCTTCCTTGCATAGAAGTATGGAGCTCGCCCCGCCCTGGCGGTTTAGATAGTACATGGTCGTGGTATTGTCCGTCTGGACTCGGACCACTTGACCCCGGAGGAACAGAGCAAAGGCGGTGAGAGCTAGGCGGACCGCCGGAGCTCCAGCAGGTTGATGTGGCATCGGGACTCCCGCTGGGGACCAGAGGCCATGAGCCCGTGTTCCCCAGATGGGCACCCCAACCCATCAGAGAGGCATCGGTCGATAGAGAGACCGCCGGCTCAGGCGGACGATCGGGATGCCCCTCCTGCAAATGATCTGGAACGGTCCACCACTGGAGAGCTGCCTCATCCCCTGTGTCACCGACTACAGCTGGTCCAAAGGATCGAGCGTGTGACCACTGGCTGGCCAGTCCCCACTGAAGGGACATGTTCCAGCGGGCCCAACGGACCACGCTGGTGCAGGCCGCCATGAGACCCAGGAGGCGCAGGAAGTCCGGGCAGGGCACAGTGCCCAACCAGAAATGATCGGGCAAAGGAGGAAAGAACCTCGGCCCTGTCACCGGGAGCCACGCCTGGCTCGAAGAGAGTCGAGCTGCGCCCGATGAATAGAATCACCTGCTTGACTCGAGTTCGACTTGGCCTCGTTGATAAGGAGGCCCAGTTGAGAAGCAGAACCTGGAGGCCAGATCTCTGGACCACTCCGCCTCCTTCCTGGAGGAGCTGCTATCAGCCAGTCGTCCAGGTAAGGTACACCCGGACCCTCGGCGCGAGGAATGCTGTCACCACTGCCATGCATTTGGTGAAGACCCTGGGAGCTGGAGACAAGTCAAGGGCATGGCTTGGAACTCAAGAGGATCCTTCCGCCGAAGCGAAGGAATCTCTGGTGAGACGGACGGATAGGGACGTGAAAAACGCTGTCCTGCAAATCCAGAGAGCAGAACCACACGCCGCGCTCCAAGGATGGTATTATCTGAGCCAGAGTGACCATCCTGAAGGTTCGAGACCTTAGGAACTTGTTTAGGTCGTGGTAGGTCGAGAATGGGCGCCAGCCCCCTCGTCCGCTTGAACCAGGAAGTACCTGGACACAAACCCTGGGTCTGAAGGAGGGTCCACCACCTTCTTATCACCTCCTTCTGGAGGAGGAGGCGATGTCGGCTCGACGAGCCGCCAGTGAGGCTGGGGATCCCGAGAAGCCCCGAGGCGGCGGCTCTGAAGGGGTGGTGCCTGCTCGAATTCCAGAGGCAGGCCTCTTCCCACCACCTCAAGACCCACTTGTCCGTGGAAACAGCGGACCAGGCGGAACGGAAGTGCTGGAGCTGTCCCCACGGGGGACCCAGGTAAGTGACGGAATGGGGACACCTCAGCCCGCCACTGGGCAGGCTTGGAGGAGGGACCGCCGAGGGACCTCCTGGGCCTTTTCCTCCTGCCTCCTGTTAGAGGAAGCCGGCGGCTTGGGTTTGGGATGCCAAGGCCGAGCCTGCTGGCCCTGACGTGCTGGGCCGGGCGCTGGGGCACAGAAGGACTAAAGGGCTTAGGCTGCGTTTGCGGCCTTTGTCCTTCTGAGCGAAGAGACCGAGTCCAAGGTAGCATTGGACTTCTCGATCCTCTGCAGGTGACCTTCCACCCCAGGGCCGAAGAGGTCAGTCCCCAAAAGGGAACATCCGCCAACTTGTGCTGGTATCCGAAGTAAAGGTGGATATCCTCAGCCAAGCCTCCGCGACGATAGCCACTGCGGCCGCCACCCATCTGGCACATGAGTCCCCTATATCCAAAGCAGTCTGGAGCTGCTGTATGGCCGCTTCGTCCCTGGTCCCGCACCTGCTTAACCGTAGTCTGCAGATCGGCGGGAAATGAGGGATGACCTCATCCAGGGAGCCCAACAGGGCATGAGAAAATGTGCCATGAGGACGGCCGAACTGGCCTGGACGAAGGCCGAGAGAGGAGCGTAGACTTTTCGCCCGACATAGTCCATTTCTTGACTCCTTGTCAGGAGGTTTGTCCACATCCCTGGCGTCAGCCGGGCTACCGAAAACGCTTGTCGGTAACCAACCCCTCAGCAGAGGGGTGTTCAAAACCGGACAAGGAACCGTAGGGACCGTGATACTTCCTGGCCATCCTGGCGCAAGGCGCAGGGCAGGAAGCAGGGCGCTGCCAAAGCTCCAGTGCCGGACCCACTATGGCCTCGGCCACCGGAAAGGCCTCCGTCGGAGAATCCTCGGTCCAGAATCTCCGTGAGGGATACCTGGCCCGCTTGGAACGGGTTCGAGCTCCATCCCGGTGGACTCCGAGATGAGCCGAAGTAGTCCTAGGAAGGACGACGGGCTATCGTCCATTGACTGACCTCCTGAAGACTCCAAGTCCAGTCGCTTGGAGAAAAAGGAGGAATCATCTTCGGACTCGGAAGAGTCCTCGAAGAGCTGCCTCTGGCCTGAGGCACCCTTCACCTGCCGAGGTCGGTCGGGAGTGAGGGTAACTGACAGCCGATGGGGTAGACCTTTAGCCGACCGAGAATCCTTGGTCGGAGCCCCAATTGGTGGCTGTGGAGGCGGAGGTTCCACCGGAATCGGTGGAGCAAGCTGGTCTTGGCCAACAACCGCCTGTATAGGCCTCGGATAAGTCGGGGTTGTGTCGGCGCCCGTGACAGCTATTAATGGCCGGGAAGGCGACGGGTCGGCTTACTCCCGGCCAGGAGGAGCTGTTGCAACATAAGGTCCTCGTACCGTCGACGTAATTTACGCCGAAGCCTCCCCTCATCCGAGGAGGAGGACGAGGCCGAGCGGCGACGCCGCTTACCGCGGTGCCGAGACCGAGACCGCCTATGACGGTGGGATCGGCTGGACCGCGAAGAGGTCCGAGACCGAGAGTCCCGGAATTTCCGAGGTCGGTGCGGGGAGGTGTCGGCCGGAACCGGCACTCCCTTCGGCTCGGATGGTGCATCCGAGGGCTCCGGAACCGGAGGCACAGGCGAGCCCACGGGATCCTCAACTCCTCCCGGGGGAACCGGGGAGAGGGGAATCTCGGCTGCTAAAGGCGACAGCCCGTCCAATGGGTCGAGAAAAATCTCGACTTCATCGGTGGGAGTCTCGGTCAACTGACCTGACGGGGACACCGTGAGGCCAGTGGCCGAAGCAGAGCGGTCGACCGAAGCCGACGGTCGACGGCCCGGGGAGAGGGACCTTTCCCGCTCCCAAGAGCGCCGACGGAGGGACTTACCCTGTCCTCTTTTGACCGAGAATAAGGTCCATAAGCGAGGCCCTTCTCCTTTAGTGGAGAGGACAGACAAAGCTCCTTAAAAGAAGCCGTGTAAGAAGAGCCCAGAGAGGCGGGATAAATGCGTGCCGAGGAAGATCTGACCCGCGCCTCCTCTTGAGGCGACCATCCGCTCGAGAGCTGATCCGCTTGAGCCGCCTTGTGGACACCGTAACGGGCCTCCTTGGACTTCACCGAGGGAACGCTTCTCGGGACGCCCAGTTGCACCGGGCAGCACGGGTTCGAGGACGAGGGCTGCAGAAAGATGAGCACAGGTCGCAAGCCTGGGTCGTGCTCAAGGCCTAAGCAGTAGACACACGTGGAGTGTGGATCCGTCCAGACATCTTCTGCCGCGTGGGCATCTCAAACTGGAATCGATTTGTCCATCGCAGTCATGGGATAGAAGACTGAAGTCTTTTTCGAAAAATTTATTTTAAATCCGCAAACGGAGAAATAGGAACTAGTCTCAAACGCAGAGCTGCTAAGGAGGAACCTGAGCTTCCAAGCGGTAAGGAAGATCTGGCGTCATGGGGCGGAGCCGAGAGTTATACCACCCGGGTGGGTGGGAGGAGCAAGCTTGAAGACCTTCCGGCAAGATTTAAAGCGGCAAGGATACCTGCCAATGAGTGTGGATGAACAACATATCCATGTCCCTAGAACTGTGTTTTTGGTAGCCATTACCTCTGCCAAACATATCAGTGAATTGCAAGCCCTGTCAGTGGAACCTGATTTTATCTCCTTTCACAGGGGTAAAGTGGTCCTTAGAACCAATAGAAGGTTTTTGCCCAAAGTGGTTTCAGATTTCCACTTGAATCAGTCTATGTCTCTTCCTGTTTTCTTCACTGCTCATTCTTCCTCAGGAGAGAGGAGGCTACACAGTTTAGATGTTAAAAGAGCCCTTAGTTACTACATAGAGCGTACCAAGGGTCACGGGTTTGAGTCCCTCCAGTTGTTCCTCACCTAAGGAGAAGTGGGAAGGGGCAAACCTGCCACCAAGAGAACTATTGCCAGGTGGATTGTGTCTTGTATACAGTTCTGCTATGAGAAACTGGGAAAGATTCCACCCTCAGGCCTGAGGACTCACTCTACAATAGGTACAGCTGCTTCCCTGGCTGCTGCCAGGGATATTCCTCTCTTAGAAATTTGTCAAGCAGCCACCTGGAAAACAGTCCATACCTTTACCAAGCATTACTCTCTGGATATCCAGGCTAGGAGTGATGCTCGGTTTGGCACAGCAGTACTTCAGAGCCTTTTCCCAAAGTAGGTTCTGTCCCTCCTCCATGGAGGTACTGCTTGGTAGTCTGCATTAGTCAGAATACAGCAAGACTTCATGTTGTTTGAAGAAAAAATTACTCACCTTAGTAATTGTGTTTCTTTTGTTGGAGTCTTGCTGTATTCTGACCCCCCCCGCCTCCCCTCTCAGAACCTGGTTTTTGGGAAGTGGGTGGGAAGACGCAGTGTTGCACCTCAGGGGTGCTCCTTTACACCCTTTGTTCTTTTGTTGGGGTGTTTATTTTGTTGCTATTCTTATTTGAATTGGTTTTGTGTTTCCTGACTTGAGTCTTCCTTTGGGAATCCAAAACTTTTTGTTGCCGGTTGGCTAGTAAAAATGTTATAATTTCCACATAGGACAGCTAGTGAGTTTTTGCTCGTAAGAATCTGATGGTTAGATTTCAAAGGGAAACAGACAGACATCAACCGAGCTCAAGCTCAGCATTCTATGCTCTGTATAGAAAGTTTAACCCTTTGTTCTCCGGGGCAGTTTAAAGGCTGGGGATAACTGCATTAGTCAGAATACAGCAAGACTCCAATAGAAGAAACAGAATTACTAAGGTGAGTAATTTTTTCTTTTGTTCCGACAGAGTGGGTAAGCGAGGGGGTGGTTGCGCTCTCTACGTTAAGGACTCACTTTCGGGCCAATTACTCCCCCCCGCCTCAACTAACATCGGGGGCTCAGACTCTCACTCTAAAATCAACACCATGCAAGTCAACCTCCCCTCTCCTTCTCACTATTGTCTACATCCCTCCCAGGGACCAGAAGCAAGCCTTTCAAGCCATCCTGACCTATCTTTCTACTCTACCCCCAACAGCATGAAAAAATAGTTATGGGTGATTTAAACATAAATTGGCTGGCCAAGACAGCTGCCCCGTACATTGATGATGCCACAGCACTCGATCTCACGCAGGTAGTCACTACCCCCACGGGGACATCCTCCCTCCTAGATCGTCTTCACCAACCGCCCCACAGAATAACCAACACCTTGGTACTCCCTAATGCACTAAGTGACCACTCTCCTGTACTCTGCATCTGGTCCTGCACTGCCCCCAAAACCCCCCTAAAATTACCTCACAACGCAAACTTGGGCCTGGTAAACTCTCTCAGCTCAAGGCCCACTTCAGACACTGGGACTAGACACCCCAGCTAACACCCTCGACCCAGATCATGCGCTTGATCTATTTATTACCACCTTCAATGCTGCCTGTGATAAATTCTCCCCCCTTACCAAGAGAATGACCAAAGGTAACCATGCCCCCTTGTTCTCTGACCACCTCCTGGGCTACTGCGACATCATGACACCCTATGGCATCTTGCAAATGAGACCCAATGGCCTACGGGCAGGCAACGGTATAGGGAGGCCCGTAACAAGGGCACATGGGCCATACGCACCGCCAAAGCAGATTACTACAAAGCTTCCTTAACATCCACCTGGGGCGCTGGGCGTAAATTTTGGAATAATATAAAGGAACTCTTCGGCAAAGTCCATAATCTGCCCCCAGACTAAATGGTAATAGACGGTAACCTTTCCTCGGATCCCCTCAGTATAGCTTCTGCCCTAAACTCCGCCTTCACTGATCTCAACTATGTCCTCCTCCCCAATTTCTTTTACCCCCCGCCTCACTGGGCCCACCCCCCTCCTCCCCATGCTCCACCCTTCTATCTACGTGTCCTTAAACCGGAGGCAGCCAAACCCTACTTAGCCAAAGCCCTAAGCCACTCCCACTATAGTAGCAATTCCCTTGACCTGAGACTTATCCGCCTCACCCTCCTGGAAGTCCTAACCCCGCTCACCCATCTTCTTAACCGCTCCCTCTGTCATGGGTAATTCCCCTCCTGCTGGAAATCGGCTTCCATCACCCCCATCCATAAGAGTGGGGACCGCACCTCCACTAACAACTACTGTCCTATCTCCATTCTACCCTCCATCTAAAGCATTAGAGCGTACTGTCGCCGATCAACTCACTGACCACCTTACTAAATATAACCTTCTATGCAACCAGCAACATGACTTCCGAATGGGACATAGTACCACCACCTCCCTCCTTGAATTCACCTCACATGTCCACTCCACCTTGGAACACGGCCGCATCACAGGAACCATCTTCGTGGACCTCTCTAAGGCATCTGATACTGTAAAGCACGCCCTCTTACTGAACACACTCGACGCAAGTGGCTTTTCCAATGATGCCTTAAGCTGGTTCACCAACTATCTCTCTGATAGAACACAGCAGGTCAAGGTAGACACCGCCCTGTCCCCCAGCCTCCCAATCCACTCAGAAGTCCCACAGGGCTCCATTCTTGGCCCTTTGCTATTCAGTATATATCTTAACTCCCTCCCGTCGGCCTGCCCCGGCAGCCTGCTCCTATACGTGGACGATGCTGTCCTGTTCACCTCTGATCCTGACCCCCTTAAACTCCACCAAACACTCCAACACTCTTTCCGAGAAGCTGGTTCACCACCCAGCGTCTAATAATCAACTACAATAAGACAAAAGTCATGATATTCTCCCATCCACAGAACTCCCTTAAGAGTCTCTGCCCCCAATTTCTCACTGCCAATCTAACCCCCCTTGAACAAATGAACACCTTTAAATACCTAGAGATCACACTAGACTCAGCCCTCAACTTTAATCAACATATTCTACACTTATCCACTGCCCTCAACTCTAGATTAGGCATACTTTATCGGTACAAACGTTGCCTCACCCCAGAGGCTCTACGACTTACCGTGAATTCCTCTGTCCTCTCTCTGCTGGACTACGGTATTCCCATCTAGAGTGCTGCGCCCACCTCCGTACTCAATAGACTCTGGCTCTTACTAAATAAAGCCTGCCGTCTCATCCTCAGATGTGATCGCTTCACTCACACCTGCTCCCTCTACAGTATCACAAATTGGCTAAACCTAGACAACAGAATCAGGCATCACACCTGCATAATGACCTTAAAAGATAGTTCTAGGCCTCACCCTCCCTGCCCTTGACACAATTCATCCAGCATCTCCAGTCAGAGCCTTCCGCAACTCGGACAAACCATTGCTCTGGGTACCCTGCTGCCGGACTTCCCAATTCCAAAGATCCTGCAGTTACAAAGCCCCTTCCTGTGCAAACTCGCTCCCAAGCCTAATAACAAATGAAATAAGGCTTGGCCCTTTAAAAACCAGGCTAAGGGAACACCTCCAGGCCTCCATCCTATGTGACTGCCCCTGACACCTCCCCCCCCCCGATGACTTAGATCTCATTAAACCAACTATTTTCGGGTCTGCATACCTAAATTAAGTGATGTTACTATATGACTATCAGCCTTCTACAGAACCTCTCTGCAACCTTATGGCTGTGTTGAAGTATTGAAACTTCTGTTATCCTTGACTGATAGCCACTTACTAAACAATTATGTAATCCAATGCCTGTAATGTACTGTAATCTATAACAAATATTGTCCCTGTATATTTTATGTATGATGTGGAACCTTTGTAAATGAGTTTTTGACTCAAAGGTCTTTCTGAAAATCTCAATAAATAAAAAATAAAAAAATGGCCACTGCCATAAGTCCCAAGGGACAGAGCACAGCTTGTGCTGGGATCCATCGAGTCTGGGCCACCAGGGTAGCTTGAGAAACTAAAGTCCTGGCTCGATCCAATGGCAGAAAAGCCTTGCTCTGGACTGTGTCTAATAAATTGGAGATGCTGAGAGGGTACTAGCTGGGACTTGGGGAAACTGACTGAGATGCCCAGCTGGACAAATAGATCCAGAGTGAAAGCGAGAGACTCTTTTAGACTGTCTGGGGAGGGTGGTGAGATTAGCCAATCATCCAGATACGGGAACACGTAAATGCCCTTGCGGTGTAGAAATGCCGCTACCACCGCCAAGCACTTTGTGAAAACCCAGGGAGCCGAGGATAGGCCAAAGGGTAGTGCTCTGAATTGGAAATGGTTCTCCTGGAAGGAGAAACGAAGGAAGCGGCGGTGGGCCAGGAGGATGGGGATATAAAGGTAAGCATCTTGCATATTCAGGGAGCACAGCCATGTGTTTGGTTGGAGCAGGGTTAGGAGACCCAGAAAAGTTAGCATGCGAAACCTCTTGTACTCGACAAAAAGGTTGAGCGTGCTGAGATCCAGGTTAGGTCTCAGATCCCTCGTCTTCTTTGATACTAGGAAGAAGTGGGAGTAAAACCCCCTTCCCATTTGATCTTGAGGAAGGGGTTCAATGGCCACTTTTTGCAGGAGGGCCTTGATCTCCTGGAAAACAATGGGGATCTGACCCCCTTGGGTAAAAGGACCGTCCCAGAGGGTGGGACTTAGGGATCTTCATGAACTCTATGGAGTGACCTCGTTGGATGAGCTGTAGAACCCATAAATCTGCAGTGACTGCCCTCCACCCCTCCAGGTGGAGGCCTAACCTCCCTCCTACCGGTTCCTCCTGGACAACTGGAGGTAACGGAAGGAGGGGGAAGGAGTCATGACGCCGAGGGGAGAGGAGCTTTGGCAAATTTTGCCCAAGGGGTTTGGGCTCCAGATCCAGTGGCGTGTCGTTTGCCCTGACGCTTGTTCTAGGTCTCGCATCTTTGGTGACGGAAGAAAAAATTACTCACCTTAGTAATGCTGTTTCTTCTAATGGAGTCTTGCTGTATTCTGACAATAGCAGTGAGTCCCAACCTTCGAACTGCCCCGGAGATGAAAGAGTTAACTTTCCATGCCAGGCATGGAACGCTGAGCTTGAGCTCGGTTGAGACTCTGTCTGTTGCTGTTTGAACTCAAACCGTCAGATCTTTACGAGCTAAGCTCACTGAGGTCCTGTGTGGAAGCTGTAAACCTACACTAGCCAACTGGCTACTAAATATAATAACAGATTTTTTGGTCCCAAAACAAAGACTCAAGTCAGGAAACCCAAAAAATGAAATAAACACAACACCCACTCACCCAAAGAAAAGAGGGTGATAATAAAAAGGGTGGGGCACCACCTGAGTGCCAACACTGCTACTGCCCACCCACATCCCAAAAACAAAGGTTCTGAGAGGGGAAGGCGGGGGGGAGGTCAGAATACAGCAAGACTCCATTAGAAGAAACAACATTACTAAGGTGAGTATTTTTTTTCTTCAAACAACATGAAGTCTTGCTGTATTCTGACAATAGCAGACTACAAAGCAGTACCTCCATGGAGGAGGGACAGAACCTACTTAGGAAATAGGCTCTGAAGCACAGCTGTGCCAAATCGAGCATCACTCCTAGCCTGGATATCCAAAGAGTACTGCTTGGTAAAAGTGTGAACTGTTGTCCAGGTAGCTGCTTGACATATCTCTAAGATAGGAATATCCCTGGCAGCAGCCAGGGAAGCAGCTGTACCTCTGGAAGAGTGAGCCCTCAGGCCTGAGGGTGGAATCTTACCTAGTTTTTCATAGCAAAATTGAATGCAAGAGACACTCCACCTGGCAATGGATCTTTTAGTGGCAGGTTTTCCTTTACCAACCTCACCATAAGTGAGAAACAGTTGGAGGGAGTCAAACCTGTGACCCTTGGTACGTTCTGTGCAGTAGCTAAGGGCTCTTTTCACATCCAAACTGTGCAACCTCCTCTCACCAGAGGAGGAATGGTCAGTGAAGTACACAGCAAGAGACATAGATTGGTTAAGGTGGAAGTCTGAAACCACCTTAGGTAAAAACTTCCTGTTAGTCCTGAGGACCACCTTATCTCTATGGAAAGAGATAAAATCAGGCTCCACGGACAGGGCTTGTAACTCACTTATGCGCCTGGCAGAAGTGATGGCCACCAGAAACACAGTTTTCCAAGTCAAGTACTTAAGCTCTGCTGAGGACAAAGGCTCAAAAGGGGGTTGCATAAGCTGAGCAATGCAAACATTAAGATCCCAAGCAAGGGCAGGGTCCCTGAATGGCAGATTGGTATGAAGCAATCCCGTGAAAAACTTGGAGAATACAGGGTGAGCTGAAAGAGAAGAGGGCTTACCTGCTGAAAGAAAAGCAGAGACAACTGCCAGATGCACCCTTAGTGTAGCTGGTCTGAGTCCCAAGCTATTCAGATGGACCATATAGTCAAGGACTGTGGGCAGGTCAGCAGACTCTGGGGAAATATGCTTCCCAGAGCACCATATGGAGAATCTTTTCCATTTGGAATTATAAGTAGTTCTGGTGGAATGCTTCCTGGAAGCCTTTAGAATATCCATAACACCTTGAGAGAGGTGTAAATCAGCAAACTCTAACTCTTCAAGAGCCAGGCCTTGAGATTGAGAGATTTGAGATTCAGGTACCAAACCCTCCCCTGAGCACAGGATAAAAGGTTGTAATTCCTGGGAAGAGACAAGGGAAGGTGGACTGCTAAGAACAACAGGAAAGGGTACCAGGGCTGTCTGGCCCAGACTGGAGCAATCAGAATCACCTTGCAGGATTGAGACCTGATTTTGACTAGCACTTTGAACAGGAGAGGGAAGGGGGGAAAAGCATACAGGAGCTTCCCTTCCCAATTGAGAACCAAGGCATCCAGGGGGACTGAGCCCAACACCGGGGGCCTGCAGCAAAAAAGGGGAAATTGGTGATTGTCTGGGGCTGCAAAAAGATCTATCTGCGGGGTGCCCCATCTGGAGAAGATCACCTCCAAAACCAGGGGATCCAGTGACCATTCGTGATGGCCCTGAGAAATCCTGCTGAGAGCATCTGCCAGGACATTGTCCTTGCCTGGGAGGTGTACTGCTGTGAGGGAGGTGTTCAGGGAATAGGCCAGAGACCACAACTTCATTGCTTCTGTGCACAAGGCCGTAGACAGAGTGCCCCCTTGCTTGTTGATATACCACATTCTGGTGGTATTGTCTGTCCTGATCTGAACAACTTTGTTCTGAACAGACTTGAAAAAAGCTTGAAGTGCTAGAAACACTGCTCTGAGTTCCAACAGACTGATGTGAAGCAGAGATTCCTGAGGGGACCACAACCCTTGGGTGGTCAGGTCTCCCAAGTGGGCCCCCCACCCCAACAGGGAGGCATCTGTAGTAAGGATTAAAGAGTGAGACTGAGCGACAAAAGGAACTCCCTGTCTTAGATTGTTCTGATCCTGCCACCACTGCAAGGCCTGGACCAGGGTTCGAGTCACTGCTATCAGTTTGGTCAGAGGGTCCTTTTTCTGAGACCAAAAGGCTCTCAAGTGGAACTGAATGTCCCTCATCTGAAATCTTGCTCCCTGCACCACTGCTGTAAAAGCAGCCATGTGCCCCAGGAGCTGCAGAAAATGCCTTGCTGGTCGAGATACCTGTAGGGTGAATGAAGAGGCCAGTGAGATAAGGGTCCTTGCCCTGTCCAGGGGAAGGAAGGCTCTGGCTTTTTCTGTATCTAGCTCTGCGCCTATGAAGGTGAGAAGCTGAACAGGTTCTAGAACGGACTTTGAAAGATTCAGAATGAAACCTAGAGAGGTAAGCAGTTGCTGAGTTATCTGTAGGTGTAACTTGACTTGGTCTGGGGACTGGCCTACTATGAGCCAGTCATCCAGGTATGGAAAGATGGCAATCCTTTGCCTTCTTAGGGGAAGCAATTACTACTGCCAGGCATTTTGTGAACACCCTTGGAGCAGAGGTTAGACCGAAGGGCATTGCTCTGAATTGGTAATGGCCTGAGGGCAGCTCAAACCTGAGGTACTTTCGATGGGAGCTTCTGATGAGAATATGGAAATAGGCATCCTTGAGGTCCAGGGAGACTAGCCAGTCCCCTGGCCTTAGAGAGGGTAGAATTATTCCCAGAGTCACCATTTTGAACTTTGGCTTTAAAAGGTGCTTGTTTAAATACCTGAGATCCGGGATAGGCCACCATTCTCCTGTCTTTTTGGGGTTGAGGAAGTACCTGAGTACAATCCTTTCCCTTTGTGTAGGGTGGAACCCTTTCTACAGCTCTGAGAGCCAAGAGGGAAGAGACCTCTGCCTCTAGGGCAAGTGCCTCTGAAGGATTTGCAGGTGGAAAGGATCTGGTTCTCAACTTTGGACATTTTTTGAAGCTGAGAAACAGTCCCTGGCTTACTACTTCCAGGACCCATTGGTCTGATGTTAAAGACTTCCAGTCCTGGACAAAGTAAGCCAGCCTGCCCCCTACAGGTGGTGGAGAATCGGCCCTGGCAAACTCATCAGGGTGCCTGTTTGGCAGGGGGTTTAGGCTGAGGGGTGGAAGCAGGCCTGCTTGTACTCCTTCTGCCTCTTCCTCTAAAGAACCCCCTCTGAGCATAGGCAGAAGAGGAGGCCTGGGCTTGGTAGAAAGGCCTATGAAAAGGCCTGCCCCTGCCCCTGGGATGCTGCCTCTGAGGAGTGGCTTGCCTTTTCTTGGCCTGGGCACTCCTATAGGTGGTCCTGTAGTCATCCATTTTCTTCATGTAGTTCTCTGTTTGCTCCCCAAACAGAGAATTACTAATATACTAACATACTAAAATGCCAGCAGAATAGGCCTAATGGTCTTTCGAGTCTGCTCGATTGGATAGCCCTCACCCTGGGTGCTGACCTTGCTGCCCCCCCTCGCCTTCTCTGGCTTCTCCCTTCCCAGTTCCGGATATTCTTGCTGCATTGGATTTTGCTTCCAGAACCCTTCCCCTGTACCTGTCCCAGCCCCTCTTGAACCCCTCCACCGTCTCTGCCTCCACCAGCCCCCTAGGCAGTGCATTCCATGGCTCCACCACCCTCTCAGTGAAGTAACACCTCCTCCTTTCTCCCTGAATCTTCCCCTCCAGCTTCCACCCAAGCCCTCTAGTGGCCCCTCCTCCTTCCTTCGCAGCACCCCACTGTTCCTCCCCATTTACCCTCTTCATGTACTTGAAGACCTCTATCATGTCCCCCGGTCCTTCTCTCTTCCAATGTACATATTTAGCTCTTGAGCCTCTCCTCATAGGTCCTGTCCTCAAGCCCCAAATCATTTTGTTGCCCTCCTCTGGACCCTCTCCAGGAGTTTAATGTCCCTCTTTAAGTGTGGCCTCCAAACTGCACGCAGTACTCAAGGTGTGGCCTCACCAAGCAGTTATACAGAGGGAGCATCACTTCCTCCTTCTGGAGGTGATCCCCTAGCGATGCATCCCAGCATCCTGTTGGCCTTGGCTGCTGCCCTCCTACAAGTCTCCGAGTTGTTCATTTTGACATCCACCACCACCCCCAGGTCCCTCTCAGCCATCAAGACTTGTAGCATTTCCCCCACCGGGTGTACACTTGGCCCGGGTTTCTGGCCCCCAGGTGGAGTACCTTGCATTTCCCTGCATTGAACCTCAACTTCCACTTTCTAGACCATCTTTCCAGAGCCTCCAGGTCCCCCTGTAGGGCCACCCTCCCCATCCACCGCCGCCCCCAATTTTGAGTCATCTGCAAAGAGACTCATCTCACTCCTGATACCTGTCCTTATGTCAGAGACGTAGGCGTTGAAAAGGAGGGGCCCAAGAACTGATCCCTGTGGGACCCCATTAATGACCCTCTTTGGGGATGAGACTATCCCGCCAACTACGACCCTCTGGGTCCGGTCCTGGAGCCAACTGCCTATCCATCTGATCATCTGGTTCCCCACCCCCATTTCTCCCAGCTTATCCAACAGGCCCATATGAGGAACAGAGTCAAATGCATTGCTGAAGTCTAGAAAGAGGACTGGTCTACCAAGGTCCAAGGCAGTCGTCACCCAGTCATAGAACTCCACAAGGTTTGTCTGACACGATTTCCCCGAGACGAATCCATGCTGTCTATCGTCCAGGCACCCTGACTTTTCCAGGTCCCCCCCAGCCTCTCTTTGACAATGCCCTCCATCACCTTGCCCACCACCGATGTCAGGCTGACAGGCCTATAGTTCTCTGCCACCTCCCTTGATCCCTCCCTTGTGGGTAGGCACTATATGCGCCACCTTCCAGTCCTGGGGCACCCACCCTGTCCTCAGAAAGATGGTGAAAAGCTCCGCCAGGGGTTTCGCCAGGACATCCACAAGTTCCTTCAGCACTCTGGGATGTAATTTATCCGGCCCCGGTGCTTTCTCCGTCTTAAGGGACCTGAGGGCTTCCCTCACTCTCTCTGCTGTGATTTCCACTTCCAGTACCTCTACTCCCTGCTTAGCCCTCCCCCCTCCTGCCAGTGATGCCTCCCCCTCTCCCCAAACCCGCTGATTGGTAAGGGTCCCCCCCTCTTCAGTATCTCTGTCTCCTCCCATGTATGATGCAGCACCCCCATTTTCCTTGGTGAAAACTGAGGTGAAGTACTCATTTAGTACCTCAGCCTGCTCCCCCGGGTCTTGTGCCCATCTCTCCCCTGATTTAATCCTGCTAATCTGCCCCTTCACCCTTCGTTTTTCCCCAATGTATCTAAAGACAACAGGAAAATCCATGGCTTTAGTCTGGGTATCCTGAGACAGGCTAGTACATCTGAGCCAAGCCATCCTACGAAGGGCCACAGATGTAGTCATGACTCTAGATGAAACATCATTGGAGTCCACTGCAGCATGGAATTGCACTTTGGATGCCTCAATACCATCAGCAGCCACCTGCTCCAGCTCCTTGGCAAGCTGGCCAGGGACCTGTTTAGCCAATGCCATGACAGTGTCCCATCTAGATTTCTGATATCTAGCTGTATAGACCATATAATTGGCCTGCCTGAGTCCCAAGGATGCTGCCATGTACTGTTTCTTTGCCATGGCATCAATCCTCCTGGAGTCCTTATCTGGGGGTGTGTGAAGCCAAGGGTATATTAGCCTTATCACAGGCTGCGGCCTGCACTACCCCAACATGGCTGTATTGCTGGGTAAGGAACTCTGTATCTGAGCCTGACAAAGTATACCTCCTGTCCATTCTTTTATCCACAGGAGGTACAGAATTAGGAGTCTTTACAATCTTAAATGTCTGTTTCCCAAAAGACTTGTGTAAGGGAATAGACAGCCTCCTGGACTCTAGGATATCCATCATTTCCACATAGTCAGGCTCCTCCTGGTCATCCACAGCTTCTTCCATAGGAAGCTGAAGGGTTTCGGCCACTTTCTTGTAAAACAAGAAATGGGAAGGGGGCTCAGAAAGCCTAGGAGGAGACACTCCTGAAGGTCTGTCTGGGGAGATGTCCGGGTCAATGGGCACATCCAGACTTTCAAAACCACATTCACTTTCCTCATACTCCTCTTCCTCCTCCTCCGGTTCATAATATTCTTCCCGTGGAACCAGCCGAACCGAGCGCCTTCCTGATGGTGCCGGTTCGGTCGGAACCGGGGAAAGCGACTGCACAATTTTTATCGCTTTGGCCATTTCATCAGTGGTTGGAGAAGAGACTTTTGGATCCACACCAGCTGATTTTTCTCTTCTTGTTCTCTTAGCCGGAACCGACTCCTCGAATCGGTTCTCCTTTCTGCCGAGCGTTTCGACCTGGTCAGAAGGCACTCCTTCTGATTCGGTTTTGAACCGAACCGGCTGGCCATCCGGTCAGCGGATTTTTGGCCTCCCTTTCCTGAGCCTACCAACTCTCTTTTCTAGGGTAGCTGCAGGAAATTTTTTTACAAATCTGGCAGTCTGAATCAAGGTGGTCAAACCCCAGACAATAAACACAGGTGGTGTGGGGGTCAGCCTTAGCAAAGACTTCCCCACACACACTACAGTGTTGAAACCCAGTGGGCCCGGTTTTTCTTTTGGGTTTTTCAGACATGGTGCCAGTCCTAACAAAACTTACCCTTTTAATGGCAATCTGCCAGGCAAGACACTCTTGTAGGTTCCTGACCGTGTTACGGGTCGTGGAAAAAAACGTAGAAAACTTGTTTTTTTAAGAACCGGTAACCACACTCTAAAAGCAGACATAAAGATTTTTAAACAACTTGATCGGTTCAACCGAACCGATGAAACGTTTACAAGTTCCACACAGAATAGAAAACAATATAAACCTATCTAGTACTCACGAATACCACAGACAGAGACTGAATCGACAGGTTGCGGTTTAAATTCGGTCGAAAACCGAGAAAAGCGGTACTTTAACCAACAAATTGAACCGAGCAAAGGAGAAATCTCCGGAGCGACTGTTCAGTGAGGCGGAGTAAAGAATCTGACGGTTTGAGTTCAAACAGCAACAGACAGAGTCTCAACCGAGCTCGAGCTCAGCGTTCCATGCCTGGCATGGAAAGTTAACTCTTTCATCTCCGGGGCAGTTTGAAGGTTGGGACTCACTGCTATTGTCAGAATACAGCAAGACTTCACGTTGTTTGAAAGGCTGCTTCTTTTGTCCTGTCCTATAGCGTACGTCGCGCAGTGATCGTCCGCTCTCCTGCAGTCCTGTTATTATGTCCTTCGCGTAGCCACCAAAGAGGACGGAACCCCTAAAGGGGGCAACCAGGAGGGATAACTGGACGTCCTGTGCCAGACCTGCGATCCTGAGCCACGCCAGGCGCAGATCCCAGTAGCGGCAGCCCTAGCCACCGAATCTACTGAGTCGTACGTGGTTCTAAGAGCATGACGACAGGAAGACTCGTTCATAAGACTTTGTCCAGTAACTTGTTTCTGAGAGCTTCGTCCAGTATATCTTGAAGATCCCTCTCTTGCTCTGAGAGGGAGGCCTTCTGGAAGGCAACCATATGGGACACATAATTAAGCGACCAGATGGACCGGGAAGTGAAGAATATATCTTCTTGCCGAATTGGTCCAGCTGCCTTGATTCCTTATCGGGAGGGGAGGAACTCAAGTGCTTGGGTTGGGCCAACCGGTCATGTGCAGCCATGATGACCATGCAGTCAGCTTTAGGATGTGAAGTTAAGTGTGGAATCCCTTCCGGGGGAAGTACGTGCGATCGACTTTCCCGGATACAGCCAGTATGGAGGAGGGCTGTTGCCAGATGGTTGTGACCAGATCCTCATGAGGGCCCATCCAGGGGGGGATGGCTAGAGGGTCTGTAGTAGCCAGATTCAGATGCTCGGCCAGCCTCTTGCGCTGGGGACCTATTTCTTTAGAAGGCTAGCCTCCTGCTGCCTGGATAGTTCTCAGAAGATTACCGAAGGAAGGGTCCTCAGTCGATGATCTGGGAGACTCCTTATGTGGGACTTCGACTAGAGATCGAGGATCCGAATAGTCTGAGTCGATGTCCAAGTCCGAAGGTTCAGAGCCACTGGGGATGGACGGGTCTACCCCGGTGGAACCCACCAGCAGGGAACCCAAAGCCCGGCCCAAAGGAACCGGTGGTGGAAGTGCTCTAGGTAGAAGGATGTCGCCACTGGATTGTGTCTCAGTTCAGAAATGAGCTGGGTCCTGGCATCCTGCCACCATGCCGGGATCGAATCTCGATCGATCAGCGGTGGAGGAGTCTGGTAGCCTGGATACCTTGGGTAATGTGGTTGTTGCCATAAAGGATATTGATAGCCTGGCAACCTCAGAGGATAGCCAAAAGGAGAATACCCTGGGTATCCTGGCGTTGGTGGCACAGGGCCTGGCATCAGATAATGAGGAGCCGACAGAGGCCCACCCGACGACGGAATAGGGTCTGACCCCAGGAAACCACCTGCAGGTTCAGCCGGGGGAGGTGCCGAAGGGCCACTGGGTAGCGTGGGATCAGGAAAGGCCCCTGAGGAAGGGGCTCCATGTTAAACAAAGCCAGGGCTTGCGGACTCCTGACCGTGGGCTGCAAAGACTGGGCAAAGGGGGTAACTCGGGCAAAGACCCCAACGAAAGGTCCGGTAGCGATCCTGAAGGCAGAGACAAGACAGGATCGGGTGGCAAATCCCTGAAGTGGAGTACCTGAAGGGATGAAGCGTATCCTACCAGCACGCTCATGCCGACGTCAGGGTCCTCACAGGAGCCCGACAGGTGAGGCAGGGAGTCCGGGTGAACGACAGAGGATCCATCGCCCGATTTATCGGATGTGACCGGGCTGGCAGTAACCGAGCGGCCGCCACTAGACTTAGTGGTTGTGGTCGCGAGCCCGGAGACAGGGTGGAGGAGAGGAAACAGAAACCTCGATAGATGGGACCCCTGGCTGCCCGCTCACCTCGGCAGGAGGGGGAGAAGGTGCCCGGCCCACAGAAGCGGACGGGGTACCCGAAAGAGAAGTACTCACTGTTTTTGAGTTGGAAGGCCTTCCACGTAGTGACAGACTCCTCTCCCAGTGCTTCTCCTCATCTTTCCTCTTCTTCTTTCTGGGGGCCAGCGAAGACGACCTTTCCTTAAGCTCCTGGAGCTCTTTTTCCATCGATGCCAGCTGTTGGGTAAGAAGGTGGCCCTCAAGGGTCCGCTTGCGTTTGGTCCGTGTGGCCTGGTTAAAGGCCTGACAGATGGCACACTTGTCTGAGTTGTGCTTGGGGCCTAGACACAGAAGGCAGCGGGAATGGTCGTCCCCATGCGGGATTTGGGCGCAGTACTTAGAGCACTTCTTTTTTAGGGCGAGTTGACATACACTTGGTTGAAGAAAACAGTATTGGTAACGTTTTCTTTTAACAGAAAACTTCGAATAAAACATGGGTGTTTGATCGCTGTTTGAACACGAGAGCCGAACGCACTGAGGTGACGGCGGAAAAGACCTGGCACGTGGGCGCGGGATCGCCCCCTTTTATAGTCGGACTGACGTTGCGTCACCTGACGTCAGGGCGGTCCCCGCTGATGATTGCTAGCTACTGTTTGCCATTGGAACCTGACGCCAGGGGAGCACTCCTATATGTGAAGACCTACTGCAGGAACTAGGGTTACAACCTGTCCCTATTTTCGCAGGACAGTCCTGATTTGGGCAGCTGTGTCCTGCAAAAAAAACATGAAAAATACTACACGTTCTGACATTATAGCAGGAAAAAATATTTTCTGATTTTCCTCTAAATGCTGCAAAACAACATGATACCTTAACTAAAATACCTTAAAATGGCATGAAACACTAAAAACAGCTAAAAAACAAAAACACTTAGTCTTAATTTTGATTATTTAGACAATACAAGTCTGTTGCATTGTCGAGAGTACATATTGTCCTGCGAAAAATCATGTTTCAGTAAGAAATGTCCCACCTTGGGCTTTTTAAAAGGTGGTAACCCTAGCAGGAACCCTCCCGAAGTAGAATCTACTGGTTCCTTCGAATGTGTGGCAGTACGTGGGAGTCCGGGTGCAGGCTGCAGGATTTTCCTGATCTACGGCCCCCTCCCCAGGGTGGTGAGAGATTTCCTGCAGGAGTTAGCCGACTTCGTCATTGGCGAAACATTGGAGACCCCCAGATTTTTAGTACTGGGGGACTTCAATGTATGGGCCGACGATGAATCCTCTAGGCTAGGTTTTAACCTCCTCCAGACAATGTCATCTCTGTGCCTGTCACAAGAGGTTTCCTCCGTGACCCATCAGGGCGGCCACATGCTGGATCTGGTGTTTTCACTGGGGCTTGAGATTAACATCCTCAAGACTGACTGGGTCAGTTGGTCCTATCATCGCAAGGTGGAATTCTCGTTCGCCCTCCCCGACAGCCTTCCCCTTGCAGAGATGGTCAGCTACCGCCCTTTGAGGGGACTGACCCTGAAGGGATTCTTGGAAGTGGCTGATCTATCTAATGTGGGTATTGCATGTGTGAGGGGACCGAGTGGGGCAGTTGCCGCCTATAACAAGGCGATGTCCGCTGCACTCGATACCTTCGCACTGGTCCATGTATAACCCAAATCCTCTCACTTGAGATCTCCATGGTTTGACAGGGAGCTCAGGGTGATGAAGACTGCAGATCAGAAGTTAGAGTGCTACTGGCAGAAGACTGGCTGGAAGAGGACAAACTGGCCCTGCATGCCCACTATAGTGAGTACCAGGGAGCAGTCAACTGTAAGAAGGCAGAGTGCCTGTCCAGGGAGATGGCTGCTGGGAAGAATCGATCAACCGTGCTCTTTCAGACTGGAGAGACCATTACACTCAGTCTGTCTACAGCCAGAGAAAGCCTTTTCCAACACCCTATGTGAGGTGTTTGCTCAGTTCTTCTCTGACAGGGTGTCTACCATCTGGTAAGGAATTCCGCCAGTGAGCCAGAATACAGCCGACACTGGGGTGAGTTCAAACCAGTGGCGGTGGCTGTGGTCACTGAGGTTGCATCCAATCCGAAGCACACATATTATGAACTGGACCCGGTGCCGACACGTTTCTTGATGGGATGTGTTTACTCCATTGGCCCAGTGTTCACCTTGATTGTTCGGTGCTCTTTACTGGAGGAGGTTTTCTCAGATTCCTTGAAAGAGGCACTGGTGAGACCCCTTCTGAAGAAACCAACCTTGGATCCTGATGTCAAGGCGAATTACTGACCTATCTCCAACCTTCCTTTTCTAGGAAAAGTTGTTGAGAAGATTGTGGCGCAACAGCTTGAGGAACACTTTGTGCCCACTGATCTGTAAGAGCCCCTCCAGTCTGGGTTTCATGTAAGGCATAGCACGGAAACTGCGTTAGTTCGGCGCACAATGATCTCCTCAGAGCTAGGGATCAAGGAGAGGGGTCAATTTTCATTCTTCTCGATCTCTCCTCAGCATCTGACATGGTGTACCATTGTGTCTTACTCTATCACCTGAGAGAGTATTGTGGACTTACCGGCACAGGCATCTGCTGGTTTGAATACTACCTCACAAAGAGGAGTCAACGGGTGGTGGTGGGGTACTTCTCCTCCCTGAGCCTCCTGTCTTGTGGGGTACCTCAGGGTTCGGTCCTATCACCAATGTTGTTCACCATGCACATGCTGCCCCTGGGTGAACTCATTAGGAAGTACAACTTGGGTTTTCATTGCTATGCAGATGATATCCGGTTGTATCTTTCCTTTGCCCCGGGACATCCAACGCAGTGGAAGTGCTAAATAAATGCCTCACCAAGATCAATGACTGGATGGCCTCCAGCTGGTTGCGACTGATCCCTGATGAGATGGATGTACTGGTGGTGGAGTCTAACAGAAGGCACGATAGGCTGGCCTCTGGTGCGGCAACAGGGTGATTCCTGGGCCCTACACCACTGAAGGCCTCCTTTAGGGTGCGTGATCTGGGCGTTCTTCATGACGACGGGCTGACACTTGAATTTGAGATGTCATCCACTGTCTGAACCAGCTTTTACCATCTGAGGAATATCGCTAGGACAAACCCCTAGTTCCGCCTGAGGACCTCCCCACCTTAGTACACGCCTTTGTGATGCCCAGGTTGGATTACTGTAATACGCTCTACTTCGGGGTCTCTGGAGGTGCCCTGCACTGGCTGCAGCTGGTGCAGAATGTTGCTACTGGACTGCTGACTGGACAGTCTATATACAGCCATATCACCCCGGTTTTGCGTGAATTGCCCTGGCTGCCAGTCAGGTAGAGGGTTCTCTTCAAGGTGGGCTTGCTCACCTTTAAAGCCTTACAAGGACTTGGCCTTAGCTACTTGACTGACCTTCTAACACCTGCCGTGCCTGTCCGTTTCCTTCGCTCTTCCCCTAGGGGCTTCCTCACGATTCCCAGGACGAGGTTAAAAACAGCTGGTGACAGAGCTTTTAGTGTCGCCGGCCCTCTCCTGTGGAATTCGCTTTCTCCAGCTGTTAGGGAGGCCCCTTCAGTTGTGGCATTCAAAGCCCACCTTAAGACCCACTCATTTAATCAAGCATTCCCTGACCTAGCCATTTAATAACAGACTTAAATTTTGGCTATCAGTTTTGCTGGCATTTGCCTTCTCCTGTTTTAAGCCTATTTTTATTCATTTCTTAGCTATTTTTATCTATTATGTTTTCATACATGTTTTTATTGCCTTTTGAATTTGTACGGTACCCAGAGTCTCTGGAATTGGGCACCTAAAAAATTAAATTTGCCTTTGCCTTTTATTTTTAATACCCCCCACCCAACCCTCTCTCTTAGCAACCACCACCCCCACCAGCAGAAAAATAAGAGTGACACTAGGGGTGCCCAATCACTGAGTGACACAATCAGGAGTCCTCGTTCTTTTTTTTTTCTTGAACCTGGGGAAAAAAAAAAAAGTCCATCGATGTCTTTTGCCTGTTAACATTCCCCCATCCCCCCAAGCCCTTACTTATCTATCGGAGTTCCAACACTGAAATCCCTCTGGGCCGCAAGCACGTCTTCACTATTCAAAGCCAGACCACGGACTGAAGACACAGGTATTCTGTTCAATGTATTTCAATGGGGATTTAAACTTAGTGGCACAAGTTGTGTATTTTTGGCCCAAATGTTCAACATGCCTTTTAGGGGGACCCTACCTCATTAACAAATGAACAGTCATTAAGCAGATCTGTCCCGAAAAGTGATTTTGCAGTCCATGCACTAAATCACCTTTCAGGCAGGAGCTGTACATTTTCGCTGCCCTTGTTCAAGAGGAGGGATCACAAGAAGGCCATGTTGAAAATTTGGTGTAAAAATATTAAAAATCAACAAAGTTATGAGCCTACGTTGAATTCTGTGAACGCAGACTCGTAACGGTAATTTTCAATATTTTTCTCCCAAAATTGCAGCATAGCCATATCTTTACAGCACCTCATGAGTGTGACAGCTGTCGTTTTTCAAATCCTGGCCAAAATTTTTTTTTACATCTTGACAGGTGATTTCGTGGTCCCCGCGAAATGACGCTTCGGCAAGAGTTGAACATTTTCTCTGCCCTTCTTCATGGGGGGAGGGGGGGTAATAAGAAGGCTATGTTGAAAATTTGGTGTAAAAATATTCAAAACAAAGTTATGAGCCTACATTGTATTTTGCGAACACAGGCTCGTAATTTTTAATATTTTTACCCCAGATTTATAACATAGCCACATCTTTACAGCACCTCATGAATGTGACAGCTGTCATTTTTCAAATCTTGGCTAAAATGTTTTTTTACATCCTGAAGGTTGATTTTGCGGCTCGAGAAATTCCACACTTCACATTTGATCCAGTGCTCCGCAATCAGTGGACTGGATTGAGTTTCACGTAATAAGTGCAATCTGTGAAGTTTTTCACTGAGCGAATTTTCTTGACCTCACACATCTCTATTCTCGTGTTTTTTTAGGTGCCTATTGGACTAGTTCCTCAGACCCTGGGATGCACCTGTTATGTGTTATGGAATGGCAAAAAAATGCATTCATTATTAGAACGTAAACCAAGAGAAATGTCCAAGTGCATACTCACACAAACTCAAGTCACTCACTAATAAAGATGTGTGTGACAGTGAGTACTTACTTGTGCATCCAAACCCATAATGGTAATCATGTGCAGCAGCATACCTCTCAACTCTTCTTCACT
The DNA here is from genome assembly GCA_016271365.2 of Neoceratodus forsteri. Lineage (NCBI taxonomy): Eukaryota > Metazoa > Chordata > Ceratodontiformes > Ceratodontidae > Neoceratodus > Neoceratodus forsteri. Next base: position 719,489,513 of record CM057450.1, read on the forward strand.
AAAATGTGTGACGAGATGTGTGACAAAAGACCAAAATGTGTGACATATCATCAAACATGGCACTGCAAGCTCAGAACACTATTCCTATCAGTGCACTAATATTCTTAATGTATGCTGATAACTGAACACAATAGAGTATTATGAATTTCTGCTTTAAAGTCTCAGAGGGAAGTGTACAATATCACCTTCCCCATGTGGGACAAATAATTTCTGAGGGGAAAATGAGTGACGTACCTCGTAATGTGTGACAGTTGAGAGGTATGTGCAGCAGCACAAACAGCTAGCCATGACAGGATATGCTACACTTGGTCTTCTGCAAAGTTCTCCTTTTTACGGCTGCACAGTGTTACAGCTATGCTGAAGTAGTGCTTAAAAGGGGCTCTGGGGGCGTGGCTTTCTCTACCCACCCCATGCATCTCTCAGAATGGCTGCACTGGATTGCGAAATACAACAATGTAAAAGAAATATCCAACATAAAGTGATCTTATAGTAATGCGAGCAAATGCGTTTTTCATTGTATAACAGATATGCTGAACACCATTATGAGTTGTCACTTATAGTGACTAATGTGTACCTCAATAGCAAGCAGTAAGGCTTGATCAACTTTCTTATGTGGGGGTGTGCCTCTCATGTGGGGAAGTGGTTGTGGTCAGATACCGAACACATAGCATTTTGTTTGCTCCGCACTTCTGCCCAGTGGCGCTGAAAAAAAAATTACTCACCTTAGTAATTGTTTCTTCTACTGGAGTCTTGCTGTAATCTGACAAGTGCAGTTAGCCCCAGCCTTTAAACAGCCCCGGAGAACAAAGGCTTAATCTTTCTATGCAGAGCATAGAATGTTGAGCTTGAGCTCGGTTGATGTCTCTGTCAGTTTCCCTTTGAAAGCTAACCATCAGATTCTTACGAGCAACACTCTAATAGCTATTCTATGTGGAAATTGTAAAAAATGTTAATAGCCAACTGGCAACAAAAAGATTTGGATTACCAAAAGAAGACTCAAGTCAGGAAACCCAAAACTCAAAACCCAAACCAAACAGGAATATAATAAAATAAACACCCAAACAAAAGAGGGTGTAAAAGGGGCACCCCTGAGGTGCAACACTGCACCTGCCCAGCCACTTCCCAAAACCAGGTTCTGAGACGGGAGGCAGGGAGGGAGATCAGAATACAGCAAGACTCCAACAGAAGAAAAATAATTACTAAGGTGAGTAATTTTTTCTTCAAACAACTTGAAGTCTTGCTGTATTCTGACAAGTGCAGACTACCAAGCAGTACCTCCATGGAGGAGGGACAGAACCTACTTTAGGAATAGGCTCTGAAGTACTGCTGTGCCAAACCGAGCATCACTCCTAGCCTGTATATCCAGAGAGTAATGCTTGGTAAAGGTATGGACTGTTTTCCAGGTGGCTGCTTGACAAATTTCTAAGAGAGGGATATCCCTGGCAGCAGCCAGGGAAGCAGCTGTACCTCTTGTAGAGTGAGCCCTCAGGCCTGAGGGTGGAATCTTTCCCAGTTTTTCATAGCAGAATTGTATACAAGACACAAGCCACCTGGCAATAGTTCTCTTGGTGGCAGGTTTGCCCTTTCCCACTTCTCCATAAGTGAGGAACAACTGGAGGAAGTCAAACCTGTGACCCTTGGTACGCTCTATGTAGTAACTAAGGGCTCTTTTAACATCTAAACTGTGTAGCCTCCTCTCTCCTGAGGAAGAATGATCAGTGAAGAAAACAGGAAGAGACAGACTGGTTTAAATGGAAGTCTGAAACCACTTTGGGAAAGAACTTTCTGTTGGTTCTAAGGACCACTTTATCCCTGTGAAAGGAGATAAAATTAGGTTCCACTGACAGGGCTTACAATTCACTGATACACCTGGCAGAGGTAATGGCTACCAAGAACACAGTTTTCCAAGTCAAGTACTTAAGCTCTGCTGAGGGGCTCAAAAGGAGGTTGCATAAATGCAAACATTCAAATCCCAGGCAGGGGCAGGGTCCCTAAAAGGAGGATTGGTGTGAAGCAATCCTTTAAAAAATTTACAGAACACAGGATAAGATAGTGAGGAAGACTTCCCCACAGACAGAAACGCAGAAACAGCTGACGAGTGTACCTTGAGAGTAGCTGGTCTGAGGCCTAGGCCATTAAGATGGACCATATAATCCAGAACCGTATGCAATTCAGCAGTATCTGGGGAAATATGCTTTTTAGAACACCAAATGCTGAATCTCTTCCATTGGGAGTTATAAGTCTTTCTGGTGGAGGGATTTCGAGAAGCTCTGAGAATACCCAGAACCCACTGAGAAAGATGCAGATCTGCAAACGCTAACTCTTCAAGAGCCATGCCTTGAGATTGAGAGACTGAAGACTGGGCTACCAAATCCTCCCCTGAGAGGATGTTAACAGGTTGTAATTCCTGGGAAGAGACGGGGAAGATGGACTGCTAGGGACAACAACAGGGGGTACCAAGGCTGTCTGGCCCAATCTGGAGCAAACAGAATCACTTTGCAAGACTGAGACCTTATTTTGACTAAAACTTTGAACAGGAGTGGGAAGGAAGGGAAGGCATACAGAAATTTCCCTTCCCAATTCAGAATCAAGAGAATCCAGGGAGACTAAGCCCAAGACTGGGAGTCTGCAGCAAAAAAGAGGAAGTTGGTGATTGTCTGGGGCTGCAAAGAGATCTATCTCTGGAGTGCCCCACCTTGAAAAAATCACTTTCAACACCTGAGGGTCCAGGGACCATTCGTGATGGCCCAGAGAGATCCTGCACAGTGCATCTGCTAGCACATTGTCCATCCCTGAAAGGTGCACTGCTACAAGAGAGGTTTGCAGGGAATAAGCCAAGGACCACAATTTCATGGCTTCCGTGCACAAGGCCGTGGACTGAGTGCCTCCCTGCTTGTTCATGTGCCACATGGTGGTGGTGGTGTCCGTTCTGACCTGAACCACCTTGTTCTGCACTGACTGAGAGAAAGCTTCCAGGGACAAAAAAACTGCCCTGAGTTCTAGGAGACTGATATGGAGAAGGGTTTCCTGGGGGGACCACAGTCCCTGGGCAGTGAGGGTCCCCAGATGGGCTCCCCAGTCCAGAGGAGAAGCGCCCGTGGTAAGGACCACTGAATAAGGCTGAGTGGCAAAAGGGACCCCTTGGCTTAAATTGTCCTGATCCTGCCACCATTGAAGGGCTTGGATCAAGGTCAGAGTCACTGGGATCAGTTTGGTAAGGGAATCCTTCCTCTGAGACCAAAAAGCTCTCAGATGGAACTGAATATCCCTCAACTGGAATCTTGCCCCTTGGACCACTGCTGTTGAAGCTGCCATGTGGCCCAAGTGCTGGAGGAAATGCCTTGCTGGTCGAGATACCCGAAGGCTGAAGGAAGAGGCTAGTTCTATAAGAGCCCTTGCCCTTTCCAGGGGAAGAAAGGCCCTTGCTCTGACTGTGTCCAGTTCTGCCCCTATAAAGGTAAGAAGCTGGACTGGTTTGAGAACTGACTTGGGAAGGTTGAGAAGAAACCCCAGAGAAGTGAGCACTTGCTGGGTCACTTGCAGGTGAGACTTGACTTGGTCTGAAGACTGGCCCACTATTAGCCAATCGTCCAGATATGGAAAATGGAGATCTTCTGCCTCTCAGAAAGGCAACTACTACTGCCAGGCACTTTGTGAAAACCCTTGGGGCTGAGGTTAGGCCAAAGGGCATTGCTCTGAACTGATAGCGGCCTGAGGGCAACTCGAACCTGAGGTACTTTCTGTGGGAGCACCTGATGGGAATGTGAAAGTAGGCATCTTTGAGGTCCAGGGAGGCTAGCCAGTCCCCTGGCCTTAGAGAGGGAAGGATTATTCCCAGAGTTACCATCTTGAACTTTGGTTTTAAAAGATGTTTGTTTAGATATCTTAGGTCAAGGATGGGTCGCCACTCCCCTGTCTTTTTTGGGGTCAGGAAGTATCTGGAGTACAGCCCTCTGCCCCAGTGTAGGGCAGGTACTCTCTCTCTATGGCTCTTAAGGCCAGAAGAGATGAAACCTCTGCCTAAAGGGCAAGGGTTTCTGAGAGATTTGCAGGTGGAAAAGACCTGGCTCTCATCTTTGGAAATTTTCTGAAGCTGAGAACCAGTCCCTGGCTTACTACTTCCAGGACCCGCTTGTCTAATGTAATAGACATCCAGTCCTGGACAAAGTAAGCCAGCCTGCCCCCTACTGGAATAGGAAAGTCGACCCGGGCAGATCCATCAGGGTGTCTGCTTGGCAGGGACCTTGGGCTGAGGAGTGGATGCAGCCCTGCTCATCCCCCTTCTGCCTCTCCCTCTGAAGAACCCCCTCTGTGAAAAGGGAGAATAGGCCTGTGCTTGGTAAAAAGACCTATGAAAAGGCCTGCCCCTGCCCCTAGACAGCTGCCTTTGAGGAGTTGCCTGCCTCTCTTTGGCCTGAGCACTCCTGTAAGTGGTCCTGTACTCATCCATTTTCTTCATGTAATTCTCTGTCTGCTCCCCAAACAGAGAATTACCCACTACAGGAAAATCCATGGCCTTAGCCTGGGTATCCTGCGAGAGGCTAGTACATCTGAGCCAAGCCATTCTCCGAAGAGCCACACGTATAGCCATGACTCTTGATGACACATCATTGGAGTCCACAGCAGCATGAAACTGAACTTTTGATGCCTTGATCCCATCTGCAGCCACCTCCTCCAGCTCCTTGACTAGCTGGGGGGAGGCCTGTTTAGCCAGTGCCAGTAAAGTGTCCCACCTGGACTTCTGGTACCTGGCTGTATAGGCCATATAATTCGCCTGCCTGAGTCCCAAGGAAGATGCCATGTACTGTTTTTTTTTTCCCATGACATCAATCTTCCTGGAGTCTTTATCTGGGGGTGTGAAGCCAAGGGAATGTTTGCCTTATCACAGGCAGCAGCCTGCACAACCACAACATGGCTGCATTGCTGATATAAAAACTCCGTATCTGAGCTTGAACGTGTATACCTCTTGTCCATTCTTCTATCAACAGGAGGTATACAATTGGGAGACTTCAGGATTTTTTGTGTCTGCTTCCCAAAAGATTTGTGAAGGGGAATAGACAGCCTCCTGGACTCTAGGATGTCCATCATTTCCACAAAATCAGGCTCCTCTTGATCCTCCATTGCCTCCTCCATAGGAAGCTGGAGGGTCTCAGCCACCTTTCTGTAGAACATAAAGTGGGAAGGGGACTCAAAATGCCTAGGAGGGGAAACACCTGAAGGTATGTCTGGCGAGATGTCCAGTTCAACAGGCACATCCAGACTTTCACCATCACCATCTTCAAACTCCCCCTCCCTCTCCTCCTCAAATTCCAGTTCATAAAATTCTTCAGGGGTATAATCGTGCATCGGGGGAACCGACTGAACCGAGCCCTTGCCAAAAGGTGCCGGACTGGTCGGAACTGGGCGAAGTGATTCCACAATCCGAATCGCTCTGGCTATTTCCTCGGCGGTCGGAAGATGGGCTTCTGGATCCGAACCGGACGATTTCTCTTTGCATTTTCTTTTTGTCGGAACCGAACACTCGGGATCGGCTCTCCTTTTGTGCAAAGAGATATCGCCCTGGTCAGAGGGCACTCCTTCTGGTTCGTTTGGAACCGAACTGGGCTGGCCATCCGGGTCAGCGGACTTCTCTGCCTCCTTTTCCCTCAGTCTACCTAATCTCTTTTCAAGAGTAGACTTGGGAAAGTTGTTACAAATTGGCAGTCTGAATCAAGGTGTTCAAACCCCAGACAATAAGCACAGGTGGTGTGGGGATCGGCCTTAGCAAAGACCTCCCCACACTCACTGCAGTGTTGAAACCCAGTGGGCCCGTTTTTTTTCTTGGGTTTCTCAGACATGGCCAAGCTAACCAACTTACCCTTTTTTTTGGCAACTGCGAGGCAAGACTCCCTTATCGGTTCCTAACCGTGTCACGGGTCTTGGAAAAAAACATACCAAACATTTTTTTAGAACTGATAAGGACCGATAATCACACACTAAAGTAAGATACAAGAATCAACAACCGACTGATTCAGCCGAACCGATCCACACTTTTACAAGTTCCACACAGAAAAATGGTACAAAACCTATCTAGTACTCATGGTACCACAGACAGAGACTGAACCGACTATGCGGAAATAAATTTTGGTTAAAAACAGACAGTAAACAGACACTTCAATCGACTTTCGAACCGAGCTGCAGGAGAAATCTCCGGAGCAACTGTTCAGTGAGGCGGAGTAAAGAATCTGACGGTTAGATTTCAAAGGGAAACAGATACACCAACCGAGCTCGAGCTCAGCATTCTATGCTCTGCATAGAAAGTTTAACCATTTGTTCTCCGGGGCAGTTTAAAGGCTGGGGCTAAATGCATTAGTCAGAATACGGCAAGACTTCATGTTGTTTGAATACAGCAGCATCTGGGGCAACAGGCTGAATTGCTGCACGAGCCAATGATGCACTCGATCATTTACATATGTTCCAATTTCTCCAGGGCAGTTCACCACAGCAAAACTGAGGGATTCCTGGGGTCTGAATTTGAGATTTCCTCGTTGGAAATATTTTGAAAAAAAAACTATGTGACATGATGTCCAGCATTACATGACAAAGAGCCACAAAATTAAACTGACATACAGACAGCAACAGTCCTTTTGCTTTATCACTATCAGGTGAATTGAAGTCCTATGTTCATATATCTTAATAATTTAACAGTCCTGCAAACAACAGCCACTTTACCATAAATGGACAGCCACTGAACTCTATGGGACAACATTTCCGAACGGGTCCTTCCAGCTGTTTCTCTCATTCATGCAATTTGTTGCTTTCAACAGTGGGGATACTGAAGAAAATTAAAACAAACCTCAAGTCTCATTCATAATTTTTCACTCATTCCACTGACTGAGCTGCATCACTGGCACACAAGCCCAACCGATGAACTGTGCAGTGTCGATGCCAATTAATTTATGATTATTCCCAGTTCTTCATTTTGGTACTACACCTTGATGACAACCAGTGATAACTGATGTTCCATCAGTACAGACAGCAGCAACTTTATTACCTGTAAAAGTGTCCTACAAATGGTGTCAGCCTTTCCATCAACAACTTCTACACTGCAATAAAAGCGAGTATATGGGGTATTGTTGTCCAAGTATCATATGTAAATAGTCTCTTGCTATTGCCAATGTCTGTGGATTCATCCAGTATCATGCTTACCACTGGGCTATTCTTCACAGCAACGTCCTGCTTCCCAACCATGGTCTACGTAATGGCCTCATGCATCCAGACAGTCCAGACACATTCATGTGGGTGTTGTAAGCCCCATCTGCTCTGAAGTCTTTAATGAACTGACACTCAAATTCCTTGAGGAAACTGAACATATTTAATAAACACTGTGTTAGCCAATTCATTTTCAGCAACAAAATATGCGGTTTTCAAAAGCCCTTTAAGCTGCTCATCACTTTTGTGAAGTAGCCTTATCTATTGCCTTTGCCATTCCCTGATGGTTTGATTCAGTGTCCAATTTTAGGGCTGCAGTGGGCAGAGCCCTGCAGCCTCGTTACCAAAAAAGGAATCCGCATTCCTTCCGACCGAACAACCTGCTGGAGTTGCATCAGACGCCTCCGTGTCCGAGGAGGACTCCATTCGCGCTACACTTTTTTTTTTTTTTTTTTTTAAATCGGTGGCGTCCTGATCGTGCCACTGGGAGATTGGGCACTCCTCCAGTGTCACTCTTATGGTTTTTTTGGGGGGAGGGGTTGTGGGTACTGAGAGGGATGGCCAGGTGGGGGATATCTCTAATTTTAAAGAAAAAACAAATGGCTGTCATGGCACACTCCACCATGCCCAAGATGGCTGCCGCACTGTACTGGGCATGTGCTAGCAGTTGCGCATGCACAATAGAGTGCAGTGGCTATCTTGGACATGGCAGACTGTGCATGTTCTGCCGTGTCCACTGTTTGTTTTTTCTTTAAAATTAGAGATATCCCCGGACCCTACTTCTCAGCACCCCCCCCCCCCAAGAAACATAACAGTGACACTGGGGGTGCCCAATCTGAGTGTCGCGATCAGCAAGCTGCCGTGATTTTTTTTATCTTTCCCTACCCAACCCTCCATCTCAGTGCACCCCCTCCTCAGAACCATAAGAGTGACACTGGGGTGCCCAATCCCCCACTGTTGCAATCTGGAATCCTCATTTTTATTTAATTCATATTCCCCCACCCAACACTCCCTCTCAGTGCCCACCACTCACCCCAGAAACATAAGAGTGACACTGGGGTGCCCAATCCCCACTGCTGCGATCTGGAATCCTCATTTTTATTTAATTCATATTCCCCACCCAACCCTCCCTCTCAGTGCCCACCACTCCACCCCCAGAAACATAAGAGTGACACTGGGGATGCCCAATCCCCCAGTATCGCCATCCAGAATCCTTTTTTTTTTTAATTCACATTCTGCCACCCATCCTTCCCTCTCAGTGCTCCCCACCCCCAGAAACATAAAAGTGACACTGGGGGTGCCCAATCCCCCAGTGTCGCCATCCGACATCCTCTGGGATTGTTTTTAATTTTTTTTAAACCCTGTAAAAAGAAAACCATTCATCAATGTCTTTTACGCCATTACCGTTCCCCGACCCGACCCTCCCATTCAGCACTCACCACCCTGCATCCCCCAAAGCCCTTACTTACCCACCTATTGGGGGTCCAACACCGTAATCCTCTCTGGATCGCAAACATATCTTCACTCTTCAAAGCCAGACTGCGAACTGAAGAAACAGGTATGTGGTTCAATGTATTTCTATCGCTTTGAACTTAGTGGCATAACTTGTCTTTTTTACATATTTTTGGCCCAAATTTTCAACATGCTCTCTTTGAGACCCAACCTAATGATGAACAACTGCAATATCATTAAGCAGATCTGTCCTGAAAGCTGATTTTGCGGTCCCTGCACGAAATCACCTTTCAGGCAGGAGTTGAAAATTTTCTCTGCTCTTGTTCATGATGTGGAGTCATAAGAAGACGATATTGAAAATTCGGTGCATAACTATTAGAAAACAACAAAGTTATGAGCCTAAGTTGAATTTTGCAAAGGCAGGCTCATAGCTTTAGTAATTTCATTATTTTTCCACCAAATTCACAATATAGCCATATCTTTACAGCACCTCATGAGTGTGACAGCCGTCATTTTTCAAATCCTGGCCAAAATATTTTTTTTTTTACATTCCAAAAGGTGATTTTGCGGTCCCTGCACGAAAACACCTTTCAAGCAGGAGTTTAATATTTTCTCTGCCCTTGTTCATAAGTTGAGGTCATAAGAAGGATATGTTGAAAATCTGGTGAAAATGTTCTGCATGAAGAAAAAATTACTCACCATAGTAATGTTGTTTCTTCTAATGGAGTCTTGCTGTATTCTGACATAATGCAGTTAGCCCCAGCACTTGAACTGCCACGAAGAGGAAAGAGTTAACTCTATGCAGAAGCATAGAACATCGAGCTCAAACTCGGTTTTCAAACCTCTGTCTGTGGTACTTCCCAGTGTAACCGTCGGATTCTTACGAGCAAGCTAACTAAGTACTACACTATGGAAATTGTTCAAAGCATATAGCCAAAGGGCAAAAAATTTGGGTCCAAAAAGACTCCAGTCGAGAACCCAAGAAGGAAAGGTAGTGAGAATATTAACTATAAAAACACAAAAAGTAACAATAACAGCTACCCCACTTCTTAAGAGGGCCAGTACAAGGTACACCCCTGAGGTGCAACACTGTACCTGCCAGTCCACTTCCCAAAAACTAGGTTCTGAGAGGGAAGGTGGGGGGGGGGTTAGAATACAGCAAGACTCCATTAGAAGAAACAACATTACTATGGTGAGTAATTTTTTCTTCAAACAACATGACATCTTGCTGTATTCTAACATAATGCAGACTACTAAGCAGTTCCCTATGGAGGGGGGAATGCAGAACCTGCTCTGGGAACAAGCTCTGCAGTACTGCTGTGCCAAACCTAGCATCACTCCTAGCCTGGAGTCCAGGGAGTAATGCTTGGTGAATGTATGGACCGTTTTTCCAGGTGGTGGCTTTACTGATCTCTAACAAGGGTATATCTCTGGCTGCAGCCAGAGTAGCAGCTGTACCCCTAGTCGAGTGAGCCCTCAGGCCCGAAGGAGGTGTTCTACCCAATTTGTCATAGCAGAATTGTATACAAGAAACAATCCACCTGGCAATAGTTCTTTTCGTGGCAGGCTTACCTTTCCCCACTTCACCATAAGTGAGAAACAATTGAAGACAGTCATTTCTGTGTGCTTTACTATGCTCTATGTAGTAGCTAAGAGCCCTTTTAACATCCAAACTGTATTATCTTCTTTCTCCTGAAGAGGAATGGTCAGTGAAAAACACAGGGAGAGATATAGATTGGTTCAGATGAAAATCCAATACCATTTTGGGTAAGAACCTCCTACTGGTTCTTAGGACCACTTTATCCCTATGGAAGGATATAAATCAGGTTAAACTGACAGGGCCTGTAACTCACCAATCCGCCTGGCAGAAGTAATAGCTACCAGGAACACAGTTTTCCAGGTCAAGTACTTCAACTCAGCTGAAGCCAGAGGTTCAAAGGGTGGCCGCATAAGCTGAGCAATGCAGACATTAAGATCCCAAGGCAGAGTAGGCTCTCTAAAGGGAGGGTTAATGTGAACCAGACCTTAAAAACTTCCTGAAAACAGGATGAGATGCCAGGGAAGAGCCCTTCCCTGCTGAAAGAAATGCAGAGACAGCTGCTAGATGAACCTTCAGGGTGGCAGGCCTAAGGCCTATACCATTCAGATGAACTAGATAATCTAAGGCTCTGGAGATGTCTGCAGAATCTGGCACAATGTCTTTCTGAGAACACCAAATACTGAGCCTCTTCCATTTGGAATTGTAAGTTTTTCTGGTGGCAGGTTTCCTGAAGACCTTAAGAATATCCAGAACTCCCAGAGAGAGATGTAGTACTGCATATTCTAACTCTTCAAGAGCCAGGCCTTGAGGTTGAGAGACTGGAGACGGAGGTGCCAGATCCGCCCCTGGGAGGAGGACAGGAGATTGTATATCCTGGGAAGAGACAGGGGACGTGACACTGTCAAGGACAGCAGAAGAGGATACCAAGGTTGTTTGGCCCAATCTGGAGCCACTAGTATCACTGTGCAGGAAGGTCTGCAACAAAACAGACGAAGTTGATTGTCCGGTGCTGCAAAGAGATCTATCTCTGGAGTTCCCCACCTGGAGAAAATTACCTTCAGGATGTGAGGATCTAGGGACCATTCGTGATGTCCTGGTGAAATTCTGCTTAGGGTATCTGCTAGTACATTGTCCTTTCCTGGAAGGTGAACTGCTACCAGGGAAATCTGAAGAGAACAAGCCAGAGACCACAGTTTCATGGTTTATGTGCACAAGGCCGTGGACCGAGTCCCTCCCTGCTTGTTGATGTACCACATTGTGGTGGTGGTGTCTGTTCTGACTTGGACCACCTTGCCCTTGAGCGAATCTGAGAAGCTCTGAAGGGCTAGGAAAACTGCCCTGAGTTCCAGGAGATTGACATAAAGGAAAGACTCTTGTGGAGACCAGACCCCTTGAGCTGTCAGGGCTCCCAGGTGGGCTCCCCAACCTAGGAGAGAAACATCTGTAGTTAGAACTACTGATGGGACTTGAGGGAGAAATGGAACTCCTTGTCTGAGGTTGTCCTAGTCCAACCAGTACTGCAGAGCTGGGACCAGAGTCTGAGTCACTGGAATCAGTTTGGTGATAGAGTCCTTTCTCTGTGACCAAAAGGACTTTAGGTGGAACTGAATATCCCTCATCTGAAATCTGGCTCCCTGTACCACTGCAGTGGAGGTTGCCATGTGGCCCATAAGTTGAAGGAACTGTCTCGCTGGACAAGAAACTTGAGGTTGAAAAGAGAAAGCAAGATCTACTAGGGCCTTCAGCCTTGACAGGGGAAGAAAAGCTCTTGCTTGGATAGCATCCAATTCTATCCCTATGAAGGTGAGAAGTTGTACTGGTTCGAGAACAGATTTTGGAAGATTGAGAAGAAACCCCAGAGAGCTGAGCAAGTCCTGGGTGATTTGCAGAGCTGACCTGACCTGGTCTGATGACTGACCTACGATTAGCCAGTAGTCCAGATATGGAAAAATGGTGATACCCTGTCTTCTGAAGTAAGCCACCACTACTGCAAGGCACTTTGTGAACACCCTTGGAGCTGATGTTAGGCCGCATGGCACGGCCCTGAACTGATAATGGCCTGAAGGCAACTCAAACCTGAGGTACTTTCTGTGGGAGCACCTGATAGGAATATGGAAGTAGACATCCTTGAAGTTCAGAGATGCTAGCCAATCCCCTGGCCTTAAAGACAGAAGGATTATTCCCAGAGTTACCATTTTGAATTTGAGTTTTGAAATGTATGTGTTCAAATATGTTAGGTCCAGGATGGGTCGCCACTCCCCTGATTTCTTTGGGGCAAGGAAGTACCTGGAATACATGCCATTTCCCCTGTGTTGAGCAGGAACCCTCTCTATGGCTCTGAGAGCCAGAAGAGAGGAAACCTCTGCCTCTAGGGCAAGGGTTTCTGAAACAGATGCAGGTGGAAAAGACCTGGCCCTCTTTTTTGGGAACCTTTTGAAGCTGAGGGCCAGTCCCTGGCTTACTACTTCCAGGACCCACTTGTCTGAAGTCACAGACTTCCAGGCCTGAAAGTAGTAAGCCAGCCTGTCTCCTACTGGAATTGGGGAGTTGGCCCGGGCTGACACTTCAGGGTGTCTGCTTGGCAGGAGCTTTAGACTGGGAGGAGAAAGGAGCCCTGCTCATCCCCCTCCTGCCCCTCCCTTGGAAAAAAAAACCTCTGTGGGAAAGGAAAGGAGGCCTGGGCTTGGTAAAAAGGCCTGTGAAAGGGCCTGCCCTTGCCCCTGGACTGCTGCTTTTGTGGAGTGGCTTGCCTTTCCTTGGCCTGCGCACACCTGTAATTGGTCCTGTATTCATCCATTTTCTTCATGTAAGCCTATGTCTGCTCCCCAAACAGAGAGTTACCAACCACAGGAAAATCCACAGCCTTAGTCTGGGTATCTTGTGATAGGTTAGTACATCTGAGCCAAGCATGCCTTCTGAGAGACACAGATATAGCCATGACTCTAGATGCCACATCACTGGAGTCCACAGCAGCGTGAAATTGTACTTTAGATGCCTCAATTCCATCTGCAGCCACCTCCTCCAGTTCCTTGGCTAGCTGGGGGGAGGCCTGCTTAGCCAGTTCCCGAACAGTATCCCACCTGGACTTCTGGTACCTGACTGTGTAGGCCATATAGTATGCCTGCCTGAGTCTCAAAGAGGATCCCAAATATTGTTTTTTGGCCATGGCATTGACTTTCCTGGGGTCCTTGTCCGGGGGTGTGTGAAGCCAAAGGAATGTTAGCCCTGTCACAGACTGCAGCCTGCACTACCTAAACATGGCTGCTATGATTATAAAGGAACTCCGTACCTGAGCCTGATAACATGTACCTCCTGTCCATTCTTTTGTCCACAGGAGGTAATGAATTAGGAGTCTGTAAAATTTTGTGTCCATTTCCCCCAAGGACTTATGAAGAGGGATAGACAACCTTTTGGACTCTGGGATGTCCATCATTTCCATAAAAATCAGGCTCTTCTTCCTCCTCAACATCTTCAACCAATGGGAGCCGGAGGGTTTCAGCCACCTTCTTGTAGAACAAGAAGTGTGAAGGGGACTCAGAAAGCCTGGGAGGGGAGACATTAGAGGGCCTGTCTGGGGAGATGTCCAGTTCAATGGGCACATCCAGATGCCCCTGGTCATCATCTTCATCATCGGGACAGTCTTCATCTCCCTCCCACTCCTCATAGAAAGCATCTAGATTGTAATCCGAAGGAGACGGATCCAACTGAACCGACCACCTAACCGGTGGTACCGGTTTGGACAGAACCGGGCGAAGCGATTGAACAATGCTAATCGTTTTTGGCATTCTTGTCTGCAGTTGGAGTATGCGGTACAGGATCTGAACCGGCAGACTTTCGTTTCCTTTTTGACGGAACCAGCCCCTCAGAGTCGGCTCTCCTTTTGCCTGAGGAGGTATTGCCTATGTCAGTAGGCACCTCCTCAGGTTCAGATGCAACTAAACCGGGCTGGCCATCCGGATCTATGGACTTCTCGGCCTCCCTTTTTCAGCCTACTCAATCTTTTTTCTAGAGTGGCTTTGGGAAAGTGTTTGCAAATTTGGCAGTCTGACTTGAGGTGGTCAAACCTCAGACAATAAACACAGATGAGGTGGGGGTCGGCCTTGGCAAAGACCTCCTCACACTCAGTACAGTGTTGAAACCCAGTGGGACTGGTTTTCTTCTTGGGTTTCTCAGACATGGCCAACTTACTAAATTACCCTATAGCAGCTTTCAAGCCAGGTAATAAATAACTGATCGGTTACAAACCGTGTCACAGGCTTTGAAAAAGAACCAGAAAAGGGCCTGGTTCTTTTGAAACTGATCAGTACCAAAACACCACTCTAATCCCAGAAAAAATCTATTTTAAAATAAAGTAGAAATAAGGTCGGTTCCTAACTGGACCAATCGAAAAGAAACCGAAGAAAAGAACAATTTCCACAGTTTTACCAACTAAAACACAGTCACTACCTACTACACTATCTGTACCGTAGACAAAGGCTGGAAATCCGAAAAAACAACAAATAGCATGGTTTAAACCAAACATTTTTTAAACTTTACCGAACCGAGCAGAGGAATCTCCGGAGCGACTTCACTGTTAGGCGGAGTAAAGAATCTGATGGTTACACTGGGAAGTACCATAGACAGAGGTTTGAAAACCGAGCTCAAGCTCAAAGTTCTATGCTTCTGCATAGAGTTAACTCTTTTCTCTCCGGGGCAGTTTAAGTGCTGGGGCTAACTGCATTATGTCAGAATACAGCAAGACTTCATGTTGTTTGAAAATACTTTTGTTTTTGCAGGAGGAGTTGTATTTTTGCATGGAGGGTTACACTGTATCGTTTGTTTTCGCAGGAGCTGTTGTATTTTTTGCATACAGGGTCACAGAGACCCTAGTGCATTTTCTCAGAGCTCTCCTGTGTCCGCCATCTTGTTTTCTAGTTATAGAGAGACAGAAAATAAAGAAAGCATTTTAAAATAAATGTAATACAAAAAAGAAACATCAGAACCTAGCTACATTCTGATTTTTTTTTTTTTTGTGGTCAGAAACACCTTTTATGGGCACACGAAATCCCGGGTGCTGAGGTTAAGGAGAGGACTGCTTCTGCCGTGCTCTCTGTATGAGAAGAAAAAAATTACTCACCTGTAGTAATCTTAGTGGATCCTGTTGGAAGAAGAAAAAAGTTACCTACCATAGTAACTTTGTTTCTCCCAGGGGATACTCCAATATCCATAACTCTTCTGCAGTATACCTTTAAGGTCAGATCTGCCCAGAGATGGAATGCTATGGAAATGATGGAATCATTAGCATTAGCCACTTTTCAAATGCTACCACCTATCAAATGCCTACATTCTAACCCTCAGATTTCATAGACGCCTGCAAGACAGGGTCCAAAATTTAAAATATATAAAATTCTGATTTTAAAATTCCCTACCCAAACCTCCAACTGGAGGAAACATGAAGAGAAAAAACTATCATAAAAATCCCCACAAGCTCCTATGTCAGAATCACCTGAAAAAGGTAAAACAAGTTTTAATAAAAGTAAAGTGTGGCATGCAAACACTGTGGTACAGCATGGAATACAGAGGCCACTGGTTCTTAAAACGGGGAGGCAGGGAGGGAGAGTCATGAATACTGGAGTATCCCCTGGGAGAAACAAGGTTACTATGATAAGTAATTTTTTCTTCTCACCCCAGGAATACTCCAATATTCCCAACTCTTCTGCAGACTAAAAAGCAGTACCTTAGGAGGCGGGAATAAACTATTTTGGAAACAGGCTCTGCAGTACAGCTGTACCAAACCTGGCATCAGCCCTTGCCTGCATATCCAAGCTGTAATGCTTGACAAATGTGTGTATTGTTCGCCAGGTTGCGGCTTTACAGATATCCACCAAGGGTACATCCCTTGCAGCTGCCAGTGCTGCAGTTGTACCACTTGTGGAATGGGCTCTAAGCCCTGGTGGGGCATCCTTGCCCACCTTCGAATAGCAAAACTGGATGCAGTGAACAATCCAATGAGAAATGGACCTTTTAGATGCTGGGTTACCCTTTCCTACATCCCCATAAGTGAGGAAAAGCTGTGTTCTATTCTGCCTATGGGACGGGCTGTCATGTAGTAGCTCAAAGCTCTTTTGACATCCAGGCTATGCAGCCTATGTTCACCAGAAGATGAATGGTCAGTGAAAAACACTGGCAAAGTATGGACTGGTTCAAATGGAAATCTGAAACCACTTTAGGAAGAAATTTCCGATTTGTCTGAAGGACTACCTTGTCCCTGTAGGAGACAATGCAGTCCTTTTCAATGCATAAAGCCTGGAGCTCACTAATTCTTCTAGCTGAAATGATGGCCACTAGAAGAACAGGTTACTCACCTGTAACAGTAGTTCTAGGAGTGGTATATGTTGTTCATCCACACTTCTTGGCATGTCCCCTTCCACTTTAAATCTTGCTGGAAATCTTCAAGCTGGCTCCTCCCACCCACCTGGGTAGTATATACCTCAGCTCTGCCCCATGACACCAGATCTTAGCCCGCTGGAAGCAAGGTTGTGCGCCTGAAGCCAGGGAGGTCGGGTGTGTGTGGATGAACATATACCACTCCTAGAACTACTGTTACAGGTGAGTAACCTGTTCTTCTAGGAGCGTGGATATGTTGTTCATCCACACTTCTTGGCAGACTCCAAGCAGTTCTCTGGGAGGGGGGAGGCAAGGCGCACACCCTCTACTTAGGAAATAAATATTGGAGAACCAAGGTCCCAAAACGAGCATCCCGGCCTGACTCAAGGTCGATAATCAAGGTGTTTGCCGACTTCCAAGTAGCAGCCCCGCAGATATGCTGGATAAGTATATCCCCGGAAGCAGCAGTACGGTGGGTAGAATGAGCTCTTATCCCTCTGGGAGGTTCCTTGCCCGCCAGCTCATAGCACAGACCTATGCATGATATAATCCATTTTGCTACGGTCCATTTGGCTGCAGGTCTGCCAGAAGCAGCTTCAGCGTAGGTGACAAATAGCTGGCGAACTTCTCCACGAATTTCCACCATCCTCTCCTTGTAGTAGGAGACAGCACGTCTCCGATCCAAGGTATGCGGCCTGTACTTGGTGTCCAAGGTGTAATTAGGGTAGTAAACCAGAAGAGTCAACACCTGGTTAAGGTGAAACTCTGACACCACCTTTGGAAGGAATTTGGGGTGGGGGCGCAGGACAACTTTGTCGCTGTGAAAGACCAGATAAGGGGAGTCCTCCAAAAGCGCCTGGAGCTCCCCTGTCCTTCTGGCAGACGTGATAGCCACCAGGAAGGCTGCATTCCACAAGTGTAAAACCTCACATTTGTGCATGGGTTTGAATGGCTTGCCCAGGAGCTTTGCCAAAACCAGCAACAGATACCATGGAGGTGGAGGTTCATGCACTGGAGGGGATATGTGATCCAGGCCTTTGAAAAAGCAGCTGACCACTGTCTCCTGCGCCAATGTCAGCTGACCGGCCCATGCCTGGTAAGTAGAAATGGATGCCAGGTGCACCCTAAGGGTCGATGACCGTAGACCCCCTTTGGAGAGAGACCAAAGGTAGTTGAGAATGTTAGCCATAGAACAGGATAAGGGGTTCAGACCCTTACTCTGACACCAAATGGAAAAACTTTTCCATTTGAAGGCATAACATTTCCTGGTCGATTCCTTTCTGGATGACTCCACCACAGTGTAGACATCTTCCGAAAGACCCAGAGCCTGGAACTCTAGACGCTCAGGTACCAGGCTGTGAGGTGCAGGGATTTAAGATACGGATGGAATACCTTACCCTGGTTCAGAGATATCAGGTCCGGGCGTGTACAAAGTCGCTCCAGGGGCCTGCAGCTGAGGAGATCTGGCTACCAGAACTGGCGTGGCCAGTCTGAGGTTACCAGAATCACCTTCAGCCTGTCCCTCCTCACCTTGAGTAACACCTTGTGGATCAAGGGAAAGGGAGGGAAGGTGTAGAGGAGACCTGGGGTCCACAGCCTCGAAAAAGGCATCCCCCCGCAGCGAGCCCTGCTGAGGGGGGCGGGCATGATACAGCCTCAGCTTGTTGTTTTCCTTGGAGGTAAACTGGTCCACCATCAGTGTGTCCCAACAGGAGAACAGGCTGTAAGCTACCTCTGGATGGAGAGATCACTTGTGGAATGTCTGGCCTATATGGCCGAGAGCATCCACCAGCTGGTTCGAGGTTCCTGCCACATGGATGGCTAGGACATCTGCCTCCAACCAGCTTACGAGGGTCCAGATGCAGAGCGCCTCCTTGCACAGCAGACGGGCATGCGTGCGGCCCTGTTTTTTGAGGTAGTACATGTTTATGGTATTGTCTGTCTGGACTTGAACCACTTAACCCCCCGAGTTGAGGAGCGAAAGCTGATAACGCCAGTCTGACTGCTCTGAGCTCCAACAGGTTGATGTGGCATCGGGACTCCTCGGGGGTCCAGAACACATGGTCCCTGTTGTTCCCCATGTGGGCTCCCCAGAAATGAGAGAGGCATCGGTAGTAAGGAAGACCGTCGGCTCGGGGCGGACAAATGGGATTCCTTCCTGCAACCGGTCTGGGACGGTCCACCACTGGAGAGCATCTCAAATCTTCTGGGTTACAGTGATCAGATGGTCGAAGTGACCATCTCGTTGAGACCACTGGGCGGCCAGCTCCCTCTGGAGGGGGCGCATGTGCCACTGGGCCCAACGAACCACTGAGGTGCATGCCCGCCACGCAACCCAGAAGGTGCATAAAGTCCTGGGCAGGGTGCAAGTGCCCAACTAGAAATGATTGGGCAAAGGAGGAAAGAACCTCCGCCTGTCCGCTGGGAGCAAAGCTCTGGCTTGACAAGAGTCGAGCTCTGCCCTGATGAAGCCCATCACCTGAGAGGGCATGAGTTCCGATTTGGCCTCGCTGATCAGGAGGCCGAGTTGGGAGCAGGTTTGGAGGGCCAGATCCCTGGACCTCTCCACCTCCTGAAGGGAGGAACCTGCGAAAAGCCAGTCATCGAGATAAGGGTAGATTCTGACTCCTCAACGCCGAAGGTGGGCCGCCACCCTGCAATGCATTTGGTGAAGACCCAAGGGGGCGATGAGAGGCCAAACGGCATGGCTCAGAACTCGTACAGGGTCCCTTCGACACTGAAGCGGAAGAACCGCTGATGGGACGGACGGACTGGGACGTGAAAGAACGTGTCCTGTAGATCCAGTGAACAGAACCACATGTTCTGCTCCAGGGATGGTATGATCTGGTTCAGAATGACTATCCGAAAGGTGCGGGACCTGAGATACTGATTCAGGTCGTGGAGCTCTAGGATGGGGAACCAACCCCCATCCACTTGGGCTTCAGGAAATACCTGGAAACAAAGCCTGGGTCTGTTGGAGGATCCGGCACTGGAGCCACTGCCTCCTTGCGGAGGAGCTGAGCCACGTCGTCTCGAACAGCCAACTGGGTGCATGCGGAGATCCGTTCCTTTCGAGGGGCTCAGGCTCGGCTGGGAAGCTACTGCTCGAATTCCAGAGGCAGTCCCTGACTGATCACTTCGACGACCCACCTGTCCGAAGTGATAACGGACCAAGCAGAAAGGAAGTGGCATAGCAGACCCCCCACGGGAGGACCGATAGCTTGCGTGACGGGTGTAGGGGTGGCAATCCCCAACCTGTCACTGAGCAGGCTTGGAAGAGGAAGAGGAGGCTCCAGGACCTGCGCCTCGGCCTCCTTTATGGGGCTGCTGAGGAGCCTGCTTGGGCCACGGGTGCCAAGCTTGAGCCTGCTGCTACTGACCACCTTGATAGGAGGGCTGCCTGACCGCAGGGGAAGAATGCCGAAATGGCTTCTTCTTTCTCTTCTGCTGGGTCTTGCCCAAAGAACCCTTGGCAGAAGTAGCATCCAAGGTGGCACTGGACTGCTCTATACGCTGAAGGTGACTGGCCACTCCTGGACCAAACAAGTCGGTCCCCAGGAAGGGCACGTCAGCAAGCTTATGCTGAGTATCCGTCGGGAAGGAGAAAAGCCTCAGCCAAGCCCTGTGGCGAGAGGCCACTGCGGCTGCCAACAAGCGGGCACAAGAGTCTCCTATATCCATGGCTGTCTGGAGCTGCTGTTTTGCAACAGCACGGCTTTGGTCACGGACCTGCTTGACTGTAGTCTGCATGTCTGGAGGGAGATGAGGGAGGACCTTGTCCAATGACCCCAGGAGGGCATGGGAGAAGTGTGCCATAATAACAGCCGAGCTGGCCTGACGAAGGTCCAGAGAAGAGGCAGCGTAGACCTTGTGGGCAGAGTGGTCCATGTTTTTGGACTCCTTATCTGGGGGTCGGTCAGCGTCAGCTGAACTAGCTGTATGCCTGAACACTGAGGCGGTCACCAGGGTGCTCAGTGAACTCCGCAAGAGATCCCATGGGCACCGTGTACTTGCAGGCCATGTGGGCAGATTGTGCTGGGCAGGAGGCAGGCCGCTGCCAAACTTCAAGGGCCAGGCCAACGATGGCCTCGGCCACTGGAAAGGTCTCCGTCAGGGTGTCCCCTCTCTTGAGTATGTCAGTGAGAGGGTACTCCGCCTTTTCCTGGATGGGGTCCAGGGGCATTCCAGTAGAGGCAGAAAATGCCATGGAAGGAGGAAGGGCCTTCCTCCAACCCTGCGCCAACCGTCGACTCATCATCCCCAGGATGTGAGTGCAAGCCGGTGACGTCTGAGTCAGAGGAGTCATGGTAGCGTGGTCTACCGCCTAAGTCACCCTCGATGTGCCGAGGATGGTCCGGGGTGACTTATAGACAGACGTCGGGGAAGCCCGGAGTCTTGTTGGTCCCCTTTCAGGACGCCCTTCCCTCAGGCTATTCAGGCGGTGGTTCCACCAAAATCGGTGGAGACCAGAATAGGCAAAACCGGGAGATGGGCCGGCCCCACGGGCATAGGAACCGGTGGCTTCGGTTCTGGAGAGGTCGGCGTTGACAGAGGAGGTGGGAGCCAAGTTATGGCCGGGGTGGGTGGCGGAGCTGGCTTCTGCCCAGTCAATATCAGCTGTTGCCACATGAGGTCTTCATAACGCCTCCGGAGTTTCCGCCGGAGCCTCTCCTCGTTCGAGGAAGATGAGGACCTGTGGTGATGCCTCTTTTTAGAGTGCTTATGGCTCTTTCTCGGCCGTTTGCCTGAGGGGGTTCTGGACCTTGACCGAGATCGGGGAGGCCAACTCTGTCGATCAGGAGACACCGGGGTCGGTGAAAAACGAGGGTCCGGAACCGGGTTCTTGATAGGGACACCAGCGGGCTGGGTCTCCTCATCAGGGAAGACAAGGACCAGAGTCCTTTCCAAAGAGTCGGCCACGGCCAGCGACAAAGGGTCTCTCGGGTCGAGGATAATTTCGACCTCGTTGGGCACTTCCTCGGTCCCCTGGCCAGACAGAAGATCCGTGAAGCCAGCAGCCGAGGTTGCAATCTCGACAGAAGTCAAGACTGCGTGTTCCTGGGACTCAGACCTCTCTCAGTCCCAGGAACATCTTCACCAAGACGAAGACACGGGGACCTTCTTTCTCTTCCGAGAGCGGGAGGAGTGCGAGCCCAAGAGCGCCTCACCCCAAGTGGTGAGAGACTTGCACAACTTCTTGAAGGAGCCCGTAAAGGTGGAGCCAAGGTTCAATGGAACAAAGAAGCTTTGAAGCTGTTTGGCAGTTCCTTTTCTCCGGTCTCCCCAGCTTCAAACGCGCCTTGTGGTTGTCCAGGACGTTGAGAAGGAAGGCCAAGCAAAATCACTCGACGAGGTGTCATGTGCGACACCTAGGCAGTAAATGAACATTAGGTGGGGGTCGGTGCACGACATCTTCTGGCCGTAGGGGCACCGGTGAAATCTGGGGGAAGATTTTTCCTCCCATGGAGGATGTGGTGAAAGCGCAATCGCTAACTCGAACGAGTTTAAGTTTATGTTTCGGTAAAAACCAGCAATTAGAATCCAGGGCCTACGATATGCTTCGAGAGCACGAGGGAACCTGCATCTTCCAGCGGAAAGGAAGATTTGGCATCATGGGGCGGAGCCGAGGTATATACCACTCAGGTGGGTGGGAGGAGCCAGCATGAAGACTTCCGGCAAGATTTAAGGTGGAAGGGGACATGCCAAGAAGTGTAAATGAACAACATAGCCACGCTCCTAGAAACTGTTTTCCATGTGACATACTTCAAGGGTGCTGAAAACATAGGCTCAAAGGGAGGGACCATGAGTTGAGCAATGCAAATATTAAGGACCCAAGCTGGCACCGGTTCCCTTACCGGTGGATACATATGTGAGAGGCCTTTGAAAAACCTTTTCAAAATTGGGTTTGATGCTAAAGAAGCAGGCTTGCCTGCCAAAACATAGGCCGAGACTGAAGCTAAATGAACCTTTAGTGTAGAAGGCTGTAAACCTAAGGAATATAAATAGACTAGATAGTCCAGTACCCCTGGCACTCCTGCCTGGGTTGGCACCATACTCCTGTTAGAGCACCAAACAGAAAACCTTTTCCATTTTGCAGCATAGGTTTCCTTGGGTGAGGATTTCCTCTATCTTCTTAAAACATCCATAACTGACTCAGAAAGATGTAAACCAGCATACTCTAGGTCCTTAAGAGCTAAGCTTTGAGCCTGAGTGACCTGAGGTTCTGATACAGGAGCCTCCCCTGACTGGAGGTCAGAAGACTGTGCCTCCTGGGAAGGTGTATTGGTTTGTCCACTGACATGGACTGTAACAGGGAGTACCATGGCTGCCTGGCCCAGTATGGGGCTATCAGGATCATTGTTGCTGGCTGAGATCTGAGGTTCAACAGCACCCTGTATGTCAGGGGAAATGGCGAGAATGCATATAGAAATTTCCCTGACCAGTCCAGAATAAGGGCATCTAGAGGAACCCGTGCCCACTACTGGAGGTCTGCAACAGAACTGAGGTAAGTGATGACTCTGATGAGAGGCAAAGAGATCTATTTCTGGGATGCCCCACCTCCGGAATAAAGTCTGTACCACTTGCCTGTTCAAGGACCATTCGTGATGGTCCTGGCTGATTCGACTCAGGGCATCTGCTAGGACATTGCCCTTGCCTGGGAGATGAATGGTCTGAAGTGAGGAGCCCAGAGAATAAGCTAGGGTCCAAATTTTCATAGCTTCTGTGCAAAGGAGGCTTGACCTCGTTCCCCCTTGCTTATGTAGTACATGGTGGTAGTGTTGTCTGTCCTGACTTGCACTACCTTTCCCTGTATAAGTGGACTGAAAACCTGCATTGCCAGGAACACTGCCCTGAGCTCTAACAAGTTTATGTGTAAAGAAAGAGTCTCTGCACTTGACCAAGTGCCCTGGGTAGTGTGTTCTGCTAGATGAGCTCCTCAGCCCAGGAGGGATGCATCTGTTGTGAGAATCAATGAAGGAAGCTCTTTTTGGAAATGTACCCCTTCTCTGAGGTGGCTTCCTCTTTCCACCACAGAAGAGCTTGGATAAACGTTTTTGTTACAGGAACGAGCTTTGACAGGAAATCCTTCCATTGGCACCAATGAGCTCTTAAGTGAAACTGTATCTCCCTCATCTGAAACCTGGAACCTAACACTGTGCCTATTGCAGCTGCCATGAGGCCATGGGTTGAAGAAAATGCCTTGCCGGCCTTGGGACACTGAGCCAGAAGGAGGCTGCCAACTACAGGATGCTTTTTACCCTGTCTCTGCGTAGAAATGCTCTGCCCACTTTGGCATTGAATTCTGCTCCTATGAATTACAGAATTTGAGAGGGAATTAGAACTGATTTCTCTCAGTCTAGGAGAAACCCCGGAGACTCCAGAGCTGAATGAGTTGGAGATGCTCTGTTAACTGTTGTGGTGAGTCTCCCACCACCAACCAGTCGTCTAGATAATAGAATACTGAGACACCTTGCCTTCGCAAGTGTGCCACTACCACAGTTAGACACTTTGTGAACATCCTTTGTGCTGAAGTGAGACCGAAGGGAAGAGCTGAGAACTGATAGTGACCTGATAGGAGTCTGAATCTGAGAAACTTTCTGTGAGACTCCCTTATGGGGATGTGGAAATCTGCATATTTTAGGTCTAATGATGCCAGCCAATCTCCTTTTCGGAGTGCTGGCAGAATCAGAGACAAAGTTACCATTTTGAACTTCGGTTTTGCTAGGAACTTGTTGAGGACCCTGAGATCCAAGATAGGCCGCAGCTCTCCATTTTTCTTTTGTGTGAGAAAATACCTTGAGTAAAGTCCTTTTCCCCCTTTGAAGCAGAGGCATTGGTTCCACTGCCTTTAGTGACAAAAGGTGTTTCACCTCTTTTTCCAGCCTTTTGCTTTCCAGGCGGGAAACTGGTTTGAAAACTCTGTTTTTTTGAATGGGGAGGACTTGAAACTTAGAGACAGGCCCTGACCCACTATCTCCAGAACCCACTTGCCTGTGGTGATGGTTTTCCAGTTCTGGAAAACAATGGGTCAGCCTGCCCCCTACTGGTAAAGGAGAGGCAGCCTGAGCAACGAAGCAAAGAATCCTGCTTGGATTGGGGCTGAGACTGGGTACCATGCCTGGCACCTCTTCTACTCCTGCCCCTGAAGTACCCCTGCTGTGGGTATTGGGGTGCCCGAGGAAGTACCATGGCCTAGTAAAAAGGCCTGGTATTGTCTGTCCCTGCCTCCCCTACTGAAGGGTTTAGAGGAGGTGGAGGGTCTTTCCTTTGTAGAATTGCTACGGAAGGTGGCCTTATATTCATCCGCCTTCTTCATGTAGTCCTCTGTATGGCTGCCAAATAGGGAAGTGTCCTCCATAGGAAAATCCAGAGTCTTATTCTGGGTATCTTGTGTGAGGTCTGTGGCTCTCAACCAAGCAAACCTTCTCTTTGTGGTGGTATTTGCCATCTACCTTGCAGCACTGCTCACTGCTGTCTGCTGCCATCTGGAACTGGTATTTGGCTGCTTCCAGACCAAACCTAGCAGTTTCAGCTAGGTTTGCCGAAAGAGGAGGAGATGCTTTCTCAGCCATGTCCAGAACAGACTGCCAGACAGCCTTCTGGTACTGGGCTGCATAGGCCTGATAATTCGCTTGCCTAATGGCCAGGGAGGCTGACAGGTAACCTTTCTTGGCCATACTTTCGATTTTCCGGGAGTCCTTCTCTGGTGGGTGGGAAGCCAGAGGGACTTTAGCCTTATGACAAGCTGCAGCTTGCACCACCCCCTGGTAGTCAAAGTGTGAAAAATAGAAATTACGTACCTACCGTAATTATGATCTTTCTGTGTATCTTCACCATTCATCACAGATGGGTACTGGCTGGAGATCAGGACCCCGCAGGAGCCTTTTTTTTTTTTAAAGGATAGGCGGAGTCGACGCAGCATCGGCGCCGCCCTCGAGGCCGACATACTACGTGGCGCTTGAGGATTAGCCATTAAGCTGTGTCGACTCCGCCTGCCTACCAGTTCTGAGTTGCCGGAGAGGTAAGAGGAAGCGATGGAGGGTGGGACAAGAGAGTCCAAGGAACAGAAAAAGGAAGAGAAAAACTGAACTAAGAGGAGAAATAATGACTGAGAGGACAGCATAGAGGAATTAAGACTAAGGGGATTGGGTAGAGGCCCCAATCTCTGGAAAAGGAAGAGGGGGGGAGAGAGAGAGAATTTAGGAGAGAGAGTGAGAGGTAACAAGGATCCAGGACCCTTGTCCGCCACCAGACTGTATAGGAACTGCAAGGAGTAGCAAAGCTCATTTGCCAGAATTCAAGGCACAGAACAACTGGCAATACCCCAAAAGCAGAGTCGGCTATTCTGGAGAAGAACAGGGTACAGGGACTCAGTACTCTCTCTGTAAAGATATTTGGTGAAAAAGGGAGTTCTTTTTTTTTTTTTTTTAATCAGATGGATAACAGAAGGAGGGCAACCACCAGCTCTCACCCCATAGGGGTGAAGATATGTAGTAGAGAAGAAGTGCCACTCGAACTGTACCCCTTAGGGAAGAAAACTACCCCCCTGTGTGTCCCAACTTTACCCCGCTCAAAAAGAGGGGTAGGCACAGAGGAGGAGGATCCAGAGACTGGAGCCTCAGGGGATGGGGCGGGATTGTGATGAATGGTGAAGATACACAGAAAGATCATAATTACGGTAGATGCGTAATTCTATATCTTATCTGTGTCAGTCTTCACCATTCATCACAGATGGGTAGCCAAGCCCTGAAGGGGTTGATTAATGCACCCTAAGGACAGTGTCCCTTAGCCTCAGTGGGTGACACACTAAGGGGGGAACCTTCTGGGCCTGAGGAGGCCCGAGAGTGGGGAGAGCGAGATGGGGTCCCCCCGGAGGGGGAAGGAATTTGCCCCGACAAACGTCGTCTCGCCCTACAGGAAAAGAGATAGGTTCCTGGTGAGCGAAGCAAATCACCCTACGCCGGGCCATGGGTGACAACCGGGAAAGGCGAAGCCACGCCGATCTCCTGGTGCAGATCACTGTCCCTACTACCCTGGTAGCTACCTCACTGGCATCGTAAGATGCCCTTGTTTGGTGCCTTGCTAGCTCCAGGCCACGTGCAGAGAGTGTGATGTCTTGCCTGGTTTGCTCCGAGTCAGGCAAAGCAGCTAGGATCTGACCCAGCGCTGACCACAAGAACAGGTTGTAGGCTGCATAGTGGGCCTGATGAGCAGAGAGAGAAAGAAGCAACCGTGCAGAGTAGAAAGTCCTCCTCCCCCAGAAATCAAAATCCGAAGAGTCCTGATCTGGGGGCCGGTCACGGTGGAGGGCGCGAAGCCCATCAGGAGTATCCAGGCGTGTCAATCCGGACTGTGGATGAGGCATAGAACCTGGAGACTCTGGGGGAGCGCAATACCTCTGGCTGAGGTCCCTAGGGGCAGGAACTCCGGAGAAGGGCCTCTGCCAGAAACGCATGGACGCCTCCCGAAAGGGAGCAGGCCAGGGCAGCACCACAAGGGTGGCTGCACCAAAATCGCCTAGAAAGGCGTGCGCCGCATGCTCAGGATTGCTGACCGACAGGGGAGAAAGGTGAAGGTCCTCCAACATCCTCACGAGGAAGCGCTGATACTCGGAGAGATCAGCGGCAGGAGAGATATGGACAGATGGTTCTTCTCCCCAGAAGAGGGATGAGAGCTGGAGGTCACCATACGCCCGAGGGTGGCTGCTCGGGGAGGTTGAAAAACCTGGCTGTCCATGGCCCTATCGTAGGCAGGGAACTGACCAGCCACTGCTCTGAACTGCTCCCAGGTGAGAGGGCCGCTAGGACCAAGAATGCCTGGGAGCGCTGGAGAATGCGGCAGAGGGACGGGGCAGAGCTAAGAGAAGAAGTCGGCTGACCTCTGCCAGGGCTAGGGAGCAGACCATGGACACCCGAGGAGGGTGTCCCGGAAGACTCCGCAGCCGACAGCTGTACAACCACGTTGGTACTGCCTAGGCTGCACCCAGAATAATCCCCCCAGTGAGGCGACCAGGGCCGTATAGATCCAGAAGGATGGTCCCCTGCCTGCAAAGAATGGGACCCCCTCAAGGAACCGGAAAGGGAAGGGCGGAAGTCCGCACTACGGCTTCATCCAGGGCCGGGGTGGACCCCAGAGAAAAGCCGGCGCACTGACCCCACACCCCTCGACCCCTCAGAGTCCTGGTCCTTGAGAGGGCCAACCTAGGCAGCTGGCAGCTCTGGGCTGCCCCGGAAGGGAAGACCCAGGGAGCAGCACCCTCCCCTCCCGCAGACTTCCCGATGGGCCCCAAAGTTGGGCGATCGAGACACACTACGGGAGGGGGTACCACTGCCAAGGGGTCAAGGAACCCTCCAAGGCCAGGTTGCATGGCAATGGTGGCTCGCACCATAGCCTGCTGGTCAGTACCACTGACCCCAACCTCGGGGAGAACCTGGCGCTCCTCAGAAGGGGGCTGGCTGCGACTTGTCGTCGAGACCACCGGCTTGTTCTCCTCTGCAGACAACCCCGAAGGGTGTCACTGCTCGCCCGACTCCGACGAGGTAGAGTCCGAGGCCCTAAGCCAAACGGTAGGAGGGCGAGGAAAGGCAACCTTCCCGAGAAGCCCGGAAGCCAAAGCAGTGGCCGAGGCGGCCCCCGTGCCCTCCACAGCCCCGCAAGCGGGGCTGACAGAAGGCGGCAGGGCAGCTCGGGCCAAAGGTCCTGAGCCAGGGCAAGCCGCGGCACCGTCAAGTCCACTGGCACCAGGGGCGGTACCAGGAACAGAGACGGCGCCAACGGCAGCCCTAGCAACGGCCTCGACGCCGCCGCCAGGCCCCTCGGCACCGCAAACGGCACCGAGGACCGAAGTGGCGCCGACGGCCCTGAAAGCGGACTCAGCGCCGAACACGGCACCGTCAGGTCCTTCGGCGCTGCGAACGGCACCGAGAGCACCGACGGCGCCAACAGACAGCTCCAAAGGCCCCACAGTGCCGTGCTCAACCTCGGCGCTGAGGCGAGACATAGCAAAAGGCGACGCCGAATCCAGGGTCACGGCGCCATGAGCAGCGTCGGTGCTGCGAACGGCGCCGACAAAGCCCACGGCACCGAGAGACGAGTCGGCGCCACGGCACCGCGAACGGCGCCGACCGACGGCGTCGACCCAGGCCTTCCAGACCGCAGAAGTGACACCGGGGGAGCCTTCACCCTCGAAGGGGCGATTGCCATAACGGCGCCTCCCGCCCGCTCCCGGGAGGAAGCGGGACGGGCCTCCTGCGCCGCAGGTGGAGCCTCGGCCAAGGCTAGGCTGCAAGAAGCCGAGGCTCCCTCCTCCTCGGTCCGTATAGAACTGGGAGGGGACCCGGAGGAAAGGCCGAGAGAGCGCGGCTTGGCCCGATGAGTGCGAACCCTACACCCGAAAGTCGGGGGAGCTCTACCTACTTTGAACGTATCGCTGTTCTAGGACGCGGGCGGTCCATGGAGAAGCAGGCGTCGCGACGACCATGTCGTGAAGCGGGCCCAAGACACACGGACACAGCGTCACTGGACGATAACAGAGTACTGCGCGCACATGCGGCAATCGATGCATAGGGGCCACCTACTGAAAGTTTTGCCCGACCACGACATGACCTGCGGAAAAAAACACCAAAAATAGACTCGACGTCGCTATACTGTAAAATGAAAGGAAAGATCTTACTGGCGACGTCGAGTGGAGGCAGAACCCAGAACTAGCAGACCGACAGACTGAAACGCACAAATTCGAAGGCTAAGGCCTAACACTGTCAAAAAACTTCTTCAGTGGCTTCCCACAAGGTGACCTCGACAGCGGGAGACAAAGAACTGGTAGGCAGACGGAGTCGACACAGCTTAACGGCTAATCCTCGAGCACCACGTAGTACGCCGGCCTCCTAGAGCGCGCGCTGATGCTGCATCAATTACCGTTTCTATCCTTTAAAAAAAAGGCTCCCGCGGGGTCCTGATCTCCGGGTAGTACCCATCTGTGATGACTGGTGAAGATTGGCACAGATAAGATCAAGAATTCAGCCCCTGTTCCGTCGAGCTGATACTTTTTATCCATCTTTTTGTCTAAAGGAGGGACAGACCCAGGAGCTTGGAGGAGTTTTAAGGTATCCCTTTTAAAGAACTTACTGATGGGGAGTGAAAGCTTTTTAGTAGGAGTCAGTCCCATCATGTCCATATATTCAGCCTCCTCCTCCTCATCCTCTACAGCTTCGGTGGTAGGGATATCCAAGGCATCAGCAATTTTCCTAATGAAAGAAAAATGGGAAGAATAGTCTTCAGTGGTCCTGGGAGGGGAGCCAAACTCCTGTTCAAGGGAGACCTCAGGCTCTATAGACTTACCTTCTTCTTCCTCCTCACCACGCTGCTCAGGAAAAGAGGGTGGGTTGGAAGGTGCAGGAGTCTGAACTGGAGACTGTGAAACCACAGGCAGCAGACCCTGCAAGGTTTGCATAATCTTTATTGCTTGTGCAATCTCAGACAGAGAAGGCACAATGGCAGACACCACAGAAGTCCCCTTTTCCACACGGAGTTCAGTGTGCTTTGTCTTTTTTTGTTTTTTTTAACTGGAACCGGAGAGCTAGCCAGTTCAGAGGGTCTCTTTTTACCCCTATCAAGGGTAGAAGTAGCAGAAACTGTGGTATCACCCACAGACCCTGAGGGTTTCGGCTGGTCAGAACTAGATGGACCCTTGAATCTTTTATACAATCTATTCAGACGTTTTCCCAAAGTTTTGTCTGGAAAACATTTACAAATATCACAATTAAGACTTCAAATGGTCAAAATCCAAGCAGAAAACACAAGCAGAGTGTTTATCTGCCTTGGCCAGGACCTCATCACACTCGGAACAATTCTTAAAACCAGGTTCACCAGCTCTCTTTTTAGGTTTTTCTGACGTTATGGAGAAAAAAAGCAAATACTAAAAGCTTTAAAATTAAAAAAAAAAACAATTTTCTCGGTTGTGGTCAGTTCATGAACCAATCGGAGAAATTGAGCGGAACCATGAACTGATGAAATTAGAACCGGGATTAGCGGTTCAGAACCGAACCTATCGGTACTAAAAAAACAAGATTTAAACACACAAAATATAAAATAAAAGGGGGAAAAAAAAACTAGAAATACCTTGGTTCCTCAACGGTTATTCCGAACCGAGAGGAACCGAGAAAACAATACAAAACTAAGTAAATAAACTAACTGTTATTAAAAAAACACTGATGAGAGGCAGCAAATGAAAATAAACAAAAAATACTTATGTATTTGTGAATAATCAAGGATTCTTTGACTAGATGTTGAGGAGGAAATCTCCAGGCGCCTGGTCTTGACAGGCGGAGAGAAATCTGAGGGTTAGAATGTAGGCAGCTGATAGGTGGCAGCATCTGAAAAGTGGCTCATGCTAATGATTCCATCATTTGCATAGCATTCCATCTCTGGGCGGATCTGACCTTAAAGGTATATTGCACAAAAGTTAGGAATATTTGAGTATTCCTGGGATGAGAAACAAGATTACTACAGGTGAGTATTTTTTTCTTCTGACCCCAGGAATCCACTAATATTATTACTTCTTGCAGACTATGAAGCAGTACCTTTGCAGGTGGGCACAAAATCTATTTAGGAAAAAGACTATGTAGGACTGCTGTGCCAAACCTGGCATCACTTCTAGACTGTGTGTCCAGACTGTAATGCTTTGTAAAGGTGTGAATTGACCTCCAGGTAACTGCTTTACAGATTTCCAGCAATGGGACCTCCCTGGCAGCTGCAATGGTGGCAGCTGTGCCCCTTGTGGAATGAGCTCTGAGCCCAACTGGGGCTTTCTTGCCCACTTTTGAGTAACAAAACTGGATACATTGAACTATCCATCGAGCCATAATTCTTTTAGTGGCAGGTTTCCCTTTACCTACCTCTCTATAGGTGAAGAAAAACTGTTGTTTATCCTGTCTATGGTCTCTGGTGTGAGTCATGTAATAACTCAAAGCTCTTTTTACATCAAGGCTGTGGAGTTTGCGCTCCCCTGAGCTAGAATGCTCAGTGAAAAAGACTGGCAAGGTGATGGACTGGTTCAGGTGGAAGTCTGAGATCACTTTGGGAAGGAACTTCCTATTAGTTCTCATCACTACCTTGGTCCATATGAAAAGAAATATAATCCTTTTCAATACACAGGGCCTGGAGCTCACTTATCCTCCTGGCAGAAGTGATGGCCACAAGGAAAACTTCCTTCCAAGTAACAAACTTGAGGTCTACAGAGACCATGGTTTCGAAGAGGGGAAGCATGAGCTGAACAATGCAAATGTTCGGACCCCAGGCTGGCACTGGCTCCCTGTGAGGGGGGTACAGGTGAGACAATCCCTTGAAAAATCTCCCGAAAATAGGATTTGATGCCAAGGAGGCATCCTTTCAAGCCAAAATGTATGTTGATACCGAAGCCAAGTGCACTTTCAGGGTTGAAGGTTGCAGACCCTGGAAATGCAAATATGTCAGAAAGTCCAACAAGGCTGGTATGCCAGCTTGAGCTGGGGCCACACCCTTACGCATGCACCATACAGAGAACATTTTCCATTCTGAAGCATAGGTTTTCTTAGTAGAAAGTCTCCTATACCATCTAAGAACCTCCAAGGCCCCTTCCGAGAGTTGCCAGCCTGCATACTCTAAGTCCTCAACAGCCATGCCTTGAGTCTGAGGGATCCAAGGTTGGGGTACATGACCCTCCCTTGGAAGGAAGTCAGTAGGTTGTACCTTCGTGGTATGTGAATCGGTTTGGTAACCAACACTGAGAGCAGGAGGGAGTAACAAGGCTGTCCGGCCCAGTCTGGAGCAACCAAGATCATTGAAGCTGGCTGTGATATGAGCTTGAGGACCATCCTGAGTAGCAGGGGAAAAGGGAGGGAAAGCATAGAGATGCCTCCGTGTCCAATCAAGAGACAGAGCATCCAGAGGAATTGTTCCCTTGGCAGGGGCCCTGCAACAATACAGAGGTAGGTGGTGGTACTGGTGGGATGCAAACAGATCTATTTCTGGGGTGCCCCACCAACTGAACAGGACACCCACCACTTGCTTGATCAGTGTCCATTCATGATGGGCATGGTTTATCCTGCTCAAGGTATCTGCCACCGTGTTGTCCTTGCCAGGCAGATGGACTGCTTGTAAGGAGGCACTGAGAGAGTAAGCTGGGCTCCAGATTTTCATTCCCTCTGTGCAAAGGGGAGTGGACCTCATCCCCCCCTGCTTGTTGCTGTAGTACATTGTTGCGGTATTGTCTGTTCTGACTTGTACCACCCTTCCTTGTAGCAGATGAGAGAAGGCCTGAAGGGCCAGATAAACTACTCTCAGCTCTAGCAGGTTTATATGCTGGAGTCATTCTGCACTTTTCCATGTGCCGTGGATAGTGTGCTCCCCTCTCTAGTAGTGATGCACCTGTTGGGAGAACCAGCGATGGGGACACCTGCAGGAAGGGGACCCATTCCCTCAAGCTGTCCGGTTCCATCCACCATTGGAGTGCCTGCAGTAACTCCCTTGTTACTGGGATGGTTTTTGAGAGGGAGTCCCGCCTCTGCCGCTGGTGTGCCCTGAGGTGGAAATGAACATTTCTCATTTGAAACCTGGCACCCAGAACTGTGCCTGTTGCTGAGGCCATGTGGCCTAACAATTGCAGAAACTGTCTTGCTGGCTTTGGCTTGTTCAGGACAAACGAGCTTGCTAAGTGCAGAATGCTGTCTGCCCACTCTTGAGGGAGGAAAGCTCTTCCCACAATGGTGTTCAGTTCCGCACCTATTTATAGTACCTGTACAGGAGCCAGGACTGACTTTTTGATACTGAGGAGGAACCCCCAAGGATTGCAACAGGTCCTGGGTTACCTGTAGGTGCTCTCTCACCTGCTGGTGAGACTTTCCCATAATTAGCCAATCATCCAGGTAGGGAAAAACTGAAACACCTAGTCTTCTTAGGTGTGCCACCACCACTGCCAGGCACTTGGTAAACTCTTGGTGCTGGAGTGAGGCCAAAGAGTAGTGCTGAGAAATGGAAATTACGTACCTACCATAATTCTTGATCTTCTTGGATGAAGTCTCCACCACTCATTCACACTAGTGGGATCTACACCGGAGGCGTTAGGGCCCAGTGGGAACAAACTTTTCAAGAGGGCCAGCGCCACAGATGGCACTGTGAGCCCCGGCTCGTGCGGTAAGAAAAAATTACTCACCTTAGAAATTGTGTTTCTTCTAATGGAGTCTTGCTGTATTCTGACAATCTGCAGTTAGTTCCAGTTTTTAAACTGCCCCGGAGAGTATAGGGTTAATTTTCCGTGCAGTGCATAGAACGTTGAGCTTGAGCTCGGTGGAGGTCTCTGTCTGCAGCACTTTGAAACCCAACCGTCAGATTCTTATGAGCAAACACTCACTAATTATACTATGTAAAAATTGCAAACATTTTTAACTAGCCAACTGGCAACAGAAAGTTTTGGATTCCCAAAGGAAGACTCAAGTCAGGAAACCCAAAACCAAAAAACCTATCCGAAATAAAGATTATAATATAAGCACCCAAGTAAAAAGGAGGGTGTGCTGAAGACACCCCTGGGGTGCAACACTGCACCTGCCCACCAACTTCCCAAAAACAGGTTCTGAGAGGGGAGGCAGGGAGGGAGGTCAGAATACAGCAAGACTCCATTAGAAGAAACACAATTACTAAGGTGAGTAATTTTTTCTTCAAACAACATGAAGTCTTGCTGTATTCTAACAAACTGCAGACTACCAAGCAGTACCTCCATGGCAGAGGGACATAACCTACTTTGGGAATAGGCTCTGAAGTACTGCTGTGCCAAACCGAGCATCACTCCTAGCCTGGATATCCAGAGAGTAATGCTTGGTGAATGTATGGACTGTTTTCCAGGTGGCTGCTTGACAAATTTCTAACACAGGGATATCCCTGGCAGCAGCCAGGGAAGCAGCTGTACCTCTTGTGGAATGAGCCCTCAGGCCTGAGGGTGGAATTTTTCCCAGTTTCTCATAGCAGAATTGTACACAAGAAACAAATCCACCTGGCAATAGTTCTCTTGGTGGCAGGTTTGCCCTTTCCCACTTCCCCTTAAGTGAGGAACAACTGGAGAGAATCAAACCTGTGACCCTTGGTACGCTCTATGTAGTAGCTAATGGCTCTTTTAACATCTAAACTGTGTAGCCTCCTCTCTCCTGAGGAAGAATGATCAGTGAAGAAGACAAGGAGAGACACAGACTGATTCAAGTGGAAGTCTGAAACCACTTTGGGCAAGAACCTCCTACTGGTTCTAAGGACCACTTTATCTCTATGAAAGGAGGTAAAATCAGGTTCTACTGACAGGGCTTGCAATTCACTGATACATCTGGCAGAGGTTAAGGACCACATTATCTCTATGAAAGGAGATAAAATCAGGTTCTACTGACAGGGCTTGCAATTCACTGATACGTCTGGCAGAGGTAATGGCTACCAAAAACACAGTTTTCCAAGTCAAGTACTTAAGCTATGCTGAGGACACAGGCTCAAAAGGAGGTTGCATAAGTTGAGCAATGCAAACATTTAAGTCCCAGGCAGGGGCAGGATCCCTAAAGGGAAGATTGGTATGAAGCAATCCCTTGAAAAATTTACAGAACACAGGATGAGAAGATAGTGAGGAAGGCTTCCCCACTGAAAGAAAAGCAGAAACAGCTGACAAGTGTACCTTGAGAGTAGCTGGTCTGAGGCCTAGGCAATTAAGATGGACCATATAATCCAGAACTGCAGGCAATTCAGCACTGTCTGGAGAGATATACTTCTTGGAACACCAAATGCTGACTCTTTTCCATTTGGAGTCATAAGTCTTTCGGGTGGCAGGCTTTCGAGAGGCTTTGAGAATATCCAGAACTCCCTGGGACAGGTGCAAATCTGCAAACTATAACTCTTCCAAGAGCCATGCCTTGAGATTGAAAGACCAAAGATTGGGGTACCAAATCCTCCCCTGAGAGGAGGTTAACAGGTTGTAATTCCTGGGAAGAGACAGGGGAAGATGGACTGCTAGAGACAGCAACAGGGGGTACCAAGGCTGTCTGGCCCAGTCTGGAGCAATCAGAATCACTTTGTAAGGTTGTGACCTTACCTTGACTAGAACCCTGAACAGTAGAGGAAAAGGAGGGAAGGCATACAGAAATGTCCTTTCCCAATTCAAAATCAGAGCATCCAGAGGGACTGAACCCAAGACTGGGGGTCTGTAACAAAACAGAGGAAGTTGGTGATTGTCTGGGGCTGCAAAGAGATCCATCTCTGGAGTGCCCACCTTGAGAAAATCACTTTCAACACCAGGGGATCCAGGGACCATTCGTGATGGCCCTGGGAGATCCTACTCAGTGCATCTGCTTGCACACTGTCCTTCCCTGGAAGGTGGACTACTATCAGAAAGGTCTGCAGGGAATAAGCCAGGGACCACAATTTCATGGCTTCCAAGCACAAGACCGTAGACAGAGTGCCTCCCTGCTTGTTGATGTACCACATGGTGGTGGTGGTGTCTATTCTGACCTGAACTACCTTGTTCTGCACAGACTGAGAGAAAGCTTGCAGGGCCAGAAAAACTGCCCTGAGTTCCAGGAAACTGATATGAAGAAGGGACTCCTGAGGGGACCACAGTCCCTGGGCTGTGAGAGCCCCCAGATGAGCTCCCCACCCCAAAAGGGAAGCATCCATGGTAAGGACACCGAATGAGTCTGAGTGACAAATGGGACCCCTTGCCTTAAATTGTCCTGATCCTGCCACCATTGAAGAGCTTGGATCAGTGTCCGAGTCACTGGAATCAGTTTGGTAAGAGGATCCTTCCTTTGGTACCAAAAGGCCCTCAGATGGAACTGAATGTCCCGCATCTGGAATCTTGCCCCTTGGACCACTGCTGTAGAAGCGGCCATGTTGCCCAAGAGCTGAAGGAAGTGCCTTGCTGGCCGGGACACCTGAAGGAAGACGCCAGTTCTAGAACTCTTGCCCTTTCAAGGGGAAGAAAGGCTCTTGCTTTGACAGTCTCTAGCTCTGCCCCTATAAAGGTAAGAAGCTGCACTGGTTCGAGAACTGACTTGGGGAGGCTGAGAAGAAATCCCAGGGAAGTGAGCACTTGCAGGTCTGACTTGACTTGGCCTGCAGACTGACCCACTATGAGCCAGTCGCCCAGATATGGAAAAACACAAATCTTTTGCCTTCTTAAAAAGGCCACTACTACTGCCAGACACTTTGTGAACACCCTTGGAGCTGATGTTAGGCCAAAGGGCATTGCTTTGAACTGGTAATGGCCTGAGGGCAACTTGAATCTGAGGTACTTTCTGTGGGAGCACCTGATGGGGATGTGAAAGTAGGCATCTTTGAGGTCCAGGGAGGCTAGCCAGTCCCCTAGCCTTAGAGAGGGAAGAATTATTTCCAGAGTCACCATCTTGAACCTTGGTTTTAAAAGATGTTTGTTCAGGAATCTTAGATCTAGGATGGGTCGTCACTCCCCTGTCTTTTTTGGGGTAAGGAAGTACCTGGAGTACAGACCTTTGCCCCAGTGTAGGGTAGGAACTCTCTCTATGACATCTAAGGCCAGGAGAGATTAAACCTCTGCCTCTAGGGCAAGGGTTTTGGAGAGATTTGCAGGTGGAAAAGATCTGGCTCTCATCTTTGGAAATTTTTTGAAGCTGAGAACCAGTCCCTGGCTTACTACTTCCAGGACCCACTTGTCTGAAGTAACAGACACCCAGTCCTGGACGAAGTAAGCCAGCCGGCCCCCTACAGGGATAGGAGAGTCGACCTGGGCAGGCCCATCAGGGTGTCTGCTTGACAGGGGCCTTAGGCTGAGGAGTGGATGCAGCCCTGCTCATCCCCCTTCTGCCTCTCCCTCTGAAGAGCCCCCTCTGTGAAAAGGGAGAAGAGGCCTGTGCTTGGTAGAAAGGCCTATGAAAAGGCCTGCCCCTGCCCCTAGATTGCTGCCTTTGAGGAGTTGCCTGCCTTTCCTTGGCCTGTGCACTCCTATAAGTGGCCCTATATTCCTTCATCTTCTTCATGTAATTCTCTGTCTGCTCCCCAAACAGAGAATTACCTTCCAAAGGGAAATCCATGGCCTTAGCCTGGGTGTCCTGTGAGAGGCTAGTACATCTGAGCCAAGCCATTCTCCGAAGAGCCACAGATGTAGCCATGACTCCTGACGACACATCACTGGAGTCCACAGTAGCATGACACTGTACCTTAGATGCCTCAATCCCATCCGCAGCCACCTCCTCCAGCTCCTTGGCCAGCTGGAGGGAGGCCTGTTTAGCCAGTGCCAGTACAGTGTCCCACCTGGACTTCTGGTACTGGCTGCATAGGCCATATAATTAGCCTGCCTGAGTCCCAAAGAGGATGCCATGTATTGCTTCTTTGCCAAGGCATCCATCCTCCTGGAGCCTTTATCTGGGGGGTGTGAAGCCAAGGGAACATTAGCCCTGTCACAGGCTGCAGCCTGCACGACCCCAACATGGCTGCATTGCTGGTAGAAAAACTCAGTGTCTGAGCCTGATAAAGTATACCTCTTGTCCATTCTACTATCAACAGGAGGTACAGAATTAGGAGACTTTAAAATTTGTTGTGTCTG
Source organism: Neoceratodus forsteri (assembly GCA_016271365.2). Lineage (NCBI taxonomy): Eukaryota > Metazoa > Chordata > Ceratodontiformes > Ceratodontidae > Neoceratodus > Neoceratodus forsteri. The sequence goes on from CM057450.1 coordinate 719,527,639, forward strand.
TTTCCCAAATGATTTGTGCAGGGGAATAGACAGCCTCCTGGACTCTGGGATGTCCATCATTTCAACAAAATCAGGCTCCTCTTGATCCTCTGTAGCTTCCTCCATAGGGAGCTGGAGAGTTTCAGCCACTTTCCTGTAGAACAGATAGTGGGGAGGGGCCTCGGTGAGCCTAGGAGGGGAAACACCAGAAGGTCTGTCTGGAGAGATGTCCGGTTCAATGGGCACATCCAGACTTTCTGCTCCATCATAGTCATCATCTTGTTCATAATCCCCCTCCTCCTCAAATTCCAGTTCATAAAAATCTTCAGGGGCATAATCCTGAACCGGTGGAACTGACCAAACCGAGCCCCTAGCTAACGGAGCCTTATCAGACATAACCAGGCGAAGCAATTCAACAATCCAAATCGCTCGGGTAATATCATCAGCGGTCGGAACATGAACCTCCGGATCTGAACTGGCTGACCTGTCTTTACGTTTCCTTTTCGTAGGAACCGATCCCTCAGGATCGGCTCTCCTCTTGCCCGAAGAAGTACTGCCCTGGTCAGAGGACACTCCTGGTTCGGTCGGAACCGAACCGGGCTGGCTATCCGGGTCAGCAGACTTCTCTGCCTTTTTACTAAGTCTACCTAATCTTTTCTCTAGGGTAGACTTAGGAAAGTTTTTACAAATTTGGCAGTCTGTATCGCGGTGTTCAAACCCCAGACAATAAACACAGGTGCTGTGGGGATCGGCCTTAGCAAAGATCTCCCCACACTTACTGCAGTGTTGAAACCCAGTGGGCCCATTTCTTTTCTTGGGTTTCTCAGACATGGCCAACCTAACCAAACTTACCCTTTTTTTGGCAACTGCCAGACATGACTCCCTTATCGGTTCCTAACCGTGTCATGGGTATTGGAAAAAATGTTTAAAACACATTTTTTTTTGAAACCGATAAGGACTGGTAACCACACACTAAAGACAAGCACAAGAAATCAAACTAATGGATCAGTTCAGCCAAACCGATCGAAGTCTCACAATTTCCACAAAGTAAACAGAAAACTATCTAAGTACTCAAGGTACCGCAGACAGAGCCTGAATCGACAATGCGGAATTAATTTCAGATTTAAATTCGGAAAAAAATGACAACTTTAACTGACTTTGAACCGAGCAGAAGGAGAAATCTCCGGAGCGACTGTTCAGTGAGGTGGAGTAAAGAATCTGACGTTTGGGTTTCAAAGTGCTGCAGACAGACACCTCAACCGAGCTCGAGCTCAACGTTCTATGAACTGCAAGAAAATTAACCCTATATTCTCCAGGGCAGTTTAAAGGCTGCAGCTAACTGCACATTGTCAGAATACAGCAAGACTTCATGTTGTTTGAAAGACTATCTTGGTGTCGACCCTCCAACTGCCTCAGTACCTTTTTTCCAAGGAGGTGCAGCATAACTAACCTAGAAGGACTAATCTAAAAATCAGATATAAGATAGTCCGAATGACCCGTGTAAGAAGGGTCAACAATGAAGCCTTCGCAGCCCAGCCATTGAGGGAGTGAAGACCAAAAACAGAGAAGTGAGCTCGGGGGATGGTGGGTGGGCGTGTGAATGAGTGGTGGAGACTTCGTCCAAGAAGATCAAGAACTATGGTAGGTACATAATTTCCATATCTTCCTGGAAATAAAGTCTCCACCACTCATTCACACTAATGGGAGAGAACCGAGCTAATAATCCCCCCCCCCGAGACGGACGGCAGGAAATAAAGAGCTCACATACTTACGACAGAAGTCCGTTAAGAATAGTCCTGCCAAACGACAGATGTCGTCTGGCATGGACATCCAATGCACTGAACTCCAGGTAGCCGCACTGCAAATATCTGCAATGGGCATGTTGAGGATTTCTGACACAGATGCCGCGACTGCTCTAGTAGAGTGAGGGTACACTCTGCCTTCCAGCTCAACCTGTGCCATAGAATAGCAGTGGCGAAGGCATGCCACTAGCCATGCTGAAATGCATCTAATACCGACAGGTTGACCCAGCCGGGTCTCAATTAAGGAAACAAACAGTTGTTGAGCCTTGCAAATTTCTTTTTTTCTATCTAGATAGAATCGCAGTGCTCTCAACATCCAGAGAATGAAGGGTACGCTCCCCTTCATTCTGGAAGTTAGTAACATAGGTAGGCAGGACTAAAGGTTAGTTTAGATGGAATTCTGAGAGAAACTTAGGGTGAGTCCTAAGAACCACTTTGTCCTTGTGAAATACAGTGTACGGGGGGGGGGGGTCTGTGACCAGTGCATGTATTTCAGAAACTCTTATGGGCCGAAGTGATGGCCACCAGGAAGACCGTTTTCCAAGTGAGGAATTTCAACTCACAAGTAGTTAGAGGCTCGAAAGGTTTTCGAGTGAGCATGTCTAGCACAAGGTTAATGTCCCAGGTTGCGACTGGATGCCTGATAGGAGGTCTGGTATGCAGAATACCCCTAAGAAACCTCTTAACTACAGGTAACTGAGCCAGTGACATGGAAAGTACCGGCTCATGAAATGCTGAAATGGCACAAAGATGAACTTTGACTGTGGAGTACTGCAGACCTGAATTTGAGAGGTCTAAAAGGTACTCCAAGACTTTATTTGGTGGGCAGGAAAAAGGGTTCGAAGAGGATTTTTCACACCAGATAGAGAAGTGCTTCCATTTGGCTGTGTAGGTTTTTCTAGTGGCTGGCTTATGCGCAGCCAAAAGAATATCTGAAACTCTATGAGAAACACTGATCCTATTCACCTCTATCTCTTCAGGAGCCGAAGGTGAAGCGACCTCAGATTGGGATGGACCATGGGACACTGGGTCAGAAGGTTCGTCTGAAGGGGAAGAGTCTAAGGAAGGGTTTCCAACAGACTGTTGAGCAGCGGGAACCATATCTGCCGAGGCCAGAAGGTAGCAATGAGACAAGCGTCTTGTCCACTGCAGCCTGAACACATCCTGATAGAAAATGCCAGGTCCTGGATTACTGGAGCAGAAGAGAGGCAGTTCTGCGTTGAGTGGGGACAAAAAAAGGTCCAGGTCTGGAGTTCCCCATTCTTTGAAGAGTGACTGAATTATGGTTAAGTCGAGAGACCACTCGTGAGGATCTGTCTCCCTTCTGCTGAGATGGTCTGCCAGCTCAGTTTGCACTCCTGGCAGGTAAACCACGTGGATTAGAGCCTTGTGCTCCAGGCACCATTCTCACACTCTCACAGCTTCCCCGCATAATGAGTAAGAGTGTGCACCGCTCTGCTTGTTGATGCAATATATCACTGCTTGTTGTCTGTTTGAAGGAGAATGTTCTTGTGACAGAGTACGTCCTTCAAGGCTCGGACTGCATAGAGGATGGCTCTCATTTCCAGGACGTTTATGTGAAGCTGGGACTCGTCCCGAGTCCCCATACTTTGGGTGTGGAGATTCTGGCAATCAGCTCCCCACCCCATCAGGGATGCGTCCGTGGTAATGGAGATCTGATGATCCAGAGGAGCAAAGGGATATCCTTCTAGAAGGTTGTCCTCCTGTGACCACCAGGCAAGTGACCTCTTCAGAGATTCTATCACCTTGATGGGAAAGGACTGAGGGTGAGTGGTTGGGGACCACTGAGAGGTTCCAAAGTGGAGGCGTGCTAAGGGTACAGTGAACACCGAAGATGCCATGAGACCCAGCATCCACTGCATTGAGATAGCTCGAACCGAGCTGCTTTCTCTGATGTATTGGGTCATCTGTAAGATATCGCTCCTTCTGTCCTCTGGGAGGAAAGCTTTCACACAGAAGGTGTCCAGCAGAGTTCCTATAAAGAGGAGCTTCTGGGAGGGCTGCAGCTGCGATTTGTTGAGATTCAGCAGGACTCCCATGGACGTGAGGAAGTTTGAGGCCGTGACTACGGCATCCAGAGTTCCTTGTCTGGAGGGACTTGCTAGGAGCCAGTCATCCAGATATGGGAAGACTTGTATTCAGATTCTCCTGAGGTGCGCTGCAAGAATTGCACAACACTTTGTAAAAACTCGATGCGCAGAGGATAGCCCAAAAGGCAGGACTCTGAACTGATAGTGTTGACCCAATGCCACAAACCTTAGGTATTTGTGGTGCTTTGGGTGTATAGGGATGAGCTGGTAGGCACCCTGCATGTCCAGGGAGGCTAGCCAATCGTGTTGATGAAGCAAAGGTAGACAGGTACCTAGTGATTTCATCTTGAACTTTTCCTTGTGAAAGAACTCGTTTATCTTTCTGAAATCCAGAATGGAGTGCATGCTGCCGGTTTTCTTCGGGACCAGAAAATAATGGGAGTAGAAACCTGTGTTTCATTGATCCAGCGGAACTACTTCTACTGCCCTGTTGTTCAGAAGGCCTTGTACCGCGGAAGCAAGAAGGTCTGACTGTAGTGTCGACAGCCTGGGCTGTCATTTGGAAGGATGATCCGGAGGGGTTTCAGAAAGGCTGAGCGAGTACCCTTCACGGATTATCCGGAGCACCCATCTGTCTGATGTTATGGATTTCCACTGGTTGTAGAACTGAGTCAGACGTCCTCCCACCACTGAGGAGGAGTACCCCTCGGACAGCTGAGGTGGGACCTGGGCCAGAAATTCAGAAGGTGGCACTGGGCGCTTTGGACCCTTGTGCCTTCTGCTGCATTTTCTTTTGTGGTTTTTGTTAAAACCTCCTCTGCCATGAAAGGACTGACGGTTGTGAAACTGCCTCTTGCTGGCACCCCCCCGGGAGGGGGGCGGGAGTGGATCTAGCTGTCTTAATGGCAGACCTAGTCTTCTGTGTGGCATCCAGACCTTGCACCACCTTCGGCCCGAATAGATACATATCGTCCAAAGGTAAAGCCACGACCTCTGCTGGGCATCATTGGTGAAGCCCGAAGTACATAGCCAAGAGTGGTGACGGGTGCAGATGGCAGCCACCGCTGCTCGGGAAGCAGTACTGAAAGAGTCCATTGCAGCTTTAACCTGTTGGTTGTTGGACTCGATACCCCTGGTTATGGTCTGAAGTAGCTCTGAATTAGTTTCCGATTCGGGCAGAGCTTCTACCATTTGTTTGAACGAATGCCAAAGAACATACTCATATTGAGAAAAATAGCCCTGGTAGCTGGCAATATGCATACCCAGGGTGGAGGCAGCAAAGACTCTCTTACCTAAGGTGTCTATCTTGCAAGATTCTTTAATTATAGGTCGGGCTGTGGATGCCTGAGGAAGGACGGCCTTACCACTCTCTGCCAAGACTACAATGGGATCAGCAAAGGCTTGTCAGGCCAATATAGGGCGATCCTTGGGAGGAGCATACTTCCTATCTATGGACTTAGCCACAGAAGGAATAGGAGTAGGATTCTTCCATACCATCTGAAAGAGGGTCTCGAAAGTGGGTTGTACCGGAGGAGTTAAATCCATAGTGATCTCCGGGACATGGAGGTATTGGGAGTCTTAAAAGCGTCCCAGGATCAATTTCTGTAGTCTGGAGAGAAAGAGTAGAATTTAAATTTTTAAGCAGAAACTTAAAGGAAAGGTCTTCGACCACAGGCTCTGCAGCAGGATTGATCCCTGCACCCAAGGCAGTGTCATCAACATCATCACCCAGTCGAAGATCTGGGTCAGGCTCAAAATCATCTCCTGACAGTCCAGGAGCAACTGTATGAACAGGAAAGGAGTGAAAATCAGTAGGAAAATCAGAAGAGGAAAGAATCGGAGTCGAGAACCCTTGGAGGCCGGACGACACTGCACCAAGCCTTGGCGCTGATGAAGAACACAGCACTGAACACAAGGAAGTCAGCGCCATCGAAAACAGCCCAGCACACAACGCCGACAGAGCCTGCGGCGCCACAGATGGCGCCGACAGAGGCCCCCTCCAACACCGTAGACATTGCCAACAAAGCCCCTGGAGGCGCCAACAGAACCCTCGGGTCAGCAAACTGCGATTTGAGGTAAAAGAAGGAAAACTGGCTGGAGATAGAGGCAGTGGTGTGGACCCCTGTGCCATAGCCATATGAGGGGAGAAAACACCTGAGCACAGAGTCGGCGGCACTGAAGAAGGTGCCGCGCGACTAGAAAGGTCCAACCGCCCTACCCGTTCCTCCAAACGGTCCGAAGGCCTCGAAGTGACCAGATCAGACAGCTGGACCAACTTCCGAACCCACTGTTCCATAAGAGCAGCCCACTGGTGAAACTGCTCATCGGAAGCCCCTCCAATAGGCGGGGAAGGGTTGCAGTGTCAAGGAGGTCGACCACCGGAGACACAAACCAGCGATTCTGACAGAGGTGGAGACCGGCGCCTGGCCCCAATAACTGACCATCTACGCGCAGGCATACCAGAAGGCAACCGAGTGATGCCTTCTCTTTTTCGATTTTTGTGCCCAAGAAGAACCCGAGGCTAAACAGTGCAGAGAGTGGGACCCTTCCCTTTTATGCTTTCAGGGGACCGCCCATCTCCCCGAACATCGGACCGTCCGCTGTCAGACCCTCCCTCCGGAGAGGGCGGCAGACCGGACCCAGCCTGGTTGACTAAACAGCTTTCATACGAAGTCTCCCTACCATCACCTGACCCGCTCATGGTCGACTCAGTCAATGGAAGGCTGAAGACTTCTTTCTTATAATAAGTAAAATTAAAAATAATCACTACTTATTTTCAAAGATAAATTACAAAACAATAAAACTGAAAACTAAGCTGCTAGTTTGAAGTTTGACTCCCGGAGGGTGAGCGACATCGTCACTGAAGCGCACTTGACGGCGGGAAAAAAGGAACTGAGGTGGCTGGAGGGTTGATGCCAAGACAGTCTTTACTGCACGAGCCGGGGCTCGCAGTGCCACTCCTCGCAGAGCCATCTCTGGCGCCGGCCCTCTTGAAAAGTTTTCTCCCGCTGGGTTCTAGCGCCTCTAGTGTAGATCCCATTAGTGTGAATGAGTGGTGGAGACTTTATGTCCAGGAAGATCTGATAGTGGCCTGAAAGGAGTCTGAACCTTAGATATTTTCTGTGTGACTCCCCTTATAGGAATATGGAAGTACCAGTATGCGTCCTTTAGATCTAAGCAGGCTAGCCAGTCTCCTTTCTGTAGTGTTGGCAGAATCATGGCCAGTGTGGCCATCTTGAACCTGGGCTTTACCAGATATTTGTTTAGCAGTCTGCGGCCTAGTATAGGCCGTCACTCCCCGTTTTTCTTTACTGTTAGACAATAACTTGAATAAAACCCCTGTCCTTTTTGTCTGGAAAGAACAGGCTCTACTGCCCTTGATAAGAGGAGAGTCTGAATCTCCTGTTCCAACAGCTTTCTTTCTGTGAAAGGAACTGTCCTAAACAGCCTAGTTCTTAAAGAAGGAAGGGATCTGAAATTTAGGGACAAACTTTGACACACCACTTCCAGAATCCACTTGTCTGCGGTGATCTTTAACCATTCCTGGAAGTAGTGAGTCAGTCTGCCCCCTACAGGAACTAGGGAGGCAGCCTGAAGAGAAAAGTCAGGGATTCTGTTTTGCCTGTTGCTAAGCTGGGGCAGATTGAGAGCCATGCCTGGATCCCCTCCTGCCTCTAGCTCTAAAGAAACCACCCGCTGTGGCTGGTACTGCTGCTACTGTGGCACAGCCTGTACCTGGTAGAAGGGTATTCTATAAGAAGCCCTAACCCTGCCTCCCCTTCCATATGTAGTAGTGGAGGGTGAAGGTTTCTCCTTGGTAGAGTTACTGCAAAAAGTAGCATTGTATTCATCTACCTTTTTCATGTAGGTCTGAACTCCAAAAAGTGAGTTACCCTCGACTGGAAGGTTCATGCTTTGCTCTGGGTATCCTAGGCGAGATTAGTAGCTCTAAGCCAGGCATACCTCCTTATGGCCACAGTACCTGCCACCCACCTAGCAGCTGTATCATTTGTATCAGCTGACATCTGAAACTGACACTTGGAAGCCTCCAAGCCTAATTTAGCAGTCTCCACTAGCTCTGAAACTGGTGTGGAAGGGCTGGTCTCAGCAGCATCAAGGAAGGATTGCCAAGGAGCCTTATGATTGATAGAGGGCTGCATATGCTTGATAGTTGGCTTGTCTGACTACAAGAGAGGCAGAAAGGTACCCTTTCTTTGCCATGCTATCAATTTTCCTAGAGTCCTTCTCAGAAGGATGAGGACAAAGGTGTTTTAGCCCTTTCACAGGCAGCCTGCTGCACAATTCCCTGATGGTCAGGGTGGGTAAATAAAAACTCTTCCCTGACCTCCCCAACTGGTACTTCTTATCACACTTTTTATCAATAGGTGTGATAGTGTTAGGCGTTTTAAGAATTTCAAGTATATCTTTTTTGAAAAACTTGTAATTAGATAGCAGGAGCCTTTTAGTGGGTGTTAACCCAATAAGCTCCATGTACTGAGCTTCCTTATCTTGGACCTCTTCTGCCGTGGCAAGGTCAAGAGTCGCAACCATTTTTCTTACGAAAGAAAAATGTGAAGAATAATCCTCATTGGGTCTAGGAGGTGAACCAAACTCCTGCTCAGGGGAGACCTCAGGTTCGATACCTTCCTCTGCCTCATATTCCTCTTCAAAATCCACTGTTTCAGTGGTTAAGGGTGTAACAAAGGCAGATGATTTTCTACAGGAGTAGCCACAGACTGCATAGGGGGTTAAGAAAAAATTACTTACCATAGTAATCTTGATTCTTCCCAGTGATGCTCAGATATTCATAACTTTATGCAGTAAGCCTGAGGGGTTGGAATGCCCAGCGAGATAGAACACATGCAAATGATGGAACACTGCACGTATCTTTGAAACGCTTCCTCTATTAACTGCCAGTGTTCTAAACCTCTTCAGATTTTGTAGGAGCCTGGAAAGGCAGGCCTAAGGTATTATAACACTATAATTTGTTTGATTTAATAAAATTGGGATTTGCCCCAAAATCCAAAAAACTGGAATTATTACAAACCTCCAACTGGAGGAACAAAATAATTTAATAAAATTAGAACAAAATGCCAAAAATACCTAAAAAGAGAAACACAAATGAACTCTTTTTACCAAACTATTGTCAGGTGCAGAGAATATGCACACCAAGGGAATACAGCGATTCAGTGGCACCAGCATGCAGAGTGCAGAGGCTGAAGTTCTGGAAGGGGAGGTAGGGAGGAAAGTTATGAATATCTGAGCATCACTGAGAAGAAACAAGATTACTATGGTAAGTAATTGTTTCTTCTAACCCCAGTAATGCTCAGATATTCCTAACTATGTGCAGACTACAAAATAGTACCACTGGAGGTGGGCGGGCACAGAACTTATTTTGGAAACAGACTTTGCAGGACTGCTATGCCAAACCTAGCATCACTCCTAGACAGAATATCCAGGTTGTAATGCTTTGTAAAGGTGTGTACTGTTTTCCAGGTAGCTGCTTTACAAAATGTCCACTAATGGAACATCTTTGGCAGTTGCTAAGGTAGTAGCTATCCCCCTTGTAGAGTGACCTCTCAACCCTGTTGGGGGATCCCTACCAGCTTTAGTGTAGCAGAACTGGATACACTGGACTGTCCATCTAGAGGTGGACCTTTTGAGGCTGGATTACCTTTTCCTACATCCCTATAAGTCAGGAACAGCTGCTTTCTATCCTGCCTATGGTCCTTAGTGGCTGTCAAATAATAGCGGAGAGCCCTTTTTAACATCCAGACTGTGAAGTCTTCTTTCACCAGAACTGGCATGGTCGGTGAAAAAAACAGGAAGAGTAATGGACTGGTTCAGATGAAAATCCAAAACCACCTTGGGGAGGAACAAATAATTACTCACCATAGTAATGCTGTTTCTTCTAATGGAGTCTTGCTGTATTCTGACAATCTGCAGTTAGCCTCAGCACTTGAACTGCCCCAGAGAGGAAAGGGTTAACTCTATGCCAAAGCATAGAACGTTGAGCTCGAGCTCGGTTTTCAAACCTCTGTCCCTGGTACACTTCAGTGTAACTGTCAGATTCTTACAAGCACTCATACTAACTCATAGAATAGAAATTGTTTTCATAAAAACTTTTAAAGCCAAAGACAATAACAAATGGGGTCCAAAAGACTTGGGTCGAGAACCCCCCAAAAGAAAACCTTATGTAGACAGTGATAATAATCAAACAATGTAATAGAACAAGAGAGCCCAATCTAAGCAGAATGGGATCCAAAAGGTACACCTCTGGGGCGCAACACTGCACCTGCCAACCCACAGCCCAAAACACAGAGGTTTTGAGAGGGGAGGCAGGGTGGGAGATCAGAATACAGCAAGACTCCATTAGAAGAAACAACATTACTATGGTGAGTAATTTTTTCTTCAAACAACATGAAGTCTTGCTGTATTCTGACAATCTGCAGACTACCAAGCAGTACCTCCATGGAGGAGGGAACTACAGAACCTACTTAGGAAAGAGGTGTTGCAGTGCCAAACCTAGCATCACTTCTGGCTTGGGTATCCAGACAATAATGCTTGGTGAATGTGTAAACAGTTTTCCAGGTGGCTGCTTTACAGATTTCCAGGAGGGCAATATCTCTAACTGCTGCCAAGGAGGCGGCAGTACCCCTGGTAGAGTGCGCGCCCTCAGGCCTGAGGGAGGCTCTTTGCCCAATTTAGTATAACAGAACTGGATACAAGAAACAATCCATCTGGCAATAGTTCTCTTAGTGGCAGGTTTACCCTTGCCCACCTCACCATAATTGAGAAACAACTGAGAACAGCCACCCCTATGGACCTTGGTATGGTCAATATAATAACGCAATGCCCTTTTTACATCCAAACTGTGCAAACTTCACTCACCTGAAGAAGAGCGATCAATGAAAAAGACAGGCAGAGACATGGACTGGTCAAGATGGAAATCTGACACCACTTTAGGGAGAAATTTTCTCTATTTGTCCGGAGGACCACCTTATGTTTGTGGAAGGAAATAAAGTCAGATTCCACTAACAAAGCCTGTAACTCACCGATCCTCCTGATGGAAGTAATGGCTACCAGGAATACAGTCTTCCAAGTCAGGTACTTTAGCTCAGCTGAAGACAAAGGCTCAAAGGGGGGCTGCATAAGCTGTGCAATACAGATACTCAGTTCCCAAGCCGGAGTTGGTTCCCTAAAGGGAGGACTGAGATGAACCAGACCTTTCAAAAACTTACTGAACACAGGGTGAGAAGCAAGGGAAGATCATTTCCCTGCTGAAAGAAAATCATAGACAGCTGCTAGGTGAACCTTAAGAGGTCTAAAGTGTTCAGATGGACTAAATCGTCCAATGCTGTGGAAATGTCAGCAGAATTTGGCTGTATATCCCTCTGACAGCACCAAATGCTAAACCTCTTCCACTTAGAGTTGTAAGTTTTTCTGGTAGAAGGCTTCCTAGAAATCTTCAGAATATCCAAAACACCTTGTGAAAGGTGCAGTAAGGTTCCCCATATGAGCTCCCTACCCCAGGAGAGATGTATCTGTTGTGAGCACAACTGAAGGGACTGGAGAAAGAAGAGAACTCCCTGTCTAACATTTTCCTTGTCCAACCACCACTGGAGAGCCTGGACAAGAGTCTGAGTTACTGGAATCAATACGGGTGAGTGGATCCCTTCTTTGGGACCAAAAAGACCTGAGATGAAATTGAATGTCCTCATTTGGAGCCTGGCTCCCTGGACCACTGATGTGGAAGCTGCCATGTGGCCTAGAAGCTGAAGAAAATGCCTGGCTGGCTGAGACACTAGCGGCTTGAAAGAGGCTGCCAGGTCTGTGAGAGCCTTCACCCTTGAAAGAGGTAGGAAGGCTTTTGCCTGAATGGTATCCAGCTCTACCCCAATGAAGGTGGGTAGCTGAACCGGTTCCAGCACCGACTTGGAAAGACTGAGAACCCTAGAGAACCCAGAAGCCTCTGGGTAACAGCCAGAGCTAATTTGACTTGGTCTGAGGACTGGCCTACAATGAGACAATCGTCCAGATAGGGGAAATACAGAAATGTCTTGTCTTCTGAGAAAAGCCACTACTACTGCTAGGCACTTCGTAAAGACTCTGGGAACTTAAGTCAGACCAAAGGGCATTGCTCTGAACTGATAATGACCTGAGGGCTACTCGAACCTGAGGTATTTTCTGTGGGAGCACCTGATGGGAATGTAAAAGTAGACATCTTTGAGGTCCAGGGAGGCTAGTCAGTACCCTGGCCTTAGAGAGGGAAGGATTATTCCCAGAGTTATCATCTTGAACTTTGGTTTTAAAAGATGTTTGTCCAGATATCTTAGGTCTAGGATGGGTCACCACTCCCCTGTCTTTTTGGGGGTCAGGAAGTACCTGGAGTACAGTCCTCTGCCCCAGTGTAGGGTAGGTACTCTCTATAACTCTTAAAGCTAGGAGAGAAGAAACCTCTGCCTCTAGGGCAAGGGTTTCTGAAAGATTTGCAGGTGGAAAAGATCTGGCTCTCATCTTTGGAAATTTTTTGAAGCTGAGAACCAGTCCCTGGCTTACTACTTCCAGAACCCACTTGTCTGATGTAACAGACATCCAGTCCTGGACAAAGTAAGCCAGCCTGCCCCCTACTGGAATAGGAGAGTCGACCTGGGCAGACCCATCAGGGTGTCTGCTTGGCAGGGGCTTTAGGCTGAGGGGTGGATGCAGGCCTGCTCATCCCCCTTCTGCCTCTCCCTCTGAAGAAACCCCTCTGCGAAAAGGAAGAAGAGGCCTGTGCTTGGTAAAAAGGCCTGCCCCTAGACTGCTGCCTTTGAGAAGTTGCCTACCTTTCCTTGGCCTGAGCACTCCTGTAATGGGTCCTGTATTTGACCATTTTCTTCATGTAACTCTCTGTCTGCTCCCCAAACAGAGAATTACCCAGTACAGGAAAATCCATAGCCTTAGCCTGGGTGTCCTGCGAGAGGCTAGTACATCTGAGCCAAGCCATCCTCCGAAGAGCCACAGATGTAGCCATGACTCCTGACAAAATGTCATCAGAGTCCACAGCAGCATGAAACTGAAACCTAGATGCCTCAATCCCATCTGCAGCCACCGCCTCCAGTTCCTTGGCTAGCTGGGGGGAGGCTTGTTTAGCCAGTGCCAGTACAGTGTCCCACCTGGACTTCTGGTACCTGGCTGTATAGGCCATGTAATTCACCTGCCTGAGTCCCAAAGAGGATGCCATGTACTGCTTCTTTGCCATGGCATCAATCTTCCTGGAGTCCTTGTCAGGGGGGTGTGAAGCCAAGGGAATATTTGCCTTGTCACAGGCAGCAGCCTGCACTACCCCAACATGGCTGCATTGCTGATATAAGAACTCCGTGTCTGAGCCCGAAAGTGTATATCTCTTGTCCACTCTTCTATCCACAGGAGGTATAGTGTTGGAAGACTTTAAGATTTTTTGTGTCTGTTTCCCAAAAGATTTATGGAGGGGAATAGACAGTCTCCTGGACTCTGGGATATCCATCATCTCTACATAATCAGGCTGTCCTTGATCTTCCACAGCCTCCTCCATAAGAAGCTGGAGGGTTTCAGCCACTTTTCTCTAAATCAAAGTGGGAAGGGGACTCAGAAAGCCTAGGAGGGGAAACACCTGATGGTCTGTCTGGGGAGATGTCCGGTTCCACAGGCACATCCAGACCTTCACTTACATCATAATCCTCAAATTCCCCTTCCTCTTCAAACTCCGGTTCATAAAAATCTTCAAGGGTATACTCTTGAACCAGGGGAACCAACCGAACCAAACCCCTGCCAGAAGGAGCCGGATACGTCGGAACCGAACGGAACGATTCCACAATCTGAATTGCCCTGGCTATCCCTTCAGCGGTCGGATTAGGAACCTCTGGATCCGAACTGGTCGATTTATCTTTGTGCTTTCTTTTTGTTGGAACTGATCCCTCAGAATCAGCTCTCCTTTTGCTCGAAGAAGTATCGCCCTGGTCAGAGGGCACTCCTCCTGGTTCGGTCGAAACTGAACCGGGCTGGTCATCCGGGTCAGCGGACTTCTTGGCCTCCTTTTCCCTCAGTCTACCTAATCTCTTCTCAAGGGTAGATCTGGGAAAATTTTTACATATGTGGCAGTCTGAATCGAGGTGGTCAAACCCCAGACAAACACAGGTGGTGTGGGGATCGGCCTTGGCAAAGACCTCTCCACACTCACTGCAGTGTTGAAACCCAGTGGGCCCTCTGGGTTTCTCAGACATAGCCAACCTAACCAAACTTACCCTTTTTTTGGCAACTGCCAGGCAAGACTCCCTAATCAGTTCCTAACTGTGTCACGGGTATTGGAAAAAAACAGTTAAAACACTTTTTTTTTTTTTTTAGAACCGATAAGAACTGGTAACCGCACACTAAATATAGCAAAATTCACAATCAAATGGTTGGTTCAGCCGAACCGACCACACTTTTTCAAGTTCCACAAAGAAACATAGAACAATTCCTATCTAGTACTCACGGCACCACAGACAGAGACTGAACTGACTATGCGGATACTTTTTTCGGTTTAAACCGACGAAAAACTGGAAACTTTAACCGACTTCTAACCGAGCTAAAGGAGAAATCTCCGGAGCAACCGTTCAGTGAGGCGGAGTAAAGAATCTGATGGTTTAAGTTCAAAACACTCCAGACAGAGACTTCAACCGAGCTCGAGCTCAGCGTTCCATGCCCTGCATGGAAAGTTAACACTTAGTTCTCCGGGGTAGTTCAAAGATTGGGAATCACTGCAATTGTCAGAATACAGCAAGACTTCATGTTGTTTGAAATCTTAGGTCTAGGATGGGTCGCCACTCCCCAGTCCTTTTTGGGGTAAGGAAGTACCTTGAGTACAATTCTTTGCCCCTGTGTACTTGAGGCACATGCTCCACTGCTCTTAGGAGCAGTAAGGCTGAAACCTTTGCCTCTAGAGCAGCTGTTTCCAGTGGTGAGAAAGGCTTGAAGGACCTTGCCCTTACTTTGGGGAATTTCTTGAAACTGAGAGCAAGTCCTTGGCTTACCACCTCCAGGACCCATTTGTCTGTTGTTACAGACTTCCACTCCTGGAAGAAGTAAGCCAGCCTGCCCCCCACTGGAACTAAGGAAGCTACCCGGTCTGACACATCAGGGTGTCTGTTTGGCAGGGGTCCTAGCTGGAGAGGTGGATGCATCCCTGCTCCTCCCCTTCTCCCTCTAAAGAACCCCCTCTGCTGAAAAGTAGAGGAAGCCTGAGCCTCGTAGAAAGGCCTATGAAAAGACCTGCCCCTGCCAGCCCTAGACTGCTGCTTTTGAGGAGTGGCCTGCCTTTCTTTAGCCACTGCACTCTCATACTGTATGTGGTCCTATACTCGTCCATGTTCTTCATGTACTCCTCAGTTTGCTCCCCAAACAGAGAGTTCTGAGTGACAGGAAAATCCATAGCCTTAACTTGGGTATCCTGCAAGAGGCTAGTACATCTGAGCCAGGCGAACCTCCTTAGGGAGACAGACGTGGCCATGACTCTTGACACATCATTCTAGTTTACAGCAGCATGGAACTAAACTTTAGATGCTTAAATGCCATCTGCAGCCACCTGCTCCAGCTCCTTGGCTAGCTGGGGAGGGGCATTCTTGGCTAACTCCAGAAATGTATCCCACCTTGACTTCTGGTACCTAGCCACACAGGCCATATAAGAGGCCTGCCTGAGTCCCAAAGAGGATGCCAAGTACTGTTTTTTTTTTTAGCCATGGCATCCACTTTCCTAGAATCCTTATCGGGGGTTGAAGACAAGGGTATGATAGCCTTGTCACAGGCTGCAGCCTGCACTACCCCAACATGGCTGCAATGGTTATAGAAGAATTCTGTCCCTGATCCTGACAGCATATACCTCCTGTCCATCTTTTTATTCACAGGAGATATGGAAGTAGGGGCCTGTAAAATGCTTTCGGTCCGTTTCCCCAAAGACTTAAGATGGGGAATGGACAGTCTCTCTGACTCTGGGACATCCATCATCTCCACAAAGTCAGGCTCTTCAGCCTCATCTGAGGCTACCACCGTTGGGAGCTGGAGAGTTTCTGCCACCTTTTTATAAAATAAAAAATGTGAGGGGGACTCAGACAGTCTGGGAGAAGAAATATTAGTAGGCCTGTCTGGGGAGAGGTCAGGCTCTACTGGCTCATCTAGGCCACCAAAGTCGTCGTCATCATCACCTTCATACTCTAGATCTCCTTCCCAATCAACTTCATAAAAAGCCTCCAGATCGTATTTTGATGGGGGTTGGAACCGACCGTCTTTCAGAACAGGTCGGTTCGGTCAGAGTAGGGTGAAGCGACTGAACTATACTAATCGCTTTCGCAATCTCCTCAGTGGTTGGGATCTGCGGGTTTTGATCCGAACAGGTCAACTTCTTCCTACGCTTTGCAGAACCTGATTTCTCCGAATTGGACTTTCTTTTGCCTGAGGAAGTATCGCCCATGTCAGCAGGCACTTCCTCAGGTTCGGTCAGAACCGAACTGGGCTGGCCATCCAGTTCAGCGGATTCCTTAAGTCTAGCTAGTCTCTTTTCTAGCATGGACTTAGGGAAATTCTTACATATTTGGCAGTCTGTATCGAGGTGGTCAAACCCCAGACAATAAACACAGATGAGGTGGGGATCAAGTTTAGCAAAAGCCTCCCCATGCTCAGTGCAGTGTTGAAACCCAGTGGGACCAGTTTTCTTTTGAGGTTTCTCAGACATACCCACAACTATTAAGTTACCCTTAAAAGTGTTCAAGCCAGACAACAACCAAAACGTCCAGCCACTAACTGGTTCAATGGTCATGGAAAAAAATGGAATAAAACTTTGTTTTTTTTTGAGGCTGAAAGATATCGGACACCACAGCAAAGCGAAAAAACAAAATCAAGGATCAAGTCGGTTCCAAACCAGAACGACCAGAACGAAACAGAGGAAAACAAAACAATTTCTTTTCTACAAAAAAATAAAAAAAATAAAAAAATAACACTATCTACCACTAAACACTATACTGTACCATGGAAAGAGATCTGATGACTGAAAAGAAATAAATCGGATGAGATTTACTGAACGATTTACTGTACCGAACCGAAACAGCAAAGAGAAACTCTCCGGAGCGTCTTCACAGTAGGGCGGAGTAAAGAATCTGACAGTTACACTGAAGTGTACCAGGGACAGAGGTTTGAAAACTGAGCTTAAGCTCAACATTCTATGTTTTGGCATAGAGTTAATCCTTTCCTCTCTGGGGCAGTTCAAGTGCTAAGGCTAACTGCAGATTGTCAGAATACAGCAAGACTTCATGTTGTTTGAATTTTCTATTTGTTCTGAGGACTACCTTGTCCCTATGAAAAGAGATATAGTCCTGGTCGATGCAGAGAGCCTGGAACTCGCTGATCCTTCTTGCAAAAGTCACTACCACTAGAAAAACGGTCTTCCAAGTGACATATTTTAAGTGGGCTGTAGCCATGCATTCAAAGGAAGGGCCCGTGAGCTTAGCTATACACACACTGAGATCCCATGCTGGCACTGGTGCCCTGTGAAGGGGATGCAAATGATTCAAACCTTTAAAGAACCTTCTAAAAATAGGTTGTGAGGCTAGTGTTACCTTTGCTCTGGCAGAAAGGTAAGCAAACACTGCTGCAAGATAAACCCTCAGAGAACTGGATTGTAAACCCAGAGAATGTAAATGAGAACGATAGTCCAGGACAGCTGGTACTAAATCTCTGGTTGAACACCAGATAGAAAACCTCTTCCATTTGAAAGAATAGGTTTTCTTTGCGGAAGGTTTTCTGTAACCACTTAATATGTTTAAGACAGCTTCAGAGAGGTTTAAATTAGCATATTCTAGTTCCTCAAGAGCCAAGCCTTGAGACTGAGGGACTTGAGATTCGGGTACAACAGGGTTCCCTGACTGGAGGTCAGTAGATTGTGCCTCCTCGGAAGATGCACTGGCTTGGCGACAGACATGGAGAGCAGAAGAGAGTACCATGGCTGCCTGGGCCAATCTAGAGCTATCAAGATCAGAGATGCTGAATAGGACCTGAGCTTGAGTAACACCCTGAAAACCAGATGGAAGGGCGCAAAAGCATACAGGTACCTCCCTGACCAATCCAGAGCCAGAGCATTCAGAGGAAGTGTGCCCTGATCTGGTGGTCTGCAACAGTACTCTGGCAGGTGGTGGTTCTGGTGGGACGCAAACAAGTCTACCTCTGGAGTACCCCACCTTCTGAAAATCACTTGCACCATCTATCTGTTCAGGGTCCATTCGTGATGGGCCTGACTGATTTGACTCAAGGCATCTGCCAGGGTACTGTCTTTCCCTGGCATGTGGATTGCCTACAGGTATACTACCAAGGAGTAAGCCAGAGTCCAGATTCTCATGGTTTCTGTGCAGAGGAGATCTGACCTGGTGCCTCCCTGCTTGTTTATGTAATACATTGTGTTGGCGTTGTCTGTTCTGACTTGTACCACCTTGCCCTGTATTAGAGAACAGAAAGCTTTTACAGCTAGCAGCACAGCTCTGAGTTCCAGCAAGTTTATGTGCTGAAGGGACTCTACAGCTGACCAGGTACCCTGGGTTGTGTGATCCCCTAAATGGGCGCCCCAGCCCAGGAGGGATGCATCTGTTGTAAGAACTAAGGGATGTTCTTTCTGAAAAGGAATCCCATGTTTTAGGTTGGATTCCTTTTTCCACCACTGGAGGGCCTGTAACAAAGTCCTTGTTACTGGAATGAGCTTTGAAAAACAATCTTTCCTTTGACTCCAGTGTGCCCTGATAAGGAACTGGATGTCGCTCATCCGAAACCTGGAAGCCAGCACTATGTCTCTGGAGGCAGCCATGTGGCTCAGTAGCTGCAGAAACTGTCTTGCAGTTTTTGGTTTGTGCAATCTGAATGAATTTGCAATCAACTGGAAACTTTTTATCATGTCCAGAGGCAGGAAGGCTCTGCCCTTACGAACTGCTGTATTTGTGCAAGAATAAGAACTGACTTTTTGTGATTAAGAATCCTAGAGACTCCAAGAGTTCTTGGGTGATTTGTAAGTATTGCTTGACCTGGTGTGGTGATTTCCTTACCACCAGCCAGTCGTCCAAATACAGAAAGACAGTAACTCCCTGCCTTCGAAGGTGTGCCACTACAGCTGCTAGGCACTTTGTGAACACCCCTGGGGCCAAGGAAAGGCCAAAAGGCAGGGTTGAAAAATGGTAATGGCCTGATGGGAGTCTGAATCGGAGATATTTTCTGTAAGACTCCCTTAAGGGGATGTGGAAATAAGTGTCTTTCAAGTCCAGTGATGCCAACCAGTCTCCCTTTTTGAGTGTTGGCAAAAATCAAGGCCAAAGTTACCATTTTTAACCTTTTTTTTTTTTTTAGGTGCTTGTTTAGAGCTCCGAGATCAAATATAGGTCGCCACTCCCCACTTTTCTTTGTAGTTAGGAAGTATCTGGAAAATAAACCCCTTCCTCTCAGGGGAGTTGGAACTGGTTCTACTGCTCTTATCTGTAGCAGGTTTCGAACCTCTGCTTCTAGCAGTATCTTTTCTGCTAGAGAGGGTGAGATGAAAACCCTGATCTTTTGAGAAGGAAGTGATCTGAAGTTCAGAGACAGACCCTGACCCACCACCTCCAGGACCCACTTGTCTGTGGTGATGTTCAATCAAGCCTGAAGGAAGTGGGACAGTCTACCTCTGACAGGGAGGGAGGAGGCGGCCAGTGCCTCAGGGGTCTGTTTGGCTTGGGGTTGAGGCCGAGTCTGGAACCCTCGCCTGGAGCCCCTTCTACCCACTGCCCCTGGAGTATCCTTGCTGTGGATAGTGCTGGTATTGTGGTAAGGCCACTGGCTGGAAGAAGGGCCTGCTATTAAAGGACCTACCCTGGCCTCCCCTTCCATAAGGCCTGGTGGATGGAGAAGCTTTCTCCTTAGCAGGGTTGTTTCTATAAGTGGCCTTATACTCATCCACCTTCTTCATGTATGCAACAGTGGACTACCAAAGAGGGAGTTACCCTCTAGGGGAAAATCCAATGCCTTGGACTGGGTATCCTGAGTAAGGTTTGTGGCTCTAAGCCAAGCAAACTTCCTCTGTGCCACCGTATTTGCCATCCATCTGGCTACAGTATCGTTTGTGTCAACAGCCATCTGGAACTGATACTTAGTCGCCTCTAACCAAAACCTGGCAGTTTCAGCCAGGTCATCCGACAAGGACGAGGAAGCTTTCTGAGGCACAGCCAAAACTGACTGCCACAGTGATTTCTGATATTGTGCAGCACAGGACTGGAAAGCAGCTTGACGCATGGCCAAAGAGGCTGACAAGTACCCTTTTTTGGCCATGCTGTTGATCTTCCTGGAGTCCTTGTCTGGAGGGTGTGAGGACAGAAGGATCCTATTCTTATCACAGGCAGCTTGCTGTATGACCCCCTGGTGGTCAGGATGGGAGAAGAGAAAAATCTGCGCCTTCCCTATCCAGCTGGTACTTTTTGTCCATCCTCCTGTCAAGGGGAGGGATGGAATTTGGCATTTGGAGAAGCTTTAAGGCATCTTTCTTAAATAATTTATACACAGGGGGGAGGAGGAGAGTCTTTGTGGGTGTCAGCCCTATCATCTCCATATATTCTACCTCCTCCTCATCTTCAATTTGCTTAGAGGTGAAGACGTCTAATGCATCTGCCATCCTCCTAACAAAAGTAAAATGAGAGGAATTATCCTCAGACATTCTAAGAGGGGAACCAAAGTCCTGTTCAGGGGACACTTCTGGTTCTATTGGCTCTTCCTCCTCACCAAAATCATCATCATCATAATCCTCTCCTTCAGGAAGAGGGGTTTGCACTTTGCTGCCAGCCTGGGGACCCTGAGCAGGGGCAGGAGGCTGCTGAGGAGGAATTATGGTCCGCAAGGTCTGAATTATTTTAAAAGTCTGGGCAATTTCTTGAGCCGTGGGCAAAGACAGACCAGACACAGAAGTCCCCGGTTTGGAAGGTGGGAGTACTGTATTTTTTAATTTACTTGATTTCTTTGCAGGAACGGGAGAGTCAGCTGGTTCATTTATTCTTTGTGTGCCCTTTTCACCGTCTCAGGGGCAGGGGCAACTACAGATGTGGTTCAGCCACTGTACTCTGGGGTGTCGGCTGGTCATAGCCAGAGGGACCCCTAGGAAATTTATTTTTAAGCCTTTCAAGGCGTTTCTCAATAGTTTTTTCTGGTAATGTTTTACAAACTTCACATTCCTCTTGCAAATTATCAAAACCCAGACAAGCCACGCATAAGGTGTGCTTGTCAGCCTTTTCAAACACTTCTCCACACTGTAATCAATTTTTGAACCTGGGTTCACTGGTCTTCTTTTTGGGTTTCTCTGACATAATGTTTAAAGGAGAAAAAACACCAACCGCTAACTTTAAAATAAATAAATAAGCGGTTTGTGGTCGGTTCCGGAACCGGGAAGTAACAGGAGGAACCAAACGAGAAGAAAAAGAACCGGGTCAGCAGTTCAGAAAACAAGATTTAACAGTTACACAAAAACAATTTAAATAACTAAAACAACGAAAATAAAAAGGTACTTCTGAACAAAGAGGTACCAGGAAAAACAATAAACTTTTAACTAAATTAAGATTATTTAACAAAAAACAATAGTAGAGGCAGCAAATGAAAACAAAATATACTTATACAAGCCACCTGAAGTTTTCTTCACACAGGAGAAAGTGGACAAACGGCACTCCGAGCGACCAGACTTTTCAAGCGGAGAGAAAAATCTGAAGAGGTTTAGAACACTGGTAGTTAGTAGAGGCAGTGTTTGAAAGATACTCATGTGCAAAGTGTTCCATCATTTGCATGTGTTCTCCCTCTCCGGGCAGTCCAACCACTTAGGCTTACTGCATTACTGGGGTTACAATAAGCCCTGCAGCACTTGCAGTAAAGCAAGAGCCTGAGTTAAGTCAGCAGGCGTTGGTGTAGGAGCAGGTACTTGAGGAGACCCTAGTGGCATTACAGTCAGGGTCTCAGTATGCTTAGTTTTCTTAATTTTTTAGGCAGGCAACAGAGAGTCAGCCGGTTCAATGCCTCTCTTATCCTGGACCTCACCCATATCAGGGGTGGTGTTTGTGGCTCTGGAAGGTTCAGCCAAAGATTTAGAGAGGGTGGACTGGTCAGAGCCCATGGACTCCTCAATCCATTTTTCTTTGCAGTCTTTCCCTACGTTTTTCAACTGTCTTAGTAGGGAAAGACTTGCATATTTCAAATTCAACAGTGTTGTTGCTCAAGACAGATCAAACATAAATCTTGTTTGTCTGCTTTGGCAAACACGTCTGAACACTTCAAGCAGTTTTTAAAACTAGGAGGTCCTGTTTTCTGCTTGGGTTTATCTGACATTTTTGTTTAAAAGGGAAGAAAACAGGAACTGGGAACCAATAGAATTTTTTTAAAGTTATCGGTTTGTGGTTGGTTCAGGAACCGAGAAAAAGTTAAATCTATCGGTTCCGGAACCGAGCGATCAACTTAGAGAACCGAGAAAACCTGGTTCAAAACGAAACAATTTAGAAGAAAATTACTGTAAAAGTGATCGGAGCAAGAATAAAAGTTCTGATCTAAAGTAAAAAACAGTCGGTTACCTCCCGGTTCCCAGAAACCAAGAGGAACCATAAAAATACACAAAACGTGAAAATATATGCTCCCTGCAACAGTGTATGACACTGTGTATGCAATTATATCAGGTCCTCTTTTCCCTGGTGTCTAGTGGCACCCCCCACCCTCAGATTCTCATGTTGTTGTTCTTTTGTCTTCCCCTATCTTTCACTGGTGTCTAGTGGCGTCCCTCCATCCTCATGTATATATCCCTGGTGTCTAGTGGCACCCCCATCCTCTGATCACTGTCCCCCTTATTTTTGTAAATATTTCTATATGCTGACACGGGATAACCCCGTCAGATCCCCCCTTTGTTTTTTCCAGTACAGACATGGGGGAGCAATCCTCATGTCAGCATTAGAAGCCCCCAGCAGTGACACTGGGAAGTCCACTTCAGTGTCCCAAATATATCTTGTTTTCACTGGTAAGAAACTGCCCTGCTTTTTTGTTTTACCCAAAAAAATACAGTCCTCTTCGCCTCTGCTGTCCCTCCCCCATGCGACCCTCCCACTGAGCACTCACCACACCACCCCCACCCCTTACTCCTATACTCAACCTCCAGAGGTCATAATCTGTCATCTTCCATGGACCAGAATACGTCTGCACTCTTCAAAGCCGAACCGCAAACTGAGGAATCGAGGTAAGTGCCATATATATGTATTTCAATGGTGTTTTGAGCTTACATGAAGACCACAGGATGAAGCCCAACTCTGCAGAATTCTGCAGTACATGAGTTACTGCAGCAAACAATGCAATATGAAATGGGAGCTAATCCCTTTGTCATGCAGGAAACCAGTGACACTGCGCTTCATCATGGCAGGCTTCTCTCTATGTTCATAACTTAGCTATTTTTAGGTATTTTTTCACCAAATTTTCAAAATGGGTTTATTGGGACCCCACCTCGTGAACACTATCAGGCCTTTAAGGTGATTTCGCGGTTGCTGTGTGAAATCACCTTTTGGGACAGAATAACAAAATTTCACCATCAGTGTTCATGAGGTGGGGTCCCAAAAAGGCCATGTTGAAAATCTGGTGAACAAAGTCCTAAAAATGGCAGAGTTATGAGCGTTCACTTAAATTTTTCTGTGCACATACATAACTGGTAATTTTCAATATTTTGAGTCCAAATTTTCAACGTAGCCATTTTTTCACACTACCTCATGCACAGTACAGCTGTCATTTTTCACATCCTGTCTGAAACATGTTTTCACGCCTGTAGTGCAGAAGAAAAAATTACTCACCTTAGTAATGTTGTTTCTTCTAATGGAGTCTTGCTATATTATGACAATTAGCAGTTTGGTCCTCCTCTAGAACTGCCCCGAGATGAAAGAGTTAACCATACAGGATGGAGTTCTGAGCGCGAGCTCGGTTTTCAAAGTCTATCTGGCAGTTTCAAACTGAAACTGTCAGATCTTTACGAAGCAAGAACTCACTAAGGGTCTGTGTGAAAGCTGTAACTCTACACTAGCCTACTGGCTACCTAATAACAAACAACAACAACAACAACAATAGCAACAATAATATCAACACTGCTGGACCCTACCCAAAGACTCAAGTCAGGGGCCAGCAAAAATACCATTTAACAATAGCAACAACACTTCCCAAAAACCCCAAAAGGGGAAGACAATCCAATGGCATAAACAGTGCCTGCATCTAGGTTGCCCACCCCTACCCAAGTAGAAGTTCTGAGAGGGGCAGGCTGGGGTCATAATATAGCAAGACTCCATTAGAATAAACAACATTACTAAGGTGAGTAATTTTTCTTCAAACAACATGAAGTCTTGCATATTATGACAATTAGCAGACTACACAGCAGTACCTCCATGGAGGAGGGACAGAACCTACTTTAGGAATAGGCTCTGAAGCATTAGCCAAAGTTAAATCGATCATCTCCTGGCCTGGATATCCAGGAGTAATGCTTGGTGAAGGTGTGTACTGCTTTTCCAGGTTGCAGCCTGACAAATTTCCAAAATAGGAATGTCTCTAGCAGCAGCTAGAGACGCGGCTGTACCTCTGGTAGAATGAGCCTCAATCCAGAGGGGGTCTCTACCCAGTTTCTGGTAACAAAATTGGATACAAGAGACAATCCATCTGGCAATTGTCCCTTTAGTGGCAGGTTTCCTTGCCAACCTCACCATAGGTGAGAAACAGTTGATGGGATTCAACCTGTGACCCTTGGTACGCTCTCTAAATAGTAACTCAATGCCCTCTTAATATCCAAACTGTGCAATCTCCTCTCACCAGAGGAAGAATGCTCAGTGAAAATACTGGAAGGGAGATGGATTAAGATGGAATCGACACCACTTTAGGTAAAACTTTCTGTTAGTCCTGAGGACTACCTTATCCCTGTGAAAAGAAATAAAATCATTTTCTACTGAAAGGGCTTGTAACTCACTTATGGTCTAGCAAGTGATGGCCACTAGACATACAGTTTTCCAAGTTAAAAACTTAAGCTCTGCGAGAAGACAGGGGTTCAAAGGAGGTTGCATTAACTGGGCAATCAAACATTAATGGTCCCAGGCAGGGCTAGAGTCACTGAAAGGGTGGATTGGTATGGAGTAACCCCTTAAAAACTTGGAAAATACAGGGTGAGCGGAAAGGGAGGAAGGCTTTCCTGCTGAAATAAAAGCACAGACAGCTGCCAAATGAACTCTTAAGGTAGCTGGCCTGAGGCCCAAAGAATTAAGATGGACCATGTAGTCCAACAAATGGGCAATCAGCAGATTCTGGGGCAATATGCTTCCCAGAACACCAGATGGAGAACCTTTTCCACTTGGAATTATAAGTGGCTCTAGTGGAAGGCTTCCAGAGGCCTTTAGGATGTCAAGGACACCTTGAGAAAGGTGCAAATCAGCAATTCTAACTCCTCAAGAGCCAAGCTTTGAGGTTGAGGGATTTGAGGTCTGGATACCAGACTCTCCCTGGGCACAGGTCAGCAGGTTGTGAATCCTGGAAGACACAGGGAAGGTGGACTGCCAGTGATAGAAGGGAGTGAGTACCAGGGTTGCCTGGCCCAGTCTGGTGCAATCAGAATCACCTTGCAAGGCTGGGATCTGATTTTTACTAACACCTTGAATAGGAGAGGGAAGGGAAGCATAAGAAACTTCCCTTCCAATCCAAGAGAAGGGCGTCCAGGGGACTGAGCCCACCACTGGGGCCTGCAACAGAACAGTGGAAGTTGGTGGTTGTCTGGGGCTGCGAAGAGGTCTATCTGAGGGGTGCCCCATCTGGCAAAAACTGTCCCCAGCACTCGAGGATTCAGGGACCATTCGTGATGGCCCTGAGAAATCCTGCTGAGGGCATCCGCTAGGACATTGTCTTTCCCTGGCAGGTGAACTGCTATCAGAGAGGTGTTCAGGGAGTAGGCCAGAGACCACAACTTCATTGCCTCGGTGCACAAGGCCGACGACCGAGTGCCCCCTTGCTTGTTGATGTACCACATTGTTGTGGTATTGTCTGTTCTGACCTGGACTACTTTGTTCTGGACAGATGCAGAAAATGCTTGAAGAGCTAAAAAGACAGCTCTGAGTTCCAGCAAATTGATGTGGAGCAGAGATTCCTGGGGGCACCACACTCCCTGGGTGGAGAGGTCGCCCAAGTGTGCTCCCCACCCCAGGAGGGAGGCATCCGTAGTGAGGGTGAGGGAGTGGGAGAGAGGAATGAAGGGGACCCCCAGTCTTAAATTGCTCTGATCCTGCCACCACTGAAGGGCTAGGATCAGGGTTCAGATCACTGGAATCAATTTGGTAAGGGGGTCCCTCCTTTGAGACCAATAGGCTCTCAAGTGAAACTGAATGTCTCTCATCTGGAATCTTGCTCCCTGCACCACGGCTGTGGAGGCAGCCATGTGCCCCAGGAGCTGCAAAAAGTGTCTTGCTGGTCGAGAGACCTGCAGAGTGAAAGAGGAGGCCAGGGCAATCAACTTCTCTACCCTTTCCAAGGGGAGGAAGGCCCTGGCCAGCTTTGTGTCCAATTCCACACCTATGAAAGTGAGTACCTGAACTGGTTCTAGAACTGACTTTGGTAGATTTAGCAGGAATCCCAGGGAGGTGAGAAGCTGCTGGGTGACTTGTAAGTGGGATTTCACCTGTTCTGGAGACTGTCCTACAATGAGCCAGTCGTCCAGGTAAGGGAAAACAGCAATCCCTTGCCTCCTTAATGAGCCACTGCCACGGCCAGACATTTGTGAATACCCTTGGGGCAGAGGTAAGGTCAAGGGCATTGCCCTGAACTGGTAGTGGCCTGAGGGCAGTTTGAACCTGAGGTACTTTCGGTGAGAAGGCCTGATGAGGACATGAAAATATGCCCTTGAGGTCCAGGAGGCTAACCAGTCCCCTGGCCTCAGGGAGGGTAAAATCATTGCCAGAGTTAGCATTTTGAACTTTGGTTTCAAAAGGTGCTTGTTCAGATATCTTAGATCTAAGATGGGCCGCCATTCTCCTGTCTTTTTTGGGGTAAGGAAGTATCTGGAATACAGACCTTTGCCCTGGTGTAAGGGAGGAACCCTTTCTACTGCTCTGAAGGTTAACAGGGTAGAGACCTCTGCTTCCAGAGCAAGGGTCTCTAGGGGGCTTGCAGGTGGAAAATGCCTGGCTCTCATCTTTGGGAATTTTTTGAAGCTGAGAACCAGGCCCTGGCTTACTACTTCCAGAACCCATTTGTCCGAAGTTAGGGACACCCAGTTCTGACTGAAGTAAGCCAACCTGCCCCCTACTGGTACAGGAGATCGACCCTAGGCACCCCATCAGGGTGCCTGCTTGGCAGTTGCCTTAGGCTGAGGGGTGGGACCGCTTACCTGCGCCTGCCTGCTTTCTGAAAAAGCCCTCTGAGCAAAAGCAGAGGAGGCTTGGAATTGATAAAAGGCCTGTGGAAGGCCTGCCCTACCTCTGTGGTGTGTGCCTCTGGGGAGTGGCTTGCAGCCCTTGGCTTGGGACTTTGTAGGTAGTTCTGTATTCATCCATCTTTTCATATAGTTCTCTGTCTGCTCCCAAACAGAGAATTCCACCACAGGAAAATCCATAGCCTTAGTCTGAGTGTCCTGTGACAGATTAGTACACTTGAGCCATGCCAACTCATTTAAAAGCTACAGAAGTGGCCATGACCCTTGAGGAAACATCATTAACATCCACAGCAGCATGAAATTGAACTTTAGAGGCTTCAATGCCATCAGCCGCCACCTGTTCTAATTCACTAGCCAGCTGGCCATGGGCCTGCTTGGCTAACTGCATAACTGTATCCCATCTAGATTTCTGATATCTAGCCACATAAGCTTTCATAATTTGCCTGCCTGAGTCCCAGAGAGGCTGCCATATACTGCTTTTTGCCATGGCATCAATCTTCCTGGAATCCTTGTCAGGAGGATGTGAAGCCAGGGGAATGTTAGCCTTGTCACAGGCTGCAGCCTGCACTACTCCTACATGACTACACTGCTCAGAAAGGAAGTCTGTATCAGCACCTGATAGAGTATACCTCCTGTCCATCTTTTTATCGACAGGAGGCACAGAATTAGGATTTTTCAAAATTTTTATTGTTTGCTTCCTAAATGACTTATGCAAAGGAAGAGACAATCTCCTAGACTCTGCAATATCCATCATTTCAACATAATCAGGCTCCTCCTGCTCATCCACAGCCTCTTCTAAGGGAAGCTGGAGGGTTTCAGCAACTTTCTTATAAAACATAAAATGAGATGGGGACTCAGACAGCATAGGGGGAGATTCTAAAGGTCTGTCTGGAGAGATGTCCGGTTCAATGGGCACATCCAGACCCTCCCAGCCACATACATACTGTTCATAATCCTCCTCCCTCCTGTGGTTCATAAAATTCCTCAACATCATACTCCTGAACCACTGGAGCGGACGAACCAACCTTTGCCAACTAGTGGTGGTTCGGATGGCCCTGAGACAAGTGACTGGACAATTTGTATGGCTTTTGTTATTTCTGCAGCAGTTGGAGAGGAAATTTGGACTCAGACCTTGCTGATTTTCTAGATTTTTACTGAGGCGGTTCCTCAGAACCAGCTTTTCTTTTGCCCAAGGAAGTCCCAAGGAAGTATCGCCCTGGTCAGAGGCACTCCCTCTGTTCAGTTGGCACTGAACCGGCTGGCCATCCGGGTCAGCGGACTTTTGCTCTCTCGCCCCTGAGCCTGCCCAATCTTTTTTCCAGGGTGGCTGCAGGAAATTTTACATACCTGGCAGTCTGACTGGAGGTGGTCAAACCCCAGACAATAAACACATGTGGTGTGTGGGTCAGCCTTGGCAAAGACTTCCCCACAAACATCACAGTGTTGAAACCCAGTGGGCCCGGTTTTTCTTTTGGGTTTCTCAGACATAATGCCAGACTAACCAAAACTTGCCCTTTTAATGGCAGTGCTAGGCAAGACACCTTATCGGTTCCAACGCGTTTCATCGGTATTTGAAAAACCGTAATGAAATCCGGTTTTTAGAACCGATAAGAACCGGAACCGCACTCTAAATATATTTTAAAATGTTTAAAATGAGTTTTAAAGCAAACCGATCGTTCAAAACCGAACCGATAATGACAATTTCCACACAGACTAAAACTTGTACTTACGGGTTACCAGATAGAGCTTGAACGAAATGTGGTAAAATAAAACACTGTTCTCGGTTAAATTTAACCGAGAATACTTAAAATGAACCGAGCTGAAGGAGAAATCTCCGGAGCGACTGTTCAGTGAGGCGGAGTAAAGAATCTGACAGTTTCATTTTGAAACTGCCCAGATAGAGCTTTGAAAACCGAGCTCGCGCTCAGAACTCCATCCTGTATGGAGTTAACTCTTTCATCTCCGGGGCAGTTCTAGAGGAGGACCAAACTGCTAATTGTCATAATATAGCAAGACTTCATGTTGTTTGAATGGCGTTTTGGGACGGATTTGAACATTTTCACCTATGGGGTTTATGAGGTGGGGCCATAAGAAGACTATGTTCAAAAATGTGGGGTCAAAATATGAAAAAATGCCAAATTTATGACCATTCATTGCAATTTCAGTACGCCCGCTCATAACGTTGGAAACTTTAAATATTTTTACCCCAGATTTTCAACATAGCCTTCTTATTACCCGACCTCATGTATGTCACAGCTGTCATTTTTCAAATCCTGCCCAAAATGTGTTTTCACACCTGTGGTGCAGAATGGCGTTGCAGTTGCGCAGAATTAGGTTTTGGCATGGATTCAAAACTTTTCTGTACTGAGGTAAATGAGGAGGGGTGACAAGATGGCTATGCTGGCAATCTGGTCACTGTTGTCCTATGAATGGAAGTGCAAGCCCCGGAGGGCTCAGTTTCCACAGCTACATACATATATGCATCTGTGGAGGAATGGAAGCACAAGGCCACAGGGCAATGCACTCCCACAAATGAGGATATGATTATACTATCTTTGAAAATGCGGTCCTCTCCACTGACCACAGTGCTGTTCCTTTGTCCCATCCCCACTGCTGCACTATTTTCTTGTCTTCCGGCTAACTTCCAGTTCAGGATGGCAGCACGGCTTGCCTGCTGCAGCTCATTGTCCTTCTGTCAGTGAAGTCTATCCCTGCCCCCTTCTGGTTACATCCCTGGCTGTGTAAGTGAGAACGTGAACCCCTGTGCTTGGCTGTTGGTTCTCTCAGTCACTCTCCATCTCTTGTCCCCTGCTGTGCTGTTGCTCTCGCTTGTGATTCACTCACTCTCCTCATTTCCTAAGGAATCACTGCAGGATTAGGACTCACTAACTAAGTGGTTTTGTTTTTTGATTAACATCTTTTTCCCCCCATTCTGTACCAATCAGTCAAGCTGACAAAGATCCTGAAGCTTTCATCACCTCTCCTCTCTTCAGCTGTGTTCCTGTCCATGTGTAACCTCGTTAGTAGAGTCAGAGAAAATCTTATGAGATTCTTCTGAAGCCAAGCTGGAGAGTTAAACAGCACAGCAGCAATTAGTACCTTTTCTCTCCCAGACCGCCACGATCCCTCAAAACAAAAGTCCCCAGCTTAATCGCAAAAGTTGACTGCTGGCTGCCTTTTGACATGCATATTACCACTGACTGCTGGATATAACCCCCCCCCCCCCAAAGCTGCTAACTGGGGAAGCGGAGGATGTAAATTCCTATCCTTACCTGACCTCCAAATCCAGATGTGATTCAGGGGTTGTCAGTCACGATGTATGCTGACTGCTTGCAGATGATCGTTGAAAACGTGTGTGTGTGTGTGTGTGTGTGTGAGGGGGGATAATGAAGATAACAAACCTTTGTGTCAGGCAAGTAAGCAAAAACAAGAAAAAAACGACTGCTATGGTTCTCAAAGGAGGTATCTATGAAGGTTAAGGCAAAAGTTAGCATTCAGGAAGTACAAGGAGACACAGAGTGAGGAGAACAGGAAGGAGTATCAAGAGAAGCAGAGGGAGGCAGGGAAAGCAATTAGAAGTGCAAAGGCGCAACCAGAGGGGAAAACAGCCCACGCAGTAAAGAACGGGGACAAGACATTCTTCAGGTATTTATGCGAAAGGAGAAAAGACCAGAGGAGGATAGTAAGGCTATTAAGGGTGGGGGTGGGGGAAGAGTGTGTGGAAGGGACAGAAAAAAGCAGACATCCTGGACAGATACTTTTATTCAGTGTTCACAGGGGAAGGGGAAGGCGAGGGTCCACAGATAAGAGCCAGGGGAATTGTTGGTAAGGTAGTGGATACTAGTCCATTTACAGAGGAGAACGAGTCCTGAAGGAACTCGCAAATCTGAACATGAACAAGGCAATGGGACCAGACGAGATACATCCAAGGATATTGAGGGAGCTCAGAAAGGCGCTGGCTGCATCTCGGACAGCCCTGATCAACCAATCACTGCACATGGAGTTGTTCCCAGAGGACTGGAGGAGGGCAAATGCAGTCCCACTTCACAAAAGTGGTAGCAAAGAGGAAGCTGGAAATTACATGCCAATCACCCTGACCTCGGTGGTGGAGAAATTATTGGAATCACTACTGAAGGAAAGGATTGTAGAATATCTTGAATCCAGTGGCTCATGAGATCTGAAGCAGCATGGATTCACAAGAGGGAGGTCGTATCAAACAAATTTGCTAGATTTCTTTGCCTTGGTGATGAGGGAAGTAGATCAGGGTGGAACAGTGGATGTAGTCTACCTAGATTTCAGTAAGGCCTTCAACACTGATACTCATAGGAGACTCAAATAGGATGAGCAGCCTAGGGGTGAGTCCAAAGGTGGCAAATTGGGTAAAAAACTGGTTGAGGGATAGGACACAGAGTAGTGGTGAACGGAGTTGCTGTCCAGGAACCCAAGTGCTTTTTTGCGGCTCTGACCCTCACACCAAATATTACCAACTCCGAGTTGGGGGTTGTTTCAGGAAGGGGGCAAACTCCCCAGAGACAGTGGCGTTGGTAAGACAGTGAACCAGTACAGCAAACAGCCGATTCTGTCACTGTACTGGTATTTGCTGTCTTACCGTCGCTGTAGCAATGGTATATGCATCTCAGGTAGGACACAAGAGTACAGGCGGTCCAGAGGAGAGCAACTAAAATGCTGAAGGGTCTGCATCAAAAACCCTATGAGTACAGACTGAAGGACCTCAATATGTACACCCTGGAGAAAAGGAGAGAGAGAGAGAGAGAAGGAATATGATAGAGAATTTCAAATACATAAGGTTCAAGAAGAAAGTCTTTTTCAGAGCAAAAGGTGTTCAAGAACTAGGGGTCATGCTATGAAGCTGGAGGGGAGTAGACTCGGTGGAGATGTAAGAAAGTACTTCTTCACAGAAACAGTGGTGGATACCTGGAACAGCCTACCAGAGCAGGTGGTAGGGGCAAAAACTGTAATGGGACTCAAGAAGGCATGGGACAGGCATAAGGGAACCATGTGGTGGGAGAAGTGGAGGTAAAGCCAGAGATCAAGTAGGGTCTGCGGTGTTACAGTAGGTGGGGAAAATGGGCAGACTGGGAGGGCCAAGTGGTCATCTGCCGTCAAATTCTATACATGTGTGTGTGTTTGGGGGGGGGGGGATCCGGCTGGCTTGCCAAGCAGACTGTCTTCAGATAGTAAAATGCATGACCCAGTCGACACCACCTGCTTCTGTCAGCTTAATTTTTTAAATTAACATTTTTTTACTCTGGTCAGTAGCTAGTGGTGATGGGGTGGCTGCCAGACAAACATGCTCCAGTAACCCAGGTACATCAATTTAGCCAGCCTGCAGAAATATATGCATCCAGAGAGTAAACCATAGCATCTTCACAACAGTGTTAAAATTAGCTGGAAATGCTTTTGCTGTATATTTTCTATCGCCCACAATGTGTGCACATAAGACATAACTGACACTGACCATCACCATTAGCCTAATAATACCCATGCTGTTGCCCTGTCTTGTACCTGTAGTATTCTCGGAAAAAAAGCCACCACTCAGCATTCGGAGCCAGGTCAAAATTCGGACACCCCCATGCCGCAAGTAAACCTTGAGCAAGTTACATGCAGGGGGTAATGCTGCAAGACTGGAAATGCTGGGCTCGTTTTCCAGCCAGTGTGTTTTTGGGCACTAAAGGCTTCTGTTGGAGAATGGCTCCTGTTTGCATCTTATATGTATTTTATATAAAAATGCTATACTGATGGGGTGGGACAGCACCAGCTTATGGTGTAAGATAAGAAAGTTATACCCTACTAACACATCTGCCACTGTACATTGTATCTTGACTGACTGACAGAGTGAAGGACCAATTTTTGTAAAATGTATTTAAATTCCCTCAACGGACTAGTTCAAGAAGTGTGTATGTGTGTGATGAGCAGGAGGGTTCTTCCGTCTGTCAACCTGCACTTTAACAGACTTTTTCACATACTTCAGAGACATGCATAAGCTGTTACAGGTGCAAGGCAGGCCAATCATTTTTAGGGCCGCAGTGGGCATTGCCCTGCAGACCTCTTGCTAGCAGAAAAGGACTCTGTGCATTCCTTCTGACCAAACAACATGTTGGAGTTGTAACACAGTCTACTCTGCGGTCTGTGCATGAAGCACTCTGCTCTCTCCACTGACTCCAGCCCACAGTCCATGCATGAAGCACTCCGCTCTCTCCACTGACTCCAGCGGTCACACTAATATATGTCTTAACACATCCCTCGGAGCCACTTGTTGCTGAAAACGAGTAGTTTCATGCGCCTTCAGCTGAGTGAGAACAACGAAGCAAAGCTGAGCTGTTCTAAGCGCAGCTGAAGACAAATTAAAACCACTCTTTCAGCAACGAGTGGCGACGGGGGACGCATTATTATATTATTGATCGATAATATATTTAAAAAAAAGCCTTCCCAGAACGTGCCCGTTTCCAGGGCATCTGCGCGTGAGACGCTCTTCACAGAATAAGAGTGCCTCATGTGCAGGGGAAAGGAGTGCTCCCTCGATCTATAATCTGATTTTTACGCTCTCTCTCCCCCTCCCCCAGTGCACTGTACCCAGACTCTTGTTTCCTGTCTGTGTTGCTATTAGAAAAGAAACA
The DNA here is from genome assembly GCA_016271365.2 of Neoceratodus forsteri. Taxonomy (NCBI): domain Eukaryota; kingdom Metazoa; phylum Chordata; order Ceratodontiformes; family Ceratodontidae; genus Neoceratodus; species Neoceratodus forsteri. Next base: position 719,561,561 of record CM057450.1, read on the forward strand.
AGAATGCAACATTCCACATTGTAACTACTTGTAAATAAAAAAAAAAAAAAATGTAACTGGAGAAGCAGTTACAATGCAGCTGCATTGGGGAAAGGGCGAGTGCAACAGAACTGGAAGAGGACCACTAAACGGTGCTGTAGTACCGCAGCTGCCGATGTGAGTAGAGTGGATAATCCAGCAGTGGCAGCAATGTTGGTGGTGACTGGCAGTAGATAAAGAGAGAGTGAGAGTACACATGCAACACAATCACTCACAGAGCTATAGAGGAAAAGACAAACAGAAAAGCTCGCCCAGCCTTCTCTTCTGCTTCCACTTCCACCAAGATGGCACTGTGCTCACTCCATGTCACAGCAGCCACCCAACTCAGCCACGTAGCAACTTTTGCCTGTGTGTCTGCTGCCAGCAGAAGCCAGCTGTCCCCACTGTGTGTCACCCTCTCTCCCTCACTCCATCAGTTTGCCAGCTCCCGTAACAAACAGAGTGCTACTTGGAGGGAAAGAGATGACCTGCCAATTGATTCCTCACCCCAGGCTTGACACCTGCAACCCTAGGGATCCTGGCCGACTGGATTGCTCCCGACTCGTGTATTGCAGGCTCAACTGATCTGTCACTTGGCAGTCGGGACCTCCAAGATGTCCGTTTTCTACGTAAACTGAACTGCCATGTTAACTTAAAACATTTTTTATTTTTATTTGCTGTGCAGTCAGCGCTTCCCGAACTAGCATGCTATCATGGCATCATGCACTGTTGTTCACGTAACTCCTTTCAGATTCTGAAAGCAAGTTTGTCTGTAGCACTGTGACAGAAATGGCATCAAATGAGAAAGTAATTGTATGCAGAGAATGAAAATAAATGCTGCTTCCGTCATAAAAGACACTGACTCATCTCAATCTGCAGCTGGCCATTGTGGGTACTGTCACTCAACACTAGAGCTGTGAGAAATGGCCACAACTACTGGGTGCAGACTGAGTTGGGGTGTTCTGATCTGATATGTTGTGCTTGTGGGAGTGCAACTGTTTGTCCACAGAAGATGTTAAACATCTCAGCTGGACTTGAGATGAGCGCATAGAGCAACTGTAGTTTAGCAGAGTCATGGATTTTGGGTGACCTGCTCCTATATAACTGAATTGTTTAAAAATGTTTACCAGTGGATTTAAAAAACAAACAAACTATGATAAAACACGAGTCTTATTTAACAGTTCCAGTGTATGTTTTTCCAAAAAAAGAAGATCCTATTAACTGACAATCTCCCTTTAATCTGCAGTTATACAGCTGTGTGCGTGCAGAACCATTTTCATCTTTTCCATTTGGAATTATAAGTAGTTCCGGTGGAAGGCTTCCTAGAAGCCTTTAGAATGTCCATAACACCTTGGGAGAGGTGTAAATCAGCAAACTCTAACTCTTCAAGAGCCAGGCCTTGAGATTGAGAGATTTGAGATTCGGGTACCAAACCCTCCCCTGAGCACAGGTTAACAGGTTGTAATTCCTGGGAAGAGACAGGGGAAAGTGGACTGCTAAGGACAATAGGAGCGGATACCAGGGCTGTCTGGCCCAGTCTGGAGCAATCAGGATCACCTTGCAGGGTTGAGAACTAATTTTGACTAGCACTTTGAACAGGAGAGGGAAGGGTGGAAAAGCATACAGGAACTTCCCTTCCCAACTGAGAACTAAGGCATCCAGGGGGACTGAGCCCAACACTGGGGGCCTGCAGCAAAACAGGGGAAGTTGGTGATTGTCTGGGGCTGCAAAAAGATCTATCTGTGGGGTGCCCCATCCGGAGAATATCACTTCCAAAACCAGGGGATCCAGTGACCATTCGTGATGGCCCTGAGATATCCTGCTGAGAGCATCTGCTAGGACATTGTCCTTGCCTGGGAGGTGTACTGCTGTGAGGGAGGTGTTCAGGGAATAAGCCAGAAACCACAACTTCATTGCTTCTGTGCACAAGGCCATAGACAGAGTGCCTCCTTGCTTGTTGATATACCACATTGTGGTGGTACTGTCTGTTCTGATCTGAATAACTTTGTTCTGAACAGACTTGGAAAAGGCTTGAAGTGCTAGAAATACTGCTCTGAGTTCCAACAGACTGATGTGAAGCAGAGATTCCTGAGAGACCACAACCCTTGGGTGGCCAGGTCTCCCAAGTGGGCCCACCCAAGAGGAGAGCATCTGTAGTAAGATTAAAGAGTGAGACTGAGTGACAAAGGAACTCCCTGTCTTAGACTGTTCTGATCCTGCCACCATTGCAAGGCCTGGATCAGTGTTGAGTCACTGGAATCAGTTTGGTCAGAGGGTCCTTTTTCTGAGACCAAAAGGCTCTCAAATGGAACTGAATATCCCTCATCTGAAATCTTGCTCCCTGCACCACTGCTGTAGAAGCAGCCACGTGACCCAGGAGCTGCAGAAAGTGCCTTGCTGGACGAGACACCTGTAGGGTGAAGGAAGAGGCCAGTGTGATAAGGGTCCTTGCCCTGTCCAGGGGAAGGAAAGCTCTGGCCTTTACTGTATCTAGCTCTGCGCCTATGAAGGTGAGGAGCTGAACAGGCTCTAGAACTGACTTTGAAAGATTCAGAAGGAAACCTAGAGAGGTGAGCAGTTGCTGAGTTATCTGTAGGTGTAATTTGACCTGGTCTGGGGACTGGCCTACTATGAGCCAGTCATCTAGGTATGGGAAGATGGCAATCTTTTGCCTTCTTAGAGAAGCAACTACTACTGCCAGGCATTTTGTGAACACCCTTGGAGCAAAGGTTAGGCCAAAGGGCATTGCTCTGAATTGGTAATGGCCTGAGGGCAGCTCGAACCTGAGGTACTTTCGATGGGAGCTTCTGATGAGAATACGGAAGTAGGCATCCTTGAGGTCCAGGGAGACTAGCCACGCCCCTGGTCTTAGAGAGGGTAGGAATTATTCCCAGAGTCACCATTTTGAATTTTGGCTTTAAAAGGTGCTTGTTTAAGTATCTGAGATCCAGGATGGGCGCATTCTCCTGTCTTTTGGGGTAAGGAAGTACCTGGAGTACAATCCTTTGCCTTGGTGCAGGGTTGGAAACCTTTCCACAGCTCTGAGAGCCAGGAGGGAAGAGACCTCTGCCTCTAGGGCAAGTGCCTCTGAGGGATTTGCAAGTGGAAAGGATCTGGCTCTCAGCTTTGGAAATTTTTTAAACTGAGAACCAGTCCCTGGCTTACTACTTCCAGGACCCATTTGTCTGATGTTAGAGACTTCCAGTCCTGGACAAAGTAAGCCAGCCTGCCCCCTACGGGTAGTGGAGAATCAGCCCTGGCAATCCCATCAAGGTGCCTGCTTGGCAGGGGTTTTAGGCTGAGGGGTGGGAGCAGGTCTGCTTGTACCCCTTCTGCCTCTCCCTCTAAAGAACCCCCTCTGAGCATATGCAGAAGAGGAGGCCCGGGCTTGGTAGAAAGGCCTATGAAAAGGCCTGCCCCTGCCCTTGGGATGCTGCCTCTGAGGAGTGGCTTGCCTTTCCTTGGCATGGGCACTCCTATAGGTGGTCTTATATTCATCCATTTTCTTCATGTAACTCTCTGTTTGCTCCCCAAACAGAGAATTACCCACAACAGGAAAATCCATGGCCTTAGTCTGGGTATCCTGTGACAGGCTAGTACATCTGAGCCAAGCCATTCTACGAAGTGCCACAGATGTAGCCATGACTCTAGATGAAACATCATTGGAGTCCACTGCAGCATGGAATTGCACCTTGGATGCCTCAATACCATCAGCAGCCACCTGCTCCAGCTCCTTGGCAAGCTGGCCAGGGACCTGTTTTGCTAAAGCCATGACAGTGTCCCATCTGGATTTCTGATACCTAGCAGTATAGGTCATATAGTTGGCCTGTCTGAGTCCTGAGGATGCTGCCATGTAATGTTTCTTTGCCATGGCATCAATCCTCCTGGAGTCCTTGTTTGGGGGGTGTGAAGCCAAGGGAATATTTGCCTTATCACAGGCTGTAGCCTGCACTACTCCAACATGGCTGCATTGTTGTGTAAGGAACTCCGTATCTGAGCCTGACAGGGTATACCTCTTGTCCATTCTTTTATCCACAGGAGGTATAGTATTAGAAGTCTTTAAAATCTTAAAAGTCTGTTTCCCAAAAGATTTGTATAAGGGAATAGACAGCCTCCTAGACTCTGGGATATCCATCATTTCCACATAGTCAGGCTCTTCCTGGTCATCCACAGCTTCTTCCATAGGAAGCTGAAGGGTTTCTGCCACTTTCCTATAAAACATGAAATGGGAGGGGGACTCAGAAAGCCTAGGAGGAGACACTCCTGAAGGTCTGTCTGGGCAGATGTCTGGGTCTATGGGCACATCTAGACTTTCAAAACCATATTCACTTTCCTCATACTCCTCTTCCTCCTCCTCCGGTTCATAATGTTCCTCTAAATCATAATCTTGAACCAGCGGAACCGGCCGAACCGAGCGCCTTCCTGATGGTGCCGGTTCGGTCGGAACAAGGGAAAGCGACTGCACAATTTTTATCACTTTGGCTATTTCTTCAGCGGTTGGAGAAGAAACTTTTGGATCCACACTAGCTGATTTTTCCTTTCTTGTTCTCTTAGCTGGAACTGACTCCTCGGAATCGGCTCTCCTTTTGCCCGAAGAAGTCTCGCCCTGGTCAGAGGGCACTCCTTCTGGTTCGGTTTGAACCGAACCGGGCTGGCCATCCGGTTCAGTGGACTTTTTGGCCTCCCTTTCCCTGAGCCTACCAACTCTCTTCTCTAGGGTAGCTGCAGGAAAATTTTTACAAATCTGGCAGTCTGCATTGAGGTGGTCAAACCCCAGACAATAAACACAGGTGGTGTGGGGGTCAGCCTTAGCAAAGACTTCCCCACACACACTGCAGTGTTGAAACCCAGTGGGCCCGGTTTTTCTTTTGGGTTTCTCAGACATTGTGCCAGTCCTAACAAAACTTACCCTTTTAATGGCAATCCGCCAGGCAAGACCCTCTTATCGGTTCCTGACCATGTTACGGGTCATGGAAAAAAACGTAATAAAATCAGGTTTTTTTAGAACCGATAAGAACCGGTAACCACACTCTAAAAGTACAGATAAAGATTTTACAACAACTTGATCGGATCAAACCGAACCGATGAACCATTTACAAGTTCCACATAGAATAGGAGACAAAATAACCTATCTAGTACTCACGAATACCACAGACAGAGACTGAACCGACAGGTTACAGTTTAATTTCGGTCGAAAACCGAGAAAAGCGGTACTTTAACCGACAAATTGAACCGAGCAAAGGGAGAAATCTCCGGAGCGACTGTTCAGTGAGGCGGAGTAAAGAATCTGACGGTTTGAGTTCAAACAGCAACAGACAGAGTCTCAACCGAGCTTGAGCTCAGCGTTCCATGCCTGGCATGGAAAGTTAACTCTTTCATCTCCGGGGCAGTTCGAAGGTTAGGACTCACTGCTATTGTCAGAATACAGCAAGACTTCATGTTGTTTGAATGCTATCTTTTTCTCCCTGACTTTCCCAGCCACCTCTTTTGAGAACCATACTGGCTTTTTCTTTCGTTTTGATTTATTTGCTTCACACAAAGGCTTGTTGCCTCTGTGATGGCAGTTTTGATTATTCCCAATTGTTGCTCCACCCCTCCTCCCAGCCTGTTTGCTAGTGCTTTTCTGAGACACTCTCCCATCTTGCCAAAGTCAGCCCTCCTGAAGCCCAGTACCCTCACTTTTGTATGGCTTGACTCTGTAGCTGAGTTTAACATGAACCACACTGTTTGATGGTCACTTGTTCCCAGATGGCAACCCACTTCTAGATCTGAGATCCTCTCACTGCCCCCATTTGAGAGTACAAGGTCTAAGATTGCTCCCTCACGAGTGGGTTCCGAAAGTAGCTGTCTGAGACCTGCCACCTGTAGGGCATCGAGAATGGCCCTGCTCCAGGATGTGGCTGTAGCATTTGTGCTCCAGTTAACATCTGGCATATTCAGGTCTCCCATCAACAGTGTCTCCCCTTTCTCTGCCCTCCTAAGAATGCCTTCCATCATATCCTTGTCTATTCCCTCCCCCTGACATGGGGGTCTGTACACAACCCCTGTGCGAATTGTGGTGCCCTTTCCAGTCTCAAGGTGACCCACAGTGCCTCCTCTCCTCCGTTTACTCTTTTGTTCAGTTGCTTTTATCCCTTCCTTTACAGAGAGCTACTCCTCCCCCTCTTCTCCCCTGCCTGTCTCTCCTGTAGGTTATGTACCCTGGTATGTTAACATCCCAGTCATGGTTCTCTGTGTACCATGTTTCTGTGACTGCTACGATATCCAGACATCCCTCTCCCATCACGGCCACCAGCTCAGGGAGCTTGTTGCCCAGACTATGGTCACTGGTACTCATTACCCTCCATTTCCTGATGGCCTTACTCCTTTTTGCCCCATCCCTGATCTTCTTGCCTTTGTCACCTTCCCCATTTACCCCTGCCCTTCTCACCTCTATGTTGGTGTTTACCGCACGTACTACCGTGATTTTTTTTGGGGGCTCGATTTCCTGCTCCTTTCCAGTGCCTCCCCTTGGCTAGTTTAAATGCTTGTCAATGAAGCATTTAAACCTATCACCTAAGATCCTAGTTCCCCTCCTGGACAGATGCAGCCCATCATGCCAGTATAGGCTTGCATCACTCCAGGTGGACCCCCAGTCCCCAGTGACGTCAAATCCCTGAGCTCCGCACCAGTTTTTCAACCACTGAGTTGAATCCCGTAGTGCGGAACACCCTAACCTCTCCTCGCCATAGATGGGCAGCACCTCCAAGAAGGTTACTGTCGCGTGCTGCTTGTCTAAGGTCCCTCCCCAATTCCACAAACTCTTCCTGCACTTCTCTAATCCCTTTCTTAGCCAGGTCATTTGTCCCTAGGTGGACAATGACATCCAGCTCCCTCCCCTGTGCAGCTGGTCCGGCAATCATGAGAATTTGCTCCCTGTCCCTCAAGCCATGGCGCCAGGCAGGCCTACCTCCTCTCTCCTCCTCCCCAGTTCTACCTTCCTACAATGGAGTCCCCACCAGGAGTTGTTTCCTTCCCTGTGGGGTCCCATGCCACCCTCCTGTGGGTCTCCTTTGTGGAGGTTACCAGCATCCTCCTTGGTCTCCACTGCGGGTGCCTCCATAAAGGAACCACACTTTGCCAGAATGGCATAGAAATTGTGGAGATGTACAACTGGAGGGATGTGCTTCTGTTCCACCACCCTCACCTTCCCTGAGCCCACTGTGGTCCAACCACTTCTCTTTCTTGGCAACCTCTGAGGCAACAGCAGTGGCACTGGATGGAAGAGGTGGTCCCACAAATCCTGGCCAACTCAGCCTGGAGATGAGCAACCTCCTCCCTCAGCCCAGAGAGGTGCCTGCAGATGGGACAACACCGCATCCTCCAGAACGTCTCCCGGAAGACTGCTTCTCCACAGCCACTGCACTGCACCACTCCCATCATGTCTTATTTCTGGCCCCTTAACTGTTTGGAATCCTTACTCTTTCCTCTCTTTTTTTCTCTTCTCTCTCTACTTACTTTCTGCCTGTGTGCCCTTTAAGCTCCTGATTGTCCTGTTCTGAGACAAGAATATCCTATATTTCTCAGTAGATCCCTTACTTGCTCAGAGGCAGACCTCCAGCAGCTAGAGGGGGCTGGAGAGCTACTCTTTCCCTTCTAGGATGGTGGGTCTTTGGTGGTTCTGTGAGCACTCACTTCCTGCTCCCAAACAGGAAGTTCCTGTTGTCAGTCAAATCCTGTGCCTATAAGAACAGAACTAGCTTTGGGTGGAGGGAAGGAGGGCAATACAGTCCCAGTAGAGAAGTCCAGTCACACGGCAGTCCTTCCTCCTGGAGTCTTCTGCCAAGCTACTAGCAGAATGTTTCTAAGGCACTCTTTAAATTTAGCTTCCTTCTAGCTAAGCCACTCCCCCTACTTACTAGATCTTTCTACAAGTAGAGAAGTCCAGTCACACAGCAGTCCTTCCTCCTGGAGTCTTCTGCCAATATGGTTAAAACATATTACCTGAATCTGGGGTCTATCATATCAATGAATGCATGTGACAGATTATATTAAACATATTGTCCTGTGTATTGGTGAGATCATCTAGAGAGAACAGAACGCAGGGTTTTAAATAATTGATTAGCAGTTTTTTTTTTGGGACAATGCTAACTGTACAGAAAGTATTTATATAGGTTTTCTAGAAGTGTTATGCTTGTAAAACACAGTGAAGCAAGTGCTATGCATTTTCACAATGTTTTAGCACTTTTATGAGCAAAACGCTAATCAATTTTTGGAGTTAAATAAATCCCTGGAACATTTTCTGATTTCATATGTGTATTTATGAAGGTACACAACAAGTAAAACTTTTTTGGGAGTTTAGAATTTATTATTGTAATTTACTCTCATTGGTTATAGTGTGAGCTGTTAGATTACTGATAATTAATTATGCTATTACCCTAATAGGTTGGCTTATCTTTCTGATCAGTTGCACAAGTCCGATCAGTTGTACAACCTGCCAATTGGAGCTGTAGCAACACAACACAGTCTGTAAAAAGTGCTGTATCATCATCTTTAAAAATCATTAATAAGGGTCAGCTCATATAACTAATTGAACAGGGATATGCTGTTCCTCACCTCCTAAGCCTGTGGAGCACAGTGAACAAAGTGGTTCATAGTTAAAAGCCCCCCTCTGCATGATGGTGCTCTGTTATAATAGGAGCACACCAACTGAAAATCTCTCCCTCTAGAAAATGTGCCGGTATAGATGGGACCCAAAATATATTGACACAGGCACCAGATATAAAGCATAGGAAAAAGGGGAAAAATTTGCCAACAGTATAACCATTCAGGGGAATGTGCATGCAGTGCAAAAGGACACAGTCCCATAGTTTTCCAGTTAAAAAACATTTCTGATAGGTAGGATCAGATGATCCCTTTAATCAATCAGTCAATCGCAGATGTTCTCACATAATTTGTGCACTGCACATACATTCAGAAAGAGAGGAAGAGGGATAAAACACGATCTGTATGATTTACATCACAGTAGTTTTTGAACAGTTTACTTAATTGACTTAGCGGATTTGTGCTGCTCTGGGTGTGCTTGACACATAGTGAACTTGGCTTTTTCCAGACTGGAGGTGGAAGATCCCCTATATCTCTGAGCATATGTAGCAGTGATTCACTTGGCACGACCCATTTCCAGTTATGAGCACTTTTACTACAATCCAGCTGCAAAAAGGTTTCTGCACCGTTCTGATTCGTTGGACTGGATTTTCTCTCTGGCCCATTCCCCCCTCCCATCTTTTGCTTTACTTTCAAATGGCAACGACATCCCTTCCTCTGTGTGTGTGTGTCAGTTTATCAGTTATGTTTCTGCTGGGAGATTTACAACATGATTTTGAATGATAGGCTCTTTATGACCTAAGCTAGCCATTTCTTTGGCGTGGCATTGAGAGTGAAACTGATTCCTAATAGGCTGAATAAGGTAATACAATTACCCACTGCACCCCGATATACATCCCTGTCCATCCCAAGTCCACCCCACTCACTGCCAGACCCGGCCCTTCTATGTTCCTGATTGGCCCAGACATGCTGAGGCAGCCCATTTAGGTTTATGTGTACCCAAGCCAGTTTAGGGTTGGAAGGCTATAACCAGCACACGTATTTACTAAATTGAATTAATTTGAATCATCTTTCCATAAACTGGAATAACACAGAAACATAGAATTTGACGGCAGATAAGGACCGCTTGGCGCACCCAGTCTGCCCATGGCTACAATGTATGGTTACAAATGGTTTTGAAAGCATTTTATGTGATTTTGTTCAGGTACAGTAACATCTTTGTGACATAAATGGACTGATTTCAGCAATACCAATGTAAAAAATAATTTAAAAAAGTACAAAAAAAAGCATTGATATTAATAAAATGAATTGCCATACAAGACCTATATTGACATTCATGAACATGCGCAACATATAATATCGGTATTGCAAACACTTTGCAGAATGTGGATTTTCGATGTCAGAATTCCATTTACAAAATGCATTTTTGAATTATTTTGGTACTTTCAACCAGTTACTGTAAAAAGAATGAGAGGTTTGATGAGAGGTTACACCCGGAAACATCACCCCACTATTACCTAGTACGTTCTTCCTAGCAGCAATCAGGGAGTTACAGTGCTGGATTAAAGGGGAAGTAAACATTGCAAGAGTCACTCAAATTGTGAAAACCCATAAAAAGATATTTCAAATGAGGTACTGGGCTTACCTGTAGGTGTCAGGAGTCCTGAGATATGAATACCTAAATCATCTGTAAATCAAAACAAGTCAGCAGCCATTTCATTGAATCATGAGACCAATAGTGATGTCACTGAGGGGCAAGCTGTAATTAACGACATGCAGCTTGCACCTCAGTAACATCACTATCCGTTTTAAAATGGCTTCTGCCTTGTTTTGATTTACAGATTAATTAGACAGTTGTTATCGCAGGACTCCTGACACCTGCAAGGAAGTCCAGTGCCTCGTCTGAAATATATTTTCATGGGTTTTTACAATTTGAGTGACTCCTGCAATCTTTACTTCCCCTTTAAGTATAAGGCAGCTGGACAGTTGCCCAGGGTTTGAGGATTCCCTCAGAGGTTCCTTTTTTTTTTTTTCTTTCCCTGCTCAGGCTTTTTTTTTTTGTTTGTTTTAATATAGCTATCAGTGTTTGTCACCTCAGCTGGGGCTGGGGAACAGGCCTTTGAAGCCCTGCTAGCTGCCGACACATCTACCCACTGAAGTGAATACTTATAATAATAATTATTTTATTTTTAAAGCGCCTTTCAATATGTCAAGGTGCTGAACATATCAAAACCACAACATACAATACCAATTAATAAAACATATAAATAAAATTACTTCATAACATATATTAAAATCAAACTATAAAAATCCCATAAAATCAAAACACAGTATTTACATTCAAATTACATTAGTCCTCCAAGAATGCCATTTGTCAAAGGTAGGTTTTTAAATTTTTCTTGAATACCTCCATGGAGGTGCACTCCCTTAACCGGTGTGGTAAACAATTCCAAAGAGTGGGTGCAGCATAAGAAAATGCTCTACTGCCAGAAGATTCTAAACTCACTCTTGGAATCTCTAACAACCCCTCTTTGGCTGAGCGGAACGATCGGCCGGGGCAGCAGACAGCCCGATCCTCTGTGCATAATGGAATGTACATCTGGCGACTTGACTGCCTCCAGCATTAACTACTCTCTAACTCCCTGGCACCAGAAACCAGTCCCAAATTGGCACCTGACACATTCAAATCTGGGGCAGTCCTTCAGCAGCCAAGCAGCGCTTTGAACTCTGCCGTGGCCAGGTGGTTGCTTCCTGTTTGTAAATATCTCACTACTTTTCTTTTTTATAAGTAAAACAAAAGAAAAAAATTACTCACCATAGTTATGTTGTTTCTTCTAATGGAGTCTTGCTGTATTCAGACATAATGCAGTTAGCCCCAGCACTTGAACTGCCCCAGAGAGGAAAGAGTTAACTCTATGCAAAAGCATAGAACGTTGAGCTCGAGCTCGGTTCTCAAACCTCTGTCTGTGGTCCTTCCCAGTGTAACCGTCAGATTCTTACGAGCTAACTAACTAGTAACCGAAGTATGGAAATTGTTCAAATATAGCCAAAAACAAAATATATCTTCTTGGGCCCCAAACGAGAACCCTAGAAGGAAAGGTAGTGACAATATTTAGTAAAACACCAGAAAAAATAATAATCACATCTACCCCACCCAAGAGGGAGGGTGCAAGGTACATCCCTGAGGTGCAACACTGTACCTGCCAGCCCACTTCCCAAAACCAGGTTCTGAGAGGGGAGGTCTGAATACAGCAAGACTCCATTAGAAGAAACAACATTACTATGGTGAGTAATTTTTTCTTCAAACAACATGAAGTCTTGCTGTATTCAGACATAATGCAGACTATCAAGCAGTTCCCTCATGGAGAGGGAATGCAGAACCTACTTTGGGAAGAGGCCTGCAGTACTGCTGTATTGAAACCCAGCATCACTCCTAGCCTGGATGTCCAGGGAGTAATGCTTGATGAAAGTATGTACTGTTTTCCAGGGGGCTGCTTTATAGATCTCTAACAAAGGTATATCTCTGGCTGCAGCTAGAGAAGCAGCTGTACCCCTGGTCGAGTGAGCCCTCAGGCCTTAAGGGGGCGTCCTACCCAAGTTGTCATAACAAAACTGTATACAAGAAACAATCCACCTGGCAAAAATTCTCTTAATGGCAGGCTTACCCTTTCCCACTTGACCATAAGTGAGAAGCAATTGAAGACAAGTCATTTCTATGTGCCTTAGTATGCTCAATGTAGTAGCTAAGGGCCTTCTTAACGTCCAGACTGTGTAACCTTCTTTCACCTAAAGAAGAATGGGCAGTGAAAAACACAGGGAGAGATATAGACTGGTTCAGATGAAAATCTGAAACCACTTTGGGCAAGAACGTCCTATTGGTTCAGAGGACTACTTTGTCCCTATGGAAGGAGAGGAAGTCAGGTTCCACTGACAGAGCCTGTAACTCACTAATCCACCTGGCATAAGTAATAGCTACCAGGAACACAGTCTTCCAGGTCAAGTACTTCAATTCAGCCGAAGACAGAGGTTCAAATGTTGGCTGCATAAGCTGAGCTATGCAGACATTAAGATCCCAAGGCGGAGTGGGCTCACATGTGAACCAGAGCTTTGAAAAAACTTTCTGAAAACAGGATGAGATGCCAGGGAAGAGCCCTTCCCTGCTGAAAGGAATACAGAGACAGATGCTAGATGAACCTTCAGAGTGGCAGGCCTAAGGCCTAAACCATTGAGATGAACTAGATAGTCTAAAGTTGTGGAAATGTCTGTAGAATCAGGCAGGATGCCTTTCTGAGAGCACCAAATACTGAACCTTTTCCATTTGGAGTTGAAAGTTTTTCTAGTGGAAGGTTTCCTAGAGACCTTAAGAATATCCAGCACTCCCTGAGAAAGATGTAGAGCTGCATATTCTAATTCTTCAAGAGCCAGGCCTTGAGATGGAGAGACTGGAGATTGGGGTACCAGATCCACCCCTGGGAGGAGGACAGGAGATTGTATGTCCTGGGCAGAGACAGGGGACATGACACTGACAAGGACAGCAGTAGAGGATACCAAAGCTGTCTGGCCCAATCTGAAGCCACCAGTATCACTGTGCAGGGTTGAGTCCTGATCTTGATCAGAACTCTGAACAGAAGAGGAAAGGGAGGGAAAGCACAGAGAAACCTGACCTTCCAGTCCAAAAAGAGAGCATCCTGGGGAACCGTCCCCAGGACTGGAGGTCTGCAACAAAACAGAGGAAGTTGATGACTGTCCGGTGCTGCAAAGAGATCTATCTTTGGAGTGCCCCACCTGGAGAAGATGACATTCAGTATATGAGGATCTAGGGACAATTCGTGGTGTCCCTGTGAAATTCTGCTCAGAGCATCTGCTAGTATGTTGTCCTTCCCAGGAAGGTGAACTGCTACCAGAGAAGTCTGAAGAGAATAGGCCAGAGACCACAGCTTCATGGCTTCTGTGCACAAGGCCAAGGACCGAGTGCCTCCCTGCTTGCTAATGTACCACATTGTGGTGGTGGTGTCCGTTCTGACTTGGACCACCTTGTCCTTGACTGAATCCGAGAAGCTCTGCAGGCCTAGGAAAACTGCCCTGAGTTCCAAGAGACTGATATGAAGGAGAGACACCTGTGGAGACCAGAGCCATTGAGCTGTCAGGGCTCCCAGGTGGGCTCCCCACCCTAGGAAAGAAGCATCCGTAGTTAAAACTACTGATGGGACTTGAGGTAGAAATGGAACCCCTTGTCTGAGGTTGTCCTGGTTCAGCCACCACTGGAGAGCTTGGACCAGAGTCTGAGTCACTGGAATCAGTTTGGTAAGTGAATCATTCGAGACCAAAAAGATCTCAGATGAAACTGAATGTCACTCATCTGGAACCTTGCTCCCTGCACCACTGCCATGGAAGCTGCCATGTGGCCCAGGAGCTGGAGGAACTGTCTTGCTGGGCGGGAGACCCGAGGTCGAAAGGAGAAAGCGAGATCCACTAGGGCCTTTACCCTTGCCAGGGGAAAGGCTTTTGCTTGTACAGTGTCCAACTCTATGTCTATAAAGGTGAGTAGTTGAACTGGTTCGAGTACAGACTTTGGAAGATTGAGAAGAAAACCCAATGAGCCGAGTCGGTCCTGGGTCGTTTGAAGAGCTGACCTGACCTGTAAATGAGACTGACCCACTAACAGCCAGTCATCCAGATATGGAAAGATGGTGATACCCTGTCTTCTGAGGTAAGCCACCACTACTGCAAGGCACTCTGTGAACACCCTTGGAGCTGATGTTGAGACCAATGGCATGGCTCTGAATTGGTAATGGCCTGAAGGCAACTCGAACCTGAGGTATTTTCTGTGGGAGCACCTGACAGGATTATGGAAGTAGGCATCCTTGAGGTCCAGAGATGCTAGCCAATCCCCTGGCCTTAGAGAGGGAAGGATTATTGCCAGAGTTATCATTTTGAATTTGGGGTTTGAAATGTGTTTGTTCAGATACCTTAGGTCTCGGATGGGTCGCCACTCCCCTGTTTTCTTTCGGGTAAGGAAGTACCTGGAATATAGTCCTTTTCCCATGTGCTGAGTAGGAACCTTCCCTATAGCTCTGAGAGCTAGAAGAGAGGAAACCTCTGCCTCTAGTGCAAGGGTTTCTGAGACTGATGCAAGTGGAAAAGACTTTGCCCTTCTTTTCGGAAATTTTTTGAAGTTGAGGGCCAGTCCTTGGCTTACTACTTCCAGGACCCACTGTCTGAGGTCACAGACTTCCAGGCCTGGAAGCAGTAAGCCAGCCTGCCTCTACTGGAAATGAGGAGTCGACCGGGCTGAACACATCAAGGTGTCTGCTTGCAGGAAGCCTTAGACTGAGAGGAGGGGAGCAGCCCTGCTCATCCCCCTCCTACCCCTCCTTCTGAAGAACCCTGGTCTTTGGAAGGGAGAGGAGGCTCTGGTAAAAGGCCTTTGAAAGGGCCTGTCCTTCCCCTAGACTGCTGCTTGTGCGGAGTGGCCTGTCTTTCCTTGGCCTGTGCACTCCTGTACGCGGTCCTATATTCATCCATATTCTTCACGTAAGCCTCTGTCTGCTCCCCTAACAGAGTTACCTACTACAGCAAAATCCATGGCCTTAGTCTGGGTATCCTGTGAAAGGCTAGTACATCTGAGCCAAGCATGTCTTCTGAGAGACACAGATGTAGCCATGACTCTAGATGCCACATCACTGGAGTCCACAGCAGCATGAAGAAAAAATTACTCACCTTAGTAATGTTGTTTCTTCTAATGGAGTCTTGCTATATCATAGACATTAGCAGCAGTTTGATCCAGCTCTAGAACTGCCCCGGAGTGAAATGGTTAAAACCATTCCAAAATAGAATTTTGGCACGAGAGCAGCTCTATCTGTGTCATTTCAAACTTGAACTGTCAGATCTTTACAAGCCAAACTCACTAAGGTCTGTGTGGAAGCTGTAACCTACACTAGCCAAATGGCTACCTAAATAATAACAACCATTGATGGTCCCAACACCCAAGACTCAAGTCAGGGGACCAGAATACTAACACCATTCTAATAATATGAAAATGGAACATAAGTATAATAAATACATACACACGCGTACATACACACCCCCAAAGTCCCAAAGGGACAAAATGCTAACAGGACATAAGTAGTGCCCACACTAAGTTGCCCGCACCCACCAAGTAGAGGTTCTGAGAGGGCAGGTTGGGTGGAGGTCTAGAATTATAGCAAGACTCCATTAGAAGAAACAACATTACTAAGGTGAGTAATTTTTTCTTCAAACAACATGAAGTCTTAGTATATTATAGACATTAGCAGAATACACAGCAGTACCTCCATGGAGGAGGGCAGAACCTACTAGGAATAGGCTCTGAAGAACAGCTAGCTAAACCGAGTATTCTCTCCTGGCCTGGACATCCAGGGAGTAATGTTGTAAAAGTGAAACTGTTTTCAAGTAGCCTGGCAAATTCTAATAAAGGGATATCTCTGGCAGCAGCTAGAGGCGAGCTGTACCCTGGTAGAATGAGCCCTCAAACCGGGGGGCTCTGCCCACTTTCTGATAACAAAATTGGATACAAGAGACAATCCACCTGGCTGGCTGATCTCTTAGTGGCAGGTTTGCTTTCCCAACTTCACCATAGGTAAGGAAAAGTTGGGAGGATTCAACCCTGTGACCTTTGTACTCCATATAATAACTAAGAGCTCTCAACATCCAGGCTTTGCAACCTCCTCTCACCAAGAGGAGGATCAGTGAAAAATACTGGAAGGAGATAGATTGATTAAGATGGAAATCTGAAACCACCTTAGGCAAAACTTCCTATTAGTCCTAAGGACTACCTTATCCCTGTGGAAAGAAATAAAGTCAGTCTCCACTGACAAGGCTTGCAACACTTATCGTCTGGCAGAAGTGATAGCCACTAGAAAACAGTTTTCCAAGTTAGGTACTTAAGCTCTGCAGAAGACAGAGGTTCAAAAGGGGTTGCATTAACTGGGCAATGCAAACATTAAGGTCCCAAGCAGGGGCGGTTCCCGAAAGGAGGATTAGTATGGAGTAATCCCTTAAAAACTTTAAAACACAGGATGAGAGGAAAGAGGATGACTTTCCTGCTGACACAAAAAGCAGACACAGCTGCCAAATGAACTCTCAGGGTAGCTGGTCTGAGACCCAAGGAATTAAGATGTACCATGTAATCTAACAAAATGGGCAATTCAGCAGATTCTGGGAAATATTTTTCCCAGCACAGCAAATGGAAAACCTTTCCATTTGAACTATAAGTAGCCTAATGGAAGGCTTCTGGAAGCCTTTAGGATCTCAAGAACACCCTGAGAGAGGTGTAAATCAGCAAACTCTAACTCCCTCAAGAGCCAGGCCTTGAGGTTGAGGATTTGAGGTCGGATACCAAACCTTCCTGGGCACAAGTCAACAGATTGTGATTCCTAGGGAGGCACAGGGGAAGATGGACTGTCAGAGACAGAAGGAGTGAGTACCAGGGCTGCCTGGCCCAATCCGGGGCAATCAGAGAATCACCCTGTAAGGCTGAGATCTGATTTTGACTAGTACTTGAATAGAGAGGAGAAGGGGAAGCATAGAGGAACTTCCTCCCGATCCAGAAGAAAGGGCATCCAGGGAACTGAGCCCAGCACTGGAGGCCTGCAACAGAACAGAGGAAGTTTGTGATTGTCTGGGGCTGCAAAAGATCTATCTGAGGATGCCCCACCTGGCAAAACTATCCCCAGCACTTGAGGATCCAGGGACCATCGTGATGGCCCTGGGAAATCTGCTCAGGGCATCCACTTAGGGCTTATTGTCCTTCCTGGAAGATGAAATGCTATGAGGAAGTGTTCAGGGAATGGGCCGAGACCACAACTTCATTGCCTCGGTGCACAAGGCCGAAGACCGAGTGCCCTGTTTGTTGATGTACCACATTGTTGTGGTGTTGTCTGTTCTGACTTGTATCACCTTGTCGTGGACAGATGCAGAAAAAGCTTGAAGAGCTAAAAGACAGCTCTGAGTTCCAGCAAATTGATGTGGAGCAGAGATTCCTGGGGACCAAACTCCCTGAGTGGAAAAAGTACGTATGTGGCTCCCCAACCCAGAAGGGAAGCATCTGTAGTGAGAGTCAAGTAGTGAGAAGGGAAATGAAGGGGACCCCCGCTCTTAATTGCTCTGATCCTGCCACCTGGAGGCTAGGATCAGGTTCAGTCACTGAGACCAACTTGGAAAGGGTCTCTCCTCTGAACCAAAAGTTCTCAAGTGAAACTGAATGTCTCTCATCTGAAATCTGGCTCCCTGCACAACAGCTGTGGATGCAGCCATGCCCCAGGAGCTGCAGAAAGTGTCTTGCTGGTCGAGAGACCTGCAGAGTGAAGGAAGAGGCCAGAGCCACTAAATTCCTTACCTTTCTGGGGAAGAAAGGCTCTGGCTAGCTTTGATCCAAGTCTGCCCTATAAAGGTGAGTACCTGGACTGGTTCCAGAACCGACTTTGGTAGGTTTAGCAGAAAACCCAGGAGGTGAGAAGCTGCTGGGTGACCTGCAGGTGAGATTTTACCTGTTCTGGGGACTGGCCTACAATGAGCCAGTCGTCTAGATAAGGGAAAACAGCAATCCTCTGCCTCTTAAGTGGGCCACTGCCACTGCTAGACACTTTGTGAATACCCTTGGAGCAGAGGTAAGGCCGAAGGGCACTGCTCGGAACTGGTAATGACCTGAGGGCAGTTCGAATCTGAGGTACTTTCAATGGGATCTTCTGATTAGGACATGGAAATAGGCATCCTTGAGGTCCAGGGAGGCTAGCCAGTCCTCTGGCCTTAAGGAAGGTAAAATCATTGCCAGAGTTACCAGAGTTTGAACTTTGGTTTCAAAAGATGCTTGTTCAGATATCTGAGATCTAAACTGGGCCGCCACTCTCCTGTCTTTTTTGGGGTAAGGAAGTATCTGGAATACAGACCCCTGCCCTGATGCAGGGGAGGAACCCTTTCTACTGCTCTGAGAGCTAACAGGGACGAGACCTCTGTTTCCAGAGCGAGGGTCTCTGAAGCACTTGCAGGTAGAAAAAGTCTGCTTCTCAACTTGGGAAACTTTTTGAAGCTGAGAACCAGACCCAGGCTTACTACTTCAGAACCCACTTGTCTGAGGTTAAAGAAGCCCAATTCTGACTGAAGTAAGCCAGCCTGCCCCCACTGGTACAGGAGATGGCCCTGGGCACCTGTCAGGGTGCCTGTTTCTGGAGCTTTTAGGCTGGGGGTGGAGAGGTCTGCCCCCTCGTCTGCCCTGCCTCTGAAGCCCACTCTGAGCATAGGCAGAGGAGGCCTGAGTCTGAGTAGAGGCCTGTAGAAAAGGCCTACCCCTACCCCAGGGGGCATGCCTTTTTGAGGAGTGGCTTCTGTCAGCTCCTTCCGCTCTGGGCACTCTTGTAAGTAGTCCTATATTCATCCATCTTCATGTAGTTCTCTGTCTGCTCTCCAAACAGAGAATTTCCCACCACAGGAAAATCCATAGCCTTAGTCTGGGTATCCTGTGACAAACTAGTACACCTGAGCCAGGCTAACCTACGAAAAGCTACAGATGTGGCCATGACCCCAGAGGAAACATCATTACATCCACAGCAGCATGAAACTGAACCTTAGAGGCTTCTAATGCCATCAGCAGCCACCTGTTCTAGTTCACTAGCCAGCTGGCTATGGGCCTGCTTGGCCAATTGCATAACAGTATCCCATCTAGATTTCTGATACCTAGCTACATAAGCCATATAATTTTGCCTGAGTCCCAGAGAGGCTGCCATATACTGTTTTTTTGCCATGGCATCAATCTTCCTGGAATCCTTGTCAGGAGGATGTGAAGCCAAGGGAATATTAGCTTTATCACAGGCAGCAGCCTGAACTACCCCAACATGACTGCATTGCTGAGAAAGGAATTCTGTATCAGGGCCTGACAATGTATACCTTCTGTCCATCTTTTTATCTACAGGAGGCACAAAACTAGGAGCTTTTACAATTTTAATTGTTTGTTTCCTAGAAAGACTTATGTAAAGGAATAGACAATCTCCTAGACTCTGGAATATCCATCATTTCTACAAAATCAGGCTCCTCTTGCTCATCCACAGCCTCTTCTAAAGGAAGCTGGAGGGTTTCAGCAACTTTTTTATAAAACATAAAATGAGATGGGGACTCAGACAGCATAGGGGGAGATTCTAAAGGTCTGTCTGGGGAGATGTCCGGTTCAATGGGCACACCCAGACCTTCCAGCCACATTCATACTGTTCATAATCCTCCTCCCCTCCTCTGGTTCATAAAATTCCTCAATATCATAATCCTGAACCACTGGGACCGGACGAACCGACCTTTTACCAGATAGTGGTGGTCTGACGGACCCTGAGACAGTGACTGGACAATTTGTATGCTTTTGCTATCTCTGCAGCAGTTGAGAAGGAATTCTGGACTCCAGACCTGCTGATTTTCTTGTTTTCTTTACTGGAATTGGTTCCTCAGAACCAGCTTTTCTTTTGCCCGAGGAAGTCTGGCCCTGGTCAGAGGGCACTCCCTCTGGTTCGGTTGGCACCGAACCGGGCTGGCCATCTGGGTCAGCGGACTTTTTGGCCTCTCGTTCCCTGAGCCTGCCCAATCTTTTTTCCAGGGTGGCTGAAGGGAAATTCTTACATACCTGGCAGTCTGACTGGAGGAGGTCAAACCCCAGACAATAAACACATGTGGTGTGTGGGTCAGCCTTGCAAAGACTTCCCACAAACATCACAGTGTTGAAACCAGTGGGCCGTTTTTCTTTTGGGTTTCTCAGACATAATACCAGCCTAACTTAAAAACTTGCCCTTTAACGGCAGTGCCAGGCAAGACACCTTATCGGTTCCTAACCGTGTCACGGGTATTGGAAAACCGTAATAAATCCGTTTTTTAGAACCGATAAGAACTGGAACTGCATCTAAAATAGTAACTTTTAGTTTTAAATGAGTTTTAACCACTGATCGGTTCAAACCGAACCGATAACTTACAAGTTCCACACAGACAAAATCTTCATTTACTTACGGTTACCACAGATAGAGCTTGAACGAACGGTTTTGTGTTAAAAATAAAACTATTCTCAGTTAATCAAGCTAGAAAACACTTTTAAACGAGAAATGAACCGAGCAGAAGGAGAAATCTCCGGAGCGACTGTTCACTGAAGCGGAGTAAACAATCTGACAGTTCAGGTTTGAAATGACACAGATAGAGCTGCTCTCGTGCCAAAATTCTATTATGGAATGGTTTTAACCATTTCACTCCGGGGCAGTTCTAGAGCTGGATCAAACTGCTGCTAATGTCTATAATATAGCAAGACTTCATGTTGTTTGAAATTGCATTTTGGATGCCTCAATTCCATCAGCAGCCACCACCTCCAGCTCCTTGGCTAGCTGGAGAGAGAGGCCTGTTTAGCCAATTCTAGAACCGTGTCCCATCTGGATTTCTGGTACCTGGCAGTGCGGGCTATATAAGTAGCCTGCCTGAGTCCCAAAGAGGATGCCAAATACTGTTTTTTGGCCATGGCATCCACTTTCCTGGAGTCCTTATGGGGGGGGGGTGAAGCCAAAGGAATGTTAGCCCTGTCACAGGCTGCAGTCTTCACTACCCCAACATGGCTGCAATGACTATAAAGGAACTCCGCAGCTGAGCCCGATAACGAATACCTCCTGTCCATTCTCTTATCCACAGGAGGTACTGAATTAGAGGTTTATAAAATTTTGTGTGTCTGTTTCCCCAAAGATTTATATAGAGGGATAGACAGCTTTTTGGACTCTGGGATGTCCATCATTTCCACAAAATCAGGCTCTTCATCCTCCTCTGCTGCTTCAACCAAGGGAAGCTGCAAGGTTTGTGCCACCTTTCTGTACAACAAAAAGTGTGAAGGGGACTCAGAGAGCCTGGGAGGAGAGACACCTGAGGGCCTGTTTGGGGAGATGTCTGGTTCAATGGGCACATCCAGACGCCCTTCATCGTTGTCATCACCGGGACAGTCTTCGTCTCCCTCTCACTCCTCATAATAAGCATCTGGGTCATAATCCGGAGGAGAAGGATCCGATTGAACCGAGCGCCGAACCGGCGGTATCGGTTCAGACAGAACCGACCTAAGCGATTGGACAATACTAATCGCTTTGGCTTTTTTGTCCGCGGTTGGAGAGTGGGATACAGGATCCGAACCGGCAGACTTGCGCTTTTTCTTTGACGGAACCGACCCCTCGGGGTCAGCTCTCCTTTTGCCTGAGGAGGTATCGCCTAGGTCAGTAGGCCACAACCGAACTGGGCTGGCTATCCGGATCTACGGACTTCTCGGCCTCCCTTTCCTTCAACCTACTCAGTCTTTTATCTAGAGTGGTTTTAGGAAAGTTCCTACAGATTTGGCACTCTGACTTGAGGTAGTCAAACCCCAGACAATAAACACAGATGAGGTGGGGGGGGGGGGGTTGGCCTTGGCAAAGGCCTCCCCACACTCAGTACAGTGTTGAAACCCAGCGGTTTTCTTCTTGGGTTTCTCAGACATGGCCAATCTAACAAATTACCCTACAGAAGCTTTCAAGCCAGGTAATAAAGCAACCGATCAGTTACAAACCATGTCACAGGCTTTTTAAAAGAACCAGCAAAAGTCCGGTTCTTTTGAAACTGATTGGTACCGGAACACCACACTAATCCCAGAAAGAGAGAAAAATTTTACAAAGTTGGTTCCAAACCGGACCAACCGGAAAGAAACCGAAGAAAGACAATGTCCACTCTTTTTAGCAAACAAAAAAAACACAGTCCCTACCTATCTACATACTATCTGTACCGTAGACAGAAGCTGGAAAGCCGAAAATAACAAAAAAATGCGGTTTAAACCGAACGCTTTATTTTTCTTTTACCGAACCGAGCGGAGGAAATCTCCGGAGCGACTTCACTGTTAGGCGGAGTAAAGAATCTGAAGGTTAAACTGGGAAGTAGCACAGACAGAGGTTTAAAAACCGAGCTCAACGTTCTATGCCTCTACATAGAGTTAACTCTTTCCTCTCCGGGGCAGTTCAAGTGCTGGGGCTAATTGCATTATGTCAGATTACAACAAGACTTCATGTTGTTTGAAGAGCAGTGATGAGATATACAATATGGACCTGCACACACTACTACCCCAGTCCCGCTGCAACCCACTGTGACCATACAGAATGCTTCTCTCAACTCTTCCCTGTATCTTCTGAACAGGCAATAAAATAAACAAAACTTTTGACATTAAATACATTATAGTTAGTTTTTGGCACTGGTGTTTTATAAGGGTTGGTGATCTGTAGGAATTTGCACAGTGTTAGCTCATTTGCAGGGTTGTACTTGCAATTTACTTGTTTGCACAGTTGTCTTGTTATCTACAGATTGTTCTGTCACTAACTGTCGAGTATAAATGAGCTCACTAGTGTTAGACGCCTCCTTCTGATGAAACGTCACAATACAGACACAATGAGGTTGTAGGCTCACTGTGGCTCTTGGGAATAAAATGCGAATGGCAAGATTAACGTCTGCAGTAAAGTTTTGCTTCATTTTTGAACTACTACCTTGGAATGCAGTTTTTGTGCGTTTTTGTCTGTTTTATATTGGGGCTGCTGCTTTGTGCTCCCAAAATGAACATCAAGCCTCCCACCCTCCCCTCGGAAGTGTTACAACATGAAAGCAAACATTCACCATTGACAAATGCTTGCTATTACTGGACTTACTAAATTTTATGAATGGAATGGATCTGAAGAAAACATAATAAGTACAACTAATAATTAAATTAAAATCAGAAGTATTCTGTGCTTTTTGGCTGGGTTAAAATGGTATTTAAGTGGAGGCATCAGGTTGGAACAGCACACCTTGAAGAAGTGTTTGTTGTAAGTTGAAGTGCTGGGCTATCAGGTGTTCTCCTGATCACCTCAATTATTTATTTTTTATATATACTTTTTGGTGCCCCCTTCCTCTTCTCTCGCCCAGGCGTACCGGCAGCTCGGACAGAGCTACCCCAATCCTGCCGCGGTTTGGCCCCCATGGTGGGGAAGGGGGAAGCTTCAACCCTCCCCATCAATCAACTCTTGGTGTTGGGCCGCTCCTGGTCCAAGCACCGGCATTGGGTGAGGAAGCAGAGCCATTTTTATGTTTGCTTGCACACATGTGCAAGAAACATAGTGCCATCATCCCAGTTTTCGGAGGTGTGGCAGCCCTCTTCCAATTCAGGCACTGTGTTTGCAGTCGCGGCCGCAGTTCTCCAATCCCTACTCGAGCTGTCTATGACAGCAGTCCAGAATGCAGTGGCATACAGTTGAAAGGGGGAGCTATGCTTCAGTGAGCAGCGATAAGATATTGCCTGCTCATGCGCGCTCCCCTACACACACACACACACACACTGCATGCTCGCCCCCCCCCAAACACACACTGTGTAGCCGATGGGGGGGTGCCCAATCCCTCCGGCTGTGCTGCACTTCGCAAAACAGAGTTCTATATACCACGCTGGTTGCCCACCCCAGCGTGGCTACTCATCGTATAGCCGACGGGGTGCCCAACTCCGCCGGCTCCACTGGTCCCCCAGAGTACAGGGTGCCACGCTGGGGCAACACATGTATCGCCCGACGGGTGCCTAATCTCAGTTGGCTCCACGCCCTCAGCCGCCCTTGTAGCACGGTAGAGCCCACCCCAGCGTGGCAAACGCCCCTGGGCCGCTGCCATTTAAAAAAAAACACATGAAACTCAAAACGGTCCTCGCTGTCTCTGCCCCCACCAGCGCCTCCCACTGCACACCCTGCTCTCCCTCACACCCCACCCCATACTTACCTCCGGACTCCAGCAAGACGATCTTCGGTGGACCGGGAACACGTCTGCACTCTTCAAAGCCGACCGCGAACTGAGGAAATGCCAGTAAGCTGTATAATGGGATAGATAGGGTTTTTTCAACTTGGCTGCATGTCTCAGGCATTTTTTGGAATTTTTGCACCAAATTTTCAACATGGGGTTTTTGGGACCCCTTCTCATGAATGATCTCACTGTCATGGCGTGAATCGGCCCCGGAGGGTGATTTCGCAGTCACTGCGCAAAATAACCTTTTGGGACCGAGTAACGAAACAACACTGCCACTGTTCATAAGGTGGGCTCTCAAAAAGCCTATGTTGAAAATTTGGTGGAAAATTCCTAAAATGACTGTTTCTATTTACGTGCATTGCGCAGTTCCTATGCACGCTTATAGTTCGCAATTTTCAATATTTTCCTCCAGATTTTCAACATTGCCATTTACCACACCTCCTTATGAGCAGTACAGCTGTCATTTTTCATCTTGCCCAAACGCGTCTGCCCCAGGTAGCGCACAATGGCACAGTCGGTGTGCGAAATCAATGTATGGACACATTAAGAAAATCACAGTGACACTGTTAATGAGCAGAGGTCTTAAAATGACTATGTTGAAAATTTGGTGAAAAATTCCCAAAAATGACTTTTACAAGCGTGCGTTGCGCAGTTCCTATGCACGCTCGTAAGTTTGCGAATTTTCAATATTTTCACTCCAGATTTTCAACATTGCCATTTTATTACACTTCCTTATGAGCAGTGCAGCTGTCATTTTTCACATCTTGCCCAAAACATGTTTCCGCCCATGTAGCGCACAATGGCGTAGTTGGTGTGCAAAATCAATGTATGGGACACATTAAGAAAATCACAGTGACACTGTTCTTGAGCAGAGGTCTTAAAATGGCTATGTTGAAAATTTGGTGAAAAATTCCTAAAATGACTGTTTTATGAGCATGCTTGCAGTTCCTATGCATGCTCGTAAGTTTGCGAATTTTCTATATTTTCACTCCAGATTTTCCACATTGCCATTTATTACGCTTCCTTATGAACAGTACAGCTGCCATTTTCACATATCGCCCAAAATCGTTTCCGCTGGGTAGCGCACAATGGTGCAGTCGGTGTGTGAAAGCAATGTTTGGGACAGATTAAGAAAATCACAGTTACACTGTTCATGAGCAGAGGTCTTAAGCGGCTATGTTGAAAATTTGGTGACAAACTCCATAAAATGACTGTGTTACGAGTGAGCACTGCGCGGATTTCACGCACCCTCGTAAGTTCATGACTTTGTAATATTTTCAGTCCAGATTTTCACCAGTGGCATTTTTACACACTTCCTTATGAACAGTACAGCTGTCATTTTTCACAACATGGCCAAAATGTGTTTTCACACTTTCAGCACAGAGCTGCGTGGTCGCTGTGGGAAATCATTGTTCGGGACAGATAAAGAAAATCACACTGACACTGTTCATGATCGGAGGTCCCAAAATGCCTGTGTTGACAATATGATGTAAAAAATCCCCAAACTAATTACATTACGGGTGTGAGTTGCACAGTTTCTATGCACGCTCGTGACTTCACCAGTTTTTTTAATATTTTTACTGCAGATTTGCAAAATTGCCATTTTTTACACCTCCCCATGAACAGTACAGCTGTCATTTTTCACATCCTGTTCGGAATGTGTTTTTGCACCTGTGGTGCTAAATGCCGTAGTCGCTGTGCATAAGCAGCTTACGGCTAACAAACTGATATTGCCACTGTTCATGAGGTGGGGGTCACAAAAAAACATGTTCAAAATTTGGAGTGAAAATACCAACGAATGCCTGAGGTGTTAGGGTTTCCAACCATAACACCCCACCCTGTAGAGAATGACAGGCATCAGGGTGTGACTTGGGATTCTTGCCTGTAATGCTCATACCATTCCACATCCTGCAGCCAGTGAGAGGCATCGAGGTATGCCTTGGACTCTTGACTCAAAGTTCACCCCATTCTCTATACCGCACCCATCTCACTGTGTTCCTGATGTAATGGGTTGCGCATAAGGGCCAAAGACCCCAAGGCACACCGTGACACCTGTCAATGTGTGCAGGGTAGGGTGTGGTGAAATGGCGTGGCCGTTATGCCTGATGACCCAAAGGCACACCCCAATGCCTGTCACTCTCTGCAGGGTGGTGGGGTTGGCTTCAGTTCAATACTTCACTGCCATTTCTGTTATGCAGCT
This sequence comes from Neoceratodus forsteri, assembly GCA_016271365.2. Classification (NCBI taxonomy): domain Eukaryota; kingdom Metazoa; phylum Chordata; order Ceratodontiformes; family Ceratodontidae; genus Neoceratodus; species Neoceratodus forsteri. The sequence continues at coordinate 719,588,169 of CM057450.1, forward strand.
CTGTAACTTCTACACTACCAATGCCAATGCCAGCAAGCAAACATTCAGCATTGACAAATGCTTGTTCTTTTAGGTACTTCCCTCCCTGAGGCCATCAGTGTACAATGTGGTCCATGGAGGTGGCGCACGGTGAGATGTGATGACGCTCCAGATTCCTGCCGACGTCCGCCCCTCCCACATGGCACTCCCGGCTGCACTTCCACCCACGTCGTGGTACTGCAGTGGGAGCAGCAGCCCCCCCACCACAGGAGGACAGCATCCTTCAGATGCTCAATCCTCCTTCTAGCCGACCCTCCAGCAACCTGGTCTCGTTCCTGAACCCCGGTCACCGGTACCACGAGTGGTAGCGCTACCACTATGCTGATAGTCCAGCGACCACCACAATTATCAGTCACCATGTAAGTTCTGCACTGAATTTGTTGCACTTCATTTAAATTGAATGCCTGGCATAAGTACAATAAAGGCAGCAAAAGAACTAAAAATATTTTTGACTTGCTGTGATTTTGTGCCGGGGAGTACAGAGGGAAAGATTTTGTACAAGACACCTGTTGTTTTCATAAGAGGGTAATAAGACTGTTGAAAAGTTGTTATCAGAACCTCAAGAAACAACAAAGTTATGATGAAACATTGAAATTCTTCAATGTTTAATCACAGCTTTGCTACATTTTTTTTCAGATTCTGACCCCACATTTTCAACACAGCTGTTTTTTGTCTTATCAAATAAACATGACAGGTGCTATTTTTCAAATCCAGCCCAAAACTTTTTTCCATACTCATGGCCAGGATTTTATAAATGATACCTGTCATGTTCATAGGGTGGTGGCATAAAAAGACTATGTTTAAAATGTTGGGGTCAAATTCTCAAAAAACAGCAAAGTAAAATACAAGTGTTGACATTTTCAATGTTTTTTTCATAATGTTGCAATTTATTTTACTTTCTGAACTCACATTTTCAACATATTCATTTTTTACACCATCACATGAACATGGCAGGTGCCATTTTCAAATCTCTCTACAAAACCTGTTTTTACGGTTGTTCCACAAAATCATATTTCGGGTGGTATCTGATCAAAGACACCTGTCATGTTCATATCCTGGGGTAATAAGAAAAAATTACTCACCTTAGTAATTATGTTTCTTCTAATGGAGTCTTGCTGTATTCTGACATATTGCAGTGATCCCCAACCTTTAAACTGTCCCAGAGAACAAAGAGTTAACTTTCTATGCAGGGCATAGAATGCTGAGCTCGAGCTCGGTTGAAGTCTCTGTCTGGAGTGTTTCAAACTCAAACCGACAGATTCTTACGAGCCCAACTAACTAAAAATTCTATGTGGAAATTGTAAAAATTCCTACTAGCCAACTGGCGGAAAAAAGTTTTGGATTCCCAAGGAAGACTCAAGTCAGGAAAACCAAAAACAACAAACCAATCTAATACAAATAACAGTAATAAATCAGCACCCAAACAAAAAGGAGGAGGGTGTAAACAAAAAAACACCCTTGGGGTGCAACACTGCACCTGTCCAGACACTTCCCAAAAACAGGTTCTGAGAGGGGAGGCAGGAGGCGGTCAGAATACAGCAAGACTCCATTAGAAGAAACATAATTACTAAGGTGAGTAATTTTTTCTTCAAACAACATGAAGTCTTGTTGTATTCTGACATATTGCAGACTACCAAGTAGTACCTCCATGGAGGAGGGATATAACCTACTTTGGGAATAGGCTCTGAAGTACTGCTGTGCCAAACCGAACATCACTCCTAGCCTGGATATCCAGAGAGTAATGCCTGGTAAAGGTATGGACTGTTTTCCAGGTGGCTGCTTGACAAATTTCTAAGAGAGGGATATCCCTGGCAGCAGCCAGGGAAGCAGCTGTATCTCTTGTGGAATGAACCCTCAGGCCTGAGGGTGGAATTTTCCCAGTTTTTCATAGCAGAATTGTATACAAGACACAATCCACCTGGCAATAGATCTCTTGGTGGCAGGTTTGCCTTTCCCACTTCTCCATAAGTGAGCAACAACTGAAGGAGTCAAACCTGTGACCCTTGCACGCCTCTATGTAGTAACTATGGCCTTTTAACATCTAAATCTGTGTAGCCTCCTCTCCTGAGGAAGAATGATCAGTGAAGAAAACAGGAAGAGACACAGACTGGTTTAAATGGAAGTCTGAAACCACTTTGGGCAAGAACCTTTTATTGGTTCTGAGGACCACTTTATCCCTGTGAAATGAGATTAAATCAGGTTCCACTGACAGGGCTTGCAATTCACTGATACGCCTGGCAGAGGTAATGGCTACCAAGAACACAGTTTTACAAGTCAAGTACTTAAGCTCTGCTGAAGACATAGGCTCAAAAGGAGGTTGCATAAGTTGAGCAATGCAAACATTCAAATCCCAGGAAGGGGCAGGGTCTCTAAAAGGAGGATTGGTGTGAAGCAATCCTTTAAAAAATTTACAGAACACAGGATGAGAAGATAGTGAGGAAGACTTCTCCACAGACAAAAGCGCAGAAACAGCTGACAAGTGTACCTTGAGAGTAGCAGGTCTGAGGCCTAGGCTATTAAAATGGACCATATAATCCAGAACCGTAGGCAATCCAGCAGTAGCTGGAGAAATATGCTTCTTAGAACACCAAATGCTGAATCTCTTCCATTTGGAGTTATAAGTCTTTCTGGTGGAGGGCTTTCAGAAGCCTTGAGGACATCCAGAACCCTTGGGAAAGATGCAGATCTGCAAACCTAACTCTTCAAGAGCCATGCTTTGAGATTGAGAGACTGAAGATTGGGTACCAAATCCTCCCTGAGAGGATGTTAACAGGTTGTAATTCCTGGGGAGAGACAGGGGAAGATGGACTACTAGGGACAGCAACAGGGAGTACCAGGGCTGTCTAGCCCAATCTGGAGCAATCAGAATCACTTTGCAAGTTTGAGACCTTATTTTGACTAAAACTTTGAACAGGAGTGGGAAGGGGGGGGGGAGGCATACCGAAACTTCCCTTCCCAATTCAAAATCAGGGCGTCCAGGGGGACTGAGCCCAAGACTGGAGGTCTGTAACATAAGAGAGGGAGTTGGTGATTGTCTGGGGCCGCAAAGAGATACATCTCTGGAGTGCCCCTCCTTGAAAAAATCACTTTCAACACCTGAGGGTCCAGGGACCATTCGTGATGGCCCTGAGAGATCCTGCTCAGTGCATCTGCTAGCACATTGTCCTTCCCTGGAAGGTGAACTGCTACCAGAGAGGTTTGCAGGGAATATGCCAGGGACCACAACTTCATGGCTTCTGTGCACAAGGCCGTGGACCGAGTGCCTCCCTGCTTGTTGATGTACCACATGGTGGTGGTGTTGTCCATTCTGACCTGAACCACCTTATTCTGTACTGACTGAGAGAAAGCTTTTAGGGCCAGAAAAACTGCCCTGAGCTCTGGGAGATTGATATGGAGAAGGGATTCTTGGGGGGACCACAGCCCCTGGGCAACGAGGGACCCCAGATGGGCTCCCCAGCCCAGAAGAGAAGCGCCCATGGTAAGGACCACTGAACAAAGCTGAGAAGCAAAAGGAACACCTTGTCTTAAATTGTCCTGATCATGCCACCATTGAAGGGCTTGGATCAAGGTCAGAGTCACTGGGATCAGTTTGGTAAGGGAATCCTTCCTCTGAGACCAAAAGCTCTCAGGTGGAACTGAATATTCTTCATCTGGAATCTTGCCCCTTGGACCACTACTGTTGAAGCTGCCATGTGGCCCAAGAGCTGGAGGAAATGCCTTGCTGGTCGAGATACCCGAAGGCTGAAGGAAGAGGCTAGTTCCATAAGAACCCTTGCCCTTTCTAGAGGAAGAAAGGCTCTTGCTCTGAGTGTGTCCAGTTCTGCCCCTATAAAGGTAAGAAGCTGGACTGGTTCGAGAACTGACTTGGGAAGGTTGAGAAGAAATCCTAGAGAAGTGAGCACTTACTGGGTCACTTGCAGTGAGACTTGACTTGGTCTGGAGACTGACCTACTATTAGCCAATCGTCCAGATATGGAAAAATGGAAATCTTTTGCCTTCTTAGAAAGGCAACTACTACTGCCAGGCACTTTGTGAAAACCCTTGGGGCTGAGGTTAGGCTAAAGGGCATTGCTCTGAACTGATAGTGGCCTGAGGGCAACTCGAACCTGAGGTACTTTCTGTGGGAGCACCTGATGAGAATGTGAAAGTAGGCATCTCTGAGGTCCAGGGAGGCTAGCCAGTCCCCTGGCCTTAGAGAGGGAAGGATTATTCACAAAGAGTTACCATATTGAACTTTGGTTTTAAAAGATGTTTGTTCAGATATCTTAGGTCTAGGATGGGTCACAACTCCCCTGTCTTTTTTGGGGTCAGGAAGTACCTGGAGTACAGTCCTTTGTCCCAGTGTAGGGTAGGTACTCTCTCTATGGCTCTTAAGGCTAGAAGAGAAGAAACCTCTGCCTCTAGGGCAAGGGTTTCCGAGAGATTTGCAGGTGGAAAAGACCTGGCTCTCATCTTTGGAAATTTTCTGAAGCTGAGAACCAGTCCCTGGCTTACTACTTCCAGTACCCACTTGTCTGATGTAATAGACATCCAGTCCTGGACAAAGTAAGCCAGCCTGCCCCCTACTGGAATAGGAGAGTCGACCCAGGCAGGCCCATCAGGGTGTCTGCTTGGCAGGGGCTTTAGGCTGAGGAGTGGATGCAGCCCTGCTCATCCCCCTTCTGCCTCTCCCTCTGAAGAACCCCCTCTGAGAAAAGGAAGAAGAGGCCTGTGCTTGGTAAAAAGGCCTGCCCCTGCCCCTAGACTGCTGCCTTTGAGGAGTTGCCTGCCTCTCCTTGGCCTGAGCACTCCTGTAAGTGGTCCTGTACTCATCCATTTTTTCCATGTAATTCTCTGTCTGCTCCCCAGAGAATTACCCACTACAGGAAAATCCATGGCCTTAGCCTGGGTGTCCTGTGAGAGGCTAGTACATCTGAGTCAAGCCATTCTCCGAAGAGCCACAGATGTAGCCATGACTCTTGATGACACATCATTAGAGTCCACAGCAGCATGAAACTGAACCTTAGATGACTCAATTCCATCTACAGCAACCGCCTCCAGCTCCTTGGCTAGCTGGGGGGAAGCCTGTTTAGCTAGTGCCAGTACAGTGTCCCACCTGGACTTCTGGTACCTGGCTGTATAGGCCATGTAATTTGCCTGCCTGTGTCCCAAAGAAGATGCCATGTACTGTTTCTTTGCCGTGGCATCAATCCTCCTGGAGTCCTTGTCTGGGGGTGTGAAGCCAAGGGAATATTTGCCTTGCCACAGGCAGCAGCCTGCACTACCCCAACATGGCTGTACTGCTGGTATAAGAACTCCGTGTCTGAGCCTGAAAGTGTATACCTCTTATTCATTCTTCTATCCACAGGAGGTACAGTGTTAGGAGACTTTAGAATTTTTTGTGTCTGTTTCCCAAAGGATTTGTGGAGGGGAACAGACAGTCTCCTGGACTCTGGGATGTCCATCATTTCTACATAATCAGGCTCCTCTTGATCTTCCACAGCCTCCTCCATAGGAAGCTGTAGGGTTTTCAGCCACCTTTCTGTAGAACATGAAGTGAGAAGGGGACTCAGAAAGCCTAGGAGGATAAACACCTGAAGGTCTGTCTAGGGAGATGTCCGGTTCCACAGGCACATCCAGACCCTCACTTTCACCATCATCCTCTTCAAATTCCCCTTCCTCTTCAAATTCCGGTTCATAAAAATCTTCGAGGGTATAATCTTGAACTGGGGGAACCAACCGAACCGAACCCCTGCCAGAAGGAGCCGGATCGGCAGGAACCGGCCAGAGCGATTCCACAATGTGAATCGCTCTGGCTATCTCTTCGGCGGTCGGAACATGAACCTCTGAATCTGAACCGGACGATTTGTCTTTGCGTTTTCTTTTTGTCGGAACCAATCCCTCGGAATTGGCTCTCCTTTTGCCCGAAGAAGCATCGCCCTGGTCAGAGGGCATTCCTCCTGGTTCGGTCGGAACCGAACCGGGCTGGCCATCTGGGTCAGCGGACTTCTCGGCCTCCTTTTCCCTCAGTCTACCTAATCTCTTCTCAAGGGTAGATTTGGGAAAATGTTTACATATTTGGCAGTCTGAATCGAGGTGGTCAAACCCCAGACAATAAACACAGGTGGTGTGGGGATAGGCCTTAGCAAAGACCTCCCCAAACTCACTGCAGTGTTGAAACCCAGTGGGCCCATTTTTTTTTTCTTGGGTTTCTCAGACATGGCCACCCTAACCAACTTACCCTTTTTATGGCAACCGCCAGGCAAGACTCCCTCATCGGTTCTTAACTATGTCACGGGTGTTGGAAAAAAACGTACTAAAACATGATTTTTTTAGAACCGATAAGGACCGGTAACCACACACTAAGTAAAAACACAAAACACAAGATTTGACTATCAAATGGCCGGTTCAGTCGAACCGAGCCGCACTTTTACAAGTTCCACACAGAAAAACAGAACAATTCCTATCTAGTACTCACGGCATCACAGAGACTGAACCGACTACGCGGATAACTTTTTCGGTTTAAAAAACCGACGAAAACTTAAACTTTAACTGACTTTCGAACCGAGCTGAAGGAGAAATCTCCCGAGCTACCGTTCAGTGAGGCGAAGTAAAGAATCTGACGGTTTGAGTTTGAAACACTCCAGACAGAGACTTCAACCGAGCTCGAGCTCAGCATTCTATGCCCTGCATAGAAAGTTAACTCTTTGTTCTCCAGGGCAGTTTAAAGGTTGGAGATCACTGCAATACGTCAGAATACAACAAGACTTCATGTTGTTTGAAAAATACTATCCTGAAAATCCAGGGATACAATCTAAGAAGACAACAATGTTATCTGTGAATCTTTTCATTTCCTTACGACAAATTTTACTTTCCTTTATTAATTTGTTCATTTTAAGTGCTGTGCTATCTATACCCAAAAAGTACACAGCAAATACAACCAAAGGAACATCTGATGTTGGCCACTGCTTGTTTTAATTACTATTTCTCCTCTAGGTCATCAGCCCTGACCCCCATTAGTGCGTCCCAACCTCATCATCTAAACTACCCAGACTCCTACATGTTCTGTGGCTTCCCTCAATAGCACAGCCTTTGGAGAGACACACCCTCTGACAGCTCAATTCAGTGGCAGAAGTCTTTGTGCTGAGGGGGCATGGCTAGCAGTCGAAGAACATGCTCTGGAAGAGCTCCTGCATATCGACCAAATTAAAAGCTTTTCAATTGCTACAAACAATATCTTACCCTCAAGATTACACATCTCTGCTTCATACTGTGAATTTATAGTGAGTTTTTCAAGGATGGTGAAACCAAAAGCCACAACTGCACAGGAGACTGAGAAGGGAAAGGTGCCAGATGGTGGACCACAGCTGCTGAACAGTGAAATCCTGAAAGCAGTCTGGAACTTAGAGAAATTCGTAAGAGACATGAATAAAAAAGGGGATACATTTAACATCCGGGTTGCCATGGTAGGAAAACAAATTAAAAGGGGTCTCTACGGAGTCCCAGCAGGTGGCAGATAAAGCAGAGAAAGCAATGGTGGCATCTTTGGGAGTTGTACAAGAGACCAAGCTGTTATGGATGTGTCTTGATCACCTGGAAATTGGCACCCGACAATCTAATTTCTCACTACTTATGGTATCAGAAGGCCTCAAAGGGCAGGATCTGATGGCCTATGTGTTGGACGTTATTTGCACCACACTAGAACTCGACCCTGACAGGTCTGCTTATCAAACTTTACAACATCACTCTCAGACAGCAGCAATGAGACATGGAAGGCCCGAGGACAATCCTAATCACAAGAATGGGTATAAATATTACAGACTTCATCCTTTCAGCAGTTAAAAACAGAAGACAGATTCAACTACCCGATAGCATGCAGCTGTTCTTTTCTGACCTGTCTTTTGCTACCTGACAGCATTGGAAGGCTTTTGATGGGTGCAGGTGGAGCTAAAGCAGCTCAGAATCTCCCACTCCCTTCTCTTGCCAGCTAAACTGTGCATGTCTTACTCTGGTAAAGTATTTATTTTTAATGATCCAAGGGAAGAAGATAAAAAGGCGAATAAAATAAAGAAGTCTTTGACAGTCAGAGAACAGAACTGAACCGGGAGGAGGATGACGCCAACTAGAACATTGTTTTATGACTGTTTTTCCCCACATCATCTCCCCAACCCCCGACATAAGCAGGGTGTCTGAGAAATTGAGGGACATAATAATTATTCCATGTTTTAAATTCAGTTGAACCCACAGACAATTAACAGGCTGTGTGAAACAATGTATGTGCTTTCTATTACAGCGCAACACACTGGGTTTGATAAATCTTTTCTCATGTATGAGACAGTCTTAGGCCCTAGCATTTTCAGTTACAGCTAGGCTCCTGATGTAGATGTGGGGTACAGACAAGATAAAACTATGTTAGGCTAGCTTGTCTCTGTGAGTTTAGGCCCATGGAGATAAGATGGCCCCCGATCACACCGTCGATTCCCAGCAGTGCTACAATCACTCTTATAATCTGTCCCCACACGCTGCCAGCTCATCTAGCTCTGCAGTAGCTATAAATTACAGCCTTTTACTTGATAAGTGTTCTTTTCTGAGGGGATCTGGCTCAGTTTACAAGGTCAGACCCTATACTTTTTACTTCATGTGCAGTTTATTCTAAAACGCTGCAGTTGTAGCCAATTCATTTGAAATGTGAAAATGTTTCTAAACGATGTTTAGCATTCCTTAGCATGTACATTAGCGTGGATAATTTAACTGACTGTCTCATGTCAGAGAGTTTGATGGAGGGGTGTTACGACAAGTACTCCTGCAATGTACTGAACATACTAGTTACTGAGCTTTGGGAACTACATGAACTGTTAAAGTCGTCAGACACTTCACGCATATAACTACACTCAGGACTAATGTTGGAAACTCCCATTTTTTTTGGTTCATGGTCTTAGCTACAATAGCCTATCTCTACAATACTTTCTAAGATAGTTTCTTACCTATTCTAGGTATAGCCCGTGCATGCTATAACAAGGGGTGATAAATACAAGATCCTAAACATGCCATTTGATTACTGATTGCTATGCCTTGGAACCAAGGAGAGAGGTTATGTCTATGTGTGTGGTGTGTGTGTGTGTGTGTATATATATATATATATATATATATACACACACATACATAAACACACACACACGAATAAAAATAAAGTTTACAAAAAAAAAAGTCTTTGTGCTGGGTTAGCAGGCAACGCAGGGCCCCAAGAGTGCCAACAGAATCCTGCTTGGCTCAGGTCTTCCACTATTTTGCCCTCCCCAGAAATGTTGATGGGAACCCACTTCAGCACTGCACGCCAACAGGCATGCATGTGGCAGAGCCGAGCATATCTCATTCTTACAGCTGTCCCTGCCTTGCCTGCATGTGGGCCCCCAGTTGGTGCTAGTGTGGTGAGAGCAGACATGACATCCTTCCACCCCGGAGGAGAGGAGTGTCCTATGGGATGCTCAAGTCTCCATGCAGAAACTTGTGCTGGTTCCCAAAAACTTGTTGCTGGCATCGTAACCAACCAGCCATTAGGAAGTCTACCTTTAGCCATATCTTTCTTGGTAAATTCTGGAGAAACAACATCTTCTGTTCTTGGTAAAAGCAGGCCTGCAGAATAGGGGTGCCATGGCACAGCTTTTGTTTCCAGTGAGACTTGTGGTGCAGGCATTTAACAAAAAAGTACAGTTACGTAAGAACTTACCGTAACAGTAGATCTTCGAGAGAGGCTCTTGCAGTAGGTAATTACATATAGGACTGACGCCGTCCGGCGGCAGGACCCCACGGAAAACTTTCTAGCCAGCAGTCCCTGGTGAGGGACCGCCCCATGTCAGGTGACCGGCGTCATGCGACATCAGTATAAAGGGGCGGTCCCGGACGCCCGACTTCCAGTTCTTTCCCGCCACAGGCCCGGAAGGCCTGGACGAGAGAGAAGCAGATATTTCCCTCAATGGAAAAGGAGCTGAAGAAGCCTAGGGATGGAGGGCAGGAAGAGTATTACAGGCCCTCTCAAAGACCTACTGTTACGAAGTTCTTACGTAACTGTACTATCTTACTTCGAGAGGGCTCTTGCAGTAGGTAATTACATATAGGACTGAATCCCAAGCAGTCTGGAACAAATAGAAGGCACTGGGAGGAGGAAACTACTCCTGAAAGTAGCAGTAGCCTTGCAGGCCTCAAGACAGGAGGCCCTGTAAAACAGCTAGCCCGAAGCCTGTTCTACGGCGAGAGGCAATGTCCAAACTGTAATGTTTCATGAAGGTATGGACGGAAGTCCAGGTGGCGGCAGCACAGATATCTGCCACAGACACATTCTTGAAACAAGCCGCAGAGGCTGCTACTCCACGAGCGGAGTGACCTCTGACTTGACCCGGAAGGGTCTTGTGTACTTGTCATAACAGAAAGTGATGCAATGAGCCAACCACTTGACAGGCATTGCTTGGAGACAGCATTGCATTCCCTTTTGTGAGCAAAAGAGACGAACAGCTGGTCAGTTTTTCTGAGATCCTTTGTCCTATCGGTGTAGTATCTCAGAATCCGGTGAACATCCATGGTATGGAGTAAATATTCTCCTTGGTTGGAGTACTGCGTGAAAAAGGTAGGTAACTCTATAGACTGATTTAAGGTAGACTCCGCTACCACTTTAGGCAGAAACTTAGGGTTCGTGCGAAGAGCTACTCGTTCTTTGTGAAAAATCAAATAGGGGATTTTACACATAAGGGCCTGAAGTTCGGAAATTCTGAGCGGAAGTAATGGCTACAAGAAGAGCATTTTCCACTTACAGAAATCTCTGGGATTCATGGATGCCGCAGGTTCGAAGGGAGGAAGGGTAAGTTTCTCGAGAACAAAGTTCAAATCCCAAGGGGGAGCAGGAGTCCGAACAGGGGGCCTCAGATGAAGGACCCCTCTAAGAAAAGTCTTAGACACCTCTAACTGGGCAAAGGCTGTATCAGCGAAAGGAACATGGTAAGCTGAAAGAGCGGCCACGTGCACTTTCAAGGAGGAATGACTGAGACCGAGGTCGAAGAGATCACGTAAATATTCAAGCAGAATGGCCACTGGACAGGAGAAAGGCTCCACGTTCCTAGAGGCGGCCCAAATAGAAAATCTCTTCCATTTCATGGCATAGGTGGACCTAGTGGAGGGTTTTCTAGCCTCCACCAGAATCTCGGCCACCTGTGGAGAGACACCAAAGCGAGATTGGGCTAGGTCTGCAGGAGCCATGCATGAAGTTGTAGGGACTTAAGGCCTGGATGGACCAGGGTCCCCTGATCCTGGGTCAGCAATCCTCGAGATAAAGGAAGAGGAAGAGGAGGAACCTCTGAGTATTGTTGTAGAAGACAGAACCAGATTTGCCTAGGCAAGAAAGGAGTGATCAGAATCATTCTCGCTCCTTCCGTTGTTAGTTTCTGCAGTACACGAGGGACCAGAGGAATTGGGGGAAAAGCATATACGAATCTGCCCTTCCAGTTTAGAGACAGAGCGTCGCTCCAGAAAGCGCCTCGCCCTGGAGCGAGTGAGCAAAAGGTGGGAAGTTTTGCATTTTGGGAAGAGGCAAACAGGTCTATCTGAGGAGTTCCCCAAAGCTGGAAGATGTCGTCTAGAACCTTTTGGTCAACTCCCACTCATGTGGCAGAGCAGAGGAGCGGCTTAGCTTGTCTGCCAGGGTATTGTCGACTCCTGGAACATGGATCGCCGTGAGGTGAAGGTTGTGAAGTGTTGCCCAGTCCCAAACCCTCATTGCTTCCCTGCATAAAGGGTAGGATCGAGTCCCTCCCTGCTTGTTGATGTACCACACCATGCACATGTTGTCCGTCTGGACGGCTAGGTGACTGGGAAGGATGTATTGGTGAAGGGCCTGGAGAGCATACAGCACTGCTCGTAGCTCGAGCACACTGATGTGGAGAGCTAACTCCAATCTGGACCATAAACCCTGGGTTCGGTGAGGACCCAGATGGGCTCCCCAACCTTCGCCTGATGCGTCCGTGGTCAGAGTCTGGGAGGAGGGAGGATGACCGAAGGGAACCCCCCAAAACAGGTTATCTCGAACCATCCACCACTGCAAGTCTCTTGTCATCGGCGAGGAGATCAGAACCAGATGATCTAGGTCGTCTACGAGTTGATCCCACTGGGCGCGGAGAGTCCACTGGGATATCCTCATGTGGAGCCGCGCACGGGGAACTGTGGGGATGGCGGCGGCCATGAGCCCCAAGAGACGGAGAACCGATCTCATCGGAACCTTTCTGCGTTCTAATAGCAGGGAAATCTGTGACTGAAGAGAGGCGGCCCTATCCGGAGGAAGGAAAGTCTTGCTCACCGTCGTATCGAGGATAGCCCCGATAAACTGAAGTCTCTGAGAGGGATCCAGATGAGACTTGGAATGGTTGATGGTGATACCCAGGCAAGTGAAAATCTGCTGGGTGAGGGAGAGAAAATGCAGGAGCTCCACCCTGGACGAGGCCGCCAGGAGCCAGTCGTCCAGGTAGGGGAACACCTGAACTCCCACAGTACGCAGGTGGGCCATTACCACTGCCAGGCATTTGGTAAAAACTCGGGGTGCCGAGGAAAGACCAAACGGGAGTGCCCAGGGTGGTAATGGTCCCCTGGAAAGCAAACCGGAGGTACTGCGTCTGAAGGGCGATATGGGGATGTGCAGATATGCCCCTGCATATCCAGCACAAAGCCATTGACCCAGCGAAGAAGGGCAGAAGGGTTTGAAGGAGAGCATCCTGAACTTTTGTATTCCACATAAAGGTTCAAGGAGCTGAGATGAGAATGGGTCGAGATCTCAGTCTTCTTTTGGGACCAGGAAGAAATGAGAATAGTAACCCGTCCCTTGAAGGTGAGGAGGAACGGGTTCTACGGCCTGCTGCGTGAGAAGGGCAGATATTTCTTCTCTGACCAAAGGAAGATGGTCCCCTGCATAGGACGACTTCAGAGGGGGGTGGTGGGGTGGTTTCTCCGCTATAATCTGAAGCACCCATGAATCCGCTGTTATCCTCTCCCAACCCGGAAGGTGGAGGGAGAACCTCCCTCCTACGGTTCCTCGGTGTGTCCGGAGGTGGTGGGAAGGGAGGAGTCAGGTGGTGTGGGCAGCGCCCGCAGCTGGGCACCTGCTGCTTTTTGGCGGTGGGGCCTGGCACGCTGAGGACCCGGCGTTTAGTGGCCCGCTTCCTTGGGGTTTCGCTTGTGGCCGACTGCGTCTGTGAAAAGGACGGCACATGGAATCCACGGATTTCAGAGCTGTCCCCTTCTCCTGCAAGTCGGTGATGATGTCCTTGACATCACCACCGAAAAGCACTGAACCCCTGAAAGGTGCTTCCTGGATTGCTGACTGCACCTCCGGGACCAAACCTGACACGCGAAGCCAGGCATGACGCCAAAGACTTACAGTGAACGCAGAGCTCCGCACGGCAGTGTCCACTGCATCGTATGTCGTCGCAGGATGTGACAACTGGCGAATGAGCAGAGACGGACTAAGTCAGCTAACTCCTGCTTGACTTGGGAGTCAGGTAAGGAGTCAATCTTGGTTCCGCCTGGGTAAGGATGGCCTTCTGGTAATCCCACATATGAGCTACATAATTCAGGCCCAATTTACAGTGTGGAAGAAGCGTATATTTTCTTCCGTACTGGTCAGGAGGCCAGATTCCTTATCCAGAGGAGGCGAGCTTAGATGTTTTAGGATGTGCTGACCGGCGTGACGGCGCTAATCCACGACCGAGTCTGCCACGGTGAGAATCCAAAAGTCTACACCTCCGGGCCTGGTATAGCCTGTTGGACTTCCTAGGAAGCGGGGCTAAAGCCGACGGTTGTTTCAAAATAGTAGAAACAAGGTGGGCATGAGGCTCGATCCAGGGCCGCACTAAAGTAGGAGCCGTAAGGGGCAGGTCCAGATGTTCAGCGAGTTTTACCCGCTGAGGATCTGGTTCCAGAGAATGCCACTGATGTACTTCCTGGATCTTCCTGAGCAACTCCGTGAAGAAAGGATCCTCACGGAGGAGACTTCGGAGGAGTCCTCGGCCAGGGCTTGGACGGAGAGCGAGGCTCGTCGTCTCTCGGGACATCCGTCAGAGGAATCCGAGTGAAGAAAGAAGAAGAATCAGAAGCAGAATAAGACTCCTGGCACGTCTAGGGGAGGAACAGGTTCCTTGGGGATCCCTGGGCGTGTCCTGCCCTCTCGGGATCAGAGGGAAGGCTCTGGGATCCGAGGCGGTAAGTGTATGCCAATCTCGGCTTGTCTGAGGCCGGGCGGCACCGTCACCATAAGCGGCTCTCTACTTCCTTGGTGAGCTGAGCCTTGGGCTCAGCCCACCGGGAAGCCAGAGTCTCCTACAGATCCACCGGCGGCCGGCGGGGCGGGGGAGGAGGAGGAGGAGGGGGATAAGTGTACGGATTGTATCCGTAAGGCGAGTATCCGAAACCCAGCTGCGGGAAAACCGGTGCCGGGTACTGCGGCATCTGCGGGACCGGCGTCGGTTACTGCGGCGCTGAATACTGCAGACCTGGGTAAGACAGCGTCGGATAGGGCAGTGGGTGCGGAGGAGCTGCCGGGCAAGGCAGCCCGGGAAGGAGGCCCCGGTAGGTCAACGATGAGAGGCCCCGGTGGGGGTTGGGCCAGCGGAAGGGATATCCCTTGGCGCCGCGTCAGGGACGGCGTTGGAGACCAGCGTCCGGAGCGGCGTCGAATCCAGTTCCCTAGGAGAAGGTCTGGGGGGTTGGAATATCCCCGCGCCATGCAGGGCGGTGGAGAAAAGTCCCGGGGATCAGGCTGGGGTGACTCAGGCTCCCGGACGGCAGTGGTTCTGGGGAACCAGATGCAATGACGGGGTTGGAGGTCTGTCGTGGGATTCGTTACCAGGCGCCGTCCGCAGAGCCGGCGTAAGGCATGAGGCTGGTTGACGGGCGCCCGGAGGCAGTGTCCGACATGGGGTCCCACGTCGGGCGGGCCTAGGGAGAAGCGGGCTGGTCGAGGGGCCGGTTGTGCGCCCGTCCCGAAGGGTGGGCGTCTTATCAACCTTCTCCTGGTGGACGTTGGAGGAGCCGGCGTCGGCTTATAAGAGTGCCGCCAGTAGAGCTAGCGTCTTGGCGGTGCAGGGCAAGGCCTCCTTTTCGCAGGCGCCAAAGGCGAATCCGAGCCCAGGCGGGCAGCGCCTCCTCAAAGCCTTGGGCTGCCGTCGGGACAGTCTCCCGGAGGAATGTTACCTGGGCGCGGACCCGGTGGCGGAGTCGTGGGCGAGGGCCTTCTCCAGTGCCTTTCTTTGTCGCTTTTACAATGTCCTTCAGGAGAAGCCGGCCTGCCTGAGCTTCTTCAATTCTTTTCCATTGAAGACATCTTTTCTTTAGCAGATGGGCTTCGAGGGACTGTTGGCGTTGTCTGCGGGTAGCCGCACTGAAGTGCAGACAATGCGGGCACTTGTCGACCGGATGGTCGGGGCTTAAGCAAAAAAGGCAGAGAGAATGGCAGTCCTTGTGTGGCAGTTG
This sequence comes from Neoceratodus forsteri, assembly GCA_016271365.2. Classification (NCBI taxonomy): domain Eukaryota; kingdom Metazoa; phylum Chordata; order Ceratodontiformes; family Ceratodontidae; genus Neoceratodus; species Neoceratodus forsteri. Next base: position 719,603,691 of record CM057450.1, read on the forward strand.
GGCACCGCGCAGGTCGCACTTGTTTTTGGAAGGTGAGGACTTACATACACGACGCTGACCTGACGATGAGAAGAAAAAATACTCAAACTTGATAAAACTGACAAAAGAACAGGGCTTTGCTAAGCACAAACTTTACCGTGAGGCGCTGCCGCGAGCTAACCGTGGGGAAAGAACTGGAAAAGCTGAGGCGTCGGGACCGCCCCTTTATACTGACGTCGCATGACGCCGGTCACCTGACGTGGGGCGGTCCCTCGCCAGGGACTGCTGGCTAGAAAGTTTTCCGTGGGGTCCTGCCGCCAGATGCCATCAGTCCTATATGTAATTAACTACTGCAAGAGCCCTCTCGAAGTAAGATCTATCTTTTCAACAATCCTGCAGCAGCCTCATCATTTTCCGAGTACCAAGCTGCTGCCCCAGCGGACCCTCCTCTTTCTTCTGCTGAGGGCACTGAAATGAAGCAAAATTAATGGTTCTGGACTGAATATTACAGTGATCGTTTAAAATAAAGTTTTCGTTTTGATATTTCTTGCACTCAATATATTTATATAGTTTACTGCGCTCAACAGCTTTATAATGTATGGTAGAACGCTGTTAACCTTAGGAAATCATCATTTCCTATGGTTGTTATACCATCGTTGGACGTAGAAATGTTGTTAACCTATCGATGCTACGTCACATCGCTAGGTTAACAACGGGGATCGGTTTGCGCACGTGCGTGACTTTTTTTCACTTGAGAACCGACGGATGCTCGCAGTGGTAAAGGAAAGACTGAATGTCCGTGGTGGTGACTATATTTTCAAAAGTAAGGAACCATTTTCATTTTTTCTTGGGACCATACACTATAAAAAATAATGTATGGTCCTTCTATCAGCAACCAGTTACTGTTAACCGTCTCGAGGTTGCCATGGCGACAAACCTCTCGCGCTTCGCTCTCAAGGTTTACACGGTTGCCGTGGCGACCTCTCGACAGTTAACAGACCGGTTACTGATAGAGGACCATACATTATCCTCTATATAGTGTATAGTGGAGTGTTGTTCTGTATACAATTCCATCTCTTTCAAAATGCTGTTCTACCACAGTTCCAATGTCATGGAATGCTGTTCTACCCTACTGTGGTAGAACAGCATTCTAGAACCTCTAGAGACTGCATGAGTCAGTTTCATTTTGAAAGCAAAATAACTCACAAAACACATTTTTCACACAGTACCATACACTATAAAAAAATACAGGATGAGCAACTCTATGCACAACCAATGTGTTTTGCCACCTCGGGATTCTGATTCCCTGTCGCTCTCGAGGTCAGAGCGAATCAGAATCCCTCTGTGGCAGAACAAACTGGTTCTGCATAGTTGCCCATCCAGTATTCTCTATTTACTCTCAGGGCCCTGAAGTGTATCTGATGATCTTGTTTCACCAATATACGGTATGTTTTTATAGGCTCTGTTCATTATTTTATTTATTTATTTACCAGGAAGAAACTCTTAAGCAAAACTCATTCACAAGGAGGTCTTGGGAAGAACTGCATATAACTCAGAACAGACAATATAATACAGCAAGACTTTTGCCTAACTAATGTCAAGTAGACAGTTTAACAACAGATGCTAGCCAATTAGTACATCAACATACTCCAGCCAGTGGAGTAAGATAGAAACACAGAAGTTGACAGCAGATAAGGACTGCAAGGACTATCCAGTCTGCCCATTTTTTCAACCCTATGAATGTGCCATAGGCCTGCACTCTGTCAATGGCCTATCTATTCATAATCATCTATATTGCTCCCATATGTCTATCCCATGCCTGTTTGGAGCCCTGTACTGTATTCAGATCCACCACTTCCTGAGGTAGGCCGTTCCATGCATCCACCACCCTTTCAGTGAAAAAGAACTTCCTCACATTATCCCTTAATCGGCCTCCCTCTAATCTCATGCTGTGTCCTCTTGTCCTGCTATTTTTCTTATATTGAAACGTTAGACTCTTTCACCTTGTTAATGCCCTTAAGATGTTTGAATGTTCGATCATATCATCTCTCTCCCTCCTTTGCTCTGGAGTACACATATTAAGCTCTGTTAATCTGTCCTCATATGTTTTCTGATGCAGTCCCTGCACCATTTTGGATGCCATTCTCTGGACTGCCTCCATTTTGTTAATGTCCTTGTGCAGGTGCAGCCTCCAGTACTGCACGCTGTACTCCAGATGGCACCTAACCAGTGTCTTGTAAAGAGGGATTATTACCTACCTCTTACAACTTGCGATACCCCTACTAATACACCCCAATATCCCTAGCCTTACCTACTGCTTTAGTGGTCTGCTTGGATGATTTCAGGTCATCTGTGATGATGATGCCAGAGTCTCTTTCTTCCCTTGTGATTGCCAGCAACTCCCCTCCCAACCTATAAGTGGCTTCAGGGTTTCTCTTCCCTATGTGCATGATCTTGTACTTCTTTGCGTTAAACCCCATTTGCCACTCTTCTGGCCATTTTGCCAGTTTATCCAGATCTCTGCTCATTCTGCCCACCCCATCTGGAATATCTACTCTGTTGTAGATCTTGGTGTCATCGGCAAACAGACAAACCTTATCCTCCAGTCCATCTGCAATGTCACTGATGAAGATATTGAAGAGGACTGGCCACAGGACAGATCCCTGAGGTACCCCAGCTGTGACATGCATCTCTTCTGATTGTATATCATTTACCACCACTCTCTGTTTTCTGCCCGTCAACCAGTTTGCCACCCAGTTGACCAACTTCTGACCCACCCCGAGCCTACCCAGCTTATTAATCAATCTTCTATTTTGAACAGTATCGAAAGCTTTGCTGAAGTCAAGGTAGGTGACATCAACTGCTCCCCCTTGATCCACCACTCTGGTTACCCAGTCAAAGAAATCTATGAGATTAGTTTGACATGACATTCCTGTTGAAAACCCATGCTGTTTGGATTCTGTGCTCCTATGGATTCCAGGTATTGCACTATCTTTTCCTTAAGGAGTGCCTCCATAATCTTGCCCACTACTGAGGTAAGATTGACTGGTCTGTAGTTCCCTGCCTCCTCCTCCCTGCTACCACTTGTGGAGCAGGATCACATGAGCCCTTCTCCAGTCTTCTGGGACCTCTCCTGTGCTCAGAGACTCACTAAACAGTTCTGATAATGGCTCTGCTAGTTCCACCCTTACCTCCTTTAGTATTGTGGGATGTATGCCATCAGGTCCCATTGCCCTATCCACCCTGAGCTTAACGAGCTCTTGTAGGACCCTTTCTTTCGTGAAGGGACTTGTGCACACCTCCCTCCCCACTGTGTCCATGGTGCTGAGCTTTGGGCCCTGCCCTACCTTCTCCTCAGTAAATACTGAGCAGAAGTATCTATTTAGGATATATGCTTTTCCTTGGTCCTCCTCTATACACTCCCCCTCATTCCCTTTGATCTTAGCAATACTCCCTCTGGACTTTCTCCTTTCACTACTGTATCTATAGAAAGTCTTGTCCCCTTCTTTTACTGTTCTTGCTAGTGCTTCCTCGGTTTGGGCCTTTACCTGCCTTACTGCCTTCCCTTAGGGAAGTTTGGTATGCCTCCCTATATTCGTCCCACCGCGTTCACTTATATTTCTGGAAGGCCAGCCTTTTTGCTCTGACCTGGCCTTTTCTGCTACTGTTTTTGAGAACCAAAGTGGTTTCCTCCTTCTTTTGCTCTTGCTTTTTTCTCTAACACAATGAGATGTTGCTTCAAGTACATCTCTTGTGGGTTGTTCCACCAGTCGTTTGAGGCCCTTCCCCTGCAGGGAATCTACTATGTGTCTAGTTCTGGCGGATGTTCCTGCTACTATTGACCAATCTGTATCTGGCATGTTGAAGTCTCCCCATTATCAGAATCTCCCCTTTAGCTGTCATGTTTTGTACACCTCCTAACAGTAATGTGTCTATGTCATCCCCCTGGTCAGGAGGCCTGCAGACAACCCCAGTTCATATGGCTGTCCCATTTCCTGTTTCCAGGGTGACACACAGTTCTTCTGGCCCCTTATGTGTATTCTGAATTTCTGTAGCTTTGATATTTTCATTGACATAAAAGTGACACTCCACCACCCCTTTTTGCACCTCGGTCTCTTCTGAAAAGTACATAGCCAGGTACTGAAGTCTCCCTAGTGTGGTTACTGGTGAACAATCTCTTACTAATGGCTACTATGTCCGGTTTAGCCTGTCATTGTAGCCTGCAGGTCTGGGATCTTGTTTCCCAGACTGCGAGCATTTTGTCTACATGATTTTCCATTGGCCAGATTTCAGTGTGTTAGTTATACATTACATGTTTACAGTATGAAAAATACTCACCCTTTGTGATACAGAATGTAATGTGACTTTTTTTTGTTTCTTGACTGATAAATTACTTGCTGTGCGGGGGACATGCTGTTTTATTAAAACTGCTATAGCCCATTCTTTTGCCCCTGAAGAGCATCTATTGATAATTTAATTGATCCCAAAAGTGGCCATTTAATTCTCACTCTGAGGAATCACAAGGGAGCGGTGATGTCCGCATGTCCGGGGTAAACAAAGGCTCCCCCTCCATGCTTCAGAGAGTTAGCAAGGGAAGTAAAAATGTATCCTCAGCTGGGTTGATGTTTCCTGCAATTTTTTTATATGGATGACTGACCTCTTTTGATTCTCCCCCATTACAGGTTTTGATCTCCAGTGAGTGGCCAAAATGTCCAGTAAAAACAGGTTACTCACCTGTAACAGCAGTTCTAGGAGTGGCATATGTTGTTCATCCACACTGTCTGGCATTGTCCCTTTCCCCTTTAAATCTTGCCGGAAGTCTTCAAGCTGGCTCCTCCCACCCACCGGGTGGTAATACCATCCCCGCCCCATGGCGCCAGATCTAGCCCGCTGGAAGCAAAGGTTATGCGCCTTAAGCGGGAGGTCGGGAGTGCGATGAATGAACAACATATACCACTCCTAGAACTACTGTTACAGGTGAGTAACCTGTTTTTCTAGAAGCGAGGATATGTTGTTCATCCACACTGTCTGGCAGACTCCTAGCAGTTCTCCGGGAGGAGGGAGGCAAGGCGCACACCCCCTACTTTTGAAACAGAGACTGGAGAACCGAGGCCCCAAAACCAGCATCTCGGCATGACTCAAGGTCGATGTGGTAATGGGTAATGAAGGTGTTTGCTGACTTCCAGGTAGCAGCCCGACAGATTTCCTGGAAAGGGATGTCCCTGGAAGCAGCCACCGATGCAGCAGTATGGCGGGTAGAATGAGCTCTTATCCCTCTGGGAGGCTCCTTGCCCGCCAACTCATAACACAGACCTATGCATGATGTAATCCATCTTGCAATACTCCACTTGGCTGCAGATCTGCCAGAAGTGGCTTCAGCGTAGGTGACAAACAGCTGGCGAACCTCTCCCCATATTTCTGCCGTCCTCTCCTTATAGTAGGAGAGAGCACGTCTGAGGTCCAGAGTATGGAGCCTGTACTCGGCATCCGAGATGTAGTTAGGGTAATATACCGGCAGAGTCAACACCTGGTTAAGGTGAAACTCGGAAACCACCTTCGGAAGGAATTTCGGGTGGGGCGCAGGACAACTTTGTCCCTGTGAAAGACCAGATAAGGGGAATCCACCGAACGTGCCTGGAGCTCCCCTGTCCTTCTGACTGACGTGATAGCCACCAAGAAGGCAGTCTTCCACGAAAAGTGCGAGATCTCACACTTGTGCATGGGTTCGAATGGCTTGCCCATGAGCTTTGCCAAAACCAGCAAGAGATCCCACGAAGGGGGAGGTTCACGCATGGGAGAGGATATGTGATCCAGGCCTTTGAAAAAGCGTCCTACCACTGTCTCCTGTGCCAACGTCGGCTAACTGGACCGTGCCCGGTAAGCAGAGATGGCTGCCAGGTGCACCCTAAGGGTCGATGACCGAAGACTCCCTTTGGAGAGGGACCAAAGGTAGTCTAGAATGTTAGCCACAGAGCAGGATAAGGGGACCAGGCTTTTTCCCTGACATCAAATGGAAAATCTTTTCCATTTGAAGGCCTCATATTTCCTGGTCGATTCCTTTAGAGATGCTTCCTACCAGGTGTAGACATCTCGGAAGACCCAGAGCCTGGAACTCTAGCCGCTCAGGAACCAGGCTGTGAGCTGCAGGGATTGAAGGTCCGAGTGGAAGACCTTCCCCTGGTTCAACGATATCAGGTCCGGGCGTGTACAAAGCCACTCCGGGGTCCTGCAGCTGAGGCTGAGGAGATATGGATACCAGAACTGGCGTGGCCAATCTGGGGCTACCAGGATCACCTTCGCCTTGTCCCTCCTCGCCTTGAGTAACACCTTGTGGATCTAGGGAAATGGAGGGAAGGCCTAAAGGAGGCCCGGGATCCACGGCCTCGAGAAGGCATCCCCCTGCAGCGAGCCCTGCTGAGGGGGGCGGGTATGGTACAGCTTCAGCTTGGTGTTCTCCCTGGAGGTGAACAGGTCCACCAATGGTTTGCCCCAATGGGAGAACAGATCGTAAGCTACCTCTGGATGGAGAGACCACTCGTGGGATGTCTGGCCTATGCGGCTGAGAGCATCCGCCAGTTGGTTCGAGACTCCTGCCACATGGATGGCCAAGAGATCTGCCTCCAGTCGGCTCACGAAGGTCCAGATCCGGAGCGCTTCCCTGCATAGCAGACAGGAGTGCATGCTGCCCTGTTTGTTGAGGTAGTACATGGTCGTGGTATTGTCTGTCTGGACTTGAACCACTTGACCCCGGAGCTGAGGAGCAAAAGCTGACAGTGCCAGTCTGACTGCTCTGAGCTCCAACAGGTTGATGTGGTATCGGGACTCCTCAGGGGTCCAGAACCCATGAGATCTGTTGTCCCCCATGTGGGCTCCCCAGCCCATGAGAGGCATCGGTCGTAAGGACGACCGTCGGCTCGAGGCGGACAGGCAGAGATCCTTCCTGAAATGACTCGGGCGGTCAACCATTGGAGCGTCCCACATCCTCTGGGTGACAGTGACCAGCTGGTCAAGAGACCTTGATGCTGAGACCACTGGGCTGCCAGCTCCCATTGAAGGGGCACATGTGCAATCTGCCCAACGGACCACTGAGGTGCATGCCGCCATGTAACCCAGGAGGCGCAGGGAAGTCCCGGCAGGGAGCAAGTGCCCAACCAGAAATGACTGGGCAAGGAGGAAAGAACCTCCTGTCCTCACGGGAGCCCAGAGCTCTGGCTTGGTCGAGCTCTGCTCCCCGACAAAGCCCATCACCTGGAGAGGCACGAAGTTCTGACTTGGCCTCGCTGATTAGGAGGAACAGGTGGGAGCAGGTTCGGGAGGGTCAGGTCCCTGGACCTCTCCACCTCCTGTGAGGAGGAACCACAGGAGCCAATCATCTAGATAGGGGTAAATACGAACCCCTTGACGCCGTAGATGGGCTGCCACCACTGCGATGCATTTGGTGAAGACCTGTGGGGCTGATGACAGGCCAAACGGCATGGCTCTGAACTCGTACAGGGTCCCTTCGACCCTGAAGCGAAGGAACCGCTGATGGGACGGATGGATTGGGACGTGGTAGAACGCGTCCTGAAGATCCAGTGAACAGAACCACATGTTTCGCTCCAGAGATGGTATGATTAGAGTTACCATCTGGAAGGTGCGAGACCCGAGATATTGATTCAGGTCGTGGAAATCTAGGATGGGGCGCCAACCCCCCGTCCGCTTGGGCACCAGGAAATACCTGGACACGAAGCCTGGGTCTGTAGGAGGAACCAGTACTGGAGCTACCGCCTCCTTGTGGACATGGGACATCAAGAGCAAGATCAGTCTGTTTGCTGATGATACCAAGGTAGGCGCAGTGGTGGATGACCTAGGGGGATGGCAGGGGTTGCAGGATGATCTGGCAAAGCTTGAAACCTGGTCAGACACCTGGCAACTGGGCTTTAATGCCAAAAAGTGCAAGGTGCTGCATTTTGGGATGAAAGAACCCAAGGAGGAGTTACCAGCTAGGGGAGTGCAGCTAGCCCAGACAGAGGAGGAGAAGGATCTGGGTGTGCTCATTACAGGGTCAATGAACAACTCGGCACAATGTGGAAGGCAGCTGCAAAGGCCAACAAAATGCTGGGTTGTATTGCAGGGTATATCCTCGAGGAGGGAGGAGGTGATTCTGCCACTGTATAGGTCATTAGTTAGACCACACCTGGAGTACTGCATGCAGTACTGGCGTCCGTATCTGAGAGGGACATTAAGTTACTGGAGGGGTGCGGCGCAGGAGCGAAAAAGATGATCAAGGGGCTGGGGACTTATCATACGAGAGGAGGCTGAAGGAGTTGAACATGTACTCACTGGAGGAGAGAGAGACGGGGTGACATGATTGAAACCTTTAAATACATGAAAGGAATAAACAAGACAGGTACAGAGGGGCTGTTCAAAGCAGGGAAGGAGGGACCAGAGGGCCATGATATGAGACTGGAGCGAAAGGTTCAGGAAGGAGATGAGGAGACACTTTTTTACAGAGAGGGTGGTGGCTGGGTGGAATGCGTTACCTGCAGAAGTGGTATGCAGTAGAACAGTGGACTGCTTCAAACGAGGATGGGGGACAGGACAAGGGGGAGGGTTAATGAAGGGGAAGGGTGGAAGGAAGGGGCAGCTGCAGAATAAGGGGTGCTAGCTGCACATTCGAGCAGACTTGATAGACCTCTAGGCCTTTATCTGCTGGCAAATTTTGTATGTTTGTATGAGCTGAGCAATGTTTGGCCGACTGAGCGCCAACTGAGATCCTTTCCTCCTGTGGGGCACGGGCCCGGCTGGCGGGGGGGGTACTGCTCGAACTCTAGAGGCAGTCCCTGCCCGACCACTTCCAGAACCCACCTGTCCGAAGTGATACCGGACCAGGCGGAAAGAAAGTGGCGGAGCTGGCCCCCCATGGGAGGACCCAGAACTGGCGTGACGGGTGTAGGGGAGGCCACCCCCGACCCGTCACTGTGCAGGCTTGAAGGAGGAGGAGGCACCTGGACCAGCACCTCTGCCTCCTTTGCAGGGCTGTTGGGGACCTTGCTTGGGCCTAGGGTGCCAAGCTTGAGCCTGCTGCTGTTGCTGACCTCCCTGGAAGGAGGGCTGTCTAACCGCAGGGGAAGAATGCCGAAAGGACTTCTTCTTGCGCTTCTGCTGGTTCTTGCCCAAAGAACCCTTAGCAGAGGTGGCATCTAAGGTGGCATTTAGACTGCTCAATGTGCTGTAGATGACCTGCCACTCCCGGGCCGAAGAGGTCGGTGCCAAGGAAGGGCACGTCAGCTAGCTTGTGCTGAGTATCCGCAGGAAAAGAGGATAACCTCAGCCAAGCCCTGCGGCGAGTGGCTACTACGGCAGCTAGTGAACGGGCACAGGAATCACCAATGTCCAGAGCCGTCTGGAGCTGTTGTTTAGCAACAGCATGGCCCTGGTCCCAGACCTGCTTGGCCGTGGTCTGCATGTCAGCTGGAAGATGAGGGAGGACTTCATCAAGCGACCCCAGAAGAGCGTGAGAGAAGTGTGCCATGATCACTGATAAGCTAGCCTGACGAAGGCCTAGGGATGATGCCGCGTAAACCTTCCAGGCCAAGTGGTCCATATTTTTGGACTCCTTGTCCGGAGGGTGGTCAGTATCCGCAGAGCTGCCCGTGCACCAAAACAATGAGGCAGTCTCAAGGCTCTCGGCCGAGGGATGCTCAGTGAAGCCCGCCAAGGACCCCATGGGCACCACGTACTTGCGGGCCATACGGGCAGACGGAGCCAGGCAAGAGGCAGGGCATTGCCAAAGCTCCAGTGCCGGGCCAGCTATGGCTTCGGCCACTGGGAAGGCCTCTGTTGGGGTATCCCCCCTCTTGAGAATATCCGTGAGAGGATACTCCGCCTTCTTTTGTATGGGCTGCAAAGGCATACCTGTGGACTCCGAAATGAGTCGAAGGATGCCCTGGAAGGAAGAAGGACCTTCCTCCAGGCCTGTCACTGACAGCTCATTATGTGAGTGAAGGCCAGTAGTATCCGAATCCGAGGAATCCGGATACAGGGGTCTCCCACCTAAGTCCCCCTCGAAGCGCCTAGGGCGATCAGGAGTGACTGTAATGGACAACCTACGGGGAAAGCCCGTAGTTGGCCGATCCTCCTTAGAGGGAGCCCCTCCCTGAGGCTGTTTGGGTGGTAGTTCCACCAAAACTGGTGGGGAGCCCATAACAGGCCGACCAGGGATACGTACCGGTCCCACCGGAGGGAGAACCGGAGTCCTCGGAACCGAGGGAGTCAGTGTCGGCCGAAGAGGCTGGGGCCAAGTAATGGCCGGTACAGCCGGAGTAGACGGCTTTTGACCAGTCAAAAGAAGTTGCTGCCACATGAGGTCCTCATAACGTCGATGGAGTTGCCGTCCAAGTCTCTCCTCGTCCGAGGAGGATGAGGAACGGTGGCGGCGCCTCTTCCGGGAGTGTTTGTGACCGACGGGGTCCTACTCCTCAATCGAGACCGACGGCGTTGGCTCTGTCGGTCGGGAGAAGCCGGATTTGGTGAAAACCGAGATTCCGGCTCTTGTCCCTCGATCGGGATGCCCGAAGGACGGGTCTCCTCGTCGGGGAAGGAGAGAATGGGAGTCCTCTCCAAGGAGTCGGCGACAGGCGTCGGCAACAATGGCTCGATCGGGTCGAGAGAAATCTTGGCCGGATCTGCTGGATCCTCGGCTTCAGTGCCCTGGCCTGACGGAAGGTTCAAAAAGCCGGCAGCCGAGGAAGCGATCTTGACCATGGCCAAGACCGCCTGCTCCTGAGTGTCGGACCGCTCTCGGTCCCAGGAACGTCTTCTTCGGCTAGAAGAAGATTTGGGGTCCTTATCCTTTTTCTTGGATCGGGAGGAGTACGAGCCCGAAGGCGCCGCACCCTTGGTAGGGAGAGACTGGCACAACTCCCAGAAGGATCACGTGAAGGTGGAGCCCAGGTTGAGCGGGATGAAGAAACTTCGGTTTGCCGTAGCTTGGGCAGCTTCCTCTTCGAAAGCCGCCATCTGCTCAAGCTGCTTGGCTCATCCCGCAGCCACGGAAACTGCCCATCTGGCCTCCTTCGATTTTACCGGTGGATTGCGAAGCTCCAGTCTCCCCAGCTTAAGGTGCGCCTTGCAGTCCTCCAGAATGGTGGGATGGAAGGCCGAACAGATGGTGCAAGCCAAAGTATCATGCACGGCGCCTAGGCAGTAGACGCACGAGAGGTGGGGATCGGTGCGAGACATTTTTTGTCCACAAGGACAACGGCGAAACCCGGTGGACGACTTGTCCTCCATATCCGAAGCGTTCGGATCTGAATCATAAACTCTGATGAGTTTCAAAGTGAGTAAGTGCAGCGAAAACCATCGATTTGACTCCAGGGCCTATGCTACTAGCAAAGTAGCACGAGGGAACCTGTATCTTCCAGCGGAAAGGAAGATCTGGCGTCATGGAGTGCAGCCGAGGTATTTAGCACCCGGGTGGGTGGGAGGAGCCAGCTTGAAGACTTCCGGCAAGATTTAAAGGGGAAAGGGACAATGCCAGACAGTGTGGATGAACAACATATCCACGCTCCTAGAAATATATTTCCGCACTTACCTGTAGTTCCGGCACAAATAACTCCTACAGACTTACTTAAGCTGGACTATAGCTTCTGAGATATGTTACTGGTCAGGCATATAGGACCACAGCACTTATTTTTAACATGATTTGTTATTTTTGGTCTGGTTCTGACAAATCAATGAACGTTGCGTTTTTCTTGTCTGTTGGGTTTTAGAAACACAGAAAGAACGAGCAGAAAAGGACTTGGAGTCCATCCAGTTTGCCCTGGAACCATACCTGTACTCTGCACCTCCTCCCAAAAGTAACAAATCTGAAGGATTAAGAATTTGCAGGGACGCATCTGAAAACTCAAAATGCATCTAGAAACAAGCTGCCACCAGCTCAGTATGTCTTTCCTGGTTAAACTTTTCAATTAAATAAATTGCAGCAGTAACATTTTAATGGGTGTCTAAAATAATGTCCCTCTTAACAGCAAGGGATTTATATTTTAAATGTGTGAAGTTTTTACTCTTTCTGGAGCAGAAATAAGGTTTTGCCAATGTGAAGCCATGAATAGCTCCTGGTCATCGGCAATTTTTGGTCAACCAGGAGCTACTCAGGCCGACCAGGAGCTATTGCTAAAAAAAAAAAAAAAAAAAAAAAAAGTTATTTATGTTTTTTTTGTTTGTTTTTTGCCTTGGCAGGCATAAACACATAACTATAGTACTAGTAGACAGAGCAAGAACAGAGTACCAGGAGGAAGCGAGAACAGAGAAAGCAGAAGACAAGATTTGGGACAGAATGACAGAGTATATAGAAGAAGGCAAGCGAGCAAAGGAACAGGGTTACTTAGAAAGCTTCTTGGAAGATTAAAACTTCATAAGGAGACAGACTCATGAAATAAAGAATATAGTTAAGGTTGTGTGGTGCATTTGTTTTTGCATATTTATTGTTCATATTTATCATTCAAGATTATGCAATGCAATTCAAGGTTAGGGGGAGTCTAAATAGTTACCATGCAAGTAGTAGTAGTAGTAAAAACTTTATTTTTATACAGGAAAAGTACATGTCGTTTGGATAATACAATCCAGTTTTCAAGACAGTCCTGTGCAAAGTTTCCAAGTTTCACATAATCACACCAATTTCAAACAATCTAACACATACTATATGTAAAAACACAGTAACAGGATTACAAAAACATAAGACAAAAAACAATATCAAACACATATACATGAAAAAACCTCACGAGTATCACGAGCTGCTAAGAATTCCCTGCAAATTATAAGTCAATCATTCTTCATCTGAATTTTGTTTGAAACGATGTTGGAGGTCCTCCTCATTCTCACTTTCACTAGAAGATGTGATCTGAACTTCCTCCACTACGACTTTGCTTTGGCCTACAGACTTGCAAGGTTTTGTTCCCAACCTACGTTTTGTTTTTTACGAACCACTCTTTTACTGATGGTGTGTTACAAAAACCTTGTGGTTCAGGGCCCTTCATGGAGATGGAAGTAAGTCCGCTGTTGTGCTGGTCTTCAGGTTAGCTCTCCAGTCAGAAAAAATTCTATTCACAGCTGAAAATGCCCTTTCTAGTGTAGCATTAGATACTGGATATACTAATACTATAACTATGACATGGAGAATGTTTCTGAAGTATTGAGATTTTCTCTGGAAGATTACATATCATACTTCAAGGAATGAGAGATGCTTGTGATACTTGCTAATATTCTGTTTTAGCAGTTTCCATTCTGTCATTGCAGTATGCATATTGCATTCATTCTGCAGCAAGACAGGAGAGAAGTGGTTTGTAAGAAACTGGATCTCCTCATTTCCAAATTCAGAAAGCTCATTAGAATTGTCAGGCCAGTTTGCAGGGTCAATGACAGTGCCATTCATTAACAGTGGGCCTTCTGCAAAGCCCAAGAAGCGCTGGTTGAGATAGTCCATTACACTGTTTACAATCACTTCATGTTCCTTGACAAGGGCTGAAAGAGCATCTCCTATTACCCCATGGAGCACAATTTCTTTAAACACTGCTGTCCCTTCCTCATTAATAACCACTTCTCTCCTGAACTCGGCCAGTGTGGTTCCATCCTCTGCTGTTAGATTTTCTATTTCCGAGAGTACTGTACTCACAGTGTCCATTACAATGGGAAGGAATATATGGGCCTCCTGAAATGCACGGGAGACTGTTGAAAGATCATCCCAATGACCCAATATGCTGCTAAAATGATGAAGCACAGCATGGAGACAGTCCTTTTTTATGCGAGAGCCATCGTGTTCCTTGTGATTTTTTAAATGTGATGCAGGTGGTCTGACTGGCTTCAGCCACTCGTTTTAACCCTCTGTAACGTTCTGGGGAGTTCTCATAAAAATAGGATATTGAGATCAACATGTTGTCAATGGTGGGAAAAACAGGTGTTTTTAAAAACATCTTTAGCTGCTAATTCAAGCTTGTACGAAACACAATGAATGGCAAGAAGCCATGGGCACTCTTTTTTTCAATAACGCCATCAAACCCTTATTACGTCCAAAATTGACGGATGCACCGTCTGCTCCTACGCCAATGCAGGATAACTGTTTTACATCAACCATGTCCTGTCCCAATAATTGAGAGTATGCGGTAGTCATTGCAGACCTCAAACCACTTACATCAGCAGACTCAACATCAATTAATCCAATTAACTTCACAGTAGGTTGCCCATCCTTGAGAATTTTGGCATAAACTATCTCCTTCTCCGTGGTGGTCCCGTCAGTGTCCCATCCATAAAGACTGAATGATATCTGTATGGAGTTGCTTCTCCTCTGAAATGATTCACAATTGGTTTTCTTAAGTGATAGGCAATAGCTGTGATGAATGTAGCGCACACTTTCTCATTCACATAAGCATCACCAAGTTCAACACCGTGTCTCTTTTCTAGTGATATTAGTCCCTTGAATTTCAGAAAGGGGTCCTCTTCTTTGGCCAGGTAGTAGGCAATATCAAAAAGTTTCTCTAATTTGTACAAAGATTTTTTATTCATTTTTAATATACATTTCTCTATTTCACCACCTGAGGGCATATTAGCAGCTAAAGCAGCAGCCATTGCTTGTTTATGGCCTTCTGATACAGCATGCCTCTCACAGTTGTTTTTTCAACATTGTTAGTTCCACTGATGTACGAATCCACACTGTTCATTTTATCAGCTCTAGTGGCCCACTTTTTGAATACATCTGGTTTCTCTCTACAAAACCTGCACCAAATCTTGGTTGCAATACCATCTTTTGGTTCAAACTGTAGCCATGTCAGATCTGGATTTTCCTTTCGGCACTGCCATGAGCGCACTGTGGATACATGACAGGAATGGGCCTGTTGATTATTTTCCTTAGCTATGGTAGCAGCCTCACTGACAGTACTATCTGGTGTTATGGTCAATGGCATCAAAGAGGAGGACGGTTGTTCTGTTTCATCCAGTCCAGGCTGCTTGTGTTTACATGAAGCGCTGACTCCGAAACTTAGAAGTGACAGGATTACCACTATGGGAAGGAGACAGGTTGGGCCTTGATGTAACTGATTAAGAAATGTTAAGTACGAACAGCTGAATGTGATGAACTGCGATGTTATTGTTCAAGGACAGAGAGGATAATAAAATTAAGAAAATGACTTCACTGGCTCCATCTCTTTTTTTGTTAAACTACAAGGCAGGGATTTTTTTTATCAAGGTTATACAACAGTTACCAAGCTGACCACAAGGCTAAAGAACCTTGTAATGTAGTTTTGTTAATGCTCACAGGGTCCTGGGACCACTTGGACAGGAAAGATAATTTTTAATCAAGGTAGAACAGTTACCAAGCAGACCACAAGGCTAAAGAACCTTGTAATGTAATAGTGCTAATGCTCACAGGGTCCTGGGGCCACTTAGGAAAGTATTTTTTTTTTAAGCAAGGTACAACAGTTACAGAGCAGAGACCACAAGGCTAAAGAACCTTGTAGTTGTGCTCACAGGGTCATGTGACTTCGTAATTTTTTTTTTTTTTTTAAGCGTGGTCAATGTATCAAATTACAACTAGCTACTGCACCTTTTCAAGGTGCTCAAATGAGAGGGTCCTGTGAATAATGTCAAGCTACATTATTTTTCAAGTACATTGATCATCTCCTCTAGTTTAAAAAAATGTTTGTGATCACAGGACAGGGACAAATTTGTGAGGCGTCAGTCAACTTTAAAATGTAAACGGCCAAACAGAATTACCGAAACCTGTGTGATCACAAGCACAAACTGAAAAGTATGTATTTCTTTCAGCTAAGCCACAGGTTCACTTGGCAATAATTAGATTTCTGCAGCACCAACAGTGACTTAGTGTGTTAGAACAGAAATATTTATAGAAGTTTGATTTAGAAATTATTTTTGACTGAAACATTGTTTGAATTATTCAAAGCTTTGGTTCTTTTAAACTTCAAAGTCAATCTCCCCTTCCCCTGAACAGCAAACTTCAGCTGCTTTGCTTCTAGAATGAACACACACAAAAAAGAAAAAGCAGAACAATTCTGTGGGCTTTCTGTCGGCAGCAAGTTTAACCGAATCTGCCTGGGATCACAAACTGAAGATTCGTTTATGCAGAATTAATGCGAACTGACAAACTCTCATTGTTTCCCTGCTGAGGATCTGACTTGGCTGATAGATCCCATACCCAATATGCAGTCAGCCTGCACGATCTAGCAATAAGTTCCAAGAGAGACTTTTTGGATAGGGGACCAGGAGTTAGCACTTTCCTAGTGAGTGCCTTTAAATGACTAGTTTGATCAAACGACTCTGCTCCTTAGTGGGCGCCCCCCCGAACACACACAGTGAGTTCTACTGCCATGGATATCAAATCTACATTTGAAATACAAAATCACACATACCCCCATAATGCAAAGGATCATGGGATGTATATGCAAATCACCACAAAACATTATGCTGGTTCAACTTTAAGTAGAAATGCACAGTGCTGAAAGGCCTCTCACACAGTTTGCGAAGGGTAAATCTACATTTGTGTCGGTCTGTATCTCCATCGAACTAAAGATGTTAAAAAAAAAAAAAATCACACCCCAGCTCACAAAATTCAGTTCAGTACATCGGATCTGCAGGATGGACACAAATTGTGATCGATTTTATCCCAGTACTTTCTTGGTAGGATTTCATCATGTACTAACTCCTCCAGATGGTTTTATACACCTCACCTTGACAAGTACACTACTCAGTCTGTACAGGTTTATGTGGGGCAAGATTTTGCTAGCTGCTAGAAATGGAAATTATGTACCTACCGTAATTCTGATCTTTCTGTGTATCTTCACCATTCATCACCTTTGGGTACCTGGCCGGAGGTCATGACCCCGTGGGAGGTTTTTTTTTTTGATGGGCGGAGTACATGCACCATTGGCTCCCCCGTCAAGGCCAACGCACCGCATGGCGCTCACAAGTCAGCCATTAGGTGTTGTCGACTCCGCCCTCCCGCCAGTTCTGAGTCGCCGTAGAGGTGAGAAAAAGGGTGGGAGGGTGGACAAGGAAGTCCAAGGGACAGACAAAGGAAAATATATATAAACTAAAAGGAGAAATAAATGACTGAGAAGACAGAACAAGTTTGAAGACTAAGGGGATTGGGTAGGGGCCCCAATCTCTGAAAGTAGAATAGGAGGAGGAAGGGTGGGTTAAGGATTTTTAGAAGTAAGGATAAGCGTGGAGGGGGGAGGAACAGGAGAAACATACCCTGTAACCTTGACCTGTCTCCAGTTTGTATAGGAACTGCGAAGGAGTAGCCAAGACTCAGGATAACTGCCAGAATTCAAGGCACAGAATCGCTGGCAATAACTCCCACAAGCAGAATCATCTATTCTGGAAGAAAAGACAGGATACAGGGATATCTCCCCCCCTCTCAAAAGGAGATTTTGGTGTAAGAAACCTAGTTTCTTAAATTAATTGAGGTTATGTCCAAAGGACAAGGAAATCAAAGAGGAAAAGGGAAGAAGGAAAGAAAGAAAGAAGGGCAACTGCCAACCCCCACCCCACGGGGTGGAGCCGAAGCACTGAAGGAGTGCCCCCTTTCCTGACCACTCTGCCCCCAAGAAAATGATTCCCCTATGTTCCCAAGTTTACCCCACTCCTGACTAACAGAAAGGAGGGAAGCGAGAGAGGGGGCATAGAGAGAGAGGGGGACCCAGAGACTGAGGCCCCAGGGGGATGGAGGGTAGGATTGTGATGAATGGGTGAAGATACACAGAAAGATCAGAATTACGGTAGGTACATAATTTCCATATCTTACTGTGTCCAATCTTCCACCATTCATCCTATTAGTGAAGTCTGCCGGCTCCCCCGAAGGGGACTTTTAACCCTAAGGGGCAGAGTCCCTTAGCTGTCAGTGGGTGACGACTAAGAGGAAGAACCTTCACAGGTCTGGAGGCCGAGTGGGGAGAGTGAGACGGGAGGGACCCCCGGAGAGTAGGAGAGTTGCCCCGACAGATGCCGCCTCACTCCTAATGGGAGAAAAGACAGGTTCTCTGGTGAGAAGAGTTAATCACCCCACGCCGGGTCAAGGGCGACAACCGGGAGAGATGCAGCCATGCCGTCCGCCTAGTGCAGATCGCTGTCCATACTACCCTGGTAGCTACCTCACTGGCATCATACGATGCCCTTGCTTGGTGCCTTGCTAGCTCCAGGCCACATGCAGAGAGTGCAATGGCTTGCCTGGTTTCCTCCGTGTCAGGCATCGGAGCTAGGTGTTGACCTAGCCTGGACCACAAGAACCTGTAATAGGATGCATAGTGGGCCTGATGTGCTGCAATAGAAAGCAGCAACCGTGCCGAGTAGAATGTCCTCCTACCCCAGAAGTCATATTCCAAGGAATCTTGATCTGGGGGCCGGTCACGGTGCAGGGCGCGAAGCCCATCAGGAGTATCCAAATGTGTCAATCTTGACTGGGGATGAGGCATGGAACCTGGAGACTCGGGGCACAATACCTCTGGCAGAGATCCCTAGGGGCTGGGACTCCGGGAAAGGGTCTCTGCCAGAGGGCAACAACGACTCCTGAAAGGGAGCAGGCCAGGGGGGCACCACAGGGGTGTCCGCACTGAAATTGCCCAGAAAGGCGCACGTAGAGTGCTACGGATTGTGCTGAGTGGGTGGGGTGTTGCACAGGTCCTCCAACATCCTCACAATGAATCGTTGATACTCGGCAAGATCAGCAGCTGGAAAGATGTGGACAGATGGCTCCTCTCCCCCAGAAGAGGGGGATGAGGAGTTAGAGGACCTCAGAAGTTCAGTAGCAGACTGCTCAGTGGGAGACTGAAAAACCTATCTGTCCACAGCCCTGACATAAGCAGGAAATTGAGCAGCCACCGCTCTGAACTGCTCCCAGGAGAGAGGACCGCGAGGTCCAAGAATACCTGGGAGCACAGGAGAATGTGGCAGAGGAGTGGGGGCAGAGCCGACAACAGAAATCGGCTGACCTCCGCCTGGGCTAGGGAGCGCACCAGGAGCCCTAGGGAAAGAAGGAGCTCCGGAAAACTCCAAAGCCAACAGCTGATCAAACTGGAACTGTCTAGGCTGCGCCCTGAAGAATCCCCCCTGTGAGGTGACTGGGGCTGTGTAGATCCAGCAGGACGGTCCCCTACCTCCAAAGAATGGGGCCCTCTCGAGGAAACCGAAAGGGAAAGGAGGAGATCCGTGCTACAGCTTCTCCCAGAGCCCAGGTGGGCTCCGGAAAAAGGCCGCCTCACAGACCACGTACCTCTCGAAACCATGGAATCCGAAAGTGCCCTCCTCCTCGAAAGAGCCAGTATAGGTAGCTGGCAGCCCTGGTCAGCCCCCAAAGGAGCTATCCAGGGAGCAGCACCCTCCCCTCCTTTGGGTGCTCCGACTGGCCCCAAAGTTGGGCAATCCAGGCACACCACCCGAGGGGGTACCACCACTGAAGGGTCAGAGAACCCTCCGAGACCAGGCTGCAGAGCAATGGAGGCCTGCACCACTGCCTGCTTGTCAGCACCCCTGACCCTGGTCCCAGGAGTCACTGCCCGATCCCCAGAGGGGGTCTGGCCCCAGTCTGTCGAGGACACTACCAAGGTGCCCACGTGAGCAGCCAACTCCAAGTAGTCAGACTGCCTGTCTGACTCAAGAGTCCGACTCCTCCTCCGAAGAGGTGGAGACCGAAGTTCTGTGCCAAACAGTGCATGGATGCCCGCTACCATCCCGACTGAAAAGGACACCAGGAACCGAGACTGCACCAGAGTCAGTGCCGACGTCCCCAACAGCACTGCGAATGGTGCCAGAAGAGGACACGGCTCCATCAATGGCAGCAGCCTCGGAGCCGAAGCCTGTCATGACACAGACTCGGCCCACGGCGCCACAAGCGGTATCGAGGACAGAGACGGCACTGATAACGGCCCCGCCTGCGCTCTTGGCGCTGAGCTCTGATACCATCATGACGCAGTGTCCATGCTCAGAGCCGCGAGTGGCTCCAGAACTGGACACGGCACCATGCTCAACAATGGCGACAGGGCAAGAGACAGTCAGGGATGGTGCCGTAGAGCCTCCCATGGCACCGCTAGCACCATCAGCGCCACGAACGGCACCAACAGCGGCAACGGTGCCGAGCGACGGACCGGCACTGACGAGAGCACCATCAGGGCCCACAGTGCCGAGAACAGCGCCGAGGCCCAAGATGACGCCAACCCAGGCCTTCCGAGCTGTGGGTATGACACAGGGGGAGCCTTTACGCCCGAAGGGGCACCTGCCAAGGCGGTGCCTCCCACCTGTCCCCGGGGAGACAGACTGGGCCTCCTGCACTCGCGGAAGAGGCCTCTGCCATGGCTAGGCTACGAGCACAGGGTCTCTCCTCGGCACACGAGAACCGGAGGGGACCCAGAGAAAAAGTCGAGAGAATGCGGCTTGGCCAGAGTGCACGCCCGTCCCCCAAAAGTCGGCGGAGCTCGTCCCACTTTCCACATGCGTTGCTTGATGACACGGCAGTTCATGGAGAAGCAGGCATCGCCGTCGCACAAATCCATGTCGTGTAGTGGGCCAAGACACGATAGGCAACAGTCATGCTGGTCGGTGATGGAGTACTTACGGCTGCATGGGCGCCGACGCATGGGGGCTGTCCTGTCTTTAAAGTTTTCTTGCCCCCCCGACCGAGACATGACCTACAGAAAAACAAACACCAAACAAGACCTGACATCGCAAAATAAAATAAGGAACAGTCTTACCAGGTGACGTCGAGTAGAGCGAACAGAACCGGCAGGATACTTGGAGCCGACGGACTTCGACACAGAGTCGATCAGACAGAGTCGACACGGAACTTAGTCGAAACTGTGACATGAAGGCTTCAAAAAGGTAGGCCTCTCAGAAGAGATTTTCTTCACAAGCTTCCCATGAGGTGACCTCGACGGCAGGAGACGAATAACTGGCAGGAGGGCGGAGTCAACAACACCTAATGGCCAACCCGCGAGCGCCACGCAGGTGTTGGCCTTGAGGGCGAAGCAGATGCAGTGCGCCACCCACCTATTGATTCTAATGGTTCATTCTGGACCCTAGTCCTCAACTGTGGGGGGGGGAAGTCACCTTGATGTGACAGACTTCAAAGCTACAATCCTCATCATGTGGGTCAGTTTCCTGGATTGTCTTGATCCTGTAAGTAACACTGGAAGGCCCAAAATCAGACCTTCACCTGTGAAATGGACCTACTGGCCTGCAATGTTTTGTATGTGGTCGTGAACCTCCCTCCAGAATGGGAGCAAAACAGGGCACTCCCAAAAAATGTGTTTGAGACCCTCTGACCCGACAACCCCTCTAGCATAAGTCAGACTGATGTGGTCCAAAATGTCATGTTGTAGCAGAGGTAAGGAAGCATCTTAAGAGTATCTTCCAATGAAATTCTCGCCAGGTTGGAGAACTGGATACCTACCACCCCTTGCTCAACCTCTTGTCCCAAATGAGTTGAGATACTGAAATGGATAATTCTTCCCATCTCTGTTTCACTAGGTCTAAACCAGTGTTATTGGTACTGACCAAAACTTTATAAAGCTGAGAGAGGGGACAGGAACTGTCTTTAATTGTAATATTAAAATAAAAATAATTTTCAAGCTTTGTTTTATCTCTGCTTATTGTTTGTAATCTGTTATCAGATAAAATATAATGTTGGACTTGAAAATATCTAAATTGATCCTCTCTACGGAGCTGGAATTTATCAGTCAACTGTGCAAATGACCAACAGTGATATCTCACTCTTTTTGATGTTCTGACCTTGATGGTTATCTGTAAGTGAAGAGTGATTGACAGCCCACTGATGCACACCTTGATCCAGTATAGTGGAGGGCATTTGTTCTAGTGGTTAGAGCACTGGCTTGAGAACCAGGAGATTGCAGGCTCAAATTCTGCTAGAGCCAAATAGTGTAAAAATACTGTGTACAATCTTGGGCAAGTCAATGAACCTCCCAGTGCTCCACCCAGCTGCGGAAATGGGTAGAAGCCAGATCTCATGGAAATATTACGTCTCAGTCACGGGTGCTGACTTTTATGTTGGGGAGTAGATGGAACTAACTGTAGGTCCAGGGATACAGTGGTGCTTATTACCAGTTTACAGAAGAAACTTGGGAAGTTCGGGGAGGGGGGACGGCTTCAGCCCAAAAACCCAGCCCCCACCGGCTTTAGCATCCATGATCTCAGGTAGGCTTCGGTCCCAAAGTTCCCCACCTCCAAGTTAGCACCCAGCCCCTATCCCCAAGTTTCTTAACTATAATTTCATTCTTTCTATTTTCATACTCGCTTCTATTTTCTTTTGTTTTTTTATTCAAAGTTTAAGTTTTTCAATACAGAGAATGGCTCCACAGCATACATAAATATTCCAAACAATATGTACATGATAATACTGATAGCACCTTTCTCACTCCTGTCCCTACCTAACCCTCCCTCCCATCTTCACCCCGGCACAAAGTAACTGACTATTATAAAATAACTGAGTTAATAATGCACTATTCCCATCAGCATAAGGAATAAAGAGTATATAAGGGGCCCAGATCTTTGCAAATCTCTTTGACCTATTGCGAAAGCTTGGTATTGCTTTCTCCATTCTGAGATCTGCCAAAAACTAATTTAACCACTCAATATAAGAGATATTTTCCTAATCTTTCCAGTGTCTCAATATCAATTTTTTAAGAGACATCGATATTAAAGCCATATGGTATTTACGACTGAGCACTGAAATCCCCGAAAAGTCCCCTAGGAGGCAAATCTCTGCCGTGAACAGGTCATTCAAACCCAAGAGAGAGTCAGCCCTTTGCTTAATGAGAGCCCACAAGGGGGCAATTTTTGGGCAGGACCAGAAGATATGAAGCAAAGAGCCCTCCTCTGACATGTATCTTGTACATGTAGAGGAGGAGGACACTAAACCAAGTTTGGCTAGTTTTTGTGAGGAATAATACAGGTTGTGCAAAATTTGTAATTGCATTAACCGGAGCCTATCTTGCGTAACGAATTTATGGCAATTATGCCACAAAGCAGACCAGTTTATAGTCAAGTCTGGAAAGCAGGGGGAACCAAAAACCAGTGGGACCAAAGCATTCCAGGTAGACCCAGTCATATAGATATCCATACGTTTTTAACACTGCATGTGGAAACCCTGCCACGGGGCCCAGATCTTCACGGGCTATGGGGGGTCCTAAGATTTTCAACAGGAGATGTCTCAACAGAAACACTTTAAAGACCATGAAGTTTGGGACATTGAATTTTCTCATGATTTCTACTGAGGAAAGCCAAGTCCCATCTCCCTTTATAAATTTGGTTACTAAACAACCCTCCAGTTTAGGTAGCCACCGAGGAGAAAGTATTTTTACCTTCCATCTTGAAATTGGGGTTGCCCCACACTGTTTGTGCCGGGTCCCTAGTATGTTCATACTTAATGAATGAACACAGTTGAGAGAGTACCCTTATAGAGATGGCTATAGGGGAAGTCTTTAAATGTGGAGGGAGGGATTTTAGTTTTGTGTGCAAAAGAGTGGAAGGAGAGTGGCCATGGGCTCTTATTTGGGCTAATTAAATTTTAAGCCAAACTGGGGTGAATGGGGGGTAGCTTGAGGGTTCTCCTCTGAAACCCACTTAAGATACTTGTTTGCATGGCTCACCCAATAGTACAGACCAATATGTGGGAGGCGTAAGCCCCCTCTAACCTTTGGGGCAGCTAGTTTGTGAAAGGCTATTCTAGGCCTTTCACCAGACCAAATGAAATCTATACTAAGACTGAATTTTCTTGAACCACGAGAGGGGAAGCCAAATGTTCAGTAGATTGAGAAGGTAAAAGAGATGGGGAAAGATGTTCATCTTGATCAAGTTGATTTTCCCCAGAGGAATAGTGGAAGATGGGACCATCGTTTCAGATCCTGGGCAATCGTGTGCATCAAAGAATCTAAATTTAGCTTTTGAAGGTGCATTATTTTTTTTTTACAAGCTCTATTCCTAGGTATTTGAGGGACTCAGATTTCCAGGACAGCCCCAAAACTGTTGCCTCATTTTTAAGAAGTTTATGATTAAGAGGAAACACAACTGTTTTACTTGTGTTTAGCTTATAGTTAGATATTTTACTGAATTCTCTGATCATATCCAACATTAGTAAGATGGGAGTGACTGGATGAGCTACCCGAAGGTGAAGGTCATCAGCATAAGCAGAGACCTTGATCTATTTTCTTCTAATATTAGATCTACTTGTATTTATTTCTCATTTCTTGCTTAGTATAGACTGTATTTATCAAATTATTAATTTAATGACATGTAATATTAATTTGTTTTACTTTGTAGTTATTAAACCCGTTTATATTTTGCTCTGCTGTACAATTGTTATGTCTCTGTATTGCAATTCATTGCAAAAAACTATGTTAATGCATCAGTTAGGGTTTCTATTACAGCAACAAAAGTATGGAAATTCGGCATTAGAGTTCCCAACTCTACCACTCTGCCCCCACCCTCCACATACCTACAGGCATCGGGGTGTGCCTTGGGGTCACTGGGCCCAACTCTCATCCCATTCTTCTGTACTGTACCATGTCTGCTTGTTTACACTTGCAATGGGGTGAGAGGCCCAATGACCCCAAAGCACATCCAATGCCTGTTGGTGTGTGGAGGGTGGTGGGGTGGTTGAGTTGGGAACTGTAATGCCGAATTTCCTTACTTTTCTCGCTGTAATAGAAACCCTAACTGATGTATTAACAGAGTTTTTTTGCAATGAATTTCCATTCTTTTTGAGATAGTACAATAGTATCCTTATTTCACTGTGGGAGCACAGGATCCTCCAATCCTTCCGTACATGTTTATATGTATGTAAAAGTGGAAGCGCAGGGCCCTATGGGCCCTGCACTTCCATGTGTCGAACAACAGTGACCAAATTGTCAGCACAGCCATCTTATTACCCTACCTCACGAACTCCGGTAGAGAGAAATTGTGAAATGCAAGGTGAAACGTAATTATGTGCAACTGCAACGCCATTTTGCGTCACGGGTGCAATATTGCATTTTGGGCAGGATATGAAGAATGACAGCTGGACTGTTCCCGAGGTGGTGTGAAAAAATGGCCATGTTGAAAATTTGGCATCAAAGATCGCAAAGTAGCAAAGTTATGCGCATGCACAGAATAAATTTATGTCTGTGCATAATAGGTCACCATTGTAAATGAGCTTTTGCTCAATGGTTATTCCAAATAAAACAAACAAATTCAAGAAACGCATGTAACTCAGGTATTTTAAGGAATTGTTTCACCAAATTTTCAACATGGCCTTTTTGGTACCCCCCCTCATGAACAGCAGCACTGTCAATTCATTAATCCATTCCGAAAGTTGATTTCGCACAGCATCTGCACCATTCTGCGCCACAGGTGCGAAAACATGTTTTTGGCAGGATGGGGAAAATGACAGCTGTACTGTTAATGAGAAGGTGTGAAAAATGGCAATGTTGAAAATCTGTGGAAATATTAAAATTGGCAAAGCGTTACCGGCGTGTGTAGAAACTGCGCAAAAGGACGGCTCAGTAATGTGGTCATTTTCAACATTTCTGCACCACATTTTTTAACATGGGCTTTTTGGGACCTCCCCTAATGAACACTGGCACTGTCATTTCATTAATTCATCCCGAAAGGTGATTGCGCGCAGCGACCGCAAAATCACCCCACAGGTCCAATTAACGAGATGACAGTGACAGTGTACATGAGATGGAATCACAAAAACCCCATGTTGAAAATGTGGTGCAAAAATCTTAAAAAATGCCCGAGATATCAACATAAGTTCAAAACGTCCTAGAGAGCCATTCTATGGCAAGTACCTGGATTCTTCAGTTTGCGGTTCGGCTTTGAAGAGTGCAGACGTGTCCCAGTCCAGAGAAGATCACTGCCGCTGACCTCCAGAGGTAAGTATGGGGTAAGGGAGGTGGAGTGCGCCAGAGGGAGGTGGGTGGGGATGGGGAGGGAGACAAGGGACTGTTTTCTGTTTTCCAGGATAATTAAAAAAAAAAAAAAAGACACTGGGGGACAGTTTTCTTTTTTACAGGCATAAAAAATGTTTTGGGAACACTGGGGGTGGGCTCCCCAGTGTTCCACAGTGGAGGGAGGGAGTGACATGACTAGGGACACTGAGGTTAGTCTCCCCAGTGTCCCAGAGTACCGGGGGAATGCTGACACGGGGATTGGGCACCCCGATGTCAGATCAAAGTACTGGGGGAGATTGTCAACACAGTGATTGGGCACCCTGATGTCGGATAACAACACTGGGTGGGACTGCCGACACGGGGATTGGGCACCCCGATGTTGGATCATAGTACTGGGGGGGGGGAGACTGCTGACACAGGGATTGGGCATCCCATGTCAGATCACAATACTTGGGGGGTGGGGTGCTGACACGGGGATAGGGCACCTCGATGTCGGATCAGAGTACTGGGGGGGATTGCTGACATGAAGATTGGGCGCCCCATGCTGGATCAGGGATAACGGGGGATGGGCAATGGCGGGGACGAAGGAGGAAAAAACACATCACACTGTAGCTACAAAATGCCTCTCCTCAGCAACAAACTGCCTTAACGCAACAACAAACCGTCTCTCCGTGAAAACATAAATGTCGCACGACGCATCTATTTTTCCATCGGAAATAATGGGAAATTAAAAACGGAATAACTTTTGAACGGATTAGTATTTTTTTCACCAAACCTTCAAAAGGCACATCTGAGAGGCAAAGGCTAACAACCCTGAAAATTTCAGACCACAACCTAAAGTTGTTTAGGAGAAACAGCTGTCGAAAGAAATAAAAAAAAAAACTTAAATTTAGCATTTTTCACCACACTATCTCCAAAACCACAAAAGGGATTCACAGGAAATTTGGCACCTAAAGAGACATGCTCCTAGTGGCAAAGAATGCCAAATTTTGTGTGAATCCCTTGAACTGTTGCAAAGTCATTAACGTGCAAAGTTTGAGATTTAACATTAAACTGCCTGGCCAACCCCAACTATACTACTAGTCTGACTGTAACCTTCTGAGTTGTGCCTGAAGAAAGACAAATCTTTGTCTGCTACACTTACTTGGTAACCAAAAAATAAATAAATATGTTTGAGATGGGGAAATTAACAGGCTAATGGATGGGGAAGGGTAACAGAAGGAGGAGGATGAGCAGAAGGCAGGGTACTAGAAGAGGGGGATGATGAGCAGAAGGCAGCTGTTCTAAATGACCATTTTAGCTGTGTTCACAGTGGAGGATACCAAGCCTGAAAGGGGCATGAAGGCTGCTGCAGGAGGGATCCCAGAAAAGAAGCAGTTGGTGTTTAAAGAGGCAAGGGTCAGAAAAGGGCTAGCAGACCTGAAAACAGATAAGTCTCCAGGGCTGGATGGGATGAACCTGAGGATGCTCAGGGAACTAGCACTGGAAATGGCTCTACCCTTTACAGAGATATTCAACTGCTCCCTATAGTCAGTGGTGGCTCCAAAAGACTGGAAGTGGGTAGATGCAGTCACGCTCCACAAGGGAGGAGACAAAGAAAAATGAGGAAACTACAAATCCAGTAGTCTTACCTCCATAGCCGGTAAATTAATGAAGAGCATAGACAAAGAGGACCTAGCGGACTACCTGTAGAGAAATGGGCTCCAAGGCAGTAAGCAGCACAGATTTGTGGCAGGGAGGTCTTGTCAAACCAAGTCGATACAGTTCTTTGACTCACCAAGTTGTGTAGTGGATAAGGGACAAGCAGTGGGTTTGCTGTACTTTGACTTCAGCAAGGCATCTGACTCTGTGCCGCATAGAAGGCTACAGAAGATCTAGGAACAGCGAAGGATATAGAGAGATGGGTGGAAAGCTGGCTGGGGGAGACAGCAGAGAATGGTGATGGTAAATAGGGTCAAGTTAGGGGAGAGGGAGGTCACGAATGGAATCCCACAGGGCTCAGTCCTGGGACCTGTCCTCTTCAATAGGATCAACAGTGACACCGGAAAAGGAATACAAGGCAAGAGGTGTCTTCACAGACGACACTAAGCTATGTGGCAGGGTAGACAGCAAGAACTGGGTTAGGAAGCTGCAGAAGGACTTACAAAATTAAGAGATGTGGTCCAAATGCTGGCAGTTGAAATTCAACGCCAAGAAGTGCAAGGTAATGCACATAGGGAACAAGAACCCCGTAATGGAATATTAGATAGGATGGGCTAAGCTGGACACTACCACTGAGGAACTGAAATGCTTTTATATATATATATATACATACACACACACACTCACATACATACACATATATATATATATATATATATATATACACACATATATATATATATATATATACACACACACACAACACACACACATATATATACTCACATACTTACTTCACTGTGCTTTTTCCATTTTCTCCCAGTCCTGATCCCTGCCTTGGATATGCGGCATGTTGGAGGTATGCACATGCACCGTCCTAGCAGCATGCCTCTATGTGTCACCCCCTGCATTGAACTAGCCACTGGACCTCCACCCGTGGCACCGGGACTGGGGAGGTAACCACCCCAGGAAAGGAGAGCTGCCTTCTGGCTGCTCAATCCTGCTCCTACCTTCCTCCTCCCGTGCCGGCACCCTGACGACCAGAGTCCATTCCCGAACTGAGGTCGCCAGCGTAGCGCAAGGCAAGGCATTCAGCACCTCAGCACCATTAGGCCAGCCTGGACCTGAAATGTTCTGCAGCACAGAGAAATGGAAATGACGCACCTACTGTAATTCTTGATCTTCTCTTGTATCTTCACCATTCATTACTGCTAGTGTAAGTCGGGAGGCGCACCCACCATTGTTTTTTGGTTTTGGAGGAAGGAAGTGGAGTGGCACCACCCTCCAAGAACAACACACTGCGTGGTGCATGAGGGCGGTGTTAGGGCGCAGGACTACTCTCCATCCCAGTTCTGTAAGACGGAGAGTCGAAATAAAGAGGGTTAGAAGAATAAGAGCGAGGCAAGAGAGCCGAGGGATAGATAAAGGAAAGGAAAGGAAAGGAAACAAACTGAAAAAGGAATAAGCTGAAGAGAGGACAGGAAAGAGAAGAACCCTACCCTAAGGGGCCGCAGGGCCTACTTCCTTGGGTGGCTCTGAGGGAGGAACAGATAAGGGGAAAGGAAGAAAGAAGAAAAGGGAAGAAAAAGAGGATGGGATATTGGAAGGAGGGAAAAATACTGCCACAAATCCTAAGTGAAAGTGGCTTGAAGCTTATCAGCTTGGATCTTAGAGCAAGGAAGCATGGATCCCTTCAGACAAAACTGACTCGGATGGCTCAACGAACCTTCTACGCAGCTTGAAACGAGAGAGGCAGATTTCCCTACACCTCCCACTATCCCATTACCCTTCACTCAGGCTGAGAGCTCACAGACTGCAAAGGCAAAATCTGTTCTGGAGAGGGAGAACCCCCAACCAGGTAAAGGGAAAAAGACCTACTAGCACCGAAATATACATCAGTGCTGGGAAGGAGGAGGTGAAGTCCAAAGAGAGGGCTACCTCCTGTTAAGGTGGACAGAGACAGAGAAGGAGCTCCTTCTGACTCTCTGGAGAAGACAGGGGCCAATGGACGGGATCACCAGTTCAAAACGTTAATTTTGAATTGGGCTAGAACAATGTTGATTAGCCCCGGTCTGGCACTCACGGGTAATCTAGGAACACCAGCCAAGTCCGAAGACTGAGGATAGAGGACTGCCTCAGAGAAGAACCTTGTGTCTGGGGTCTGTGCTGATTTGGCCTGAAGCAAAGCCCTTGAAGGCAAAACGTTCCAGGAAATCAGAAAGAGTTTCCTTAGATGAACAGGACGAAGTTTCGCCTGCTCTCCTCTTTACCCGAATCCTTTGTCATGTTTTTTTTTGTTTGTTTTTTTAGAGAAGAACAGAAGGTCCCAAGGAACCAGAGGATTTAGTCCTCCCGCCCCCCCGGTGGGGGGAGGGAATGAGGAGGGCGAGCAGGGTGGGAGGGACGCCCAAGAAAAGAGGCCCATGATGGGAAGGTGGGAGGGATTCAGTAATGAATGGTGAAGATACAAGAGAAGATCAAGAATTATGGTAGGTACGTAATTTCCATATCTCCCTGTCAATCTTCACCATTCATTCTAAAGTGCAAGCCTCCCCCACCCGGAGAAGACCTGAATGTTTGGCCCTGAGGAGACAGATCCTTCAGCCTCCTACTGGTGGAAAGCAGGAGGGGGAGACCCTTACCAATAGACTGGTGCAGTCTAAGGTTGCTGAGGGCAAGGGGGTGTCCCCCATGACCAGGAGGATGAAGGATGGCCCTGAAGAATCCTTCTTGCCCTGCAGGAGAACAGGCAGGTCCCCCGTAAAGCGGAGGAAGTCACCCTATGCCGGGCAATGGGTGACAGTCTGGACAGATGAAGCCATGCCATCCGCCACATGTAGATCGCTGTCCCTGCCAGTCTGGAAGCCACCTCGTTGGTGTCGTAAGATGCCCTTGCCAGGTGCCTTGCATGCTCCAGACCCTGTGCAGAGAGGGCAATGGCTTGTCTAGCCTGCTTCGTATCAGGCATAGACACCAGAACCTGTGCTGGCATCATCCACAGATGCCTGTTGTAGGCAGAGTTGTGTGCCTCATGTGAACTTATGCACATCAACACACGACTTGAAGAGAAGACACTTCGTCCCCACTGATCAAATTCAGCAGAATCCAGACCCGGAGGTCAGTCGTGTGCCAGGCGCCGAGGCCCAGAGGGAGTATCTAGGGATGTCAGGCCCGAAGGCGGGTGAGGTAGAGAACCTAGAGACTCATGGGGAGCATAATACCTTCTCCTGCAGTCTGCCGGGGCTGGAGAAGGGGTGGCTGGAGACTGCCAGGTGCGGATAGATGCCTCCTGGAAGGGGATCGGCCAGGAAGGCACCACGAGACGGCAAGCATTGAATTAACTGAGGAGTGCAAGCGTCTGCCGCTCGGTATTGTCCCTGCGGATGAAGGATACACAAAGTTCCGAAACCAGCCTCAAGAGGAACTGCTGATATTCAGTGAAATCAGTGTCGGAGGATAGCTGGACAGAAGGTTCCTCTTCCTCAGGAGAGGAAGAGGAAGTGGAGCTTGAATGCTCAGAGGACTCCTGCGGCGGGGCGGGACAGGCGGAAGACCTGTTCGTCCATGGCCCTAACGTATGAGGGGAAGGTCGCCCAAGTTAAGAGCTCCATAGGACCCACGTGGCCCGGGGGGGGGTGGCTGCAGAGGAATGGGCAAAGGGCACCTAAGAGCACGTGCCTGGCTTTTGCCAGGGTTCTGAGATGTAGGGAGTGAAGCCACCAAGACTGGGGACCCTGAGATCATACCGGGTTGCGAGGAGGTAACTTGAGGAGGCAAACCCCGGAAGACCCCAGACGGGGAATCTCCCCTGTGACCCGACTGAGGTTGCATGTGTCCAGAAGAGCAACCCTCAGTACCGCCACTAGAGGGTGCACTGGAGACCTCGAGGGACAGGTGGGGATCAGCGCTACGACTCCTTCCCACACCATGCAGGGCAGTAGGAATGCGCCACCAGTCCTCACCCCGACCTCTCAACCTCTCCGACTCCAAAGCGGCCGTCTTCCACCAACCCCCGTGCCGGGGCTCCCTGCCCCCTCCGAAGCAGCACGAGGGATGGCAGCTGCCTGGGCCCCCTCAGAAGAGGGCATCCTCCTACGAATCTCGGAACCATTGCCCCTAGAAAGTCCCTGGCCACCCCTAGTCGTGGGACCCCAATGGTGAACCTGCTCCGGGGACTCGGGAAGAGGAACACATGGCCGCCTGACACCCCGACCTACAGAGCGTTCCGAATCCAAAGACTCAGGCTGCCAGTCTGGGTCCACCTCTGAGTCATCCTCCCCCGAAGAGGAGTCGAGCAGAGTGACCTCCAGAGAGGCTACCTCAGGAACATCTCCTGCGACAGCACCATGAGGGATACCAACGTAGGCTGCGACGACACCAATGGTGCCGCTCGAGTCCCCGGTGCCATGAACGGCAAACGGCACCGCAGGTGGTGCCGGCACTCGAAATGACACCACCAGTTGTGCCACCTAAGTCCCCGGCGCCGCAGATGGCGCCGGAACCCAAAATGGTGTTGCTAGGCGGCATCGAGGGTCCACCAGTGCTGGGCCCCGCAACCTGGGGCCGCAACATTGAGGGAGCCTGCACCTCCAAGGAGGCGACTGCCGGGACGGCGCCAACTATGCGACCCTGGGAGGAATCGCACCGTTCCTCCGGCGCCGAAGAAGAAACCTCCTCCTTGGCAAGGCTGGAAGTGGAGGAGGTTCCCTCCTCGCCAGGCCGTATAGACCTGCGAGGGGACCCGGATGAGGGGTCAAGAGATCTGGCCTGGGAGGCCTGTGGGCGACGTCGTCCTCCAAAAGTCAGTGGAGCCCTGCCAATCTTAAACGCACGGATTTCCAACACATGGCGGTCCATGGAAAAACAGGCATCGCAGTGGTCCACATCGTGGTTGGGTCCCAGGCACCAAAGACATACATCATGTCAATCCGTGACGGAAAACTACCGGCCACAAGGACACCAACACATAGGGGCATGGCCTGCCTTGGATTTACGTTGGCCCCCCCCAATCCAACATGATGCGAAATTACTTTATAAACAGCAAAGATCTCAGCGCCATAGAAATATAAAATGAAACAGTCTTACCAGTTTCAACAGCGTCGGGATGTAGAAACGTGATCAAGGAGTCAACAGATGGCATCGAAGAATGACTAAAGGCCTAATGGCGCAGCAACAAACTGTTTCACTCGTGCAACAGGTGCAGCCTCGATGGTGGGAGAAACAGAACTGGGACTGAAGAGGAGTCCACGGAGCCTAACGGGTGCACCACGCAGTGTGCCACTCTCTAGGGCGGTGCCATCGGCGCAGGCTCCTCCCTCAAAAAAAATAAATCCCGTGGCGTGTGTGCACCTCCAGCTTACACCCAGGAGTAATAAATGGTGAAGATTGACAAGGGAAGATCTAGTAGCGTTGGTGGGTAGATCAGAGCCCTCAGGCACTGACTTCTGAGCAAGACTTTCCTAAGTTTAGCTCAGCACTCTTTACTCTTAGAAGTTAGGGGCTAGGCCAAATATTTGCAGCAAATCAGAAAGGATTGTTAAATGGAAGATGCAGGGTTTCCTCACTGAAATGTTCAGCACACAACTACAGTGAATTTATCTGCTGTAATCAAGGCCCTGACTTATCTGCAGCAGTGTGGGTCTAAATTCTGTGGCAAGTCCCCCTGTTGCCACAAAACACCTGCGACACTAGTTTCCTATTTCTGTGGAAATTCTGCAGCAGCAGTTGGGGGCTTTGCTAGCAGTTAGCAACTCCCCCCCCCCTCCAGCAGGGGAAAATGTTAGTTTTGGGGCTGGGACCTACAAACCAGAGCAGACTGTCAATTAACTCCCAAGTTCTTAATATCTTAATATTAGAAAGTAAAGAGTCCACACCATCCATCTCAGCCCCATCACCCTCCCCACCGGAGCCTAAGAGTCCCCAGGGTCACCAAATTTGAATTGCTAATATTTTTAGTGGCTACCACACTGCACAGCGATCCTCATCCTTCCCGTTTTACCACTAGGCCAGAATGCCAGTTTCTCATTCCAGTACCGCTTTGTGTGGCTGTGCTCGAAGCACTTCTGGGACAAGAAACCGGAGTTTGGGCCCGACAGTGAAATTAGAAGAATAAGGATTGCCGCACAGTATGGGACCTGATAAAAATATTTTTACTTCAAATAAAGGGACTCAAGGAGATTCTCAGGGTGGGGTAGGGAGGGTGGTGGGGCTGAGCTGGATGTGGCAAGGGATTTACCTGTTCTTGATTTTTAACGTAAAGCCCTAGCAGATAAACTAAAGGACACAGGCTGTTCCAAAATACTTTTCAGACTTTGTTTTTAAATTCCACAGAATTCCAAAAAGCATTCTACACAATTTAATATAAACCACAGAACAGTTTTGTGGAATAAATTTCCTTGGTCAGAGTCAATGTAAACAGCAGATTTGTTTTATTCACAGTTTATACTGACTCTTCAGCATAAACTGCAGAATAATATTCCACATTTCATGTGAACCGCAGAATAATATTCCACACTTCATGCAAACGCAGAATATTCTGCAGTTCATGTAAACTGCGGAATAATATTCCGTGTTTTTTCTGTGGTTTACCTTAAATTCCATGGCTGTCTCCACAGCCATAGAATCACTGGTAAATCGGGATCTTGGCTGTAACTGAGGAGCAGGTTCAGACAGCTGTGTCTCAATCTACTGTTTCAATGGTAGGGAAAACAGAAGATGTGCTAAATGAAAACCTGGAGGCTCTGAAGAGGGAACTCATCACAGAGGGCAGTGAGCAGCAGCTTAAGGAGATCAAGAGGACCGAAGCAGAAGAAATGCCTCAGTTTAAGAAGAAGGGAAATGAAGAGAAATTTAAAAACAGAAGTGATAGTATCTCTCTCTCTCTCTCTCTCTCTGTAATCTGCCACATTGGCCTTGGAAGTAGGGTCGCTGGAGAAAGTTGCAGATTCCGTCAGTGCAGGTGTGGGTTTTTAGTGAACGCTAGACAAAAACTGATCCCAAGATAAATCAGAGCATGGATGGGCTACAATGTAGGAATATCAGACGTGCGAGTTAGCCAGTGACAATGAAGAAAAGAAAAGTATTTTGAAGGCAGAAGCCAGAACAAGGAGGCTTTTCAGAAGAGAGACAGATTCAAGCAGTTTAGAGGAAATCCAGGAAGCCAGAAAGATTACCAGAACACCATGGTTCCTAGTCAAAGTCATCAAAGGAAAAAAAAAAAAAAGATTTTTGTTTTGCTTGTGGCAAGATATGTCACTGGAGAGCTGACTGTCCAGCATACAAAGCAGCGGCAGGCAGGAGTAGTGACCCCCGTGGAATCTCGAATGTGGTGGCTGAATCATCAGTAAAGAAAAGTATGCAGGGAGCTTGTACAGCAGCAGGAAAAGAAAATAGTAACGCACTATATAGTTCCCCAAACTTTTCTGAGGGGGATGGAGGAGTATGGCTTCTAAATCAGAGTCTCTTTCTGCAGTATCGTGTAGAAGCTAATTCTCAATAATAGGATGTTTACACAGGAGTTTAGCATTCTGGGTGCAAGCAAGTAGTAACAGGTTAGCAATATTTTATTTACTGTGCTTTTTCCTGCCACCGGCCACTCGGTACCTCAGCCTGGTCACAGAACCTTCGACTTCCACTCTCTCTCATACTGGCCGCGACTCCCTGGTGCCCCCTGGCATACCTCCCCCCCGGGCAGGGTTACAGCACTAGCCCAAGGTGCCACATCCAATGGGATAGGTCAGGGAGCCGCCCTGAGAAAGCTAATTGAAGTCGAGGGCAGGCTCCATCAAGGGTGGCCGGCAGCGATTTTCTAGATTGCTCCAGGGGTGGGGGCGTGCAATGACGTTCAGCATCCACCCGGCCCCCTCTTGCGTGTTGGCACTGGTTGCCTGTGGTTCCCCCAGCTCCTGCCAGGGGTCCTCGGGTGCCTGATACTCTATCCTCCTCCCTCCCGGAGAAGGAGAGCAATCCATGTTACGCTCAAACCTTCTCCCGGCCAGCTCCCCTCGACTCCCGGGTCCATTCCTGAACCGGGTTGCGCGGCAATCCAACCGCTGTGCCAGCGGGCTGGCTAGGTTAGCAATATTTTAATATTCAGATATCAGTTCCCCCTTGACACTTTCGGAGCCCGCGGTAATGACAAATAATTGTTCTGCCCTGGTAAACGCTAACTTTGTTTCAGATGAAATCTGCAGAATCTTGGACAGAGGCTGTGTGGTTCAAGTGACCAGCACACCATGTCATTAATCCCTTGACTGTCTAAAAAAGGAACAGTACGTTAAAACTCATTTTGGATTTCAGATACATTAACTTGTTTCTTTTTAAGGAAAGCTTCAGACTGGAGGATGCAACTTCAGCCATGGAGATTTTTCAGCCACGGGACTGGTTACTCAGCTTTGATTTTCATTCCACCCATCATCAGGTTGAAATTTTCTCAGAACAGAGGCAGTATCTGGGGTTTGCATGGGTTTTTGGGAACTGCATGTCTTGCTTTGTTTTTCAGGTTTTACCTTTCGGGCTTTCCATAGGTCCCTTCATCTTCACTAAAGCAGCGAAAGTGATGGTAGACAAATGGAAAGAGGAATGTAAGAAGGTTATACTCTGTCTAAATGATGGCATAGCTGGGAGTCTTACTGGGAAGAGGCTGACATACAGAGCCAGGAGATTCAACTGAAAAAGTAATCCAATGGATTAATTTAATCTGCACACTTTATAAACAAAGACGCAAAAGTACTGCTGACTTATTAATTTTTATTCAAAAAAATGTGCCTAAAAATGACAACAGTACAAATATCCAGGTTTAGTGCAAAACATGAACTCACAGTGCAGTCAAAACATCATTTGTGCAAATATAGCACCTTCAAAAAGTTGTTAAAAAAAAACAAAAAACTTTTCTGCCAAGTCCCAACACTTTGATTCCAGTCCAGTAATCCCACAAGTGTTTTTCCAATTTTCTTCTGCTCAATTGCCTAAATCAGAAGCAGATTTATTTGGTCACTCTGGCTCCTGTTCTCTGAGGAGTCTATGGCACAGGCTGGCTAAGCCTCGTGTCTCATGGCAGCTGCTACTCCCTCTGTAGAGCAGTGTTTATGCCCTCCTCGGTGGGTCAGGGCAGGGGGATGTTCCTCTGAATTATCCCACTTTTTGTTGGGGACAGCCCCGATGGACACAGGAGGGCCTGGATGTACCAGTGGGTACTGTTGCCTCCGGAGCCAGGGACGTTCATTTTCCACTAGTTTCTCCCCTTGGCATACATACAAGCTCAAGCATGCACACACACAACTGCATGCTGCACGCGATCTCCAGCTGACAGCCAGCCTCAGCCTGCTTTCCTCCACTGTGCACCCATTGTTACCTAGGTGGCAGCACTGCTGTGAAGGCAGCTACCCTCCCTCCCCAGAAGAGGAGACGCACGTCCTCTAGGACACGTAATCCTCCGCCCCTCCTGATGACCTGGGCTTGCTACTGAATCCGGGTCACCGGTGTCGTGAGCAGTAGTGCTACCACTGTACACAAAGACCAGACCCAAATTTTAACCAAATAGGAGATACACGCCGTGGGTGCTAACAGTACCTAATGAAGGAGTTCTTAACTGAATACACAACTTTTAAACCTGCTGGACAGTGTAGGGCATGGGAGAATCCAAGCGACCACAGCAGTGCCCTCAGAGCATCAGAACCTTTACGACCATCTCTGGTCTTAAAACATAGGTCTGGGTACAAAGATATTTTTATATTGTCCTCAGAGGTCACTAGGCCCTTCTTTCTTGCTGCCTCCAACACAGTCTCTTTCGTGACTGCTAGATAGCACAATTACAAGGGTCCTGGGAGAGGTAAGATCCTCTCTCTGTTTCTGTGGTGCAATTCTATATGCTTTTGTTACCACAATGTTGCTTTCCTGGTTAAGCATTTCTTTCAGCCAATGTCCCGAAAAAGATGTCAGTCTTCCCCATCCATAGCTTCTGGCACTCCCAGAACTCTCACGTTATCTTCTGGCAGACTGTGTAACATTTCCAGGGACTCCAGATAGTAGGGAAGTGCCTTATGCTCTTTCACAAGCCCCGCGCTCTATGTGGCTGCTCAGAGTGCTGAGCTGACCAGCTCTCAAGTTTTAGAGATCACCGTTTGAGATTTAGTTTCACAGTACAGTAGCCTAGAATTAAAACTGGCTACTTTGTGGTCTAGAGGAGCTACTTTAACACCAAGCTTTATGTTGCATGCCTGATGTCTTGGAGGTTCCGCTCCTGCTCCCCTCTGCTTGCCTTTCCCACCTCCATGCCAGCACTGCTCAGCCCAACCCAGCCGCATTCTATCCCTACTTTCTGCCACCGCCACCTGGAGCATTTTTTCTGGGGTTTCCCACTGGCAAACTTCACTAAAATTATCTCACCAAGGCACAAAGGTATGCGTAATTGATTGCAATGAGTAGTTACTTGTAAAAAAAAAAAAAAAAAAATCACTGTAGGAGCAAGACTGTAGGAGTTTCACATGGAGCACTGAGGAAAAACTGCTTACTCAGTGACTGAAGTTGCTTCCTATCAACCCCCCGGAGTCACTCTTTAATGCAGCCATGGGTTTGATTTCTATAGCAGAGATTAGGATGGGTAGTCTGCTGCAGGATTCAGCTACAGACTGCTTAAGGCAGGCCAGTTCAGGGGTCCATCATATAACCTGTGAGGACCCTGGCTAGACACTTTCTATGCAAATTGTTTTCAAGGTTCTAGTACAGTATAGGACATGGCTTATGCATTGCTGAACAGAATCGTGAAAAAAATTAGTTTTCCAATATTGGGGTGTTTAATGAGTCAATTGAGGAGATAGTGGTTTAGTCAGACAATGCAGCAAACTTGACAATGCAGCAAACTTGAATAACAGGGTTTGGAGCCAACAGTTGTAATTCAAGAGTATTGTTTATGCAGACACCTCAGGGATGGGCTATGCAGCTTCCACGGGCAGTGTGGCAGGTTCAGTGTCACATGGTATGTCATCCCAGCTAGAAGGCGGCACAATTTCAACCTGAAGGGCACTCAAGGCTAGCTATCAAGACTGTACTGAGGGTGATCCCTTACAAGTTGTCTGGTAAGCATATAAAATGATTTATGGACAATAAGAATGTGCTTTCTGCGGTAAAGAAGGGAAGTATGTCGATGGTGCTGCATCACATAGCGTTCAGTATAGAGCAGTTTGCCTGGAACACAGTATTCGTATTTTTCCAGAGTGGGTACCTCGAGAATTGAATATGAAAGTGAGTTCACTTAGCAAATTCCTAGACAGTGAGGATTTGTCCTCGAGTCACAAGATTTCGTTTGGTTGGATTCCAGATGGGGGCCCCAAACAGAGGATAAATTTGCAAACTTCTATAACATGCAATGTCCTTAATTTTTTGTTTTAGCAGCCTGGTTCTGAGGCAATAGATGCCCAAAGCTGGAGGAATGAAAATATCTGGGTTGTTTCACCAGTAAAAAGAGAGACACGCGAGACCAGAAAGGGAAAAAGGAGGGAGGGGTAGCAATCTACGTGAAAGAATGGAGAAAGGCAACTGAGCTCCACGGAGCACAGAATGAAGCAGAGGCCCTGTGGATCACTACTGGATCCGGTAGCAAGGCTGCCGTAAGGGTGGGAGTGATCAATAAGCCTCCATCACAGGAGAGAGAGGGACAAAGATATCCTGGAAACCATCCTAAAGATGTCAGAAAAAGGGGAGACTAATCTACCGGACGTAGACTGGAGCTCCTACACAGTGGCATCAACAAGGAGCTGCAGCTTCTTACTGGCACTACATGAGGCAGGCCTTGAGTAATTAGTAAAGATGTCTACACGGGAGAGGGCAATCCTTGACCTAGTACTTACTAATAGCAACTGGGTCTCAGGCATAGAGGTGGGTAGCCACCTGGGCTCTAGTGACCATCACATGGTATAGTACACAGTCAATAAAGTCGAGGAGGCTAGCCATACAAAGCAGAAAGTCCTAGACTTCAGGAAGGCAGATTTTAATCTCATGAGAGCATATCTGAAGGACAGTCTGAAATGCAGGACAGATATTTGGTTTGGGGGGGGGTAGAAGAGTGTTGGACCAGATTAAAACAGGCAATAACCACTACCACAGCACATTGTATCAGGCAGATCAGCAAGACGAAGGAAGAAAAAAAAAAAGACGTCCACTTTGGTTCTCAAGAGAAGTAGCAGTCAGAGTTAAGGAAAAGAGGAAAGCCTTCAGAAGATACAAGAACTGAGGTAGTGACCTCGATAGAGAGGCATACAGGGAGAAGCTGAGGGAGGCAGGAAAAGCTATAAGGGCTGCAAAGACCCAAACAGAAGTAAGGATAGCACAGGGGGCAACTAAAGGGGACAAAGCCTTCTACAGGTACATCAAGGAGAAGAGAAAAAGCAAAGAAGGAATCATAAGACTGAAGAAGCAGGATGGCGCACAAGCAGAAGATGACAAGAAGAAAGCGGAAATCCTAAACAAGTACTTCTGCTTGGTCTTTACACAGGAGGAAGACAACAACACACCAGCACTAACCAGAAAGGAAGTCACCGCTGAGGGAGGGACACGAGTCTGACTGGAAAAGTGCTACAGTGGTGTCACTGCACAAGAGCGGTAACAGTGGTAAGGCTGGAAACTACTGCCCAGTCAGCCTCACCTTCCGGAAAAAAAAAAGAGGAAGGGAACATGGCTTTTGTTACCACCTATGGCCATGGCACAAAAGAGATTGTGAATATTGTCAAGAACAATCTCAGTGTTCTGAGGGGTACCCCCAACTTACAAACAGTGCTTTCCAAACCCCTGAGGATCTCACATAAGAGGGATCCTAACCTGAGGGACAGGTTGCTACATAGCTACCTCCCTTTAAAAGGTAGACGCTGGCAGGAAGATAGAAACAGATGGGGAACAAAAGCCTGTGATGACTGTAATGTTTGCCCTCTTATACAGAAATGTGATGACTTTGTGAACCCTAGAACTGGTGGGAAAGGAAAAGTGAGAGGTCACATTACATGCAATACCGAGGCGGTTATATATCTCCTTACTTGCATGTGTGGGAGATATTATGTGGGGCGTACTAAACAAAAACTTAAACTGAGAATAAATGAACATCTTAATGTTATTCACAACAGAAATGAGAAGTATGCCATAGCAGTACATATTAACTCACAAGTGGATAAAAGTATACACAAGGTCAAGGTTACTGGCATGGAAACAATTCCAAGCAGTATCTGGAGAGTAAACGTAACAAGAAAGAACAGTAATGGATCTTCAGGCTGGAGCCCTGAAACCACCCGGCCTGAATGGTAAGTTTGAAATAACTCCATTCCTCAAAAAGTAAGA
Organism: Neoceratodus forsteri; assembly: GCA_016271365.2. Lineage (NCBI taxonomy): Eukaryota > Metazoa > Chordata > Ceratodontiformes > Ceratodontidae > Neoceratodus > Neoceratodus forsteri. The sequence continues at coordinate 719,644,565 of CM057450.1, forward strand.
TCGATCCTTTTCTACTTGATGGTATTTTTCTGAAGGGACATTTCTGAAGCATGCTGCCCTTCCTCTCTCTATATCCCTGATAACTTAGAACAAAAACAAAAGATACAACCCCCACCACCACCACCACCACCACAAGAGTTCCTGATGGGACTCAAACCATCATACCTATAATAAGGCTAAAAATGTTTATCAAATGTTAAGGTTTGCTGCATGTATTTCCTGGATGACAGCATAATTTAAAACTAACAATTCTCATATTTTGGATCTTTTTGTAGGTCCTCCTGACCGGAATATTTAAGCTAGATGGAACCATTCACAACCAGGATTTCCCTTTAGAAGGATTTCCAGACTTTAAGTAGAATCGTATTCAAGATCATGTTTTTCTTTAAGTAACTGTACAAGAATATTTTTTAAATAAGTTTAGTAATGGTTGTGACACTAAGCTTATTTGAATGCACCTATCACAGAGTGTTTTACTGTATGAATTCACATCAATTATCACTGTGTGGTTCTGACTTGTATGACACACTGCACAAATTATGAGCTTTATAACTTCTCTGTATTCTCTGAAGAAGCCTGGTTGGGTCTGGGCGATACGCAAGAACTCCATGTTGCAGCACTGCTCTGCTTTTGGCAGGGGCTGCTAATAAATGATCTAAGCAGCAGTTTTTTGTTTTGGCTCCCTTTGTGGCTGTGGTAAGTGCTACACTGTTTTTTCATTACAAACTAGTGGAATTCTTTGACTGGGTCACTAAAACGGTAGACCGGGGGCACAGTAGATGTGGTCTATCTCAACTTCAGCAAGGCCTTTGACTCGGTCCCCCACAGAAGACTTATTAGCAAACTCGAGCACATGGGAGTGGACCACAAAATAATAGCCTGGGTGAGAAGCTGGCTGAACGGCAGAATACAGAGTGTGCTGCTCAATGGAGCATTGTCAAGGGAGGGCATGGTGACAAGTGGGGTTCCACAGGGGTCAGTGCTGGGACCAATCTTGTTCAATGTGTATATAAGTGATATTGCTGATGGTCTGAAAGGAAAGGTGCGTCTCTTCACAGACAACACGAAGCTTTGCAGTAGAGTGGATTCACCAGAGGGGTTGCAAAAAATAAAAAAGGACCTGTTAAGATTGGAAAGATGGTCATGAGACTGGCAGCTGAAGTTTAATGTGAAAAGTGTAAGGTGATGCATATGGGAAAGAACCACCCGGGGCGGAGTACCATCTGGGAGGGGAGAAGCTAACCGCTACAAAGCACGAGCACGACCTGGGAGTCATCATCTCTGATGACTTAAAGATGGGGAAGCAATGCGAGAAGGCAGCACAGAAGGTGAGTGGCCTCCTGGGTTGTATAGGGAGAGGCATCACTAGCAGATGTGAGGTGATAATGCCACTGTATAGGTCCCTGGTGAGGCCCCACCTGGAGTACTGTGTCCAATTCTGGAGGCCCCACCTCAAAAGACATCGATAGGCTGGAGACAGTGTAGAGAAGGGCAGCTAAGATGGTTCATGGCCTACACCACAAGATGTACAGCGAAAGACTGGGAAAATAAACCTCTTCTCCTTGGAACAAAGGAGAGAGAGGGGGTACATGACTGAGACCTTCAAGTATTTAAAGGGTATCAACAAGGTACAATCACAGGACCTCTTCCAGATTAGCAGTTGCAGTAAGACAAGAGGGCATGACATGCGACTAAGGGTTGGGGGGGGGGAGACAGGTTTCGGAGCAATAGTATAAAGTTCTTTTTTACTGAAAGAGTGGTGGACCCATGGAACAGACTGCCTCAGGGAGTGGCGGAGGCAAAGATGGTCAAGCAGTTTAAATCAGCATGGGACAGACGTGTCAGTAAGTTAACAAGCATTTCCAAGTAGAGGGTAGGAAAAAACATGGGCAGGCCAGATGAACATGCTGTCCCCATCTGCTGGCACGTTCTATATAGCTATGTATATAAGCAGCAGCACTCCAAAATATTCAGACCAAATACAAAAGAGAACTCGTGGTTTATTCGGCTACTCCTTGTGAAGCATCGCACAGAACCCTGGTGCGTTGGGTCTATCACGTGACCCAACACCGAAGGGTCACATGATAGACCTGAAATCCCGGGATTCTGTGCCGTGCTTAACACTGAGTAGCCGAATAAACCAGGAATTCTATTTTACTTTTGTATTTGGCCTGAATTTTTTGGAGTGCAGCTTCTTGTGTCTCTTTTTGCCTGATACTGTGTTTTAGCTAGCATCCCAGCCGCTGCAAAGGGCAAAGTATATGGAAATCTGCATTTGTTTCAACCAGTGAATAAAGTTATCAAAATTTTGTGAAACATCACAGAGTGCGGTGCAGAGGTTACTCTGGCTGTTCCCTTATGAAGAGCAGCAAGTTTCTGGATGTTAGTTTATCTGGATAGAGTTCATTTAGCTTTGAATATCATTGACTCCAGAGTTCTTCCAGGTGGCAGGGGTGCAATCCTAAAGTGTAGGCGCCACCACAGGGCCTTCAATGGAAGGGAGCTGCCTTTCAGATTACTGGTCTTGAGAGTTAGTGACGGAACAGTGCAGTCCTTCAGGGGACCAAGGCTCTGTACTCTGTTGGTGGATGCTGTTCCCACTGCTCTGGCTACTCGTAAGCAAATGCCATGTGAGCATTAGAGCATGATGCAAGTCAGCAAAGGGTTTTGTCTGCTGGCTTTTGATCAAGTGTTATATATCCAGTTGGTCTGGAGAAGCTTTGCTGTGGATTGGTGAAAACTGTGCCTACAATTCAATGACTTCAGGCAATACATCACTGACATGTTGTTCATTAACAAGGTGGCGTTTTCAGCGAAAGGCAGACTGGGCTTGTTTTGAGATTCAGCTCATAAGCTGTTTACTGATGCTGATTCTCTTTTTACTTTTAGATTTGAGCAGAAGCATCACTGTGGTTGGAAATCATGTGTCAAACAGCTGGGATTCTAGCATCTTGCAGCGCAAGTTACAGACATTCTATTCGGTTCACGGGCTCCTTTGACGGTTTGAAAATATGAGTTTGCTTTCAACAGCTGGAAGAGGAACTTGAGCTCCTTACCTGTGAGGCCTTATTGGTATCACCCTCTACTTGGTACACATAGTTAAGACCATTACAAGTTCTAATGTTGCACAGACCAGTTTCTTTTTTTTTTTTTGAGCTTTTTATTCATAAAGTTCATGTTCATATAGTAGATACCATATTACATAACATCAGTAGAGTGAGAAACGCAGTCCTCTGCAGTGGATGTACATGATATTGTTAATAAACAGAACTATATGTTCCACAGGTCAAGTACTCATTCAGAGCACAGAACTACCCACTTTTAAATCTAGAAGTAAAGTCCAACTTGATTGTTCTGTATATCAATGTCACTCTCACCACAGTATATCTTGAGAGGTAATGAAGTCCAGAGCATCAAATCCCAAGGAGAAATTGAGGTTTGGGAGGGGACAGTATGCTGTTAATCATGGACAGATATAGGTAACGATGTCCTGGCCTCATTTAAGTTGCTATACTTACCCGCAATCTCAAGCATGGCATAGCAGCTCACCCTGCGGGTAGTCAGACTATATGAGGAAGTAATAAACGTTCACAAACTGAGAGGAGGAAAAAAAAAACTTCTTTACAAATTCCATATTTGCAGCATTAATAACAACATGCTTACAAAAAAAAAAAACTTGGAGCAGTATACAGCGCTCAAACAGCAGGAATATCAATAGAGGTTATTGAGAGAGAGAGAGAAACAGCAATCTCGAAATGTTAAACTCTGCCTAATATTGTAAGGGCATTTTAAGCCCCCAAACGATTGTTTATAAGGGCAAGGTGCAACTGTCTCAGAGTCTGATTGAGAGAGATATCCTATCAGTTATCCTTTTTTATGGAAACATCTGAACGGGATTCAAGTGCAAAACCAAACCTGCTCAGCCATTATGTTATCACCCCCTCGTCGTCGTCCGATTCGGGTTCAGGATGCAGCTCTCCAATGATTTTCGCTGCAAAAGCAGCAGCCGCCTCAGGATCCCCAAAGATGTACTTTTTAGTCTTGTAGCAAACGTGTAGTCTTACAGGGTAGTTATGTTGGGCTGCCACTCCATGCTGCAAGAATTCTTTCTTTGTGCACCGCAGTTTTTTCTTTTTTGCCTGTGTTTGGCCTGCTAGGTCCGGGAAAAATGCTAGTCGACTCCCTTTACATAGAATTTCTCCTTTGGCCCTCACTGCCTGTGACAGGGAAATCCGAGCCTCATGGGAGGATAGAGTAACTATCGCGGTCAGAGGGCGCCCAGTAGATTCATGCTGCTTCGGCCTCTGAGGGACGGCAAAGACCTTAATCAGCTTGAGTTCAGAATCCGAGGGTATTAACTGCAGGTCAGTAAAGATCAGTCTGTGCACAGAACTACATAAGTAATTTTTCATTGCAAATCGAGGAGGAAACCCAGCGATTCTGATATTCGTCTGACGCCGAGTGTTCTAAAGAGTTTCTACTTTGGCCTTCAGGTAGGCAAGATCCCGGGCATATGTATCATTGTAATCAGCCCACCGAGCATTTACCTCCTTTAGCTTTTGTATCGAGGTAGCATTTGCAGTTATTTTTAGTTCGTTTTTCTATTAGCTTTGCCTCTATAGCCACCATTTGCTTATTAGTTTCATCTCCTGTCACCTGCAATTTTGAAAGCATTGGCAGGATTTGACCAGAGGGTAACTCCGGTTGTAGTAAACTACCGCTAACTGTCAGCCCTGTTCCCGATGAGGAGCTTCGTGCAGAAAGATAGATGTCCAAGTCACAGGATGCATGTTTGGGGTATTTTCTGGGGGGCTCATATTGCACCAGATTGCTTTAGATACCCCTTGGTACAATCTCCATTCCACGGAAGAGCTTTATGGCGTTGATTCCGAACTTTTGAATTAAGGAATGTACAGAGCTGTTTCAGAAAGCAGTCGCCATGTTGCTGCTCCACAGCGCCCCCCGCACAGACCAGTTTCTATGCTGTCTATCAGTTTCATACAATTTTAGGGTTGCCTGATCTGATAGCCAACTCCCTAGTGAGCAGCATTCTTGAAGGTGCTAGGAGGCAACTGGACAGGCCAGTTAGTAGATGCACTTCAATGTCAGCAGCGTAAGGGTAATTAGGACTTGGTTGCAGTCAGGGATGATTCTATGGAGCTGCTGCCCTTTTTTTTTTGTTTGTTTTTGAGGTTCGACAAATTGATCAACATCAGATCACAGGATCTCACTTTTGGAAGTGGATTCTTAACAATAACAATTCCTCAAAGTAAAACTGAGCCACTTAGACAAGGGGTTGAGCGTGCTACAGCTAAAGTGGGCAGAGCCTTCTATCCAGTTGAGCACTTCACAAGGTGTGACAGAAATGGGCAGGAAAGAGTTAATGATTTGGATTCTGTAGGTGCCTTATTTTTTTAGCAGTTTGGAAAAAATACAGTCAGGCTGAAATCCTCTGTCCAGCAGCATCCAGCTTGTGGAATTCCTAGCTGCTAGATATGAGCTGGGTTATAAATCTCGAGTGGACATCTCCAGACACACACAGACCTGCAGACACAGACACAGGGCAGTCTGAATGGATTGGATCATTCAAATATAAACTTAAGGTGAAAAGGGAATATAATTGGTCACTGATGGGTGTTCACTCTGATTGGGACAATTAAATACGTACATGTTAGCTGGTTGGTGCATTTAAAGGGAGAATAGGAATGACCTATTCTCCACAGAGTATATAACCTTCTGAAAGGCAGAGAAGGCTCTCTTGTGCTCTGGAAGCTGGGAGGGGAAACATAAGCTTGGTGCCTACCTTGTAGCTATGTCCGTGGGAGCTGGCAGTTAGAACAGGGTCCAGTGTCTCTTGTAAGGACAAGGAAGGGTAAGTTTAGTGATAGCATATTTCAGTAATAGCCTTCTTCTTTTGCCATCTGTTATTTAAAAACATTTGTTTACTTTTCCTGTATGAGTGTTATTCTCTTGTGTTGTAAATATATATCCTGTAAATGCTCAGTGCACTTTCTGTTAAGTAAAAGCTATTTATCTGCTCAACAGTTGTGACTGTGATGTCATTTTTCTAAGGAAATATTTAGTTTCCACTAGCTGAGGTAAACTCTGTGTAGCATCCGTCACCCAAGAGAGACACACTACCAGACTTTACCTTGTGCAATTGCACGTTTAATTATTCAAGTTTGTACACTTGAAAGAGGTGCCGGAAGGAAAGTCCGGCTGGTGGCAGCGAATACCCGAGGACAGACACCTCTCTAAAAGCTGTTTCAGCCCAGAGGGAGAGGTGGGTTGTCACACAAGGTATCTCCCTCTGACAGGCATACACGGAAACTCAGGGGAAAATATTTTCAGGACAAGCGCCAGCAGGCGTTAGTTTCCTCCAATAAGCCCCTCAGCTACGCAGTAGTTAAGGAAGACAAAATTACTCACCTTAGTAATGTTGTTTCTTCTAATGGAGTCTTGCTGTATTCTGACTATTGCGGTTAGGTCCTGCTTTCAACTGCCCCGGAGAACAAAGAGTTAACTATCCATGGCCAGCATGGAACGTTCATCGCGAGCTCGGCTGAAGCCCCTGTCTGCTGTTGTTTAAACTCCAACCATCAGATTTTTACGAGCAATACTCACTAGAAGTTCTGTGTGGAAACTGTAAAACTCACACTAGCCAACTGCCAACTAAATTTACTAAAAAGGTTTTTTTTGGTTTCAAAGCAAAGACTCAAGTCAGGAAACCCAAAAAAAAACAAAACACAACACACACCCTACGTAAAGGAGAGTGAAAGAGAGAGGGGGCACCCCTAGGGTGCCAACACTGCTCCTGCCCACCCACATCCCAAAAACCAGGTTCTGAGAGGGGAGGCAGGGAGGGAATCAGAATACAGCAGGACTCCATTAGAAGAAACAACATTACTAAGGTGAGTAATTTTTTCTTCAAACAACATGAAGTCTTGCTGTATTCTGACTATTACAGACTACCAAGCAGTACCTCCATGGAGGAGAGGACAGAACCTACTTGGGAATAGGCTCTGAAGTACTGCTGTGCCAAACCGAGCATCACGCCTAGCCTGGATATCCAGAGAGTAATGCTTGACGGTGAATGTATGGACTGTTTTCCAGGTGGCTGCTTGACAAATTTCAAGGATAGGAATATCCCTGGCAGCAGCCAGGGAAGCAGCTGTACCTCTAGTAGAGTGAGCCCTCAGGCCTGAGGGTGGGGTTCTACCCAGGTTTTTCATAGCAGAATTGTATACAAGAGACAATCCACCTGGCAATAGATCTCTTAGTGGCAGGTTTGCCCTTACCTACCTCTCCATATGTGAGGAACAACTGGAGGGACTCAAACCTGTGACCCTTGGTGTGCTCTATGTAGTAGCTAAGGGCCCCTTTAACATCCAAGCTGTGCAGCCTCCTCTCTCCAGAGGAGGAATGGTCAGTGAAGAAAACAGGGAGAGACACAGACTGATTAAGATGGAAATCTGAAACGACCTTAGGCAAAAACTTCATGTTAGTTCTTAGGACCACTTTATCTCTGTGGAAAGAGAAGAAATCAGGCTTCACTGACAGGGCTTGCAACTCACTGATACGCCTGGCAGAAGTAATGGCTACCAAAAACACAGTTTTCAAAGTCAAGTACTTAAGCACTGCAGAGGACAAAGGCTCAAAGGGAGGATGCATAAGCTGAGCAATGCAAACATTAAGGTCCCAAGCAGGAGCAGGGTCCCTAAAGGGGGATTGGTGTGCAGCAATCCCTTGAAGAACTTACAAAACACCGGATGGACTGACAGAGGAGAGGGCTTGCCTACTGACAGGAAGGCAGAGACAGCTGCTAAATGCACTTTAAGTGTAGCTGGCCTAAGGCCTAGGCCATTGAGATGGACCATATAGTCCAGAACTGTAGGCAACCCAGCAGATTCTGGAGAAATATTCTTATTAGAACACCAAATAGTGAACCTTTTCCATTTGGAATTGTAAGTCTTTCTAGTGGAAGGCTTTCGAGAAGCCTTAACGATATCCAGAACCCCTTGGGAAAGATGCAGATCAGCAAACTCTAACCCTTCAAGAGCCATGCCTTGAGATTGAGAGACCTGAGATTCGGATACCAAATCCTCCCCTGAGAGGATGTCAATAGGTTGTAATTCTTGGGAAGAGACAGGGGAAGGTGGACTGCTAAGGACAGCAACGGGGTACCAGGGCTGTCTGGCCCAGTCTGGAGCAATCAGGATCACTTTGCATGGTTGTGACCTTATCTTGACTAACACCTTGAACAGGAGAGGGAAGGGGGGAAAAGCATACAGAAATTTCCCTTCCCAATTCAGGATCAGGGCATCCAGGGGGACTGAGCCCAAGACTGGGGGTCTGCAACAAAAGAGAGGAAGTTGGTGATTGTCTGGGGCTGCAAAAAGATCTATCTGTGGAGTGCCCCATCTCGAGAAAATCACTTTCAAAACTAGGGGATCTAGGGTCCATTCGTGATGGCCCTGAGATATCCTGCTGAGAGCATCTGCTAGGACATTGTCCTTCCCTGAGAGGTGAACTGCTATCAGAGAGGTTTGCAGGGAATAGGCCAGGGACCACAACTTCACTGCCTCTGTGCACAAGGCCGTAGACCGAATGCCTCCTTGCTTGCTGATGTACCACATGGTGGTGGTGTCGTCTGTTCTGATCTGGACCACCTTGTTCTGTACAGATTTGGAAAAGGCTTGCAGTGCCAGGAACACTGCTCTGAATTCCAAGAGACTGATGTGAAGCAGAGATTCTTGAGGTGACCACAGCCCTTGGGTGGTAAGATCCCCCAGGTGGGCTCCCCAGCCCACAGGGAGGCATCTGTGGTGAGTATCACTGAATGAGACTGAGTGACAAAAGGAACTCCTTGTCTCAAATTGTCCTGATCCTGCCACCACTGCAAAGCCTGGATCAGGGTTCGAGTCACTGGGACTAGTTTGGTAAGGGAATCCTTTCTTTGGGACCAGAAGGCTCTTAAGTGGAACTGAATGTTCCTCATCTGGAATCGTGCTCCCTGGACCACTGCTGTAGAAGCCGCCATGTGGCCCAGAAGCTGAAGGAAATGCCTTGCTGGTTGAGACACCTGTAGGGTGAATGAAGAGGCCAGTTTCATAAGAGTCCTTGCCCTGTCAAGGGGAAGGAAGTCTCTTGCCCTTACTGTATCCAGCTCCGCCCCTATGAAGGTGAGGAGCTGTACTGGCTCAAGAACTGACTTTGGAAGGTTGAGGAGGAACCCTAAGGAAGTGAGCACTTGCTGAGTTATTTGCAGATGTGACTTGACTTGGTCTGGAGACTGACCCACTATGAGCCAGTCGTCCAAATATGGAAAGATGGAAATATTTTTTTCTCCTTAGGAAAGCAACCACTACTGCCAGGCACTTTGTGAACACCCTTGGGGCTGATGTTAGGCCAAAGGACATTGCTCTGAATTGATAGTGGCCTGAGGGCAACTCGAACCTGAGGTACTTTCTGTGGAAGCACCTGATGGGAATGTAAAAGTAGGCATCTTTGAGGTTCAAGGAGGCTAGCCAGTCCCCTGGCCTTAGAGAGGGCAGAATTATTCCCAGAGTCACCATTTTGAACTTTGGTTTTAAAAGGTGCTTGTTCAGATATCTTAGATCCAGGATGGGCTGCCATTCTCCTATTTTTGGGGGGTTAGGAAGTACCTGGAGTACAATCCTTTGCCCTTGTGTAGGGTAGGAACCCTTTCTATGGCTCTGAGAGCCAGGAGGGAAGAAACCTCTGCCTCTAGGGCAAGAATCTCTGATGGATTTGCAGGTGGAAAGGATCTGGCTCTCATCTTGGGAAATTTTTTGAAGCTGAGAACCAGTCCCTGGCTTACTACTTCCAGGACCCACTTGTCTGATGTCAGAGACTCCCAGTCCTGGACAAAGTAAGCCAGCCTGCCCCCTACAGGAATTGGAGAATCGGCCCAGGCAGACCCATCAGGGTGTCTGCTTGGCAGGGGCTTTAGGCTGAGAAGTGGAAGCAAGCCTGCTCATTCCCCGTCTGCCTCTCCCTCTGAAGAACCCCCTCTGAGCATAGGAAGAAGAGGAGGCCTGGGCTTGGTAAAAAGGCCTTTGAAAGGGCCTGCCCCTGCCCCTGGACTGCTGCCTTTGAGGAGTGGCTTGCCTTTCTTTGGCCTGAGCATTCCTGTAGGTGGTCCTGTATTCATCCATCTTTTTCATGTAGTTCTCTGTCTGCTCCTCAAACAGAGAATTACCAATGACAGGGAAATCCATGGCCTTAGCCTGGGTATCCTGTGATAGGCTAGTACATCTGAGCCAAAGCCATCCTCCGAAGGGCCACAGATGTAGCCATGACTCTAGATGAAACATCACTGGAGTCCACAGCAGCATGAAATTGCACCTTGGATGCCTCAATCCCATCTGCAGCCACCTGCTCCAGCTCCTTGGCAAGCTGGTCAGGGGCCTGTTTAGCCAGAGCCAGAACAGTGTCCCATCTGGACTTCTGGTATCTAGCTGAGTAGGCCATATAGTTAGCCTGCCTGAGTCCCAAAGAAGATGCCATGTACTGCTTCTTTGCCATGTCACCAATCCTCCTGGAGTCCTTATCTGGGGGATGTGATGCCAAGGGGATATTTGCCTTATCACAGGCAGCAGCCTGCACTACCCCAACATGGCTGCATTGCTGAGAAAGGAACTCCGTGTCCGAGCCTGAAAGGGTGTATCTCTTGTCCATTCGTCTGTCCACAGGAGTTATGGAGTTAGGAGTCTTTAAATTTTAATTGTCTGTTTCCCAAAGATTTATGGAGAAATAGACAGTCTCCTGACTCTGGGATGTCCATCATTTCAACAAAATCAGGCTCCTCCTGATCCTCTACTGCTTCTTCCATTGGAAGCTGGAGGGTTTCAGCCACTTTTTTGTAAAACATAAAGTGGGAAGGGGACTCAGAAAGGCTAGGAGGAGAAACACCTGAAGGTCTGTCTGGGGAGATGTCCGGGTCAATAGGCACATCCAGACTTTCATAATCACCATCATCATCCTCATACTCTCCCTCCTCCTCCTCCTCTGGTTCATAAAATTCTTCTGAAGTGTAATCCGGAACCGGGGGAACTGACCGAACTGAACCCCTGCCAGATGGTGCCGGTTCGGCCGGAACTGAAGTTAGCGATTGCACTATCCTTAGCGCTTTGGCTATCTCATCAGCGGTTGGAGAATGAATTTGTAGATCCGAACCGGATGATTTTTCTCTTCTCTTCCTTTTAACCGGAACCAACTCCTCAGAATTGGCTCTCCTTTTGCCCGAAGAAGTTTTGCCCTGGTCAGAGGGCACTCCTTCTGGTTCAGTCGGAACTGAACCAGGCTGGCCATCCGGGTCAGCGGACTTCTCGGCCTCCCTTTCCCTCAGTCTACCTACTCTCTTATCCAGGGTAGCTTTGGGAAAACTCTTACAAATTTGGTAGTCTGAATCGAGGTGGTCAAACCCCAGACAATAAACACAGGTGGTGTGGGGATCAGCCTTAGCAAAGGCTTCCCCACACACACTGCAGTGTTGAAACCCAGTGGGCCCGGTTTTTTTCTTTGGTTTCTCAGACATAGTCAATCCTATCCAAAACTCACCCTTTTTTCGGCAATCCGCGAGGCAAGACTCCCCTATCGGTTCCTGACCGTGTTACGGGTCTTGGAAAAAAAACGTAATTAAATCCGTTTTTTTTAGAACCGATACGGACCAGTTACCACACTCTAAGTAAATTCACAAACTTTTTAAGACTAAACTGATCAGTTCAAACTGAACCGATCCGAAATTTACAAGTTCCACAGAGAAACTAAATGTAAAACCTATCCAATACTCACGGTACCACAGACAGAGACTTAAACCAACAGATTCGGTAGCAGAAATTCGGTAGAAACCGAGCGAAAAACGACACTTTAACCGACTTTTTTTGAACCGAGCAAAGGAGAAATGTCCGGAGGGACTGTTCAGTGAGGCGAAGTAAAGAATCTGACAGTTGGAGTTTAAACAGCAGCAGACAGGGGCTTCAACCGTGCTCGCGCTGAACGTTCCATACTGGCCATGGAAAGTTAACTCTTTGTTCTCCGGGGCAGTTGAAAGGCAGGACCGAACTGCAATAGTCAGAATACAGCAAGACTTCATGTTGTTTGAAAGTACAGTTACGTAAGAAAGTACAGTTACGTAAGAACTTACCGTAACAGTAGATCTTCGAGAACAGCTCTTGCAGCAGGTTACACCATTAGGACTGAAGCCGGCGAAGTCAGGACTATGGAAAAATTCTAGCTAGCTATCTTCAGCGGGGACCACCCCAGACGTCGGTCCCGCCTCAGACATCAGACGTAGTACATAAGGGGGCAGTCCCGCCCGATTCCCCAGTTCTCCCGCCGGAGACTTCCGGCCGCAGGCTGACATTGAAATGGGAAACCGAGGATCCACCGTCAGAAGTCAAAGGAAACAAATCCTGAAAGTAAAGGCGAAAGCCATGCCTCCTCCAAGGTGGAAGGTGGGCGGGACGGTACCTGCTGCAAGAGCTGTTCTCGAAGATCTACTGTTACAGTGAGTTCTTACGTAACTGTACTATCTACTGAGGACACAGCTCTTGCAAGCAAGTTACCCATTAGGACTGATTCCCAAGCAGTAACGCTGCCAAAATTCTGGGAGGAGGAAACTAGGAAATACATTCCAGGTCCTGAATCTAGGACAGGAGGCCCTGTAGTACCACCAGGCCGAAGCCGGCTCTTCGCTGAGAGGCGATGTCCAGACTATTAATGCCTGATAAATGTATGCACAGAGCTCCAAGTAGCTGCAGCACATATGGCAGAAGTGGAGACGTTTCGGAGTGCTGCAAAGGAGGTGGCCACACCCCTAGTAGAATGACCCCGGACTGTACCCGGGAGGGGCTTTTGTTTGATATCATAACAGAATGAAATACACTGGACAAGCCAGCAAGACAGGGACTGTTTGGATACAGGTTGGCCCATCACCCTTTCAGAAAAGGAAACGATAAGTTGCTCAGAACTACGAAGCAGTTTAGTTCTGTTGAGGTAATACCTCAAGCTGCGGTGAACATCCAGGGTGTGGAGCACATCCTCTCCTCTATTAGAGTAGTTCGGGAAGTAGACCGGCAGGTCAATATCCTGATTAAGAGTGAGTGTAGAGACCACCTTAGGCAAAAATTTTGGATTCGTCCTCAGGGATACTCTGTCCCGGTGGAAAACTAAATAAGGCTCTTTGCACATGAGAGCGTGAAGCTCAGAAATTCTTCGCTGAAGTAACAGCAACCAAAAATAGCATTTTCCACGACAGAAAGCAGCTGCTACTATCTGCAGCAGGTTCAAAAGGGAGCGTGAGTTGTTCAGGACCAAAGAGCAAATCCCATGGAGGCACTGGGTCCTTAATGGGTGGCCTAAGGTGCATCACCACTCTCAAAAATTCCCGAGAGGCGTCTAATTGTGCCACTGTGCGATGTCCCACCGGAAGGTGGTAGGCAGAGATGGCACAGAGGTGCACCTTGACAGAGGATTAGGCTAGACCTGAACGGAAAAGGGAGAGCAGGTAGTCCAACACCACTCCCACCGGGCAACCTAAAGGGGAAAAATCATGTGCTCGCGACCATAAACAAAAACGGCGCCATTTCATGGCGTACGTTGCATGCATTGCCGGCTTTCTGGCTACAGAAAGAACTTCCGCAACCTCTTGCGAGACCCCGTGTCGCAAGATGGCTATGTCTCTAGGAGCCATGCATGCAGGTTCAGTGAGCGTAAGTCCGGGTGGACCAGTGAACCCTCCTCCTGAGACAAGAGATGGGAGCTGAACGGCAACGGGAGCGGAGGTTCCCAGGATAGCTGAATTAGCAAGGGGAACCAGATCTGTCTGGGCCAGAAAGGGGCCGCCAGGATCATTATTGCATGCTCCCTGCGCAGTTTGAGAAGAACTCTCTGGATCAACGGGAAGGGAGGGAAAGCATAGAGGAATCTGTCCGCCCAGGAGAGGGACAACGCGTCTCGCCAGAAAACACCAGGCCCTGGATCTAGCGAGCAAAAATTGGGCAGTTTTGCGTTGGATGGGGATGCGAACAAGTCCAACTCTGGAGTTCCCCATCGAAGAAACAGATCCTCTGCTACCTCTTGAAGAAGTTCCCACTCGTGGACTCTGGCCTGGGAGCGACTCAGGCCGGCTGCAATCGTGTTGTCCACCCCGGGAACATGTACAGTGATCAGATTCGCGCCGTGTCGGATTACCCAATCCCACACCCTCATGGCCTCCCTGCAAAGGGGTTAAGAGTGTGCGCCTCCTTGTTTGTTGAGGTAATACATCACTGCCGTGTTGTCTGTCTGAAGCAAGAGAATACTCAGCGGGATTTCTGACTGAAAGGCCTGCAGGGCATAAAGGACCACCCTCATCTCTAGGACAATGATATGGAGATGAGCCTCCAGAGGGGTCCACGTACCCTGGGACTTCACCCCGTCCAGGTGTGCCCCCCACCCTAGACCTGAGGCGTCTGTGGTGAGGATTACCTCCGGGGACGGCGCTACAAACGGGACGCCCGTGGAGAGCAACCCGGTCTAGCCACCATTGCCAGTCTCGAATCACGGTGTTCGTGATTCTGACCGGATGCTGCATGTGGTCTTGCCTTTGATCCCATTGCACCTTGAGCATCCACTGAGTTACCCGCATGTGGAGCCTTGCAAAGGACAGTAGGAATGGCCGCAGCCATGTGCCCGAGAAGCAAAGGACCGACCTGGCAGGGACGGTCTTGTTGAAGATAACTCCCTGATTGAGGGATCTGATGCGCCCGCTCTGTCGTCTGGAAGAAAAGCTCTTCCCTGAACGGTGTCCAGTACTGCGCCTATAAATTGCAGCTTCTGCGACGGTACCAGGAGAGACTTCTCGTGGTTGATTAAGATGCCCAGAGATTGGAACAGGACCTGGGTGCTCTGGATCGCACGTAACAACGCCTCTCTGGAGGCGGCCATGAGAAGCCAATCGTCCAGGTACGGGAACACATAATGGCCCTGTCTCCTTAGAGATGCTGCCACGACTGCCATGCATTTGGTAAAGACCCTGGGTGCAGATGACAGTCCGAATGGAAGGGCTCGGAATTGAAGGTGGTGGTCGAGAAACTCGAAGCGCAGGAACCTCTTGTGCGCCTGAGCTATAGGGATGTGCAGGTATGCGTCCTGCATGTCTAGAGACACTACGAAGGCGTCTTGCTTCAGCATGGGAACAAGACCCGGAAGAGTCACCATGCGGAATCTCTTGTAGGCAACCAACATGTTGAGGTCGCTGAGGTCCAGAATCGGACGGAGGTCCCCTGTTTTCTTTGGAACCAGGAAGAAGTGGGAATAGTATCCTTGTCCTCTCTGGTTCTCCGGGACGTACTCTATCGCTCCCTTTTGCAAGAGCGCGAGTACTTCTTGCCAGATCAGAGTCTTGTGCTGACCCGGATACCAGGAGAGCAAAGGAGGTCTCGAGGGTGGCTTCTCTGCGAATTCTATATAGTGGCCTCTTCCGACCAACTGAAGAACCCACCTGTCGGTGGTTACAGCCTGCCATCCCGGCAGGAAGTTCGCAATGCGACCCCCGACCATGATTTCCCGTTGATCCTGAGGGGCGGGGGCTGGAAAGGAGTCAGGCTGTGGCGGCTGAGGGTCCCGCTGGCTGGGCCGGCTTGGAAGTATGCTGGCTTCGGCCTGCGGGCTGTTTCCCCTGGGCTCTGCGAAAGCCGGAGCCCCTCTGTTGTGGAGCGGGGCGGGACTGTTGCCTCTGCGTCCGTCCACGAAATCGGCTTTGGTTCCTGCGAAAGGAACTAAGCTTGGGTCGGTACATGGCCTGAACCGACCTCACCGCCTTCCCGGCCTCTTGAAGTTTGGTAATAATCTTCTCTGAGGGCTTACCAAACAAGACTTCTCCCTCGAATGGGGCGTCCATGATATTCTTCTGGACGTCCGGGGTAAAGCCGGAGACGCGCAACCAAGAGTGTCTCCGGATGCATACGCCTGAAGCTGCTCGGGTCAAGAGTTCTGTGAGTCATACGCGTCGAGTGCACTTGGGTTCCCACGTCTAACCTGCACGGAGGAGCTGAAGCATCTCCTCCTTCTGCTCACCTTCGCGGTTTTCAGCCGCATCCAGACCCCTGTTCCCACAAGGCATTTTGGAACTGCACCATGTGGGTCAAGTAATTCAGGGATCTGATGGCGCAGGTAGCGGAAGCGTACGTGCGCCTACCCATAGCGTCCAACTGTTTGGACTCTGGGTCTGGTGGCAGGGTGCTCAGATGTTGCGGTCTCTGGGACCGGTCATGTGAGGCTGTTATGACCAGAGAGTCAGCCTGAGGCTGCTGAATCAAGTACTGGTCTTCGCTAGGAGCCTTGTACAAGCGATCAGCTTTCTCCGGCATCGCCGGGAGCGAATGTGGACGCTTCCACGCTGCCTTGGTGACGTCCACGAAAGTGTCTACCAAGGGTGGCACCACCACAGGCTTGGGGTCCTTCTGCCGGAAGATACCTGGCAAGGCGAGTTTCGGGTCTAGCTTCTTCCATCCCATCCCATGTTCTCTTGGATGTGTCTCATAATATCCGAGAATGAAGGGTCATCCGGAGGAGACTTCGGCATCTCGCGTGGATCCGGAGAAGGGATGGAGAGGGGAGATGGGGATCTGGATGTTGAGAACTCTGATCCCGTGTCCTCCGTCGAAGGCGATCGTCGGCGTCTTCTGGGTCTCTTAGGGCTGGGTGACCTAGAAGAGGATTTGGACGGAGGTCTCCGTTTGTCTGGTCTCCCCCTGGGAGGTGTTCTGTGCTCCTGGGGAGGAGGTAGTCGGCCCGCCGACCCCGATGTCGAGGGGGGTGCAGGAACCGGAGGAGTATCGGTGTAGGAGGAAGAGGAGGAGGAGTGGGAACCATGTCCTTCTTTATGGTGTCCCACCAGTAAGTGAACAGCTCCTTCACATCTACCATGGAAAGGCCCGACGACGGTCCGGGCGCCGGTGGGCGGTCGTTGGGTCCCGGCATCGGCTCCACAGGGGGCTTGGGTAGCGGCGAGGGTTCCCTGGGCGTCTCGACAGGACTGGGGTCGCCCGTCTGGTCCTCGGGCTGAGTCAATTCCTCCTCAGTTATGGTCTCCTGACCGACATCGGTCGGAGGCGTCGGGGTTCTCTTCTCGATAGGAGCGGGCGCCGGTCCCCCTACCAGCGTCCGATGAGGTGTTGGCCTGGCCGGCGACGGTCTTCTGGCCGACGGCGGCTCCGGGGATCTATGGCGAGAAGGGACGACGACGGACGCGACCGGCATCGGGTCCTGGTCTCTTCCAGAGAGGTAAGCTCAAGGTCTTGCGAGGAGGCAAGAAGCCGACCTGACGTCGGGTTCAGAAGGGCGGGAACCCGACTTATGATGATGGTGGCGATCCCCAGACTTGACCAAGGCCCTGGAGGACGGCCTGGCAGTCTTGGCCTGAGAAGAGGAAGACTTCTTAACCGCAGCAGGGGGAGGCTGAGAGCTGGCCCTGAAGGGGGAGCGGTCGGACCTGAAACCGGAGCTGCGCGAGTCTGAGGCCCTGGAAGGGGCCTTCTCCCTTCGTTTTTCAGCGTGCTTGTGGGTCTTTTTTGAAGAGTCCCCCTTGGAAGACATGGTCTTTAGCTTTTCTTCCAGCAAAAAAGCCTGAAGGGCCTTCTGGCGATGGATCCGGGTTCTGCTATTAAACCCCTGGCAGAAGGAGCGAGGCCTGGGATCGTGGTCTGGGCCTAGGCACGGTTGACCAGGCCGGTGAGGGTCTTTGAAGGATCTGTTTCCCCAAGCACACTTGGAGGAGTGACCAGAGGTCGGAGAGGACATCAGAGAAAACTTGCTTGAAGAAATCCGAATTTCCGTGGGAAAGAACTTCACCAAGCGTTAGCGGCGCTAGAGCTGAACAGGGTCGAGCGAGACATGCAAGTCGGCGGGAAAGAACTGGGGAATCGGGCGGGACCGCCCCCTTATGTACTACGTCTGACGTCGGAGGTGGGACCGACGTCGGGGGCGGTCCCCGCTGAAGATAGCTAGCTAGAATTTTTCCGTGGGGTCCTGACGCCTGCCGGCTTCAGTCCTAATGGTGTAACCTGCTGCAAGAGCTGTGTCTCGAAGTAAGATCTTACCGATACAGTAGATCTTCAAGAGGATCTCTTGCAGCAGACCATCACCAGTAGGACTCAGCCATCAGGCGCTAGGACCACACAGAAACCGTTCTAGTTAGCAGTATACCAGAGGGGACCGTTCACCTCCGACGTCAGCTTATCCTATATAAGGCGGGCGTCTCTCAAGCCCTCCTCAGTAATCCCATCGAAGACCAGAAGCAAGATTCTGGAAAGGGGGGGGACAGAGGAGAATGCCACGGTAACCCAGTAGTAAAGGAAAAAACAGAAGGCACGCACCAATGGAAGGTGAGCGAAACAAGGAAAGGGTGAAGGAGGGAGGGAAAGCAGGGCCTGCTGCAAGAGATCCTCTCAAAGATCTACTGTTTCAGTAAGTTCTTATAACTGTACCATCTTACTTCGACTGTATCTCTTGCAGCAGGCCATCATCGACAGGACTGAGTCCCAAGCAGTTCTCATGGCACAGGCAGGCAGGACAAGAGATAGACAGGCAAGGATGACAGCCTATGAGAGAAGGCCTTGGAGAACTGCCAGGCCAAAGCTGACATGCCTCCTAGAGGCAATATCCAGATTGCAGTGCTTGGTAAAATTGTGGACAGTACTCCAGGTGGCTGCAGCATAAATGTCAGCAGCAGACACAGTGCAAAAGCAAGATACTGAGGCAGCCATGCCTCTTGTGGAATGGCCTTTGACAGTGCCAGGAAGTTCCTTACCATACTTCTGGTAACAGTAAACAATACAATTTGCTAATCATTTAGACAAATACTGTTTGGAAACTAGGGAGCCCTCTCCCCCAAGGGCAAATGAAACAAACAACTGACTGGACTTACTAGAGTCCTTAGTCGTATGTGTATAATATCTCAGAATTCTGACTGGACGCAAAGAGGAAAACTAAATAAGGCCCCTTACACATGAAGGCCTGAAGCTCTGAAATCCTTCAAGCAGAAGTAATGGCAACCAAAAACAACGTTTTCTATGACAGAAAGCGTAGCTTGCAAGACACAACCAGTTCAAAGGAAGACAATGTAAGCTTTTCTAACACAAAATTAAGGTCCCAGGGCGGGACAGGGTCCTGAATTGGGGGTTTCAAGTGCAGAATTCCCCACAGAAAAGTGCGAGACACATCAAGCTGTGCCACTGTGCGCCCCGTCCACAGGTAAATGGTACACAGAGATGGCAGAAACAGGTACCTTAATAGAAGAGTATCTTAAACCCATGTCCAAGAGGGATTGGTGGTAGTACTCTAGGACTTGATCCATCTGGTGCGAAGCAGCCCATAGAGCAAAGTGCTTCCATTTCATGGAACAGGTGGCCTGGGTGGAGGGCTTCCTGGCCGCCACCAATACATCAGCCACCCTGGGGAAACCCCAAATCTGGCTGTGGCTACGTCTTCAGGAGCCATACGTGGAGATGAAGTGACCTGAGGTCCGAATGGACCAGGGTGCCCTGGTCCTGAGACAGACAGTGCTCAGGGGCAGGGGGAGTGGAGGTTCCATCGCTAG
Organism: Neoceratodus forsteri; assembly: GCA_016271365.2. Taxonomy (NCBI): domain Eukaryota; kingdom Metazoa; phylum Chordata; order Ceratodontiformes; family Ceratodontidae; genus Neoceratodus; species Neoceratodus forsteri. Next base: position 719,664,171 of record CM057450.1, read on the forward strand.
TTGCTGCACGAGAGGAAAACAGATTTGGCGAGGTCAGAAGGGAGCAGTGCGAATCATCACTGCCCCTTCCATCTGGAGTTTGATTAAAGCCCTGTTGAAGGAGCAGGAAGGGAGGGAAGGCACACAGAAACCTCCCTGTCTAGGAGAGGGACAAAGCGTCTCACCAGAAAAGTCCAGGTCCAGGATCCAGCAAGCAGAAATGTGGCAGTTTTGCATTGCGTGGGGACGCAAAAAGGTCAAACTCGGGCAGACCCCGTCTGTCAAACGGGCCTGCTGCCACAGAGGTCCAAAGTTTTCACCCGTGAGCCCTGTACCGTGAGCGGCTTAAGAGTGTCCACTAGGACGTTTTGGATGCCGGGAAAATGGATGGCCGAGAGTTGAAGGTCATGCTCGATGACCTAGTACCAGATCCTTATTGCTTCACTGCATGGGGGTAAGAATGAGTCCCCGCCCCTGCTTGTTTATATAATAAACACCACACATATTTTCCATCTGAACTAAGAGCAGACCCAGGGAGAGTTGAGTCTGGAAGGCCTGAAGGGCATACAAGACTGCCCTCATCTCCAGAATACTGATGCGGAGATCCTGCTCGAACTTGGACCAATTCCCCTGGGTCTAGTGAGACCCCATGTGGGCACCCCAACAGAGGTTTGAAGTGCTGGTTGCGAGAATCTGCTGAGGCGTGGGGCAGTGGCCACCCGGAGAAAAGGTTGCTGGGCTCAGTCACCACAGAAGTACCTTCTTGACTGGGCCCGACACAAGCCTGACTGATCTACCAGCAGATCCCATTGCACCCAAAGGGTCCATTGAGGGATCCTCATATGTAGCCTGACTAAGGGAACCATCGCAATGACTGCGGCCATAAGCCCCAGGAGCCTGAGGAAGTCTCCTGCATGAGTGTTACTTGTGAAGCAAGAGGTGGGCCTGCACCATGAGTCGCTCCACCCTGTCCGGAGGCAAAAAGGCCTTGCCCAGAGTCATGTCCAGGACAGCCTCCACGTAAAGGAAGTGCTGGCAGGGGGTAAGGATGAACTTGGGCAAATTGATGGTAATGCCTAGGGACTGGAACAGACTGCAAGTACATTCTAGAGTCTGCAACAGATGGTCTCCTCAAGGTTGCAGCCACCACCGCCAGGCACTTGGTAACCACCCTGGGAGCCGAGGACACGCCAAAAGGCAGAGCCGGAAACTGGCAGTGCTCCCCCATGAACTGGAAATGGAGGAAATGCCTGTGGGCTGTAAAAACTGATGTGCAGTCAAGCATCCTGCATATCCAAAGAACACAGCCAGTCCACCTGGGGGAGCAGATGCAGTAAACCCTTCTGAGTGACCATCCTGAAATGCTTGTACTCTGTGTTTAAGCTGAAAGTGCTCAGGTCCAGGATGAGACAGAGGTCCCCTGTTTCTTGGGAACCAGGAAGAAGTAAGAGTAGTACTCCTGACCTTGTTGTGAGGGAGGGAGGGACCAGCTCTATGGTCTTCTTTTGCAGCAGGGCTTGAATTTCTGCTAGTATGTGAGGAATGTGGCTTGGTGGATATGCGAATGCTCTTGGTGAATTTGCAGGGGACAACTCCAGAAACTCCAGTGTGCCTGTGCTCCGTAAGCTGAAGCACCCAGCTATCTGTCGTGATGGCCCTCCACCAGTCGAGGTGGAGGGAGAAGGGACCCCCTACTGCCACCTCCGGAAGCCCTGCAGGAAGGGGGGGGACCGTCATGGAGTCAGGAGGTGGGGGCAGCCCGATTGAGCTGCGGAGGCACCTCTTGTAGCCTGGGGAGGGCGCAGGCAGGGTTGCCCCTGGCTTATGCTTGCCCTGGGTTTCAGGAGGGGCTCTTGACTGCCTCTTGGAGGAGTGCTGAAAAGGGGCCCTATGACCCAGTTTCGGCTGGGTGTGGTACATAGAGTGAACCGACTTTAAGGCCCTCCCCGAGTTCTGAAGCTCAGAGATAATGTCCTGGACGTTGCCCCCAAACAGCTTGGACCCAGGAAAAGGGGTGTCCAGAATGCTGGACTGAACATCAGGGGCGAAACCTGAGACCCTCAGCCAGGCATGGCACCACAGATCAAAGCCTGCTGCCGCCTGTCCAGAGGCGTCCACTGCATCGTATTTCACCTATAGGACCTGGGTACCGATGTTGGACCCAGTCTTCAGGGCCTGAAGAGTCTGCTGTTTGGTGGGGTAATCAGGCATTGCTGCGACCGTCTCCCTGGCCTGGTCCCACAGTAGATTCTGGTGCCGCACCATGTGAGCCAGATAGTTAAGGTCCCTGACAGCAAGGGTGGTGGAGACAAAAGCATGCTTGCCCACCTGGTCCAGCTGCCTGGATTCCCTGCCTGGAGGGAGGGTACTGAGGCGCCTCGGATGCTTGGTGCGATCGTGTGCCGTGTTGATGACTGAGTCGGCCTCTGTGTGCTCCCCGAAGAAAGACTTACCAGCCGGAGGATGGTAAAATCTGTGTGCCTTTTGAGGTACTGCAGGCATAGTATGAGGGTGAAGTCATGCAGCCCTAGTAACATCATCATAGGATTCGACCATCGGGGGGACCACTAAGAGGGGGAGCATTGTGCTGACGAAGGTATTTGGCCAGGTGGCACTCTGGGTCCTGTTCCTCAGTCTCCCAACCCATCCTAGACTGGATATGTCTCATAATATCCATAAATGTGGGGTCATCCAGTGGGAACTTGGGAACATTAGTGGGTTCGCCTTCATCCCCCATGGAGAACCCTTTCAGTAAGGAGTACTCCGAACTGGCTTCATCATCCGGGGCAGAGTCCTCATCCCCAATATCGCCATGGTGAGGATCGGTCATGGCAAATTGGGGGGGGAACCAGCACCTGTATGGTAGGAGAAGCGCTGGGTGGCAGGTGAACCAGGGCTGGAGAACTACTGCCCCAAGGAGCCCCTGGGGGAGGGAAGGCTGGGGCAAGCCTAGTTGAGGGGCCCGCAACTGCAGAAATGCCCACAGCGCTGATATCAGGCTGTGGTAATCCACAGGCGCTGGAGCTGGACCCCAGGCACTTAGTATAAAATTGGCTGTGGTCCAACTGGCATAAGATATGGGTAAGCTGGCACCAGTCCTGCGGGAGACGGATATGAGTAGGTCGATGCTGGACCCCCCAGGTGTCTGAATGGGATGCCCAGCCTGCGGCCCAACAGGTTGTGGTAATGGGAGGCCGGGTGTGGGTCTCCCTTGAGTAGGCAGAGGGAGAGCGGATAAAGGCCCTGCTGGCATAGTGGGTGGGACTGGCACCAGACCTACAGGTGGCAAGTGTATGAGACCTGGCCCAGTGGGCATCGGCCTGGGAGACACCGGGGCAGAATGTACTAGTGTCTAGTGAGAAGAGACCAGCACCTAAGAGGGCTCCGCCAATGATCGCTGGGGGGAACCGGGCTTATTGAAATGCCAGTACCCAGGGCAGGGACAGTTGTACCCTGCCCGAGCACCCGGTCACACAGATCAGCGGCGCCAGGGCCACCCGGCAGCCCTGAGGCAAGGGCATACTGGGCCTCAGGGTCCCCAAGGAAGACATAACAGCGGTCATGGGAGGAGCCTTGTGCGGTGATTGCAAGTGAGAGGAAGACCAGGGATGGTCCAGGTCCTTGTGCCAGTGTTAATGCTTCCCTGAAGACTTATCCCTCGACTTGGATGAGGAAGAGCCCAATGACTGGGCTGCGGAAGTGGAGGAGCTCCGGGCCTGTAGCTTCTATTCCATCTGGGCAACCTTCTGCTTGAGGATGTGGCTCTTGAGGGTCCTCTGGCGTCATCTTCTGGTGGCCAGGTTAAACTTCTGGCAGGCCTCACAGGCCTGAACGTCGTGGTTGGGGCCTAGACAGAAGAGGCAAGCAGAATGGCTGTCCTTATCTGGGATCTGTTTGTCACAAGTGCATTTAGTGGCGCATTTGGAAGCTGAAGAAGGCTGAGAAAACATAAAAGAGCAGACACCCAAAAAATTCCGATGTGTACTCGACTAAAGAAAAAAGAAAGCGTGGTTATAAAACACGGGAAAACTGATGATCGACTGTAGTTACGGCACAGTCCGGAGTCAGACGTGCACTGGTCAATGGGAAAGAACTGAGGATGGCTTAGGGGGCTGCCCGCCTTATATAGGATAGGCAGACGTTAGATGCTGATGTCAGCGGTGGGGGGGCCCCCTCTGGTATACTGCTAGCTAGAAAGGTTTGTGTGTGCTCCTAGCGCCTGACAGCTGAGTCCTGGCCTGCTGCAAGAGATACCCTCGAAGATCCTCTTCTGCTTACTTTGAACAAATACTACACCGAGGGACAGAGGTTTACCTTGCACTTATTCTGTGCAGGACGGGCAATGGCAGCAGCTAAACTGGAGATCAAGGATCACAGCTGGAAGAGGTATGGTAGGCAGAACTCAGACTCTGCCAAGGACAAGTATGCTCAGGATTCAGTCAATAGCTGGCTGGTAGTGTCCAGAAGTCTTGGTCTCTACTACCTATCACCCCTTCCCATATGGTCTACACAATAAACATGCTGTGAAACATAATTACTTTTATGGGTTTTGTGCCGGAGTGGAGCAAAACCTTGTTCTACTAATCGGCGCAGCTAGGCAGTCATTGAAACGTTTTGCAGCACAGAGACCTGATAGGTCAGTGGCAGATTCAGAGCCCTCAGAGGCTGAGTTATGAGCTGGCTTTCCTCGGCATAGCTCAGCACTCTAAGCAACTAAACCCCAACTAGAAATTAGGTCCCGGGATAGGACAGGATAAAACAGGGCAGGCTGGATGGATCAATGCTATTTTTTATCAACATTTTCTATGTTTCTAAAACAAAATCCTGGGTAAACGGACTGTAACGTAACATAAAATAAAATAAAAAGAGGAGTGTGTGGCTTGGCAGCAGAGTGGAGCAGACACCTTTTTTTAGAGCTCTTGAGGATTACAGCCAAAATCCTATTTAAAAAACTCTTGAATTTTTATAATCCTGATCGCCTGACAAGAGTTCAACCTGCTTGTGTAGAGTCCGCTGCAAAATGGGCAAACAAAGAAACACAATGTCCTCAGCTGATTTTTTTAAACCTAAGACGACAACCACATGAGGAGGTGGGCCACAACAATCTGAGGAAGCCTGCAGTGTTAGTGGTTCCGGGACTGAGGAGGTATCCTTAGGCACAGTTAATTCTACTCTTGCCCAATTGGTGAAAACTGTAAGGGACATGGACAAAAGGCCGGATGTCCTTACTCCCCGAGTAAGTGCCCTAGAGACCCGGGTTGATGAATGTGAACGAATGGTGCAGTGTGCTGAGGGGGCCTTGCTCAAATCAGTGGATGTACCGCTAAACTTGAGAAGGAGAATTCCTTATTCAGCCAGCGCTTGGAGAACATAGAAAATCTCACAAGAGAACGCAATATAAGAGTCACTGGGCTGCCGGAGCGGTCTGAAGGTGAGGACCCCCTTTCCTTTGCCTTAACCAGGCTGCCACAACTACTGGGACTATCGGAAGACGATCCCCCCATGGCCCTTGAAAAAGCATATCATATCACCCCCAGGTGCATAGGGCCTACTGTTACCAGACCGCGTACCTTCCTATTGATCTGCACCGTGGGTGGGAGTTCGGGATAGGATCCTAGCCGCCGCTAGACGTAAACGACACCTGCGGTACAGGGATGCAGATCTGTCTCTGTTCCCCGATCTCTCCTACTCAATCAGGCAACGCAGGAAAGCTTTCGATCAGGTGCGAAGCACGTTGCGGTCCCTGAAGATATCGCACCAACTCCTCCTGCCTGCTAAACTTAAAATACAATGGAAGGGACACACGTACCTTTTTAACGACCCATCGGAGGCATGTAGGCTACAGGAGAGGATCGAGGCTGAGCTGAGGGAGAACAAGGACAACTCATCGGATGATGGGGCTCTGTTAGGGGACTGAAAAATTGAGGGATAGTAAGTACTGTACTGTGATTCTACAGGGTGCCCATGGAACTCTTAATTTAAGGCCTTCACTTTTTGACTTTTGCAGCTCTGATACTAGTTACTTAATTTTATACCAGACTCTTTTGATTTGAGCCTCATGGACACCATTCGGTGTTCAATGTTTATAACTACGATTACTTGTAGGTTTGATGCTGGTGAGGCTTCCCTCAACATACATATACGATTTCTGAAACTTTTACATTTGGTTCATCTTTGGGAACAAATCTTTTCTAGATAATAGTATACTAATAACATGGGATATTGTGGGCAGGTTGCCTAAATGTTAAATGATGGCATGTTTTAACCTTGAATTTATCCTTTTCTATGCGCTATGCTGTTATAGGCTGTTCTATATGTGTTTTTGTTTCTACTAATGCAACTTATGGTATTTCCCCAAATGCTGTAACTGTGGGGAGGATGTCCTGTGATACCTTAGTAAGTGGATAATTTAATCCTGTGTTCATCTGTGTAATCTTTTTGTAAGTTTTATGCTGAAACTTATAAATAAATAATATTAAAAAAAAAAGAAAAAGAAAGCAACAGGGACATTGAAAGCCATGCAACTAAAGCAACAATGCAACAAATTTGGCCCCAAAATTTGACCCTACCATTTTTCCCTATGAAAGATTCCAGGCATCTTCCAGTTTTATTTGGTGGTAAAATTTTATAGTTCCACCAAAATGTGAGTATTTTATAAATGTTTTACTTTTTTCTCCAGAACAAAAAAAGGCGGCTGCCACATTCAACCTAGAAATAAATACTGCTGTTATAATACACCGTATGTATGTTTTTCTGGACTTTTGGAAAAATTGTCCTTCACATTTCAGAGTGTTGAGTCAAGTGGAGTCTGTTGTTCTTAACACTTCAGAACATGAATAACAAGTCTTCCCGAACATTTATCAAATTTGCACTCCCACTAAAGAGCATCAGAGTGCAAGCAAAGCGATCCCCGACCCAGCAGTCAAACGAGGAAGTATTGCGTGCCAATTCAAGATTGGCAGTTAAAACACAGTTCATCATACATATACTGTTCAGAAATGGAAAGTGACACTCTTAGAAGGCAAGACTGATTAATTTTGGGTGTGGTAAAGCATGCTTAAATTTAACTATACAAAATAACAAAACCACTCTTTAAGAACTCGCAGATTCTCAACACCTCGTTAGATCGGTGACATCAGAAGGAACTCAAGCTTTGCTCTCATGCCGCTACTATCACCAATCTAATGCTGAGAATCTGAGAGTTCTTTATACTGAGTGCAGACAGGTTAATTATTCCAAATGTAAAACTGGTCAGGGTTAGGACTAGGAAAATAAAAAAAAAAATACTTATGGTGTGCTGTATAGGAGGTACCTAGAAAAGTAGATTTCACAGCTACACTAATATTTTTATATGTAGCAGAAACTATTTTTTTGTAAAAAAAAAAAAAAAAAAAAAATTGTTGGCTACACTGCTGAAAAAGGTCCCAAACTACACCAGCATGATGGGCGACAGTGGAGGACAACGGACCTACTTATGCTTTCTAATAAATGCGCTATGCTCTATGCCATACCATATTCTTACATTCCCGCCACAAGCACACTCCAACCACTCCACTCTGCTGATTTCAGCTTTACTGGAGGTCTATGGACCCACTTTCACTAGATGTGCTACTAGGAATTAGTTGGTATGGCCATGTAGTGTTTTTTTGTTTGTTTTTGGTTTTTTAATCAATTTATTGCCTCAGGGGAGCAGTTGCAGTTTATGCTGCAAGTGCCATGGCAGACAGGAAACAGTATGGCCGATGGGAATACTGTCGCAGACAGGAACACCGTCAGTGCCATAGCTGTATGTCTGTCTGTCACGAAGGTTTAGGAACAATTCAGATTTTTTTTTTTTTTGTGGGCTCTGCCCCCGCACCCCCTGTAAATAAATATAATCCACTCCGAGGTCGCACAATATTGGAAAATAAATAAAATATAGAAACAGGTATTTAGTGTGTGGGTGCGACCTCAGAGTTTTTATTGATTCAAGTCACCTAGCTAATATTCACACGGAATGGAATTGCAGGCTGTCGGAATCGAACCCCTATCACTATTCACACCCTACATCACTCACAACCCTCTATCATACTGTAACTACTACGCTAAACAAACAGAGCTGCTGAGACAGGCTTCGCCTCTCAACTTTATAGTTTCCCATGGTACACGGCAATCCGAGCAGCGCACGAGTAGTCGTGAACAGTACTCTCGAGCAGCACGAGACTCATCTGCCATGTCACTTCCACTGTAAGGTGTCCACCAATGCGCGCAAGGGACCTAGCGGTGTCTGCATGTCATGTGACTCCGACATTATGTGCTGGCGGACGTCACCTATTCCAAATGGCGCTTGGCGGCAAAGACGAGCAGCTGCAAAGGCTGGTAATAGAAAGTAAAGCGAGCAGTTGCCAACGGCAAATTATACTGTAAGAACTTTAATTTTTTTGCTTTTGTTTCCCTTTATGGCTGAGGATTGTGTGTGCAGGTTTTTATTTTAATCTTACGTGTTTTCCTAGTAAAATAATTTGGGTAATACTTCCTTGATTACTTCCATCCAGGATGTGGTTTTACATCACATAAAGACTACTTCATTTATTAAATTGTTTATCCCAGTGAATTATGATCCTGTACTAAACTGTGTACCATCTATAGTTTCTACTCAAACATTCTTAGATACCTGTCGATGAAAGACTGTATACATACTTAAATGGTATTCGAGTATTTATTGTTTTCCTGCAAAATAACATACTGTATGTAGCCGTATGGTTTTTGTTAAGCAAGTAAGCGCACTTGACAGGTTAATACCCATTTTCAGGCATAGCCAGGGATTTATATTCAGTTTGGATTTAGCAGTTCTCTGCTTGTCTGTAGGCTAGGTAAAAATGCAGTTAGCCAAGTACTTACTACAGTTTCACTGACCCAACAGATGAGATTGCTGCTGCTGATTCACCATGGGGCCTATGCACGACCGAGCGGGAATTAAGCGCTGGAGACGCGTATCCCACCTGCATAGCTCCACACCTGCGGCCAGATGCACACCAACCAGTATTCACCAACGGCCACTACCTGTCCCTGGACCCACCACCCGGCACACAGGTCCACGTAGGGCAGCCGGGGCAGAGTCATGGACCCAGATGGACATCCAATAGGATGCCTGTCCTGAGTCCCACAGTGGATCACTTGCGCAGGGAGGCGCGGGTGTGGGAATAGCCGCCATGGGTACCCGGACCCACGCAGTCGCCTACAGTCCCCCCCCCCCCGAGCTGAGCGCCATGGGCACTGCAGCCCCCACCATAGATGTGTCCCAACATACGGTTGGCTAGTTCCACCATATGGCTGAGGGCAACCCCCGCTCCAACACAGTGCTGCCCCATCACCGATCCTGCCAATCACCCCAACCCCACCACAATGCTGCTCAGTCCCAACCCCGTGCTGCATGCCATCTCCCCAATGTCAGGCCCCAGCCCGGTGCAGTGCAATACCCCTGCACCTCTTCATCACGATCTGCAGTGAAGCCCCCAGCAGTGCGGCTGGCGCTTGGGCAGTGCCTGTCTGCAGACCCCCAACCGAGCGCCCACCCCATCATTGGTGGCCACTGGTCCCTCCATCCCCAGAGGCACAGACACCCCCCATACCCACCGGTCAGTGCCACTGCCCCAGACAGCCAGTGGCACAGCCCTCTACACACCTTCTCAGCCACTGGCCATCCAAATACTGCTGGGAGTTTGCACCTATAAATGAGGCAGCATGATCCCAGAAACAGTCGGGTGGCCAAGGCGGTGTGAGGAGAGCTGTGCCGCTTGCCATTCCTGGCCACGGCACCAATGGGAAGGTACAGGGGCATGGGAGTTGTTGGTGCTGCTGAGGCCCACTGACCACCAATGTGGGGGCAGGTCTTCTGTGTTGGTGCCCCAACCGACACCTGTGTGTGGCGGTGGGGGGGTAGTGCACATCACCAGGACAGGGGCAGCCCTGTTTGGGGTGGGCATGCACTACAGGGGGACTGGGCTGACACTTGTGGAGAGTGGTGGTACCAGTGATGCTACTGCCGGGGCACAGGATGACATCCGTCGGGGAGTGGGGCTATGTATCCTGCAAACGGGGGGCCTGGCAGCCACATGTCGGGGAGTGGGGAGGGGATTTGGGCCATACACTGTGGTCGAGCCGCCTTGTGGTGGGGCAGGGTGCGTCTTCTGCCACGGGGGTGGGGCTGACCTAGGTGAGTGGCTAGTCGTGCCGGGGGTGTCCCTAACCCCACTGGGGCATGTGCGGGTTTCCACTGTGTGTGGGGCTGGGGCTGGACGTGTAGGGTGCTCACGGCAGGGTCTCCTCTGGCATAAAGGGCACACTCCTCTGCCCCCCAGTGCGCGGCACTACACACACCTCAGTGCATGCCGCGTAGTGCCGGAATGCCCACCCCCAGCGCACAGCGGTCTGCCCAGCCTGGGGATCGGGTGCATAGGAGCTGCGCAACCCATTACATGCATCCCTCACAGGGGTGCAATGGGTGTGGAATGGCTACGCCCATTCGTGCATAGGCTCCCATATTTGTGAATATTCTCAGTTGGTCTGGTTTCAGTTCAACTGAACAGGACTTGGAGAAAATCAAGCAGGACATAATAAAAATCAAAAAGGAATTAACCATCAAGCGATCTTAGACACTGCTCCCCAACCCCATGCAATGTCCACAGTTACAATAAATTGAACTGGCTGTGAACAAACAAACGTGTTACATGTAAGCAATAAGCCACGACAGGGTGTGCGTTAGACACTTTAACACACGGCTAGGAGGCGTGGTGAGGCGCGAGGCCACCGGCCGAGTGTGTCCAGCCTCCCTAGCCGTGGGTGTTAAAGTGTCAACGACACCCTGAGGGGCTTATTACGCTTATAAATGGTTATGTAAAATATAGATGCATGTCATAAGTAAATTAACAGTATTTCATAGTGAAATTATTAAATATTTGTGTTACATTTTAACAAAATAGTTCCTCCGCCTGTTTTTTCCTTTGAGTTGAGGACTTTTGACTTGGTAGTTTTGACCTGCTAAGGCATCCTTACTTATATTTTTTCCCCTGTAGTTGTCATGGCACCCCAAGCGAGTGAGAGGATCGGGCGGCAGATTTATTTTGAGAATGAGAGGAATGCGAGATTTAAACACTTCAAAAATATTGGGTAAAAAACTAGTTTATTCCACAGAACATGTCGGCAGAAATAAACAGTGCTCCCGAAGTCATCGTTTATTTATTTATTTATTTTAACATCAGTTTAAAAAACCTTTGAGCCAGAGGCTCATTTACAAAGGTACCTCGTCGAAGGCAGACACAACATACATACATGAGGGAATCCAAAATAATGTACAGTAAAAAAGACAAGGCAAGTAGCAGGCAGAGGTGAGACAGTCAGCAACAGAAATGAACAATAGGCAAGTGTCACAATTGCAGAGCGAATGAGTTACAAAACACCATTGTCGGTTCAGACATTTTTTTTTTTTTTATACATGGGCAGACAGCGGGGGTCAGGGGCAGTGACAGGAGTGTGAGAGCGAGCAAGTGGTTTTTAGATAGTTTTTGAAGCTGGCAAGTGAGGGGCATTTGAGATACCAGCAGGTAGGGAGTTGTACAGGGAGGGGCTCTATAGAAGAACGCCCCTTTGGCCCTGGGAGGTCCGTACTCTAGGGATAACTAGTGCAGTTTTGCTGGAAGCCCGGGTGTGGACAGTGGGGTTGGAACAACGAATAGAGTCGGCAAGGCCAGGTGGGGATAGACCATGGAGGGCTTTGAAGGTAACTTGGCAAGTTAAGAACAGGACGCGCTCATCGAGGTTGAGTAGGGAAGCCAAGGAGTACAATTGACAAGTATGGGTGAGTCTAGGGGCACTGATGATAAGTCTACAAGCTTTGTTAAGTGTAAGTCGAACCTTTTGAAGGGCTGTCGGGTCAGCTGCGCCATAAACAGGGAGGCCGTAGTCAACTAGAGAAAGCACAGAAGAGGTGACTGCCAAGCGAAGAGAGTTAGTGGGGAGGCATTTTTTATGCCGGTAGAGGATACCAAGCCGAGCATTGGAGGCTGAGGTCAGTGCAGAGATATGGTTATGAAAGGAGAGGGAAGAGTCGAAGATTAGGCCAAGGTATTTATAAGAGTGCACAAGTTCCAAGGGGTGATCCTGTGCGGAGAGAACAGAGAGAGGGAAGTTACTAGACTTTTTGGGGGTGGGCAAAAGCATAGATTTAGTTTTCTTCAGGTTGATGACAAGGCGGTGGTCAGAGAACCAGCTTTCAGCTGAGGTGAAGGCACGCTGTAGGAGTTTTGGAGTAAGGCAGGGTTACTGCCAGAGGCAAAGAGCACAGCGTCATCTGCGTAGAGAAGGATTTTTCCAGCGCAAGCTTTAGGCAGTTGTTGAGAAAGAGAGAAGAGTAGAGGCCCAAGAATAGAGCCCTGTTGGAACACCAGGCGAATTTGGCAGGTAGGGATAGGGTGCCACCAACCCGCACACATTGGGAGGCGGTTTGTGCAAGTAACTAGCACCAGGAGACAGGACGGAGGCAAAGCTCACACTGGCAAGTGTGGCTAATAGAAGCGGGTGAGAGGCGGTATCAAAGGCTTCGATAGGTCTATAAATACCGCACCAGCGAGGGCGCCGGCATCAAGAGACTTATGGAGGAAGTTAGCAAACTCCAGGAGAGCAGTATTGGTGCTATGGCCAGTTCTGAAACCATGCTGTTCAGGACAAAGGACCTCATATTTTGTAAGGTAAAGGGAGATTTGACTGGCAACTATTTTCTCCAAAGCTTTAGAGAGGGGGGGAGGATAGAAATTGGTCGGTAGTTACCTGCGAGTGATCTGTCACCGCCTTTGTGAAGAGGGGTAACAGTAGCGACCCTCCAGATGGCGGGGAATTGCCCAAGGCAGAGGGATTTATTAAACAGGCAAGTGATGGGAGAGATGACCTGATCCAGGACCTGGCGTAGGAGACAGGGATCAAGGGAGTCATTGCCGATTGAGTTGCCTTTTAGGGCTTTTTGTAAATAGGGCCTAACCTCCTGGGTGGACACAGTGCGAAGGTAGAAAGGGGGTTGGGGGATGAGAGGAGCAGACAAGGGGGGAAGGGGATTGAAGAAATTGCTCGGGAGCACTGCACTAAGGTCAGTGAAGGCGTTGTTGAGGTGAGTAGCAATGAGTGCAGGGTCAGTGCAGGGAGACCCGTCAATGTTAAGATGTGCAGGGGGGAGTGAGCGTGTGCCCCCATTAAGCTGCTTGATATTATCCCAGAAGGATCTAGGGTTGCCCCAGGAGGAGGTAAGAGTAGAGTTGTAATATTCTGACTTAGCTTTGCGGACAGCCCATGTACATTTATTCCGGGCAGCTACGTAGGCCAGTCTGTCAGCAGGGCGGCCAGTTTCAATGGCCAGGTACCACAGGTTGTCACGCTTGCTTGGAGAAGTGAGCGAAGGTAGGGTAATCCAGGGTGTGCCTAATTTAGATCTAAGTGGGGTGAATGGGGCGACGTGTCACAGGCAAGGTTAAAGGTATGGACAAAGAAGGCTAGTGCCTTGTCAACATCAGGGGTATTTAGTAGTGGGGACCAATCAGTGCCAGCAAGGTGGCGTTTTAAGTCTTTAAGCCCACCGGGTCTAAACCGACGACGGCGGGTGGTGAAAACAGGGGGCTTAGGCAGGGAGGTTGACCAGAAGAAAAGAACTGGGGAGTGGTCACTAAGGCAGTCTGGGAGGATTTGAACATTGTGGACGCGGTTGGGCCTGTTAGTGAGAACCACATCCAGAAGAGTGCTTGTTCCTGTGCTAGGATTTAACCTGGTGGGTTGTGAGACTAGCTGAGTCAGGTCAATGGCAGCGAATGCCTCACGGGAGGTAGACTCCTTAGGAGATAGCCAGTTGATATTTAGATCACCTACCAGGATTTGGTCAGAGGAGTTAGGCAGAGAGGAGATGTAGTCAACAAGGGGGCCCAGTGCATGGGCTTGATTTTTTGGTGGTATGTAGGCAATAGTCAGGAAGATTGGGGCCCTAGCATGGCTCCTCTGTGTCTCCGGTACCATTTATTTACATTTACCGAGTAAAGAGGCAGAGCCCAGAAATCTTGTTTCCAGTTGCGACCTAGGGGATGGTGAGAGCGTAGCAAGGTAATAGGCAGGGGTAACACAGCGGTAGATTGAGAGAGACAGGTGCTCCGCAGTTGGCAGAAGCGAGTGAGCGGCGGCAGGCTGGGAGACAGCTGCTCGGGCGGACAGCTGCTTGAGGTTGGCAGAAGCGAGTGACGCGCGGGTTGGTAGACAGCTTCTCGGGTAGGGCTTTTACTTTTAAATCACGAGTCAGCTTAAACAATACTGTAAATATTTATGAAATGGGCATCTGAATATTTGCAGATATGTTGACAGATTAAAGCAGCCTTGTATTTTACTCGCAGTTGGTGAAAATAAGATGGCTGATTTTCAATTTGCCAACATTCTAACTGGTATGTTTACTAGGATCAGTGCCCACAGGGCACTGCTGGTCCTTTGTCCTGTGCGTAAGAAGGAATATCACACAGGTATGGACCAATCAGGATGTCTGAATTCTGTTGCCCATTTCATAAGTGTAAATAAGGCCAGGATGAAGCAGTGCTAATCCTCATATTGCTACCTCTAACCCTACTAGCGCCACCCTGACAGGCATTCCAGAGAATGGCCCCCGCAATGAATAGTGCAGGTGTGCTACTCGGAATTCACAAAACCGGCCATGTAAATGAGCCCATTGGGATTGCAAGGCACTATGTGCATGTCCATTATGGGCCCATTTACACTGACCACAGCGAAAGTTAGCAGCCCCACCCCCCTCCAATCGCTGGCTGGAGTATAAAAAGAAAAAAAAAAAAAAGAGTAGTTTACCCTGCTGTCCAGTGGTCCCTCCCATGATCACCACCCAGAGTATTAAAAATAGGTTATCCTGGTGTCAAGTGGCCCCTCCCACCACCCATGTCCATAAATAATATTTCCCTGGTGCCAGTGCCCCCCTCACAATCGCCAACCAGAGTGTAAAAGAATAAGATGTTAATTTGATGAATGCTCTTGCAGCAGGCCAGCACTGGTAGGACTTAGCCGCCCGGCGCCAGGACCACACGGAAAACTTTCTAGCTAGCAGTCTGTCACAGGGGACTGCCCACCCCCAACGTCAGCCTCTGATGTCTGTCTATCCTATCCTATAAAGGTGGTCGGTCCCCCCCCCCAATCCTCCTCAGTTCTTTGCCACCATCAACCAGCAAATGCCGGACCTTAGTGGACTCCGCAGCTTCAGTCGACCCCCATTACTCACACTTGTTGCACTTTTTTATTTTTCTTTTCTTTCAATAGTAAACATCGAATTTTTGGTGTTTTAGCCTTAAGGTTTATGTCTTCTCCACCAGCCTCGTCTTCTGACCGCTCCACTAAGTGTGCCTGCGGCTAACAAATTCCTAAAAAGGGTGGATGGCCATTCTGCATGCATTCTCTGTCTAGGACTCAGCCATGACACCAAAGCCTGCCAGATTTGCCAGAAGTTTAACCGTGACACTCGGTGACGTCGTCTTACAATTTTGGAGAGTCATGTTATCAAACAGAAGCTGCTCGCGATGGAAAAGGAGCTGCAGGCCAGGAGCTCTTTGACCTTGCCAACACCGTCTTCCCAGAGGTCCTTCCTCTTCACAATGCCGGGAAAAATCTGGTGGGAAGCGCATACATAGAGACAAACATTGGGACCAGTCTGCTTTCTGCTCGCGGTCGCAACACAAACCTTCAACACCTCAAGGTCACCCTCCTGTGGATAAATGGCTCCGCCTGCCCTGTCAGCCCTTTCTTCCTCCAGAGTGTGACAGCTGCCCACCCTCACAGCTACTACTGGCGGCAGCTCTTTAGGAGAGGGGATTTAATCTCCAGCCCCTGAAGCTCAGGCACTCTTCCATGGGTTCTCAGCCAGGAGGTTTAGCCAAGATGGTACCTCTTGCGTCGGTTCCTTGACCACCCCCCCTTGGGTAAATGCATTTTTGCGCCCACCACCATGGCTATCCAGGCCATTAATCACCTGGCTCACATGGCTTGATAACAGAATGTCCTCTAGGATTAGGAGAGGAATGTCGTGCAGATGCAGTTAGCCCAGCTTCTTAGGTCAGGCTCTGACATTGGCAGTCACATTCTCAAGACTGTCTGTGATGCTGTGGATGTCTCGGGCAGGGGAGCAGCAGCAGCTGGTGTCTGCCTGAGGCACTATTCCTGGCTCTGGGTTTCTGCTTTTGCCGCAGATGTGCAGTCCAGCATCCTGAATGCCCATTTTCGTGGCTCTGTCCTCTTTGGTGGAGACGTTCAGAACATGATCTCTACCCTTCAGGAGTTGGGGCGTGCTCTCCAGATGATTCACTTGGTGTACTACACTCAATCTCGGGCAGGTCAGCGCCCTTCTTTTCACAGCCCCTCTCACAAACACACTTGCCAGCCTGCCAGAGGTCAGGGCAAGCACAAGGTGGCGTCGGTCCCTTCTGCCTCCAGAGCTCCTCGAGCACCTGCGGCAGTCTTCCAGGCGTCTGCCTCCACCTCCTGACTCCTTACCCAACCACCCCAGCCAAAATTCTGGGGGAGGCTGTCGGAGGTCAGTTCTCCCTCCACCTTGGCAGGAGGTGGAGACACATAACCACGGACAGGTGGGTGCTTCAGATCACCGAACACGGCCACACTCTAAAAGTTCCAGAGTGACCTCCAGAAAATTTTCCAGCCCACCTGCCTCTTGTCCGGGAGGAAATTCAGGCTCTTCTGCAAAAATAAGAGCCATAGAGCCCGTCCCTCCAGCTTAATGAGGATAAGGGCTTTACTACCACTTCTTCCTGGGCCCCAAAAAGATTGGGGGCATATGAACCCTCCTGAATCTGAGCCATCTGAACCTGTACATAGAGTACAAATGTTTCCAGATGGTTATCCTTCAAGGGTTGTTGCCCCTTTTCACCAGAAGAATTGGCTCTGCTTTCTGGACATGCAGGATGCCTACTTACATATCCAAGTCTCTCCTACCCATCATCGTGTCCTCCGATTCCATTTTCAAGGGGTCCATTTTCAGTTCCATTCCCTCCTTTTGGGCCTTTCTTCGTCCCCCCGGGGTCTTCACCAAGTGCCTGGCGGTGGTGGCAGCTCCGCTGAGGAGGCAGGGCTTTTACATGTTCTCCTACCTGAACGAGTGGCTTCTAGCAATCCCCTCCAGGGACTGTCTGCTCCAAATCTTGGAATGCAACTTTTGGCTGTTTCAGGCCTTGGGGATCACCATCAATCGGCCAAAATCCTGCCTCTCTCCATGCCAGTGCCTCCAGTACACGGGGTGGTTCTGGATACCGACTAGGGCATGGCCTTTCTACTGATGGACAGGCTCGCCTGATCTCAAGTCACCAGGTCCCGGCCATGGTTTTCTGTAGTGCTCCACGATGTCAATGGGTAATCATAACTGGGTATTATGCAACCTACCAGGTGAATGGCACAGCCCAAGCTTTAGAATGTTGGGCACAAGGATTCCAAGCAGCAGCAACTCCCCAGTTCAGCTGTGCCATTCAAAGGGTACAGAGCTACTTTTATCTTTTATAAAGATTTCAAGACTTCTTTGGGGCTGCAATTCTGCATAGCATGTTGGGGCTACCCGTTTTCACTGAGCACCCCAAATTAAAATCGTGCCTGTTAAGCTGTGGCTTTCAAATTGAATAACCTGCCTTCCAATTTCCCTGTGTGGTTTGGGAGTCTTTTCCTGCCTTGTTAGAGTGTTTTAATGGTCTCCATTTAAAAAATTAAAAAAAAAATAAAAAAAAAAGGTGCCACAGGTATGTACAATTTCATTTATTTCTGGGAGTGTAGGTTTTCTGTGGGGGGGTCCTTCAGCTTTGGCGTTGTCTCCCCTGCCACTTCACGTTTTGTGTTCCTCAGTGGTTGTTTTCTCAGTTAACTAGACCTCTGTTTTTTCCGTTTGCATGGCCATCATTAATGGCTAGGCACGCGCTCCTCCTCGAGCCTTTTTCCTGCCTTTGTTTTCGTATGTGCCCATGGTGCATGCATTTGCACAGCACAATAAGCTTAAGTGCAGCGCAGTAGCATATAACATGCATTGCACTAATTGCACCTTTTGGTGCACGCACGCTGCACAAGCACACTAAGGTCCTGCGCGCATGCCTATTATTTTTTTTTTTTTTTCGGCGTGCAAACTACTGCAGTGAGCTGGCGGTATAGCCTAGAGCTGAAAGTAAAGATATTTATACATCCAGCGGTCCTGGGTTTGATTTCCACACCCTCCACTTGCATGATATGGGACTCTGAGCAAGTCATTTAATTCAGCTCAGTGAAGAATATTTTAGCCTGGCAAAGATATTAGGGCTAATTATTATATCTTACCTCACAAGTGTTATTTGGCACAATCATATTTCCTCTGTGGCACCGTGACTTATCTGAGACTATTAATCATAAAACGATGTAAGACCTGCAATAAAAGGGTGATGAGGCCCTCCCCTATGGGTTCCTTTTGCTCTCACTGTGTTGCTCAGCACCCCCCCCCCCAAGCCGGTCCTCCAGCCTGGGGAGGGGGAACACCTGGTTCTTTAATTGGCAGTGGCAGCAGAACTGTGAAGAAATTACTTTTGTGGCTCCTGAGTGAACTTGAGCCCCAGTGTCCTGCACGACATCCCCACAGACACAACTGACCCCAATCAGGCCTCCTAGGTCAGGGGGGCCCCCACACACACATATCCAGGTGTGGCGCAGTGAGCTTAGGCTGCAATAACAGATGTGCAGGCAGACCCCGACCCTGCCTTTTTTGAAGGCCAGGATGACGATTACGAGAATCTTGGGGAAGTTCCTGAACTTAACTAAATAATAAAAATAAATAAATAAATTGTGCGTATATGTGTATACATATATATATATATATATACATATACATATATATATATATACATATATATACACACACACACACACACATACATATGTATAGAGAGAGAGAGAGAGAGAAGTATAGATATACAGTATACATTGATTCATGGACATTTGCATACGATTCCCATCATGCTTTGCATTACTGGGTTATGTGCAATTTGTGTTTTCCTAGCTATATAAACACTCACACGTGTATACGTGTGTGTATGTGTGTGTGTGTGTGTATATATATATATATATGTAACAGATAAACCACTCTGAGGTGTGCGGTCGCGCTCTGATGTACGCACGCCTTGGTGTGTGTTGTGGTCTCGTGCGTCAACCACCCAAGGTGTGCGTATATCAGAGTGCAACAGCACACCTCACAATGGTTTATCTATCTTATAAAATGTCAAAATTGTTTTGGAGGGGGTAAAGTGAAAGTACGTCACTCTGATATATGCACGGTCATGTGATGCTGTTCAGCCAATAATATTGCTACAATTCCCTACCCATTTTTATATATATATATATATATATCTACACACACATATACACACACACACACACACACACACACATATATATTCTATACAAACAACTTCATTAATGCATCAGTTAGGGTTCTTCTACAGTGACAAAAGTGAGGAAATTGATATTAGGGTTCCCCCTTGACACCCCACCCCACCAACAGGCATCGTGGTGTGCGGGTTCGTCAGTCTAACTCTCACCCCATCCCATGTAAACAAGCTGAGGTGGTGCAGTGTAGGAGAATGGAGTGAGAGTTAGGACTGAGCGACCCCAGTGCATGTTGGTGGGGGAGAAGTGGTGCAAGGGGTGGGACTCAAATTCTCACTTTGTCACTGCAGAAGAACCTAACTGATGCATTAACAAAGTTTTTTGCATAGAATTTCCATACTTTTTAAGAAAGAATAGAAAAGTAGGAAGTTGCGCAAGTTGGTGGGAGCGTGGGGCCCCCACCATGTGATTTTGTATGACTATAGTAACAGTAAGTGCAACGGAAACGCAAGCACAAAGGCTTATGAACATGGTGACGCAAATTTAAATGGTAACACAAAGAGTAATAGGAATGGAACCACAAAGTGACACAAAATTGAACAGTTACGTAAACGGAGACATCAAACAGAAGTGTATACAAAACGCTACTGGTAACACACACATTCACGGTACCGCAACTGTAACCGCAAATGGTAACAGTAACAGCAACAATAATGGCAAAGTAAACAGAACTGCAAGCGCATACAAAAAACGCAAACCGTAACGCACACACTCACAGAACCACAACTGTAAACGCAAATGTTTATGGTAACAGCAACAATAAAGCCAACAGAAACGCAAGTGCGTACGGAAACACAAACCGTTACATACAAGGTCATGGTACCGCAATTGTAAACGTAAATGGCAACAGTAACAGCAACAATAAAGCCAACAGAAACATGTACAAAAACGCAAACCGTAACGCGAACGGGCACGCTACCGCAATTGCAAATGGTAACGGTAACAGCAATAATAACACGAAAGAAAATGGAAATGCAAGTGCAAACGAAAACTGTAACGTACATGGTGGTGTAGACGGGAACGGTGATGCGAACTGTAACAGAAGCGCAACTGGAAACACTAACTAACACAGTAATGAAAGGGCACACCTTTCTTTACCCCCAAAACTGCATTGAAAAAACACATTGAAAACAAAGAATGTATGCGTTATACCTGACTTAGGAGCAGAAAATAACGACTTGGAATACTAAATTGCTTACATCTCAGGAACCGTATGACGTAGAAAAACACAAAAATTTTGTATGAATTAGGACTCTCCTGGCTAGTTTTTTTGACGAAAAGTGTGTATCTCGCACCGCTTCCAAGAGAAGGGCCCTGAAAGACTGAAAGATTAATGTTATCCTATGGCAAAAAATGTCAACTTAGGAGTGCCGTCACTTTGCCGCCCTGTAATATTATTTCACCAAACCACCAAAAGACACATCTGTGGGATGTTGGCTTTCTTCCCTCCAAATTTCAGCCCAAACGACCAAACCATTATTTTGCAGCAGTGCAGCAAAGAATTCCTGTAATGCGGCAAATACTGTAGTGTTATCCTATGGAAAAAACGTCAACTTCGTAGTGCCGTAAACTTTGCAGGGGGTGGGGGGCACTAGACTACCAGGGCAGTAGATAGTATTATATATTTTATTGTGATGGGGGGGCCACTAGACTACCAGGGATAGGTAGTACATTATTTTTGCTATGCAGATGGGGCACAGAAACCCCCTGAGCAAAACCCACCCTAATTCAACACTCTAGGGCACCCCTGGGCAACAGAAATTGATTTAGAAATCTGGCCATCTCGTCCCTTGCTCGCAATGCACCATCGCGATCAAAGATCGTTAGCGAACAACGAACGAAGAATTTATAAGCTAATAACTCTATTTTTGGACCAATTTGGATGGAACCAAAGCCATGGCTCAATAGATAGGGGTCCCCTGAGTAAAACCCATCAAAGTTTTGCTTCAGAAGTGACTCCTGAGCCAAGATATTTGTGTTTGTGCGATCGGAAAACTCAAAACAAGATGGCGGACCTCACGGTCAAAGAATTTGAAAAAATCCTCGAGGCCAAAGATTCTTGAACCGCGAGGCTGCAAATTCTTTGACCGCCAGGCGGGATGACATGGCCAGAACCCCATTCTTTGATCGCAAAATATACATATAAATTTTCCCATTGACTTATAATGGGAACTTAAAACTGCCATAACTTTTGAATGCCTTAATATTTTTTCACCAAAAAAAGCGGCATGTTCGGCTACCAAAGCTCTTTCAAACAAGCCATCTCGCAGAGCAGCATGCCACACAATGGCCGTGCAGGACCACAATAAGAATGCCAAAAGGTGCCTCCAAAAACTAGCTGCAAAGTTTGAGTGCAGAGTGGGGGAAGGGTGCTAATGGTCTGACCAGAGGCCTTAGCTACCTGATTGTTTCTGGAAGACTTGGGCTGGTCCCACCCTTGGTCCATTATTTCCTTTATACCAGGGGTTCTGACATCACTTCCTCAAACAGGCAAAGGATATGCACCTATCATAGCAAAAGCAGACATCCAGGAAAGGAACAGCAGCAAGTGAAGAGGTGACTGCTCTCTCAGTGGAAGGGAAGTAAATGCAAATCTAGGAGCTTTCATTATTACTTCTGCATTGATATTGCATTGGGGAAAGGAGGAGCAGGAGTTTGAAGAAGGTTGTGCAATGGCTACTTAAAGTCTGTTTTTGAGTGTGGATAGGAAGGATAGGAATATAAAAAGCAGTTGCTCAATATATCTAAACGTGTGCATCAAAGGAGGTAAGGGAAATAAAGAAAATGTTTTGCACTGATAGAGGAGGAGAGGGAGACTTGGGGAGTGTTTTGGTATCCTGCATCTGGAAGGGTGGGGGTCGCTGGTGACAGCGACAGCAATGGGTAGGGTGGTAGGCTGCAACAACTGCAGTGCACCAATCTTTCTAAAAATTGCCTGGAGTGTGGGAGGATGTTTAGTGTGCAACCACATAGAAAAACTTAGAAAGGAGATTGAGGGTTTGCAGGAGGAACTAAGACAGGCAAGGCAGATTGAGGGTGGGTTTAGCCCAATACTGGAGGGAGAAGAAGGGAGATGAGGAGGCGATTTAAGCCAACAGTGGTGAGGAGAGGGTCGAAGAAGGAAGCACAGACAAAGGGGCCCAGGCCAGGAAGAACAATTGCCGGGAAACCAGGTCAGGAGACAAAGACAAATGGAAGGAGGAGATAGGGACTTGTGAGGGGCGAAGAAGTGGCAAAGTCATGGAGTGGAAAGGAAGACAGGTTACTATGAAGAGAGAGGGTGGGCATTTGAAGGGCCTTCAGAAAATAGTTGTGCACTGCTAGAGAGGAAGAAGGTGGAGGAGGAAATGATGAAATTAGAGGAGTAATTGATAAATGCCTGGACCAAACTGGGCGGGAAGTTCTGCTGGGAGAATTGCAACAGGGTAAAAGGAAATAATGTGCAGGAGGAAGAAGAGGAGCTGGAAGTGAGAGAGGGAGATGAATGGAAGCAGGCAGGGAGTAAGAGGGGTGGAATCTTGGTGCTGGGGGACTCAATACTAAGAGGAGTTAGGTGGGGTAGCAAGGGGGAGAGGCATAGTTGCATTTGGGTGGAGGCCATGCCAGGAATGACAGCGGAAAGGGTGGGACAGTCTGTTCTGAAATATGCTAGAAGGGGTAGGGACAAGCCTCATTTAATTATACTGTACATCTTGGGACAAACGACCTGGCTGACAAGACAGTAGATACAGTCCAGAGGAGGTTTGAGGAACTAGCACAATTATGTGAAGGAAGGAAGATCAGTAACTTTTTCAGAGATACTTCCTGTGCCAAAGGCAAGCACAACAAGAAAGCTGAGAATAGAGGAATTTAATGGATGGCTAAGAACCTGGTGTTGTGCTAAAGGGTATGGGCTGTTGGGAGTGGGGAGGGACCTGGGAGGACAGCAGTCTCTATGCCAAGGACAGACTACACTTGAGAGAGGAGGGAAAGAAAGTGTTGAAACAGAGGATGGAGGAGTACATAGAGGAAGTTGGGAATTTAAACTAGGAGTGGGGGGTGGCAGTTGGGGAAGAGATATGCAGAGACCACAGGTTGGGAAACCATATGAGCTTACCCCCCATAACAGTGACAAAGGACAAATGACAAGTACTGTTGGTGATGCTAGGAAAGGAGGGCAGGATGGGAGGGGGGGAAGGGTGGAAGGTGGTTACCCTTAATGCTAGGAGCCTTGGGAGGAAAACTGCAGAGTTACAGGTTCTCATGGCAGAGGGAGAGGTGGACATTGCAGTCATCATGGAAACATGGGCCACCCAATACAATGACTGGGACCTGTCTGTACCAGGGTACAGATTATTTCGTAGGGACAGAGTGATTGGGAAAGGGGGGGTGGCACTATATGTGAAGGAAGGACTGAAGTGTGTAAGGGAGGAAGAGGAGGAGGGTAGTACGGAGTCACTTTGGATGCAAATCCAGGATTCCAAGAATAGGATTCTTAGAATGGGAGTGGTGTACAGGCCACCATCTCAGAGGAGGAGTTAGACAGGGAACTAGCGGGACAGATCAGGAGGACCTGCGAGAAGGGTAGTGTGGTGATTGTGGGGGACTTCAACATGCCAGGAGTGGACTGGAGCACCCCAACAACCAGGAACAGAAGGGAGCAGGTACTGCTGGATGCCTTCAGGACAGCTTCCTGCTGCAAATGGTCAGTGAACCAACCAGGTTAGGAAATACCCTTGACCTTGTGCTGGCAAATGGGGACTTTGTGAGAGAACTTACAGTGGAGGAACCGCTGTCAGGGAGTGACCACCGCTCAGTATGGCTCACACTGGATATGGGCAAGGAAGGAGTGGAATCTGGCACAATAGTGCTGGACTTCAGGAGGGCCGACTTTGGGAGGATGGGGGAAGTGGTAAAAGGGTACCTGGCCAGAATTCAATCTAGTATGGACACTAACCAGAGGTGGGAGCTCATAAAGCTGGGGATAGTGGAGGCAACCAAAACCTGCTGCAAAGCCCAGAGCAAGAAGGCTAGGGCTAAGAAACCGATCTGGTTGAGCAAGGAGGTCATGGAAAAGGAAGGAGGAAAAGAGCTGCCTTTAGGAAGTACAAGAAAACAGGGAGGGGGGAGGA
Source organism: Neoceratodus forsteri (assembly GCA_016271365.2). Taxonomy (NCBI): domain Eukaryota; kingdom Metazoa; phylum Chordata; order Ceratodontiformes; family Ceratodontidae; genus Neoceratodus; species Neoceratodus forsteri. The sequence goes on from CM057450.1 coordinate 719,688,719, forward strand.
CAGGGAGGAGTACTTGACAGAATCGAAGGAGGTGACAAGGGCAGTAAGGGGAGCCAAAGCATCTACAGAACTCAGGCTGGCACAAGGCAATAAGAAGGGGGAGAAGGACTTCTTTAAGTACATCAGGGAGAAAAGGAGCTGTAAGGACCACATAGTAAGGATTAGGAAGGAGGGTGGGGTGGAAGCAGGGTGCGATAAGGCGGAAGCACTAAATGAGTACTTCTGCTCAGTATTTACTAAAGAAGAGGGGGTGACACCCAAGGTGAGAGAAATGGCAGAAGCAGGGGAAGTGGTGACAGATGGGAAATCATGGAAGCAGAGTTCGAGAGGGTTTGAAGGCACTGAGGGTGGACAAGGCGCCAGGCCCAGATGGCATCCACCTAGGGTACTGAAGGAGCTGGCAGAGGTCCCTACAGGACCTTTGGCAGACCTATTTAATGCCTCACTACATTGGGTGTGTACCTCAGGACTGGAGGATGGCTCATGTGGTGCCCCTCCACAAGAGTGGCCCCAAGGATGAACCAGGAAACTACAGACCAGTGAGCCTCACATCCATCGTGGGTAAGCTAATGGAGACTATCCTGAAAGAGAGGCTGGTGGCCCTCCTAGAGGCCAAAGGACTACAGGACAGCAGACAGCATGGCTTCATACGTGGCAGATCCTGCCAAACCAACCTGGTCGAGTTCTATGACTGGGTAACTAGGCAACTGGACTGGGGCCATGCAGTGGATGTCCTGTATCTGGACTTCAGTAAGGCATTTGACTCAGTGCCACATGGAAGGCTGGGAAGGAAGTTAGTAGGCACAGGGGTGGGTGCAAAGTTGGTGAGATGGGTAGGAAACTGGCTGCAGGGAAGGCAACAGAGGGTGGTGGTGGGTGGGGAGCTCTCACACCCAAGGGCAGTGACGAGCGGTGTTCCACAGGGCTCAGTGTTGGGACCAGTGTTGTTTGGGATATTCATTGCAGACATATCATGGGACATCAAGAGCAAGATCAGTCTGTTTGCTGATGATACCAAGGTAGGCAGCGGTGGTGGATGACCTAGGGGATGGCAGGGGTTGCAGGATGATCTGGCAAAGCTTGAAACCTGGTCAGACACCTGGCAACTGGGCTTTAATGCCAAAAAGTGCAAGGTGCTGCATTTTGGGATGAAGAACCCAAGGAGGAGTTACCAGCTAGGGGAGTGCAGCTAGCCCAGACAGAGGAGGAGAAGGATCTGGGTGTGCTCATTACAGGGTCAATGAACAACTCGGCACAATGTAGGAAGGCAGCTGCAAAGGCCAACAAAATGCTGGGTTGTATTGCAAGGGGTATATCCTCGAGGAGGGAGGAGGTGATTCTGCCACTGTATAGGTCATTAGTTAGACCACACCTGGAGTACTGCGTGCAGTACTGGCATCCGTATCTGAAGAGGGACACTGAGTTACTGGAGGGGGTGCAGCGCAGAGCGACAAAGATGATCAAGGGGCTGGGGGACTTATCATACGAGAGGAGGTTGAAGGAGTTGAACATGTACTCACTGGAGGAGAGGAGAGACAGGGGTGACATGATTGAAACCTTTAAATACATGACAGGAATAAACAAGACGGGTACAGAGGGGCTGTTCAAACTAAGGGAGGGGAGGGCCACCAGGGGCCATGATATGAGACTGGGCGAGGAAGGTTCAGGAGGAGATGAGAGACACTTTTACAGAGAGGGTGGTGGCTGGGTGGAATCGTTACCTGCAAGTGGTATGCAGTAGACAGTGGACTGCTTCAAGCGAGGATGGGACAGGACAGGGGAGGTTAATGAAGGGAAGGGTGGAAGGAGGGCAGCTGCAGAATAAGGGGTGCTAGCTGCACATTCGAGCAGACTTGATAGACCTCTAGGCCTTTATCTGCTGGCAAATTTCGTATGTTCGTAAATGGAAAATTTTGCATTTTTCAGCGCTTTTGTACACAAAGACCGGCACTCCGACCAAAACGCAATTTGGCAAATCAAGAGACCTACCATGCCCCAACGCGCATACCAAACTTCAGGCAAATACACTGAACGAGTCTAAAGTTATTAACAACCAAACTTTTGACTTTAGTATGTAAGTGACCGCTGAACCCTAACTATAGTGGCGCGACCGCACCATTACATACGCGTGTGTATATACATATATATATATATAGTATCTATATCTATCTATCTATAGATCCATGTATGTACGTATGTATGTACATGTACACGTTTATACGTATTATCTTGTTTTTCTCTCTCTCTCTCTCTCTCTGTTGTACACCACCTTTTCTGTTTCTGGAACCCACAGGGCACCTCTCCTCCCTTCTCATGTCTAGGGATAAAATGATGGAACAGTCGCGGGGAAAGGGGGAGGACTCCTGGACAGCACTCAGCTCAGCGATACTTCAACATGGCATAACTAAAAACAGCACCTCAGATATTGGGATTCAATTGGGTGACAGCTGGAACTCTGTCTTGGGTGCGGTGGTGTTTTCTTGCAGCTGGAGGGGCATCAGGCAATCTCTGTCAGGGGGCAGTCATTAGAACAACAACAGTCAAACAATTCGTAAGGCAGGAAGCCAACATTTCAAAACTGAACTGGCCAACTCCTGGGGCGACAGCCGTCGGTTCTGGGAGAACATCAAAACACTCTCAGGTAAACCTAATAAGACACCACCCTCCACTCTAAAGGTGGATGGTACTCTCACCCAGGACCCCAGCATTATCGCCGACACATTTAATAAGGCATTCACCGACCTCAGTGGGGTACTGCCTCCAGACTTCCTTCAACCCTCGAGTGACAGCAATTCCACCATTGACCCTGCGACCCTCTCGGGCTCCCCTTCCCCATTCTACCTCAAAATCATTACTCCTGCTGATGCAAAAACTACCTCCTAAAAGCTCTTGGTTAATCAAGAACCAGTAGCGACACGCTTGACCTCAAGCGCACCATTGATACGGTTCTCATTCCCCTTATTAAGATACTAAACTTCTCACTTACATCGGGTAAATTCCCTCATCTCTGGAAAGCTGCGGTTGTTACTCCCATACACAAAAATGGGGACAGAACCAACCTATCAAATTATCGCCCAATATCCATACTTTCCCCTCTTTCAAAGGCGTTAGAACACAGTTTCCAATCAATTAACAGGCTACCTAGACAAATATCAACTGCAATGCAGAGAGCAACACGGTTTCCGGAAGCAACATAGCCCCACCACCGCTCTTGTTGAATTCACAGGTTACATTCATAGTGCACTAGACTGGGGGCTCTTGGTGTCGACTACTTACACAGATCTCACCAAGGCCTTCAACATCGTTAACCATCAACTGCTTCTGAAGCAATTAACCTCTACGGGTTTCTCCCCTGATTCGGCTGCCTGATTCAGGAGCTACCTCACAGGGAAGAGTATAAAAAGTAAAAATACAAGGTATCCTTTCTTGATAATAGACCAGTTACTACAGGAGTGCCACAAGGCTCCATTCTCAGACCTCTTCTCTTTAGCCTGTTTCTTAACCCCCCCCCCCAGCCATACAGTACAACCCCATATTATTGTACACAGATGATGCTATCATCTACTCATCCCACTCTGACCCTATGATACTAGAAAGGCAGATGCAGTCGGATTTCTCAGCAGTAGAAAAATGGTTCCTCAACTCAAAATTACTCTTAAACTGCAAAAAAAGCAGCCGGCCCAGTGGCGTGGAGGGTTGAGGCACTGGACGCCACACTTCGTGCCATGCCGGCAGCCCCGGTTGAGGAATGAGCCCGGGCCATCGGGGGTTGGCGGGGAGGGAGAGAGACGATCGAGCATCCAAAGGACTGCTGTCCTCTCTCAGGGAGTGATCCAGGGCTAGCCTGGCATCACAGCGTCTCCTGGTGGAGACCGGAGGCACTGCAACGCCTTGGGGCTGTACGCAGGGGAAGACATCAAGCAGCTGCCTTCCAGACATGGGTGGGAGCACTCACGCCACGGGCAGGGCAGCACTGCACGTCCTGCATCTGGGGCTCTAAAATTGAAAATTCCTGCCACGGACGAGGAGATGATGGGGGTTCCAGGGACACTACCCACATCCCACTGTTGGCCCTGCGCTCGGAGGACTCCACGTCCTACCCGACACCCAGGTAAGACCTCTCCAATCCCAGAAATGCCATCACGGGAGGATGGGCCCGCTCCAGGGGGTGATCCGGGGGGCTAGGTCTGCCTGGGTGGTTGGGGGAGTCCGGGTATACAGGGGGTTCAGCGTGGGAGTAGAGGCAGTAGTCGTGTGAGCACCCAGGAAAGATGCCCAGACGTGGTAGTGCACAAATAAAGTTGGGGGAAAAAAAAAAAAAAACTGCAGAAAAGCAAAGACCATGATGTTTGCCTCAGCCCAAAACAGACATAGGTCCTGCCACCTTCAAATTTGTAACAATCTTAACTCTCCCCTTGACATGGTGCATAATTTCAAATATTTAGGAGTAACCTCAGACAGCACATTATCATATTCTCAACATTTTGACCTTGTAGCCAAGGCAGCCAACGCAAAGTTGGGTTTGCTTTTTAGGAACAAACACTTAACTACTGAAGCTTTAAAAATTGCGGTCTCAAGTTCAGTGCTATCAACCATCGACTACGGCCTCGTAGTATATGGCGTGGCAATTCCCATGGCCCTCAAACAAGTCAAGACTACACTCAACAAGGACCTGTAGGCTTGTACTGAGCACCAACAGACTGACTCGCACGTGTGAGCTGTATGCTCATTCTGGCTGGCTCAACTTGGATTGCAGAATATAGTACCAAGTCTGCCTCCTGACCAAAAAATCCACACTAGGACTCACTCTTCTGGGTGTGACTAACCTCCTCAAATTGACCAACGCATTCAGATGCACTCCAGGCTTGAAAAATCAACCGCTAAAAGTCCCCTTCCGACGAACCACTCAAGGCCAATAGTCATATGAGTACCGTGCGCCACTCTGGCTAAACTCCCTCGGGGAAGATGCTCAGAAGGTACCCAAGCTGGGACCATTTAAATCAAAGCTTCGTGTAACTCTACCATCTTCCTGTAAATGTGACTGCGAATTATAAGCATCTCTCCCTTGTATCCTGAACTGTCATCTTTTAGTCTAAGGTTCACACTATCCACACCTTCCTTGCTATTTCTTAGGACCACCTTCCCCCTTACTCACTATCCAAACAACCCATGTCCTTCCTATCTTACCCATTATCTTTTATAGTCATCTAGATCTCCCCCCCATCTCATTTTCCTGCCGCTCCACCCCCCTGCTCCCTCCCCCTCTACTCCTCAGTTCTGTGTCCCCTCAGCCCATGGTTTCCACTCCACTCCACTCTCCTCTACCCTATCCCTACCCATCTCATTATCCCTTTTGCCCTCTATTAATTTCTGCAGGTATCCTCCCTCCTCCTACCCTCTACGACCGGTCTCCACCCCCCCAATCTCATCTCTCAATAGGACTGACTCCCTCTCTCTTAAGTACTATACTACCCCTAAGCACGGTCTCCCTCTGGTCTATTTGACCAATGTGTTACTTGTCTAAATGTGTAGTAGACTAAACTATTGCCTACCGGTAAATATGGGCTTGTACTGTCCTCAAGGCACCTTGACAAATGGATTCTGTTTTTACTAAACATATTCCTGCTTGTTAATAGTCTTTATATGTCCTCGTATATATGCCAGTTGTTTGTAATTACATTCCTCTGTTGTGATTATTGATTCTTTCGTGGAACCTCTGTTTTTATACTGATGATTGTAACTGCATTCCTTTGACATTATTGTCGTTTCTGATAAGGAACCTCTGTAAACAAGTCTGCGGCTCAAATGTCTTCCGAATCATGAATGAATAAATTTGTTTGGCACTGGCACGGCACAAAGATTACTGTCCAGCCAGAAAATCTATTCCAGTCAGGCAGAGTATATTCTTCTGGACACAAAGTTCAGAAGACTCAAGACATAAACTCATTTCTGCTCCATGGAGCGGTGGGGGAACATGGCACTAGACAATGGCAGAGGGCCAGTGCATATCTCTTCGGGAGACCTGGGTCCTGAACCTGGATCCTTGCACATTTCATCTGAAGCCAAGCTGGCTCACAACATTGGTGATGGCAGGCAGGGTTCTAACTCTTGTTGTCTCCTACGGCTTTGGCTTGTAACATAAACTCCCCTGCCACGGTGCACTTGGGACAACACAGCTTGTAACTGAGGAACATATTTTGGACACAGTCCCTTCCTTCTTACGGCCTTTCCCACCCTTAGCAGCTCTGCGGGGGGCTGTAAGTTGGGTGCTGGTCCTTTCCATAGACAGCCACATACCAGATGACACTCCCTCCTCAGTCAGTGGATATGGCCTTACAGCACATGGTCGAGCTGCCACCCTGGACCCTCCAGAACCCAGTCTTGCCACTTACTGGATCTGGGTCTGCCATGGCAGCCACCAATAAATCAGTCAGCCTTCCTCTCCATGGAGCCGGATGGGCTCCTCTCCTCGCTCAGACTCAGACAAGAGATTTGCAGCTCTTTTCTCGCCTTCCCTGATGGATCAATAGGGGATTCCTTTACTTCTACGGGACCGGAGGGCCAATCGGCCCACCTCGGCCCCAACTGGCAGCCGACTTCCTTGCCCGACCCTACAAGTCCCAAATGCGTCCTTGCTCCAACGGCTTCAGCCATGAACTAACTCCCTTTTGAAGGCTTTCTTCCAGTTTATTCTCCTCTGCGCGTGATGCCAGGGCCATGCCCATATTTATCCTGGCATCACACTGGGACCTGATGCCAAGTGGGCATCTTAACAACCCCCAAAATAGAGATGTTAATATAAATAAAAAGAGGAGAACGTTCTCTTCCCTCTGTGGAGGAGGAAGAGGGAAGAGAGTGGACAGAGTCCAAATCAGAAATGTTTTTTCTCCCGTGCTTCATAATAAGTCCTTGCCTTTTGGATAGCTGAGGCATGTAGTTCCTTACAGCTCAGGAGGTACAGTCTGTGGAGACGGCAGATGTAAATCACATTCTGTCTGCAACTTTTTCAGCTACTATGTGACCAAAAATTATTGAGCAACATTGGGCAGGTGTGGATCAGTAAAAGTATCTTCCCAATCATGTGACGGATCTTCCTATTTTAAGGAAAGATTTTCGCAGGTGGGGAGCTCCTCCACTGAAAGACAAGGCCATCTGTATTTCTGTAAAGACACCGCCCTGCCTATAGAAGGCTCTGACCCTAACAGTTTTTTCATGTCAATCGAGTGGACACCACGTGCAGGAGCGTTTTTGACCATTAGCATGCAACAGTTGTATGTCTCATGCTTTCCCTTGGCCAGAGCCTTCAACATATGGGTCACCACCCTGGCCAGTTTCATTCTGCCTCTCTGAAGGTGTGAGCCTTTTGCAATTTTCTGTTATGGTTCCACCTATTCACTGGAGAATTTCATGTCAGCCCGCTCGGTTTATTTCATTGTTTTTTGGCCATGAGGGACATGTGGCTTAGTCTTTGGGTCTGGTCAAGCTTCATAAGCTAACCTGTTTAGCCTACCCTTGAGGGAGGCCTAAGATATGATTCTGCCCTGGATATTATTTTAAAAGATATGCGGTGAAAAGGGCCATCTCCAGTGTCAAACAGCGCATGACTACCATAACCCAAGGGGTCAAGGTAACAGCTGGCACAGACAGTTCTGAGGGGGGTTCCGTTCCTTTGGAATTTGGCTCCTAAGAATGGAGGAGTCTACTAAGATAACAAGGTTACAGTATCAGAGGAGCACTGGCCAGGCACCGTGTAGGAGGCCCAGCACCAAAAGTCTGGTGCCTCACAAGACGGCACGTGGGCCCATTCCTGGCTCCTTTTCTTGGTGGAAGTCTACAGTTTTATTTCTCAAGACGGGCCAGAACAATGTCAGATGCCATATTAGAGGAATGCATTCTCTGCCCCAGTTCTCAAGGATGTTGCAAAGGACAGATGTAGTCAGAGATCCTGACCCCCTTATTCTTTCGGGGCCATACTACAGGATCCGCTAATCAAAAGAAAGTCAGAGGTCCTACTAGATTTATTTTATACTCCCCAGGAAGTTGGGTGTTTTCAGGCTTTTTCTGGATTCAAGCGCCTAAACAAGTCAGTGCAACACAAACCTTTCAGGATGGAGTCCCAGAGGTCAATCACCGGGTAGTCTAGTCAAGGTTTTTTTTTTTTTCCTAAGCCCCAATACATTTGACGGATGCCTGCCTCCACTTCTGTCAGTCCTATCTGGAATAGCTCAGGCTTTTGATACTGGGCCAACCTTCCTGTACAGGGTGCTTTTATCTGCCCATGCATCAGCCCCCCCCCCCCCCAAGTTCCTTGAGGATGTTCATAGTCCTGGTGGCTTAATGTCTATCCTGACTGAACAACCTACTTATTCGTGCACTGACATTGTCCCTGGCACGTGGTCAATATTCAGGACTCTAGATATGCTAGTCGCATGGCTAAGGGTACACTGGAAAAAAGAGCTCTACCAAACTGTTTCAGACCTTGGAATGCCTGGTGGTAATTTTTCAGCACAAAACCAGGGAAGGTTTTTTCGCCTTCCTGGAAAGTGACGTTTTTGCCAGAAGTCTGCTGGCTCAGGACGCGATCATCAGCATCTGCCCTCCCTGTCTGCTGCGAATTTTGGCTTCAGGGCTGGCAGCGGTAGTTGTAATCCCATGAGCTCGCTTCCAGATGTGGCATTTTCAAATGGGATTACTGTCGCCCTGGGATCACTCATCTGAGAATTATCAGCCAGCTTTTCCTTCACCTCTCGCTTCGTCATTCCCCGAGCTGGAGAGTGGATGTGCAGAATCTAAGCAAGTGTTCCACTAGAACTTCCTAGAGTTAATTCTCACAACAGATGTCAACTTACATGGATTGGGGGTAGGCCGGAGCCAGCTTCCCACTCAGGGAACTTGGTCAGTCTAAAAACAGCATCTCCACATCAATGTTCGGGAGATGGAGGCCGTCCATCTAGCTTCCCTTAGGTTTCAACCATTAAGATGCAGGAGATGTTTCGAGAGGACACCGACCTGTCGACAGTTCACCTGGCAGGGGAGTTGACCCTTCAGGCGGACTGGCTAAGTCACGAAAATGTTCCCCTTGTGAACCTGGAGGTTTTTGAACTCCTGTGCGGCTGGCCTCAGACTGATTTGTTTGCATCCAGCTGCAATGCTCAGATCCTGGAAGGTTCTTCAGTCTTTTTCGGTCCACAGCCAGAGGCAGTGGTCATTCTGCCTCAAGAGTGGACTTTCAGTAAAGCATATGCTTTCTCTACTAACTTTTCTTCCAAGTTATTTAAAATAAAAAATAAATATACAAAGACGCTCTAGAGGGAGCTGCCTCTTTTTAGCTGCACAGTGGCCGAGAAGACCGTAGTTCTTGGACTTAATGAATCTTTTTTTTTTTTTTTTTAATTATTATTATTAATACTTTTCCGTGCCGCCTGCCGCCGTTAACCTCAGTCTCAGTCACGGACCCCCTCCGCTCCCACTCCCACATTTAGCCATGACTCCCCGATACCCCCTGGCTTACCCCCAAGGGCAGGGTTGCGGCTCTGGGCCTAAGTGCCGCAATGTTGGGATAGGCCAGGGAGCCAGCCTGGGAGTTCATCGTAGCGGGGGGGCAGGCTTCATCCAGGCAGTAGGCAGCTGTATTTTCTGCAATGTATGCGGGGGCAGGGACATGCAATGATGGCCGGCATCCGCCCCGCCCCTTGAACTACGTTCTGGTGCCGGCTGCTGCGGTGCCCCGGCCTCCGCCAAGGGTTCATCATGCACAGTCACACACCTTACCCCGGAGGGAGGCAGTCCTTAGGGCCTCCATCCTTCTCCCCCCGGCTGGCCCTCCGATGACCCGGGTCAGTCTGCGGCATTGCAAGCAGAAATCTAACCGCTGCGCCGACGGGCCGGCATTTGATTTAGTGACTCTTGCTCAGCAAGCACCCTTCTGCCTTCTTGTAAGCAGAGACCTGCTATCAGGACTTCTCGCCACGATAAAATCGAGGAATGATACAGCTCATGCCTTGGCTCATGAGAAAAGGAAGCTCCTTCCCAAAAAATAAATAAATAAATAAACAAGCAACAATTAGTTGACACCTTGATGGCTGCCAGAAAATCCTCTTTGCCCGCAGCCTATGCTCCGGTAGGGGCCACCTCTCTCTTTTTTTTTTTACTTTGGGCCAGCAGGGAAGGTTTTAACCTTCAACGGCCTCTATTTCAGTTTTTTGGTTTTCTACAAGAAGGCATGGCGAAGAGGTTAGCATTGAGTATGCCAAGAGGACAGCTTTCTGCTCTTGGAGCACCCTGGGATTTTTTAGCCTAGGAACTAATAGGCACATGTTTAGTGGGACACCTCTGGTGTCTGGTTCTCCATGGGATCTGAACTGGGTTCTGAATGCTCTTTGCAAGGAGTTATTCGAACTGCTCCCATCCATATTACTGAATGTGTTGTTTTACAGGCTTCCTGTTAAGGAGCCATACCTTACTGGGCATAAGGACAGGTGGTACGCAGTAAGTTTTTTCATCCCTGAAGTGCTCATGGCCCTCCAGGAGTTCCAGGAAATAGACCTTTCATCCTCCTATCTGCGATGTCCTCAATCCAAAGAGAAGGAATTGCACAAGTTGAATTTATCATGCACCGTTAAGATTCTCCCTAAAAGGACAGCTGCATTCCATAAGTCAAATAGTCTTGTTTGTTTTCATGGAACAGACAAGCACGGTCAAGAGGCCTTTTTTAGGTCACCCTTGCTAAAACAGTGCAGGCCTGCACTGATCAGGCCAACAATGCAATCAAGAGGAGGCCCCTGGTTCTCCTCAAGACTCACCACACCAGGGCTAGGGGATGCCCTAGGCTAGACAGGTGAAGCATTGGTTTTAAGGTTATGCAAGGCAATTAAGTGGTCTCCCATACATACACTCACAAAACAACCATCTTAGATGTTCAAAGTTCGGCTGATGCAGTTTTGGTCGCAGAGTGCTACAGACAGCAGTTTGCAAGTAATCCTTCAGTGCTTGCCTCTGGCATGCAAAATAATCCCCTCCCAGGTTTTCTGGGTACTGACTCTTAGAACCCAGCTGTTATGATTACCCATTGACAATCTGGTGCGCTACAGAAAGAAGACATTTTTTCATCCTTACTGTAATTTCCTTTTCTGTTAGGTCCAGCATTGTCAATGGGGCCCTCCCAGGAGCCTGGCTCCTGCGGAAGAATCCTGTAAACTAGGAGGGATGTCCTCTTAGTTCAAATCCCTACTAATTTTTCGGGCATCCCCTTTTCTTTTTGCAGTACTGTACTCATAAATAAGATATATATTTGAGCATCCCTCTTTTTGATTTTACTATTCTCATAAATATCACACACACACACACACACACACACACACACACACACATCTACATACATACACACGCACACACGTATATATATGTGGATTATTTTTTGATCAGTCTGCGACCACAGGTTAACAGCTTTACTGATAACTTTTTTTTTTTTAGCATTATCTATTTCTCTCCCCTGCGACCCTCACCTACCTCTCCTTCAGGCCAACTGCCACAAGGACTCGCACCTCTCCCGTCACCGCCACCGATCTCCAACCCACATCGCAGCCACCTCAGGGTAACCCATATTGATAACTCTTGAGGTATTTTCCTTGTTGCAGGTAGCCTCGCTGCATCCAGTTTTTTTTTGTTTTTTTGTACATTTTCTTTATGCTCCCACTTCTCTGGCCACCTGGACTCTCTCCAATGTAGTCACTCGGATCGGCTGACTCCCACCCGCCTGAAGTCTCACAGCTGTACCTACCAGTGTGCAATCTCCACTGTGCACTGCTGATCGCCCGACTCCTGGCTCTGAGTCCCCCCCCCCGAGGTGAGCCCGCCGACTCCTTTTGGCGCTCTATTTAGAATCTAGTGGAGTGACCATGGCATGGAGGGGAGCACAGGATGCAGTCTTGGGAGACCTGGCATTAGGCGTGGAGGCCGTCCACTGGACCCACCTTCGCCTACCAGGAGCCATGGCCTTTTTTTGTTTATTCGTCCCTCCCCCTTGGCACGGATGTGCAGTGCACTCCAGCACAAGCGTGCTAGTTCCCGCACACGCCCACAGGAATGCCACCACCACCACCACCACCAATCCCCTTCCGTGGATCCCAAAAGGCTGTTGAACCTTCAGTCTTCACTAGGAGTCACCCAAGCCAGGGATCTGCATCCCCCCTCCCTCCCAGGACAGGACAGCAGTCCTCTGGACGCTCAATTCTCTCCTTCCTGTCTGACCTCTGGCTTCCTGAGCTCACTCCCAACTCAGGTCGCCGGCGTGGCAGGAGGTGCAGCAATGCCACAACCCTCAGCGCCACTGGGCCGGGGCGCTGCATCCAGTTCTTGCCTGGAGGTTATGCCTTAGTGGGTGGTCAGCCTTAGTTTTCCAGATGTACGAATGGTGGGGAGCCTGCCTTGTCACCAGACTGTTCTTCCTGCAAGAAGGATCGAATCGTCCAAACCTTGAGTCCAATGGAGGGCATTCTCTTTTACAGATGTCTGCCTGGAAGGTAAGACAGTTTTTTTATTTACAATGTTGGGGTATGTTTTATGTAGGTAACTGATTATAATGTATGAAACTGTGTAGCTGTTATGGCACTGCAAGCTCAGTAGTGACTGGGGAGTTGCTGCTGCTTGGAATCCTCATGTGCCCAACATTGAAAAGCATGGGCTGTGCCATTCCCCTGGTAGGGGGTGCACAATACCCAGTTGTTACGATTACCCATTGGGAATGCTGGAGCTAACAGAAAAGGAAATTATGGTAAGCATAAAGAAATGTCTTCTTTCCTGCGCCTTCTGGGCCATAGAGCAGTGGCCATTGCCATAGTTCACCTCGCTTGCCTGCATATGCGGGTTCCTCAGTGGATCTTCTGGGTCCAGTGGGACCAGCGCAAGGACGACCTGGACCAGCTGGTCCTGGTGTCCGACCTGGTCAGGAGATCTCTGTCCTGGTGGATGGAGCTGACCAACCTCCTTTCGGGGGGGGGGGGTCTCTTTTCAACTCTTAAGCCCCCCCCCAGTCAGATTCTCACAATGGATGCTTCCGGTCTGGTATGGGGCACCTATCATCTGGCCAACCGTAAGACCTGAGGCACTTGTATGGTGTTGGAGCAGGGTCTCCATATTAACATCTTGGAGATGCAGGCAGTCATTTATGCTCTGCAGGCCCTTCAGTCTCATCTCATCCCCAGTCCGCTGCTAGTGCAGACAGACGTGTGTGTGGTGTATTACATCAACAAGACAGGGGGGACTGGCTATTACCCCCTGTGATGGGAGGCGATGAGAGTCCAGTATTGTGCCATCGAGCATGACCTGGAGCGCTTGGCCATACAGACTCCTGGTGGACAGTCTCAGCTGCTCCAGGTCACGGATTTATTAGTGGGAACTTATGACCGTGTTAGTCGAAGATCTCTTCGACCGGTGGGGTTATCCAGAGCTGGACCTTTCTGCATTCCCATTCAACGAAAAACTGCTGCTTTTCTTCTTGCTCGATCCTGGACCTGGTGTTTTCTGGTGCGACACCTAGTCCCTCTCCTGGAACGGGAGGTTTCTATATGCAATTCCGCTCCTGCCGAGGGTTCTGCTCAAGCTCCAATTGGAAGAGGCAGAGATAAAACTCATAGCCCCCTTCTGGCCATGTCAGATTTGATTCCCCTTGCGGTAGCAGCTGGTGGTGGAACATCTAGTACTGTTGCCCTTGTGCACAGATTTGCTCTCACAGGACTGGGGCACCCTGGTCCAGCTGGGTCTCTGCATCTCCATGCGTGGCTCCTGTGAACCTAGCTATCACTTGCTTTGGAGTGTCATCTAGGGTCACAGATGTCTTGGTAGCCACTAGGAAACCCTCCACCAGGGCTGCTTCTGACATGAAATGGAAGCGTTTCACCCTTTGGGCTGCTTCATGCCAACTGGACCCCCTGGTGAATCAGGTGTTGGAGTACCTTCTCTCTCTCTGACTTGGGGTACCCCTTACTCAAGGTGCATCTTTCTGTCATCTCTGCATACCATGCACCTATCAAGGGCAGGGCTGTGGTTCAGCTTGAGGTGTCCCGCACCTATCTGCGGGGCATTCTGCATCCGAAACCTCCCATTAGAGACCAGATCCCTCCATGGGACCGCAATTTTATGTTGGAGAAACTTACTTTACCTCCCTTTGAAGCAGCTGTGAGTTTCGAGCTGCGTTTTTTGTTGTGGAAAGCACTTTCTGGTTGCTATTATTTCTGCTCAAAGGATTTCTGAGCTTCAGGCTCTCATGTGTAAAGAGCCTTGTTTTTTCACAAAAACAGTGTCTTTGCATACTAATCCTAAGTTTCTTCCCAAGGTGGTGTCGAAGTTTGTATTGAACTAATCCATCCACCTACCAGTTTATTATCCTGAGTACTCTAATTAGGGGGAGGCTTTGCTCCATACTTTGGCTGTACATAGAATACTGCTGTACTATATACAACACACCAACGCTTCAAGGAAATCTGACCAGTAGTTTGTTTTGTTCGCCCCCAACAGGGAGGGTGCTCCTGTTTCCAAACAGTGCTTGTTTAAGTGGTTAGCCAAGTGCATTGTTTAATCCTACCGTAAATACCACAAGAGCCATCCAGGAGGGGTTAAGGGCAATTCCACCATGGGTATGGACATCTCCATGGCTTGTTTCAGAAATGTGTATACTGCAGACATATGTGCTGCTGCCACCTGGAGTTCTGGCCACACATTCCCCAAGCATTGGCAGCCTGGACATCGCCTCTCAGCGCAGGCCAATTTCGGCCTTGCAGTTCTCCAGGGCCTTCTCTCCTGAGCCATTGGCTGCTAACAGTTTTCCTCCTCCCGGTGCTGTTTTCCAGGTACTGCTTGGGACTCAGTCCTACCGGTGCTGGCCTGCTGCAAGAACCTTCCTCAAAGTAAGATAGTACAGTTACGCTAAGAACTTACCATAACAATATATCTTCGAGAGATGCTCCTGCAGCAGGCCTTACTTTCCCTCCCTCCTTCCCCTGTCTGTCTTTGCTATTCTTTTGTTCCACTCGCACTATTTCTGTTTTACCTTCTTTGGCTCTCACAAGCCCCCTCAGTTCTCTATTCACTGCCCACTTAGCGTCTCCAGCGGGAGAACTGAGGAGGGTGTGGGGGACTGCCCGCCTTTATAGGATAGGCCAATGTCAGAGGCTGATGTCGGTGGTAGGTGGTCCCCAGTGGTAGACTGCTAGCTAGAAAGTTTCTGTGTGGTCATGGTACCTGGCAGCCAAGTCCTACTGGTGTTGGCCTGCTGCAAGAGATCCTCTTGAAGATGTAGTGTTATTCCTGGTGGTCTAGTGTCTTCCTCCCCCCGTCCGACAACTGCCAGCCCAATAGATAATGAAGAATATCCCTGGTGGTCTAGTGGACCCCCCCACCCCCCATCCTGGATGGGGGGGGGCGTGGTGGTGGTGGGAAAACTTTTTCCTGTAGTATATGGGCAGAGCGGGGATAGGGAAGAAGCTCTGCTAGACCACCACGGATATTCTTCATTATCTATCAGGCCGGCGATTGGCAACGGGAGGGGGACACACCAGACCACCAGTTATAATCTTTATTGGGCCAGGTGCACACACTAGACCACCAGGGAATACTGATTTAAGTGTTGAGAGAGGGATTGGTTGAGGGGAGGGATCATACGGAATGGGCATGTGTGCGGTTGGGGGAAGGGATAACTGGACGCCAGGGTAGAGGGGCACACTGGCACCAGGGAAACATTATTTATGAATAGGCATGGGTGGGGGAGACCACTGGACACCAGGGAAACCTACTGATAGCAGTAGAGGTACCACTTACACCAAGGAAATATTATTCATGGTATGGGCTTGGTGGGGGGAGGAGGGTCACTGGACAGCAGAATAACCCCCTTTTTAATACTCCGGCCAGCGACTGCAAAAGGGGGGATGCTAACCTCTGCTGCAGCCTATGTAAATGGTCCCATAATAGGCATGCAAATAGCCACATAGCACGTTGCAGAATGGTCTCATTTACATGTCCGGTTTTGTGAATTCCAAATAGCGCACCTGCACTATTCATTTTGGGGCCATTCTTCGGAATGCCTGTGAGGGTGGCGCTAGTGGAGTTAGAGGTAGCAATACGGGGGTTACCACTGCATCATCCTGGCCCTATTCGTAGTCAGATAGCGTGGTGCGCTATCCGACTGTGAATAAGAAACTTACACACCGGCGCAATCGCAAAGTGCAATGCAAACATTTGGGCTGTGCTCTGCGTGTGTGTGAATCTAGCCACTGGCCTCTTGCAGCAAGATGACCCAGTCCTGCCTTTCCCAGTAGAAGCTCTAGTAGAGAGGCTTCATGTGAGAAGCAGATGTATAAGAAAAGCCCATGTGGCTATGATAATGGTGCATTCTACAAGTGAACCATACGTGTCTTGTGCATAAAGAAAATAGCCTTCAGTTTTACTTGTATCCAGGGATAAACCAAAAATGGTTACCTATTTATTTAGAAGGCATAGACTTGCTCCACGCAGTGATGTTTGGTGAATGAAAGGGAATGTCGTGTTCTGCCTTAGGGCTCAGATATAAGGATTCAAGGTAGCTACATGAAACTGTCCACAGCCCTTTCAGTTTGCAGTAATTGTGGACATTGGGTGGGGGAGCAGTGTCCAATATTGCTTGATGGTTAATTCCTTTGTGATTTTTATTAAGTCCTTCTTGATTTTCTCAAAGTCTGTTCAGTTGAACTGTCACCAGACACAACTGAGAATATCCACAAGTGTGTCAGCAGCAGCAATCTCATCTGTTGGGTCAGAAAAACTGTAGTAAGTACTTACCTAACAACATTTCTACTTAGCCTACAGACAAGCGGATAACTGCTAAATCCAAACTGGATATAAATCCCAGGCCATACCTGAAAATATGTACTAACTGGTCTAGTGTGCTTACCTGCTTAACATAAAACAATGTAATTTTGCAGGAAAATGTGAAATAATAGAATACCATTTAATTTAGTATAACGCCCTTCATCCACAAGTATCTGAGAATGAGTAGAAACTATAGATGGTACAGAGTTAAGTACAGGATCATAATTCACTGGGATAAACAATTTAAGAAATCTTTATGTGATGTATCACCAGATCATGGATGGAAGTGATCAAGGAAGTAATATTCAAATGATTTTACTTTTAATTTTTTAACTAGAAAAACATGCGCACACAATCCTCAGCCATAAAGCGAAACAAAACAAAAAACTTAAAAATCCTTACAGTATATTATGCCTTTGCAGCTGCTCGCCTTACTTCCCACTTCCAGCCTTTGCAGCCAAATGGTGTTTGGAATGGGTGACGTACGCCGGTATGTAACATCGAGGTCACGTGACGTGGATGTCGCTAGGTCCCTTATGCTTACTGGAACTAGCCACGACTCATGGCTAGTTCCTATAGGTGTAAGGGACCTAGTGATGTCCGCATGTGATGTGATGTGCACATTACGTGCTAGCGGACGGTAACCATTGCAAAGCGTGAGCAGGTACAGAGGCTGGGAAGTGAGACAAGCAGCTGCACAGGCTGATTATACTGTAAGTTTTTTTTTTTTTTTTTTTTAGTTTCCCTTTATGGAGTCTTTATGGCTGAAAATTGTGTGTGCAAGTTTTTGTTGACAGAACCTTATCAGGTTTGGCACTGGTGTCTTGCTCCTTGACCCCCAGTGTGTGCCTGGTCCGAACCAGGTCAAATTTGGAGCTTAGTTGCCACATTTAAGTGCAGTACAGAGTCTTGATGGCAGTGACTGGTATACCAGGAGGTCACCCCAAAGACCAGGAGATCAGTTACATGACATTTTTATGCATGTTATTGTTTTCCCTCATGTGCACCCACAGATAGGGGAAGGGGCTACATTTATTCAGTATAATAAAGAAATTATTATATAGTGAGTTGAGTTTATGGAGGGAGGATAACAATGATGGGATGCCAAGAAACAGAGATCAAAGGCCAGTGCGAAAAGTGCAGAACAGAATAAGGTCCTTTACTGTTATGGGAACTAGCATTTTCACACCGCAAGAAAAAATTACTCACCATAGTAATCCTTCTTCCAAGGGATCCTTTAGCATCAGTAACTTTAGCAGTTAGATGGCTAGGAGCAACTGCCCCGGAGGTATGCCTTTAAGAGGATTTTATTTAAATGAACTTTGGGCAATAGCCAATCAAAAAGCAGGAGGGGGAATGAGCCGAGTGAGAGCAGCTGAAGGCTTCAGAATTTTTCCGAAGGAAAACGAGAGCACATGCCCTGAAAAAGAATCAACAGGATTAAAAAAACATGCAAATGTTCACAAAAGTGGAAATAGGAACACCACCACGAGTTGAAAAACTAATCAATAAGAAACTCCAAATTTGGTAACAGATGTGATAAAGAGCCCTTCTCAGACAGGTGAATGGGAAGGAAGAGTGGGAGCTTACTGATGCTAAAGGGCCACTTGGAAAAAAGAACATTACTGTGGTGAGTAATATTTTCTTCTTACCCCAGGAGTCCTTCAGCATCAGTAACTTTAGCAGACTACCGAGCAGTACCGAGTGGGAGGTGGGCAGAGAACCTACTTAGGAAAGACGCTCTGCATAACCGCCCTGCCAAATTTGGCATCAGATCTGGTCTGCACATCCAGACTGTAGTATTTCACAAAGGTGTGCACCGATTTCCAGGTAGATGATTTGCCGACATCCAGAAGGGGAATGTCTCTTGCTGCTGCAAGCGAGGCTGCAGTGCCCCTGGTGGAATGGGCCATGAGC
Source organism: Neoceratodus forsteri (assembly GCA_016271365.2). Classification (NCBI taxonomy): domain Eukaryota; kingdom Metazoa; phylum Chordata; order Ceratodontiformes; family Ceratodontidae; genus Neoceratodus; species Neoceratodus forsteri. Next base: position 719,707,475 of record CM057450.1, read on the forward strand.
CCCACTGGAGGTTGGTGACCTGCTTTCTCATAGCAGAATCTAATACAAGAGACCAACCAAACAAGAAATAGTTCTCTTGGTGGCTGGTATTCCTCTGCCTATATCCCCATAGGTGAGGAACAACTGAGTGGAAGAGCCTCTGGACTGTCTAGTATGCGTTAGGTGTGAAAGATGGCTCTTTTGACATCCAAGCTGTGGAGCTTTTGCTCAACAGGAGTGGACTGCTCAGCAAAGAAGACAGGCAGAGTAATGGACTGGTTCAAGTAAAACTCTGAAACCACCTTTGGCAGAAATTTCCTAGTTGTCCTGAGCTCAACTTTATCGTTGTGAGGGATGATGTAATTTGGCTCAGTGCACAGGGCCTGTAGCTCTGAAATCCTCCTGGCAGAGGTAATGGCTACCAGGAAGATTGTCTTCCAAGTTACAAACTTGATGTGGGCAGTGGACGTAGGCTCGAAGGATGGATTCATGAGCCTGTCTATGCAAAGGTTCAGGCTCCAAGGAGGAACGGGCTCCTTGAGTGGAGGCTAGAGGTGCAAGAAGCCTTTGAAAAACTAAATTGGCGTGGGAAAAAATTATTTTTTCTTTCCCACCGAAAGGTAGGCCAAAATTGCCGCCAGGTGTAGCTTGAGGAAAGATGGTTTCAAGCCTGACGCCTGTAAGTGTACCAGGTAATCTAGCAGCTGAGGGTCTGAAGCTGAAAGGGTTCGACCATTTTGCTCTTGCACCAGAGGAAAACCTTTTCCATTTGGCTGCATAAGTCTTCTTAGTGTTCGTTTTTTTAGCCATCCTCAGTATTTTAAGGACCTATTTGGAGTACTGTGAGGATGGAAACTCTAACTCCTCAAGAACCAGGCTTTGAGGTGAAGAGAGTGTATTTCTGGATACTGCACTCCTGACTGAGGAAGGGTCAGCAGGAAGTGAGTTGGAGGCAGGCGAATGGGCCTGCTGCTGGACACTGAGAGAAGGAGAGGGTACCAGGCTTGCCTGGGCCAATCCGGAGCCACCAGGATCATTGATGCAGGCTGTTGTCTGAGTTTCAGCAAAACCCTGAGTATCAGGGAAAAGCGTATAGCAACCTCCCTGACCAGTCCAGGATCAGGGCATCCAGAGGAAGCGTTTCTGGGACTGGGGGCCTGCAACAGTACTGAGGAAGCTGAAAATTGAGGGGTGAGGCAAACAGATCCACTTCTAGTGTGCCCCACCGCCTGAACACTGTGGCTAGTACTTGCTTGTTCCGGGTCCATTTGTTCTGGCTTTCACTGATGCAGCTCAGAGCATCTGCCAGGGTATTGTGCTTGCCTGGGAAGTGAATAGCTGAGAGGCTGACTCCCAGGTAGAAGGCTACAGACCAGAGCTTCAGAGCTTCCGAACAGAGTATTCCTGATTTGTTACCACCCTGCTTGTTTATGTAAAACACTGCAGTGGTGTTGTCTGTTCGAATTTGAACCGCCTGCCCTTTTATGATGGGAGCAAAAGCTTTGGGAGCTAGAAAGATTACTCTGAGTTCCAAGAGATTTATGTGCAACTGTGACTCTTCGAGAGTACAGGTGCTGCTTACTGAAGCACTGTCCAGATGTGCTCCCCACCCCCAAGAGGGAGGCATCTGTGGTGTTCACCTTTGTGGGAAGTGGAGCTTGGAAGGGAACCCCTGCCTGTAAATTTGCAGGGTTCTTCCACCACAGCAGGTTTTGGAGGAACTGCTCAGTCACGAGTATCAACTTTGAAAAGTTGTTGTTTCTCCGAGACCAGCGAACTCTGAGGTAGGCTAGTAGGAGTTTCATCTTGTACCTGACTCCTCGGACCACTGCAGTCATAGAAGCCATGTATCCCAGGAGTTTGAGAAAATGTCTGGCTGGTATTGGCTGTCCCTAGATGAAAGAATCTGCCACTGAAAGGAAATTCTGAATTCTTTCCTGCAAGAGGAAAGCATATCCTTTCTGAGTGTCCAGCTGGGCCCCTATGAAGGTGAGCAGCTGGGTTGGTTCCGGGTGAGACTTCTTTAGATTTACCCGAAACCCAAAGACTCCAAAGTGCATTCTGTAAGGGAAAGGAACTCCTTGACCTGGCATGGGGACTTTGCTACTATGAGCCAGTCATCCAGATAGGGGTAGAGAGCAACTCCCAGTCTCCTGAGGTGTGCTGCTACCAGTGCGAGGCACATACCTCTCAACCTCTTGCCTCATGAATCGGGGACAAGGCTTAAAAAAATCAGGGACAAAGACCCCAAATCAGGGACACATCTTAAAATCTGGTACTATTCACTCAGAAAGCTGATAGGATAAAAGAATTTGTGTTAAGATTCATTTTCTGAAGAATAACAAGTCTGTTACTTTAATGTTTGACATTATTTTTGTGCTTTTAATCCCCACTGTTCTGTCACAAGAACACACATTTTACGAGGGACAGAGGAAAAATCTGAGGCAAAATCAGGGACAGTTGAGAGGTATGGCGAGGCACTTAGTAAACACTCTTGGGGCCGAGGACAGACCGAAGGGCATTGCGGCAAACTGATAGTGACCCGAAGGAAGTCTGAATCTGAGAAACTTCCCGTGAGATCTCCTTATGGATATGTGGAAGTAAGCGCCCTTTAAATCCAGGGAGGTTAGCCAGTCTCCCTGCTGTAAGGACTGTACGATCAGTGACAGTGTGACCATTCTGAATTGGAGTTTTTTCAGATGTTTGTTTAAATATCTGAGATCTAAGATAGGTCACCACTCCCTAGTTTTTTTTTTACATCAGAAAATACCTGGAATAGAGGCCCTTGCCAGTCTCATGGGTGGGTACCCTCTCCACTGCTCATAAAGCCAAAAGGCTTTGTACCTCCAATTCCAACAGCGAGACCTGTGTAGAGGACAGAGGTCTTGACACCTGGGTATGCTTGAGGTCTGACATCTGCTTGAACTGTAGTGGCAGACCCTTCTCCACTATCTCGAGCACCCACTTGTTTGATGTAATGAGGGACCAGTGCTGATGATAGTGGGAGAGTCTGCCTCCCACCAGAAGCGGGGAGGCGACCTGGACACTTGCATCAGGAGTCAAGACTGTGACGCAGTCGGCTGGGTACAGGTGGCTCTTCTTTGGCCCCTTCTGCCCCTGCCACTGAAAGACCTCCTGTACTGACTGAAGTCAGACTGGGGATAGGGATTGTAAGGCCTGGGAACATAACTTCTGCCCCTACTGCCCCTGGGACGGGCTCTATGAGAGGTGGTATGTTTAGGTTTGGATGAGTGGCTCTGCAGGAAGCCTTGTACTTATCAACCTTTTTCATGTAGTCTGTGGTCCTGTAATCAAACAACATGTTTTGATCACAGGGGAAATACATGGCCTTGGTCTGGGTGTCTGTGGTGAGACAGGTCGTTCTAATCCAGGCGAAAAGCGTCTCAGAGAAATGGCATGGGCCATCGCCCTAGAGGCTGCATCACTATTGTTGTCTGCCATGTGGAATTGGTACTTGGTAGCTTCCAGGGCAGTTTTTGTTGTATCTACTAGCTCCTGCATCATAGAATCTGACCCACTGCAGGCAATGGCCAGAACAGACTTCCACAGGGCTTTCTGATATTTGGCTGTAAATGCCATGTACGAAGAAAGTCTGAGAAGCAAGGAGGCTGTGGCATACAATAGCTTTGCTCTAAAGTCAATTTTCTTGGAGTCCTTGTCCGGAGGTAAGGGGGACAGGGAGACTCCAGCTTTTTCACAAGCTGCCCTATACTCTCGTGGCTAGGGTGTGCAGACAGGAACTCAGCACCATTTCTAGACAATCTATATTTTCTCTCAATCTGCTTGTCAAACCGTCACCAAAGTGGGGTTCTGAAGCACTTTCATGGTATTTCTTTTGAGCACATTATAGACAGGGACGACCAGAGTCTTGGGGTTTGAAAGACCTCTCATCTCCCTATAATCTTCATCTTCATCGACATCCTGGTTGGGCTCCTGTGTAGGAAAGTCCAGGGTGTCTAACATATTTTGTATAACTGTAAACATAGAGGAGGTATCCTCCTGGTCACCCGGGGGCTCCCAAATGGAGGGTCTGGGGACTCATAAGCTCAAGGCCCTCAAAATCCACGTCAGGGGCATCATAAAAATGTTCTTTGTCATCTGCGTCACCCTCACAGTCTAGAGAGGAGAGGAGAGGAGAGAACTATGGAAGAGTGCTTGCCAGCCCCAGTGAAAATAGGACCCATCTTTTGAAGGGTCTGGAACAGTTGCCATATCTTGCACAGATGAAAGATCCTGTGCAGGCTTTCGCTGTATGTGTTCTGTTTTTTCTGTATGCTTTAAGCTGCTTGTTGTCTTGCTATTGGCTTTCCCAGGAGCAACAAGAACATTTTTGTCTTGACAGTTTCTTTTTAGCCACTTTGTCAGTGGCTTGATCAGGCTTCCTTTTTTTCATCACTTATTATTTTTCAATTTCTGAGGAACTTCATCTTTGAAAGCTTTAGTTTTTGGCTGGGATCTGGAGGGTTCCTCAGCACCTCTGCTTACATTTTTATTGTTAGTACTTTTAGATGACCACTCATTGGAAGCCTTTGATTTATCTTCAGCCATAATAATCAAAGGTTTGTTTGCTACGTTGCCAATTTAAGCAAAGCAAAACCAAGTCCTGGACCTTATGAACCGAGTGCAGGTTTCTGTGAAATGCCACTGGCCAGTCCTGCCCCAGTTAATTAACTCTTAATTTTAAGTGCCTTTTTTTTTTTTTTTGGTAGTACTGGGATCTATACCAATGCCAATCTCAATAGAAAGCCCAGTAATACTGGTCAACTGCGCACAGGTTTCTGCTGATTGCCACCGGACAGTCCTGTGACAGATGATACCTTGGGTCCAGTTTTTTTTATTTATAAATGGGTTTCTCTGTGATTGCCAAACCAGAGAGAAAACCCCCAGCCACTGCTGAAGTTTGAATTCCAAATGAGTGCCTCGTGGTAAAACTCGTGAAGTCTGCGGTAAAAAAAACAAGGCCTCTGTCCCAAATTCGACGGTTCCTTCAAGAATTAGATAAACAAAGGGAGGAACTGTCGAAATTAAGCACCCGCAGTAAAATCACATAAGAAATGAACAGTCACGTTAAAAAAATAAAGTCAAAATAGCACGGATGCACTAAAAATAAATAGATTTATGAGGAAAACTTTACCCAGATAAGTGCTTGGAGACTGTCAACAAGGAAAGTTGAGAGGCACCTCAGGAGCAATGTTGCTCAGTCCAGCGGAGAAAAAATTCTGAAGCCTTCAGCAGCTCTCACACACAGGCGGATTTTTGGGGGCTAAGGGTGCTATAGCTCCCCCATCATGGAGCTCCTCTATTAGTAACACACTGTGCTGCATTCTTAATCATGAAAGCTGCCTGAGCCACAAAGGTCTCATCTGTCCTCCAGCAGAGCTGGCCTTAACTAGGGGCAAACTGTGCCCCTGCACCTTGAGGGCCCATATTTTTTTCTTGAGGAAAAAAAATAATTTAAAACATTTAAAAATGCCTAAATGTTGTTAGAGATAAAAATGTTTACCAGCAAATGCAAGTAGAAGACAGCTGGCTCTGTTACTGTTACAAAAGGTGGGGGAAGCTCTGCTGCAGTGGAAAAGATTAGGTTAAGTAAGTGCTAATGGTGTTAATGGCCATACTTTACACCTCCCAGGTTGACTGCTTTCACAAACAAAGGGCTATATTGACAAGAGAACTTGTTTGTAACCTGGACATGTAGGTGAAACAATGAATGATATGACAAAATATATTTCAAAAGTATGTGAGCACTCAAAATGGATCAAAAACCTGACCAGCACAGAGCAAAACTGGATTTCCTGATAAGGACCCTGAAAACCTGATCATCAGGTAAAAAAATTGACAGGTGGCAACCTTCCTGGTGTCCCATGATAATCCTCTCTATTCTTTCTCACTCACACCTCCAGAAAAGTTAAGTTGTTTAACTTGTTTGCAAATCAGAGTATCTGAGGCGTGAGTGTCCAGCGATGATGTCCCTGTCCTTACAGAAATTAATATGGTAGTAGTACCGTACTTACTTAAGTTCTTGCGCCAGGCTCAGTCAGATTCATTTCCAATGGTGAAGTCAAATAATTCAATGCAGTCAATGGCACTAATTAAAAGATGCTGGTTAAACTAGTAGACCTGGTACTGCTTTAGTAATTCAGGACAGGAGGGTTAGTGAAGTGTAAATGTTGGATGTGGGAGACCCACAGGGAATGGAGTGGTGGGGCCCGGCAGGGGGCTGCACAGGGCCCAGAATGGTTAAGGCCGGCCCTGTCCTCCAGTGTCCTGGTAGTGCAGTAAATAACTATCCCCACCCACATTACATAGTTGATCCCCCCAAAAGCCAGTCTCCAGCATGAATTTCTTACTAACGATCATCCTGTGCTATGTGGTCCAGTCTCAGCACTGTGGCAGCAGTTGGTCTTGCCTTGGTGAGCCTGGGCATTCATTCTCTACTTCTGCAGGCTTGGCACAACTCCTTTGTTTATGCGCAAGGGGAGGGTTTGTGCATGGGAAGGTACAGCTGCAGCAAAGCGGAGTGGCTCTTAACAATACAGATCTCAACCAGGTTGCCTGATGCTCACTGCTCCTGATTTGCTGTTGCGTTCAGTAGTGGATGTGGCTAGCAAGGGGTGCCTTTTTTAAATGTCTAGGCTGCTGAAACAAGAGTGAGCTGTAATTCATTAATTCAGAAGATTAATGTTGGAGCAAGAGAGGAGCGAGTGTACTACTGAGCAGGAGACAGAGAGAGAGAATGGAGCCCACAAGTGAAGCGCAGAGCCCAGGGTTTCAGGCAGCAGCAGTCCAGTAACACGGGGACGGTGTGGCCTTGGTAAATCAGCATAAGGAGCTGAAGTGAGGTTCAGGTCATCTTCCAGTAGCTGAAGCAAACTGTAGCCGAGAGCTCTGCTCATTAGGAGTCATGGGGGTCAGTGTGTGCTGTCTAGAGAGAGTTTGGCGGCAAGGTGACTGGAGACAGTACTCAACTAGGGGCACACAGACTTCAGCCTGCTGAAAATTGATCAAGTCTTCATTTAATCAGGTACTTCTTGCTTTAAAAACAAAAGACTTTCGCAGTTACAAACTATGGTGGGTGGGGGGCACCTGCTGGGATGGAACAGGACATTAGTGTTCCATTAAACTAGGTGTGTAATAAACGTAGTACCAGTGTTATTAATTTCTAGTACTGGGAGCTTAAATTCATGACATTAAAATTGTTTAAGGTCACTGCTAGTTTTGTCCTATGTGGCAAATTGATTTTGGTGCAGATCTGCAGGAGAGGGAGTTGGAGAGTAGTGCCCTCCTGTAGCATGCTAGGAATGGTACAAAACTAATGCTGGGGCAGGTCTGGTCTCAGCGACAGCATGAACCAGGAGAGGTAGAAACTGGCAGATGAGACCTTTAAACTGAGGTAAAAACTTCCGCATGTACTGTATGTCTAATCTGTGTGGTCTGTTCAGTTGTGGTTGTACAGTGTGAATAAGCACAGAGGGACTTAATAGGCATGGGGACTTTGAAGGAGTTCTGCTGTATGTTATGGCACGTGCAGGAGTTTCTGCATGCTTGGAGAGCAAAATTGGCAACAGAAGTCATAAGACCTTGTTTGACTCGTTGACACAGACAGTTACAAAACCGGAAAAAAAAAGGGGATATAATCAAATATTTTGTTTATGTAGTTCTATGTGTTGAATGGGGTAAGTTGTGATATACCCAAGCAAGTGCTGTTGCTAATAAGAAAAATGCATTTTATATTTGTTTAAAAACTGTTTTTCTGTCTGCTTACTGACTTCTTGGGCCTATCATAAAAATGAAATGCCTCATACCATGGGGTTATCCCAGTAAAGGATATTTTAAAACAATAAAAAATATTTTTATTTAAAAATGTATTTTCTTTGGAACAAATTGTTCTATACTACAAAATATGTTTTGCAAAAATAGCAAGCAGACTTGAAATTATATTTTCAGAAACTAGATAGCGAAGTGACTTTGTTCCCATGTTTCTATAGTTATTGTATTTTTTTTTTTTTTTTACTGAGATAAGGTTGAGGATACGTTAATATGTACTGCAGGACAAACTGGGATGGGTTGGCTTTATGGTACTGTCATAACGTGCTTGAGAGAGTGACATTTGTGAACTTGTTTACTTGGATTGCCATTTAATTTGTCTGCAATTTGTCTTTATCATCAAGTCTCTTTCAACTTTTCTCATTTTTACGTGTTTCAGATGTGCTGCTGCCCAGCTGCAGTCTTTTGGTATTTTGTTTTTTTTTGGGGTGGAGGGTATTTTGGGCAACATACTGTCATGTGGACTGTGGGGACTCTGGGGATGGTGCTAGGGGCAACTAACAAAGCATGAGGAGGGAGGAAATGAGTAGAAATTGCATTAGAAATACCCTCCAGAATGTACCAAAATGTTAAAAAATGTCTGGGGGCCTAGGCCGCAAACCAGACCCCCGGCCTATTATTTTAATTTTTTCTCTGACTTGAGCTCCCCCATTTATAAGACTCCTGGATTCGTCACACAGCTCACTCCCCCTCCTGCTTCTTTGATCGGCTATTGCCCAAAGTTCATTTAAATAAAATTATTTTGAAGGCATACCGCCAGGGCAGTTGCACCTAGCCAGCTAACTGCTAAAGTTACTGATGCTAAAGGACTCCTGGGGTAAGAAAAGATAGTTCCCATAACTGAAAAGAACCAACAGGAAAAGTGGAATACAGTGCAGAACATAATACAGTCCTTTTCGGTTTTGAGAACTAGCACTTCCACACTGCATCAGATAGTTCCCATAACCGAAAAAAGAATACAGCGCAGAACAGAATGAGGTCCTTTACTGTTATGGGAACTAGCATTTTCACTGTATCAGATAGTTCACATAACAGTAAAGGACCTCATTCTGTTCTGCAACGTATTCCACCTTTTCTGTTGGTCTTTTCGGTTATGGGAACTATCTAATACAGTGTGAAAGTGCTAGTTCCCATGACTGTAAAAGATCAACAGAAAAAGTGGAATACAGCGCAGAACAGAATGAGATTTTTTACTGTTATGGGAACTAGCACTTTCACACTATATCAGGAAGTTCCAATAACCGAAAAGGACCAACAGAAAAAGTGGAATACAGTGCAGAACAGCTTAAGATCCTTTAGCATTATGGGAACTAGCACTTTCACATTGTATTAGTTACAATGACAGAAGAGAGAATAGGATAAGGTCCTTTTTATGGCTGTGGGCGGAGCCTACAGCCATCTTGCTGAAGCTCAGCTGGAAAAATAATATATGGTGGAACACATTTTTTGCAGTTTTCAGTGTATCCTTCCACAAATGCAAATCACTGACATTTGAATTAAATGCTCCCTTCTTTCTGTTTAAAGATCATGTGCAACACTTTATTTTTTACTGCAAATGACAGTGTTAATAAAGAAATGCCATTAAAATAGTACCCTAGTTGATTTTTTACCCCTCTGCTTAATAAATACTGTAATTGTGCTTTTATGCTCATAGCTCCATTTTCCTCCAAGTGTTGTAATTTGATCCTGATGTTCTGCTAAGCTGGGCTGCCGGCGTCTGCAGCATCATGACGTCAGTGGGTGGTCTGTGAGCAATGCCATCTGTCAGAGATGCTCTTCCAACTAAGTATTTTCCTGGTCAGCAACGGGCTGCAGTCAGGGTATTTTGGTTTGATTTAACATACTCTACTTATCCTTATACTGACTCCTTCGTAATTTATTTTAAGTTGTCAGATTTATGTGTCTTTCTTTCCTCTTAGTATGAACTGAGTTACTGTCAGGCAACGTGTTAAGTTATTTTTTTAAGGTCACGCTTGTATGTTCAATTTCAATTTCAACTTCATTTTTAAAAGGCGCTTTTCTTAAATCAAAGCGCCTGTACAAATAAATATAACAATAAATATAGTAAATCAAATCAACAGAAATCCTTAAAAGCTATATTAAAAAGGTGGGTCTTCAACTCTCTTTTAAAACTAAGGACGGTTGGGCAATCTCGCACCTGACGAGGTAGAGAGTTCCACAGGGTAGGTGCCATAAAACTAAACGATCTAGCACCAGATGTTTTCAGACGTACCCTGGGAATCTCTAGCAATCCCTCGTCAGTGGATCGGAGGGGGCGAGAGGGACTATAGGGGCACAGGAGCTCTTTCAGGTAGGCAGGTCCCAGATCATGTAGGGCTTTATAGGTCAGCAAACCGACCTTGAAGGTAATTCGCCAAACACTGGCAGCCAGTGCAGTCCATGGAGCACAGAGTGCTATGTGACTGGATCTAGAGACTCCAGTCAACAGCCTGGCTGCCGCATTCTGCACCAGCTGCAGACGGCGAAGTTCAACCCCCGATAGCCCTAGGTATAGGGAGTTACAGTAGTCAAGCCGGGAGGTAACAAAGGCGTGGATTAATGTTGGAAGGTCCTCTGGAGGAACCAAGTGCTTCACCCTGGCAATATTCCTCAGATGAAAAAAGGAAGTCTTTATAACCGCTGACACCTGGGATTTGAGTGTCAAACGGTCATCAAGTACCACGCCAAGATTTCGGTGACCGGGTCTGAAGGTCGCCAGCTGGACACCTCCAGTTACAGTAGGCCTGAGGGTGATCCTCTGGCAGACCCGCCTCACAGCGACCTAAATCCACAACCAACACCTCAGTTTTCTCCGGATTTAACCTCAGCCAACTCCCATTCATCCATTCTTGGATTTCTTCAAGGCAGTTATTAAATACCGACAAGGCAGCATCCTGACCGGGCACAAAAGACATATACAGCTGGGTATCATCTGCATAGCAGTGAAAACCCAAACCGTACCATCTAATAATCACCCCCAATGGTAGCATATACACCGAAAACAGCATGGGTTAGAAATGGAGCCTTGCGGTACCCCACAGGGCAGGGAGAATGATGCTGAGGAAAAAATTCCCGACACCACTCTCTGAGACCTACCCTCAAGGTAAGATTGAAACCATCTGAGGACCGTACCAGACAGTCCACAGACTAACCACAGGCGCTCCAATAGCACACCATGGTCAACGGTGTCAAACGCTGCCGAGAGATCAAGTAGTACTAAGATGGTCGGTCCTACTATCTCTTGCCATTAGAGATCATTTAGTACCCGATGAGCGCTGTCTCGGTACTATGCCTTTCCTAAATCCAGACTGGAATGAATCAGATATTGTTGTTGGTCAGATGATCCTCCAACTGCACTGCGACTACTTTTCAATAACTTTACCCACAAAGGGTAAGTTAGAGACTGGCCTGTAATTTGCTAGACAGTATGGGTCTAAGGAGAGTTTCTTTAAAAGGGGCTTAATTATAGCCTCTTTGAGGGGATCTGGAAAAATCTCCCTCTCCAAAGACTTCCATATGATCAAAGCTAGGACTAGGCCAATCTTATCCACGCAACCCACTAAGAGGCGCGTGGGACCAGGGTCCAAATCACAGCAGGTCGGTCGCAGTGCTCAATGATCATCACAACATCCTCGATTATGGGAAGGCTGAAGTCAGACCATTCCAACTGGGTGTTTAACATCTCCTGACGACCACCGCTGCTCCATTAGAGGGAAGAGCGAATGTCCGATCTGATTTTGCAACCTTATCTGCAAAGAAGAGAGCTAGCTCACACTATTCTTGAGATAAGGCTTTTCTGGGCTGAAGACAAACTGGATTGCACAGTCTGTTCACAGTCCGAAAGAGCTGAGCCGGTCTATTCTGTGCAGCCGCTATCTCTCTGGACAGGAATTCTGCCTTCTTACGAGAGATTGTGATTGATAGACCAAATAATGGTCCATCAAACCAAGCTTGTCATCATCACGACCGATTTCTCGCCAACGCCTTCCAGCCTTCTCCCAACTCTCCTAAATTTCATGGTCTTATCAAACCAAGGAGACTTGGGAAGCAGGAGTAAGAGGATCTAACACTCTAATGGAGTATTAGAATCTAGGGCCCTGTTACTGCTCTCATTATAGGCATGTAGCAGAACACCTGGATCCATGCACCATCGGTAGGCTCGAGAGGTCCAACACCGCCTATCAGGTCCTCTGGGGATACACCTCAAAGGACGGTATCGAACCATCTCTCGAGGGGCAGACCTAATAGGGTGGCCTCAAAACTGAATCTAATGGAGTGATGGTCTGACCATCCAACCGGTTCCACCACCAAGTCAGATATCCCATCCCCAGAAGGAACACCAGGTCCAATGAGTGTCCACCCACATGGGTCGAGGAGGAAACCACCTGTGTGGAAGCCCAGTGATATCATCAACTGGAGGAAATCTTGACCAAATCGAGAGAATTCATCATCACCAGGCATTGAAGTTCCCCAGTACCAACCATCTGGGGGACCCCAATGTTAGGTCGACAATGAAGTCTGCGATTTCCTGCAGAAAAACATTCTCGTCACCTGGTGGACGGTATACGAGAAGTATCCTGCACCCCACACCCTCGCCCACAATGTACTCAAAGGATCTGGTGACTCCCGCTGGCACCTCCACCAGACCCAGTTCTGACTTAAAACACATGGCAACACCCCCGCCCCTACGATCCTGCCTCAGGCAGTGTATCACCGAGTACCCAGCCAGAATTGCTGCGGCTAATACAGGCCCAGCATTTTCATCCAGCCAGGTCTCGGTGATGCATGCCAGGTCAGATAACTCGACAAGATCAGCTATAATAGCCGTCTTGTTTTTAATAGACCTGGCATTGCATAACACTGCTCGAGTAGGACAAACCTCCGATAGTGACCGGCCTACCTGCTGGTCCGATCCAGAACCCTTGGGTATGTTGGACAGTCCATGTAGTCTGTGTTTTCCTCTGCTGCTGTCACCCTGTGATTTTAGTGCCATTTTCTTTATACGACCTAATTTACTGCATTTCACATTTCTGTGTGTAAGAAATTAAATCAGAGTTTGAATGATTAGCTCTGTTATCCTCTTGGCTCCTATCAGCTATGTTGTCATGCACTGACTCTTCAACAGTACAGTAATTATGTCCAACTCTGTGTATTTATTAGATTAGGCGAGTGTCTACAGCTGTCCTAAACAAATATTCTCATACATCTGTGTGTGTGTGTTAGTTTGACAGGTCTGGACCAGCACTTGCACTTCCCTACATTTCGGTCCTCATTATCACAGATGCATCAGCTTTCATACTTGGCCATAAATGTCTTTGCTTGCTATTTCATTTCTGCATATCCTTTGACTTTTTTTATGCAGAGTTTCTGTAATCAATCTTATTTATAGTTTTCCCTTTTTCTAACAGTCTATCATTGCAGTGTTTGTAATCGGAGTACTGGAGTGGCCTGTGCCAGTGTTTGACCTACCCTCTAAATGTATTGTTTTTCCCGACAGTTTAATAGTACTGCTGACAAGGGCTTTGCAACAGTAAGAGTTCTACTGCCCTATTTACCAATATAATCTTTTATTTCCCTGCTTTTAGAATGCTATCAACTTGTTAAAGTTTGTTACAGTATATTTTATTTTTTAACTGACTGATGTCTGTGTGGTTATTTTTTGTTCAATAATTTTTTTTTTGTTTTCTGTTTTAATTTTTTGCCGATATGAAGCACTGCTGTGCCACTGGTTGTAAGAATGGAAAGGGTATGCATACAGTTTCCGTCACTTTCCTAAAGATAACCTTCGGTGCAAGCAGTGGGCACATGGTGTTAAAAGTGCCTGCTAGGAGCCTACCGATCGTAGTGTTTTATGTGCTAGCCACTTTACAGAAGCTCAAGTTACAATTTCAAACACTCTTTTATGGCTTGTTCACACGACCGACTGTGAGCTGTTGTCAGTGGCTCACAGCAGCCAGATCTTTGCTCCTGCCCACGTGTGAACCTTGCCGTTTTGGCAGTTTTCCATTGCGCGGCGTTGCTACCATGATCCCGCTTTCCCTGGGTTTGCAGAGTGGTGTAGGTGGTTTCCTGTGCCATCTGAACAGGCAAACCACCTGCATCACTACAATTCCCCACCAACCCAACAGTAAACAGAACAACACGCAAATCACCGGAAAGGAAAAGGACACCGAAAACACCAATGCCATGTGAACACTGCTCTCAAATGTTTCATTAAATTTTTTTTTGAATGATTAAAAAGGAGCCCCTGCAGCAAGGCACAGTGTGAATGAGCCTATAGATACTACTGGTTTTACTCCAAGTCAGTGTTTAAAACCACATGCATGTCCCACCACTTTTTGCATTTAAAAACAGGAAAAACCAAAATGCCAGAGTAATGTCATTCAGAATAGAAAAAGGATTGAGGCAAGTGATAAATATGATAAGCCATATTATGACTGTCATATCTGAATTGCTGCTGAATGCTAACAGTGTGTCTGTAAATGTGGCTGAAAGAGACAGGCATTTATTTTACTGTTACTGGCAAAGTAGTGTCTGTGTTTATGGGTTCATGACAGTGTTACAAATGTATGCACTGCTGTCTGCTTTTGCTGGTTAATATTATGTAGGTGTGTATGTCTGCAGTACGTTATGTGCATGGATTTCTGTGACAGGTGCTCTTACATGTCTGTGTTGTTGCAGGATACTTTTAGATCACTTTTCAAAGTCAGTGGCTCACTACTCTTACATCGGTGTGTATGGGTGAATTATATGGCGATATGGGTGTATGACAGTTATGTCTGGTTTATAGTGCACTGCTCCGTAATCTGTCTTTGTATGGATGAAGTATTCTATTATGGAGGAGTGTATGGGTGAAGGGCAATAGTACAAATGTGTGTAAAGTTGCAGGACACTGGTATCTGCACTGATTTCTGTTCCCAGCATTCTTGTTAATGTCTGCATGGCTGCACAGTACTATTACAGGGGTGTATATGGGTGCAGGGCAATGGTACAAATGTGCATCTGTGTGCAGGGGACTTACATACTGTTATTTTAGTTCAGGTCAAGGTTACATATCTTTGTATTGATGCAGGGTACTGTTATGTGTGTCTATGGGTGGAAGGCAATGGTACTGTGTGGGCACAGCACACTTATGCCTGGTTAGTTTAGTGCAGAACACAGTTACATATCTTTGTATGACTGTGCATGGGTGAAAGGCAATGGCATAACTCTGTGTAAGTGTGCAGGACACTGCGATGTCTAGGGATGTTGAAGCACATTGATATGTATCTATACAAGGGCTTTTGGTAATAGTGTGTTATTGTGCAAGGCCTAAGAGGAAATACAGAAACAAAGAACTTGACTAAAGGGAGACTGAATATCTATCTGCTCTGCCCTTGCTATACTAACTCACTCCACTGGCCTACTGCGCTGTTGTACTGTACCCCTTTCCCCCCACTACCACACCTCGAAATCTTACTGCCCCTCTTGGGGACTATGATTCCTCTTGCTCTGTCCCAGTCTCATTTAAATCCTTGAAGGGAATTTGCATCCCACCAACCTCCACTCATGCTACTAGTGACTGCATCCCCATTTTTTTTTTTTTTTACAAATAAGACATAGCAATTTATTCTTCTTTATATTACAGAGAAACTTGTATGTTTCAATCATGTGCCCACACTCCCTTCGGGATTTCAATGAATACATGTTTAGAGCCATAGTATGTCTAGGTTTTTCCTCAGGTGAGGTTTCCAGAACTGGTCAGAGCACTCCAGGTGAAGTCTCACTAAGGATCTGTGCAGTGACAGAATCACCTTGCTTTGCCTACTGTGAAAACCATTCCCTATAAAGCCCATCATTTTCAGTGCCTTTTTGTACACTTTATTGCACTGACTTGCTTGCTGCAGGGAGTCACTTATATGGCCCACACATCTCTATCTTCTGTGGAAGTGGGTAGTCTAATTCCTACCATCAAGTATTCTATGCGTGGATTATGCCTACCAAAGTGCACTTGTGCTCACAAATGGGGAGCATGCACAGGAAATAACAGTCAGGGAGCCACTGGGTGGGAGTAACCACTGCATAGTGTGGTTCCAATTAGATATGGTAAGGGAAACCATCCTAAGACCAAAATCTTGGATTTTAGAAGAGCGAACTTCAGGAAAATGGGTGAAGTACTAAGGAGGCACCTAGCAGGCATCACACCAGATATGGGGTGGACCAAAGTTGGTTCATTATTAAGGATGGAATACGGGTTGCCACAAAGGAGTGTGTTAGGCTCAGGGGTAAAAACACAAGGGCCAAAGCGCCCAGCTGGTTTAGTTCTGGGATTGCCCAGGTAGTAAGGGAAAAGAGGCAGGCCAATAGAAAATTCAAGAAGACCAAAAGAGAGGTGGATAGGAAAAATTACCTAAGGTTGGCTAGTGAGGCAATTAAGGAAGTCCGGTGAGCTAAAGCACAGAAGGAGCCGTAGAGAGCTAAAGGAATTAAGAAAGGGAAAAGTCTTTCTTTCGCTATATAAGTGAAAAGAGAGATAAGAAGGAAGGGATTGTTAGGCTTAAGAAAGAGAAGGAGTGGGTGGAGGATAATGGGTGGACACAGTGCCAGTAACTGAGACTTGGGCATCACTACACAATGACTGGGACCTTGCAATCCCTGGATATAAACTATACAAAAGGGACAGGGTAGTTGGGAAGGAGGGAAAGGTAGCAGTTTATAGCAAGGAGGAAATAACTTGCATGAGGGAGGAAGCAGAGGAAGGAGCAGTGAAGGCATTATGGGTTCAATTAAAGTCCAATAGAGGGAGAAAGGTGAGGTTGGTGGTGGTGTACAGACCACCCAAACACAATGAGGAGAGGGACAGGGAACTGAGCTCACAAATACTGGAAGCTGCAGGGAAGGAGAGGAGGTAAGTTGTAATTGTGGGGGACTTCAACCTGCACAAGGTGGACTGGAGAATATCATCAACATGTGCTAGGAGTCAGCTGATCCTGAAGAGACTGCAGAGTGGGTTCCCGACTCAGGGCATTACAGAACCAACAAGAGCAGAGACAATGCTTCATCCTGTGCTCACAAATGGGGAGCATATACAGGAAATAACAGTCAGGGAAACATCGGGTGGGAGTGACCATTGCACAGTGTGGTTCCAGTTATATATGGGAAGGGAAAGTATCCCGACTAAGACCAAAATCTTGGATTTTAGAAGGTTGGACTTCAGGAATATAGGTGAAGTACTAAGGAGCCTTCTGGCAGGCATCAGAGCAGATATAGGGGTGGACCAAAGGTGGTTCATCATTAAGGAAGAAAAGAATACCGGTTGCCATAGAGGAGTGTGTTAGGCTCAGGGGTAATAACACAAGGGTCAAAGTGCCCAGCTGGTTCAGTTCTGGGGTTGCCCAGGCAGTAAGGGAAAAGAAGCTGACCTATAGAAAATTCAGGAAGACCAAGACAGAGGTGGATAGGGAAAATTACCCAAGGTTGGCTAGTGAGGCAAGTAAGGAAGTCCTGCAAGCTGAAGCACAGGAGAAGCTGTGGATAGCTGTTGGAATTAAGAAGAGTGAGAAATGTTTATTTCGCTATATAAGTAAAAAAAGAGACAGGGAAGGAAGGGATTGTTAGGATTAAGGGGAGGAGTGGGTGGAGGATAATGGTAGAAAAGCAGAGATGCTAAATGAATACTTCTGTTATGTCTTCACCAGGGAGAAGGACGGACCAGTGCCTTCAGGAGGGAGAAGAGAAGCAGGGGGAGAGGGGGAACATATATGTAGTGATAGCTCCTTACAGTTTGTCCCCCTTCGGAATTTGTCCAATGCCTCTATCAACTGTACTGACCCTAGCCCCTCGTAGGTGCTAGTTCTCACACCTTTCTCCCTTCCCCTACTCTCTCCCCCTTTTTCCCCAAACCTTCACAATCCCCTTTACTGGGTTCTCGGCATCCTGAAGGAGTCATATAGTGCTTAGGCTTGCCACCTTTTCTTTCCCAATCTACCTATCCTTGGCTTTCCAGGTCCCCTTGCAGGGTCCCCAGCATCCTGGAGGGTTCCTTGGATCAGGCCTCATACCCTCCCTCTCACTATCCCTCTATAATTACAACACCTAACCGCAGGAGGGTTTACAATCACCTGAACTTCCCTGCCCCCTTGCAGGGTTCATCGCATCCTTAAGGGTTCTCTTTTTGGGTCAAGCCTTATTTCCCCTCCTAGATGTTAATTACACTCCCTCTCCAATCCCTACTTCTGCACTGTCATCTCATCCTCTCTCTCCTTCACCCCTTATTTCACGATAGCACTTATTACCACTGCACTTATTAACTGTTCTCACAAATTACAAATGTATGCAACACTTTTTGTAACAACTGCCTTAATTAATTGTATGCTATGTTGATCTTTGTAACTTGAATGTAAAATGTCTCATCCCTATTGTACCCCTTCCCCCTACGTCGCACCAGGAGATAAGCAACCTGTTGCTCAGTGTGCCTTCCTGGTAAAACATTTCAATAAATAAACTAGAGGACGATAGAGTGAGAGATGGGCTGCTAACATTAAAGGTGGACAAATCACAAGGCCCAGACAGAATACATCGAAGGGTACTAAGAAAGCTGGCTAAACAGCTTTCAGGGCCACTGACAGACCAATTTAATAGTTCACTAGAGTCAGGCGTGGTATTGCAGGACTGGAGAACAGAACATGTGGTGCCCCTTCACACAAGCGGTCCCAAGAATGACCCAGGGAATTACAGACCAGTCAGTCTGACCTCAATCGTGGGCAAGATCATGGAGACCATACTAAAAGAAAGGTTGGTGGAATATCTAGAGGAGCACGGTCTCCAGGATTTGAGGCAGCACGGGTTCATGGGGGAAGGGGGAGGGTCGTGTAAAACAAATCTGATTGACTTCTTTGACTACTTCACTAAGACAGTAGACAGGGACCAAGCGGTAGACATCCTCTATCTGGAATTCAGCAAGGCCTTTGACTATGTGCCCCACAAAAGATTGATCAGGAAGTTGGTGGATCTCGGGGTTGGGGATAAGATGGCCAAATGGGAGGAAAACTGGCTGAGGGACAGAACCCAGAGGGTGGTTGGGGGGGGGGGAAGAGAGTTATCTGGCACCAGAGAGGTCACCAGTGGGGAACCGCAGGGCTCGGTGTCGGTGTTGTTCAATGTCTTCATTAATGACACTGGGGATGGTATAAAGGGCAAAATGGGCTTATTCGCTGATGACACCACGCTCTGCAGGAGAGTGGACACAGTTGAAGGGATACAGGACCTACATGATGACCTGGAAAAGTTGGGGAGGTGGTCCAGGATCTGGCAGCTTGGCTTTAATGCCAAGAAATGCAGTTATGCATATTGGAACCAAGAATCCCAAGACACAGTACTACCTGGGTGGAGTCCTGGTATCTGCATCAGAGAAGGAGAGGGACCTGGAAGTGATGATCACTAGTGACCTGAAGGACTCCACACACTGCAAGAAAGCAGCAGCAAGGACAAACAAGATGCTGGGATACATAGCTAGGGAGATCAGTAGTAGGAGAGAGGAGGTTATACTGCCCTTGTACCAGTCACTGGTAATGCCACATCTAGAGTATGGAGTTCAGTACTGGTGCCCACACCTCAAAAAGGACATTAACCTGCTGGAGAAAGTACAGAGGAGGGCTACAAAGATGACAGCAGGTCAGCAGATTAAGGTATATGAAGAGAGGTTGAGGGCACTGAACATTTAGTCCACGGGGGACAGGAGAGAGAGAGAGAGGGGACATGATTGGGACTTGAAGTACTTTAAAGGTATAAATAAGATGGATAAAGAGGGTCTCTTTAAATTGAGTGGCAACCATAACACAAGGTGGCACAGTCTTA
The DNA here is from genome assembly GCA_016271365.2 of Neoceratodus forsteri. Lineage (NCBI taxonomy): Eukaryota > Metazoa > Chordata > Ceratodontiformes > Ceratodontidae > Neoceratodus > Neoceratodus forsteri. The sequence continues at coordinate 719,727,137 of CM057450.1, forward strand.
GGCTGGAGGGTGGGAGGTTTAAGAGGGTGGTCAGGAAGCACTTCTTCACAGCGAGGGTGGTGGACACGTGGAATGCGCTGCTAGAAGTGATCTCACTGAACACAGTGGGCAGCTTCAAGAGAGGTTGGGATAGGCACAGGGGGAAGGTAAGGATCATGGGTAGGGAGGATGGGAGGAGTGGGGAAAGAGGGCAGGGAGAGTAGCTCAAGTTCTGTACCCTGCAATACGAGCTGACTTGGGCGAAGCTCCACAGATGTTATACCATTAACAGATTCATATTGGAGCATTTTGGAATCACGTGACCAGACTGCTGTCTGATGTGCTGCCACAGTGCTCCGGCATAATTTCCAATTATTCTGTTTATGCAGCCCTTCCCCTCTGCAGGCCACATAAACACACCTCCTTCCTGGTACACTTTTTCCACAGTTGCAGAAATGACAACCGCCATGGGCAACATGGCGGCACCAGTGACAGCACTAACATGCATCACAAGGGCAAAAGTTGCATCCCTTCCAAAACTGACCCCTTTCCTTTGCCAGCGAGTCCAAACTGATGCACCTACTCTATAACAATATCTAAAGGAAGGGAACATGAACTATTCAAAATCTGCCAGAGTATGTTTTGACGCAGTAGGTTCCTCTTTAGACCCACATTTTTTACACCAGTGGGTCCAATTCAACCCATGTTTTAAACCCCCCAGCGCTGTCACTGGGTGTTACTAACAAATTGCAATGCAAGAGTATCGTGCATAAGTAGTCATGTCAGCACCATGTTGGGCATGGCTGACTCCTGGGCAAACTGCGCATGCCCGAGTATCACACATGCGCAGTACTGTAATCTCTGCAGTACTAGTTACGTCTGACATGCGGTGAAAGCACCGCATATTCTCTTCAATGCTTTTGCCACTCCTAAAAGCTCTTCACAGACATATTGGCTCTGATCAGAACTTGTTTCTTATAGGAACTAGTTGTTTTCTAAAAAAGTCAGCTAGTTCCAAATAACCAGAAAGGGCCAATGGTACCACAGGGTTCAGTACTGGGACCGGTCCTCTTTAATGTCTTTATAAGTGACATTGCAGAGGGACTGGAAGGAAAAGTATGTCTCTTTGCAGATGACACAAAGATCTGCAACAGGGTTGATACAGAAGGTGGGGTGGAGAGGATGCAAAGGGATTTGGCAAAGTTGGAGGAATGGTCAAATATATGGCTGCTTAGATTCAATGCAAAGAAGTGAAAAGTAATGCACCTGGGAAACAAAAATCCAGGGGAAGAGTACACAATGGGGGGTGAGATAACAACTACAGAAATGGAAAGGGACCTGGGGATAGTCATATCAGATAACCTTAAGGCGGGTAAGCAATGTGAGACGGCAGTATGAAGAGCTGGTACGATACTGGGATGCACAGGGAGAGGCATCACCAGTAGAAAACAGGAAGTTGTTATCCCTTTGTACAGACAGCTGGTGAGACCCCATCTGTAGTTCTACGTCCAGTTCTGGAGACCCCATCTCCAGAAAGACACAGACAAGATGGAGGCTGTCCAGAGGAGGGCAACTAAAATGGTGCAAGGTCTGCACCGAAGACATACGAAGAGAGATTAAAGAAGCTTAATATGTATACACTCGAGGAGAGGAGGGACATGCTAGAAACTTTCAAGTACATCAAGGGAATCAACAGAGTCCAAGATGGTAGCATCTTTCAGAATAAAGAGATGTGCAAGAACAAGAGGGCACCATTTGAAGATGGGGGGGGCTCAAAGGTAAGGTGAGGAATTATTTTTTTCACTGAGAGGGTTGTGGATACATGGAACAGCCTTCCTGAGGAGGTAGTGGACTCAAAAACAGTGGAGGAATTCAAGAATGCATGGGACAGACATAAAGCAATTTTAGTGGGGGGTAGGAGGAACTAGGCTGTTTGTTAACTAGGATTTGCTGCCTATGCATTAGGTAGGGAAATGAGCAGACTAGGTGGGCCAAGCGGTCCTTATCTGCCATCAAATTCTATGTTTCTAAGCAGAAAGAGGTCCTTTGCTGTTATGGGAACTAGTAATTTCACTGAAAGTTGGCTAAAAGCAATGACAGGAAAGGACCTGACCACTAGGGGGCCACAGGGTCCTTTGCTTTAATGGGAACTAGCAAGTTTGCTTAAAGCAAGCTAGTTCCCATTAGGGTTACTACCTGTCCATATTTCCGCAGGAAAGTCCTGATTTGAGCAGCTATGTCCTGCGAAAAAATAAGAAAAATACTACATGTCCTGCCATTATAGTAAAAAACAGTATTTCCAGACTTCCCTTTAAATGTTGCAAAACCTGTAGTACCTTAACTAAAATATCTTGAAATGATAAGAAACGCTAGGACCACCTATAAACCTGCAACACTTAGTCTGAATTTTGATTTTTTAGAGAAAAAAAGTCTACTGCATTGGTTGAGGTTACATATTGCCCTGCGAACCATCATGTTTCAGTAAGAACTATCCTACTTTGGGCTTCTTGAAAGGTGGTAACCCTTTACCCTAGTTCCCATAACAAGAAAGGACCAGACAACCAAATGTCCTTTCGAATACGGAAGCTAGACCCGGTGATAGTGTAGCACGACACCTGTGGCATAAAGTGCAAACGAGCCCAAAGTTCCTTCTTCGCCTGCTTGCAATAGAAAAAGGCCGTCCGGCAAAAACTGCACCCACTCCTATTTAAGTTCGGGGCTTCATTTTCTGGAGCTGGAAGGACACTACTTCTTTATTCAACTGTGAGCTGTGTGAGAAATTCTATATTGCACTTGATATCTGCAACAAACGTGCACTTTTGCTTAATTCTGTGGGAGGTGAAACTAACTACTCTTGGTAATTGCTTTTTATTCACATATTTATTTAGTGTTTAACCAAGAAGGGGCTTGCAAACTCTGTTTATCTTGTTAGTAACTTAGAAGGATTTAAATACTGCATTTGGGTAGGTCCTTGAGGTAGCTAGATTGTCTACTAGGATTTTCTGACAGTTAAACTATTTTTAAATGAATTACAGGTGGCTGAGGAGTTGAAAAAGAAACTTGCAAACTCTGCTTATCTTGGAAGTAACTTCATAAGTGTTTGAACACTGCATTTTGGTTGTCCCTTGGGGCAGCTGGATTGACTACTAGGATTTTGGGACAGAAACTATTTTTAAATAATTTACTGGTGCATAGGAGTTTGTGATAGTTAAACTATTTTTAACAAAGTTACTGTGGTTAAGGAGTGGTCATAGAAAAACCTGCAGTGTGAAACAGGAAAAGACAGTCTTTCAAGCAACAGAGGAGGTGGATCTAGGTTTACGTTTGTTTGTTACAATTCTTAACATTTTCAGTGCAGAAAGAGTTTAAAGCACAGCTGACTTATTTTGGGCTGACTGCTTTCAGAGCACAAACCACCAGGCCTGTTTTGGGCTGGGAGGTTTACCTGTGTCTGACTTGGATGTGGATTTTTCTCTGTTTGATTAGCAGGGTATTTTCTCTGTCAAATTGTTGTGTAGGGTATCTTGCTGACAGGAAGGCACTCATTGCAGCAGTGGTTCAGAGCTTTCAGCTGATTGTTTTGTGAGGGCACAGTTTAGGGGCCCAACCACTTCCCACCCTCACCCCACCCACCCCTGGAAATAGTTCCTTTATACCTGGGGTTCTGACATCATTTCCTCAAGAGTGCAAGGTGCATATCACTGTCATATCCTCTTTAGCACACTGCACTGACAATATAAGCATACACATTGTATAATATAAATAGATATATTTCTATATTACAAACCAATCACACACACACACACAAAAAAAAAAAAAAATTTGTGGGGAGTACTGCAATGTAATGGCTGTGGGGCAGCAGTCTTCCGGGAGTCTTTCTGGAGGCTGAGATGCTGCCCTATTTGCAGACAACTCTCTGCCCTGAGGGAGGAAGTTGCCCGTCTTCAGGCCACACTGGACAGTAGTAGGGGACCTTCCCCAGGCCACATTGGACGGTAGGAAGGAACCTCCCCATCCAGGGAGCACCAGAGCCACCACCACTACCTCAGAGGTTGCGAAGAAAGCACAGCAGTTGGACCACAGTGGGCTCAGGGAAGGTGAGGATGGTGGAACAGAGACACACCCAGTCAGTTGTTCCACACCACAATCCATTACACCATTCTGGGGGAGCATAGCTCCCCTATGGATGCACCCGCAGAGGAGACTAAGGAGGCTGAGGACAACTGTCACAAGGGAGGCCCACAGGAAGGAGGCAGAGGACACCACAAGGAAGGAAGCAGCTCTGGTGGGGGACTCAATTATTAGGGGGATAGAACTGGGGGAGCAGGGAAAACTGAAGTAGGTGCCTGCCTGGAGCCATGGCTTGAGAGACAGGCGCATCCTCAGGATCACGAGAACAGCTGCAAGGGATCCTGAGCTGACGTCATTGTCCACCTAGGGACAAATGACTTGGCTAATCATGAGATTAGAGCAGTGCAAAGGACTTTGTAGAATTGGGAGGGCCTAAGACAAGTAGCACACACAATATCCTTCCTCTGAGGTGCTGCCTGTCAATGGCATGCTGAGTGAGGCGAGGGTACTTCAGCACCATGCAGTTTAATGAATGGCGAAAAATGGTGTGGAGCACAGGGGTTTGGCTTCATTGGGGACTGGGGTTCCACCTGAGGACACCAGCCTATACTGGCAGGATGGTCTGCATCTGTCCAGGAAGGAACAAGTCTTTGAGCAATCGGTTTAAATGCTTCATTGGCAAGCTTTAAACTAGTCAAGGGGAGAGGCACTGATAAGCAGCAGGAAAATCCCAGCCTCTCACAAAAACAGGGTACTAAATGAGAAAAAGACCGAGGTAGTCAGGTCAGTGGGGGATGCTGCAAAAGAAGGTAAAGCCATCAAAAATGGAGAGCAATGAGTACCAATGCCTTCGTAGTCTGAGTAACAAGCTTCCTGAATTAGTGGCCTTGATGGAGGAGGAACATCTGGATATCGTGGCAGTCACAGAAACATGGTACACACAAACCATGACTGGGACATAAACATACCAGGATACACTATCTACAGGAGGGACAGGAGGGTAAGAGGAGGAGGAGTAGCTCTTTACATAAGGGAAGGAATCAAGGCAACAGAACAAAAGGGAAAACAGGGAGGAGAAGAAGCACTGTGGGTAAATTTGGAGACCGCAATGGCACCACAATCCGCACAGGGTTGTAGAGCAGACCCTCTCAGGGGGAGGAAATGGACAAGGAAATGATAGAAAGAATACTTAGAATGGCAGAAAAAGGGAGATATTGCTGATGGGTGATCTGAATATGCCAGATGTTAACTGGAATGCAGTTGCAGCAGCCACTTCAAAGAGTGGGTTATTCTAGATGCCCTCACAAGGGCATGCCTTAGACAAATAGTGTTTGAGCCCACCGAGAGGGAGCAATCTTAGACCTGATTCTCTCAAATGGAGATGAAGAGAGGATCACAGATGTAGAAGTGGGTAGCCATCTGGAAACTAGCGACCATCGAATAGTATGGTTCACAATAAACACAGCAATAGAGTCAAGCCATACAAAGGCAAAAGTACTGGACTTTAGGAGGGCTGACTTTGCCAAAATGGGCGAGTGCCTAAGGAATGCACTAGCAAATGGGCAGGAAGGAGGGGTGGAAGAACAATAGGAATAATAAAACTGCCATCACAGAGGTAACAAGCCTTTGTGTGAAGCAAATTAACAAAACAAAGCGATGTAAGAAACCACTATGGTTCTCAAAGGAAGTGGCAGTGAAGGTTCAAGAAAAGAAAGCATTCAGGAAGTACAAGGAATCACAGAAGGAGCAGGACAGGAACTGTATCAGTTAAAGCAAAGGAAGCTGGAAGGCAGTCAGAACAGCAAAGGCCCAAACCGAGAAAAGATAGCCAACTCTGTTAAGAAGGGGAATAAAACCTTATAGGTACATCAGGGAGCAAGGAAGACCAAGGGAGGGCTAGTGAGGCTTAATAAAGAGTAGGGAGGGTGGGCAGAGGGTGACTGTGAAAGGCAGAGATACTAAACAAATATTTTTGCTCAGTATTTACAAAGGAAGTGGGGAGGTACCTAAAACAAACAGTAGAAACACTCTGGATACAGAGTTGATACCAGCCCATTTACAGAAGAAAGGGTTCTGAAAGAACTCTTAAAACTGAAGGTGGACAAAGCAATGGGGCCTGATGGGATTCATCCCAGAATTCTAAAAGAACTATAGAGCTAGACACCACTGACTACCCTCTTTAACAAATCATGGGAGGTTGGGGTGGTACCCAGGACTGAAGAAGGGCAGATGTGATTCCCCTTCACAAAAGTGGGAGCAAGGCAGAAGCAGAAAACTACAGACCTGTTAGTTTAACCTCAGTGGTAGGGAAAATGATGGAATCACTTCTGAAGGAAAGAATGCTTGAGTATCTAGAGGCCAGAGGGCTCAGGACCCAAGGCAGCATGGGTTCACATGGGAAGATCATGCCAGACAAATCTGATAGATTTCTTTGACTGGGTGACCAAAGTAGTAGATCAGGGAGGGCTGTGGACATGGCCTACCTAGACTTTAGCAAGGCATTTGACACAGTCCCACACAAAAGATTATAATACACAAGTTAGCCAGCCTGGGGTGGGTCCCAAGATGACAGCCGGTAAAGAATTGGCTGGAGAATAGGACACAGAGAGTAATAGTAAATGGAGTCCACTCTGGAAGAGAAGGGGGTTACTAGTGGGGTACATGAGGTTCAGTATTGGGACCGGTCCTCTTCCATGTCTTTTAGCGATATTGCAGAGAGAGACTGAAGGAAAGTATATCTCTTTGCAGATGACACAAGATCTGCAACAGAGTTGATGCACAAGGTGGGGTGGAAAGGATGAGAAGGGACTTGGCAAGGTTAGAGGAATGGTCAAATGTATGGCAGCTTAGATTCAATGCTAAGAAGTGCAAGGTAATGCACCTGGGAAACAAAAACCCAGGGGAAGAGTACACAATGGAGGGTGAGATACTAACAACAACAAAATGGAAAGGGACCTGGGGGTAGTCATATCAGATGACCTAAAGGTGGGCAAGCAATGTGAGAGGGCAGCAAGGAGGGCTGGGGATACTGGGATGCATAGGGAGGCATCACCAGCAGAAAACAGGAAGTTATTATCCTCTATACAGACAGTTGGTGAGACCCCATCTGGAGTACTGTGTGCAGTTCTGGAGACCCAGTCTCCGCAAGGACATAGACAGGATGGAGGCTGTCCAGAGGAGGGCAACTAAAATGGTGCAGGGTCTGCACCGGAAGACATATGAAGAGAGACTTAAGGAGCTGAATATGTATGGCCTCGAGGAAAGGAGAGAGAGGGGGGACATGATAGAAACTTTCAAGTATCTCAAGGGAATCAACAAAGTCCAAGAGGGTAGCATCTTTCAAAAAAAGAGGTGTGCAAGAACAAGGGGGCACAATTTGAAGATAGAAGGGGGCGGCTCAGAGGTAATTTAAGGAAGTATTTTTTCACAGAGAGGGTTGTGGATGCATGGAATGGCCTTCCGGAGGAGGTTGTGGAGTCAAAAACAGTGGTGGAATTCAACCATGCATGGGACAGTCATAAGGCAATTCTAGGGGTGGGGTAGGAAGAAGTAGGCTGCTGGTTAACTAGGATCTGCAGCTTATCCAATAGGTAGGGAAATGGGCAGACTGGGTGGGCCAAGCGGTCTTTACCTGTCGTCAAAATCTATGTTTCTTCACCTCCACACCAACGTTACATTTAAGAACGGGGAGGCAGAGCTCCCCAACTCAAATATACCGATAAACTACACAGCAAGTAACCCTGAGTGATGTACGCTAGTCTGTAATTAGTTCAAGTGATCCACAGATGACAAGATCTCCACTCGTCCTCATTTCTACTGGGTCATGCGCGAGCTGCCGATAACGGTTAGCGCTCAGTCTTACGTGTAGGATAACTACGCTACCTACATGGATTCGTAGTCCTCCATTACTAGCGAATCAAAAAGTACGTTTTCGGTTTTAGCATATAAACTTAGGTGAAACATTAACCAATCTTACAATTATGGCCTCCACCAACTTTCTTCTAACCCCTACCAAGGTGGCTCGATTGGCAGCTGACGTCCGTAGGTTTCAATAGGTGACGTCAGATGACTGTTGGTAGCTAAGGCTGGTTGCCATCATGTCGCAAACGCCTTGCGGTAAGTGGAGCTCTGCCGTAAGGTGCGACTGTCGCACGCCGGCGCGCCGGACTCTTGCCGATTCATCTACATGATGGCGGCGGCGGTAGTGAATGGGACAGACAGTGCGGCGGTGTTGAAGCAGGCTGCTACCATGTACGAGCAGTTAAAGACGGAGTGGAACAAGAAGAACCCCAGCTTAAACAAATGTGGCGATACCTTGAACAAGTTAAAGGTAGGGTCTGACCGGGAGGGGGCTTTTAACAAGACTTATCCTGCAGTTGAGAATGAGTATGTCTGGTGAAAGGAATCCGCTTGGGGCAGCTTTGGCAAGTGAAGGAAGAGGAACACTAATGAGTTGAGGGGAGAATCTGGCTGGTGCAGGACTCCCACATCTATAGGGACTCCTGTGTTTTACAGGAACAGTCATGAAGCAGTGTACAGGGAAATTGGTCCCATAGACGTGCGTTGGTTGTATAGGAAAATTGAGCAGTTTGGCTTCCATAAGCGACTGATCTATAGGAAAACCAGGAAAATTGCCATGTTGTTAGAGGGGAAAAAGCCAAACCTATCTGGGAGCACTGATGGTGGCCGAGGAGGATGTTCAAGTTTCATTTGTGTTAAGGCAACAACAACTGCACCCATAGAACTTCGATCTGTTGTCCTGTCACTGAATACAAATCTCGTACCTATTTTATTGATCTGCTGTGGATCAGGACTGTTGAGAACAGTTGGATAGACGGTAAGAAACTGGCTGATCTAGGTGGAGAGTTTGGGGGAAAATGTCAACAGGCTTTTCGTGCAACTATGATATAAGCCTTCTACTTTGGGGTGGAGTGGAGTGGTAGGTTCTGGATCACAGTGGGGCAGATACAGTAATTCAACATGATTTTGGTCTGATTCTTAAGATGACAGCCTCCTCTGTAACCTGTATCCTTTGTGTTTGAGGGCCATCAATGGCTTAGTGTTATAGACTGACTGTTGCAGTACCATGTAGATGACCTGGGTTCACATCCCAAACTCTGGCTGTCTCACAGTGGGCAAACATGCAGGGTTGAGCATCCTTTTTGGATATATCCTACCTAAGGGAGAGAGGGTGGCTGGCTGGCTGGCTTCTGACAATACATGACTGCCCTGATGGCTCATGGGGAAGAAGCAATGTGGACAGGAATAATTTCAGGTAGGGGTTGACATCCTCCCACAGTACAGGCCTCCTGTCTCCAGAGTGTATGCTGGTTGGGTATGGTCAGGCACACACTTTACTAGCCATAAATATCTTCTGGTTCATGTTCTTCTCAAATGGGGGGGGGTGGTATAGTATACAGGAGAGGGGGAGAGCAAATGAGCAGAAAACACTGATGACACTCGAGTGAACGATGCCACCACACTCTCGCCACCCAGTTGAGGTTCTTAGACTGTACCCAGTTTTTGTTGCAGGCTGGTCAGCTCTCGTCAGAATAACTAGTCCAGTTCAGTCTTTGAAGAGGGCTTAACAGTGGTCCTCTTGTGTGCAAGAGAGTAACTAGTCCTTCTGCTTGGGCTGAATGAAAGCCTAGCCTACCCTGTATGTCGAAGAAGGAAAAAAAAGGAATTAAGCAATGAGGACCAGTATAGTGGCCCTTTATTAGTCAAATCATAACCAATGGGAAGAGTGTATGCCCTTTCTGTCCTTATCCTACTTAGAAATGACCAATATTTATGGTGGAGCCATTGCTATAACTCTCCCAACAGGGTTGTTTAAAATAATTATTAAAAACATTGTTTTAAATTTAAAGATTATTGCAGAAGGCCAGCCCAGTATGCATTGATAGTGCTACCGCTCGCTCGGCGACTGGCTAGGGCGGAGAGGGAGATTTCGGGCCCACAGACAACTCTCCTGCTTGCAGAGGGGAGCACTGGATCCTGCTACTTGCCTGTCACCTGATAGAGACTGGGTGGCCGTTGAGCCGGAGGAACCCTTGGTACAGGGCCCTCTAGCAGGAAAGCAATAGCATATATGCGCGCATCTGGGTGTACATGTGTGCATCACTGCAAGTGGGTGGCACTAGGGGTGAAAAAAGTGGAAAACCTCAGACCTGCCATATGCAGTGCTGGCATCCCCACCTCTGTTGCATGCCCGTGCCTCACCAGGATGGCTTCCCATATGGTGCGGAGTAAGTGGTGGTTAAGCTGTAAGTACTGGTACATGGGAAGGTTGGTGACAGGGCTTTGGGGGTTGGGGGGATGATGTCTTGAGAGGGTGCGGAGTACAGGAGTGAAATAAAATCAAGACTGACAAACAAAAATAACCATTGCAGAGCAGCATGCTTGTGACAGGTCTTCTGCTTACACTAGTGTTCCATCTGAGTTAGTTGTGCCCCACCATCTTAGGCTGGAAACACCACTTGGCACACAGACAGCATGGTGGTGGCAGCAACCCATTCTGTAGAAATATACTGCTGAGCCCAACAGGATGAAGCGCAGTGTCACAGTTTGCTGCTGAACAGTAGGGATTAAATCTCGTTTATGTAGCATTGTTTCCTGTAACAAAAAAACAAACTATGCTGCAGAACTCTGCAGAAGTGGATTTCATCGTGGCAGGCTTCTGTCCAGCAGGGTATATATATATATATATATCCCTGATAGACATGGTTGGGGGAAAAATAGGTCTAGGGTAAAAAAAAAAAAAAAAGCCGACAGCAGTGAAGGGGAGCAGTGGTGGTGTCTGACTGAGGCACATTACTGGTGGGGAAAGGACAGCTTGTGAATCTGAATGCAGAATTCCACCCTAAACATTCTTTTAAGTTTACAACAAAGTATTTTTTCCTTCTTCAAACCTCATTTGTCTGAAGTCTAAAAGTCAAAGCTTGTTAAGGCAATTACCAGTTGGATTTTTTTTTTTTTTTTCCTGCTTAACGGATTCCATTGACGTGGAATCTTTTTTTTTTTTTTTCCTCTCATTTTGTACACTTTATTTCTGTGCTGGGGACTAGGGCATCTCTCAGGAGTGCCCTCTCTGCCACTACCTCTACTGCCAGCCAGAAACCTGCGTACCACCGGCAGACTGCTAAGCACCCCTTCTCGACCCATGGTCCCATCCAGCCTCCATATTACTCCCCTAGGGAGGGCCCGCCTCACCTACCTGGTGACCTATCTGTAATTAGAGGGATGGTCCGGGGGCGCGGGAGAGCTGGTGATTGGCAGGTCCAGCGACAGGATGTGAGACTGAGCTACTGGGGCTTCTGTCGCCGCCCTTAGTCCTCCAGGTATTTTCCTTGGTATGTTTCCCTCTCTGAACGTGACGTGCAATGGCTCCTGCGTGGCTGTCCTACTGCACCTCTTGCTGCTGGAACCCGCTGTTGACCTGCCCCCTTCTATGTCTCGTGTTCTTGTTCTGCCTCTGGTTTCCACCAGAGGCTGCTACAGCACCAGGAACCCCCTACAACCCACCCCAGGAAAGGAGAGCAGTCCTCCGGATGTTCAGTCCTCTCCCTCTCTTGCCAAACCCCAACAGCCCAGGTCCTGGCATGGCGTGAGGTGTGGCGTCCAGCACCTCAACCCTCAACGCCACCAGGCTGGTACTATATTCTGTCTTATATTGTTTTTATATAATATTTACTAGGTGGCTGATTGGGTAAACTGATCCCTTTTACAGCCATGATAGCTGAAATTTAGACCGTATTAACAAATGTATAAATCATCATACAGCTAAAGCACGTAATGTAATTTACAAATAGAATAAAGGATAGTGGACTATAGAGTAAAGATAGGGAACTGTGTATTACCAGGCTGCAATGCCATCAAGAGGTTCTGGTGGCATGTGAACCAAAAGAGTGAAGCTGGGGGGGGGGGTTCCAGCATGTCACCAGAACCTTGAGATGGAATTGTAGCCGAGTCCTGTACAGTCACAATTTTTTTTTTTTTGCCATATATGGGTCAAAGATACATTTTAAGTTTTACTCACTGAGCCCGAATAAATTTACGCCTGTCCTTATGTATAACTTCTTGCTCATTTGTGCCATCTTCAGTTTTTATTTCTGTCAGCTGTTCTGCCGGCTGACATTTACTATACTCGACAGTTAAGCAAAAGCTGGCCCAGGCTCAGCTGTGTGCAGTGCAAGCTAGACGTCCAGTCTCGTAATACTATTGTTTTGTATTCATCAGTAGTATTACAAGATCTCGTCTTGTGATACCATCATGTATGTTCAATAGTGTTACAAGATCTCAATACTATTGATGGATTTCTATCACGGTATTACACGTTATTTTTTTTGTTTTTTTAGTGTGGATGTTGGTGTTGATATTATTGAGCATATTTATACATTATAATGCATTATTAGACTAAATACGTGCAAGTTAATTGATTTATAAAATAACGTCTAGTTAGATTCTGTTGTACTGTTCAGTATTTATATTTAAAAATTTGTTTGCTGCTTTTTCCGCACACCATGTTTGTTTGCAGTTGTGAGATCAGTAATCGCAGCATGGCTGTCAACATACATTCATTCACCGCATAACACAGGAGGAGCAGTACTGTGTTTTAATGAATTGGGAATAGGCAAATATAGTTTTCAGTGATAGTATGAAACAAAACCAGACAGGGCCTCAAATTCAGTGTACACACTGCATGTCGTAAACATTGATCTGGACAGGCAAATGCTAAGGAAGATGGTGTAGTCTAGTGGATAGAGCAGTTAACTGCAAAACAGGAAATCACAGGTTTGAATCTCACGACAGCCACTGGCTCACTTTTTATTTGTTGTAGGTAGTGGCTGTGCCCCACGGTTTCAACAAGAGGATGCATCTCAGTTGGACTATCTAGATGTGGGCTGGCTTGGCTGTCCTTTACTGGGCAATTAAAGAATTCTTAAAGTGCATGTTCAGTTCATCATAAGTATTCTCAACAAAATTCAGTCATTCTGTGAATGTGCATCTGGCTGCGTCAGAAGTGTTTTCAAAGTATTGTACAACACTGAAACATAGAAGACTGCCTTAATCTCCAGCTCTTTCTTCCTCCCCCAATTCCTTTCCACTAAAATTCCTTCATGCAAGGAAAGTCAGTCTTTATTTAAAAGACGCCCAATCCCGGAGGCTCTGAGTGCCATACAAATCAAGTAAGCAAGGATATAAATGATTCCATCAATAACAAAAGAAAAATCATTAAACAGTAAAATCCATAAATAATATTTATCGCAGACAGTAGACTACAAATAATGCCTATCCCATGCATTCCTAAACCCCACCGCTGTTTTTGCCCCCAAAAACCTTAGCTAGTAGGCTGTTCCAGGAGTTCACCACTCTTTCTGTGACAATGCATTTACATCACTCCTGAATCTGCAACTTCCGTCAGCTTCATTGCATGCCCCTTGTTCTTGAGCACTTCTTTATTTTCATTCTCCGAAAAATACTTTTCCTCCTGTACCTTATTTACCCTTTGGTAGTTAAAGGTCTGTATCCTATATTCCCAACCCCCGTGTTCCAGGGTGTACATAATGAGTTCCTTTATTCTCTCCTCATGGGGTTTTTGATGCAGACCCTGCACCATTTTTGTTGTCCTCCGGACAACCTCCACTCAGTGTCCTTCTAGTGATGTGGCCTCCAGGACTGTACACAGTATTCTAGGTGAGATTTTACCAGCAATCTGTACAAAGGCAGCACCACCTCCCTCTTTCTGCTAATGATACCTCTTCCTATGCACCCCAGTGTCCCACTTGCCTTCACAACTCTCTTGTTGCATTTTCTGGTCACGTTTAGGTAATCTGAGATGATTATCCTCTCTGTTCTGCTTGGTGGTCATCAGTAACACTTCCCCCATTTTGTATTCTGCCCCGAGTGTCTGTGCCTCAAGGGCATTATTTAGCATTTTTTTCACATTGAAACCTAGCTACCATACCCTTGACAACTCCTTGAGTTTTCTCAGGTCTCTGCTATCCTTTCCACCACTCCCCACCCCGGAGTATCCACCTATTGGAGATTTTGGTGTCATCCTTGAAGAGGCAGACCTTCCCCTCTAGCTCCTGTGATATTAAACAGGACACATCCCAGCAGTGATCCCTCAGGTATTCTGCTGTTCACCCTCCCCTCCTGTGAACTCCATTTACCACCACCACCACCACACTCTGTCTGCTATCCACTAACCAATTTGTTACCCACTGTTGGGTCCAGTTCTGAGCTGTCCAGCTGGCTTAATTAGTCTCCTGTGTGGAACGGTGTTGAATGCTTCACTATAATCTAGGTAGGCCACATCCACCACTCCACTCTGATCCAATTCCTTGGTCACCTAATCAAAGAAATCTATCAGATCTGTTTGACATGACCTCACACTCATGCTGTCTCTGGTCATGTAGCCCATTAGATTCAAGATATTCCACTATCCTCCTCTTCAGCAGTGATTCCATGAACTTTCCTACCACCAGTGTCCGACTGACAGGCCTGTAAGTACCAGTCTCCTTCCTGCTACCCCTTTTTATTTATTTCAGTTTAGGATTTAATACCTTTGAGCCAAGGGCTCGTTTACAAAGGTTCCAAGTCAGTCAATACAATACAAGACATAGCATAACACAACATGACATTGCTTTACAAGGGTTACGCAGTAAATACAAGTAATATTTAAGCAACAAATAGGGAAAATACTCGCTTTAAGAACTAATCAAAAACCTGGTTTGAATAGTCATTTGGATTTAAGTCCATATCTTAAAAAACGATAAATTGGTATTTAATATAAAGTTATATTTTTTTGGCCCCCCCCTTTTTCCTTCGCTCTCTAGGTTCTTTTCCTCCCCTTTCATTATTAATTTTCCTTTCCTTCTTAATTTAATATCGTATTTTTTGAATTTACTTTGAGATACATTTAAAAAGGTTGTATTCTGTAGTAAATACATACATGTATATATGTATACGTTTAATAAATGTGAGTGATAGTTTGATTTCTATGTATCTTTTGAAAGATTGGAAACATAGAAACACAGAATTTGATAGAACACATAGAACACAGAGGTTGTTGGATGTCTTTTAAGACGCGTTCCTAACTCAGCAGGTGAGGGAACCGACCAGGGAAGCACGGGTACTGGATGTGGTCCTGGCAGACAGTGACCAGATTGGGGGCCTGGAGGTAAGGGACCCATTGGCGGGGAGTGACTATGCCACGGTCTGGTTCTGCCTGGACCTAGGAGGGGTAGAAGGCTGCACAAAGACGGAAGTAACCGACTTCAGGGGCGGGATTTTATGAAATGGGAAGGATCCTTAGGAGCATTTGGATGGGATTGGGTCAGACATGGGCCTGATAGTAGGTGGGAAATCATCAGGAGAGGTGCAGGATGCTACCAGCACCTGTGCAAGAGTAAGAACGAAAATGCAGTGGGGCCCAAAACCTGTTGGTGGACCAGGGAGGTCCAGGGGTGGTGCGGGAAAGAAAGCAGCCTATAAGCAATTCAAGTGCTCAAGGAGTGAAAGGGATCGAGGAGCACGAGCTGATGGCTAGAAGGGCCACTAGAGTGGTGAGGGCGCAAGGCAAGGAAGGAGCAGAACCTGGCCAGGGAAATTAGGAGAGGGAACAAGGGTTCTTTAGATACATTGGGGAAAAACGAAGGGTGAAGGGGAGATTAGTAGGATTAAATCAGGGGAGAGATGGGCACAAGACCCGGGGAGCAGGCTGAGGTACTAAATAGGTACTTCACCTCAGTTTTCACCAGGGAAAATGGGGTGCTGCATCATACATGGGAGGAGACAGAGATACTGAGGAGGGGGGGCCTTACCGTTGGCAGGTCTGGGGGAGGGAGGCATCACTGGCAGGTGGGGAGGCTAAGCAGGGAGAAGGGGTACCGAGAAGTGAAATCACAGCAGAGAGAGTGAGGAGCCTCGCCCCTTAAGACGGAGAGAGCACCGGGCCGGATAAATTACATCCCAGAGTGCTGAAGGAACTTGCAGATGTCCTGGCAAAACCCCTGGCAGAGCTTTTCACCATCTCTCTGAGGACAGGGTGGGTGCCCCAAGACTGGTAGGTGGCGCATATAGTGCCTATCCACAAGGGGGGATCAAGGGAGGTGGCAGGGAACTACAGGCCTGTCAGCCTGACCTCGATGGAGGGCATTGTCAAGGAGAGGCTGGGGGGGACCTGGATAAGTCAGGGTGCCTGGACGATAGACAGCATGGATTCATCCCGGGGAAATCGTGTCAGACAAACCTGGTGGAGTTCTATGACTGGGTGACAAGTGCCTTGGACCTGGGTAGACCAGTGGATGTCCTCTTTCTAGACTTCAGCAAGGCATTTGACTCTGTTCCTCACGTGGGCCTGTTGGATAAGCTGGGAGAAATGGGGTGGGGGAACCAGATGATCAGATGGATAGGCAATTGGCTCCAGGACCGGACCCAGAGGGTCGTGAGTTGTGGGATAGTCTCATCCCCAAGGAGGGTCATTATTGGGGTCCCACAGGATCAGTCCTTGGGCCCCTTCTGTTCAACGCCACGATCTGACATAAAGACAGGAATCAGGAGTGAGATGAGTCTCTTTGCAGATGACTCAAACTGGGGCGTGGTGGATGGGGAGGAGGGAGGGTGGCCCTACAGGGGACCTGGAGGCTCTGGAAAGATGGTCTAGAAAGTGGAAGCTGAGGTTCAATGCAGGAAATGCAAGGTACTCCACCTGGGGCCAGAAACCCAGGCCATGTACACCTGGGATGCTACAGTCTCGATGGCTGAGAGGGACCTGGGGGTGGTGGTGGATGTCAAGATGAACAACTCTGAGACTTGTAGGAGGGCAGCAGCCAAGGCCAACAGGATGCTGGGATGCATCGCTAGGGATCACCTCCAGAAGGAGGGAAGTGATACTCCCTCTGTATAATGCTGGTGAGGCCGCACTTGAGTACTGCATGTGCAGATTTGGAGGCCACACTTAAAGCGGGACATTAACCTCCTGGAGAGGGTCCAGAGGAGGCAACCAAAATGATTTGGGGCTTGGGGGACAGGACCTATGAGGAGAGGCTCAAGAGCTAAATATGTACACATTGAAGAGAGAAGGGACCGGGGACATGATAGAGGTCTTTAGGTACATGAAGAGGGTAAATAGGGAGGAACAGTCGGGTGCTTCAAGGAAGGAGGAAGGGGCCACTAGAGGGCATGGGTGGAAGCTGGAGGGGAAGATTCAGGGAGAAAGGAGGAGGTGCTACTTCACTGAGAGGGTGGTGGAGCCATGGAATGCACTGCCTAGGGGCTGGGGAGGCAGAGACAGTGGAGGGGTCAGAGAGGTGGGACAGGTACATGGAAGGGTTCTGAAGCAAAATCCAATGCAGCAAGAATATCCGGAACTGGGAAGGGAGAAGCCAGAGAAGGCGAGGGGGACAGCAAGGTCAGCACCCAGGTTGGGGACTGACCAAACGAGCAGACACGAAAGACCGTTAGGCCTATTCTGCTGGCATTTTAGTATGTTAGAATTTGACGGCAGATAAGGACTGCTTGGCCCACCCAGTCTGCCCATTTCCCTACCTAATGGATAAGCTGCAGATCCTAGTTAACCAGCAGCCTACTTCTTTCTACCCCCACCCCCTAGAATTGCCTTTATGACTGTCCCATGCATGCTTGAATTCAACCACTGTTTTTGACTTCACAACCTCCTCCGGAAGGCGCTCCATGCATCCACAACCTCTCTGTGAAAAATACTTCCTTACATTACCTCTGAGCCGCCCCTCTATCTTCAAATTGTGCCTCTTGTTCTTGCAAACTCTTTTTTTTTTTTTTTTTTTTTTTAAGATGCTACCTCTGGACTTTGTTGATTCCCTGAGGTACTTGAAAGTTTCTATCATGTCCCCTCTCCCTCCTTTCCTCGAGGCCATACATATTAAACTCCTTTAGTCTGTCTTCATCGTCTTCCAGGTGCAGACCCTGCACCATTTTAGTTGCTCCTCTGACAGCTTCCATCCTGTCTATGTCCTTGCGGAGACTGGGCCTCCAGAACTGCACACAGTACTCCAGATGGGGTCTTACCAGCTGTCTGTACAGAGGGATAACAACTTCCTGTTTTCTACTGGTGATGCCTCTCCCTATGCATCCTAGTATCCCACCAGCCCTCCTTGCTGCCCTCTCATATTGCTTGCCCACTTTTAAGTTGTACCTTTGTCATCTGATATGACTACCCCAGGTCCCTTTCCATTTTTGTTGTTGTTAGTATCTCACCCCCCATTGTGTACTCTTCCCCTGGGTTTTTGTTTCCTAGGTGCATTACCTTGCACTTCTTAGCATTAAATCTAAGCTGCCATACATTTGACCATTCCTCTAACCTTGCCAAGTCCCTTCTCATCCTTTCCACCCGCCTTGTGCATCAACTCTGTTGCAGATCTTTGTGTCATCTGCAAAGAGACATATTTTTCCTTCCAGTCCCTCTGCAATGTCGCTTATAAAGACATTGAAGAGGACTGGTCCTAATACTGAACCCTGCGGTACCCCACTAGTAACCCCCCTTTCTTCAGAGTGGACTCCATTTACTATTACCCTCTGTGTCCTGTTCTCCAGCCAATTCTTTACCCAGGCTAGCATCTTGGGACCCACTCCTACACTGGCTAACTTGTATATTAATCTTTTGTGTGGGACCGAGTCAAATGCTTTGCTAAAGTCTAGGTAGGCCATGTACACAGCCCCTCCCTGATCTACTACTTTGGTCACCCAGTCAAAGAAATCTATTAAATTCGTCTGGCATGACCTTCCCGCTGTGAATCCATGCTGCCTTGGGTCCTGTGCCCCTCTGGCCTCTAGGTACTCGACAGTTCTTTCCTTCAGAAGTGATTCCATCATTTTCCCTACCACTGAGGTTAAACTTAACAGGTCTGTAGTTTCCTGCTTCTGCCCTGCTCCCACGTTTGTGAAGGGGAATCGCATCTGCCCTCCTCCAGTCCTCAGGTACCACCCCATCCTCCCATGATTTGTTAAAGAGGGTAGTCAGTGGTGTCACTAGTTCTACCCTTAGTTCTTTTAGAATTCTGGGACGAATCCCATCAGGCCCCATTGCTTTGTCCACCTTCAGTTTTAAGAGTTCTTTCAGAACCCTTTCTTCTGTAAATGGGCTGGTATCAACTTCTGTTGGTGGGGTTTAGAAAGGGATTATTCCCTTTATTTTAAATTGATCAATTGTTTGTTTTTAATGATACTCAGGTGTAGTAACCACATGATTGATTAATTGTTTCTATATATAAGAAATTTGTGTTGGCAGTTTTTTTTATATGCGTCTTTGATAAAAGATTTGTGATCCGAAACATGTCAGACATTTGTGGGAATTGGAAGCTATTATGAAGTGAATAAAATGGATTGGAAAATGTTCCTGGCATTCCATTAAGAGGTTTTTGTGTGCTGGAAACTTTTTTTGTCCATAAACTTTGAGTACGTTTCTACAGCACCTTTTCCCGGTGTGCACTCATTAGATAAAATGCTATGTAGGTTCACTACTAAGGGGTAGTGAGATAAGCAGCCAGAGTAGGCCTTGTCAGGGGTGGGGTAGCAGAGAGGAGGAGAGGCAAGCAGGGGGAGGAGCATAATGACAGGGAAGGGTTGGGGGACTTAGACTACTGAGAAGTGGTATGGGAGCTGCCAGGGTTGGCTTTGTCAGGGTGGAAGAGTGAGAGGAGTAGGGACCGGGAGGAGGAGTACGAGGGGGTCCGGGTGTGGGGGCTGGCAAGAGTGGTAGGGGAGAGAGAGAGAGACTTTTGTGACGTGGTGTTAGATTTGCCCCCTCCAGTCCTCTGGAACCACTCCTGTTTCCAGTGAGCTGTTAAGTAGGACTGTCAGAGGTATAGCCTGTACTCTCTGAGCTCCTTAGGATGTACCCTGTCTGGTCCCATTGCTTTGTCCCCTTTCAGATTAGCAAGTCCCTTTAGGACTGACACTTTCTCTCTCTCTCTCTCTCTCTCGTAAAAGGACCAGTGTCCTCCTCCCTTCAGAGCTCCTATTACATTTTTGTGTTTTCTCTCCTTCCACTATGAAGACTGAACAAAAGTATTTGTTCATGATGTCTGCCTTTTCTTGGCCGCCCCCTCCCCCCCCCGCCTTTTTAATTTTACAGTCCCTCCCCAGGTCTTCCAGTTTTCACTTACATGTCTAGTCAATGTCTTGTCCACATTCATTACCACTTGGGCTGTTCCCTCTTCAGTGTGTGCCTTTGTGCTCCCTACTGCTTTCCTTGTTTCTCCTGAAACACTTCCCTATACTCCTCCCTCTGCATCTCCTTCTATCTTCTGAATGTTACCCTTTTAGCCTGTATCTTTTTAGCCACTTCTGTTGAGAACTGTGGTGGTTTGTTTTTCCTCTTACTTTTACTCACTTGTGTGACACGCAGCCTGGTTTTGCTGCCTTCATTATGCCTCCTGTTAGCTTCGCCCAGTGTTCTTCCATCTCACCCAGGTCAGGCCCCACCCCCCCGGGTGAGGCCATCCCTGAGGCATTCACCCATCTGTATCAAATCTGCCTTCCTAAAGTCCAGGACCTTCACCCTTGTGTGGTTTAGTTCCGCAGCAGTCCTTGTATTGAACCACACTGCAGGGTTTTAAATAATTGATTAGCAGTTTTTTTCTTAGAACAATACTAACTGTACAGAAAGTACTTGTATAGGTTTTGTAGAAGTGTCATGTTTGTTAAACACAGTGAGACAAGTGTTATGCATTTTCACAATGTTTTAGCACTTTTATGAGCAAAACGCTAATCAATTTTTAGAGTTAAATAAAACTCTGAGACTGTACAGTGATCACTGGTCCCCAGGTGGCCTTTCACATTGCAGTGTCCTTGTTAGTGAGTACCAGGTCCATTATTGCCCCCATCACGAGTGGGTTCACTAACTAGTTGCCTGAGGAATGCCTCCTGCAGAGAGTCCAGGATATCCCTGCTTCTAGTTGACGCCGCAACTGGGCTATAGTCTGCATCCAACACATTGAAGTCCCCCACCAGCAGCACCTCCCTTTTTTCTGTCATCTTGCCAGTGGCTTCCAACAGTAACTTATCTAACTCCTCCCCTTTGTTGGAGGTCTGTAGATTACACCAGTGGAAGAGTGGCTCTGTTCCCCTACTCCTAGGTGACCCTCTACCTCCAGTATTCACTGTATCTTTGTCGATTTTGTGATTTCCTTTACATAAAGCACCACACCAGTGCCTTTTCTTCACAAGCTGTCCTACTTTCTCTCCTCTTATCGGCTGGCCCCATCGATCCTGTCTTCTCCAGGACTTGCTTCTCTTCCCTGAGTACACTCTGGCATGTTGTCGAGGCACAGGTCAGGAAGCACAGGATAACCAGGAGCAGTTGTAAAATTCACAGTGAGCATTTTATTTTTCTCAACAGCAAAACAAAAATTAAAAATTAAGTATAACTATTTACAAAGGCAGTACAAACTGAGAAAACGAAGTCCTTCTTCTGAGGGTACAGTATCTCTTAATTCCAAGTTTTAGTCTCTGTGTCTCGCTCTCCTTGTCTCTCTAGCAGAAGCATTGCTGCTCTTTTTATAAGTCTTTGTCTGAGAACTCATTGAGAGCATACTTTTCACAGAATGTTCTTGTCAGTTTAATTACTTGCAGGTGCAGCGAAGAACAGTGGCCCAGAACTGATCTTTTGTTTACAGCTCTGCAGAAGGCTTACAAACTGCATCTCAGGTTAACCCATTGAGTTCCAAATAGCTTTTTGCAATCATTTCAACAGTATAACTAATATACCATTTTTTAAACAAAAGGATCTCCGTTTCACATGCAGTTTTCACACAGAGATTCACATGTATATTTGGTTTGTAATTGCAGATATGCAAGGGAGAAGAAAAGACAGAACAGCAGGTGAAGGCAGAGAAATAGTGAGAGAACTGCAAAACCATTGGAGTGGTCAGTTCCTAGATCTCACAAGAAAATTTGGTTGTGCAACCAGACAGAGAAGAAACAGAAAAGGAGAGGATAGATTTATTTATCTATTTATAAAATTTTCGGATTAACACCTTTTGAGCTTGGCAGTTCGTTTACAAAGGTTTCACATTAATTTAATACAGACATTTTACAAATACAGACAAGGGTACAGATGCAAATCAAACAATACTGACATACTAAAATGCCAGCAGAACAGGCCTAACGGTCTTTCGTGTCTGCTCGTTTGGTCAGCCCCTACCCTGGGAGCTGACTTTACTGCCCCCCCCCAGCTTCTCCCTTCCCAGTCCCGGATATTCTCACTGCACTGGTTTTTGCTTCCAGAACCCTTCCCCTGTACCTGTCCCACCCCCTCTTGAACCCTCCACCAGCCCCTGGGCAGCGCATTCCATGGCTCCACCACCCTCTGTGAAGTGGCACCTCCTCCTTTCTCCTGAATCTCCCCCCAGCTAGCTTCCACCCATGGCCTCTAGTTGCCCCCCTTCCTTGAACACCCTGACTGCTCCTCCCCTATTCACCCCCTTCATGTACCTGACGACCACTATCATGTCCCCTTGGTCCCTTCTCTCTTCTAATGTGTACATATTTAGCTCTTCAAGCCTCGCCCCATAGGTCCTGTCCCCCAAGCCCCAAATCATTTTGGTTGCCCTCCTCTGGACCCTCTCCAGGAGTTCAGTGTCCCTCTTTAAATGTGGCCTCCAAAACTGCACGCGGTACTCGAGGTGCGGCCTCACCAAGCAGTTATACAGTGGGAGTATCACTTCTCTCCTTCTGGAGGTGAGCCCCCTAGCGATGCATCCAAGCATCCTGTTGGCTTTTGCCACTGCCCTCCTACAAGTCTCCTAGTTGTTCATCTTGACATTCACCACCACATCCAGGTCCCTCTCAGCCATCGAGACTTGTAGCATCCCCCCCCCCCCAAAGAGTGTACACTTGGCCCGGGTTTCTGGCACCCAGATGCAGTACCTTGCATTTCCCTGCATTGAACCTCAGCTTCTGCTTTCTAGACCACCTTTCCAGAGCCTCCAGGTCCCCCTGTAGGGCTACCTTCTCCTCCTCCCCCATCCACCACTGCCCCCAGTTTTGAGTCATCCGCAAAGAGACTTATCTCACTCCTGATACCCCACTAATGACCCTCCTTGGGGATGAGACTGTCCCGCCAACCACGACCCTCTGGGTCTGGTTCTGGAGCCAATTTCCTATCCATCTGATCATCTGGTTCCCCACCCCCATTTATCCTATATTATCCAACAGGCCTCCATGAGGAACAGAGTCAAACACCTTGCTGAAGTCAAGAAAGAGGACATCCACTGGTCTACCTAGGTCTAAGGCACTCGTCACCCAGTCATAGAACTCCACAAGGTTTGTCTGACACGATTTCCCCGGGACAAATCCATACTGTCTATCGTCCAGGCACCCCAACTTCTCCAGGCCCCCCCCTCCCAGTCTCTCCTTGACAATGCCCTCCATCACCTTGCCCACAACCGATGTCAGGCTGACGGGCTTGTAGTTCCCTGCCACCTCCCTTGATTCCCCCCCCTTGTGGATAGGCACTATATGCGCCACCTTCCAGTCCTGGGGCACCCACCCTGTCCTCGGAGAGATGCTGAAGAGCTCCGCCAGGACATCGGCCAGTTCCTTCAGCACTCTGGGATGTAATTTATCCGACCCTGGTGCTTTCTCTGTCTTGAGACCTGAGGGCTTCCCTCACTCTGCCGCGATTTCCACCTCCGCTACCTCATCCCCCTGCTTTGCCTTCCTCACCACCTGCCAGTGATGCCCCCCCAGACCCGCCAATTGGTAAGGGTCCCCTCCTCAGTTTCACCATCTCCTCCCATGTATGATGCAGCCCCCATTTTCCTGGGTGAAACTGAGTACGAGCACCATTTAGTACCTCAGCCTGCTCCCCCGGGTCTTGTGCCATCCCTCTCCTGTTTTTAATCTTGCTAATCTGCCCCTTCACCCTTCATTTTTCCCCATTGTATCTAAAGAACCCTTTGTTCCCCCTCCTAATTTCCCTGGCCAGGTTCTGCTCCTTCCTTGCCTTAGCCGCCCTCACCACCCTAGTAGCCCTTCTGGTCATCAGCTCATACTCCCCTCGGTCCATTTATTTATTTACTTACTTACTTACTTTACTTACTTACTTACTTACTTACTTATTTATTTGAGATTTTCCAGGAAGGCATACTGAGCAGTACCGCTCAATTCCAGATGCGCCCGGGGGAGGGGGGGTTTACAATGGTACAGTAATACAGAAGAAAAAAACATACATAAATGTGTTTGGTACAAAACAATGGATGAGACAGTCATAATACAATCTTGAAGGTACATTTTCATTAACATTTGGTGCTGACAGCATCACAAAATACCGAAAGGAGTAACTAGACTGGCGTAACAGCTGGTAGTTTGGATTGTGAGGGGTGCAATGGGGGGGGGGGATACAGGAGCAGTAGGTAGAGAAGTGCGTTTTAAGAAGGGCATTCCGGTGTGGAGTACTTGTGGTGTGTCTAATATCGGCTGCCAGGGAGTTCCATAATTTGGGCAACCTGAAGATGAAGGCAGCCTGGCCAGTCCAGGTGGATCTGTGCGGAATGTGCAGGAGCCTAGAGTCTATGTTCCTGAGAGTGTAGACTGGTGGGGGGAGGGCAGTTAGGGAGGACGACAGGTAGGAGGGGAGTGTCTGCGACCAGAACTTAGCAGTGGTTCTGGCACAGTGTAGCAGTCACCGGTTATGTAGAGAAGGGAGGTCCAAGGACTAGTAGAGGTCACAGTGATGAGTATTAGGAGGACGGTCCAAGGAGAACTGGCAGAAGGAGTTGAAGAGGGGATCAAGCCTAGCTAAGGAAGTTTGGGGGGCAGCACAGTAGACAACATCACTGTAATCCGTAATCGGGAGGATCATTTTTTGGACTATTGCTAGTCTGGTTGGTAGAGGTATGCAATTTTTGTTCCGGTAGAGAGCTCCCAGCATGGGATGCAGTTTTTTGTGTAGAGCATCTATATGCGCAGAAAAGTCAAGGCACTGATCTAACCAGACACCAAGATATCTATATGAAGTGCAGGCCTCTAGTAGGGAGCTATCCAGAGTGTAGAATGTCGGGGGGGGGGGGTCAGTAAGGCAGGTTAGTTTGGCCCGAGAGCTGAAGGTGAGGGAGACTGTTTTTTTTTTTTTTTTTTTTTTTGAGTTTAAGAATAGTTGGGTTGGGTATCTGGTTTGCCTGGTTTGAGGAGGATAACGGTAGCCTCCAGCAGTGATGGGTCTAGGGAATCAGTGGTAAACATAAATTTATAAAGCATTAAGAGTAATGGGGATAGTTTTTTAGTAAATGTTCTGAAGACACTGGAGAAAAATCCGTCCGGACCAGGTGCTTTATCCAGGGTAAGACCTTCACTGGTGTCTTCTACCTCAGGGAGAGATATAGGGGATGACAGGGTGGCTTGATGATGATCTTAAAGATGTGGGATGTTAATAGAGTTCAGGTGGTACTCTGTTTTTTTTGCAGGTCCGGAGGAGAGGAGTTCTTACCATAGAGGTTGCGGTAGTATTCTTCAAAGACTGAAGCTATTTCTCAGGGTAAGGTCTTGATAATACGTATCGGGTGAGGATAGAGGAGATTAGCCTGTAGCTTTATAGTTTCTGCAAGTGGAGAGCTAGGAGCCTGCCCGACTTTTCACCTTGATCAGCATATTTAGAATGGGTTTTTAAGAGAGCATATTCAGCTTTCTCACGTAGAAGATCCGCATATTTATTGTGCAGTGAGAGTAAAGTGTCCAGGGAGTCTGGGGTTGTAGAGGAGGAAAGAGAGAATTCAGCAGACCTAATTTGGTTTAATAAGGATAGAACCTTGGCCTCTCTCGGAGCTTTTTCCTTCTAGAGGAAATTTGAATAAGTTCCCCCTGTAGGTAACACTTAAGGGCACACCATTCCAGGTCTACCCGGGGTACCGAGCCTCTAGTATGTTAAACGAGTGTATAAGGGATTGAATCTTCGTCACAATAGACTTGTTCTTTAAGAACTGGTTATTCAGTTTCCATGTAGAATCCTTTTGCATATCGGGGTAAGGATTAACCAGGCCACTGCCTGAGCAGATATTACAATTGGTTCAATCCCTGCTTGACCTAGTCCAGCTAAAAGGGGGGAGCCTAATTAATATATAGTCTAGCCTGGACCAAATTGATGAATTGAGGAATGGAAGGAATAGAGACGTTGAGAGGGATTAAGGACCTGCCACAGATCACATAAACCCAGCGTGTCTCTAAAATCTCTCAGAGCTCTTTGAGAAGGGAAGGGGGGCTTCACGGGTAAATAGGAGCGGTCTAGGTCCTGAGTGGGTGGAATATTCCAATTCCCGCCCAACACTAAGGGGCTGGGCAGTAAGGTGGCTATCTTATCAGCAAGGTCCATAAGGATTTGCACATCCCCACCTACCGGAGCATAAAGGCAGCCCAAGACCAGCTGCGTGTGGAACAGAGTTCCTTTAACTAGAAAAAATCTGCCTCCTGGATCAGCAATTGTTACATCTGCCTGGAATGAGATTTTGCTCATTATTAGTATGGCTACCCCCCAACCAGAGGACGAGTCACCTGATGCGAAAACCTGGCTCACTCCTTGCCTCCTTAGCCATACAGATTCTTTCAGTAGGAGGTGAGTTTCCTGTATGAATATTATGCTGGCATTTAGTAAAATACATTGGTTCAGTACCTGATATCTTTTGGTAAGGTTTCTAGCACCCCTAACATTCCATGTCATAATTTTAATTGTTCTACTCCCCATTTTGGACAGTCGTTTGGACAGTTAGAGATAAAGTAAAATGAGAGATCTGCTTATAATATCCAAGGCACACTCCGACTTGCCCCCCCAAAACCATCATCCATTTAGGCCCCCACCAGGAACATATAACATAGAAGGTATTACTGGCTTCAGAATATACAGAACAGACATGAGTAACCACTAAGTCCGGCAAAAAGGAGCCGTTGGTAAAGTTCCAGTAACATCCCACCCACCCTATCCCTTTGAACAACATAATTGACTTGTATCTAAAATGACCTATCAAAACATCTCTTAAGTTGTCGCTACCTAAAAAAACATTTACAAAAATTCCACCAGGTAGTCCGGTGGAGTACCAAACAGGATATGAAAGGGGGAGAATCCCACTGTCTAGATCCATTCACCCTAGTGGAACAGTATTCACTAGTTAAACTGTAGTAGAGAGTGTGTAGGATGAATATGCTCAGGCACAAACCCCCACTGCATCCAGTTTGTGATGACACGCAGTTCTACAGCACTCCCTCAGAGCCCCCCCCCACCCCCCAAACATTTGGTACAATATCGTTTTAAATTCAAAGGTTCATATCGTAGTGAAATGGTCTAAGTAAATAAAAGGTAACTGACCATTCACCTGAGAAACACGTTAATCCTTGCCACCCAGGATGGATCTGGGTCTTTGTAGGTCTGGTGATTTCCCGAAGCCATTTCCTGAACAAGGAACTCTATGGGAGATTCGGCGATACTAATGTAGTTGCACTAAAAGATCAGGGAGCGTGAGATAGATTCAGATGTTCAAACGCTCCCAAAGCATGTAGCCATCGCTAAGGAGGCTCCTTGAACTGCTTGTTAAAAAGTGATGTCGGATTAGAGCGCTTATAAGAAATTACAGGGCCACCAATCAACCCAACTATGGAACCCCCTCCCCAGAATTCACCATTGGAAGTTTCGACCCATGGGGGAACTAAAGCAATGTAATACCCATGCCCTCAAAAGCAAATCCCTTGGGAACGCCTGCTGGGTTTATGGTTGAGTATGAGAGAAGTCGAGGCGAGCAAAGAGCATACTGCTGTACGCAGGATTCAGAGTATATAGTAGGCCCACGGTCTGCCACCAGGAGGATTCAGCGGTACATCGTAGATTACCCTGTCCTAGGCCTCAATTTCTCTTATCCCCGAGCCGATCGCCCCAGGAGGAAAACATATATGTCAAGTGTAACAACCCTCACAGCAATCCACAAAAACGGGCACACAATTTAAACATAATCAAATAAGAGGACAGGTAGACAGGTCAGGTGTTGGAAAAGAGATCAGGAAGTCTCTGTCCTAAATCTTTCTTGGCGGCCCTCTGGGCTGTCATAGGAGTGCCGGGTATCGTAATACTGATTTGTAGGCATGCAGGGTATGCCATCCTGAATTTTAAGCCCACGGCAGTTATTTTGTACACAGTGAGATGGAAGGCAGTCTGTTTTTGGCGGGTCTCCAAGGGAATGTCTAGAGTAATCCGAAGGGGTTTACCCTCCCACAAGATAGCCCGAAGCTCATGGGATTGGAAAGCACATGTTGTTTCTCTAGGTAGCTGAGAAATTTCAGAATGATGGGTCTTGGCAGTGCACCTTCTGGGGGGTCGCGGTCTCAGCGACCTGTGCGCTCTTCTGATGAGAGATCAAGAGTTGAAAGGAGAGGGACTGATTTATTTTGGTTAATAGTTTCTGGATGAAAGAAACAACATTGGGCCCTCCTCTGCTTCTGGCAGGCCAAAAATAAGAATATTATTTCTCCGACTACTTCTTTCTAGGTCTTCAGCTTTTGTTTGTAGTTTGACCACCTGTTGCCTTTGTTTATCAATCTCTGGGTCGATTCGATGTTTCCAGGATTCTATGGAGGAGGTCCTGGCATCCTCCTCATTAATTTTACGCCCCAGGTCCTCCATGTTGGAGCGTATAGACTTCAGCTCCGATGAGATATCCGCTGATGTTTCTCTGAAGGGAAGCAGCTCTTGCAGAAATTTATCTTCTGTAAGGGGGCTCAATGAGGAAGGTTGACCGTTGGAGCAGGTAGACTGGTTCCCCTGTGACTTAGGTTTCTTGGGGGGCCTTTACTGGTGAGGTTGTGACGTATGGTGTAACTGGGCCTACCTCATCTCTGCTTCCATCGCGGTGTAAGAACCACCGATTGCGATGCGAAAAGGCTGTAGATTTCTGTAGCAGATGTGCAGGCGTCGGTATATACTTAACTCCAATTCAGATTTGCGTTTAAAAGCAAGGATTAGGCAAGCTGTAGAAGGAGGGAATAGCTTTTCTCAGAGAATGCTATCAGTCCACAGGCATCCCGTGACTCTCTCTTCATATTTTAAACTCCTATCATTTGAGAAAATAATTTATGTTGATCAAAATATGATACAGAACATTTTATTTATTTAAAAATTGGTAACCAGGAAAGGCACTGTAAGCCAAGGCTTGTTTCCCGGTGCGACCTGGGGAAAGGGTAGTAGGATTTACAATATTGATATCACAGCTGCAATCTGTGTTGAGCCCAGTAGAACAAAATATACAATACAGTAATATGCATTTCAGGTAAATATATGAAATACCATAGTAACAAAGTGCAAACAGTATTTGGTAGTATAAAACGGTGAACAACTATACAAGGGCAGAAATAAATATATTTTCAATCATATCCGGTATACATTTGCCCAGAGCAAGGAGTGGCACAAGAGGTGGGGGGAGACAGCAGAAATATTAGGGGTATGAGAGTAGAGAGGTCTCGGAGAAGATTCTGGAGATTAGAGATAATGGGCACCGTGTGTGCCAGGTGGTGGGGGGAGAGGTGGGGGAAGGGAGGGAGGAGTAGAAGGAGAAGGTCAAGGGGGCTAGGAGGGAGCAGTTGCAGGGGGGAGGAGCTTTAATTGCTTTTTCAACATGGTAAGAGTGGTCACGAGGCAGGTGGAATGGGGGAGACTATTCCAAAGATCAGGGAGTCTGAAGAAGACTGCGACTTTGCTTGTTGAATGTGAGGATAAGGGGGAGTGAAAGTGCAGAAATCTCGGGTTCTGAGTCAGTGGCCTGATGTAGTTGAAGGGAATAAGAGAGTGAAGAGATGGGGGGGGAAGGGCTTCGAATCAGAACTTGCTGACGAAAGCGGCATAGTGGGCAAAGCTACGGTTTGCAAGGAAGGAGTGGGATAGGGCAGATTATAGGGAACTGTGATGGGCTCGAAAAGTAAGGTTTCACGTGAAATAACAAAAAGCGTTATACTGCAGGTCTAATTTAGCGAGAGTTTATTTGGGGCCGAGCTGTAGACTACACCAGCATAGTCTGTTGAGAGGATTAGTTTGGAGGTGAGTTCTTTACATGTCAAGAAGGGGAAGACGGTCCTTGATAGTATACAAGGCTCGCAGTTTTTGGGCCAAAGTTTAGAATGGATGCTGGTATAAGTGTACACCCAGGTATTTGAAAGACTGCGCTGTTTCTGTTTTAAGAACATACGAAAATGTCAGCAGAAACAGGCCTCACGGTCTATCAGATCTGCTCAAGTGTGCAGCTAGCACTTTATTATGCTGCTGCACCTCCCTTCCTCCCCATCCTGTTACCCCTTCCCCTCCCCCTATACCAACCCGTCTTGAAGCTGTCTACCGTCTTGCAGGCCACCACCTCACCTGGCAAGGAGTTCCACTTGTCCACCACTCTTTCTGTGAACAAATGTCTCCTCATCTCTCTCCTGAATCTACCCCCCTCCAATCTCAGTTGGTGTCCTCTTGTGTCCCTCCCCTTTCTCCTCTTGAATATCCCCTCTGTATTAGTCTTGTTAATTCCCTGCAGGTACTTAAAGGTCTCAATCATATCTCCTCTGTCCCTCCCCTCTTCCAGAGAGTACATATTAAAGTCTCCCAGCCTTTCCTTGTATGGCTTGCCCTCCAGTCCCTGGATCATCTTTGTAGCTCTACACTGTACCGCCTCCAACAAATTGATTTCCTTCTTCAGGAACGGGCACCAGTATTGCACGCAGTACTCCTAGGTGGGGCCTGACCTGCGACCTATACAAGGGCAAGATAACCTCCCTATGTCTGAAGGAGATCCCTCTAGCTATACACCCCTGCTCTTTGTTGGCTTTTGCGGCCGCCCTTCTGCATTGAACAGAGTTGTTAATGCTCCCTTTTATGATCACCCCTAGGTCCTTCTCTTCTGTGGAGCAACCCAGCTGAACCCCATTTAAGTGATAATCCCTCCCCTGCTTCCGGGCTCCGAAGTGGAGAACTTTGCACTTCTTGGTGTTCAACCCCAGCTGCCATTTATCTGCCCACTCCTGCAGCTTATTCAGGTCCTCCTGCAAACCTCCCCTTGTCATCTACCACAGCTGCCATCTTGGTATCATCTGCGAACAGACTGATTTTGCTCCAGATCCCATTTGAGATATCTGCAGTGAAAATCCTGAACAGTACTGCACCCATCGCACATCCTGGTGATACCCCGCTCATCACCGCTCTCGGTGATGAGTTCCCCCACCACCCCCCACCACCCTTTGCTGTCCCCCCCCTTAGCCAGTTCCTGATCCAGGTCACCAGTTTTGGTCAGGCCTCCACATACTCCAGCTTCCTGCCCAATCTCCCATGCGGCACTGAATCAGAGGCCGTACTGAAGTCTAGGTACAGGACGCCCATAGCATGGCCCTTGTCCAGTTCCCATATCACCCAGTCATAGAACTCTACCAAGTGTGTCTGGCGTGATCTGCCCATGACAAACCCGTGCTGCTGGTTGTCCTGGATACCGTTTGCCTCCAAGAAGCTCACAAGCCTCTCCTTTAGGATGGTCTCCATGAGTTTTCCCAGTGCTCACGATCAAGGTGAGGCTCACTGGCCTGTAGTTTCCTGGTTCATCCTTTGGCCCACTTTTATGGATGGGCACCACATGGGCCATCCTCCAGTCCTGTGTCACACATCCTGTGTCCGGGGCGGTATTGAACCCTGCAAGGACCTCTGCCACCTCCCTCAGTACTCTGGAGTGAATTCCATTCAGCCCAGGTGCTTTGTCCACTCTTAATGCCTTCAACCCCTCCAGCACCCTGCCATCTGTAATCCCTACATCTGTTATCGTCTCCCCCCCTTACCCACCCCCCACTTGCGTGAGATATTTGCCCCCCTTCTCCTGTGTGAACACAGAGCAGAAGTACTTGTTAAAGTGCCTCTACCTGCTCTGCCCCCTTTTCCACCCACCCCCCATCTTTCTTGATCCTCACAAGCTGATCTTTGCTTCTCTTTTTCTCCTCTTTCGATCCCTTGCGCCAGTCTTAGCTCTCTATACACTGTCTGGTGACTTACCTAGAATTTTCCCTGTATACATCTTTATCTTCTCCCCTTCCCGTTTTCTTGTACTTCTGAAATGCCACACTCTTGGCTGTCACCCCTTCCCTGACCGCCGGTGACAGCCAGCTGGGTTTCTTTGCGCTGCACTTCTTGTTTTTTTTCCCTAGTACAGGTCTCTATCTCTGCCAGGCTTCCCCTTATTATATTCCACTTCTGATCTGCATCCATGTGTTGTTGGATGTCTGCCAGGTGCTTGCTCAGAATTTCCCCCATCATTCTAAAGTCTGCCTCACTAAACTCAACCACCCTTGTACCCATGCCCCCTGTGTCCCTCCCCATGTTTAGCATGAACCACACCAAGTAGTGGTCACTCCCAGTAAGCGGTTCACCCATGTCTAGGTTCCTTTCAGCTTCCCCCATTATCCAGTACAAGGTCCAAAGTCCTTTCTAGCCATGTTGGCCACAGTACCAGCTGTGTTAAGAAGCTGACTTGAAAAGCTTCCAACAGGATCTCCTCTCTTGCGCTTATGATGGCAGGTGTGTGCCAATCCATCCCCATTAGGTTGAAATCCCCCACCACCACCATGCTTCCCTTTCTGCTTACCCTTCTAATTTGATCCGCCAGTTCCCAGTCCAGGTCACAACCCTGTGATGATGGCCTGTACACTACCCCCATCCTCAGTGTCCTATTCCTCACATCCTGGAACTGCATCCACAGAGCCTTTGTCCTCCTCCTCCTCTCCTCCCCTTCCTCCCTTACGCACTTAATCCCTACCTCCATTCCCCTTGGCCCTATATTTTCTGAATAGCCTGTACCCTGGGATCATCGTATCTCAATCCTGGTACTGGGTGGCCCATGTTTCTGTGATGGCTGCTATGTCCACCAATTCCACCACCAAGAGAGCCTGTAACTCCGTAGTTCTGTACCGTAGGCTTCTTGCGTTCAGTGACACCACCTTCCAGCCTATTGCCTACCCAACCTTACCATTCCAACCCCCCCTTGGTCCTCTATGTGCCCCTCTACGCTGCTTTCACCTCTAACCCGGGGGTGGCACCTATGCTCCCCTTTCCGGACATTGTTTGTAACAACGGTCCCTAACCCCCCTTCCTGGTTAAATCCACCCTTGCTGAAATATACTCCTCAATCCCTGTTTGAAGCACTTCCTTCCTCTTGCTCAAATGTAACCTGTCCCCTGCGTATAGGTCGCTGTTGTCCCAGGTTCTGCCCCAGTCTGACACCATTCCATATTTCCTGGTTCAGCACCAGTCCCTCAGCCACACACTGAACTCCTTTATCCCTTTTTTATTTTTTTTGTCTCTGTACTTGCACATGGTACCAGTAACACCTTAGAGAATGCCACCGATACTGCCACTTCCTCACACTGCCTACCCAGTTCCTCGAACCTCCCCTTTACCACCTCCACTGTTTCCCCAGCCAAGTCATTTGTTCTCACATGCACCACCACGTGTGGTTTCATCCTCCCTCTGCTTTCGCACTTGAGAAGTGCCTGCCCTGCCCTGTCTGTGGTCAGCCTCAGAATTGCCTCGACCCAGATACGACTGTGCCTTTCTCCTCTTCCTCTCCTCTTCCTCTCCATCTTATCCCCTTCAATATGGAGTCCCCCCCAGCACCAACACCCCCCAATCATTCTGACCCTGATCCCTGTCCACCGCCCAGAACTCCTCTGCCTCCTGCCCTACATCCCTCATCTGCACATTTTGTGCTCTTTGCATCATTCAGCCCTGCTGCCTCCCCTCCTGTTACTGCCTCTCCCTCCTTCTCTACCATCTGTTTCCCATTGTAAATCCTGCCTCTTAGACCTTCCTTACCCCTCTTCCCCCCCCCTCGCAACTCCGATACCTCCCCTTCCTCTGCCAACACTGCAGACATATTGCTTGTTAACCCTGCAATGGTGCCCATAATTGCCTTCCCTGATCCCTCCCTCCTCCTGCACCTCCGCTCACCTCCCCCCAATCCTCCTTATAGCCCCATCTTTAGCTTTGTAGTTCCCCCTCTGCATCTCCCTGCCCCTCCGTAGCCGGGTCACTCCTGCCTCAGCTCCCCCTCCTCACTCTCCTTAGTTCCCTCCATAACCCCATTACTTCATCTGCCAATATCCTTAGCCTGTAACAAATTGGAGAGCCTCCCAGTTTCCATAATAAATTCATCCAAACAGCTGCCCCACATCCATTGCAACTCAATATCCTTCCTGTGCCTGCCGCCCTCCCTCCAGACGCCCATCATTCTACCCTCTATTCTGCAGCCTCCACCCATCCTTATCCATACCTGTCCACTTCCACCACCCCTCGTTTCCCCCCCAATGCAACCCTTCGCACCTACTCACCATTATTTACGCTCGCTTAAGTGTATCCCCACACCTGTCTCCTCAGTCCTTACTCTCGTACTTATATGCTCTATTACTAGTCCGATATCAGTCCTTTAACCCCTTGGTCCTCATTTGATGGCCTTTACTCAGTAACTCATTAGTACAATCCCCTCAGTGTATTACAGCTCTTATGAACTCTAAATACTTATCACAGCCCGGAGTATGTTAGATCTGTAGCGTAGTAATATCTTAGTGTATATCAAATCCAAATATGACATCACATAACAAGGCTAGCTTTCATACCGTAAAAAGCCTTGAAAGAGAATCAGTGTGCTTGGTAAACCTTTTTATCTCCACCCACCTATGTCTGAACTTTTACCACCTGACTATTAGCTTTAAGAGTTAGTTCATACGGGCAATTTGTATCTCCACAAGCTCCTCCCTCACAGCCTTCAAGCCCAACCCCCAGTGGCTTTTCAGTATTTAAGAACAACTGTTCCCACAACCAACACACAAGCCACCAAATTACAATATCACAATGCACGTAACAGTTGTAACTCAACAGCACTAATTTAAAGTACAAAGTATTCAAATATCACAGTTGAAACAGAAGATAAACAGAACCACTTTCCTGAACACACCTGTCTCTTCTCTAGTACCGTCTAAGGAAAAGAAAGATGGAGGAGATGGGAGCTTAGCTAGCATTTGGGTGGTGCCGAAAGCCATGGCAATAGTTTTCTTGGTGTTGTACTTGAGGAGGTTTGCCTTGACCCAGTTGAGGGCGTTATCAAAAGCAGCCTGTAGGGATTGGACAGCAGGGGAAAAAGGGACCTGAGGCATACAACACCATATCATCGGCGTACATGTGCATGAAAAGGGAAGGTGATTTACAAAAATTGAGAAAAGAGTGGGGCCCAGAATAGAACTCTGGGGGACACCTACGTGAATCGGGAATCGGGATGGGGGGCTTTGGAATGACCTAGTTGCACATATTGGTACCTGTCACAGAGAGAGAGAGAGATGGTCTGAACCAGTCCATTGAGGAGGGAGAGAGACCTATGGAGGTTAATTAGTTTAGATGGAGACTGTGGGAGATAGTCAAATGCCTTAGCGAGGTCAGTGATGATCGCCAAGGTGAGTAGACCTTTGTCCATTGCTGAATGAATATTTATTTATTTAGTTTTTGTTTACCGGGTAGGTACACTAGCCATAGCAATGACTATTTTCAGGAACGACCCGGGAGGGTACAGTACAAAACAGAAAAAAACATTACATTACAAATTAGATGTCAGTAGGTGTTGAATACAAGAGAAAAAATAATTTGTTACAATGCTAATGGTAGGCTGGGAAACAATATAGCAAAAACAATACAAATGAGGTGTTCACTGTGACGTAGACAGCCAGCTCTGAGTGCTGTATCTTTTTTTTTTTTTTTAATATAAAATGTATTACTGACCGTCTCTGCTGAAAAATCTGGTGCTCTTAGAATGACCTCACTCATTCCCCCCCCCCGATTTTAGCTAAAAGATGAAAGCCATAAGAAAAATGCTGAGAGCATGTGAGTTCACACACACAGTTTTTAGAGACCATGTGTTGCATGTAACGCCTTAATTGGGTGGTACATTGTATATGTCCTTGCCTTACAAGCAAAGGGTCACAGATTTGATTCCCAGGGATTTCATATGTCTGCCATTTCACTTAGATAAGGGGGAACAAAAGTAAAAAAATGTTTTCAACGGGATGAAGATAGGGAGCCATACCTAACTGCCCTAAGGGAAGCAGGGAAGGCAGTAAGGCAGGCAAAGTCCCAAACTGAGGAAACACTAGCACGAACAGTAAAAGAAGGTGACAAGACTTTCTATAGATACATTAGTGAAAGGAGAAAGTCCAGAGGGGTATTGCTAAGCTCAAAGGAGAAAAGGGGCATGTGAGGAGGAGGACCTGTAAAGCATCTATCCTAAATAGATACTTTGCTCAGTATTTACTGAAGAGAACGAGGGCAGGGCCCACAGCTCAGCACCATGGACACAGGGGGGAGGGAGGGAGGTGAGCACTACTCCCTTCACAAAAGAAAGGGTCCTACAAGAGCTAGCTAAGCTCAGGGTGGACAAGGCAATGGGACCTGTTGGCATACATCCCAGGGTACTTAAGGAGCTAAGGGTGGAACTAACAGAGCCATTAGCAGAACAGTTTAATGAGTCTCTGAGTACAGGAGAGGTCCCAGAAGACTGGAGAAGGGCTCGTGTGATCCCGCTCCACAAGAGTGGTAACAGGGAGGAGGCAGAGAACTACAGACCAGTCAGTCTTACCTCAGTAGTGGGCAAGATTATGGAGGCACTCCTTAAGGAAAGGATAGTGCAACACCTGGAGTCCATAGGGGCACAGGATCCAAGACAGCATGGGTTTACAAAAGGAAGGTCCTGTCAAACTAATCATATATTTCTTTTGACTGGGTAACCAGAGTGGTGGACCAAGGGGAGCAGTTGATGTCACCTGCCTTGACTTTAGCAAAGCTTCACACTGTTCCATGAGAAGATTGGTAAATAAGCTGGGTATGCTCGGGTGGGTCAAGTTGGTCAACTGGGTGGCAAACTGGTTGACTGGACAGAAAACAAAGAGTGGTGGTAAATGGTATACAGTCAGAAGAGATGCAAGTCACAAGTGGGGTACCCTAGGGATCAGTCCTGGGCCAGTCCCTTCAATATCTTCATTAGTGACATTGCAGATGGACTAGAGGTAAGGCTTGTCTGTTTGCAGATGACACCAAGATCTGCAACAGAGTAGATGATCCAGATGGGGTGGGCAGATTGAGAAGAGATCTGGATAAACTAGCAAAATGGTCAGAAGAGTAGCAACTGGGATTTAATGCAAAGAAGTGCAAGATCATGCACATAAGGAAGAGAAACCCTGAAGCCACCTATAGGCTGAGAGGGGAGTTGTTGGCAGTCACAAAGGAAGAAAGAGACTTGGGCATCATCATCATCACCGATTACCTGAAATCATCCAAGCAGACCTCTAAAGCAGTAGGTAAGGCTAGGGGGATGTTAGGGTGTATTAGTAGGGGTATCACAAGTTGTAAGAGGGAGGTAACAATCCCTCTTTACAAGACACTGGTTAGGCCCCATCTGGAGTACTGCATGCAGTACTGGAGGCCACACCTTCACAAGGACATTAACCAAATTGAGGCGGTGCAGGGACCACATCAGAAAACATATGAGAACAGATTAATGGAGCTCAATATGTATACCCTTGAGCAAAGGAGGGAGAGAGGTGATATGATCGAAACATTCAAACACCTTAAGGGCATTAACAAGGTGAAAGAGTCTAACATGTTTAAATATAAGAAAAATAGCAGGACAAGGGGACACAGCATGAGAATAGAGGGAGGCCGATTAAGGGGGAATGTGAGGAAATTCTTTTTCACAGAAAGAGTGGTGGATGCATGGAACGGCCTACCTCAGGAAGTGATGGCTATGAATACAGTGCAGGGCTTCAAATAGGCATAAGGGAGCAATACAGACGAATATGGATAGATAGGTCATTGACAGTGTAAAGGTGTGTGGCACATTCATATGGTAGAAAAAAATGGGCAGACTGGATGGGCCTCGTGGTCCTTATCTGCTGTCAACCTTTATGTTTCTTTGTAATTAAGGATCCAGTCTGAGTTAATTACAACCATAGTTGCTATAACATCCATTTTATGACGTTGGAAGGAAAACCCAGGTTATTACATAGAAGTGCGAAATCATAAAGATGCTGTCATGTCCTGGAAGGAGGAAGCTTATTATGAGATCAAAAGAAGTGTCATTTGAAGGACATGAATTATGCTGAAGTTGCAGAATGTAATAGTTTTGTATAAGATATATAATTTTTTTTTTATACATAATGTGACAGAGGAGA
This sequence comes from Neoceratodus forsteri, assembly GCA_016271365.2. Lineage (NCBI taxonomy): Eukaryota > Metazoa > Chordata > Ceratodontiformes > Ceratodontidae > Neoceratodus > Neoceratodus forsteri. Next base: position 719,765,426 of record CM057450.1, read on the forward strand.
AGCGAGCTGACCTCACACAAAAATGGGTTGTCCCATACAGTTGTTTAAGGAGTACTCTGTTTTACTTACACACTTTTACCTAGACTCTGACTGAGGAAAGATCTTTGGAGCACTTGTAAACAGATATTTAGAAAGATTTCAAATCTAAGTACTGTAAGTAGGAATTTGCACTGTTTAAACCTTGTTCTTTTGATTTGCATGTCTTGTGGTATGAGTTCTGTATTTTGCATTTTACATATTTTTTAACTATTTTAGTAAAATTGATTTTAGAACTTACTTGGTCTGTCTTTGACTTCTTTATAGTTGTAAGAAAAGTATATGGTTATTGCAGATACTAAATATATGCTTGAATGGTGGTACCAAACTGGAAAGAGAAGCGTTTTAAATCTGAGGTCTTTATTAAAGTTTTTAAGGGTTCATCTCTGTATACCTGGTTAGGTGCCCGTAGGCAAGATACCTGGTCCCCTGAAGACAGAAATATCCAAGCCTGTGCATTGGGTACACTAGCAAGAGGTTCACAGTTTGAATCCCCCCAGAACTTGAAATCAAAGGTTGATCCGAACTCACAAAAACAGACAAGAGGGTTACCTTGTCTGTTACACTGTTCACAAGACTGCGCTCAGAGGTTGGCACTTTGGGAGTAGAGGGCCTGACCTGCTGAGTGGGTTTGTGACATTCACAAAGTTGATTTGAGGGAGAAAAATTACAGTGATACTAGCAATGCAGAAAATAGTCACACAGAATAGATATACGGAATGAGGGAACAGGAGTATAGTTGAGAAGCTAGTGGAAAAAGGATAGAGAAGAGTTGATTTGGAACACAAATCAAGGTATAAAAGGGTTTCATATAGTTAGTATGAATAGTCAGTTCACCAGGAACTGCTGTGCGTTGACAAGAGCCTACTAATGGCAAGGGAAGGTGATTGGGTAAGTGAGTTGTGGGGGACTATGGGGGTTTGAAGCAAGAGCATTTGTTTGAAGAGATGAGATATTCGCGTGGCTCTTTCTTAAAGGTGTTGTATGCGGGAGCTTGTCAAACAGTTAAGGGGAGGGCGTTCCAGTATTGGGGGACTTGACAGGCAAAGGCACTGGCACCTTTGGTGGTATTGTGTATAGGGATGTGAACAAGGGAATTGTCCATAGAGCACAGGCCGTAGTAGGATGTCTGATGGAGAAAAAGATTAGCAAGGGGCTTGGAGATTTGTGATTTTCTGTTCTAATAATACTGTCAATGATGGAGTCAAATGAGTAAGCCTAGACACATTAGGAGGAAGCCACCTCAGGTCTGAGTAGAGGAGGCAGCGGTGTTTCAGTCGGTGGGTGGAGGATGCATAGTGGCAAATATTGTTGTAGGTACCATCCCACTTGTGAAGACTCGACTTAGACGCAGTGGCATATGTAGCAATACCACAGATAAGTGAGGGTAGTAGTATTCCACGAGCTATGGCAAGCCTAGGGGGTTAGCACATAGCTAGTACGGTAGGCGATGCCAGATTTGGTGTTTACGGACTTGCAGGTCTTTTTGTATATGGAGATCATAGTTTAGTGATGGGTCCAGGGTGACACCCAGATATTTAAAGGATGTCGCCACTGTGACTGGGGAGCCATCCAGGGCAGAGACTTTAAAGCGGTTTATGGAGTGTTTGAGGTTTGTTCCAAACAACAGAATATGGTTTGTGAGGTGCAGCGAGGAGGAGGTGGAGTTGATGTGCCTGAAGCCAGATTGGAAGGGGCTCAGAGTGTTTTGAGGAGTCCGTGAAAGAGCTTGGCCTTTTGGCGTTGAGTGCCTCCTGGATTTTAGAGAGGGTGGGGAGGAGCGAGATTGGCCTGTAATTTCCTGGTTGGGAGGATCACCCACCTTGGAGCAGTTCATGCCCTTTGCCAGTTTCCAGGCGGGAGTTTGGGATCACAATGTGCAGTGCGTAGATGTAGAATGTGGGTGAAGGAGAGGAGATTGCCAGGCCTGAGATTTTTGAGTAAATTCGAATCAAGGCCATCTGGGCTCAATTTGGAGGGATTATGGGATCTTAATTCGAGAGGGTTCCTGCAGTAGGTCTTCACAGCTACGACTGCGCCGCCTGGCATCAGGATCGCACGGCAAACTTGTAGCTAGCAATCATCAGCGGGGACTGCCCCTATTTATAGTCACACTGACGTCCGTCACCTGACGATGGTGGCGGTCCCTGCTGATTATTGCTAGCCCACCCTCCAGTTCTTCCTTGCCGTTGACCTGAATCGTCAGACCTCACGGTGAAACAGCTTCAGTCGCCTGCCATATTTTTTCGCGTAGTTACCATTTCTTTTTTCCATCCTCCAGCATTGCATGTCATCTTGTTGGCCCAAGAAAAAGTGCTCCAAGTGCGGCGTGCAGATCACACGGGGATGATCACTCCTGCTGCGTCCTCTGTCTGGGGCCTAAGCACCAGCCCGCAGATTGTTCTGTCTGCCTGGCCTTCGACCAGGCCATGCGCACCGACGCCAGAGGACCCTCCATGCCCATTTATTGAAATGACTGGCATCTATGGAAAGAGAGCTCCAGGAGCTTAAGGAACAATCGTCATCACCTGCCCTGGAAAAAAGGAGAAACGCTGGGAGCGAAGTCGTTCTCCTCAGAGGAAAAGCAGCCAGACTGCCGACGCCATCTCGGGTGGGGCCTCCACCCCCGTGAATACCCCACCTCCTGGGCCTTCGTCCACTCCAGTGGATCGGATTGGATGCCTTCTCCTCAACCCTACCCCGGCCGAGGTCAGTGGGCAGTCCAAGGCATAAATTAGTGTCGGAGACTTAGTAACATACTAAAATGCCAGCAGAGTAGGCCTAGCGGTCTTTCATGTCTGCTTATTTGGTCAGCCCCCACCCTGGGAGCTGACCTTGCTGTCCCCCCTCCCACCCTCTTGGGATTCTCCATTTCCACATCGGGGTATTCCCCTTACATTGGACTTTGCCTGCATAACCCTTTCCCTATACCTGTCCCAACCCGTCCTGAACCCCTCCACAGTCTCTGCCTCCACTAGTCCCCTGGGCAGCACGTTCCATGGTTCCACCACCCTCTCAGTGAAGTAACATAGAAACATAGACTTTGACGTCAGATAAGGACCTCTTGGCCCACTTAGTGTGCCCAGTTCCCTACCTAGAGGATAAGCTGCAGATCCTGTTTAACTAATAGCCTATTTCTTCCTACCCCACCACAAAAATTGCCTTATGTCTATCCCATGCATTCTTGAATTCTCCCACAGTTTTAGACCCCACAACCTCCTCAAGAAGGCTGTTCCATGCATCCGCCGCCCACTCTGTGAAAAAATACTTCCTCACATTGCCCCTGAGCCGTTTCTCCCCCATCTTCAAATTGTGTCCCTTGTTCTTGCACATCTTTTCTGAAAGATGCTACCTCTTGGACTTTGTTGATTCCACTGAGGTATTTAAACGTTTCATCATGTCCCCCCTCTTCCTTCTTTCTTCAAGGGTATACATATTAAGCTCCTTTAGTCTCTCCTCATATGGCTTCTCTTGCAGACCCTGCACCATTTTAGTTCCCCTCCTCTGAACTGCTCCCATCCTGTCTATGTCCTTGCGGAGATGGGGTCTCCAGAACTGGACGCAGTACTCCAGATGGGGTCTCACCAACTGTCTGTACAGGGGGATAACAACTTCCTGTTTTTCCGCTGGTGATGAGTCTCCCTATACATCCCAGTATCCCCCAGCCCTCTCTACTGCCTTCTCACATTGCTTGCCAACCTTAAGGTCATCTGATATGATTACCCCCAGGTCCCTTTCCATTTTTGTTGTTGTTACTACCCCCCAACATTGTGTAATCTTCCCCTGGGTTTTTGTTTCCCAGGTGCATTATTTTGTACTTCTTTGCATTAAATCCAGGCTACCATACTTCTGACCATTCCTCCAACCTTGCCAAGTCCCTTCTCATCCTTTCCACGCCTCCTTGTATCTCAGCTCTGTTGCAGATCTTTGTGTCATCTGCAAATAGACATACTCTTCCTTCCAGTCCCTCTGCAATGTCACTTATAAAGACATTAAAAAGGACTGGACCCATTACTGAACCCTGTGGTACCCCACTAGTAACTCCTCTTTCTTCACCCTCCATTTACAATTACTTTCTGTGTCCTGTTGTCCAGCCAATGTTTTACCCAGGCTACCACCCTGGAACCCACTCCCAGGCTGGTTAATTTGACTATTTATCTTTTGTGTGGGACTGTGTCAAATACCTTGCTAAAGTCTAGGTAGGCTATGTCCACAGCCCCTCCCTGGTCTACTACTTTGGTCACCCAGTCAAAGAAATCAATTAGATTAGTCTGACATGACCTTCATGCTGTGAACCCATGCTGCCTTGGGTCCTGTGCCCCACTGGCCTCTAGGTGCTCAACAATTCTTTCCTTCAGATGTGATTCCATCACTTTCCTTAGCACAGAGGTCAAACTGACAGGTCTGTAGTTTCCTGCCTCTGTCGTGGTCCCACTCTTGTGAAGGGGAATCGCATCTGCCTTCCTCCAGTCCTCAGGTATCACACCATCCTCCCATGATTTGTTAAAAAGGGTAGTCGGTGGTGTCAGCAGTTGTCTGCTTCATTCTTTTAGAATTCTGTGGTGAATTCCACCTAGCCCCATTGCTTTGTCCACCTTCAGTTTTTGGAGTTGATTCAGAACCCTTTCTTCTGTGAAAGGACTGGGATCGACCCCCCCCCCCATCCAGAGTGCTTCTGTTAATTGGATTAGGCACCTCCCCCACCTCCTCTTTTGTGAATACCAAACAGAAGTATTCATTCAGTATCCCTGCTTTTTCACTGTCCCTCTCTGCCCACCCACCGTCCATTCTTTTCAGCCTCACTATCCCTCCCTTTGTCCTGTTACACTCCGTTATATACCTATAAAGGATTTTATCCCCCTTCTTAACCGAGTTGGCTATCTTTTCCTCAGTTTGGGCCTCTGTTATTCTGACTTCCCTCCCTGCTTCCTTCTGCCTTAACTGGTACAGTTCTCTGTTCTGCTCCTTGTGTTTCCTTATACTTCCTAAAAGCTATCTTTGTCTCCCTAACCTTCACCGCCACCTCTTTTGAGAACCATAGTGGCTTTTTCTTTCATTTTGATTTATTTGCTTCACACAAAGGCTTGTTGGCTCTGTGATGGTAGTTTTGATATTTCCCCATTGTTGCTCCACCCCTCCTTCTAGCCTGTTTGCTAGTGCTTTTCTAGGGCACTCTCCCATCTTGCCATAGTCAGCCCTCCTGAAGTCCAGAACCCTCACTTTTGTATGGCTTGACTCTGTAGCGAGTTTATCATGAACCACACTGTTTGGCGGTCACTTGTTCCCAAATGGCTACCCACTTCTAGATCTGAGATCCTCTTGCTGTCCCCATTTGAGAGTACGAGGACTAAGATTTCTCCCTCACGAGTAGGTTCCAAAACCAGCTGTCTAAGGCATGCCACCTGAAGGTCATCGAGAATGGCCCTGCTTTTGGATGTGGCTGCAGCAAAGGTGCTCTGGTTGACATCCGGCATATTAAGGTCCCCCATCAACAGTATCTCCCCTTTCTCTGCCATCCTAAGTTTGCCTTCTATCATATCCTTTTCCATTCCCTCCCCCTGACATGGGGGTCTGTATACAACCCTTGTGCGGATTGTGGTGCCATTTCCAGTCTCTAAGGTGCCCACAGTGCCTCTTTTCCTCCCTGTTTACTCTTTTGTTCAGTTGCTTTTATCCTTTCCCTTACATAGAGAGCTACTCCGCCCCCTCTTCTCCCCTCCCTGTCTCTCCTGTAGGTTGTGTACCCTGGTATGTTAACATCCCAGTCATGGTTCTCTGTGTAACATGTTTCTGTGACTGCTATGATATCCAGTCATACCTCTTCCATCAAGGCCACCAGTTCAGGGAGCTTGTTGCCCAGACTACGGGTGTTTTTTATTTATTTATTTATTTATTTATTTATTTTATTTTAGCTTTTGTTGACCGGGTAAGTGCACTAGACAAATCCTGCCTATTTTCAGGCACGACCCGGGGGAGGGGGATACAGATGAATGCCAACTGACCTTGAACCAGATTAAGCTGTTGGTGTTGGTACTCATTACCCTCCATTTCTTGATGGCCTTACCCCTTTTGGCCCCATCTCTGTCCTTATTGCGTTTGTCACTTTCTCTATTTACCCCTGCTCGTCTCCCTATCGACATCTCTATGTTGGTGTCTACCTCACTTGGTACCCTGATTTTTTTTTTTTTTTTTTTTTTTTTTTTTTTTTGGGGGGGGGCTAGGATTTCCCTGCTCCTCTCCAGTGCCTTCCCCCTTGGCTAGTTTTAATTACTTGCCAATGAAGCATTTAAACCTATCACCTAGGATCCTGGTTCCCCTCCTGGACAGATGCAGACCATCACGCCAGTAAAGGCCTGGATCCCTCCAGGTGGACCCCCAGTCCCCAATGAAGCCAAATCCCTGAGCTCTGCACCAGTTTTTCAACCACTGATTGAATCCCATGGTGTGGAGCACCCTAGCCTCACCTGTGCCATAGATGGGCAGCACCTCCAAGAAGGTTACTGTGCATGCTATTTGTCTAAGGCCCCACCCCATTTCCACAAACGCTTCTTGCACTGCTCTGATCCCTTTCTTAGCCAGGTCATTTGTCCCTAGGTGGACAACGACATCCAGCTTCCTCCCCTGTGCAGCTGCTCCTGTGATCCTGAGGATTCGCTCCCTGTCCCTCCAAGCCATGGCGCCAGTCAGGCACCTTACCTCCCTCTCCCCTTCCTCCCCCAGTTCTACCTTCCTAACAATGGAGTCCCCCACCAGGAGTTGTTTCCTTCCCCTATGGGGTCCCATGCCACCCTCCTGTGGGTCTCCTTTGTAGAGGTTCCTAGCATCCTTCTTGGTCTCCACTGTAGGTGCCTCCATAGAGGAACCACACTTTTCCAGAACAGCATAGAAATTATGGAGAGGTACACCTGGAGGGATGCACCTCTGTTCCACCACCCTCAGCCTCTCTGAGCCCACTGTGGTCCAGCCGCTCCTCTTTCTTGACAACCTCTGAGGCAACGGCACTGACCCTGGTGGTCCCTGGGTGGGAGAGAAGGTCCCACAAATCCTGGCCAACTCAGCCTGGAGATGAGCAACTTCCTCCCGCAGCCCAGAGAGGTGCCTGCAGATGGGGCAACACCACATCCTTCAGAACGTCTCCCGGAAGACTGCTGCGCCACAGCCACTGCACTGCACCACTCTCATCATGTCTTATTTCTGGCCCCCTAATTGTTTGGAATACTTACTCTTTCCTCTGTTTGTTTGTTTATTTTTTTTTTTTCCTGTCCTACTTACCTCTCTGTGCCCTTTTAGCTCCTGATCTTCCTGTTCTGAGACAAGAAGTTCCTATATTTCTCAGTTGTCTCCTTACTTGCTCAAAGTCAGACCTCCAGCAGCTAAGGGGGGATGGAGAGTTACTCTTGCCCTTTTAGGTTGGTGAGTCTTTGGTGGCTCTGTGATCACTCACTCCTCCCAAACAGGAAGTTCCTGTTGTCCGTTAAATCCTGTGCCTAATAAAAGTAGAACTGCCTTTGGGTGGGAGGGAAGGAGGGCAATATAGTCCCAGTAGAGAAGTTTAGTTATACCAGCAGGTCCTTCCTCCTGGTGCTCTGCTTGTTCTCTGGCAGAAGCTATCTAGGGCAGTGTTTAAATCTGGTTTTAACTGGCTCCTTCTAGCTAAGCCACTCCCTCTACTTTGCAAATCTTTCTACACCTAGTTAATTTCACAGATAATTTCCTTCAGCCACCTGTGACAAGTACCTAGATAACTACACAGGTAACAGATAGCAATTCACTTCAACTAACTCTAACAAATGCACTTTTTTTTTTTTTTATCCTAAATTGAAGGTCCCAGTACAAGAGTTGTAGTTCTTAGTCCCAGTAGAGAAGTTTAGTTATACCAGCAGCTTCTTCCTCCTGGTGCTCTGCTTGTTCTCTGGCAGAAGCTATAGAAGTAGCACCTCCTCCCCCGTCTCCCCACCCCTCCAGCTTCCACCCATGCCCTCAGGTTAACCCCCACTTCCTTCAGAATACCCCAACTGAGCCTCCCCTTACCCCCTTCATGTACGTGAAGACCTCTTATGTTCCCTTGTCCCTTTTCTCTTCCATCATATACACATTTAGCTCCTCGAGCCTCTCCCCATAGGTCCTTTCCCCCAAGCCCCAGATCATTTTGGTTGCCCTCCTCTGAACCCTTTCCAGGAGTGCAGTGTCCCTTTTTAAGTGCGGCCTCCAGAACTGCACACGGTACTTGAGGTGTAGCCTAACTAAGCAGTTATACAGAGGGAGTATCTCCTCCCTCCTTCTGGAGGTAATCCCCCTAACTATGCATCCCAGCATCCTGTTGGCCTTAGCTGCTGCCCTCCTACAAGTCTCAGAGTTGTTCATCTTGACATCCACCACCACCCCCAGGTGCCTCTCAGCCATTGAGACTTGTAGCATTTTTCCCCCGGGTATACTCTTGACCCGGGTTTCTGACGCCCGGGTGCAGTACTCTGCATTTTCCTGCATTGAGCCTCACTCCCCACTTCCTTGACCACCTCTCCAGAACATCTTGGTCCCCTGTATTGTACTGACCTGACTGTACTGACTTGATTAGCAGCCTTCGCAAATCAAAGTAAAAAATGATTCGTAATTGGCCAGAGTTGATTAGCAATTACCAAAAATTCATATTTTTGCTCAAAACCCCATAAAATGTACTTATCTTGCTCTATATTGATAAAATACACATTTACACAAGTTTCTGAGACTGATGCTGTATTTCTCTGGAAATGGCTAAATAAAACAGTAATTATGCAGCAGCACACATACATTCAAGAGTCGAAATAGGATGTCTGCCAAAGCAGACCATGAATATTCCTGACCATGGTCCATCGTGAATCGTGACAAATTAAATAATGAACCCCTGCCCCAGCATAAAAACTGGGCAAGTAACTCCCGGAGTCTATTAAATGTTCACTGCAGATGCAGGGCACACAACATAACAGGGCACATAAATATTGGGCAGAGTACAGATGATCTCTGCAAAAGCAGGGCACATTAACTTAGTCTTATTCTGTTCCAAAATGTTCACTGCAGATGAAGCAGTTGTCACATAGCAGGGCACATTACATAAATCTGGTTCCCCCAATCTCTGCAAAGCAGGGCACATTTTATTTGGTGTCTCTTTCTGTTCCCAAATTCACTGCAAGGTCAAGAGCAGGGCACATTACTTCTGGTTACCGAGATCTCAGCAGCAGGGCTGCTTACTTAGTCTTATCTTTTCCCAAATGTTCACTGCAAAGATGCAGGGCACACAACATAGTAGCAGGGCACATTAAGTTCTGGTTCCCCCATAATCTCTGCAAAGCAGGGCACATAGTCTTTATTCTCTTCTCAAGTGCAATTGTTCACTGTTTGTTCCCAAATTCACTGCAAGCGGGGCACAAACTTAAAGTTCAAGGCAGGGCGACTCTCTTTCATGCTCTTGTTCTCCCACCACCCACAGTCTTGCTCTAGGCCTTGCCAGTTCATTGCCATTACGCCGCTTCCCCCCCCCACCAACCTGTGCCCTGAAGTCTGTGTGCCACTCTTCTCTCCTCCAGCTCCTGACCAAATGAACATTTTTTTACTTGTTTTGCTGCTGAGCTTACTGATTCTGCTGCGCTTCTGCTCTCCTCTGAATCTGCCCATCCCTCTGCCTTGCCCTGTGATGCCGCCACCTGCTCTCCACACTGTCCAGGTTGCCCCCGTGCCCTCTTGTGGTCATGGCCAGGCCTTCTCCCTTCAGTTCCTCCTCAGTGCGGCCACCACTCCTCCTGGCTCCGGCTTGTCTCCGACCACCTGCAAAACAAAAAGACACAATTAGTTAACCGGATGACGATTTAAAAAAAAAAAAAAGTGAAATAGAGAACTCACCTTTGGACTCCTGCTCAACCTCCCAACGCCTACTTTCTCTTCTGGTTGTGTTGAAAAAGATCTCCGTCACATTTCTCCCACATGTGGGGGCAGGAGCATCACTGGACCAATCGAGGAGCAGCTCGCCGTTCATGGGGCAGGGGCACAGAGGAGGAGGGCAGAAAATGTATACCAGGACCAAAAAAAAGTGACAGTGCCCAATAAGGCACTTTTACAGTACCCAGGACTAATTTGCAGTGATTAGCAATGACTGCTAATCATTACCAGCTTTGACTTGCTTTTTGCCGATCTTGTGTCACAAATTGCAATGTGATCCTCCTTATTTTCTGTCTTGCAGTTGGGGGGTTTCCTTTTGAGGAAGCAGTTGCGGTACCTGCTCTTAGCTCAGCTAATAAGCCGCCCTCTCTCTCCGCCGGGCGCCCAGTCCAGGCCAATCAGCCTAACTTTAGCCTTCCAGCTTCTGTCAGCCCGGCCGTGTCTGTAAGTCGACCGTCTGCTCCTCAGATGCCCGCCAGACCGTCACCTCTAAGTCAGTCGCCAGCTTGCCCGGCAACTGCGTGGTGATTGCTCTCCCATCAGACTCCCTTGTGGTCCCCGACGTCCAGCAGAGCAAGCTTGCAGGTTCCCCACCTTCCTGCGAGGGTTCTCCCTCTAGGGAATCACTGACCCTACCCAACTTTTTTGGGACTGATCTCCAGGAGCCCCTAACATCGGACATCCATGAGACTCCTGCTTCTCTGGCAGACCTGTCAACGGGGGCCCTTCCAGACTTACCCTCCTCGCCAGTCTCGGTCCCGCCGTCGGATAGGCACCTGACGCCAGATCCCTCGCTGGACCCTCTTGGGAGCGGGATGGACCAGAATCTTCCTGGACCTTCGGGGTTCCACCTCTGACCCTGGACCCACCAACAAACCCAAACCCTAGTGGTCTCTCGGCACCACCTCCCTCTGGACCTTACACTCCTCCTCCGTCGGGCCCATTGATTACTTCCTGGCTACACACAGTCTCCCCAGCACCACGCCTGGGGTCCCATGCAGGTTCCCTGCCTTAGACACCAGGTTACCTGACACCGGGTCAGGCTCTCCAGTACCAAGTTTACCAATACCCCTACTGGTACCAACCACCTATCTACCCCTCTTATCCTATGGAGTAACCAGGATACCTTCCACTACCTCCTGCTCCGGAACACCAGGAATCCATCCCGGCTTGGTGGAAGGACACCAAGTCCCAGCTCTCACAAGAGTTGGGTCAGCCCCAGCTGGTAGTTGGGGCTACCCTGTCCCATAGGGTGCCACCAGGAAGCTCTGCTCCTTCCAGCAGAGTTTGTGACAGGGATACAGGCGCTCTGCCATCGGGAATCTCTCTGGGGACCAGAGTCACGGAGGCGGTTCCAGATGCCACTTCTTTGCCAAATAGGCTGGAATCCTCTGACTCCAATGAGGATTCTGACATGGGGGACCAGTCGGAACCACACTCTCCCATAGAGTCTTAGCCAAAGGAGTCTCCTAAATCTCCCCCGGAGGATCCGTCTTTTGCAGAGCTCCTCTGGTCCATTCAAAGGTCCTGTGGGTGGGCGTCCCAGGAATTGGACCCTAAACGCAGAAGACTTGCAGAGCATCTGGACCTGGTTAATGCAGACGCCCACCCTATCCCACCTTGGACAGGGCCGCATTAAGATCTGATATCTACGATTTGGCAACAGTCGTCTATTCCTGCGGTTTCAAAGAAAGCCGACAGGATTTAAACCCCCCCCGAAGGGTTTTCCCACCTTACAGCTCAACCTAAGGCAGACTCTGTCGTCATCACTGCAGTGCAGATAGGTCAGCCCAGACCAAACATCTCAGTACCTCTCCTTCTGATGAGTCGAAACAAATGGACCAACATGGACGCAAGGTCTATACCTCTTGTACTTGTGCCATACGTTCACTTGACTACATAGCCCACATAGTGGCTTTCCAGAAGTCGGCCCTATCCAACCTGGAAAAGGACATCCAAGAAGTACCTGACAAACAACTCGGGGAACAAACCTCTGAATAAAATCAGGCTGAATAAATCGTTCTGCCGCCATGCTCTACAAGCCACCCTCGACTCGGTCGATTCAGTGGCACATTGCACGGCTACAGGCGTCTGCCCAAGAAGCCTTGAATGGCTACGTCTTGCAAGGTCGGCACAAGATGTACAGAGCACACTTCTGGATGCTCCATTCAGGGGTTCAGTTTTGTTTGGCGGTGATGCTAAAGACATAATTATGGAACTGCAAGAAAGCGGCAAATCCCTGAAAGATGTCCGTTGTATGTACCGCTTAGGTCAGAAACCCAAGCAGAATTTTCGTAGCTAATGGAAATTGAACAAACAGAACCAGGGCAGATGCCAAAACAAGCATCTGACTCCTGGCTCTGGCTCTCAAACCCCCCCAGGCTAAGTTCCCAAAGACAGCCACTGTGAGCAAGGCACCCCTTCCCTCAGCATCCTGACTTATGGGCCCCCCTCGTTAGCTCCCTCCCGCGGAGGAACCAGTGGGAAGATCTGCTCCACCTGGAAGGGTGGAGTCGTGTAACTGCAGACGCGTGGGTCGTACAAGTAGTCACAAGAGGTCACTTGATAGAGTTTCTGGAGAGACCACCCACCAACCCTCTGGGCAGGTCTCATTACCTGTCAGATCAACAAAGTTTGGTCCTACAGGAAATACAAGCTCTGCTGCAAATATTAGCCATAGAGTGGGTTCCAACAGAGCAGAAAGGAAAGGTTTTTTATTCCTATTTCTTCCTGGTACTCAAAAATATGGGAGATCTCAGGCCAGTCCTAGATCTCGGCATGCTCAACCTCTTCATAGAATACAAGAGGTTCTGCATGTTGACACTCCAAGGACTCTTGACCCCTGCTCCAACCAAACAGTTGGTTGTGTTCCTTGGATATGCAGGATACCTAACTACATATCCCCATTCTTCCGGCCCACTGCTGCTTTCTGAGATTCTTCTTCCAGGAGGAGCATTTTCAGTTCGGAGCCCTCCCCTTCGGCCTCTCTTCGGCACCTCGGGTTTCCACTAAGTGCCTAGCGGTGGTAGTAGTGACCCTGCATCACAAGAGCTTCTGTGTTCCCGTACCTGGACGATTGGCTGTTTTCAGCCCCATCCCAGGACAGGCTGAAGGATTCCCTTTCCTTCACCCTGGATCTTTTCTCCAGACTTGGCATCAGTGTCAATTACCCCAAGTCTCAACTGTCACCCTCCCAGCACCTCCAATTCATCGGAGCAGTGCAGGACACAGTCCAGGGCAGGGCCTTCCTTCCCGCTGACAGGGCAGAGACCCTTATCCTACAAGCTGCTGTTGTGGCCTCCTCTCATTGAAACACAGTGCACTGTGTCTTATGACTGCTGGGCCTGATGGTAGCCGCCATACCCACAGTCCCATTGACCAGACTGTACATGAGGGTGGCCCAGTGTTCTCTCAGAGTCCACTGGGATCAACGCTTAGACGACATGGACCAGATGGTGCTAGTCTCCAACAGCCTGCAGAGGGATCTCCTTTGGTGGCAGGACCTTTCCAACCTCTCGGTGGGGGTCCCATTCCACTCCCAGTCCCCCACCATGATTCCCATGTCAGATGCATCGAACATCGGATGGGGGGTGCCCCTCCGGGAGTCCATTGGACACAAGGAACTTGGTCCCCCACGGAGGAGAATCTTCACATCAGTATCTTGGAGACCAGAGGAGTGCTCTGTGCTCTCCAAGCATTTCAGTCCATGTTAGTTCTGGGAACACTTCTCATCCAGACTGACAACACGGCTATGGTCCAGTACATCAACAAACAAGGAGGCACCCATTCATACCCCTTTTGCAGGGAACCGATGCGGGTGTGGTACTGGGCTGTTCAACACAGCCTACCCTTGACAGCAGTCCATGTGCCAGGTGTTCTGAACATTCTGGTGGACAGTCTCAGCTGATCGGTCGCTAGGGCTCATGACTGGGAATTTAAAGCATGAGATAGTTGAAGATCTCTTCCTTCAGTGGGGTTGGCCAGAAATAGACCTCTTCGCCTCCCCATCCATCGCAAAACTACCCAGCTCTTGCTTGCTCGTTCCCAGACATGGTGTTTTTTGGCAAGATGCACTGTCTCTATCTTGGACAGGGAGATTTCTATACACTTTCACTCCCTTTCCTATTCTTCAGAAGGTTCTGCTGAAGCTACAGGTAGAGGGGGCGCAAATGGTCCTCATTGCCCCCCATGGCCTTGGCAGATACGATTTCCACTGCTACAGCAGCTAGTGCTGTAACCCCCAGTACCTCTTCCCCTCTCTCTCACGACCTTCTGTCCCAGGAGCAGGGCACCCTGGTACATCCGAGCCTTAAATCGCTCCACCTTCATGCGTGGCTCCTTTGGACATAGCAGTTTCCTGCTATGGCGTTGCCTCCAGAGTCGTCCAGGTCATAGTAGAGGCCAGGAAACCCTCCACTAGATCCACGTATGCTATGAAGTGGAAAATATTTTTTATCTGGGCCACAGCCAAAGGCCTAGACCCATTTTATTGCTCAACTTCCCAGGTCCTAGAGTACCTCTTGCACCTGTCAGAGTTGGGCCTCAGTTATTCCTCTGTGAAGGTCATCTCTCTGCAGTTTGGGCCTACCACCTTCTGGTGGAGGGTAAAACCCTAGCTCAGCTAGAGGTTTCCAGAACCTTCCTGAAGGGGATCCTTCACCGGTCCAGAATCCTGTTTCCACCCCCTGCTCCGGGATATTAATTTTATTTTAGTAAAACTTACTTTGCTCCCTTTTGAGCCAGCAGCAAGTAGTGATATGCGTTATCTGGCATGGAAAATGCTCTTTTTAGTTGCTATCACTTCTGCTCGAAGAAGAGTTTCAGAGCTTCAGGCTCTAGTTTGTAGAGAGACTTAATTTTCCACAGAGACCGGATGGCTCTGCAGAATAATCCTTCCTTTCTTCTGAAGGTAGTTTCGGAATTCACCCTAAATCAAATTGTTGAACTGCTGGTGTTTTACCCAGAGCACTCCAGTGGGGGAGAGCATCTCCTGCACACCCTTGATGTGCACAGGAATTTGAGCTATTGCGTCTCAAGGACTTGGGAGGTTCGCAGGTTGGATCAACTCTTCATAGACTTTGCTCCCAAGTGCCAGGGCAAGGCTATTTCAAAACAGACTTTGTCTAGGTGGCTGGCAAATTGTATCCATTACATTTAGCAGAAGTACGAGAAACCCCTTCCGGGGATGGTCAAGGGCCACTTCCACTGCCTTTTTCAGGAGCATGTCCACTGTGGATGTATGCACAGCAGCCACTTGGTCCTCTGTCCACACTTTCACGAAACATTACAGCTTGGGCATTGCTTCTAGGCACAGAGCTGGTTTTGGTCTAGCAGTCCTGCAAGGACTTCTCTCATGAGCAGCCTGTGGTTGGCAGACATTTTCCCCTTCCCAGAACCTAGTCTCCAACTACTGCTTCTTTTCAGTTGACTGCTTGGTATTCAGTCCTACTTGTGAAGACCTACTGCTGGAACCCTCCCGAAGTAAGATACAGCAGTTACGTAAGAACTTACCAAAATAATAGGTCTTCGAGAGAGTTTCCTGCAGTAAGTCTAGATTTCCCACCCTCCTTCTCCATCTCCTGTGTTTTTTCCTCTTGGTTTCCTTCCCAGGACTTTGTTTTATCCAGGGCTCAGGGTCCCAGGAGTTTACACCTTTTTTTTTTTTTTTGCTTCCTGTTTAGAGGTCTCCGGTGAAAGAACTGGAGGGTGGGCGGGGGACCTCCCTTATTTATAGTCACGCTGAATTCAGTCACCTGATGCTGGGGGGGCGGTCCACGCTGATGATTGCTAGCTACAAGTTTGCCGTGTGGTTCTGATGCCAGGGGGTGCAGTCCTACTTGTGAAGACCTTCTGCTGGATCCTCTTTCGAAGATGTACTGTTGCGGTAAGTTCTTACTTAACTGACATTTTTTAGGGCCCCGAGAACTTCTGATATTGTAATCTGGGGGAAGGAGAAACCTTCAGTGGAAAGCAAGGAGGAGGAGTAGTATGCATGATGCAGAGGGGGACCAGGAGGGAGAGCACAGGTAGTGAAGAAGAGATTGATGGCGGAGGCCGCAGTGGAAGAGTCTGAGTCGTCTGAACTGGGTAAAGCTGCAGTGGTAGGGGAAGAAGAACATAGGAGGGGTGAAAAGTCTTCCAGAATTCTGCGAGAGAGGTCCTAGCGTCATTTAGTTTTTCTAAAAAGTGAGCATCATCCACTCTTTTTTTTTTTTTTTTTTTTTTGGGGAGACAAACATTTGGAATTATCAGGGCTTGCATTAACACTAGTAAAGTAAGAGTCAGTTTGACCTCTGCTTCAGATGTTGGTGGTCAGGCCAGAAAATCTTGGGGTCAAAATTTCTGAGTGGGTCCGCCTGTCGGTGCAGTGGTTGGATTTCCGCCTCGACATTGGCTACCTGGGTCTGGAATGGACCCTGTCACTGGAGGCAGAAGGATAGAGCATCCTCTGAACTGCTGTCCTCCGGGGAGGTGGGGAAGTGTCCGTCGTGAGATGGACCCCTGGCAGAGGCCAGGAGTTGTGCAGCTACCAGCACTAGCATGGACTGGAGGCGGAGCGGATGCTGGACATCCTTGCAGGTCCCCGCCTCCCAGGGGGAAAATGGGGGGGGTGGATCTTCCGTCTAAGTGAAGCCCTCCCCGGGCTTCAATTCGCCACCATTGCCAGCAGCACTTCCAACTAGATACTGGTTCCATGGCACTGGAATTAGGGGAACCAGTGCCGCGGCCCCACCCTCCGGGGGGGGGCAAGCCGGGGAGGGTGACTGGGAGAATGTGGGCAATTGACGGTTGGTGGAAGCCCGGGGGCCATGACCAGGGCAGACGGCCAACGGATGGACCTGCCAGAAAAAGAAAGAAAAAATTAAATAAATAATTTCTGGAGTGGCTTTGTACAACATTATCCAATACTTTTTCTGCCAAGGATATCTGTGCAAATCTTCCAGTATAAAGGTTAGTGCCAGGGCTCAAAATAACCGGCTGTGCGCCCGTCCCAGACAACTGGTTTTTCATTGGGACAGGTGTTTTATTTTGTTTGTCCCTTGGACAGGCAGTTCTGGTTTTTAACTTTGCTACACCTTAGGGTGCTAGGACCCAGCCATGGCACACTAGGCATGCTGTTGAGGAGAGAGAGAGGGACGTCGGGACGTGTGACATGATATCCGCTGCTCTTTTATGGTGCCCCGCCACTTTCACTTTCCTGGTTGGCGCCTGACTTAATGGATTTGCTCCCTGTTCAGCAGTCACCTGACTCATTTCGAGTCCTTGAGGAGGTGGTGGTGGGCGGGAGCAGAGATCGGATGCTCAAATGTTGCCTGAAGATTGTTGCAGTGTGAGCAAGCGCGAGGATGGTTAGGCGCGAGAGCACAGTGAGCAGGTGCTAGAAAGAGCATCTTCACGGTTGCATGCAGCCGGTCTTATGTGTACCGCAGCTTAATGAAAGCATCCTGTTATTAGCATATGTTTACAGATCAGGACTTTTTTGACTGAGTTGGTTCTGCTTCCAAAATCAGAGCAAAGAATTGCCGAGAGAAAGACAGAGTGCAGCATGTGATGCCCCTGACTTTCACATGGTCTAACAG
Source organism: Neoceratodus forsteri (assembly GCA_016271365.2). Lineage (NCBI taxonomy): Eukaryota > Metazoa > Chordata > Ceratodontiformes > Ceratodontidae > Neoceratodus > Neoceratodus forsteri. The sequence continues at coordinate 719,782,951 of CM057450.1, forward strand.
TGTTCAGTAAGTCTCTCGCCCATAATTTTCTGCTTAGCTGGCAAGTATGAAAATTGGATAACATTATCGGTTGGCTGTCATAATGCAGCATGCAGTAGCCTTTGTATTTTGTTATGTAAGCAATGTGTATGTAGCTCTTGTTTAATTTGCAGTAGAAAAATGAAATCAGCCTGTCAAGTGTCAACTGCGTAATTTAAAAATTGTGCACTTCTATAAATATCTTTACTAGTCTGCTGTGTTAACAGAACCCCTTGTAGAAGAGATATACCTCAGCCTTATTGTACCAAAAGCTTTATGCTGGAGAGCATAACTCCAAATACTGTACAAATGAATATGATAAAATGTTTAATTTCTGGGGAAAAATAACCTGCAGCTTTAGGCATTTCTTTTGAGCTCTGTTTTATATCAGTGACAATTTAAAGTTGGGGTTCCCTCATCTTTCTTTTAAGTGCTGAATTTTTGGCAACTGGGCAGTTGCTTTTGATTAGGGGGGCATGTTTTATTTATTTTGTTTTAGTCTTTGGTAACTGGGTAAGGCCCACTAGGCACAAGTGCCTGTTTTCAGGGGTGACCTGGGGGCACTGGACGGTTAAGGGACTTACTTAGAGTCACACAGTATGCAAGTGGAGGTTATGAGAATCAAACCCAGGTCTGGTCTGCTGGATGTACCAAGCTTGTTCACAGCTCGTTACTGTAACCTCTAGGCTATAGTGCCAGCCCTGTAGCTAGGTTCTGCTGAACCCCCATGTCATGGTCACCCTACTGTTTATCTTTTGATCATGTTACCTCCTCAAGTAAGGGGCAAAAACACAACAAATGTGTGGCTGTTTGAAACTGTACACTTGTGTTAGGTGCCTGCTTATTAATTAAAGCAATAATCCACGGCAGTGTATGTGGGTTATAGTGGGATTTACCCACACCTCGTATGGTTTGGTCATGAGAACGAAGACAGAGTGACTTAACCACACCAGAAGTTGGAAAATCCACCATAACCCACACCCTGTAGTGGATTGTCTGCATTATACAATGTCTTGTAAAACAAAACAAGTTTAAAAAAAAAAAAAAAAAAAAAAAAAAAATCTGAATCAGTGCAGTGGTGGTGAAGTGGGCTGTTAACATACTAAAATGCCAGCAGAATAGGCCTAACGGTCTTTTGTGTCTGCTTATTTGGTTAGCCCGCAACCTGGGAGCTGACCTTGCTGCCCCCCTCGTCCTCTCTGACTTCTCCCTTCCCAGTCCCGGATATTCCCACTGCAGAGGACTTTGTGTCCAGAACCCTTCCATTGTACCTGTCCCACACCCTCTTGAACCCCTCCACCAGCCCCCTGGGCAGCGCTTTCCGTGGCTCCACCACTCTCGGTGGCACCTCCTCCTTTCTCTCCAAACCCCCCAGCTTCCACCCATGCCCTCTAGTTGCCCCTCCTTCCTTGGAGCACCTTGACTGCTTCTCCTATTTAACCCCTTCATGTACTTGAAGACTTCTATCATGTCCCCCCGGTCCCTCCTCTCTTCCAGTGAGTACATATTTAGCTCTCTGAGTCTCTCCCCAGTGGTCCTATCCCCCAAGCCCCAGATCATTTTGGTTGCCCTCCTCTGGACCCTCTCCAGGAGTTCATTGTCCCTCTTAAAGTGTGTCCTCCAAAACTGCACGTAGTACTCGAGGTGCGGCCTCACCAAGCAGTTATACAGGGGGAGTATCACTTCCCTCCTGTTGGTGATCCCCCTAGCGATGCATCCCAGTATCCTGTTGGCCTTGGCCACTGCCCTCCTACAAATCTCAGTCGTTCATCTTGATATCCACCACCCCCACCCTCTGGTTCATCTCGGCCATTGAGACTTGTAGCATCTCTCCCCCCCCCCCCCGGGTGTACTCTTGGCCCGGGTTTCTGGCTCCCAGATGCAGTACCTTGCATTTCCCTGCATTAACCCTCAGCTTCCACTTTCTATACCACCTTTCCAGAGCCTCCAGGTCCCCCTGTAGGGCCACCCTCCCCTCCTCCCCATCCACCACCGCCCCCAGTTTTGAGTCATCCGCAAAGAGACTCCTCTCACTCCTGATACCCCTTCTTATGTCCGAGACATAGGCATTGAACAGGAAGGGCCCAAGGACTGATCCCTGAGGGACCCCACTAATGATCCTCCTTGGGGATGAGACTATCCCGCCAACCACAACCCTCTGGGTCCAGTCCTGGAGCCAGTTGCCTATCCATCTGATCATCTGGTTCCCCACCCCCATTTCTCCCAGCTTATTCAACAGGCCCCTGTGAGGAACAGAGTCAGAGTCCTTTGCTGAAGTCAAGATAGAGGACATCCACCAGTCCACCCAGGTCCAAGGCTCTCATCACCCAGTCATAGAACTCCACAAGGTTTGTCTGACACGATTTCCCTGGGACGAATCCATGCTGTCTATCGTCCAGGCACCCTGACTTTTCCAGGTACCCCCCCCCCAGCCTCTCCTTGACAATGCCCTCCATCACCTTGCCCACCACCAGTGTCAGGCTGACGGGCCTCTAGTTCCCTGCCACCTCCCTTGATCCCCTTCTTTGTGGATAGGCACTGTATGTGCCACCTTCCAGTCCTGGGGCACCCATACTGTCCTCAGAGAGATGCTGAAAAGCTCCGCCAGGGGTTTTGCCAGGACATTCGCCAGTTTCTTCAGCACTCTGGGATGTAATATATCTGGCCCTGGTGCTTTCTCCGTCTTAAGGGACCTGAGGGCTTCCCTCACTCTCTCTGCCGTGATTTCCACCTCCGCTACCTCGTCCCCCTGGCTTGCCTTCCCACCTTCTGCCAGTGATGGCTCATCTTCCCCCTGGACCCGACGATTGGCAAGGTTCCCCCCCTTCAGTTTCACTATCTCCTCCCATATATGATGCTGTCCCCCCATTTTCCTTGGTGAAAACTGAGGCAAAGTACTCATTTAGTACCTCAGCCTGCTCCCCGGATCTTGTGCCCATCCCTCCCGTTTTAATCCTGCTAATCTGCCCTTTCACCTTTCATTTTTCCCCAGTGTATCTAAAGAACCCCTTATTCCCTCTTCTAATTTCCCTGGCCAGGTTCTGCTCCTTCCTTGCCTTAGCTGCCCTCGCCACCCTAGTGGCCCTTCTGACCATCAGCTCGTACTCCCCTCTATCCCTTTCACTTCTTGAGCACTTGAAATGCCTATAAGCCACCTTCTTTCCCCTCACCACCTCCTGAACATCCCTGGTCCACCAGCAGGGTTTACGGGCCCTATCGCCTTTTCGTCTTACTCTTGCGCAGGTGCTGATAGCATCCTACACCCCCCTCCTGATGATTTCCCGCCTACTGTCAGCGTCCATGTCTGGCCCAATCCCATCCAAATGCTTCTTAAGGATCCTTCCCATTTCCTTGAAATCGGCCCCCTTGAAGTCGGTTGTCTCTGTCTTTGTGCAGCCTTCTACCCCTCCTAGGTCCAGGCAGAACCAGACCGTGGCATGGTTGCTCCCCGCCAACTGGGTCCCTTACTTCCAGACCCCCAATCTGGTCACTGTCTGCCAGGACCACATCAAGTATCTGCGCCTTCCTGGTCGGTTCCCCCACCTGCTGAGTTAGGAACGCATCCTGAAAGACATCCAGCAACCTCTGTTCCCTGGCCAATGAGGATGTCATAGTCTCCCAGTCTCTTCCTAGCATGTTTAAGTCCCCCAACACCACCACCCTTCCCAATCTGCAGTGTCTCCCAGCATCTACCACCAGACTTTCCTCCAGCTCCTCCACCAGTGCAGGGGGTCTATATAGCACTCCTATTTTGACTCCCGTGCCCCTATTTGTTATCAAGGTAACCCAAATCGCCTCCGCCTCCTCCACTCCTCCTATGCCAATGCAGGTTTTGACTAGTATTGCTACCCCACTCCCCTGTCCTTCCTGAATATGGTGTAAGCCTCCAGGTTCAGGTCCCAGTTGTGCCCTGCTGTGGCCCAGGTCTCAGTGACTGCTGCCACATCCACCTCTCCCTCAGTTAGCATCGCCTGGAGCTCAGGTATTTTGTTGCCCAAGCTCCTGGCTTTTAACAGGACTACCTTCCATTTCCCCTGCTCGCGTTCCCATGGGGATTCCGTCTTTTCCCCCGGTCAGCACCTTACCAGTCAGCCTTTTCCCGCATTCCACCAGCTCCCTTGGGGGGTGGAGACAGAGCCCCTCCTTTATCGGACCCCCCCTCAACAGCCTTCTCTCCCATCCTTCCCCCCTTCACAAGTTTAAACCCCCACTTTTCACTAACGAACTCTCTATTTTCAACTTAAGGATTTCCCCTTCCCCTGAAAATTGAGATGGAGCCTATCTCTAGCATATAGCCCCTTATCCTCCCAGGTCTCCCCCATCAACCCATACTCTCTGGCCCCACACCACTCCCTGAGCCACTGGTTTATCTCCCTAATCTTACTCTTGTGTTCCCCACTAGCCCTTGGCACCGGCAGGATTTCCGGGAAGGGAATCGTGCATCCTATGTCATGACAGACCCTGGCAAGCTCCGTGAACCTTGCCTGTATCTCTAGCTCACCATTTCCCTCAATGTCATTGGTACCCAGGTGGACCAGTATATCTGGGGAACCTCCACAATCCTTTGCCAGCTGATATACCTCATGCTTGACCCTGTGCACCGTTAATCCAGGGAAGCATTTTGTTCTAACCAGGCAGGCTTCCTTCTGCCTATCTCATTTGATACCCCTGATCATAGAATCACCCAACAGGATCACTCTGACCACCCCTTTTCCTCCATTCCCCCCCCCCCTTCCATGTCCCTCATCCTTTCTACCGGCCCATCTCCCCAGCCGGCTCCTTGCTTCTCCCCCTATCTGGGTGCCCCTGCCACCCCTCCTTATTACCCTGGCCACCCCTCCCTCTGATCCTATGCCTCCTCCTCGAGTATCCTTTTATACCCGCTTATTCCCATTCCTCCCGTCGCTTGCACGCGACTGGTTTCTCTCCCCATCTGCTGAACTTGCTTGGCCTGTCCTCCCTTCCTTCCTTCCTGTCTCCGTTCAGCCCCTCCTTGTCTGTTGTGCTCCCCTGGCATAAACCCTCAGCTGCCTTTACTGTATCATCCTTGTACTTCTGGTCCCTCCCCTTGCCCTTTTCTCCCAACTGGTCCTTCTCCTTGTGCTTTCCTCTCTCTACCCCCCCTCCTCCTCCTCCAGCTCTGATCCACCGCTCCCCCCTTTTTCCCACATTCCAAGTTCCCCCTGTTCTTCCTGCTATCCAGCACCTGCCTCCTGCCTTCCACTCCCTTTCCATCTCCAACCGCCCCTGTTATGGCTACATCACCCCCCTCATCCTCAAGCAGAAGAAGAGAATTGAAGCGGTTACTGAGCTTAAGGTCTGATCCACCCCCCCTTGCTTCCTTCTGTCCTGCCCCAGCCATCTGCCTACTTCCCTGAGAATGTCCTCCCTTTGGCCCCCTCTGTGAGGGTCCCCAGATACCTGCCTGCTTCCTTGGTAGTGTCCTCCTTTTGGGCCCCCTCTGTCAGGGTCCCTATTTGACCCCAGAGTACTCTCCTGCACTTCTTTCCCCTATGCCCCTGCCCCTAGCACTTGGTGCAGCCCTGTGGAAGATCCCCTGCTCTGGTCCCCAACCATACCTCCCCCCTCCCTCCAGCTGTCTCCTAATCCCCTCAACCTCCTCCCTAAGCTGTGCCAGCTGGTGGCACGCTGGGCAACCACTGAACTTCCAAGCCCAGTCCAGTATCATGGCCGCCCCACACGCTGTGCACCCCACCACCCTCCCAAAGATGCCGGCCCTAATGACGTATGGTCCCATCCTCCAAGTAGGTTTCCTTGGGTGAACTACCAGGTTCCCCACTAGTCCAAGATACACCCTACCCACTAATCCGGTCACCCACTAATCCTAGATACAGTCCCACAGTAAACCGGTACCCCCGTTACTAGGTGCAGTACTACACAGTAAACTTATTGGGGGAGTGTACAACTCACTAAGCTCCTCTCAGCCCTTAAACCCAGCCCCCAGTGGCTAGAACTACATGAGCTGCACCTGAAGCCTTTTCCTCCAGTTGCAGGGCAGGTGTTCCCCTATAAATCAGCCTAGCTCTGGGGAGGGAGGGGTGACACTAGGGTCTACACCTGACTCTCACGAGAGTGTATCAGCCCCTCACTGCACCTCCAAGCACTAACGGCTAAGAAAATCTTTCAAGTCTACTTCCTCACAGCATCCAGCTAGAAGCTTCTTTCCCCATTCACCTCTAACTGAAGATTGACTGAGTTGAGTGTCCCACCTTACTTTCAAACAGCACTAAATCCCCTGTAATATGAAGCCTGCACTTAGAGGCCTGACAGCAGCTTATAAACACACACACACACACACACACACACACACACACACACACACACACACACACACACAGTCTGCTAGAAACAAACAGAAAACCAGCTAAGATGAATCTTTCGAGTCTCCTTCCTCACAGCATCCATCTAGAAGCTTTTTTCCCCATTCACCTCTAACTGAAGACAAAACAGAATGAATAAACAGAAAATGGGGAAAAAAAGGAAAAATAGTGTGGACAGGCAAAAGTTTTGTGGGACAGGCAAAATTTACGTCCCACCTGTCCCTCGGACAGAAAACTCAAAAACAGTATTCTAGGGACATAGATATGTTGTTCATCCACACTGTCTGGCAGGTTCCTTGGCGCTTTAAATCTTGCTGGAAGGTCTTCAAGCTGGCTCCTCCCACCTATCCAGGTGGTAAAACTCTCGGCTCCGCCCCACGACGCCAGATCTTTCTTACCGCTTGGAAGCTCAGGTTCCCTCCTTAACACTCTGCATGTGGACTGGATCCTAATTCTTCGGTTCACCCAAAACTTATTTTAAAATTTTCAAGATTCGGTCAAGTTTCTCCCTCGCGGCTGCGATGGACAAATCGACTCCCGGATTTCAGCGGTGCCCTTGTGGGCAGAAGATGTCCAGGACAGACCTGCACTCCACGTGAGTCTACTGCCTTGGCCTAGAACATGACCTGCAGGCCTGCGAGTTATGCCGTTCGTTTTCGGCAAACGTCCTGGAAGACCGCGCTGCCCGGTTACAGCTTGGGTGCCCTGAGAAGCGCTACCCACCAGTTAAGTCGAAGGAGGCTGCTAGGTGGTATCATCGCAAGGCTGGTTTCCTCGGCTGAACAACTCGAGCAGATGATCGCCCTCGAGGAAGAGGCGGCACAAGCCGCATCATCCTCTTCCTCGGTCGCGCCATTTATCCCGCTCTCACTGGGTACCTCGTATTCAGCTTCTTTTAAGGAGCTTCGCCAGTCTCTTTCCACGAAGGGAGAGGGGCCATCGGGACATTCCTCTTGGTCCAAAAAGAAGGACTCAAAGGGTAAGTCCCATCGTCGGTGGCTGAAGCCATTGTTGGCCCAGCCTTAGAGCTCTGGCTGCGGCCTGCTTCCTGTCCTGAGCCTTCGGCCAGGATGGGCAGGAAGTATGCGGTCCCTACCGGCTCTTTGCCCGGTTTTTCGGAACACCCCTCTGCCGAGGGGTTGGTCACTGACAGCGTTTTCCGGCGTTCCAGGAACGCTAGGGATGTGGACAAGCCCCCCGACAAGGAGTCCAAAAAGCTGGACTATACCAGGCGCAAGGTGTACGCTTCGTCCTCCCTCGGCCTCCACCAGGCCAGCTCGGCTGTGCTGATGGCACACTTCTCCCACACCCTCATGCGCTCCCTGGATGAGGTGATCCCTCATCTCCCGGCCGACCTGCAGACCATGGTCTGGGCAGTACGGGACCAGGGTAGGGCAGTGGCTAAGCAGCAGCTCCAAACGACTCTGGACGTTGGAGACTTCTGTGCCAGATCGGTTGCGGCCGCGGTGGCCACGCGCCTTAGAGCATGGCTGAGGATATCCACCTTCACGGCGGATACCCAGCACAAACTGGCTGATGTCCCCTTCTTGGGGACTGACCTCTTCGGCCCTGGAGTGGAAGGTCACCTCCAGCGGATCGAAAAGTCCAGTGCCACTCTGGACTCGGTCACCTCCGCCCAGAAGGACAAAGGCTGCCGACAGCAGCAGCACAAGTCCTTTCGTCTTTCTGCTCCTGCGACACATCCGGCCCAACACCACCAACACCAGGGCCAGCAGGCTCACACTTGGCATCCCAAACCCAAGCCCGCGCCCGTGGCTTCCTCCAACAGGAAGCAGGGAGGTAAAGGCCCAGGAGGTCCCTCAGCTGGTCCCTCCTCTAAGCCTGCCCAGTGACGGGTTGAGGGGTGTCTCCCCCAGCCTCATCACTCCCCCCTGGGTTCCCCCCCATGGGGGATAGCGCTGCCACTTCCTTTCCGCTTGGTCCATTATTATGCGGACCGTTGGGTTTTGGAGGTGGTAGAAGGGCCTGCCCTGGAGTTGGAGCAGGCCCCGCCCCTCCGAGCCGTCGCCCCTCGGGGGGGGCTACGGCGTCCACAGCCTCATTGTCGGCTCACCGAGCTGATATTGCCCTGCTCCTCGAAAAAGAGGTGATCAGGAAAGTGGCGGATCCTCCTCCAGACCCGGGGTTTGTGTCCAGGTACTTCCTGGTCCCGAAACGGACGGGGGGCTGGTGCCCCATTCTCGACCTGCACGACCTGAACAGGTTCCTAAGGTCTCGACCTTCAGGATGGTCACTCTGGCTCAGATAATCCCATCCTTGGAACGAGGCGTGTGGTTCTGTTCTCTGGACCTTCAGGACGCGTTCTTTCCCATCCCAGTCCGTCCGTCCCACTAGAGATTCCTCCACTTCAGAGTGGAGGGATCCTTTTATGAGTTCCGGGTCATGCTCTTCGGCCTTTCCCTAGCTCCCAGGGTCTTCACCAAATGCATGGCAGTGGTGACAGCATTCCTGCGGCGCCGAAGGGTCCGGGTGTACCCCTACCTGGATGACTGGCTGATTGCAGCCCCCTCCAGAGCGGAGGTGGAGCGGTCCAGGATCTGGCCCTCCAGATTTGTCTCAGGTTGGCCTCCTCATCAACGAGGCCAAGTCGGAACTCATGCCAAAGCAGGTGATACAATTCATCGGGCAGAGCTCGACTCTCTACAGCCAGAGCACAACTCCCGTGGACAGGGCCAAGGTTCTTTCCTCCTTTGCCCAATCATTTCAGGTTGGGCAATCGTGCCCTGCCTGGGACTTCCTGCGCCTCCTGGGCCTCATGGCGGCCTGCACCAGCGTGGTCCATTGGGCCCGCTGGTGCATGCGTCCCCTTCAATGGGGGCTGGCCAGCCAATGGTCACAGCACTTGAATCCACTGGATCAGCTAGTGACAGTGACCCAGGGGATGTGGAACGCTCTCCAGTGGTGGACCGTTCCAGCACATCTGCAGGAGGGCGTCCCATTTGTCCGCCCTGAGCCAACGGTCTCTCTATCGACCGATGCCTCTCTGATGGGTTGAGGTGCCCATCTGGGGGAGCACAGAGCGCACGGCCTCTGCTCCTCTCTGGAGTCCTGATGCCATATCAACCTGCTGGAACTTTGAGCGGTTCATCTAGCCCTCACCGCCTTCACTCCTTTTCTACGGGGTCAAGTGGTTCAGCTCCAGACGGACAATACCACGACCATGTAATACCTAAACCGCCAGGGCGGGACGTGCTCCATGCCTCTGTGCAGGGAAGCTCTCTGCATTTGGTCACTTGTGCGTAGCCTGGATGCAGATCTCCTCGCCATTCATGTGGTAGGAGCCTCCAACACCCTGTCCGATGCCCTAAGCCGGATAGGGGCTGCGTCTCACTAGTGGTCTTTCCTGCCGGAGGTAATACAAGATCTCTTCTCTTCTCCCACTGGGGCACGCCTCAGGTGGACCTGTTTGCCTCCAGGGAGAATGCGAAGCTGAGACTGTTTCATGCCCGCCCCCCTCAGCAGGGCTCGCTGCAGGGGGATGCCTTCTCGAGGCCGTGGACCCCGGCATCTTCTACGCCTTTCCCCCATTTCCCTTGATCCACAAGGTGCTTCTCAAGGCGAGGAGGGGCAAGGCGCAGGTGATTCTGGTAGCCCCAGACTGGCCCCGCCAGTTCTGGTATCCAGATCTCCTCAGCCTCAGCTCCAGGCTCCCGAGGTGGCTTCCAGCCCGCCCGGACCTGATCTCGGTCAACCAGGGGAAGTTATTCCATCCGGACTTTCAATCCCTGCACCTGACGGCCTGGTTCCTGAGCGGCTAGAGTTCCAGGCTTTGGGCCTTTCCGACGAGGTCCTCAGTGTCGTTGAGGCATCTGTAAGGAGTCGACCAGAAAATGCTACACCTTCAAATGGAAGAGATTCTCCATTTGGTGTCAGGGCAAGGGCCTGGACCCTTCCTCCTGTTCCTTGGCAAGCATTCTAGACTACCTGTGGTCCCTTTCTCAGCAAGGGCTTCGGTCGACGACCCTTAAGGTGCACCTGTCAGCCATCTCTGCTTACCAGGCACGGGCCGGGAAGTAGTCGGTGGCGCAGGAGAAGGTGGTCGGGTGCTTTTTCAAAGGTCTTGATCACATATCCCCTCCGGTGCGAGAACCTCCACCTCCGTGGGATCTACTGCTGGTATTGGCTAAGCTCATGGGCAAGCCATTCGAACCAATGCACAGGTGTGACATCTCTCACCTGTCGTGGAAGACCACCTTCTTGGTGGCTGTCCCGTCAGCCGGAAGGATGGGAGAGCTCAAGGCGCTTTCCATCGAGTCTCCTTATCTGGTCTTCCACAGGGACAGGGTTGTCCTGCACCCTCACCCGAAATTCCTTCCAAAGGTGGTGGTGGAGTTTCACCTTAACCAGGTGTTGACTCTGCCGGTGATCTACCCCAGTCACACCTCTGAGGCCGAATATAGGCTTCATACTTTGGACCCTAGAAGAGCGCTCACTTACTATAAGGAGCGAACAGCAGAAGTTTGGGGAGAGGTTCGCCAGCTGTTTGTCACCTACGCTGAAGCCGCACCTGGAAGACCTGCAGCCAAGCGGACGATAGGCAGGTGGATCACCTCCTGCATAGATCTGTGCTATAGGTTAGCGGGCATGGAGCCTCCCAGAGGGATAAGAGCTCATTCTACCCGTCATACCGCTGCATCGGTGGCTGCTTCCAGGGACGTCCCTATCCAGGAAATCTGCAGGGCTGCTACCTGAAAGTCTGCACTCACCTTCATCACCCACTAGCACATCGACCTTGAGTCACGCTGGGATGCTGGTTTTGGGGCCTCGGTTCTCCAGTCTTTATTCCCTAAGTAGGGGGTGTGCGCCTTGTCTCCCTCTTCCCGGAGAACTGCTAGGAGTCTGCCAGACAATGTGGATGAACAACATATCCATGTCCCTAGAAATACAGGTTACTCACCTGTAACAGGAGTTCTAGGAATGGTATATGTTGTTCATCCACATGACCCACCTGACCTCCTGGCTTCGACGCACAACCTGGCTTCCAGCGGGCTAGATCTGGCGTCATGGGGCGGAGCCGAGAGTTTTACCACTCGGGTGGGTGGGAGGAGCCAGCTTGAAGACCTTCCGGCAAGATTTAAAGTGGCAAGGAACCTGCCAGACAGTGTGGATGAACAACATATACCATTCCTAGAACTCCTGTTATAAGTGAGTAACCTGTATTTTTTAGCCATGGTCAGTGCTGAAGCACTGCTTTTTATTTATGTGCTCCAGCATCCTCAAAAATCCAATTTGGAGTCTTCAGTAGGGGCTTAATGTAAGCCCTGATTACACTACAGTGAAAATAACCATTGTTGGAAATGGCTCCTCAAATCCAACTGATTGCTGATAAATTTATTTTGACCAGCAATCACTGCTAATCATGTTGACACTAGTTTATGCCTTGCCAAGTGAAGAACACATTTTTATTTACCATAAGCCTCCCACCTGTCTTCTCCACCCTGCCCAGACACCAAGTAATTTTTTGTTTTAACGTCTGACCATTTTCTTTTAGCTGCTAAAATGCATCTGAAAAACCGTTCCACTGTTGACATGCCACCACCGAGTGTAACTGGGATGATCACTCAATGCTGGTGCCTTGAGAGCCGAGTGACCATTCTGTTGAGTTTTAGCAGCTGAAGAACACTGAATAGATGATACGTTTAAAAAAGCAAAACACAACACACACACACACACACACACACACACATTCTTGTTTCAGGTCCGAACAGGTATAAGCAGAAGAGTGGAATGGGGGTTATTGGGTAGCTCAAGATTTTTTCTGTGTTAGAAAAGGGGTGGTTCAGACAGCACTTTTTTAGATGGATTTCTAGGAGCGAGGGCCTACTGTTCTATAGATCACTGGTGAGGCTGCTCCATCTGGAATACTGTACCCGGTTCTGTAGCACCCATCAAAGAAAAGAGGAGGACAGGCTAGAGACAGGACAGCATAGGGTAATCGAAATGATTAAGGGCCTGCAAGGCAGATCCTGTGAGGATCGGCTTAAGGTGCTGATTATGTACTTGCTGGAGACCAGAAGGGAGTTATGATGACCTTCAGGTTCCTGAAAGGAATGAACAAGGTAGAGTGTGAGGAAATATTTAGCAGGACTGGCGAATAAAGTATATGGGCACAGGAGTGGAAGCCAGCATGGGGAATGTTCTGGAGGGCTGTGAGAAATTTTTATTTTACAGAGAGAGTGGTTAAGCTGTGGATTAGCCTAGCAGCAGAGATGGTGTGTGCAAGGATTATTAGTGCTTTGGGAAACAGCCGGGACCAAGTAAAAGGCTTAATAACAGTTACGCAGATGGGAAGCAGTGATGTGGGGGGCGGGGGTGAGGGCAGTAACCCCAACTAGACCTTAGGTAGCTGGGTACGACAGGGCAAAGCAGGGCATATTGGATTAATAAATGGTCCTGTTTTCTTTTTTTTTTTTTTTTTTTTTTAACTAACCTTTCCAATGATTCTATGAGGGTAAAATATGCTAGGGGAGTGGCAGTCCTGGAATCGTGGGTGTGTCTATGTATGTATATATTCTACTATAAAATAAAAATGAGTAACTGTAAATACCAGAGCTGAAAATTACATCGTTGGGCTTTTATGACATCCAATCCTCTCAATTGATCAGCCTTATAACTCGGATACCATTTAATATTTATTATTGTGTATTATTTCTGTATTGCTTAGCTTGTTTAAGCCATAGTCCCACTTTGTCTTGTGTAATATGAACAAAGTTTGATTCAGAATAGAAAATACTTATTGTTAACTTACTACCAGTGTGGGACAAATCAGGTAGCCAGGTGGCCAGTGGCCACTAAAGTGTGGTTTGGCTACCAGATTTCGAAAGTTACTGGCCCCCTGCCGACAGAGTAATTTTTTAGTTCTTAGAAATGATGGCCATTAAAAATCCATGTCTGTTCCTGCCCATAAACAATTACCTGCTCCTGATTATAAAGTGTAATTTTTGCTGCAGTCGCTCTCTGAACATCGGAGTATGTGTTTGTTTTGGGGAGTTAGCTGAACCGCAAGACTGGTTTGATTAAGTACGCTGCTGACTGTTTTGCCTAGTCTGTAAATCTATATACACTGCTGATGTGTTCCCCCTACTAATGTATTCCTTTACTGTGTGTGACCCCAGTTTGTACTATTTCTTAACTCTACCCATTCTGACCCCCTTACATATTTGGATTTCCTACCTCGGTCCCTCCCTTGTCTCCTATAGCTGCATTTTTTTATTAAGAAGTCCCACCCACCTTCTATTTATTTCTCTCCTGACGGAATTATCACCAGGCTGCTGCCTTGAATTTCAAATTTTGGTGCCATTTCTGAACATCTTTTGTGCCTGCGCTTCAGCTGTTGTTTTACAGCGGCCAGCTGCTGTGTTTAGTGCTTTAGTGAAACGGGTGCTCTTTAGGCATTCTTGCAGCTGAAGGATTTAACTGCAGTCCCTCGGGGCTTTTAATTTTAGAGTGTTTCGGGACAGACTGGTAATTCAGAACCCTGGGCTAATTTTAAACTGCGTTGGAACGGAGCACAGCTGATCAGTCAGGGCTGCTCCGGATCCACGTCTGTTTCTGTCCCACACCCTGTGCGGCTGCTCCTCACCCACCCCCCAATACCCACCCACTCTTAGCCGTGTTTACCTATATAGGCACTGGATTATCATGTGATGTTGGCTTAGGCGGGGGGTCACATATTTCCTATCTGTTTACTTTCCCATCTGCAACCTATATAATCTCATCGCTAGGTGTCGCCTCTTCCCTTTTGTTTCAGAAATAACTCCCTACTTTAGCATTAGCAGCACTTTTCAATTACTCCTGTTAAGTGTTCTCTGTCAGCTTTCTGTGCCCTCAGATTCTCGGTTCCCACCTTACCCAATCTTCTTGCCCTATCTGCTCTTTCTACCTGCCATTAGTTCTTTTCCCTTCCTCTTGATTCTGCCCATCTTTTGTCCCCCTTGATTCACCCTTAGCTGCTTATCTATCTTTAAAAGTATTCTCCCTTTCGATTACCTCCCCTAATTTCTGCTCTGCAGCATTTCCTATCCCTCCTGCCACAATGACTCTGGCTATTCTGAGTTGCCTAACCCTAACAGTTGTGGCTCTACTCGCCCTCAACTGCTTATCCCTTTTCTTGGGTTCCTCCACTCCACAGGCTGTGACATCCATCTGGGACTTCACCTACTCAAATATGGTGGCAGAGTGTGCCTCTGCACCTACTCTCCCAATGTATCTCAGTCCCAAACCTCTTGGGTCGCTACTGAGATTTATTGTCTGCAAGAAATTACCTCCGCTGAATCAGTAACCTGTGCCATTGCTCTGGCTATGACTTGGACTATTATGTTATCTCTTGCTCTCGCCGGGAACATTGAAATGAATCCTGTTCCTCAGGTCATCCATCCCCAACCTTATCCTGGGGTCACCCACCTATTACCGCAGGACTCTGGTCTAACCTTTGCCCGTCTCAATATCCGCAGTCTCTTGGCCAGTCTCACTGACCTGGAGGCTTGGGTCCAGGTGAATAATCTGGATATCTTTGTGTTATTGGAAACCTGACTGAAACCAACCATCCTGGGTCACAGCTGCGCACTACCAGGCTATTTTATGCACCAGGCTGACCGACCATCCATTAAACGAGGGGGCGGACTGGCATTATACTAAAAGACTCACCTGGATGTTGTCCTCTATCCTCCCCCCCTCACAACGGTGAGGCCATACATGTGGTACTACTTCTTGGCGGAGCCAAGAAGCTGCACATGCTCGGGACTTATTTACCTCCACGTACAAGCAAACTTGGTCTGAAGGAGCTCATTGAACATATTCCTGCCTTGCCCAAAAGGAATGAGGTAATCTGTCTTGGTGACTTCAACCTGGACTGGCTTGGACCGTCCTCTTCCTCTCTTGCTTCTTCCATCAGTAAGGCCAACATGTCCCAACTTATCCCTTCCCCCACTCGGAAGTCGCCAAACAGCTCCAGCTGTACTTTGTTCAGTTGGATTCTTACTAACCGGATGGATTGCTACTCCTCTGCTGGGGTTTTACTCAATACGATCAGTGACCACTGTCCTGTCTTCTGTGTGCATGGCTCCTCCCCATCCCCACATCCCAACAAAATCCTATCCTTTGCTAACTTCTCTCTACTAGACCCGGCCAAGTTCCTACTTGATCTCAAGCACACTGACTGGTCTCCCATATTCACTACCAATAACATCAACCTGGCCACCGACTACTTCAACATGACCCTACTTACCTTACAGCACAATCACATCCCATACTGTAAGCGTCGGGTCAGAGGGAAGGTTACCAAATGGCTGAACCACCCTCTCCTGCAGCTGCTCAAGAAGCGTGATAAGCAGTGGCTAAAATGGAAAACATCCTTCAGTCAGACTTTGAGTACCGCACCTTGCAAAATTTCTGTAAGAAGTCTATCCGGTTTGCCAAGAGCAATTACTACCGTGGTCTTCAGTCTTCGGCTGCTGACCCCAAGGAAATACTGGACCCAGATTAATGAAATCTTGGGTAGTACTAAACCGCTGTCTCCCTAAGACATGGTAATTAATGATTCTGTCTGCAGCAATGCCCAAACGATAGCCAATGCCTTCAACTTGCTCTTCACAGAGGATCCCAACATCTCCCCTCCAGGACCCAGTGGCTCCCAGCCATCTCCTACAGCTCCCTCGCATACTATACCTACTCTGATGCTATCCCCTATCTCTTGCTGTGACATTCTTAGGATATTACAGTCCATTCCTCTCCGTGGCAGTGCAGGACCAGATGGTATTGAACCTAGGATACTCGACTTGGAGCCTCCCTACTAGCCACTCCAGTTACTTGGCTTTTTAACTTGTCTATCAGCACCTCCATCGTGCCTTTAGCCTGGAAATCTGCCAGAATCATACTGGTTTTCAAGCAAGGTGATCCTAAACTTCTGCCCAATTATCGCCCCATTGCGCTTCTACCTACCCTCAGCAAGACGCTGGAAAAACTTATTCACCGTCAGATCTCTAGCCACTTATTAAACTTCAATCTCCAGTCACTGGTTCAACATGACTTCCAGGCTGGTCACAGCACCACCACAGCTCTTACCCTGCTCACTAGTGAGGGTAAGACTAACATTGACTCTGGCCTCCTTACTGGGGCTGTGTTCATTGACCTTCCAAAGCTTTCGAGCGGGTAAATCACCCTCTACTTGTGCACAAACTGTGGTCTCTTGGGGCCTCTGATTCCACCTTGTTCTGGATCTCCAGCTACCTCTCTAACCGTTCTCAGTTTCCTTCAATAAAGCCCTCTCCTATCCGGCCCCCATCTCTAGTGGTGTCCCTCAAGGATCCATTCTCAGACCCCTGCTTTTCTCTATTTTTGTCAATGACTGTCCCTCTTCCTTCTCCGATTGCAACTCCATCATGTACGCTGATGATTTGGTGCTCTCTACTCAGCCGCCCGATCTGTTGCCGACCTTAATGTTCACCTGTCGCCCACGTTCCAAACGCTCCAATCCTGGCTCCTTACCAACTCCCTGATTCTCAATCTACCAAAGACACAGGCCATGCTGTTCGGGTCTGCTAGAAAAATCCATGCTGGGACCCCTAAGCTTTGCATGCGCTGCAGTGATGGGTCTGTGGTCCGGTCCACGGATTCCTTCAAATACCTCGGAGTTGCACTGGATCCAGCTCTTGATTTCTCATCTCATTTAATGGAGGTGTGCCGATCCATAAACATTAAGATTGGGTGCGATACTCCCTGTCCCCTGCTGCTAGGATTTCTGTGGGCAGAGGGGTCCTGCTTCCTCGGCTTCTGTATGCCCTCCTCATCTTTTCCCATGCCAACGTTGGTATTCTGCATAAATGGGACACCACATACAACAATATCTGCAGATTTGCCTTGTCTGATCCCTCGCCTTACTCACCACTGTCTCCTGTACTCCACCCTACACTGGCTGTCCCCAAAAAACCTGCACCTATATACTCTGAGCTGCTTCACTGACTCCATGTCTAGACCCCTCGTCCAGGCAGGATCGGGGCAATGCTCACTCCAGTGGCTCACTCCCGCCCGCCTACTGAGATCCTCTAATTCCTCTTCACTGGCCGTCCTGCTCTGCTCTACAAAAATGGGGGAACATGCTTTCTCTCACTTTGCTCCTAAATTCTGGAACTCTCTACTTCCTAGTCTTAAATGTTCTTTATCTCACTCTTCCCTCAAAACAGCACTTTTTTTCCTACCTATATGCACTTGATTCCTGTGTTTGTACCTAACCCCCGCTTTTTTTTCCCCAAGCTTTCCTGAACTCTCCTCCCATTGTCTCTATTTATTAATTTCATGCTTTTTTCTGTTTTCTGCCTGCTTCCTTCCATCCCTGCGTGGATGGCCATTGTCACATGTATGATTTGTTTCCATGACTATCCCTGCGAGGATATCTACTGATTCTGTATTATTTTACTGATTGTTTTTTTGTAAACTGTATATTGTACTCTCCTGGGTCGTGCTTGAAAATAGGCAGGGTTTTTGCCTAATGCACCTACCTGGTCAACAAAAGCTAATAAATAAATATTGATTTGGCTACCAGATTTTGAAAGTTAGTGGCCAAACTGACCACCAGCTCACAAACTGATCTACCCCACTCTACCTACTACTCTAAACAAATTGCCCTTTTACATTTAGCCAGGGGTGTGCAAATTGCATCGCCTGATGTCCGAGGCTGACCTGATTTCATTGTCGGGCAGACCCTTTGATCTCCATACTGCAGCCCTTGGACAAGTGTTTTTCCGGACGGCATTCCGCATGCGGTTTTTTGCTTGTTTGTTTGTTTCTCCACAGGTCCTTGACTCGCTCTCTGAAACCCCCATCCAAGACCCCCCAAAGCTAGCCTGCAGTCTGTTCTGCCCTTGTGATTTGTTTCTGCAGGCTAGCAACAGTGGTAGTGTGTGCTAATTGGTCACAGTGAGGGTAGAGGAGGAGAACCCTGTAACACGTGGGAAGGAGCAGCCAGGTTGCGCGCAATTATAGAGGAATGGTAAAGAAGTGCTGCTGAACTGCTCGATGCACAGCTAAAACTGGCGGCGGCGGACAATGATCGCCATTGTCTGGTTCATTATTAAAAAAAAATGTTTAGTTCCACTGCTGATCAGCTGCTGGATGGAGAAAGTGAAGAGAGGTGGGCAAGAGGCCGGGCTAAATTGGGACCAAATATCCATCCTATGCTGTGCGGCTCACTGGCTGGCTTTAACGCGTGACAGAGGTGGGTAAAGTGTTAGGGGACTAACACAATCACACTTGAGTCTCAGACTCACACTGCTGGCTTTTATAAGTTTTCAGAAGTGGCTGGTCGTCGGGTTAATTTATCAAACTGTAGTGTCACTGTGCTTTGCTTAGCCCATTAAAATAAGGTGAGGTCGGTCAGGTGATGCTGCATGCTGAGTGCAGCTAAGCTAAATTTTCTGTTTCCCTGGCCTACAAGCTCTGCTGTTTCTCCCCCGGTGGCCTGACCACGGCTTGTTGTTGTACCCTGCTGGCAGAGGTTTGCACTGTGGGTTTGTTTGTGTGACTAATGAGAGGGATCTGGTTACCAAATGGTGATGCTTGCAGCCTGCCTTTTGTATTATTATTTCTGGTAAGCATGCTACCCAGCTGTGTTTCTTAGTTTGTCAGGCAGAACAGACAGTTTATAATGGTGGTTATTGGAGTCAACCCATCTCCATCTGTGACTGGGCTCGATAGGTGCAGCCAGATGTTTGACTAGCAGAGTGTTCTGCGACTGGTACTTGGTTAGGTATCCTGTTTGGCAAAATGGCACATCGTGGCAGCAAGTCTGCATCATGTCGTCGTCTGACTTGGGGCAGGCATCATCCCGATAGTCTGCTGCACCATTTTGATGTTGTGCACCGATAGTCACTGACCACCCTGGTACCCTAGTGTAATCGAGGCTGTGGTCGTGGAGACCATGATCCCCATCTCTGTTCTGAGATTTTTTTAATATTTAAGTGAGACCCCCTCTGACCGCTGGCCACCGTAGATTAATTATTGTTTGGGAGTCTGAGGGAGATAACCATGGATCGATTGTTGCTTGGGAGATGCACAGATATGTAACAAATGAGAATGACTGAGAAACTGTCAAGTAATTCGGAGACAGCAGGCTGGCTATGTGTCTGTGTGGTACTAGAGGGGGGCCCACCCGGAGGACTGCATGGTTCAGTAACGTAAATGTACAAGGTGCTGGGCAGGGGCCAATCCAGTGTACAAGGCAAATGGATACTTGACGTCGGGGGCTGGGGGGTTGCTGCTGTGATGGAGAGGAGTCTCGTCTTGTCCCTGCCCTGTTTTAACGATTGAGGCTATCTGACTACAAAGCTGGATAATGGCCTGCCTGCTTCTGTTCTTCACTTTGGAATAGACACTTGTGGTAATGGGGCATTCATTGATTGATGTTGCAGCTGCACTGGCGCACTGAGAGATTGTGGTGGAAGTGCTCTTCGCCAGGCCAAACCCCCTGCTTGCTTGGTTCTGGAGCTGGTCTGGTTGGGTCAGTCGGGTATAGTGTTCCTAACTTGCAATTTGTTGTGCTGCCACTGCTGCTTGCTGCAGAATCCAGCACTTGCATAAGTCGACTCCATGTTGAGTATTTGTCACTGTATATTCTTGCATTTTAGATTCCATACACAAGGTAAGAAGAAATTACCTTTTTTTTATTACACTGGTAGTAACATGTTGTTTTTACCAGTAATATATTTCACGGTAGGGCAAGTGCAAGATTTTGTGGTCAAGTAATTTTCAGACCTTCACTTACCCTGGTGCAAGTGTTTAAACATTTGATTTGCACACCTCGGATTTAGCTTCCTGTGAAAATCACCATTTCCAGTTGTGGAAACCGTGAATAATGTGCATGTGTATCTTTATTTTTATCATTATTATTTATATTTTTGTTTATACTGTCTTGTTTATGTCATTACAGGTATCGCTGCTGGAGCTGAACTTCTTGCCTACAACAGGAACGAAGCTCACAAAGCAACAGCTCATATTAGCTAGTAAGTATATTAATAATATTAAGAAACACATATTGAAGTTTTTATAAAAGTGGGTGTTTGACTTGGTTTACCTTGTCTTTTGTATATGCGTGATCCATGAGTCTGTTTTTGCACTGTGGCCTTACTAATTATAACCATAGATGATTATGCATCCATAACAGATTTCGCTGCAGTGACAGCAAAATCACCCTTTGGCCTGAGTAACGCCATGACAGTGCAAGAATTCATGAGGAGGGGTCCCAAAACCCCATGTTGAAAATTTGTGCAAAAATTCCAAATAATGCCTGAGATATGCAACAAAGTTGAAAACCCTATCTATCCCATTATACAGCTTACCGGCATTTCCTCAGTTCACGGTCGGCTTTGAAGAGTGCAGACGTGTTCCTGGTCCACCGGAGGTAAGTATGGGGGTGAGGGGGTGTGGGGAGGCAGGGTGCGAGGGTGGGTGGGTGCGGCTGTGGCGGGGCAGGGAGACTCAGCGTGGGACCGCTTATTTTCTTTACAGGGTTTTTTGGTTTTAAAAGACGCACGAGGACGCTTGCCACACTGGGGTGGGCCCCAGCGTGGCAGCTGAAAACTGTTTGGGGGCTGGAGCCGATGGGGATTGGGCACCCTGCCGCCATAATAAGCTTTGCCACGCTGGGGTGGGCCCCAGCGTGACACCGTACCTGGGAGCCAGTGGAGCTGATAGGGGATTGGGCACCCTACGCTATAAGCAGTGTGGCAGGGGCGAGCACAGCAGTGTGTGTGTGTGTGTGTGTGTATAGGGGGAGCGCGCATGAGCAGGCGATATCTTATCGCTGCTCACTGAAGCGTAGCTTCCCCTTTCAACTGTACTCCGCTGCATTTTCAGCTCCAGCAGGCATTGGAGAACTGCGGCCGCGCCTGCAAACACACTGACTGAATTGGAAGAGGGCTGCCACACCTCCAAAAACTAGGATGATGGCACTGTGTTTCTTGCACATGCGTGCAAGCAACATAAAAATTAACTAGAAAGCAAGCAGCTTAACTAAAGTAGCCAAGTAGTCCTGACTGAGGCTAATCTCTTTCTGTTATGCTGGAAAAAAAAAAAGTTTGTGCCTGTAATAGGAGGGGAGGGGACAACTACAGTCTCTGAGGCAGTAATAGAAGGCAACTTTTATAGACTGGCTGCAGCAGAGAGGAGGAGTGGGAGACTACTCAGTCTGCAGACCAGTCTATTCTTTTTTTTTTTTTTTTCCATTATAGGCAGTTCTAGCTAATCAGTCCCAGTCTCAGCGTAGTAGTACCTGAACTTGCAGGTAAAGTCTGTCTTCTGCAAATTGAAATCTAAACTACATCTACAAGACTACACCTGTAACCTGCTGCTTATTTACATAATAAACCTAACTAATCCTAGCCAAATAGAAAATGCTCTCTCAACTTGTTTGAGCTGAGGCGGTAGCTATTTGAAAAAGATTAGGGAGGGAGGGAGTCGGGGACTGCGAGCTATTCATCTGCAGTAGCCACCTACTGTATCTTGTACAGTCTCACCTGTATAATTCAGTCACCTTCTGAAACTCAAGGGGATTCTTCTCTCACTATTACAGTCTCCTAAGTAAGCATTTAACAGTTGCTACTTGTGTGGTGTGTGTGTGTGGAGGAGTACTGTACCTGAAAATCGAAATAAAAAGGATCTTTTCAATAAAGTCTCTTGATTCGGAAATCTTTTTCTACAGCTACACTTAAGCTACATGTTGGCTACCTTAAAAAAAAAAAAATCAAAATGAAAAGAATATATTGTGTTATTAATTATTAATTAAAGGTAAAAGCTTAGTACCCTGTATTGTTGTGGGAGTGGGTAGGAGTCTGGGACTAGGACTGCCTAAATACAATTGTGTGGACTGCCTATTACCAAACAGTATCTCTTAAGCTTTTCACAAGCTCGCTGTCTGTGGACTATCTAAAATCTGAATACTGTCTACGCTGTCACCTGTTCTAAAAAATAATCAGACAACACACAGTCAGGTTTTCTTGTTAAGTTTATTATTAAAAAAAAAAAAAAAAGACAAGACACACTTTTTCCCATGTTGCATTTATTAATACTGAGTAACACAAATTAAAAATTCTCAAAGTCCGTATTCACAAGTTCAACTCCGAACAGCCAGGCAGATGCCATGAGTCTTTTTAAAGGAAAACAGTCAAAAACAGTGGGGGCAATCACCAGGGCTGCGAAAATGGCCGATTAAAACAACCTTTATGTGTTTAAAGTGCAGCCTACCTCTTTTTCTCGAGGTTATTTAGCATTTTAGTAGCTTGCTCCTGGATATGTCAAAACTTGCCGTTACACTCGAAGATTTGAGGCTTTGGTATCTCTGTCTGTCTGTGCCTGTAGTTCTAGAAATGATTTGTGCGAGACGAGTCTATATGGGAGGAAAGAACATTGAGGGGTACAAGTAGAGCATTACCTGAACCTCTTTCATATCATTCCTCGTGAATGAGCAGTCTAATGTATGTAAAATCATTATGAAAGTTGTAGCTCTGAGTTTGGTCATGCGCAGTAGCGCCCGAACTCGGAGCACTAGGTGCTACTGTGCATGACCGAACTCGGAGCTGCAACTTTCATAATGATTTTAAATACATTAGACTGCTCTGTTTTCACCGGGAATTGGTTGTAGAGGTTCAGGTAACATACCTCTACATGCCTCAGTGTTTCTTTTCCTCCCGTATAGATACGCCTTGCACGCTATTTTTACGAGCCTTCCGCACAGGACAGATGCCAAGGGCACCCTCAGTCTTCCAGAGCGGCAGCAGTTTTGACATGGCGCATCCAGGAGCAACATTAAAATGCTAAATAACTGGAGAAAGGTTAGCTGCATTTTTTTTTTTTTTTTTTTTTTAAACCATAAAGGTGGTTTTAATCGGGCATTTTTGCAGCCCTGGTGATTGCCCCCACTGTTTTTGACGGTTTTCCTTTAAATTTTGGATTTAAGTGCAAGCGTCTTGATGAGACTGTGTGGGAGCCGACTCTGATTCCCCAACGCCAAGCACTAGTACTAGTAGTACTACTACAGCTATAACCCCACCACCTCCTTGCCCAGACAGTGAAACTGTTGTGACCGCTGAAGTTTTCTCAAGTGCTACTGCTTGTATTGAAAGCCGAGTTAAGGCCCCGAAAGTTAGAAAATTTCAGGAATCATGGAAAAAGGGCAAGCAGTGGCTTACGTATGACACAGATAAATGTGCCATGTTCAGTACATGGTGTCAGAAATATGATAAAAGCCAAAGCAAAAATAATTTTAGAACTGGATACAGTACTTATAGAGTACACCTTATCTCGGCACATGAAGTGTCTATAGCACAGAAAATTGCTGAGAGGGCATACATTGCAAACGAAACAAAAGTTGGTGAGACACCAATAGAGAAGTCCATACAATTAATGGAACAAAAAGAAATGGACCAAATTACTAAACTTTTCTGTACTGCATATTACGTTGCTAGGACTGAGAGACCTTTCAGAGATTTTCCTGGGCTAATAGATTTGCAAAAAAGAAATCATGGAGATGATATATTGGGACAAAGTTACAGTAGTGACAAGCAATACCGTGTCTCATTCACTACATTGCTCAAGATATTCAAAACACTACTGCTCGTCTTTTAGAAGACACTGATTACTTCTCTTTTCTTCTAGATTCGTGCACAGATAAGTGTGACAGAGGAGGAGGAGGGCATTTACATGCGTGTTTTTGACAATGGCCTGCCAGTTACAAGGTTTCTTGCACTGAAACCAGTTAGTGTTCTTGATGCTGAAAGCATTTTAAATGTCATCATTGATGCATTAGAGAGTGAGGGTGGTCTAAAGGATAGTGGTTGGAAACAAAAGTTGATCAGTGCAGCATCTGATGATGCTGCTGCCATGTTAGGATCCACCTCTGGTTTCCTTACTCTAATAAAACAAGAGTGCCCACACCTCATTGACATACACTGCTGTGCACATCATTTAGAGCTTGCTGTAAAGGATTCTTTCAAAGACCGTCCCTTTTACAAGTCGGTAGAACAACTTCTGCTGAACATTTACTCATTTTACCACAGGTCACCAAACAGTTGCAAAGGCCTACAGGAATGTGGTCAGACCGGTTAACACTGGTGGCATTAGGTGGCTTACACACAGAACTGGCCATTTCTACCCTTGAAAGGAACTGGGCTACATTAGTGCTTCCTCTCAAACATGTGTCACTGACAAACAAGCAAGACCATAGTATATCTTTTACTATTAATCCCTAGAGAACTAAGAACACCCTCTATCAGATACCTCCTCCTCCTCCTTCTCCTTACGGCGGCCAAGAAGGCCATTACAAAAGCATGGTTAACCACAAAAATCCCAACCATTCAAGATTGGTGGCAGATTACTAAACAGATATACTATATGTAGCAGACAACTCATAACCTAAATGATCAAGGAGATCAATTTAATTCCAGATGGTCCCGATGGCAGCTATATTATATGCTGCAAGATGACTCCTTTTGTCCCCTGAGTCTCACTACTGGGGGAGAGAATATCTTAAAATAGTTATAGTCACTCAGAGTCCTTTCTAGACCCTCACATTTGACTACCCACCCCCTACCCCTCCCTAATCCTTCTTTATCAGTATAAATACCCCCTCTCCCCACTTGTAAAAACTGGGGTGGGACGCTGCAGGGACACTCATTAATTGTACCCCCCTCCGCTCCCTTTGCCATCCCTCCCCCTTGGGTGGAGTGGTTGATGGAGATAGGATAATCTTTCACACATGGAAGCGTGGAATGGGTCACTAACTAATATGAAATCTCATTTTAAGCTGTAGATTGGATGATCTTCTCTACTCAATATTAATTGTCATAGATAGATCTCTCATAATGAACATGGAGTATTTTGATCCTCATCTCGTTTTTATCTAAATCGTTAAAGTTAATATAATAGAGACCTCTGTCATAAAACTCTAAACCTACTGTATAAATGCTTTCTAGAATTCATTCCATAATCATATGTAAAATCTGGATACTGTAAACAGTCTGATATGTCAGCTATGTATGTTAAAAGTTTAACGAAAATAAAATTATATTAAAAAAAAATGTAAATTAAGGGGTGGCATATAAATATTTTCCTGGGCACGTACTTTTGCTTACTACATGCCCAAGTTTTTTTTTTTTTTCTTCTTTCTGGTTTTGCCTCAACAGCTGTTGAGACCTCGTTCCACGTGCCCAAGTCTTCTACCCGCTGCATGACATCACCCTCGATGATCCAACCCAGCACCAGCCTTTGCTCGACAAACTTCTGGATACCCCGACTTTAACCTGTGGCTTATTCCCTAAGGGCAGGACCCCTGGTTCCCCTCAAGTTGGAAGGAGCATACTTCACTCGACAGTCGTTGGGGTGGTGGGGCCCTATGGGGTGGAGCCGGTGAGGTGTGGAAGGAGTCGAGGAGACCCAGCTGTGGCATGGGGGGCAGCTTCATCTGCTTGGTGCTGCTGGGGGGTTTATTACCCTACTAGATCTTCCCTTTATCCCACCCTGGGGCATGGTCCTGAGAGGGGGGCCTTGGCGAGATGCCTATCGGGCCGTCAGAAGTGTGGATGAGCCCTACCCTACCTTTAGTGTTCCCCTGCTGGCCCCACTCTGGGCGTTTGACTCCTCCACGACACCTGCCAGGTGAATGGGTGTGTGCCGACTTAAGGCCACCTCAGAGGGACCACTTCCTTCCTTTACGACAACCCCTTCCCCTGGGCCACCAGGGGGGCGGTCATGCAACAGAAGGAGGTGCCCTCCTTCCCTGAGGTGGGAGGCGTCCAATGGATGCCTGAACCCTGCCTTGCCGGTTGGAACCAGACATTCTGGGCTCGGGGCATGAACCCAGGTCGTGGATGGCAAGTGGTAACTCTACCGCTGCGCTATCCGACTGGCCCGTGAAGCATTTTTTAAATGCTTCCTGGGTTTGGAAGGTGAACCAGAAACAGTTGTGCAAGTACCAGCCTGTGAGCCTTGAAAAATGGCTACAAAAAAAAAGCCAGGCAGCCCAAGTTTTCCTGTAATGTATTATGAATAAAAATCAACCTAGGTTAAACACTACACTGCCACTGCCCCCATCTCAGAGGAGCGCTGTGAGGAAATGAGAGAGACTGTTAGTGAGACAGCGCCTTCCCCTAACTAATTAAGCCCCACTTCCACAAAAAAGGTTTCAGTTGCTTACCTTAGGCACCAGTTGGAAAAGAAGAAAAAAATGGAGACCTGACACCCTACTTATATAGTGGCAAATGGTCCCCAGTCCGTGCACTGAGGCAGTGGAAAATGGGGAAAATTTGCAGGTTAGTCAGTTTGAAAGCCATAGTTCAACGGGCATGATTTCTAAATTTAGGGGTGTTCCTGTCAGCAGTTGGCTCCAGTCTGTTTAAAGGGGTGGTGCCATACATATGGTTTCAGGGTCCCAGGTTTATGGACCCCCGATTAAGGCAGCTTCTTTTGCAATAAATTTTTACATGCCCAGAAAGAAAATAAAATTTTAAAAGTATACTGCCATTTCATTTTTGTGTCTTTCGCCATTTTCCCTTACTGCCCATGCTACCCAGAGCTCTGTTCCTCTGGCGACGCCAGGAGGCGAGAGACGTGGAAGTCTAAGAGAAACAGGCGGCAGTGTGCACATTTTTTAGTATGGAGAGTGACAATATTGCTTCTTCACTGTTCTGCAGATGGATTATTTTTTTTATGGAAATATACAAACAGGTTCGCGGGATCGCTAATCCACAAGAGCGGTGAGACATCTACCCGGTTAAACTTAGTTAGTAATAGATGTGAGGAAGTTTTCTCTGGCCAGCATGCATTCCCATTAGGTTTGGCATTTGCCGCGCAAGAGAGAAGAATGCAGAAGTCCGTATTTAAAATATCTTGTATATTTGCCACTGCTGATAGCTTTGTGGATTTTTTTTTTTTTTTGCAGTTTCTATTTTTTTTTTTATAATAATAATGCTTTATTTATATGGCGCCTTTCAACCACCAAGGCACCTTACACACAGTTGAAACAACTAAGATCATAACTCCAAGCATCATAAAGAATACTGAAATACAATAAAACAGATATTAATCAGTCACCATATGCTTAGTACCATAAATGAGTTTTAAAAGCCTTAAGCCCCCTCCATGGTCGTGCATTCTCATAACTGACTGGGTAGAGAGTTCCAAAGGGTAGGGGCCGTGTGCATAAATGCACGGGCCCCAGAAGATTTTAAAGACACCTTTGGAACTAGGGCGGTAAAGGACCAAAAGCTCTTTCAGGTAGGCCAGGCCCTGTCCATGTAGGGCTTTGTAAGTCAAAAGTCCAACTTTAAAGGTGATCTGCCACTGTACAGGGAGCTAGTGCAGCCCGCACACACCGGTGAAATATGACAGAACCAAGAGGTTCCTGTCAGTAACCGGGCTGCCACATTCTGCACCAACTGCAGGCGGTGGATATCCACCCCCGGTAGCCCTAGGTACAGGGAGTTGCAATAATCTAGGCGCGAGGACACAAAGGCATGGACCAATGTAGGAAGATCGCCAGACGGAACAAGGTGCTTAATCCTGGAGATATTCCTCCGATGGTAAAAAGAGGATTTGACAACCGCTGACACCTGTGAACGTAGTGTCAGACGTTTGTCAAAAATTATCCCCAGGTTTCGCACCCATTCAGAGGTCTGGAGTGGCAAGCCCCCGAAAGAGTCCCGAAGGTGAACCAACTCTCGGCCCCCCGGGTCCACAACCAGCACCTCAGGCTTTTCCGAGTTCAACCTCAACCAGCTCAAATTCATCCAGTCCTGGATTTCTGCGAGGCAGGTGTTAAAAACTGAGAGCTCAGTCTTGTTCAGGTGCAAAAGAAACGTAGAGTTGGGTATCTTTAGCATAGCAGTTAAACCTCAGCCCATACCTTCTTATAGTGTCTCCGAGGGGTAGCATGTACACTGTGAATAACATGGGGGACAACACCAATCCCTGAGGGACCCCACATGACCGAGGGACTGGGTCAGAGGAAAAAATCTCCGACACCACCCTCTGAGTTCATCCGGAGGTACTGTACCTGACAGGCCACAGATGAACCTCAGGTAATCGAGCAGGACTCCATGATGCACAGTGTCAAATGCTGAAGAGAGATCCAGAAGAACCAAGATGGACCGGTTCTTTCAATTTCTTGCCATCAGGAGATCACTGAGCACCTGAACCAGCGCCATCTCAGTACTGTGTCTCTTTCGAATATCGGATTGGAGTGGTTCATTAATGTCATGGATGGTTAAATGGTTCTCCAGTTGTAAGGCCACTACTTTCTCAGTCACCTTCCCTATAAAAGGGAGGTTTGAGATTGGTCTGCAGTTTGCATGGCAGTCTGGGTCCAAAGAAGCTTTCTTAAGGAGGGGAATTACTACTGTCTCCTTCAGGGAGCTAGGAAACTCACCTGTTCCCAGGGAGCACCAGACTGTCGGTGCTAGGCTAGGACTGGACCAATGATGTCACTACAACCCATAATCGGGGTAGTTGGTCCTGGGTCCAAACTACAGCACGTAGGGCACATACCCTGGGTAATCCACATGACATCCATGAACTCCGGCCAGTCAGAGGTACTCCAGGAAAGCTGAGGGGCAGCGACCGAGCACCAATCAAGAGCAACGCCCATAGAGTGTGCTGATTGGAGTGCCGCCCTGATGTCCACCACCTTAGTCGCAAAGAATCAAGCTTTGTTTTCCTTTACTGTTCTGCTGTAGTTGTACGTTTGTAATCGACTAGAAATATATGGGGGATGCCGTGAGAGAGGAAACAGTGAAGCAACCAAAATCCAAACATCTCTCACAGTGTCCCCATGTATTTCTGAAGTCTAATTTTTGGAAATTCTGTTCCCCAAAGCAGAGTAGCGTGCAGTCGCTGAGACGAAAAACAGATCCATTACTTACATTTGCAGTCGCGTGCCTCTGAAATTTAACTGTCCATTCAACAGTGTTTCTTCCGGTTGGCATCATTGCTGTGTGTTTATTTGATGCACACACTCAGGTTGCGAGTTCAACTTTGGAGGCAAGTGACTGAAAAAAATAATTAATAGATCCATTTTTTTGGCTCAGTGACTGCACACTACTTGTCCTTGGCAAACAGAACACCCAGAAATTGAACTTCAGAAGTACATGGAGATGCTGTGACAGACATTTTGTATTTCATTTCTCAGTGTCCCAGCAACTTGCATATCCTGCCCGAGTGGCCCTGCCTGCCTTAGCTCTATCCCTGACTTTCCTCTTCACGTCACTGGGAGAATAGAACTCTGGGCAGCATGGACATTGTGGGTAAAAATGGCACAAGTAGGAAAAAACAAACAGGAGATTAATATAAAATGTTTGTCTTTACTGAGGAGGAGGTCACTGTTGAGTAAAAGTGAAGATGTTTGCCTTGGGGAGCCCTAAAGCAGCGACCCTAAACCCTCAGAAATGACATCTCCCCTTTTACAGTTGTAATCAAGATAAAATAACAAAACTAGCAATATCTTCCTCAGAGAGAATATTCTGTGCTGTTTACCCCTCAGTGGAACAGGTAAGACTTGGGAGTCCTTTCTCTATGGAATTTTTATATACCCAGGGTTCTGTGCTGTTCTTAGCTTTGGGCTGTACCACTACCCCTAGTGCATGTTACACATATGTATTAATTACCCATTGACTGTGTGGAGCACTACAGAAAGATGCCACAAAGTGCCAGTTCCATGCGGCAGTGAACACAAAGGACATTGCATCTAGGGTCATGGCCCATGTAGTATCCTTAAGAAGCCTTTTTAGGCTTAGAACTACCAGTCTATCCAAGGCCAGTCAAACAAAAGCAATGAATTTCCCCTATGAAGGAAATTAACTGTTTGGTGACAAGACAGGCTTACATGAATAAGGTGGAGGAATACAAAATCATCCACAAGAGCAGCACTGCGAAAGAGAAGGCCTCCACTTCTGCAGGCCTTATGGAAGGGGAGGCAGAGGTAGAGGATACATCCCCTATGCTTATATCTGCTATGACTACCCTCTACAGAGGGGTTACTTTATGGGTAGGAATAGAAGGAGCATCAGGCATGCTGCTGCACCACCAGCTCCCAAAGTCCACGTGGAACAAAAACCCTGACAAGTCTGTGCAGGTCACCCATCCATTGTCAGTGGGAGGAAGGCTTACTCACTGTTCTCTCTACTAAACTGGTCTCTGGGCTTCTAACAGATGGGCTGTACCTCCTGATGACTCATGCAGGCAGGAATCTGAGCTCTGCAGCCTGGATATCCACCCCTCCATTTCTTGTTTCCAGTTTACTTCCTGCCTTCCTAGTGGCAGGTACTTTGCAGCTGAGCTCTGCCACTGCTCTGGCAGGGCCGAAGACGTCAAACTGTAAGTGAGATTAAATAAATTGTTTTGGGATATTCTCAAGAGAGCAGACTACAGGACAGTCCAAGACTGCTCTTTTTTTGGCTCGGACCCAGTCTCAGCCTTGCACGCTGGACAGACTGGCTCCACTCCTTCCTGTGCTTTCAGGGCTAAAGATTAGGCAGCCATTATACAGGACACTTTCAGGGAGCAACTTAGACCATCGACAAGCGCTTTTAACTTTAGCTCGTTGATGGGGGATTCTTGAAGGACACTCTCGGGAGCAGACCGTCGACAAGCACCTTCAACACCAGCTCATTGACAGAGGAGTCATGGGCCTTGTTGGATCGTTGACTGTCACTTCAAGCCTCACCTCGTCTACTGAGGATTCAAGGAAGGCCTGGTCTGTGGACGAGCACTCTGAGCATTTCAGCTCGTCAATGGAGATCCCTCCCGCACCAAACAGCATACCTCGGCAGCCAGAACCATCAATGAGCGTTCAGCACATTTCTGCTCATCGACAGAGAACTCCTGGCAATACATCGCCATCATGGAACATAGCAGCTCGTGGATGGAGATATTCAGGGTGCTGTGAGCCGTCATTAAGAGGTCAGACTGCATTGTCACAGCATTTAAGGGGACAAAAGCAAGTAGCTCGACATTTGAAAAAGTCAGCAGTAGCATTTTTGTCCAGGCTTCAGCAGTACAGTCAGAAGTTCGACATCTCTATCTTAAAGGGACAGCAACAGCTTTTTTTGTCCACACTTCAGTACTAGAACCATTGTTATGGTCTCAGACAGGCTCTCCAGGGGCAGAAAATGCCAGTGATGCAAATCACCCATGTTGGTTACCTTTGCTGGCTCGCTTTGCTTAGTATATGAGAAAGCAGCGGCTGTGAATGTGGAGGACTTGATGGAGGCCTCAAATTCATCAGCTCAGACAGATAGCCAACAGACAGGTCTGAGAGGGGTGCCGCCACCAGGGAGACCCAACAACCCACAACCCCCTCGCTGGCACCAGGCCTCATTGATAAACTAAATGGGGCATTTACCCATGACCCCTCATGCTTTGACTGGCAGTCTCCATGGTCCCCAGATGTGAGGACACACAAGAAGGCAAAGGACACCGTCTCCATCCTCACCCAAAGAGGGGCGGTTATCCTGACGTCACTACAGCAAAAAGGAAAAAATGCAAGTACAGGAACAGATACTTGTATGAGGAGGATCAACATTCCTCACATCGCAAGAGCAAGAAAATATCTAGTTCTCAGAACAGGTCCTGAGGCACTCACAAGGGGAAACGTCGCAGGGAATGCTCCCCGGCCTCATCAAACTCCAGTTCTTCTTCACCAGGAGAAGTGGAGCTAGTAGACTCGTTCTCGGACTCTAACAACTCTCCTGCCAGAAACTTTGATCTGGACGACCTCGACTTTTTCATAAAAAGGGTTATTGCTGAAATTCACCGAAACAGGCCTTCCGCCTGGCATCCACCATCAAACTGGCCACAGCATTTCCTATTCCTCTGGCCTTCAAGGATTTGCTAAAAGAGGAATGACGAGGTCCAGAACACACCTGTCCAGTCCCTTGATGGATAACTAAGCTTCTAAAATTCAACAAAAAAAATTCGGAAAAGAGGCTTGACTACCCCAGAATCGACCCCTTGATTTCGAATCTCACCAAAAAGATGGTCATTCTGGCAGAAGGAGGGGCATCTCTTAGGGACCCAGTGGACAGGAAAGTGGATGCATCACTGAAAAAGGCTTTCAAGGCATCAGCAACTTTTTTTAAGGCAACGACTGCCAATCTTTTCTCTGCCAGGGCAGCTCTGTCCTGGGCCTCAGATTTAGCCTTCCAATTCGCTGAGGATCCAGAGAAGAACAAAGCTGCTATTCAGCAGCTGCAACTAACAGGGTTGGCATCAGCGTATGCAGCAGACGTGTCAGAGGAGGCGGTCAGGTGCACCGCTAGAACCATGTCCTGGCAAAGCCTCTGGCATTGGGCATGGCAAGCAGATGCCTCCTCGAAAAGCCATTTAGTGAACACTCCTTATGAAGGTAATCTCCTGTTTGGCTCAGTGCTTGAGGCAGTGAAGTAATCTGGGGAGACGGCGAAAGTGCACATGCCTCAAAGAAACGAGGGAAAATCATGGTCTTTGCGGCCAAGATGCAATTTTTGTGACCGAGGTTACAGCAAAGGTCAAAATAATTTCTCAGGCAAGAGAACTTAATTCTCCTCCCATAACCAGCCCAACTTCAGGGGAGGAGGCTCCAATGGAGGAGGTGGCACCAGAGACACCGGAAGCAACAACAAAAAGCCACAATGAAGCTGTCTAGGGCCCATTCTCAAGTAGGGGGCAGACTTTCAATTTTTCTCGAGGAATGGGTCCAAACCACATCAGACAGATGGGTCCTAGACATCATCAGCAAAGGGTACCTAATAGAATTCGAGTCCAAGCCCCCACTACTTCATGTGGTGCCCTCCGCTATATCCGGGAACCCGACCAGAAGATTTTTCAGGCCATCACAGACCTTATTCATACAGGGGCCATTGAGCAAGTTCCATCCACAGAGTTCAACCAAGGGATATACTCCCTATTCTTAATTGTTCCCAAGCACACAGGGGGATTCAGGCCAGTCCTAGACCTCAAATTTCCTGAATTACTTAATCCGCAACAAGACCCTCAAGATGGAAACATTGTCATCAATAGTCAAAGAATTACAACACGGGGATTTTCTGACCTTAGTCAATCTGCAAGATGCCTATTTGCATATTCCCATCCAAAAGCTGAACAGGCAATATCTCAGGTTCAAGGTAGGGGAGCATCATTTCCAATTCAAAACCCTTCCATTCGGGCTTTCTTCCGCCCTGAGGGCATTTTCCAAAGTACTAGTAACGGTAATCACTCACCTCCGGAACCGAGGAATTCAACTTTTCCCTTACCTGGACGATATTCTAAGCAAAGCCCCTCAGTTTATCCAAGCAGTACAAGCCGTGGAGGAAGTAGTCCAGTGTCTGTTGGCACACGGATGTGTCATCAACTGGAAGAAGAGTTCCCTGACTCCAAGCCAGGCTTTGAATCAACTGAGGGTGGACTTCAGGACACAGGTGAACAGAGTATATACCACAGAAATGAAGGTCCGGGACCTAAAGAAGCTCAAAAGGAGGTTTCACACTGCCCACCAGCTGCCAGCTCACAACCTCATGCAGCTCATTGGGACCATGGTGTCTGGCAGATTCAGTCCCTGGGCACTGATTCACATGCGGCCCGTTCAAGCATGCCTCCTCAGACTGTGGTCCCAGTCCAGACACAGCCAAGACCAACAGATCCCTATTCCACACCAGATAAGGGCTTTCCTTCAGTGGTGGACTCGGAGAACCTGTATTATGAGGGGTCGCAAGCTGCGCCACCAAATGTGAATCATGACTGATGCCAGGCTGGGGGGCACACCTGGACCACAGGTCAGCTCAAGGCAAGTGGTCTCTGCTGGAAACAAGGTGCAGCATCAACGTTCTCGAAATGAGAGCAGTGCACTTAGCCCTACTGCATTTCAGACAAGTGGTCAACCAGGATGTGCTGATTCTGACAGACAGTTGAAAGACGATGGCATACATCAATCATCAGGGTGGCACAAGAAGCTCAAGGATGCTCAGGGAGACTCTTCTTCTGTTTCAGTGGGCTGAGCACCACCTGGCAAGCATAAGGGCAGTGTACATTCCAAATTGGGGAAAATGTCACTGCAGATTGGCTCAGTTACAAGGATGTCCTACCTGGGGAATGAGAGCTGAAGGACTGCGCCTTCCAAATCGTAACAGAACTTTGGGGCAATACTCAGATGGATCTTTTCACCTGCCAGCGAAACTCCAAGGTAAAGCAATTCTGCTGCCTGGCCAAGGATGAGCTAGCGGTGGCTCAGGCTACTTTTTCCGTAAACTGGAGTCAGTTCGGTCTCCTGTATGCCTTTCCACCCATACCACTCCTATCCAGAGTCCTTCACAAAGTGGCGCTGGACTGGGCAGAGCTGATTCTAGTCTGCCCTCGATGACCTCGACGCCCATGGTTCCCACTTCTGATTCGTCTGTTAAGACAACAACCTCTAACTTTCCAGATCAGCTGAGACAATCTTCATCAGGGTCTGGTGCTACATCCCAGTCTGCGCAGCCTATCCCTCTCGGCCTGGAGATTGAGTGGGAAATTCAAGGAGCTCGGATACACAGATCCTGTGATTGAAATGATGGTTCACTCACATTGCCCATCTTCCTCTAAAGTGTACTACAGGATTTGGAGAAAATTCTTGTTCTGGCTTCAATCCAAACAAATGCATAACCAACCAATATCATTGCCTGTCTTACTTCAGTTTCTTCAAGACGGGTTTGACAGAGGATTGCAACCGGCCACCTTGAGGGTTCAAGTTTCTGCCCTGGGGGCGCTCCTGTTAATGGACTCAGGGGAGCCTTTGGGTTCACATCCCCATATCAGGAGGTTTTTATGGGCGACGTTAAAATGCCCTCCAATCAAACCAACGGTACCCCCTTAGAGACTTAAATTGGTTCTCAAAGCTCTGTCCAAAGCTCCTTTAGAACTTCTTAAGGAGGCATCTCTTATGCATCTCACAATGATCACTTTTCTCAGCCATTACTTCAGCCAGGAGAGTTGGCGAGCTTAGGAGCCTTCTCCACTAAAGGGCCTTACACTGTTTTTCATCAGGACTCTGTAGTTTTCTGAACAGATCCAGGTTTTTACCAAAAGTAATGTTTCCATTCAATTGCAACCAGGAGTTGATTCTGCCTTCCTTCTGTCCACACCTGAAGAAAGACGAGGAGAAGAAATTTCACACACTATGTCCCAGAATGGCAGTAGAAATCTACATTAAGAGAACAGCACTGATGCGGAAAACTTCTAGCTTTTTCATTCTTACTGCAGGTCAAAATATGGGCAAAAAAACTTCCAAAGACTCTCTAGCCAGATGGATCCATTCCACCATCACCACTGCCTACAATCAGGCTGGAGTACCTTTACCTGGCCCAGTGAAATCACATTCAGCCAGAGCTGTGGCCATTTCATGGGTGGCTTTCAGAGAGGCCTCTCCAGCAGACCTATGCAGGGCAGCCACCTGGTCATTTATTCGCACATTCACAAAATTCTACAAACTGGATGTGACAGCCTCGGCGGAGGCATATTTTTTGGCCACCGAGTTCTTCAGGTGGTGGTGGAGGACCCTTACGGCATTTACATTCTTCCCACCCGGGATGTCTGAGGATGTACTGCTTTTGTTTTGTTTTTGTTTTTTTACACTTTCTTTCTCACCCCATTCTCCTGAACTCTTTCAGGAGTGGTTGCTCAAGGTCTTGTCTGTGTCCCGCTCGTCTGAAGCCTCTCTAGCCTTCCATCCGCTGCTGCCCTTGGCTCTGACTCTATCTAGAATTTAGTCTGGTGGGCCTTGTTGGATGCCCCGACTCTGTGCATGGTGGACTGACACCCCCTCCCCGAACCCTCCGTCACCTGTCAGGAGGTGGGTTTTTTCTTATTTTCCTCGTTCTACCCTCACCCCACCCCCCAAGTGGAGCACAAGATGCGCAGTGACGCCAAGGAACGCCTTGTCGTGGCTCCACAGATGTACTGCTTTTGTATATTCCATCTGTTAGAAGGCTGGAGAGAGAAAACGAAATGTACATACTTGTAAATTTTCTTTCTCAGACTGCTGGTTTCCGAGCTGCTTCCCTCCCAGAATGTACGAGTTGACTAGCTGGCCAAATATTTGCATAATAGTTTCTCTTTGTTTCCAAGTGCATAGTGTTAACGCATTTGGACTGCTTTAGGAAGAACTGATGGAAACAGGAAATGGAGGGGTGGATATCCAGGTTGCAGAGCTCTGATTCCTGCCTGCATGAGTCATCAGGAGGTACAGCCCATCTGTTAGAAGCCAGGAGACCAGCCGTTGGAGAAAGAAAATTTACAGATATTTAAATTTCATTTTTTTTCAGGAATGTACAAAAATGACCACAGACAAGTGGGTCTGGAAATAGTGAGTCAAGATTTGTCCCCATGGTCCAGAAAATTCCTAAAACTGCAGAACCACAAGGTTTTCCACCCTCACACCACAACAGAAATAATTTTGTTGGAGATGGAGGTGAAGAAATCGTTGAAAGCAAATGTAGTGGAACACGTACCTCCTTCACACCGGGGAAAGGGACTTTATTCCAGGTACTTCCTGACCCACAAGAAAAATGGGGAGTGGTAACTCATTTTAGATCTTGCATATCTGTACAAACATTGAAAGAAAGAAAAAGTCAAAATGGTAACACTGGGCTCGGTGAACTCATCTTTGCAAAAAGGAGACCGGCTAGGGTCACTGGACCTGAAGGACGCCTGCTTTCACATGCCAGCCAGGCCCAGCCACAGGAAGTGCCTCAGGTTCAGGATAGGGAACTGCCACTACCAGTTCACAGCCCTTCCCTTCAGCCTCTCTCCGCACCAAGACCGTTCACAGAGTGCCTAGCCGTGGTGGCAGCACATTTGGAAAGGCAAACGGTGGTGTTTTTTTCCATCTGGATGACTGGCTAGTCTCAGGAATAGCACACTAGAAAGCAATGTCCTCCCTACTACTGGCAGAAGGCATATTGAAGGCCATGGGCTTCCTCATAAATGTTCAGAAGTCGTCACAAACATAATTGGTACAAGTTCTGGACTTGAGGTATAGAGCTGGATACCCTGCAAGGGAGGGCATTCCTCCCTCAAGCAAGGGTAGCAAATGTGATTGTAACTGCAGAATCCTTCAAGGCAGGTCAGCTCAGACCTGCAAGGGATTTTCTGTGTTTACTGGGACATATAGCCTCATCCAGTACAGTGGCCAGGTTCCAAATGAAGGATCTTCAGTATCACCTAGGGGGCTATTGGTCCCAGAAGTAGAATCTACTGTCCAAATGAGTGCCTTCACAGAGTCTTTGCTGAGGGCCGTGGAAGGAGGAATGCAACCTTAAAGAAGGAATTCCCTTCCTTCAGCAACCACCT
The DNA here is from genome assembly GCA_016271365.2 of Neoceratodus forsteri. NCBI lineage: Eukaryota > Metazoa > Chordata > Ceratodontiformes > Ceratodontidae > Neoceratodus > Neoceratodus forsteri. The sequence goes on from CM057450.1 coordinate 719,820,666, forward strand.
ACAGCTATACCCGCAACCGATGCCTCCGTCTTAGGATGGGGTACCCACCTCGAGGGCCTCTGTGTAAGTGGTACTTGGAGTACACAGGAGACTCAGGAGCATCTACATCTTCTGGAGATCAGGGCAGTGCATCTGGCAATGCAGGCCTTTTCCTGCCAGATCAGGGGTCAGTACATCCAAGTCAGGAGAGACAACACCACAACAATGTATTACATAAACAAGCAGGGAGGAGCAAAATCCTCAAAGCTGTGCACATAAGCAGTGAAGATCTGGAATCTAGCATACTCTCTGGAAGTTTCAGCTGTCAGCAGTATACCTACCAGGGAAGAACAATGTGCTGGCAGATTGCCGGAGCAGAATCAGTCAGGGAAACCATGAATGGACCCTGAACCAGCAAGTGCCGGCAACAGTGTTCAGATGGTAGACACCAGAAATAGACCTGTTTGAATCCTGGGAGAACAGACGGCTCCCACTGTTTTGCTGCAGTTCCACATCAGTGGGTATAGTCCCAGAGGTTGCTGTAGTCCTCAACTGGTCAGAGAAGTTCCGGCTATATGCCTTCCCACCTTTCCCACTTTTGAGTACTACTCAAACTGAGAATGGAGTGAGCAGCAAGGATTCTCATAGTTCTAGACTGAGTCAGACAGATTTGGTACTCTCTGCGCCTGTCCTCCAACAGGCATCCTATCAACCTGCCTCTGAGATGCAATGTAATGAAACTGTCTCGGGGCAGGATCACATTCCAGAATCTGAGAACTCTGCATCTCAGAGCATGGTTCTTAGAGCTAGAGTCCTCTGGACTAAATGTCTCTGAGGAGGTGATGGAAATGCTTCAGGTTTCCTGGAAACCAGCAACGAGGAAAGTGCACACTTCAGAATGGAAAAGATTTTCCTTTTGGTGTTCTAGACAGCTCAACCCATTGCAAGTAAGTCTGTCTGAGATCCTAGACTACCTAGCCCATCTCCAGCCCTTGGGTCTCAGGTCCTCAACCCTGAAGGTTCATGTGGCAGCAGTGTCATCTTATGCTTCAGCTGGCAAAGACAGGTCATTGACTTCACAACACATTTTCTAAAGGTTTTTCAAAGGCTTAATCACCTGTATCCTCTAAGAAGAGACACTGTCCCTCCATGTAACCTAAGTGCATTGCTCAGCTGTTGGAGGCTCCTTTTGAGCCTATGGCAGCTGCTGCTTTGAAGTATGTCATCTGGAAAGCAGTCTTCCTAGTGGCAGTGACATCTGCCAGAAGAGTGAGTGAGCTGCAAGCCCCCCGAACAGATCCAAACTACATTATCTTTCACAGGGACAAAAGTGGTCCTAAGAACTAACAGAAAATTCCTTCCCAAAGTGGTGTGTGAATTTCTTCTGAATCGGTCAGTTATCCTTCCTGTTTTCTGTACAGCAAAATTCAGGTCAGGAGAACAGAAGCTCCACAATGTGGATTTTAAGAGCGCTCTCTGCTACTATTTGGGCCACACAAAGGATGCAAGGTCCACCAGCAGTCGCTTATTTGTCACCTATGGTGAAGTGGGGAAAGGGAAGACAGCATCCAAGAGGACCATTTTTGTTGGATACTTTCCAGCATACATTTCTGTTATGACAAAGCTGGCAAGCTGACACCTGAAGGCCTTGAGGCTCAATCCACAAGGGGCGCATCTGCCTCCGTGGCAGCATCAAGAGGTGTTTCCCTGCAGTAAATCTGTAAAGCAGCTACCTGGAAAACAATACACACTTTTAGAAAGCACTACTGTCTCGACATGCAGTGCAGAAGGGATGCCAGCTTTGACACTGCGGTTATGCAGAACCTTTTCCGTCAGTAGGTTCTGTACCCAGCCTCCCAAGGTGTGGAGTCTACAGTTGTTCAGTGTAAGTGAGGGATTCCTGGGGTTTGAAGAAAAAATTACTCACTGTAGCAATGTTTCTTCCGAAGAAATCCCTTACTATGCATAACAATCCCTAATCTCTACCAGAACAAGGTTAAAAGTTCATGCAAGAATCAGTTCTGTTTTGCTTGAGAATTACTTGTTACATTGCCTTTACAGTTACTGCTCATTGGTCTCGGCTACTTAATCTTTTCGTAGCAATCAGAATTGTTCTGCCTTGTTTAAACCGTTACAAACGTTTTGAAATAAATTTTGTTGTGTTTTGGGTAGCCATTTAGCTAGTTTTAGTGGTCATTTCTTACCCCAGCTTTAGAAATAAAGCTGACGTTAAAATTCAGGGGTGAGCATGACCACACAACAGAGTTTGAATCTCATTCTAAGTTCCAGAATTGGCATAAAATTCTAAAGGCTCTGGGCGGCTCATTCTAGGGGAATGATTGCAGTTGTTAAGCATAGTGAGGGATCCATTTGAAAGAAACAACCTAACTACAGTGAGTAATTTTTTTTCTTCCAAGTCACTTTTTCTCCATTCTTTAGCAGCTGGGAGGACTGAAGCACTGAAGTGACTTGCTCAGGGTCACACACACCAAGTAAGTGCCTCTAGTGGGATTTGAACCTGGATCTCCTGCTTACTGTGCCTGTAATCTAGTCATCAGAACATGGCGTTTCTCTTCCAGCTTTTGGCTGAGATCTTGGTTTTACTGTGGTTTTGCTGATGACAACAGCATTTCTACAGCATTACACACTGACTGTTTTTGTTGTTTCTTTACTTAGGAGACATTCTTGAAATTGGAGCCCAGTGGAGTATATTGAAGAAAGACATTCCCTCATTTGAGAGATATATGGCCCAACTTAAATGCTATTATTTCGACTACAAGTAAGTAGTTAGTTAGATGTAGTAACATAGGGTCAGAAAGGACTCTAGGTCCATCATGTGCACGCCATGTTAAATGAAAAGATATGCTGTGTGAATGTGCACTAATTTAATGGGGTTCATATCAGCTGTACTACCACGGTATCCAGTGATTTCCCTTCATAAGAAGTTTGTCCAGCCTTATCTTGAAGGTCTCTACTGATGTCCAGTGTCTCTGCTGGTAGGCTGTTCAGTAGGTTCACCATATTCTAGAAGTGCATCCTAGCATTACCCCCTGAATTTACCAACTCTGAGCTTCAGTGTGTGTTCCTGTCTGCTAGTAGAGCACACCAGAGCAAGCATCTTTGCTTGACCTTGTCGATACCCTTTAGTATGCAGAAAACAGATATTGTGTCCTTCAGCCTCCTTTTCTCCAGTGTGAACATGGTAAGGCCCACCAGCCTCTCTTTAGAGCTTTTGTCTTCAATACTCCTGATCATCTTGGTGGCCCTGCGTTGCACCCTCTCAACTGCCTCAATGTCATTTTGGTATTGCGGAACCCAGAACAGCACACAGTAGTCGAGATGGGGCCAGACCAGGGCCATCTGATGCAAGAGAGTAACCTCTCTACCCTGCTGTTCACTGTCTTTTTGATGCACTCCAGCATTCAGCTGGCTTTCTTGACAAGGATGAACACTGCTTGTCCTGCATCATCACTAAAACAGTACTGTTAGTACACTTACGGATGGACTAATAAAGCTCCAGAGTTTTAAATATAAATGCAATGCTTTTTATTTAGCATGCAGTTCAATTAATCTGGCAGTTTATGGCATACAGATATTCGCGCAGCTTTTTCTTTGTAACTCCAGAAGTCCAGCCAAGCCATACAAAAAGTGCTGTGGTGCTAAACAGCATTTTATGTAGAAGGCAGAAGCATAATTAATTAATCTTGTCCTTTGAAAACAAAGTTGAGTAACTTATTTTGTGGCCACAGATGCGCGGATAGTTCTGTTTTGGTTGGGACATTTTTTTTTGGATGCACTGAAGCTGGCACCAGAAGGTGCATGCTTCTACCTGCTCGGTTTGTCACGCGTCGTCATCTTGTGTATTATGACCCTGTGGGTCCTTTGGCTGCTCCACTGCAGCCAAGCCACACACACTGTGTAGATCCTACCTCTGTTTTCATCTCCAAGTGAAGTACCTTACAGTTAGCTTTGTTAAATTTGAGACTCCAGGAGCTGATCAATCACCCAACCTGTTCAGGTCCTCCTGAAATGTGTCCCCATTCTCCAGGGAGTCCACCACCCTGGCCATCCAAGTATCCTCAGCAAATTTAAGCATTACGTTGGAGATTCCAGCTTTCAGGTCATTAGTAAAAATGTTGAAAAGTAGTGACACTAGCACGAGTCCCTGAGGTATGCTGCCGAGTACCCTTCTCCACTGAGTGTCCCCCCCCCAACACCATAACCCTTTGCTTCCTGCCCCTAAGGCAGATTGCAGTTTACCTCAAGTATACCACTCTGGTGTATTATGTCCAGAAGCTTGTCATGTGCGAAAAGTGTCAAAGGCCTTGCTGAAGTCTAGATAAACTGTCCATGACCCTAACCCAGTCCACCCCTCTAGTCGCCTCCTCAAAGAAGGGAATCAGGTTGGTTTAGCATAATCTACTCTTCATAAAGGCATGCTGAGAAGGACAAATGTCATGGTGGGTCTCACTTTGCTTACTCTTTTCTAGGTAGACTGTCGTCATGGCGGATGTGATGTCCACAGACTGCATTATGGCTGCTCTTGATGTCAAGGGCCCTCTCTCTCCCCCCAGGAACCATGTGATGAACACCAAAGCAAAGTATTATGCTAGCATCTTGGACAGAGTCCCAGACTTTTATCATTGGTTCTCCTCTGTCCCCTTGTTGTCAGGGACCCAGTTCTGCCCTTCATCTTCCTCCTCCTCCTCCTGTTTATGTTCTGGAAGAAGGCTTTAGTGTTGGCTGTAGTTCTTACTGCTAGCTAGATTTCCAGGCCATTCTTGGCTTCCTTAATTCTAGCCTTGCAGTCCCTCAGTGCCATTCTGTGCTCCTCTGACCTGGAGGCAACCCGTCTGTTTCCAGTGGTCATAGACTTTTGTTCAGAATCAGTTGCTTTAGGTCTTCCTTCAGCTAGCTGTGCCACTTCTTGGTCCTTTTCATCTTATAGCTTACAGGACTGCAGACCTCCACAGCTGATTTGAGCACGCCCTTTAACGAACCCTACATTTGCTCTGCATTACCAGTCTAATGCAGTGTCTCCAGACCCTTGGTCACTATATCCCTCTTAGAAAAGGGTGAACACTTATTGGTCCATTTACCCTTAATGCTTACAGGGATGCCGATCTGTTGCTGCTTTTGAGTACCCTCTTTAACAAAACCCCACGTGTGCTCTTCATTACCAGCCTCATGCAGCTGCTCCCAGCACTTGGATATCAGGGTCTGCATCATGGAAAGTCCACCTTTCTAAAGTTTTGTGTCCCGGTGGCTGAGGCCTGGCTAGTCTTTTCTGTCATCATGGAGAACATTATTTGCTTGTGGTAACTGTCTCCCACCAGTTCTTTGATTTCATACTGGGGATGACCCCAGCCCCACCGCTGGTGAACAAGGTCAAGGGTGGTTTTAAATGCAGTCCCCTGTTGGACATGTTGCTCTAGGAAACGGTCCTTAAAGATGGACTGGGACTCTCTGCCAGCCCTACCATTAAGCATCTTGTGGCAGCAGTCTATGTTCAGGAGATTGAAATCCCTCAGAATCACCACTGCATCCGTTTAGGCTGCTCTCGTTATTTCACTGATCAGCTGGGCATCATGCTCCACCAAACTGTTTGAGGGTCTGTATCACATCCCCAGGTTAAGTCTTTTACCCTCTGTGTCCCCGATCTTGATCCAGATGATGGCTGTGACACTTTTGCCCACTGATGTCTTTCTTGTCCTCCACAGTGACATCCCTCCTTAAAAAGAGAGCCACCCCACCGCTGTCCTGTAAGGCCTATCCTTAAATGTCTGTATCACTCTGCTCTGTTGTCCCGGTCATCTGATTTCTTATAACACCCTTCCTTATTGCTCAGAATGCTCACAGTAAAAATCCACAAAACGAAAGAGCATGAAGTTCCTAGAACATAAATGCAACAAGTACACTCCTTCTTTAAAGGAAAGCTAAGACACGATGGGGTGTGCATGGAACAGATTTTAACCACATGCCCAGGGGCGTAGTGAGGCATAAGGTTGCAGACAGAGTGCCTTCAGCCCCTGGAAGTGCGGTAAAATCCACGTGGACAAGGCAATAGGACCTGATGGCATACACCCCAGGGTACTAAAGGAGCTAAGGGTGGAACTAGCAGAGCCATTATCAGAACTGTTTAGTGAGTCTCTGAGCACAGGAGAGGTCCCAGAAGACTGGAGAAGGGCTCATATAGATCCACTCCACAAGAGTGGTAACAGGGAGGAGGCAGGGAACTACAGACCAGTCAGTCTTACCTCCAGTAGTGGGCAAGATTATGGAGACACTCCTTAAGGAAAGGATAGTGCAACACCTGGAATCCATAGGAGCACAGGATCCAAGACAGCATGGGTTTACAACAGGAAGGTCCTGTCAAACTAATCTCATAGATTTCTTTGACTGGGTAACCAGAGTGGTGGACCAAAGGGGAGCAGTTGATGTTGCCTACCTTGACTTCAGCAAAGCTTTCGATACTGTTCCACATAGAAGATTGATTAATAAGCTGGGTAGGCTCAGGGTGGGTCGGACGTTGGTCAGCTGGGTGGCAAACTGGTTGACTGGCAGAAAACAGAGTGGTGGTAAATGGTATACAGTACGAAGAGATGCAAGTCACAAGTAGGGTACCTCAGGGATCAGTCCTGGGGCCAGTCCTCTTCAATATCTTCATCAGTGACATTGCAGATGGACTGGAGGGCAAGGTTTGTCTGTTTGCAGATGAAACCAAGATCTGCAACAGAGTAGATGATACAGATGGGGTGGGCAGAATGAGAAGAGATCTGGATAAACTTGCAAAATGGTCGAAAGAGTGGCAACTGGGGTTTAACACAAAGAAGTGCAAGATCACGCACATAGGGAAGAGAAACCCTGAAGCCACCTATAGGCTGGGAGGGGAGTTGCTGGCAGTCACAAGGGAAGAAAGAGACTTGGGTGTCATCACCGATGACCTGAAATCATCCAAGCAGACCACTAAAGCAGTAGGTAAGGCTAGAGGGATGTTGGGGTGTATTAGTAGGGGTATCACAAGTCGGAAGAGGGAGGTAATAATCCCTCTTTACAAGACACTGGTTAGGCCCCATCTGGAGTACTGCGTGCAGTACTGGAGGCCGCACCTTGACAAGGACATTAACGACATTGAGTCAATCCAGGGAAGAGCAACCAAAATGGTGCAGGGACTGCATCAGAAAACATATGAGGACAGACTAACTGAACTCAATATGTATGCCCTAGAGCAAAGGAGGGAGAGAGGTGATATGATTGAAACATTCAAACACCTTAAGGGCATTAACAAGGTGAAAGAGTCTTAACATGTTTCAATATAAGAAAAATAGCAGGACAAGAGGACACAGCATGAGATTAAAGGGAGGCCGATTTAAGGGGTAATGTGAGGAAGTTCTTTTTCACAGAAAGGGTGGTGGATGCATGGAACGGCCTACCTCAGGAAGTGGTGGATATGAATACAGTGCAGGGCTTCAAACAGGCATGGGATAGGCATAAGGGAGCAATATAGATGAGTATGAATAGATAGGCCATTGACAGAGCAAAGGCCAATGGCACATTCATAAGCTAGAAAAAGAAATGGGCAGACTGGATGGGCATTGTGGTCCTTATCTGCCATCAACTTTTATGTTTCTATGCACACCCCCAGAGTGCTTACTGCGCTTGTAAAATGGGCTACATTTTTTAAAACCATTTTTAAAATTAAATAGGTTTATCTATGAAAAAAAGGCTGTCATAGTCTTTCTGCCTGGTTTGCTATTGGGATTTTGTCCTTTGGCAGCATCCATAGTTGTATTTTTTTCTTTAATGAGAGCAGAACTGATGGTGACACCCCTACCCCCAAAAAATGTCCATATAGTGCTGTGGTAGAATTTAATGCATCTCATTTATTTGTGTGTGTGTGTGTGTGTGTGTATTGTTCTTTTGAATGATGCTCCTTTGTTTTGCTGTTTGTCAGGAGAGCTGTCTGACCTGCCCCTCCAAGTTGACATCTCGCAGTTTAGAAAATAAAAATAGTTGATTCTGATTTTTTTTTTGCTTAATGAAGGGGAGGGCAGCGCGAAGTGCAGCCACTCTACTAAGCGCCCTTTCTCTCAATCCATGTAACCTTAGTCTCCTGATACATTAAAACTTAAACAGCAAAACAAAGGAGCATCACTCAAAAGAATAAAAAATACTTATTTTCCCACCTTTTCTCTTTGTTTATAAACTATTATAGTGTATGGTGGATGTCCTGCTGCAGTAGTGACATCCTCACTAACACAGAACGACTTTTCGTTCTGCGTTAATGAGGACGTCACAATGCAACTGGCCCCACCAGCACTTTTTCATAGGACAGGGGGTAGTTGACTTGTCGCATGCACAAGCTGGATGGTGCTCCCAGTGGAAGACAAGAGGCAGTTTCCAGTGACCATGGCTAACAAAAAGTGGCTAAAAAGTAAGAAGGCTCTCCTTTTTGGGCACCATATTCTACAAAGAAAAGTGTATGAGAGCCCACATACACAGCCGCGCTATTCTGTTACCTTGTGGTTTCCATGACAACAGGGACCTCTCGAGCTTCGCTCTCAAGGTCTGCTTGGTCATGGAAACCACTCGGTAACAGAATAGCGTGCTTGTGTATGTGGGCTCCCACACATTTTTCTTTATAGTGTATGGTACCCAAAAAGGAGAGCCATACACTATCCTATATATTGCCTACTTTCTTCATCCTGTTTTTCTTCGTTTCCCCCCACATCCAAGATATGGAATGTTTATCATGGAATACAGGGATTCAAAATTCTGCTCGGTTCCACTGGCAGAATGTTCCTCCCCTAACATACTACACACACACACACACACACACACCCCAAAGGCCTTTCTGGAGCCAGAGACTCGGTTATCTCACTGTGGGGGTGAGCAGAAGAGATTTCCCTGATGAGCAGGTAAAGATAAAAGGGATTTTTCATTGTCTGCAAAGAAACTGTTCTAGTATATGATGAAATGCAGTTGTGTATAGAAACATAGACTTTGACGGCAGATAAGAACCGCTTGGCCCACCTAGTCCCAGAGGATAAGCTGCATATCCTTTTTAACCAACAGCATATTTCTTCCTACCCATCCATACACTGCATAAAGTCATTTTGCTACAGTAGTGAAGATCCTCACTAATGCAGAATGACTTTTCGTTCTGCATTAGTGAGGATGTCATAATACAACGGACTCCGTCAGTAGATGCGATTTGTCCGTTGCTGTATGAGAGTTGCGATGCATGTGCTGGCCTGCAGCAGTTGTCAGTCTAGTGCGGTCCACAGGATGGACCAAAAATGTGAAAAAGTGATTGTTTTTTTAATCTTATTGTACATGTCAGCCAAAGACATCTGAATCGGGACCCACCATACACTATATAGAACAGTGTATGGGTAACCATTAACTACTCTGCTATTCTTCTTCCTCATGGATACAGTACCAACTTCGGGACCTCTTGTGCTTTGCTCTCGAGGTCAGAAGTCGACATTGTATCCACACAGTGGAAGAATAGCCTTGTAGTGCATGGTTACCCATGCACTATCTTCTATGTAATGAAAACTATAAATAATAATTAATGTTTCTAATTTATGTGTGTAAGGAGAGTATGATGATCAGGGAAACAACATTTAATTAATTTGTTTTATTTTTTATTCAGGGTAGTTTTATTTTTAGGGCCCAGTTGAATGTTTTTACTGTGTAATGGTGGCATTTCAAACTTGTGTATTCTAATGGTACAGTGATTTTGTTTGAGTAATGCGGTCCTGCTTTTATTTTTAGGAACTTATTACCTGTGCATGAAACAGATTTCATGCACAGGTAATAACCAATCAGAAAGTAGGATTGTCTCTTCCCATTTTTTAAAGTCAAACTTATGCATAATGCCCTGGAACTTAGAATGTTGTTTCAAAAATGCTCTCTCTCACTGTGCTGGTCTCGAGCCTCCCAGCTTTTTAGGTTCTGCCGAAGAAAATAATTGACTGAGTTGGTGCTTAAAGCTTATTTGATAGCAAAGTCATAAAGATTTGTTGTTTTATAAGGTATTCATTTTATTTAATGTTTGCTCTTTCCCAAAGTGAGTGCTGTTTATAGCATTTTCACATTTCTGAAATGGTTATGGGAACCATGGACTAAACTGCATAATACGCTCTGCTCTCAATGACTGCGGTGGAATTTGCAGTTTAGATTAACAGCCTTGCCAGTTCCATTTTAAACATTCCAATTTGATTAACAAAAAAGAAAGAAAAAAAAAGAAAGTGCATCTGCCTGCTTTTTATAAAACTTTTAAGGACTTTGTAAGCTATTTTTTGGCTTGTCGATTTATGGTAGAATGATTTGTAAACAAATGGTCCGCTCACAATGTCTGTGGTTGGAATTATTAGTAATTTTCAGATGCAGTCAGCTGTCACTTCCTATATCTGAAGCATTTTTTTATGTTGTGCACGCAAGCGCAGACGAACATGTTGCTATGAGAGTTGCTAGAGAGAGGTGTGAGGGGTGCTAGCCCAATGGCCAGCCGTGCTGCAGGGTCGGTCTGTGGCCTGCAGATCACCAGGCAGTGTCCTGATGACACTGGCTTGCTGAGGGGGCTGGTCTCCGCAGACGTTTCAAGGACAGAGCCGATGCAGCACGCAGCTCTGTCCTTTGAAATGCGAACCCTTCATCTGCAGTTTAGTGTGTCTTTCCTGGTTAAACAGTTTCCCCTTTCCCACACCGGGATGCCCACTCCCGGTGTTGGATGTGCCCCTCTAACCTCTCTACATCCGTAGCCGACATCGGGGTGCCCAATCCCCATGTCGGCATCCACCCCACTATTGTGGCACACTGGGAGCCCACCCCAGTGTGCCTAAATTTATATTTAATTACCTATAAATGAAGAAAACCTTCCCTCCAGTCTTTAGCTTTTTTTTGTTGTTTTTTTTTTACCTGTAAAAATGAAAACCCTCACCGCTGTCTCCCCGTCCCTTCCCCCATCCTGACCCTCCCTCTCGCACCACCTCCACGCACTTCTTTACCTCATACTTGCTCACCAAGGTCGCGGGGATGCAACCTCCGCGGAGCGGGACACGCCTGCAATTTTCAAAGCTGACCAGCAAACTGCAAGAATGAAAGGTAAGCGTATAATGGAACTCGGTGGGGATTTCAACTTAGGTTGATATCCCAGCCATTTTTAGGGAATTTGGCCCCAGATGTTCCACATGGGGTTCTTTGACACCCCACCTCGTGAACATTTAACTGTCATTTCCTTGGTCCCAAAAGGTGATTTCCCGGTTGTTGCGCGGAATCACCTTTTGGGACCTCGTAATGAAATGACAGTGCCACTGTTCGTGAGGTGGGGTCCCAAAAAGTCCATGTTGCAAATTTGGTGAAAAAAATTGCAAAAAATTACTGCATTACAAGCGTGCGTTGCGCAGTTCCAACGCATGCAACTTCGCCAATTTTTATATTTTCACTCCAGATTTTCAACATTGCCATTTTTTCACACCTCCTTATGAACAGTGCAGCTATCATTTTTCACATCCTTCCTGAAATGTGTTTTTGCACCAGTTGCACAGAATGGCACATTCGCTGTGCAAAATCAACTTTTGGGATGGAGTAACAAAATCACAGTGCCACTGTTCATGAGGAGAGGTCCCAAAAAGCCCATGTTGAAAATTTGGTGAAAAAATTCCAAAAAATAACCACGTTACGGGCATGTGTTGCACAGTTGTCATGCACACTCTTAACTTTGCCGATTTCTCATATTTTCACTCCACATTTTAAACATTGCCATTTTTTCATACCTCCTCATGAATAGTATAACTATCATTTTCATCCTGCCAAAAATGTGTTTTTTAAGCCTGTAGTAAATAGGCGCGATCCCCTCGCGCGAAATCACCTTTGGGATTAACAAAATGATACTGCCACTGGTCATGAGGTGGTGTCCCAAAAAACCCATGTAGAAAATTTGGAGCGAAAATGCCAACAAACATCTGGGGCGTTAAGGTTTCCAACTGTAACGCCCCTCCCCCCCACCTTGTAGAAACTGACAGGCATCGGGCATGTGCCTTAGGGTCATCGGCCGTAATGCTCACACCTTTCCACCCCCACCCTGCGGCCAGTGACAGGCATCGGGGTGTGCCTTGGATTCTCTGGCCCAGACGTTCACCCCAGTCCCCTATACTGCACCCATGTCGGCTTATTTCATTATGGAATGGGGTGAGCGTTCGTGCCAAAGACTTCAAGACACACAGCAACACCTGTCAGCGTCTGCAGGTGGGATGGAATGGCGTGAGGTTCTGACACGACGACTAAACGGACTCCCTATGCCTGTCAGTCTCTGCAGGGTGGGGGTGGGGTGCTAGGGTTGGAAACCCTAATGCTTCATTAAGGAGGTAAATAGGAAGTGATAGCTGACTACATCTGAAAGTTACAATTAATTCTAGGCAGTATACTAGCTCTTTAAAATGCTTCTGTCTCTCAATGACCTGAGATTGGCAATTCTGCTGTGGTGGTAATTTCTGGTCTCATGTCGGAGTCAGAATTGAAACAAAAGCCTAAAAAACAAACTGAACCCACAAGTTTCAAAAAAGGACCATAAGTGTGGTCACGGTTTGCCCAAGGCAGATATGCATACAGATTACTACAAGTGTTTGGGCCCGGATCACAATTGGCTAAACTGTGATATGTGTAAGGTGTTTTGTTCTAAGATACAGAAGAAGAGATGAGCAAAAAGGCATACTTTATCTGCTCCAGCTCTAAAGAGTGTTCTCCTAGTAAAAAGATCAAGAACATCTCTGTGGTAGCGTCAGCTGAAACAGCTTCCACTAAAGAACAGTCTAAAGCAGAATCTTCGAGAACGCCCCAAAAAAGAATAAAAATCCTAGGCTGAGGAACAGTCAGGTGAAAAGGCAAGCAGAGGAGTTGACGAGTCCTCATACGCTAGCATTAAAAAGAACAAGAAAGAAAAACAATTGGAGCCTAAAAAAGAGAAGATGAATGAGCCAGTTGTCCAAGCCTGCTGACTATGCTTAGATACCCTCCATGGTGAAATTCAAACAAGTGTGACAGTTCTTTCAGACCATGAAAAACAGGCATCACAAATTCCTCCTGCATTTGCCCTTGGTGTCGCTGAGGGGGAATCCTGCTTTGAAGAGGAGGAGGAGTAACTTATTACTCCTGAAGTCATAGGTGATGAGGAAATAGGTTCACCTTCACGTTCTTTGGAGGACTACTCTTCATATTCTGCCTTCCTTAGAGGCTTGGCAGTTAAGTTTTAATATATCCACTGTAGAAACAAAATTCTGGCATTGGGGAGTCAGACTTCTTAGGCATGTTGGGACTTACCTAAACAAAAAGGTTAGTATACCCTTTTGTGACACGTTATGTCTAAAGATTTTGCAATTGCCTGCATTAGAAACAGCAATTGATAAGACACTGGGGAAAAGATATATAGTTACCAGAACTAGTTCAGAATATCTTTACCTTGGTGGTGTAATACAGGCTACAACATGTGAAAAGACAGACATTTTTACAGTACCACCTGCCAGGATCCACCCCCAAAAAAAAACAAACACTTGGTACAAATACTGTACTCCTGCCTCACTCATTATGAGGGAGGCAGCATTTTGAGTTACACAGCACACTACCAGGAAAGTACTCTGGAAGGTTGTGCTTCCCTGTTACAACAGTCTGCCCTGATGAGAGGTCACAGATGTTGTACATGTAAAGCCTGTCTGGATACAGCCAAGAAAAGCAACTGCAGTTGGCTGTGAACATTGTTGGCAAATGCAGTATTTACCAAAAGGTATTCATGGTTAGGAACTGTAGGTTTATGTGTGTGTATCTGTGGTATAACGTCACTGTCTTCCTCTTTGAAATGACATCTTTCTTTGCAGATCAGACGTAGAGGTACATGAATAAGGTTGATCAAAACAAAACTGCTCTTTAAAAAATCTTGTAGAAAAAGGAAAGTCCAGAAATAATTACAGACCCTGTGGCAGGGGAGGCATGGGAGAGGGTACTATCACAAGCAGCACCACTATCAACCATATAGTGCAGTCAAAAGTTCAGGAAATATAAGGAGACTCAAAAAAGGAGGAGGACAGGGAGGACAGAGCAGTGTATCTAGAAAAGCAGAGGGAGGCAGGGAAGGCAGTCAGGGGCACCAAGCTAAAGACAGAGGAAAATGTAGCAAAAGAAGTTAAAAAGGGGGACAAGAGCTTCTATAGATACATTTGCGAGAAGAGAAAGATGGGGGGGGATTGTAAGGCTGAAACGGGAGGAAGGAGTGGATGGGGGGGACTAGGATAAAAACATCAATCCTGAACAAATATTTCTGTTCAGTTTTCATGGAGGAAGAGGAAGGGGAGGAACTGCAGCTATGAATCCAGATGGGAAAGGAGGTGGACAACAGTCCATTCAAAGAGGAGAGAGTCCTAGAAGAACTTACAGACCTAAAGGTGGATTAGGTAATGGGACCAGACGGGATACACCTGAGGATATTAAAGGAGTTGGGGGAGGTACTGGCAGCCCTATTCATCAAGTCACTGGAAACGGGAGGTTCCGGAGGACTGGAGAAGGGCTGATATAGTCCCTCTCCACAAAAGTGGGAGCAGGCTGGAAACTATCAGCCTGACCTCGGTGGTGGGTAAAATTATGGAATCTCTGCTAAAGGAAAGGATACTGGAGCACCTTGAATCAAGTGGAGCACAAGATCCGAGGCAGCATGGATTCACAGCAGGAAAGTCATGTCAGACTAATCTGATTTAATTTCTTTGACTGGGTCACTAGGGAAGTGGATCAAGGGGGAGCGGTGGATGTGGCCTGCCTTGACACCGTTCCACATAGGAGGCTTGTGAACAAGCTGGGCAGCCTGGGACTGGAACACAGGGTGGTGAACTGGGTTGGAAATTGGTTGAAGACTAGAATGCAGAGGGTGGTGGTAAATAGGGCTAAATCCGAAGTAGGGAGGGTGACCAGCGGGGTGCCACAGGGTTCAGTTCTTGGACCAGTGTTGTTTAATATTTGCATCAGTGACATTGCAGAGGGGCTGGAGGGGAAGGTGTGCCTCTCTGCAGAGGACTCAGAAATCTGCAGTAGAGGAGACGGTCCAGGATGGGTGGAGAAAATGAGGCAAGATCTAGCTAAAATGGAAGAATGATCCAGAGTGTGGCAGCTAGGAGTTAATGCAAAGAAGTGCAAAATCATGCACTTGGGGGACAGGAACCTAGGGGAGGATTACGTGATGAAAGGGGAGATATTAGCAGCCACAAAACAGGAAAAAGATCTGGGGGTCATCATATCTGATGACCTAAAGGTGGCCAAACAATGTGCCAAGGCAGTGGGGAGAGCCAGTGGGATGCTGGGGTGCATAGGGAGAGGTATTACCAGCAGAAGAAAAGAGGTCATAATGCCACTGCGCTGGTCATTGGTAAGACTTCATTTGAAATACTGTGTCCAGTTCTGGAGGCCGCATCTCCAGAAGGACATAGACAGGGTGGAGGCAGTTCAAAGAAGGGCAACAAAAATGGTTCAGGGCCTGCTCCAAAGGTCATACAAGAACAGATTGGAGGAACTCCGTATGTATAAATCAACAATATACTATGCTCAGGAACCAGGGCAGGGTGCGAGTGTAGGGCGGTAACCCAAATAGTTCAACAACAGACAAGCAGACGCTCACACTCCAGAGCCAGGAGCTCAGGTGCTCTGGTGAAGGTCACCAACACAAAAAATTCTCTTCTTGCCAAAAATGCTTTTATTGCTTCACATAAGCAAAAGTTAAGGTTGTTGCAAACAGTCAACCTCTCTGTAAGATTAGAGTTCTGCATCATGCCACATAAGGCTTCATTAGGGGCCCTGTTGAAGCCTTACATGACGAGGCGCTGGGGTGGGCATTGTCTCCAAATGGGGAGTACTGTACAAGCACACACTGCATCATTCCAGCTCAGTTGGGTGGTCAGCCGTTGTGGAGAGTGGAGGGCTGTGCTGGTCACTTGGTCGGGTGGGGCACTACCTGACTGGGTGGGAGGTCCGCTAGACACCAGGGATTTACCTAATACTAATTAATTTTTACATTTGGGTCTGGCAGTCGGTGGGGGTTGGGGGGAACTACTAGACACCAGAGGTTTAATAAATAAATATTTTTACATTAGGACCAGTGGTGTGTGTGTGTGTGTGTGTGGGGGGGTCCTAGACACCAGGGACTGGAAAATAATTTTTATATCAGGCTGGTGATCGGCCGGGAGACCCACTAGACACCAGAGATTGAAAAATAATTTTATTTTTGTATTGGGCTGGCGATCAGTGGTGGTGGGGGGGGGGTACTAGACACCAGGGATTTTTGCCATTCCTAACTTCTCCCTGCCCTTTTTTTTTTTTTTTTTTTTTTTTTTTAAGTGCAATTTGCATTTAAAAAAAAAAAAACGCAAGGCAAAGTTACAAATGGCAAAGTGATCCGAGGAGATGGATTTGGCGACTTCGCTGAAAATTCACCAGTGGAGTAAAACTTTGCTGCATCTGTATTTAATACCAACCCTGCACAATTTAATCCTGACCATAGATGCCTCATTTCTAGGATGGCGTAGGCATATCTCACACCACACAATAAAGGAAGTTTGGGACCCAGCATAGAGAGTAGAACATATCAGTCAGCTTGAGCTTAGAGAAGTTTTTCTGTTCCTAAAGTCCTTCTCCATTCGGCAAAAACCAAATTCTACAGATACAGACAGCAAGTACTACAGCAGTGTATTATATAAACAAAGTGGCGCAAGATCCTGAAAATTGTGCAAGGAAGCACTGAAAATATGGGATCTCTGCAGTCCCCATTGCAAGAATGGACAGTGTTGGCAGAGACTCTCAGCATCACAGGTTATGTTACACATGACTGGGCCCCGAAGCAAACTGTGCTGTGGTCAGTTTTCAGGAGGCTGAGCATCCAAGATGTGGATCTTTTTGCCTCATGGGGAAACAGGAAGCTACTAATGTTCTACTGCAGAGCCCCATGTCTGAGAACAGGCTCAGAAGATGCTCTCTGGACATACTGGTCGAACAGGTTCCTTAATGCCCCTCCCCCCCCTTCACTTGCTATAGTAGGTGCTTCTCAAAGTGAGAGTGGAGCCAGGTAACCATGATCCTGTTAGCCCTAGATTGGCCCAGACAGCCATGGGTACTCACTACTACTCCAGATGTCCCGAAGGACTCTCACTCTTGTCTCTGTTGGACCGTAACACAATCTGAAAAGGACAGATGAACCATCCAAACTTAGACTTTCATGAAGGCATGGCTCCAGAGGGGATAGAATTTTTGGAGCTGGATCTCTCTACCAGGTGTTAGAGGTCCTTAAGATGGCCTTGTAGCCATTCTCAAGGAAAACTTGCAATTCAGAATTGAAAAGATTCTCAGCCTTGTGCTGGAACAATTCTTTTTCAGCTAAGAATGCAGAGATTGCATTGATTCTGAACTATTTATGTTGCATAAGGGAGGCAATAGGTCACTGACTGCAAACTACAGGCCAATCTCTATCCTCTCTCCCCCCTCTCAAAAGCACTGGAAAGGATTGTGGCAGACCAATTTACTGACTGTATTCACAGATACCAGCTTCAATGTCCCCAGCAGCACAGCTTTAGAAAACTCCACAGCACGGACACTGCACTGGTGGATTTCACTGAGTATGTCCATAGGCATTGGATGAGGGAAAACTGGTTGGGTCCATCTTCATTGACCTAACAAAGGCATTCGACACAATCTGCCACCCACTCCTCTTGTTTCAACTGCATGCCCTTGGTGTTTCCCCAAATGCCACTCTATGGTTCCAGGACTACCTAACGTCCTGGTCTCAAAGGGTCAAGATAGGTCACTCTGCATCCAAGGAAGTCTCGCTAGGGGTGCCTCAAGGGTCCATCCTGGGTCCACTGCTCTTCAGCATGTTCCTGAACGACCTTCCCAATGCCTACACTAGCAAAGTAATTCTATACGCCGATGATGCGGTCCTACTTAGCAATCACTCTCGCATAGAGCACCTACAGGCCGAGCTAGAATCATCCTTCCAGCAATTGGAGACCTGGTTCTGCTCCCAAAGGTTGCTACTAAACTACAAAAAAAAAAGACAATGCTAGTCTCTAGCCCCCAACTAAAAAGGAAATGCCCAGAACTAACAATCACAAATCACCTGACTACCCCACTGGAACAGGTTCACTCCTTCAAGTAACTGGATGTCATTGTGGATGATACCCTCTCATATGTTCAGCACATTGACATGGTGGTGAAAGCTGTATACACTAAATTAGGGATCCTGTTTAGGCACAAGAAAAGCCTAACTGTTGAAGCTTTCCGGCTCTCAGTTTCCAGCTTTGTCCTCTCCCTGGTCGACTATGGGCTGGTGGTTTACGGCGCTGCCACTGATACGGCCCTCAAAAGGGTTGCCACTGCTCTTAACAAGGCTTGCAGACTATTGCTAAATGCTGACCACTTCACACACACTTGTACCCTGTATGGTCTGGCCCACATACTACCGCTTCAATCCAGAATCAGATACCAAACTTGCCTGCTAGGGAGAAAGGCCATGCTCTCCCTAACCCCTACCTGCATTGCAGATCTGGTAAAGGAAGCAAGCTCTAAATGCAACACATGAAGAACAGTGACAACACAGCTTGATGTCCCATTTCGTAGGACTTCCCTAGGACAAAGATCCTTCATGTACCGAGCTCCACTATGGCTAAATGAGATCCCTGCTGCAGCTCTTAATACAACAAATATTTGGTCCTTTAAAAGAGAACTGAAGCAATACCTGCTAAACTCAAATGCCTGCAACTGCCTTACCTGAATCCATATCTTCAACCTGGATATCCCCTCATCTGTCTGAGCTTTCACCCTGTTTTACCTACCCTGGACCCCCACCTGCCATCCCTTGCCACCCCCCCCAGCTCCCTTTCCTCCATACTCCCCCAACACATTCCCTTTCCACCCACTATCCCCCCTAAATATTCTCCTTATCCCAATCCTTTCTCTCTCTCTCTCTATCTACCCCTCCTTCGCACTCTCACCTTTCTTTCTCCTACCCTTTCCAATACTGTACCTTGACAGGTCCCCTAGGAACAGCTATACACATACGTTGCTAACTGGGTAACAAGTGATGCCTCTTCCCCCCTTTCTGCTTTCTCCTACCCTTTACGATACTGTACCTAGACAGGCCCCCCCCCGGGGCAGCTATGCTGTACGTTGCTAATTAGGAATCTCTTCCTGCTGTTTAATTTCAGTTGTCTAGGTTACTCAAATGTATTATTTATCTATATTCTGTATTGCATAGCAGTCTTACGTTTTGTGTCAACTGTCAGGTTTTTATGTCATGTCTCTGCTGTTTTATATCCTGATGTGGAACCTTTGTAAAAGAGTGTATACTCAGAGGTTGTTTCCGAATTACCAAATAAATAAAATTAAAATTTATTACAGTTAAAGTCTCTAGACTTGAGGCCAGCATCTTTTAAAGGTGGATTTGTCACACAGTTCCAAAGTTGGGTCTAAGGCCTCAGTAGAATCTATGTTTCAGAGTTTCATTAAAGTCCTCTCACATTTTGTATCTCTCTGTAAAGAAACTCGAACCGTCTTAGGACCGGAACCCAGTCCTTACTAAGTTAATGACCTACACTTTTGAACCTGTGGTTACTACCAAGTCTGGATCAGTTAGCTGCAAGCACTCTGCATTAATTCCCCATACTTGACATCTCCCAAAGGTGGTATCAGAATTCCATTTGAATCAGACTTACCAGTGTATTTCCCAAGAGACATGTCAATAGAAGAGGGGGAAGCTTCATATAGGAATAATAAACAATTGTTGGTCACACATGGTGAGGTATCACAGGGATACCTAGCCTCTAAACAGACCACGTCAAGGTAGAGAGTATCCACAGTATATTTCTGCTATACTGAGGGCATGGAAAGCCCTCCCTTCCATGGCATTAAGAGCTAGTGCATTGCGTGAAATAATTCAGTAATTTTCAAGTAGTTAGTTATCACTTCCTATAACAGAAGTATTTGATTATTTTCTATTTTGCTAATAATTTTTAACCTGACAGTACTAGGTGTGATATATGGAACAGCATTCTGCATGGAGGCCGGCACAGTCTGTTCTGTTCCTTCCTATACATCAGCATTGTGACCTCACTGACTGTGACATCACTAGTAACCAAGAAGAAAAAATTACTCACCTGTAGTAATCTTGTTTCTTCCAAAGGGATACACTAATATTATTACTCTTGTAGTGCTCCCTTAAGCCAGCACTGCCCCAGAGAGAATAGAATGCTATGCTAATCATGGAATGTTCAGCTTGTGCATCTATTTTCAAACTGCCCAGTGTCAACTGCCTACATTCTACCTCAGATTTCTTAGAAGCCTGCAAAGAGGCCATAACAACATGTGAATCTCTATTTAAATAATTATAGAAAAATAATCCCCAACTGGGCAAATAACATTAACCAAAGGGCTAGTTTAAACAAATGTCCTCTTTTTTTCTGAAGTCAGATATGCCTTTAGAAAAAAACCTACAAGTTAAGACATTACTAGAAGGTGCCAGCAGGTGGCATGCCACTCCAACTATACATCTTATCAGCTGTGGCGAGGCTTTTTCTTGTTACTGATTCTGAAAGGGGAGGCAAGGGCAGGGAATAATAATATCAGTGGATCCCTTTGGAAGAAACAAGATTACTACAGATGAGTAATTTTTTCTTCTAACCCCAGGAATCCACTATTATTATTACTCTTGCAGACTATGCAGCAGTACCTCAAGGAGGTGGGCCAGAATCTACTTAGGAAAAAGACTGCAAGACTGCTGTGCCAAATCTGGCATCACTCCTGGACGGGATGTCCAGGCTATAATGCTTAGTGAAGGTGTGGACTGACCTTCAGGTAGCTGCTCTACTTATTTCCATTAGAGGTACCTCTTAGGCAGCTGCAGTAGTGGCAGTTGTGCCCCTTGTAGGGTGGGCCTTAAGACCAGAGGGTGGAACCTTGCCTGCCTTTGACTAGCAAAACTGAATACACTGGATGATCCATGGAGAGATTGTCATCTTTGAAGCAGGAGTACCTTTACCTACTTCCCCCATAGGTGAGGAACAGTTGTCTGTCCTGCCTATGATCTTTGGTATGAGTCATGTAATAACTTGGTTCTCTTTTTACATCCAAGCTGTGCAATCTACGCTCACCTGAGCTAGAGTGTTCAGTAAAGAAAACTGGCAGTGGTATAGGCTTGTTCAAATAGAAATCAGAAACCACTCTGGGGAGAACTTCCTACTAGTTCTCAACACTACCATGTCCTTGTGGAAAGAAACATAGTTCTTTTCCACACAGAGGGCCTGTAGCTAACTTATCCTTCTGGCAGAAGTGATTGCTACCAGAAAAACTACCTTCCAGGTAAGAAATGTAAGCTCTGCAGATGCCATAGCATGAAAGGGTGGAAACATAAGCTGGGCAATGCAGATATTAAGATCCCATGCTGGCACTGGTTCCCTGTGAGGGGGAAACAAATGAGAGAGAGCCCTTTAAAGGATCCTTTGAATATAGGGCTTGATGCCAGGGAGGTAGCCTTTCTGGCTGAAAGGTATGCTGAAACTGAAGCCAGGTGCACCTTCAGAGTTGAGTGCTGCAACCCCAGGGAGTGCAGGTGAGACAAATAATCAAGAAGGGTTGTGATCCCGGCCTAGGCTTGGACTATACCTTTGTCACTGCACCAAATGGAAAATCATTTTCATTTTGAGGCATAGGTTTTCTTGGTGGAAGGCTTCCTGTAACCCTTAAGGACTTCTAAAACTGCTTCAGAGAATTGGCAATCTGCATATTCTAAGTCCTCAAGAGCCAGGCCTTGAGTTTGAGAGACCTGAGATTGGGGTACACTACCCTCCCCTGAAAGGAAGTAGGCAGATTGTACCTCTGAGGGAGGTGAATCGGTTTGCTCACAGACAGTGAAAGCAGCAGGGAGTACCAAGGCTATGTTGCCCAATCCGGGGCTACCAAAATCATCGAAGCTCATTGTGACCTGAGTTTGATGAGCACCCTGAGTATCAGAGGAAAAGGAGGAAAGGCATAGAGGTACCTGCCTGTCCAATCCAGAATCAGGGCATCTGTTGGAACTGTCCCCTTCACTGGGGCCGTGCAGCAATAAAGAGGTAAGTGGTGATTTTGGTGGGAAGCAAAAAGGTCTATTTCTGGGGTCCCCCACCTCCAGAATAGAGCATTCACTACTTACTTGTTCAATGCCCATTCGTGAGGGGCCTGATTTATCCTGCTCAAGGCATCTGCCAAGGTGTTGTCCTTGCCTGGCAGATGAATTGACTGTAGAGAGGCATTTAGAGAGTAAGCGAGGCTCCATATCTTCATTGCCTCTGTACGCAGAGGAGTGGACCTTGTCCCTCCTTGTTTGTTGATGTAATACATTGTTGTGGTATTGTCTGTTCTGACTTGTACCACCTATCCCTGTATGAGATGAGGGAAACCCTGAAGGACCAGATAAACAGCTCTTAACTCCAGCAGGTTTATGTGCAGGAGTGAGTCTGCACTCTCCCAAGTACCATGGATGGTGTGAATCCCCTAAGTGAGCACCCCAGCCAAGCAGGGAAGCATTAGTTGTGAGAACCAGGGAAGGAGGCTTCTGCAGAAATGGAACCCCTTCCTTTAAATTTTCCGGTTCCCTCCACCATTGGAGGGCCTCTAGTAATGATTGTGTGACTGCTACTGGCTTTAAGAGGGGGTTCCGCCTTTGGCACCAGTGTGCTCTGAGGTGGAACTGAATATCTCTCATCTGAAACCTGGCACCTATGACTGTGCTTGTTGCTGCAGTCATGTGCCCTAACAGTTGAAGAAACTGTTTTGCTGGCTTTGGCCTGCCCAGGGCAAATGAGCCTGCCAGAAGCTGAATGCTTTCTGCCCTCTCCTGAGGGAGAAAAGCTCTTCCCAGTACTATATTCAGTTCTGCACCTATGAACTGCCGAACCTACACAGGGGTCAAGACTGACTTTTTGGTATTGAGAAGGAATCCCAGGGAGAGCTGCATATCCTGGGTTACCTGAAGGTGGTCTGACACCTGTTGGTGGGATTTCCCGACGATTAGCCATTCATCCAGATAAGGAAAAATTGTGTCACCCAGTCTTCTGAGGTGTGCCACTACTACTGCTGTGCACTTGGTAAAGACCCTTGGTGCAAAGGTAAGGTCAAAGGGAAGTGTTGAGAACTGGTAGTGGCCTGAGGGAAGTCTGAATCTGAGATACTTTCTGTGTGACTCCCTTGTGGGAATGTGGAAATATGCGTCCTTTAGATCCAAGGAGGCTAGCCAATCCCCTTTCTGCAGAGTTGGTAAAATCATGGCCATTGTGACCATTTTGAACCTGGGCTTTACCAGGTACCTGTTTAGCAGTCTGAGGTTTATTATAGGCCTCCACTCTCCATTCTTTTTTGTTATTAGGAAATATCTGGAATAGAATCCTTGCCCTCTTTGGTTGTGGGGGACAGGCTCAACTGCTTTTGCCAGCAGTAGGGCCTGTACCTCCTGCTCCAGATGTTTTCTTTCTGAGAAGGGAGCTGGTGCAAAATGTTTTAACCTTGGAGGAAGAAGGGACTAGAAGCAAAGGGAGAGACTCTGACTCACTATTTCCAGGAAACACTTGTCTGTGGTTATTTTTAACCATTCCTGGAAATAATGGTTGAGTTTGCCCCCTACAGGATGTGGAGAGGCAGCCTGAAGGAAAAAGTCAGGGGTTCTGTTTTGCTTGCTGCTGATGCTGAACAGATTTGGATCCTCTCTGAGAACCCCTTCTGCCTCTAGCTCTGTAAAATCCAGTCTGCTGTGGTTTGTACTACTGCTGGGAAACAGCCTGTACCTGAAAGAAAGGCCTCCTAAAAGAGGACCTGCCCCTGCCTCCCCTAGAATAAGACGAAGTTGAAGTAGAGGGCCTGTCTCTGGTCGAGTTGCTCCTAAAAGTCGCTTTACATTCATCTACTTTTTTCATATATGCCTCAGTCTGGGCACCAAAAAGAGAGTGGCCTTTGACAGGAAGGTCCATTGCCTTAGTTTGGGTGTCCCGGGTGAAGTTGGTAGCCCTCAGCCAGGCAAATCTTCTTAGAGCAATGGTACCAGCCATCTACCTTGCAGCTGTATCACTGGTGTCAGCTGCCATCTGAAATTGGTATTTGGAAGCCTCTAAGCCTAATTTTGCTGTGTCTAGCTGCTCTGACATTGTCAAAGAGGGGTTAGCCTCAGCATTGTCCACTACTGAATACCAGAGAGCTTTTTGATAAAGGGCTGCATAGGCCTGGTAGCTGGCTTGACGAATTGCCAGGGATGCCGAAAGGTACCCCCTTTTTTGCCATGCTGTCCACCTTTCTCAAATCCTTCTCAGGGGGGTAAGAGGATAAGGGAGTTTTGGCTTTCTCACATGCAGTCTACTGTACAATACCCTGGTGATCTGGGTGACTAAAAAGAAACTCTGCACCAGATCTTTCCAACTGATACTTCTTGTCACACTGTTTGTCTGTGGGTGTGACTGTATTGGGAGCCTTTAGGATTTCTAAAACATCCTTCTTAAAGAATTTGTAGATAGGCAGAAGCAGCCTTTTTGAGGTTGTCAGCACCATAAGCTCCATGTATTGTGCCTCCTCTTCATCCTGGATCTCTTCAGCTGTTTGCAGAGCCAGGGTCTCTACCATTTTCTGAACAAAAGAAAAAATGGGAATAGAAATCCTCTGAGGGTCTGGGAGGGGAGCCACAATCCTGTTCTGGTGACACCTCAGGTTCAATTCCCTCCTCATCTTGATCATTCTCCTCATATGCCACTGCAGCAGTAGGCAAAAGAGGGGTAACAGTTGCTTTTTAAACAGTAGTAATCACAGGCTGCTAAGGGGGTGATAAACCCTGCAGCACCTGGAGTAAGGCGAAAGCCTGTGTCAAATCAGCAGGAGAAGTAGCATTAATAGGCATCTGAGGGACCCTTTGAGGCATTTCAGCCAGGGTGTCAGTGTGTTTGGTTTTCTTTAATTTTTTGGCAAGCAGCTGGTAGATTGCCTCTCTTGCCAGAGCCTTCACCCATATCAGGGGTGGATTTAGAGGCTCTGAAAGAAACTGCCACAGTCTTAGAGGGGGTGGACTGGTTAGAGCCCATGGACCCCTCCTCTAGTTTTCTTTTAAGCCTCTCCCTGCATTTTTCCACTGTCTTAACAGGGAAAGACTTACAAATATCACTGTCTTCATTGAAGTGCTGTTTTCCAAGGCAAATCAAGCAAAGATCATGCTTGTCTGCCTTGGCAAACTCGTCTGCACACTTCAAGCAATTCTTGAACCCAGGGGGTCCTGTTTTCTTTTTAGGCTTGTCTGACATTATAGAAAACAGGAGCCAGTATCCGACCAAAAAATAGACTAAATTAAATTTAAATATTTGCAGTCGGTTTCAATAGAATAACGATCGGTTCAGGAACCGATAAAGTGAAAAAACTATTGGTTCCAATCTGGAACTGAGAAAACGCTGAGGAAAACCAATAAACCTCGGTTCAAAAGCGGTTAAAATTAAATAAAATTAAAGAATAATGTAACCGGAACCCTCTAAAAAGGTTCCGATTAAATAAAAACAGAAGGTTGGTTGCCCCTCGGTTCAAAGGAACCACGAGGAACCGATAAACAAGTTTAAATTTAAAACTAATGAGATATAAAACACTAAAGAAAAGTGACACTAGGCAGTAATGAAAAATAAAACAAAAATGCTTATGTTTTTTGGCTCTATGCACTACAGGAATCTGTCTTGATTGAGAGAGATTTCCAGGGCATCTGAACTTTGCAGCAGAGAGAAGAAATCTGAGGTAGAATGTAGGCAGTTGACACTGGGCAATTTGAAAATAGATGCACAAGCTAAACATTCCATGATTAGCATAGCATTCTATTCTCTCTCTCTCTGTGTGGCAGTGCTGGCTTAAGGGAGCACTGCAAGAGTAATAATATTAGTGGATTTCTAAAGTTAGAAGAGCCAATTTCCTGCTGCTTGATTATTAACTTGTGACGCACGTTACCAGTCAGGCAGCAGAGCTTGTGATGTAACAGTGAGTGAGGTCACATGCTGATGATGTATTGGGAAGACAAGAACTAGGTACTGTATGTCTGTTTCCAGGTAAAACACTGCTTTTCACATTACGCCGAATATGGTTAGGTTAAAAGTCCATTAATAAGTACTTAGAAAAGGAAGAACCCTTCAGAAATGAAAAGTAACAAGGGACTGCCTTTAAAATTACTAAAAGTTTCAGCCTGCTACTTCGTGGCACTTCTAGCTCTTTAAAGCATGCTCCACTAAGAGTACTGCAGTATCAGTGGCAGCCAGAAGGAATGCACCACTGGCAGAAATTTGTGAATCTGCTTCCTGCTCTACAGTCCACACATTGACATGTTACAATTGCCTGGAGACAGTGGCAAGAGAGGAAGCTAGGTTTGGGATTTCTGTTCTTAAGAACTTATTCCCAAAGTAATCCTAAACCCCTCAAACCCAGGGTGCTGCTTGTAGTCTGCACAGGTTTGAATAGGCTGTTCTGATGTATGCAGTGCATTTAAAAGGAAAAGTCACTTATTGTAGTAGCATCTTTTCATCCAGTGTATTAGAACAGCCAGTCAAACTAACCGTCCCTGACTCTCCCCTTTTAGGATACAGAAATTAGGTTCTTCAGAATCATATATTGTATTTTAAAGCTTGAGCTTTTAATGATTATTGTTGCTTGTTCTTTCAGAAAACCTTTTTTTAATGTGAAATTTATATTACTATAATTGAACTGTTTTTTTTTTTTGTTTTTTTTATTAGGTCTCAAATCTCCTAGCTTCTTAAGCTCAGAGATCAACCTTTGGAACGTGAACAGAGCATCCTTAAAAAAAAAAAAAAAGCCAGCTCCATGGTGCTGAGTGGTGGGGCACCCGCTTGGCACCCTGACAACTGACGTTTGAGCCCCGAGCCTGGGATGTCGGGAGCAGAGGCTTGCAGCGAGGGTGATAGAACGTCTGTGTAGACAGGCTCCTCCCAAGGGAGTGTGCTGCTGAACACACCCATCCTGGCCTGCCAGATGACAGCTGCCTAGTCTTCCCCCAGCCCCCACACCACAGTCCCTCTTAGTGCACTACTCGTGCCCCCTAGCCATGTGTACCTTAGAGAACCCCCAGGAATGCTACTCCCCTCCTCACCCCCAGGGAGGGGCCCACCGACAGGGATAAGCCGAACCCTCTGAGAGGACATACGGACAGCATGGGGAACCAGGTGGGAGGAAGGGCAGCGAAGGGTGGAACTGGTAGGCAGACAGGAACCTTGAGCAGCCAGAAGGAGTGGGAGGTCGAGGGGTTTGCAAGAGAAGGAGCAAAAAAATTCTAAGTTCTGGGGCACCCATGCACTTTGGGGAGATAATGCACTGGTTTGAGTGGCTGTTCTAGGCCATTAAAAGAAGAGATGTTAACTATAGTGAGTAACTTCTACTTTTCAACAGTCTTAAAATATTGAAGGGACCATACTGATCCAACAGGTCCAGAAGATGGGGCAGTTAATTTTAAACAAAAATACTCTTATTCTATTTTTAATATACAGGGATGAACTGCCAGAGTCTGCGTATAAACACCAACTACTGGGGTTGAACCTCCTCTTCTTGCTGTCCCAGAACCGTGTAGCAGAATTTCACACTGAGCTGGAGAGACTTTCAGCAAAGGACATTCAGACAAATGTGTACATAAAACACCCAGTGTCTCTAGAGCAGGTAGGTGCAAGGCACTTTTCCTTTGCCTTCATTTCCATCTCCATGTCTAGAAGAGAACATAGCCACTTCTTTGTTTTTGAGATGTTGTACTTAGCAGTGAGGGACTTTTCTCTGGTCTCGTGTAGTGCTCAACAGGTTTGGGTGCCTTTTTTTTTTTAATTCTCTTTCTCCCCATCTGACTGCCTCCCTTTCACCAGTCACCCTGGCACTTGTAGGATTTATTTGTCAGCATCTGCCTTGCAGGGTTCACCAACCTCCGCCATCAAATAGGATGCAGTTTCACTTGGCTGGGCCTGGATTGCCAGCTGCAAGGCCTGCAGATAACTGGTGTCTTCTTCCTGGCCAGGAATTTCCTCTGGTCTCCCCTGGGAGGTGTGGGTGTATCATATCATCATGACTAACATCACACTCTTCTGCACAACATGCATTGACAGCCAAAGCACCTCCTTGTACTTTAACAGTCCCAGAATGTTTCCGCCCAGCCTCTATTAGGGGCCAGGCATACTCCAGGCTCCACAGACCCCCACCCCCATGAGGAGAGAGCAGTTCCTCAGATGCTCAATATCTTCCCTCTCCATCCTGAGTTTGCTTGTGAACTCTGGTCATCAGCGCAGCAAGCAGTGCACTTTTAATGCCAGTGAAATTACACAAAATGGACCTCGACCACCAGGTATTTGTTTTCAAGGGGTGTAAGGAAGTTGCAGCTGGGCACATGTAAGGTAGGCAAAGCAGGTATTTTGGAGAGGGGGGTGATTGGAGGAGCTGTTGGCACCAGTAGTTGCCATTTAGAGAACCACTCAGATAGATTGGACACAGTCACCGGCAGAGAAAAGCACCTCTGAAGATCTCCGTGGGACCACATTTTATACAAACCTGTAGATCACCAGCTATTGTGGTGGACTAACGAGTACAAAGGGGGCAACCCGCTTACAGTATTGTGCATTCATATTCTCTTCGCGTGATCGGCTGGCTAGCCCCAGCTGAGCGTTTTTTCATGCACATATTTAAGCAATAAACCATGACATGGTGTGGGTGATGCTGGGTTTACCCACGCCTGGCATGGTTCGGTCACGAGGCCACAGGCCGAGTGACCAAAGCATCCAGGCATGGGTAAATCCCAGCATCGCCCACACCCTGGAGTGGTTTATTGTGATTATACCATGTCTCCCCCTTTTTGTTTATTTGAAAAAAATAAATAGAAAGTTTTTTGTGGAGGGTGTTTAATGTATTTGTTGTGTATTTGTTACTCCACCAGAATAAACAGTCCTTTAGGAACTGGTTGGTAGTAGTAGAAGCAGCAGGTTTGTTATATACACACACACACACACGCACAGACTGACACACTCCACTACCTACGTTTGTTTCTTTTCCCAAATTTCTATATGCTGGAGAACGATGTGCAATAATTTGGCGTGCAGGCAGCAGCTGTTTAAGTGCAGTGTGGAACAAGAAGGAACAGCAGTTGCTCGTAGCCGGGCTGCATAATCTCCATTCAGCTTAACAAATATTTTAAGATGTTGACTAATGCTTAACGGGGGAAAGTATATCTGATTTAAAACAAGGCATTGAAGTTACAGAAATAACTGCTGAAAAGCCGATCCGTTATGCTGTATAGGCGCATGCCCAGTATCACGGCTCGGGTTTTCGGATGTTATTTTTGTAACTTCTACCCCTCGTTTTTTATTCAGACACACTTTTCCCAGTTCAGGATAACTGCAGGCAGTAAAACAGGTGCTTTGTTGAATGGGTGTGGTGGGAGGCATGTACAGTATACAAATGGGAAATGGGATTGTAAACCAGCAATCGCGGTTTAGCAGGGATTTAAAATGGCGGTCGTACATTTGGTGAGTGAGAGCTCGAATTGATTTTAGAGATGTGGCTGACTGGCACCTTTACCGTTGGTAATGCTAGATTTTACAACGGTGGTAAGGTGCCAGCCTGCTGTTGTGATTGGTTGTTTTGTGAGGTGCGTGGTATAATTTCTTGTAGATGTTAAAAAGAAATCTGTAACAAAAAAATTAGTAATTGTGTATTACTGAAAATAATGCACAGGCTAAGTCATGGCTTGAACAATTTTACCGTGATCTTCGGGAATGGAGGAAGGGTAGGCAGATGCAAGTCGGATCACTTGGGCCACACAGAATCTGGTCAGTCAGTAAGGCATTTTATTTCGAGTGTTTTTATTGTAAATGCTAAAAATCATTACAGAACCAATACACTGATGTAAATAAAACACAGGTTAAGTGTTGATTTTTAATTTTATTTCTCAGAATAGCACAAATTCCTCAACTTCTCTTACAGTAGAATAGACGTTGGTTTCTGAAGAGCTGCTGTAGCATTTGCTTCATTGCACGTCATTAGCCTTTTTAGGGATGGAAATTTGAATTGGGAAAGGCAGTTGTTTATAGTGGCAAACTGATTTCTCCCAGACTCAGCATGCAGCTGTTACTAGCTTTCTCAACCCTTTAGTAGCTGCCGCCACTCTAGCATGGACACTCTGTTGGGGCTCTCTAGGTCTGACTCCCTCCAGAGCCACTGCTCACACAGTACAGTGCACCATCAAAAGGGCAGGCGACCCACCCCTCTCTGTCACAGCTGAAAACACCTTACTTTAGAAAAAAAATATGATTACTGTACCCTTCTCTTCAGAGGTGGAAACGCATTTTTTTATCAGTTACAAACCACTTATCAGTACCTCACAAGGACTCCGTCACAGAAGCACGAAGTATATTTTAATACATCTAGATATTTACATATATAATACAGAATACTGCAGACTATGGGGAACAGCAATTCTACAGAAGCAGAAAGAAAATATTTTGAACACTAGGTAACACACAGAAACTCAATGTCCTCTATTTAGCAATGTAGAATAGCTTACCATGCAGGATATCTTGGTGAATCAGTGCAGACTTGAACCTTTTATTTAAGTTGCTCGGAGTCTCAAACCTGACTGACCCTTTTCTCACAAAACTCAGATTAATGCTAAGTTGGAAAAATTTCAAACAAAATTTATCAACGGAACAAAACTCAAATTAACAAGGTTTCCACAAACCGGTCTCCACTCACCCTCAGCACACATGTCCTATGACATCACTTCCAGGCCACTTCTTTATGTCTTGAGAGCTGGGTCCTCTTAGGAAACTAGTCTGATCTGGATTTCTGGAGTTTGTATATTTAAAGACTTTTTCTTTAGTCCCAAGTTCTGTCTAGCCCACAGTGGTGTCTAGTTAGATAGAAGCTTCCTGACGTGAAAATACACTTCGTCCGTTGAAGTTCTCCCATTTAACTGCCAGGAGTCATGCTGTAATGTAGGACAATAGAGATAGTAATTGCCCCCAGAGACAGTTATGTCTCTGATTTAAAAAGAAATCTTGACCTTTTCCAGGAATATCAACTTTGTCCCTTCAGCTGATAAATTTATACAGTATTTTTTTATTTAATTCTTTCTGCATGGGTAACAGGTATACATAGCAGATTGTTACATTTACATTTTTCAAATGCTACAAAACTGAATTTTTGTTTTTGTTTTGAAACTTCAAGTTTATTGAAGGTCACATGAGGCAGCTTACAAGTACTGTAATTCGTCAGGTAAAGGTCTGGCCTGCACTGTCAAACAGAACTGTTCCATGTGACGTGCAGAGTCAAAGACATCAAAACCGTGACAGCATTTCTGTTGAGACAAATATATAATGCCTTGCTTTGTCTAAAGCTATAAAAACATGGTAGAGCTTTAAGCCAGCCCAGTGGTGCTGAGAACTGAGGCTGGGCCATACCATGTGCTCGCCAGCTGACCAGGTTTGGGAATTACCTCAGGTCGCCGGGAGGGAGGGATGGATTGAGCAGCCGCAAGGCAGCTCTCCTCCCGAGTGGGATGCCCGGGCATTCTCCCAGAGTGCCACTCCCACCAGGTGGAGGTCGGTGGGAAGCATAGGCGTGAAGGGTGTGGTGGCAGTAGCCAGGGGTTGGGCGGAAGGGGCTGAGCCAGTACCTGGCATGCGCCACAATGCTCGTGCATGTACGTGTCTGCCGGAGTCCCGGGTTGGGGAGAAAAAGGGTGAAAATCTACAAACTACGTATATATAAAAAAAAAAATACGTGGTAGAGCTTTATGTTAAACAAAAAAAAAAGGAAAAAAAAAAAACAGTAGAAACCATTTAGCTATTAAACTGACCTGCTTGCCTGTGTCTTCCTTTCAGGTAGGTGCCTTATAATGTCACCAGATTCATAATTTGTAAATTACATAGAAACATAGAAGTTGTCGGCAGAAGGAGACAGCTAGGTCCATCTAGTCTGCCCATTTGTTTTAGACTTATTTTGACACTCTAGTTGCCCTTTGTAGTCAGGGCTCCCTTGTGTCTATCCCATGCATTCTTGAATCCCCCCACAACCTCTTGGGGCAGGCTGTTCCAGGCATCTACCACTCTTTCTGTGAAGAAACACTTCCTGGTGTTGGTAGAGAACCTTCCTTCTTGCAACCTGAGGTCATGTCCCCTGGTTCTGGAGCTTTTCTTGAAGTGAAAAAGTTCCTGTGCTTGTACCTTGGTAATGCCTTTTATGTACTTGAATGTTTCAATCATGTCCCCACTCTCTCTTCTCTGCTCCAGGGAGTACCTGTTCAGTTTCCCAAGTCTTTCCTCATAGGACATGTACTGCAGACCCTGAATCATTTTTGTCGCCTTTCTCTGTACTGTTTCCACGTGGTCAATGTCCTTCCTGAGGTGAGGCCTCCAGAACTGGACTTCATATTCCAGGTGAGGCCTGACCAGCGATCTATACAGTGGTAGTATCACCTCCCTCCTCCTGCTCATGATTCTTCTCCCAATGCAGCCCGGCATTCTGTTGGCTTTCAATGTTGCCTTCTCACACTGCTTACTAACCTTCAAGTCATCTAAGATTATGATTCCCAGATCTCGTTCCTGGTTTGAGGCCACCAGCCTTTCGCCTCCTAGGTAATACTCCTTTCTTGGATTTTTCTTTCTTATGTGCATGACCTTGCACTTGGTGTTAAATCTCATCTTCCACACTCCAGACCATTCTTCTAGTTTCTTGAGGTCAGCTTCCATCTTGCTCACTCCTTCTGAGGTGTCCACTCTGTTATACATTTTGGTGTCCCCTGCAGACACACCTTTCCTTCCAGTCCATCAGTGATGTCTGCTATAAAAACACTGAAGAGCAGAGGCCCCAGCACTGAGCTCTGGGGCACCCCGCTGGTCACCTTGCCTTCCGTTGATTGTGTTCCATTTACCTGTACCCTCTGGGTTCTGCCTTATAACCAATGTTGTACCCATCGGACTACTTCTGGACCAGCCATTGTGTGGTCAGGCTTCTTTACAAGTCTTTTGTGTGGAACAGAGGAGAAGGCCTTACTAAAGTCTAGGTAGACCACATCTACTGTCCCACCGTCGTCCACTATTTTTGTAGCGTAGTCAACAAACTCTAGCAGATTTGTCTGCATGACCTACCTGCTGTGAAACCATGCTGTTTAGGGTCTTGTTGGTCACTGGTTTCGAGGAATGGTGTGATCCTCTGTTTGAGTAGAGTCTCCATTAGTTTCCCTACTATAGACGTGAGGCTCGCCAGTCTGTAATTACTAGCCTCTTTGCAACTGCCTGATTTGTGAAGTGGAATCACTATTGCCTTTTTCCAGTTTTCAGGTACAGCTCCACTGTTCAAGGATTTCGTGAATAGAAGTGCCAGAGGGGCAGCTAAGTCTGCCCCCAGTTCCTTAAGCATTCCGAGGTGCATCTCATCTGGTCCCATGGCTTTGTCTGCTTTTAGTTTACTTAGCGTCTCCCGTATTTCAGCTTCTGTAAAGGGGCTAGTGTCTACCCCTGGTCCTGGGGCGTTGTGTTTTTCAGGGCTGGGCCATCACTTGGTTCCTCTTTGGTAAACACCGAGCAGAAGTATTTGTTGAGGATTTCTGCTTTCTCTGGGTCATGTTTGTTGCATTTCCCTTCTTCAGTAGCAATCTTTACTGTCCCCACTTTTGCCTTCCCACGTTCCCTAATGTATCTAAAAAAATATTTGTCTCCTCAGTTTGCCCCTTCTGCTATCTTTTCCTTTGTCTGTGCTTTTGCCCTTCTAATTTGTTTGACTCTCTCATTTTTTTCCTTGTACAACTCCCAGCCTTTCTCAGTTTTGGTTTCCTGGTATATGCTGTATGCCTTCTTTCTTTTCTTAGACTATGGTGGCCACTTCCTTGGAAATCCATTGAGGATTTCTTTTTCTTTTTGCTTTGCTGACCCATCTGGCACATTGGTCTGTGGGTCAACTTGGAGACAGGCAATAGCACCACAGTCCGAACGAGGGTTGTATACAGACCCCCATCTCAGGGGGAGGAAATGATAGAAGGCATCCTTAGAATGGCAGAAAAAGGGGAGATATTGTTGATGGGGGACTTGAATATGCCAGATGTTAACTGGAGCACATTTGCTGCAGCCACATCCAAGAGTGGGGCAGTTCTTCATGCCCTGCAGGGGGCATGCCTCAGACAGTTAGTATTGGAATCCACTCCAGAGGGAGCAGTCTTAGACCTGGTTCTCTCAAATGGAGACGGAGAGAGGATCACAGATTTAAAAGTGGGTAGCCGTCTGGGCACTAGCGACCACCAGTGTGATTCACAGTTAACACAACAGTAGAGTCGAGCCATACAAAGGCAAAGGTACTGGACTTTAGGAGGGCTGACTTTACCAAAATGGGTGAGTGCTTAAGGAATGCACTAGCAAATGGGCAGGAAGGAGGGGTGGAAGAACAATGAGGAAAAATCAAAACCACCATCACAGAGGCAACAAGCCTTTGTGTGACGAAAATAAACAAAACAAAGTAAAAAACCACTATGGTTCTCAAAGGAGGTGGCAGGGAAGGTTAGGGAGAAAAAGTTAGTATTCAGAAAGTACAAGGAATCGCGGAAGGAGCAGGGCAGAGAACTGTATCAGTTAAAGCAGAAGGAAGCAGGGAAGGCAGTCAGAATAGTGAAGGTCCAAACTGAGGAAAAGATAGCCAACCCAGTTAAGAAGGGGGATAAAACCTTTTATAGATACATCGGGGAGCGAAGGAAGACTAATGGAGGGATAGTGAGGCTTAATAAAGGGGAAGGGAGGTGGGCATAGGGCGACTGTGGAAAGGCAGAGATGCTCAACCAATACTTTTGCTCAGTATTCACAAAAGAAGAAGAGGGGGAGGTACCTAAACCAAACAATGGAAGCAGTCTGGACAGGGGGGTCAATACTAGTCCATTCACAGAAGAAAAGGTCCTGAAAAAGCTCCTAAAACTCAGGGTGGATAAAGCAATGGGTCCTGATGGGATTCACCCCAGAATTTGGAAAGAACTAAGGAGAAACCTAGTGACACCACTGACTACCCTTTTTAACAAAGCATGGGAGGATGGTGTGGTACCTGAGGACTGGAGGAGGGCAGATACGATTCCTCTTCACAAAAGTGGGAGCAAGGCAGAGGCAGGAAACAACAGACCTGTTAACTTGACCTCAGTGGTAGTTGAAAATGATGGAATCACTTCTGAAAGAAAGAATTGTTGAGTACCTAGAGGACAACGGGGCACAGGACCCAAGGCAGCATGGATTCACAGCGGGAAGGTCATGTCAGACGAATCTAACTAATTTCTTTGACTGGGTGACAAAAGTAGTAGACCAGGGAGGGGCTGTGGATGTGGCCTACCTAGACTTTAGCAAGGCATTTGACATAGTCCCACACAGAAGATTAAGAAACAAGTTAGTCAGCCTGGGAGTGGGTCCCAGGGTGGTTGCCTGGGTTACAAACTGGCTAGACATCCGGAAACAGAGGGTAATAGTAAACATTCTGAAGAAAGGGGGGTTACTAGTGGGTTACCACACGGTTCAGTACTTGGACCGGTCCTCTTTAATGTCTTCACAGGAAACATTGCAGAGGGGCTGGAAGGAAAAGTATACCTCTTTGCAGATGGCACAGAGATCTGCAACAGGGTTGATACGGGGCGGGGGGGTTGGAAAGGATGAGAAGAGACTTGGCAAGGTTGGAGGAATGGTCAAAAATATAGCAACTTGGATTCAGTGCAAAAAAAGTGCAAAGTAATGCACCTGGGAAACAAAAACCCAGGGGAAGAGTACACAATTAGGGGAGGTACTAACAACAGAAATGGAAAGGGACCTGGGGGTAGTCATATCAGATGACCTTAAAGTATTTATTTAGCTTTTGTTTACCAGGTAAGTACATTAGACAAGTATTATGCCTATTTTCAGGAACAACCCGGGAGAATACAACATGAGGAACAACATTCTAGGAGACATGGCATAGAGAGTACAGTTTTTTGTCACAGTAAACAAACGTGGGAAATACATCATTTGACGCTAGGGGAAACATATAGTAGTAAGCACATTTCAGATTATACACTCTAGACTAGCTAGTTCAACTGACAGATACATACAGGTCATTATACATAGGAGTGGAGCATAGCTCAAGGACTGGATTGGTCATCATATAACTTATAACATTGTCGTATACGCCCCCTAGGCTAGTTGGATCACGGACAGGTATATACAGCTCATCACATTTTTTTTAAATATGCACATGTTAGACAGAAACACTTGGTAGTACAAGTTTCTACCAAGTGACCAAGGTGCAATATGTCATGGTTAGCTTATAACAGTAGATAAGCAAAGTGAAAAGACAGTAAGGATGGCTGGGGGATACTAGGATGTACAGGGAGAGGCATTACCAGTAGAAAACAGGAAGTTCTAGGGATGTGGATATGTTGTTCAATCCACACTTATTGGCAGTTTCCTTGCCGCTTTAAATGTTGCCGGAAGGTCTTCAAGCTGGCTCCTTCCACCCACCTGGGTGGTAAAACTCTCGGCTCCGCCCCATGACGCCAGATCTTCCTTACCACTTGGAAGCTCAGGTTCCCTCCTTGGCGCTCTGCGTTTTAGGCTGGATTCACACTCTGGTTACTCCGAAACTTATTTTACGTTTTACAAGACTTCGGTCTGTATTTTCCCTCGCGGCTGCGATGGACAAATCGACTCCCAGATTTCGTTGGTGCTGCTGTGGGCAGAAGATGTCCCGGACCAATCCGCACGCCACATGCGTTTATTGCCTTGGACTTGGCCATGACTCACAGGCTTGTGAGTTGTGCAAATCCTTTTCGGCTCCGGTCTTGGAGGACCGCGCTGCCTGTAGTTACTGTTGGGGCAACCCGAGAAACGTTATCCTCCGGTTAAGTCTGAGGGCCGTTGGGCGGTGTCTGCGGCAGCGGGCTCGGTGGAACAGCTAGAGCAGATGATCGCCCTCAAGGAGGAGGTGGCCCAGGCCGCTTCATCATCATCCTCGGTCGCGGCATTTATCCCACTCTCCTTGGAATCCTCCTACACAGCTTCTTTCAAAGAGCTTTGCCGATCCCTCTCCACCAAGGGAGAAGGCCCTTCGGGACATTTCTATCAGTCCAAAAGAAGGACCCCAAGGGTAAGTCCCACCGTCGACGTTCATGGGAGCGGGAGAGGTCCCCTTTCCCGGAGAGTCGACACTCTACTTTGGTCGAGGTTGCGGCCGCTGGCTTCACGGTGTCCCAGTCATGTCAGCGGGCCAAGACACCTGTCGACGCGGTCGAGATTTTCTCGACCCATCTGTCGACTGGAGAAGCAGACAGCCCTTCTTCACGGTTCCCGCGGTGGAAACGAGACTTGCCAGTGCCTCCTGTGCTGGAGTCCTGGTTAAGGCCCCTGAACCGAGGGAGGTGAGTTTTCCCACCCCCGACCCACCCTCGGAAACACGAAGATGTCGGTCTTGGACCTCTTCGGTCCAGCCAATCCGCTGACATCGGCAGTCTCTGTCTCTGCACACCGTGGAAAGCGTCGGCGCCGATCATCCTCTTCTTCGTCCTCTTCGGAGGATAGGCTCTGGCGCAAATTGCCTCAGCGTTACGAGGAGCTAATGTGGCAGCAGCTCCTTTTGACTGGAAATAGGCCGACTTCGTCGTCTTCCCCGGCCATTAAGTGGCTGTCACCGGAGTGGCCGAAACAACCCCTCGCAGCGGTCGAGGAGCCGAAGCCGGCACCGGTTGTTCAGCCGAAACCTGCTGCGCCACCCATCGTGGTGGAACCTCCGCCTCCACAACCTAAATTTGGGGCCACGTCCAAGGATTCTCAGTTGGGTCAGGACTTGCCCCATCGGTTGTCAGTCACCCTCACTCCCGATCGACCTCGGCAGGTGGAGGGTGGCTCAGGCACTCGGCAGCTGTTCGGAGACTCGTCGGAGTCTGATGATGATGATGATGACTCCTTGTTCTCCAGCCCCTTGACTTGGAGTCCACCGGGGGTCAGTCAGTGGACGAGAGCCCATCCTCGTTTTTGGGAATGCTTCGGCTCATCTCAGAATCCACGGGGTGGCTCGAACCCATTTCAGCGGGCCAAGTATCTCCTCACGGAGATACTGGACCGAGGGGATTCCCCCCACGGAGGCCTTCCTGGTGGCTGAAGCCATTGTTGGGCTGGCCCTGGAGCTATGGCAGCGGCCAGCGTCTTGTCCAGCACCTTCGGCCAGGATGGCTCAGAAGTATGCTGTCCCCACTGGTTCACTCTCTGGTTTCTCAGAGCACCCCTCTGCAGAGGGGCTTGTAACTGATAGCGTTTTCCGGCATTCTGGGAACACTCGGGACGTGGACAAGCCTCCCAACAAAGAGTCCAAGAAGGCGGACTACTCTGGGCGGAAAGTTTAGGCCGCTTCCTCCCTAGGCCTTCGTCAGGCCAGCTCGGCTGTCTTGATGGCACAGGTTTCACACACCCTTTTGGGCTCCCTGCATGAGGTGATTATTCATCTCCCGGCTGACCTCCAAATCACGGTCAAGCAGGTGCGGCATCAGGGATGGGCGGTGGCCAAACAGCAGCTCCAGACCTCCCTGGACATCGCTGATTCGTGTGCCTGGTCAGTAGTGGCCACAGTGGCCAATGCGCCGCAGAGCTTGGCTGCGGATCTCCACCTTCATGGCGGATACCCAGCACAAGCTGGCAGATGTCCCCTTCCTGGGTACCAACTTGTTCAGACCCGGGGTGGAGGGTCACCTCCAATGGATCGAGAAGTCCAACACCACCTTGGACTCTGTCACGTCTGCCCAGAAGGACAAAAGTCGCCAGCAGCAGCGTAAGCCTTTTCATCCTTCAGCCTCTGCAGCACGTCCAGCCCAGCAACACCAGCATCAGGGCCAGCAGGCTCGCACTTGGCACCCCAAAGCCAAGCCTGATGCTTCCTCCAACAGGAAGCCGGGAGGGAAAGGTCCAGGAGGCTCCTCGGCCGGTCTTTCCTCCAAGCCTGCCCAGTGACGGGTTGAGGGGTGTCGCCCCCAACCTTGTCACTTCTCCCCGGGTTCCCCCCGTGGGGGGACCGCTCCGCCACTTCATTTCCACCTAGTCCATTATCACCATGGACCGCTGGGTGTTGGAAGTGGTAGGAAAGGGTCTGCCACTGGAATTCGAGCAGTCCCCACCCTATCGAGCAGTCGCCCCACGGGGGGCTACGGGGTCTGCAGTCTCTGTCGGCCCATCGAGCCGACATTGCCCTGCTCCTCCAGGAGGAGGTGATCAGGGAGGTGGCGGACCCTCCTTCAGACCCAGGGTTTGTGTCCAGGTACTTCCTGGTCCCAAAACGGATGTGGGGCTGACTCCCCATTCTAGACCTCCATGACTTGAACAAGTTCCTAAGGTCTCGGACCTTCAGGATGGTCACTCTGGCTCAGATCATCCCATCCTTGGAACAAGGCATGTGGTTCTGTTCTCTGGACCTTCAGGACACGTTCTTTCACGTCCCAATCCAACCGTCACACCAGCAATTCCTCCGCTTCAGAGCAGAAGGATCCCTTTACGAGTTCCGGGTCATGCCCTTCAGCCTCTTTCCAGCTCCCAAGGTCTTCACCAAATGCATTGCAGTGGTGACAGCATTCCTGCGGTGCCGAAGGGTCTGGGTGTACTCTTACCTGGACGACTGGCTGATTGCAGCCTTCTCCAAGTCGGAGGTGAAGCGGTCCAGGGATCTGGCCCTCCAGGCCTGCACTCAGATTGGCCTTCTCATCAACGAGGCCAAATCGGAACTCGTGCCAATGCAGGTGATTCAGTTCATCGGGGCAGAGCTCGACTCTCTTCAAGCCAGAGCACGGCTCCCGGCGGACAGGGCCGAGTTTCTTTCCTCCTTTGCCCAGTCATTTCTGGTTGGGCAATTGCGCCCTGCCCGGGACTTCTTGCGCCTCCTGGGCCTCATGGCAGCCTGCACCAGCATGGTCCATTGGGCCCACTGGCACATGCGTCCCCTGCAATGGGGACTGGCTCGCCAATGGTCATAGCGCTCCAGTCCTCTGGACCAGCCAGTGATGGTGACCCAGGAAATGGGGGAAGCTCTCCAGTGGTGGATCATTCCCGCTCATCTGCAGGAGGATATCCTGTTTGTTCGCCCAGAGCCAACGGTCACTCTAATGACCGACTCCTCTCTGATGGGTTGGGGTGCCTATCTGGGAGAGCTCAGAGCGCATGGCCTCTGTCCCCCCCCCCCCAGGAGTCTCGATGCCACATCAACCTGCTGGAGCTTCGAGCAGTCCGACTATCCCTCACCACCTTCGCTACGTTTGTACGGGGTCAAGTGGTCCAGGTCCAGATGGACAACACCACGACCATGTACTACCTAAACCGCCAGAGCAGGGCGCGCTCCTTGCGTCTGTGCAAGGAAGCTCTCCGCACTTGGTCTGTCGCGGGCAGACTGGAGGCGGATCTTCTAGCCATTCATGTGGCGGGAGCCTCCAACACTCTGGCCGATGCCCTAAGCCAGATAGGTGCTGCATCTCACAAGTGGTCTCTCCTGCTTGAGGTAGTGCATG
Organism: Neoceratodus forsteri; assembly: GCA_016271365.2. Taxonomy (NCBI): domain Eukaryota; kingdom Metazoa; phylum Chordata; order Ceratodontiformes; family Ceratodontidae; genus Neoceratodus; species Neoceratodus forsteri. The sequence continues at coordinate 719,861,224 of CM057450.1, forward strand.
ATCTGTTCTTCCACTGAGGCACTCCTCAGTTGGACCTGTTTGCTTCCAGGGAGAATGCGAAGCTGAGGCTGTTTCATGCCCACCCCCCTCAGCAGGGCTCGCTGCAGGGGGATGCCTTCTTGAGGCAGTGGACCCCGGGCCTCTTCTACGCCTTCCCCCATTTTCCTTGATCCACAAGCTGCTGCTCAAGGCGAGGAGGGACAAGGCAAAGGTGATTCTGGTAGCCCCAGTCTGGCCCCGTCAGTTCTGGTATCCAGATCTCCTCAGCCTCAGCTCCAGGATCCCGAGACGGCTTCCAGCCCGGCCGGACCTGATCTCGGTCAGCCAGGGGAAGGTATTCCAACCGGACCTTCAATCCCTGCACCTGACTGCCTGGTTCCTGAGCAGCTAGAGTTCCAGGCCTTGGGTCTTTCCGACGAGGTCCTCAGCGTTGTTGAGGCATCCCGTAAGGAGTCGACCAGAAAATGCTATGCCTTCAAATGGAAGAGATTCTCCATTTGGTGTCAGGGTAAGGGGCTGGACCCTTCCTCTTGTTCCTTGGCCAGCATTCTGGACTACCTGTAGTCCCTTTCTCAGCTAGGGCTTTGGTCGTGACCCTTAAGGTGCACCTGGCAGCCATCTCTGCTTACAGTAGCGGGCCGGAGAAAGCAGTCTGTGCGCGGAGAGAAGATGGCTGGCGCTTTTTCAAGGTCTTGATCACATATCCTCTAGTCGAGAACCTCCATCTCCATGGGATCTACTGCTGGTACTGGCTAAGCTCATGGGCAAGCCATTGAACCAATGCACAGGTATGACATCTCTCACCTGTCGTGGAAGACCGCCTTCTTGGTGGCTATCACATCAGCTAGAAGGATGGGAGAGCTCCAGGCGCTTTCCATCGAGTATCCTTATCTGGTCTTCCACAGGGACAAGGTTGTCCTACGCTCCCACCCGAAATTCCTTCTGAAGGTGGTGTCAGAGTTTCACCTTAACCAGGTGTTGACTCTGCCGGTGTTCTACCCCAGTCACACTTCGGAGGCCGAATATAGGCTCCATACTCTGGACCCTAGAAGAGCGCTCTCTTATAAGGAGCGGACGGCTGAAATTCGGGGAGAGGTTCGCCAACTCTTTGTCACCTACGCTGAAGCCGCACCTGGCAGACCAGCAGCCAAGCGAATGAAAGGCAGATGGGTCACCTCCTGCATAGATCTCTGCTATAGGTTGGCGGGCATGGAGCCTTCCAAAGGGATGAGAGATCATTCTACCCGTCATACCGTTGCTTCGGTGGCTGCTTCCAGGGATGTCTCTATCCAGGAAATCTGCAGGGCTGCTACCTGGAAGTCAGCACACACCTTCATTGCGCATTACCACATTGACCTTGAGTCACGCCAGGATGCTGGTTTTGGGACCTCAGTTCTCCAGTCCTTATTCCCTAAGTAGGGGTTTCGCCTTGCTCCCTCCTCCTGGAGAACTGCTAGGAGTCTGCCAATAAGTGTGGATTGAACAACATATCCACATCCTAGAAATACAGGTTACTCACCTGTAACAGGAGTTCTAGGAGTGGTATATATGTTCATCCACAATCCACCCGACCTTCCCGGCTTTGATGCGCAACCTGGCTTCCAGCGGGCTAGATCTGGCGTCATGGGGTGGAGCTGAGAGTTTTACCACCCGGGTGGGTGGGAGGAGCCAGCTTGAAGACCTTCCGGCAGCATTTAAAGCGGCAAGGAACCTGCCAATAAGTGTGGATGAACAACATGTACCACTCCTAGAACTCCTGTTATAGGTGAGTAACCTGTATTTGTTATCCCTCTGTACAGGCAGTTGGTGAGACCCCAGCTGGATTACTGCATACAGTTCTGGAGACCGCATCTCCGCAGGGACATAGAAAGGATGGAGGCAGTCCAGAGGAGGGCAACTAAAATGGTGCATGGTCTGCAACAGAAACCATACAAAGAGAGACTGAAAGTGCTTAATATGTATACCCTTGAGGAAAAGGGGGGGCGGGGCACGATAGAAACTTTCAGGTACCTCAAGGGAATCAACAAAGTCCAAGGCAGGAGCAACTTTCAGAAGAGATGTGCAAGAGCAGTGGCACAATTCAGAAGATAGAAGAGAGCGGCTCAGGGGCAACGAGGAAGCATTTTTTCACAGACGGTGGTGGAGCCACGGAACCACCTTCCTGAGGAGGTCGTGGGGTCAAAAACAGTGGGGGAATTCAAAAATGCATGGGACAGACGTATGCAATTATAGTGAGAATTAGGAGGAAGTAGGCTGTTGGATAACTAGAACCTGCAGCTTACCCAGTAGGTAGGGAAATGGGCAGTCTAGGTGGGCCAAGCGGTTCTTAGCTGCTGTCAAAGTCTATATTTCTGTGTTTGATCTGTGGCAGTCTTTATTGCTCTCTTGAGTCTCCCCCCCACATGATCTCCACTTCCTCAACCTCTCTTTCCATTAACTGGCTACTTATGATGTTCCTCATTGTTTGGAAGTCAGCCTTTCTGAAGTCTAGCACCTTTATCTTTGAGTAGCTGGTGTCCTGTGTTGTTTACCTTAAAGCTTATCATACGATGGTCGCTGTTGCGCATATGGCATCCCACTTCGATGTCCTTGATCCTTTCCGAGTTTGTGAGGACTAGATTGAGAATGGCATCTCCCCTTGTTGGGGGTTTTAACAAGTTGGCACAGTCCTGCGCCTTGTAGTGACAATAAGAAATACCTACTACTTGTTGTTGCTGCTGTTGGTGTGCTCCAGTTAATATCTGATAGGTTGAAGTCCCCCACTAGTATTACTTCGCCTTTATCAGACATTTTGTGGATTTCCTCTATTAGGTCTTTGTCTCCTTTATCTCCTTGATTTGGGGGTCTGTACACGACATCAGTTCTGAAGGGTTTTACCTTGCCCATGTCTATTAGCCACAGTGACTCAAGTCCCCAGGCTGCCCTTTTATGTCTGTGGTTTTTATTTCCTCCCTAACGTAAATGGCTACGCCCCCCATCTCTTTTTTTTTTTTGCCCTGCCTATCCTTCCTGAACAGACTGTAACCAGGAATGGCCGTATTCCATCCTTGGTTTTCCGTGATTCACGTTTCTGTTACAGTCACCCAGTCCAACCTTTCTATTTCCAAGATGGCTGTTGGTTAGGCTCCTAGTATTAGCAACCATTACCTTTCAGGAATGTACATCCTCTTTGGCAGGAGGTTGTACCCTCTTCCTGGACTGCTCCAGTTTGCTCTTTCCGGCAAAGAGATAATGAAGGATCTTACTTCGAGAGGGCTCTTGCAGTAGATAACTACATATAGGACTGACGCCGGGTGGTGGCAGGACCCCAGGGAAAAATTTCTAGCTAGCCGTCCCTGGCGAGGACGCCCCACATCAGGTGACCGGCGTCAGGCAGCGTCGGTATAAAGGCGGTCCTGGGCGCCCACCTTCCAGTTCTTTCGCCCGTTAGCTGCGTCCAGCGCCTCGCGGTAAAGTTCGTGCTTAGCAAAGCCCTGTTCTTTCGTCGGTTTTTACCGAAAAGTTTTCAGTATTTTTCTTCACATTGTCAGGTTAACGTCGGTGTATGTCGTCCCCTTCCAAAAATAAGTGCGACTCGTGTGGCGCCTAACTGCCACACAAGGACGACCATTCTCTCTGCCTTTTTTGTCTAGGGCCCGACCACCCGGTCGACAAGTGCCCGCATTGCCTGCACTTCAACGCGGCTACCCGCAGATGACGCCAACAGTCCCTGGAAGCCCATCTGCTCAAAAAGATGTCTTCAATGGAGAAGGAATTGAAGAAGCTCAGGCAGGCGTCTACCTCTCCTGAAGGACACCACAAGAAGCGGGACAAAGAAAGGCACAGGGAGAAGGCCTCCTCGTCCGCGACTCCAGCCGGAGTCGCAGTTTGAAACAACATCCCTCCGAGATCGTCAGCAGCAGCCTCCAAGGTTTTGGAGGGGCGTCGGCCCGTCCGTTGGGCTCGCGCTCGGGCCCGGCGGGCGCCTCCAGACTAAGAGGCCTCTGCCCCAGTACGCCGCGGGCTTGGCCTGGCATGGGCACCTCCCATAAGTCGGACGTCGGCTCCTCGGCGTCCGCCGGGAGAAACGATAAGACACCCGACCCTTGGGGGCGGCGCGTGGTCGCGTCCCCCTCGGACCGGGCCGCTTCCCACCCTCGGCCCGCCTCCGACGAGGGACCTCCTAAGCCATACACCGGCTCCTCTGGCGCCCGCTGAGATCCAGCCCCTAAGTCGCACGTCGGCACCTACGACAGAACCTCTATCTTCTGTCGTCCCAGGTTCGCCCCAGCCTGACCCCGGGGACTTTTCTCCTCTGTCCCCAGGCGATGCTGGGGATATCCCTCCACCGTCAGACCCTCCTTCTACAGAACCGGATCTGACGCCGGCCCCGCCTATGCCGGTTCCGATGCCGGCGGGGTATATTTCCCCTCTGTCGGGCCTGACCCCCACGGGCCTCTCAATGTCGACCGCCCGTGGGAGCTTCCTACTGGGCCGTCTGCTCCGGCGCTCCTCCGGTACCGGTATCCGCCGTCCTATCCGATGCAGTCTTGCAGGTCTGCAGTATCCAGCGCCCGCAGTACCCGGCGTCGGTTTCCCGCGGCGGTTCTGGATACTCTCTACGGATATAATCCATATAGTTATTCCCCTCCTCCTCCTCCACCCCCAGGCCGCGGTGGATCTACAGGAGACTCTGGCTTCCTGGTGGGCTGAGGCAAGGCTCAGCTCACCAAGAAGTCGAGAACCACCTACGGCAGCGGTGCCACTCCCGGCCCCTGTCGCCGAGATGGCACACTCTCTCTCGCCTCCAGTTCCAGAGCTCTTCCCTCTGGATCCAGAGAGGGGCAGGACACGCGTCCAGGGATCCCCCCTAAGGAACCCGTTCCTCCCCCTAGACTGGTCAGGGAGTCTTACTCTGCTTCTAATTCTTCTTCTTCCTCGCTCTCGGATTCATCGGATTCCTCCGACGGATACTCCAAGAGAGACGACGAGCCTCGCTCTCCGTCTAAGCCCCGCCCGAGGACTCCTCCTAAGTCTCCTCCGGAGGATCCTTCCTTCACGGAGTTGCTCAGGAAGATCCAGGAAGTACATCAGTGGCGTTCTCTGGAACCAGATTCTCAGTGGGTCAAACTCACCGAACATCTGGACCTGCCCCTTACAACTCCTACTCTAGTGCCACCCTGGATCGAGCCTCATGCCCACCTTGTTTTCACTATTTGGAAACAACCGTCGGCTTTAGCCCCGCTTCCTAGGAAGTCCAACAGGCTATACCAGGCTCCGGAGGGTGTAGATTTTTTGGATTCTCACCCCCATGCAGACTCTGTCATGATTAGCGCCGGTCACCACACCCCAAACATTTAAGCTTGTCTCCTTCGGATAAGGAATCTCGCCTCCTGGACCAGTACGGAAGAAAAATATACGCTTCTTCCACACTGGGAATTCGGGCCCTGAATTATGTAGCACATATGGGGGATTACCAGAAGGCTATCCTTACCCAGGCGGAATCTAAGATTGACTCCCTACCTGACTCCCAAGTCAAGCAGGAGTTAGCTGACCTAATCCGTTCTGCTCATTCGGCCAGTCGTCACATCCTAAGGACGACTTACGATGCAGTGGACACTGCCGTGCGGAGCTCCGCGTTCGCCGTAAGTCTTCGGCGTCACGCCTGGCTCCGTGTGTCAGGTTTGGTTCCGGAGGTGCAGTCAGCAATCCAGGAAGCACCTTTCAGGGGTTCAGTGCTTCTGGGGATGTCAAGGACATCATCACCTTTACAGGAGAAGGGACGGCTCTGAAATCTGTGGATTCCATGTACCATCCCCATCCCATGGCGCCGTCTTTCTCAGCGCAGCCGGCCTCAGGCGGAAACACCAAGGAAGGCGGGCCACTAAACGTCCGGCCCCGCAGGCTAGGCCCCCGTCCGCAAAAAGCAGCGGTGCCCCAGCTGCGGCTGCCCCATACCACCTGACTCCTCCTCTCTCCCACCACCTCCGGACTCCTGGAGGAACCAGGAGGGAGATTCTCCCTCCACCTTCCGGGTTGGGAGAGGATAACAACGGATTCATGGGTGCTTCAGATTATCGCGGAGTGGCACTCAAGAGTTTCTACGGAAACCTCCACGCCACCCCCCTCTGAAGTCCTCTTCACGAGGGACCATCTTCCTTTGGTCAGGGAAGAAATATCTGCCCTTCTAGCGAAGCAGGCCATAGAACCTGTTCCTCCTCACCTTCAGGGGACGGGTTACTATTCCCATTTCTTCCTGGTCCCAAAGAAGACGGGAGATCTCAGACCCATTCTCGATCTCAGCTCCCTGAACTTCTACGTGGAATACAAAAAGTTCAGGATGCTCTCCCTTCAAACCCTTCTGCCCCTTCTTCAGCCGGGTCAATGGCTTTGTGCGTTGGATATGCAGGATGCATATCTGCACATCCCCATTCGTCCCTCGCATCGCAAGTACCTCCGGTTTGCTTTCCAGGGGGACCATTACCAATTCCAGGCACTTCCGTTTGTTTTTTCCTCGGCTCCCTGAGTTTTTACCAAATGCCTGGCGGTGGTAGCGGCCCACCTGCATACTATGGGAGTTCAGGTGTTTCCCAACCTGGACGACTGGCTCTTGGCGGCCTCGTCCAGGGAGGAGCTCCTGCATTTTCTCTCCCTCACCCAGCAGGTTTTCACTTGCCTGGGTATTACCATCAACCATTCCAAGTCTCATCTGGAACCCTCCCAGAAACTTCAGTTCATCGAGGCTATCCTTGACACGACAGTGAGCAAGGCTTTCCTTCCTCCAGACACGGCGTCCTCCCTCCAGTCACAGATTTCCCTGCTATCAGAACGCGGGAAGGTTCGGAGGTCGGTTCTTCGTCTCTTAGGGCTCATGGCTGCGCAGTCCCGTCGGTTCCCAGCTGCGGCTCCACATGAGGATTTCTCAGTGGACTCTCCACTCTCAGTGGGATCGACTCGTAGACGACCTAGATCATCTGGTGCTGATCGCCTCGCCGATGACGAGACTTGCAATGGTGGATGGTTCGAGAGAACCTGTTTTGGGGGATCCCCTTCTGTCATCCTCCCCCCTCCCAGACTCTGACCACAGACGCATCAGGCGAAGGTTGGGGAGCCCATCTGGGTCCTCACCGAGCCCAGGGTTTATGGTCCAGATTAGAGCTAGCTCTCCACATCAATGTGCTCGAGCTACGAGCAGTACTATATGCTCTCCAAGTCCTTCTCCAATACATCCTTCCCAGTCACCTAGCTGTCTAAACGGACAACATGTGCGTGGTGTGGTACATCAACAAGCAGGGAGGGACTCGATCCTACCCGCTGTGCAGGGAAGCAATGAGGGTTTGGGACTGGGCAACGCTTCACAACCTTCACCTCACGGCGATCCATGTTCCAGGAGTCGACAGTACCCTGGCAGACAAGCTAAGTCGCTCCTCTGCTCTGCCATATGAGTGGGAGTTGGACCAGAAGGTTCTAGACGACATCTTCCAGCTTTGGGGGACTCCACAGGTAGACCTGTTTGCCTCTTCCCAAAATGCAGAACTTCCCACCTTTGCTCGCTCGCTTCAGAGTGAGGCGCCTTCTGGAGCGACGCTCTGTCTCTAAACTGGAAGGGCAGATTTGTCTGTGCTTTTCCCCCAATTCCTCTGGTCCCTCGTGTACTGCAGAAACTATCAACAGAAGGAGCGAGAATGATTCTGATTGCTCCTTTCTGGCCCAGGCAAATCTGGTTCTCTCTTCTACAACAATACTCAGAGGTTCCTCCTCTTCCTCTTCCTTTATCTCGAGGAATGCTGACCCAGGATCAGGGGACCCTGGTCCATCCGGGACTCAAGTCCCTGCAACTTCATGCATGACTACTGCAGACCTAGCCCAATCCCGTTTTGGTGTTTCTCCAAAGGTGGCAGAGATTCTGGTGGAGGCTAGAAAACCCTCCACTAGGTCCACTTGCGCCATGAAATGGAAGAGGTTTTCTATTTGGGCTGCCTCCAGGAATGTGGAGCCTTTCTCCTGTCCTGTGGCCATTCTGCTTGAATATTTACGTCACCTCTTCGAATTGGGTCTCAGTCATTCCTCCTTGAAAGTGCACATTGCCGCTATTTCAGCGTACCATGTTCCTTTCGCTGATAAAGCCTTTGCCCAATTAGAGGTCTCTAAGACTTTTCTCAGAGGGGTCCTTCATTTGAGGCCCCCCGTCCAGACTCCAGCTCCCCCTTGGGACTTGAATTTTGTTCTCGAGAAACTTACCCTTCCTCCCTTCAAGCCTGCGGCCTCTGCAGACCTGAAGTTTCTATTGTGGAAGACGCTATTCTTGGTGGCCATTACCTCCGCTCGAAGAATTTCCGTGCTCCAGGCCCTCATGTGTAAAATCCCTTATTTGATTTTCACAAAGAGCGGTAACTCTTATATGCAGACACCTAAGTTTCTACCTAGTGGTAGTGGAGTCTACCTTAAATCAGTCTATAGAGTTACCTGCCTTTTCACGAGTACTCCAATCAAGGGAATATTTACTCCATACCATGGATGTTCACCGGATTCTGAGATACTACACTGATAGGATGAAGGATCTCAGAAAACTGACCAATTGTTCGTCTCTTTTGCTCACAAAAGGGAAGGCAATGCTGTTTCTAAGCAATGCCTGTCGAAATGGTTGGCTCATTGCATCACTTTCTGTTATGACAAGTACAACAATACCCTTCCGGGTCAAGTCAGAGGTCACTCCACGCATGGAGTAGCGGCCTCTGCGGCTTGTTTCAAGAATGTGTCTGTGGCAGACATCTGTGCTGCCGCCACCTGGACTTCCGTCCATACCTTTACGAAACATTACAGTTTGGACATTGCCTCTCGCCGTAGAGCAGGCTTCGGGTTAGCTGTCTTGCAAGGCCTCCTGTCTTGAGGTTTGCAAGGCCTTTGCTACTTCTTGGAGTAGTTCCCCCTCCCGGTGCCTTTCATTTGTTCCAGACTGCTTGGGATTCTGTCCTATATGTAATTACCTACTGCAAGAGCCCTCTTGAAGTAAGATAGTACAGTTATGTAAGAACTTACCGTAACAGTAGATCTTCGAGAGAGGCTCTTGCAGTAGGTAATACCTTCCCGCCCTCCATCCCCCTAGGCTTTTTCAGCTCCTTTTCCATTGAAGGAAATATCTGCTTCTCTCTCGTCCGGGCCTTCTGGGCCTGTGGCGGGAAAGAACTGGAAGGCGGGCATCTGGGACCGCCTTTATACCGACGTCGTCCGACGCCGGTCACCTGATTGGGGGCGGTCCCTGCCAGGGACTGCTAGCTAGAAATTTTTCCGTGGGGTCCTGCCGCTGGCCGGCGTCAGTCCTATATGTAATTACCTACTGCAAGAGCCTCTCTCGAAGATCTACTGTTATGGTAAGTTCTTGCTTAGCTGTACTTTGCTGGTTTGGGCAGATGTTAGCTCTGATTTGTTTTCTGGGGATGTATTCACACATTTGGCATTTTGGAGAGTAATGACCAGCCCACCGATGGCAGGGGTGTGAGCTGCGTCTTGCTCCCCTTCATGTAGTTTAAACTACCTGTATAGACAGAGTTTTTGTACCGAGTGCTCACACACCTTCTCTGTTTAGGTGCAATCTGTTATATTTAAAAAAAGCTCTTTCCCAAAAGTTGTGCCAGTTCCCTATGTAGTGGTATCCATTTTCTTGGCACCAGTCACGCAGCCATAAGTTGAATTTGTGTACTTCAAGTCTCTTTGATTTGCTTGTTGCTTTTTCCTTTGTCCTACACTGGCAGCACTTCTGAGAAGGCTAATTTGGACGGAAGGGAAGAAAGTTTGTTGGCCAGGTCCTTGAAGTGTTTCTTGGCCTCCTGAACTATGTGATTTGCCAAGTCATTGGTACCAAGATATATTGTTATGTGTAACATCCCTTGATTCCTGCACAATTGCCTTTATACGGATAGTGTCCCTACTTGCAGAGGCTCCTGGTAGACACTTTACTAAAATGTCACTTTTAACATTTTGTGTTGGGTGGTGTTCCACTCCTCAGATCATGGAATCCCATATTATGAGAATTTTGCTGTCGTTTTTATTTTGAATTTTAGTATTTTTGTTGTTGCATTTGGTTTTGGTATTGCTGTTGGTTGTGTTTGGAGTATTAGTATTTTTGTTTTTTATCGTATTTTGTATTGGTATGTTAGCCTTTTTTGATGGTTTGACTTCTTCACCTTATATTACTTTGTCCGTGATTGGTAGCAGTGGCTCGAATCTGTTTTTGGTTTGGGTGGCTGGAAAATGCTCCTGGTTTGTGGCTTCCTTTCTGGGCCTCCTTTGATTCTTCCTTTTGGCCCAGTGGTGCTGAGGGTTGAAGTGCTGGACGCCACACCTTGCGCTACGCCAGCGACCCAGGTTCGAGAACGAGCCCGGGTTATCAGGGGTCAGCAGGGGAGGGAAGAGATTGAGCATCCGGAGGACAGCTCTCTCTTGCCGGGTAGGATTAGGGCACAACGCTTGCTCAAGGAGCAACCTCTGGCTGTGGCTGGGGTAGCCAACAGCAGCAGTGCAACACAGTACCTGGGGGTGGAGCCACAGCAGTACGTTGCCATGTCAAGCCGGGCTCCACAGGGGGACTGCTGACCATGTTTAAAAAAAAAAAAAAAAAAACTCCCTTCACAGAAAGGCGATGGCACCTCCTTCCTCTGTCCACATTCCTGATGTCTGGGCTCAGCCCCCTCTGCTGGTCCCACCTCTCCGGCCCGGTGGCTCAATACTAGAGAGAGAGAGTGCCCTGGGCAAGGTTGGCAGACCTTGTGGATGCCAGGTGCCGGAGAGGAGCTGTAGGGGCAATCGGTCACGCAAGGAGGTAGAGACGTTGGAACTGGAGGTTGCCGGAAAGAGTTGGGCGGAGCGGTAGGCGCATAAATAGAGTTAAAAATCAAAAAAATGATGCTTCCTTTTCCTTACCACCTGTCATTCTCTGGGCCCTGCCTCAGAATTAACCCTTATCTGGGGGGCTCCTAACAGGAAGTGTTCAGGGATGGGTGTGTCAGTGGCTCAGTCAGCCACTTCCCCAGTTTGAGGGGGAGGGGGTTATGGTACGCTTATCACTTAGACCATTTTTCCACAAATTGTTCCTGTGTTGGGTATAAGGTGACTGTTATTCTTTCCATACTCATAATGGCATTAATCCTGTCCTTCCATTCATCCACTGTGGATACTTAGAGTGAAAGCCAGTGGGGAAATGATTCCTTTGAGGGCTGCCAAACACCAGGCATCTCTTTGACTCCCAGGTCCCCATTCCCCTTGGTGGGCAGTCCAGAACACAGATTTGAAAGCTTAAAAATTCATTTGTGAGCTGCATTGCAATGGTGATAAAGGCAGCAAATTTCAGAATATGATGACATTAAAGAGCTAGTGTACTGCCTGGTATTAACAGTAATTTTCAGATGCAGTCAGCTGTCGTTTCCTATAGCTGAAGTATTTTTTATATTCTATTTGCTAATTAGAAGATTTTCCACCTGGTAGTACTGTGCTGTGTGGAGTAGCTCTCTGTTTGGAGGCTAAAAAAAAGTCAGTTCAGTTCCTCCCACTCCATCATCAGAAATTTGACCAAACACATTGAGGCACCACAATCCGTGCAGTCTATGCAGTGACTTTTACAAGTTACTAATCAAAATGCCTGGAAATAGTGACCTCACTAGTAACCAAGAACAGCTAGTGGCAGTGAGAAATGGTTCTCCCTGGTTACTAGTGATGTCACAGTCAGTGTGGTCTCAGTGTTTATGTAGTGGGAGGAACAGAACTGACTTTTTTTTTTTTTAGATTCCAGACAGAGTGCTGCTCCACACATCACCCCAGGGGAAGAGTAGTGCACGGGGGCTTCTAACAAAAAATGGAAAGGGATGTCGGGGTAGCTCTGTCAGATGACCTAAAGGTAGGCAAGCCATGTGAGAAGGCAATAAGGAGGGCTGGGGGGATACTGGGATGCATAGGGAGAGGCACCACCAGTAGAAATCAGGAAGTTGTTATCCCTTTGTACAGACTGTTGGTGAGACACCATCTGGAGTACTGCATGCAGTTCTGGAGACCCCACCTCTGCAAAGACATAGACAGGATGAAGGCAGTCCAGAGGAGGGCAACTAAAACGGTGCAGGGTTTACACCAGAAGCCATAGGAAGAGAGACTAAAGGAGCTTAATATGTATACCCTCAAGGAAAGGAGGGAGTGAGGGGCATGATAGAAACTTTCAAGTACCTCAAGGGAGTCAACAAAGTACAAGAGGATAGCATCTTTCAGAAAAAGAGAAGTGCAAGAACAAGGCAGCACAATTTGAAGATAGAGGGCAGATGGCTCAGGGGAAATGTGAGGAAGTATTTTTTCATGGAGAGGGTGGTGGACGCATGGAACAGCCTTACCGAGGTGGTCAGGGGTCAAAAACAGTGGGGGAATTCAAGAATGCATGGGACAGACATAAGGCAATTCTTGTGGGGGATATGAAGAAGTAGGCTGTTGGTTAACTAGGATCTGCAGCTTATCAAACAGTAGGGGAAATGGGCAGACTGGGTGGGCCAAGTCGTCCTTATCTGCCATCAAAGTCTGTGTTTCTGTGTTGGTACCGCCAGGTGGAAAATCTTCTAATTGGCAAACAGTAAAGAAAAAATACTTGAGGTACTATATAAGAAGTGATAGCTCACCATGTCTAAAAGTTAAAGCCAGGCAGTGCACTAACTCTTTAAAGGAAAAATATTTCTGACCTTGTACTGTCCTTTTTGAAGGGCAGTTTATAAGGCTGCTAAAGCAAATGGTAAGAAGAAAAAAGATTACCGTAATCTTGTTTAAGTGATAACTTTCAGTTAGTTGGAGTATACGAAGCAATAACTGGCTTCTGTGGATGAAAAATCGTCCACGGAAGCTGGTTGTTCAAGTCATGAATTAGTGTCGGAGACTTGATTAGCGGCCTTCGCTAATCAAAGTAAAAAATGATTAGCAGTTAGCTGAAGTTGATTAGCAATTACCAAAAATTTCTATTTTTGTTCAAAACCCCATTAAATCTACTTATCTTGCTCTATAGTGATAAAATACACATTGTACACATAGTTTAAAACATATCTGTTTTATTTGGCCATTTCGTAAAATACAGCATATGTGCAGCAGCACATTTAGGAGCCAAGAGATAACGTGGGATATCTGCCAAAGCAGACCATGACATTCGTGAGCATGACATGCTTATTCATGATCATGAGTCATGACAAATGAAACATTCTAAATTTAAAATGAACCCCTGCCATAGCATAAACCTGGTACCGTGATTGACCATAAAGTAACCAACAAGGACTGGGTAGATCTGTGCTTCTCTTCTCCACCAGGCATGTAACCAGTAGTTCTCACCTGTTTTGGGGTGAGGGACCTGGGAGTGGTTCACCATCTTGAGCTGGCAAATCACCAGGACGTCTTAGCACTAAAAAAATATGTCTACAGCCCTGGCTGGGTTGAATTAAGTGTGGGGGGGGGGGCCTGCTTTTTAATGCGAATCAGTGTTTCTACAGTATCCTCTGCCAGACTTGTTCTCCAGTCAGTTTTTACCTTATTCATACTTGAAAAACACCTTTCTACTGTTGCATTAGACACAGGAAATACTCTCAACACATTGACAAGCTTCAACAGATTTGGATAAGAATTTTGGAAATCACATGCCAGGTTTGACCTTGATTTGTCTGTAGAAGCTGAGAACCTTGCTACACTGCAAAGAACAAACTATAACTCCATTTAGGACCTGGAAACCTGGTGAGGCATAATACTTGTAAAGAAAGGGAGCTACGCTTACAACAAACAGTTGCATTTTTTTTCCTTATTGGCATTAAGCAGAGAATTGCAGGATTCCATTAAAAGTGTAGTAATTGTATAACCAGAGGGAGTGAGATACAACTGAATTTGCTTGATTGTTGGGGTTGAGTCCTAGGATTTGGAAGGATATTTTTGCAACATTTTAAAAGTGTCCTGCTGGCTGAGGAGTGAGTTAATTTTTATCCCTGGATTCAGTAGAGAGACTTGTGCAGGAGATGTGCTCTACTAAATTGTGGTGTTAGTTGAAGTACTATAAAGGGCAGTACTCACCAGGGTGGTGGAGCAGTTGTGTATTTGATTGTTTCTAACAGTCACCAGTGGCTGGACTGGTATATATATATATATATATATATATATAGTATATTATAAGGGAGAGGGACATGTGGGGGAGTGGTGCAATGCACTGGCTGTGGGGCAGCAGTTTTCTGGGAGACATTCTGGAAACTGCGTTGCTGTCCTATTTGCAGGCAACTGTCAGCTCTGAGGGAGGAGGTTGCCCACCTCCAGGCTGAACTAGCAAGGACTAAGGAGGCCTCCCTTCCAAAGAGCACTACTGCCACAACCACTGCCTCAGAGGTTGCCAAGTATGAAGAGCAGTTGGACCACAGTGGGTTCTGGGAGGTGGTGGTGGACCAGAGGCGAAGCCCCTAGTTGTACCTCTACACAAATCATATGCCATTCTGGCAGAGCAAGGTTCCTCTATGATGGCACCCTCAGTTGAGACCCAGAAGAAAGCTGAGGACATCCACAAGGAGACCCACTAAAGGGTGGCAAGGGACACCACAGGAGAAGGAAACAGCTTCTGATAGGGGACTCTATTGTTAGGGGTAAACCTGGGAAAGGGAGAGGAGAAGGAAGAGTGCCTGCCTGTTGCCATGGCTTGAGGACAGGAAGTTAATTTCAGGATTGCAGAAGCAGCATCACAGGAGAGGGAACTAGATATCATAGTCCACCTTGGGACAAATGACCTAGCTAGGCATGGGATCAGTGCAGTGCAGAATGAATTTGTGGAGTTGGGGCGGGGCCTCGGACGGGTAGCAAGCACGGTAACCTTCTCAGAGGTGCTACCAGTCCATGGCAGGAGTGAGGCTAGGGTACTGCACACCATGCAGTTTAATGAATGGTTGCAAAACTGGTGCAGAGCACAAGGCTTTGGCTTCATTGGGGACTGGGGGGGCCACCTGGAGAGATAAAGGTCTATTCTGGCAGGATGGTCTGCATCTGTCCACGAAGGGAACCAAGCTTCTAGGTGATAGGTTTAAATGCTTCCTTGGCAAGCTTTTAAACTAGCCAAGGGGGGAGGCGCTAATAAAAGGCAGGAAATTTCAAGCCTCCCCCCACAAAACATGGCAAGTAGTAAGGTAAACACTGAGGTACAGAGCTCAACACAGGTCAGGACAGTGGTAAATGGAAAAATAGACGAGGACAGTAAGAGCAGGGATGGGGAAAAAAGGATAAAGCCAACATTAAATGGAGGGCAATGAGTACCAATGCCCGTAGTCTGGGAAACAAGCTTCCTGAGCTAGTAGCCCTGATGGAAGATGAACACTTGGATATTGTGGCAGTCACGGAAACATGGTACACCGAGAACCATGACTGGGATGTCAACATGCCAGGGTACACAATCTACAGAAGGGACAGGGAAGGTAAAGAGGAGGTAGTAGCTTATACATAAGGGACGGATCAAAGCTACAGAACTAAAAAGTAAAGGGGAGGACAAGAGGCACTTGGGTCACCTTGGAGACAGGGAATGGCATCACAATCCACAGGTTGTATACAGACCCCGCCTCAAGGGGAGGAAATGGACAACAAAATGATAGAAGATATTCTCAAAATTGCTGAAAAAGGGGAGGTACTGTTGATGGGGGACCTGAATATGCCAGATGTTAACTGGATACAGGTACTGCAGCCACATCCAAGAGCAGAGTCATTCTCGATGCCCTGCAGGGGGCAGGCCTTAGACAGCTTGTGTTGGAACCCACTCGGGAGGGAGCAATATTAGACCTGGGACTCTCAAATGGAGAGAGGATCACAAATTTAGAAGTCAGTAGACATCTGGGAACAAGCGACCACTGCACAGTGTGCTTCACAATGAGCACAACCATGGAGATAAGCCATACAAAACAAGGATACTGGACTTTAGAAGAGCTGACTTGGGCAAAATGGGTGAATACCTGAAAAATGCACTAGCAAATGACCAAAAAGGAGGGGTGGAAGAACAATGGAGAAAAATCAAAACTGCCATCATAGAGGCAACAAGCCTTTGTGTGAAGCAAATAAAGAAAACAAAACGGAGTAAAAATCCACTATGGTTTTCAAACGAGGTGGCAGGGAAGGTTAAGGAGAAAAAGGCTGCATTCAAAAAGTATAAGGAATCACAGAAGGAGCATGACAGGGAACTGTATCAATTAAAGCAGAAAGAAGTGGGAAGGCAGTCAGACTGGCAAAGGCCCAAACCAAGAAAAATAGCCAACTCAGTTAAGAAGGGGATAAACCTTTATAGGTACATCAGGAGCATAGAAAGGTTAAGGGAGGGATAGTGAAGATTAATAAAGGAGAGGGGAGGTGGGCAGAGGGAGACAGTGAAAAGGCAGAGATACTGAATGAATACTTTTGCTCAGTATTCACAAAAGAAGATGAGGAGGAGTTACCTAAACCAGACAATAGAAGCACTCTGGTTAGGGGGGTTGACACCAGTCCATTCACAGAAGAAAGAGTCCTGAAAGAACTCCTAAAACTCAAGGTGGACAAAGCAATGGGGCCTGACGGGATTCACCCCAGAATCCTAAAAGAACTAAGGGAGGACCTAGTGACACCACTGACCACGCTTTTTAACAGATCATGGCAGGATGGGGCGGTACCTGAGGACTGGAGGAGGGCAGATGTGATTCCCCTTCACAAAAGTGGGAGCAAGGCAGAAGCAGGAAACTACAGACCTGTAAGTTTGACCTCAGTGGTAGGGAAAATGATGGAATCACTTCTGAAAGAAAGAATTGTTGAGTACCTAGAGGCCAGCGGGGCACAGGACCCAAAGCAGCATGGATTTACAGCAGGAAGGTCATGTCAGACGAATCTAATTGATTTCTTCGACTGGGTGACCAAAGTAATAGACCAGGGAGGGGCTGTGGATATGGCCTACCTAGACTTTAGCAAGGCATTTGACACAGTCCCGCACAAAAGATTAATAATCAAGTTAGCCAGCCTGGGAGTGGGTCCCAGGGTGGTAGCCTGGGTAGCAAACTTGCTGCACAACAGGACACAGAAGGTAATAGTGAATGGAACACATCCCGAAGAAAGGGGGGTTACTAGTGGAGTACCTCAGGGCTCAGTACTGGGTCCAGTCCTCTTTAACATCTTTATAGGTGACATTGCAGAGGGTCTGGAGGGAAAGGTATGCCTCTTTGCAGATGACACAAAGATCTGTAACAGAGTTGATACACAAGGGGGGGTAGAAAAGATGAGAAGGGACTTGGCAAGGTTGGTGGAATGGTCAGACATGTGGCAACTTAGATTCAATACAAAGAAGTGCAAGTAATGCACCTGGGAAATAAAACCCAGGAGAAGAGTACACAATAGCAG
The DNA here is from genome assembly GCA_016271365.2 of Neoceratodus forsteri. Taxonomy (NCBI): domain Eukaryota; kingdom Metazoa; phylum Chordata; order Ceratodontiformes; family Ceratodontidae; genus Neoceratodus; species Neoceratodus forsteri. The sequence goes on from CM057450.1 coordinate 719,878,582, forward strand.
GGAGGTACTAACAACAAAATGGAAAGGGACCTGGGGGTAGTCATATCAGATGACTTAAAGGTGGGTAAGCAATGTGAAAAGTCGGTAAGGAGAGCTAGGGGATACTGAGATGCATAGGAAGGGCATCACAAGTAGAAAAAGGAAGTGGTTATCCCTCTGTACAGACAGTTGGTGAGACCCCATCTGGAGTACTGCGTGCAGTTTTGTAGACCTCATCTACGCAAGGACATAGACAGGATGGAAGCAGTCCAGAGGAGGGCAACTAAAATGGTGCAGGGTCTGCAGCAGAAGCCATATGAAGAGAGACTGAGAGAGCTTAATATGTATACTCTTGATGAAAGGAGGGACAGGGGGACATGATAGAAACGTTCAAGTACCTCAAGGGAATCAACAAAGTCCAGGAGGGTAGCATCTTTCAGAAAAAGAGATGTGTAAGAACAGGGGGCACAATTTAAAGATAGAGGGGGGACGGCTCCAGGGTAATGTGAGGAAATTTTTTTTCACGGATAGAGTGGTGGATACATGGAACAGACTTCCTGAGGAGGTTGTTGGGTCTAAAACAGTGGGGGAATTCAAACATGCATGGGACAGACACAAGGCAATTATAGTTGGGGGTTGCAGGAAGTAGGCTGTTGGTTAGCTAGAATCTGCAGCTTATCCAGTAGGTAGGGAAATGGGCAGACTGGGTGGGCCAAGTGGTCCTTATCTGCCGTCAAAGTCTATGTTTCTATGTTTCTAATAGAGGCAGAACGATTGATGAAATTGGTTTGAGCAAAAATCTTAAACTCTTGCCATTCTGCAAGCAGCAGAGTGCTGTCACAGTCAGGCTGCAAAAGTGCTGAAAAGTGGTTGGCTACCACAGTAATGTCACTGTACTATACAGCTCCAGTTCCTTTCTGTCTGATGGCCAAAGTCTGGTATCTGAAAGTTTTGCACAGTTATAAATATTACTTTCCTCATTCAAACTGAACCTTTGTTCACAACAGTTCTCAATCTTTGCAATGTGTAGTCTTAGTTTGCAGTTTAAAAGTTTTAACAACTTGGCCACTAAAATGTGTCAGTTTCACACCCTTGTAAGTGACTTCAGCATACTGAAAAAACATCAGACCCATTTTTTAAGAGAATGTCAAGTTCACTGCCACGTATGGGACCACTCTGCTTAGCATGGTCAAGAGTGTTTCTCAAAGTTTCAACAGAGCTTAGTAGCTCTGGCATTTCAACTACTTCTTTTTGAAGTGCTACTGAGAACCTGGCAAGTGGCTGAAGCAACTGTTCAAAATACAAAATGTGTGCCACCATTTGGAATTCGGTCATAATTTGCAACACTCCCTTGGCTTTGGCCCGGATATGAGTTGGGTCTGCGGCCATAGATTCTAAAAGGGCACAAATTACGGGGAATGATTTGATAGCCCAGGTGGCAAGAGGTTTATGCTGCACCCAGTGTGTGCCATGGGCCTTCTTGGGCTTGTTAACCAACATCTCTATGGCCAGGGCAAGGGAGCGTAACTCTCTTGAGTCTCTTAGGACTTTTCTGATAGAGATGAAACAGTTGGGTCAGAAAGTTAGAAACTTCCTTGAAATAGGTGTTATCCAAAGCCTCTTTTATGGCTGGTTCTAATCTGTGTGAAAAACAATTAACGCCAAGTAACCACTGTGTATCTTCACTTAAAAGAGCAGCAAGATCCCATGTTGACAGCATCTGATACAGCTTTCATTCGAAAAAATTTAGTCTCCACGTGACCATTGATGGGATTTACATAAATTACGTAAACCAGTTCCTTTTCAATTACACCACTGTCAGTACTACCGTCCATAAGCACTGAAAAATAATTTGCATTTTTGACAGTTGCTATCAGGTTTTCAGCCAATTTTTCTGGATCATATTTTTGGCGCCATCCCTCTGCAGTTGCTAATTTAATTCCAGCCATGTCGAACTGTAATTATTAAAAAGTTTGAAGTTAGCAAAACAAGGTGTCACGGTGTATAACTTACTTAAATTCACACAAGACTTTTACTGTACTGAAAAAAGGAAATGGCAGCAGATTTGTGACCCCCAGTTCCCCCCCGCCAAAAAAAAAAGTCACTGGCACGGAGTCTCTCAGACCAAAAACCCTTATCCCGTATCTAAGTGGGGCATCCCTCTCAGTGACTGTGTGCTGCAGGCAGCAGTCCCTGCATAGCAGGGCACAATACTTTAGTTTCTTATGTGGGCTTGCTACCACAATAAGAGTCTAGTGTGTCCAAATCAAAGTGCAAAGGGCATGATTAGTTCCTTCCTCTGTAAAAGCGTGGGCACAAACACTTAGCAGTTAAGTTCAAGTTAAAATCTCTGCAGTTGCAGGGAACAACACTTAAATTTTCATTTTCTGCCCAGATAAAGGGCAGACATTATTTTTCGTAGTTTATTTTTTTTCCGAAACTGTGAAAGCAGGGCACAAGTCTTTAAGTTCCCCTCATGGATCTCTGCAAAGTAGGGCACATTAGTCTTATTCTGTTCCCAAATGTTCACTGCAAAGAGCAGGGCACATAACATAATAGCAGGGTCTTTTTGGTTCCCCCACAGATCTCTACAAAGCAGGCCACATTTAATTTGTCATATCTTTATGTTCCCAAATTCGAGAGAGCAGGGACACAACACTTAGGGCACATGTCTTGGTTCCTCTCATGGACTCTGCAGAGCAGGGCACATAACTTCATCTTAGTGTTCCCTCCTCCAGGTCTCCGGTCCCCATTTAACTAAATTTAGGGACCAGGAGCACTGGAGAGGAATCTGTTTTCCAGCATTTGTGGTCAGGGGATGACCATGTGCAGGCCGCCGCTATTCATTTCAAATGGCAGGCAGCGTGGTGGCTCCGCGGCTTAGCTCTTCCAGCCACATTTGAAATACAGACTTAAGTGCAGGGGATGGGCAGAGGTTCAGGAACACAACATAACCTGTGGCAGGCAGTGGGACACTAGGGGGTAAACTGGAGCATCGCGGTAGACAAGGTAAGCCTTCCAGGGGGGTTACAAATGTAAAAACACTACGTTGTGCTGTTCCACAATTACTGTGGTGGTTGGAGGCGGACATTGTTTCGCGTGGCGTGCTTGACAGTGAGCAGCTTTAAAACGTTTTTGCCTACCTATTTTTTTTTTTTTTTTTTTTGTAGGTCTGCTTATCATTTGTAGGTACTGTACAGGAGTTTTCTTTCTGCCTGTGGGTCTGAAATGTGCTGTTTACCATTTGTGAAACTGCCATAGTGGACACTCTTTCCGATGACATTTTTTTTTCTTTGATTTTGAGTGAATATCCGACTGTGGACATGGCTATAGTCTGATTAACCGACTGTGGGAGGGGTTTAATTGAATAACCAACTTTTTTTCTTTCTTTTTTTTTTTTTTTACACTGTAGTTTGTGACAGAATAACCAACGGCTATTCTTTTTTGTGATTGGCTGAGAACAGATACCGGTCTTATAATCCAAGGTATTCTCCAATATTCCTAACTCTTGCAGTCAGCCTTTGAAGTAGAACTGCCCAGAGATAGAACGGTATGCTGATGATGGAACCATCATTGGCTCATGCCACTTTTCAAATGCTGCCCTTATGAACTGCATGCGTTCTAAAATGCCTCTGATTTCATAGAGAACCTGCAAGTGAAGGCCCAACCAATAACTATATCTATGCAATAATAACAATAAAACTAACCCTAACAAATCTCCAACTGGAGGAAAAAACAACCCTTCCTGAATGTCAGAGTAACCTGAAGAAGGGGAAAAACAGTGCCCAGTGGGGCCCAAAAACAGACTATACCAGTGTGTGGCAACCTCGCACATGATTACTCAGCTTGGAGTGCAGAGGCCACTGGTTCTAGAAGGGGAGGCAGGGTGGGTGAGTTATGAATATTGGAGAATACCTTGAAAGAAACAAGATTACTGTGGTAAGTAATTTTTCTTCTCACCCCATAAATTCTCCAATATTCCTAACTCTTGCAGACTAAGAAGCAGTATTTTTGGAGGTGGGCACAGAACCTAATTTGAAAACAGACTCTGCAGGACTGCTGTGCCAAACCTGGCATCACTTCTAGACTGAGTGTCCAGGCTGTTGCGCTTCGAAAAGATGTGTACTGTCCTCCAGGTAGCTGCTTTACAGATTTCCACTAGTGGAACATCCCTGGCAGCTGCAATGGTCACAGCTGTGCCCCTTCTGGAGTGGGCCCTCAGCACTTCTGGGGGCTCCTTCCTGCTTTTGAATAGCAAAACTGGATGCACTGAACTATTCAGTGTGAATTGGACCTTTTAGATGCTGGGTTTCCTTTTTCCCACATCCCAATAAGTGAGGAACAGCTGCAGTCTGTCCTGCCTATGGTCCTTAGTGATAGTCATGTAGTAGCTGAGAACTCTTTTGACATCAAGACTGTGGCGTCTACGTTCACCTGAACCAGACTGTTCAGTGAAAAAGACTGGTAGGGTAATGGATTGGTTCAAATGGAAATCAGAAACCACTTGAGGCAGACATTTCCTGTTTGTTCACAGGACTACCTTATCTCTATGGAATGAGATGTAGTACTTTTCAGTGCACAAAGCCTGAAGCTCACTAATTCTCCTGGCTGAAGTAATGGCTACCAGGAACACTGTTTTCCAGGTAACATACTTCTGGTGAGCTGGGCCATGGGCTCAAATGGCGGACCCATAAGCTTGGCTATGCAGACATTCAAGTCCGAAGCTGGCACCAGTTCCCTGTGAGGATGGTGCAAGTGGGCTAAGCCCTTGAAGAACCTTTTGAAAATAGGGTTAGATGCCATAGAGACACACTTTCCAGCTGAAATGTAAGCAGATACTTAAGCCACATGGACTTTTAAGGCACTGAGCTGCAAACCCAGAGAATGCAGATGGGTTAGGTACTCGAGCAGTGCTGGAATCCCTGCCTGTTCTGGTGCCATGTCCCTGGTGGAGCACCAAATAGAAATTCTCTTCCATTTAGAAGCATAGGTTTTCTTAGTGGAAGGTTTCCTGTAACCCCTCAAGACATTCAGAACACTTTCTGAGAGATGCAAGCCTCCATACTTTTAGTCCTCAAGAGCCATGCCTTGAGCCTGAGGGATCTGAGGTTCGGGTACGTGATCCTCCCTTGGTTAGAGGTTAGCAGGTTATGCCTCCAGAGGAGGTGTGTAGACTTTTCTGCAGACCTGGAGAGCAGCAGAGAGTACCATGGCTGCCTTGCCCAGTCTGGTGCTATAAAGATCATTGATGCAGGCTGGGATCTGAGTTTGATCAGAACCCTGAAGATCAGAGGAAAAGGAGGAAAGGCATATAGATGCTACCCTGACCAGTCCAGAGTCAAAGCATCCAAGTGTATTGTACTCCTGGCTGGTGGTCTGCAACAATACTGTGGCAGGTGGTAGTTTTCCATCTCTGGGGTGCCCCATTTTCTGAACACTACTTGCAGCACCTGCCTGTTCTAGGTCCACTCATGATGGACCTGATTACTCCAACTCGGAGCATCTGCTAGGGTGTTGTCCTTGCCTGGCAGATGAATAGTTTACAGTGAGGCTTTGAAGTGAGTAAGCCAGGCTCCAAATCTTCATTGCCTCTGTGCACAGGGGGTTGGACCTTGTCCCTCCCTGTCTTTTTATGTAATACATGGTTGTGGTATTGTCTGTTCTGACCTGTACCACCCTGCCCTGCACCGATGGGGTGAAAGTCTGCAGGGCTAGGAACACTGCACTTAATTCCAGCAGGTTTATGTGCTGAAGTGACTCTGCACTTGACCCGGTACCATGAGTGGTGTGATCCCCTAGATGAGCACCCCACCCCAGTACCGATGCATCTATTGTTAGTGTCATTGATGGAGACTCCTGCTGGAAAGGGACCCCTTCCCTTAGGTTGTCTCCCTCTTCCCACCATTAGAGGGCTTGCAGTAACGTCTTTGTTACTGGAATCGGCTTTGAGAGAGGGTATCTCCTTTGGTACCAGTGTGCTCTGAGATGGAACTGTATGTCTCTGTGGCTGCAGCCATATGTCCCAGTAGCTGAAGAAACTGCCTTGCAGTTTTGGTTTAGATTGAATGAACCAGCTGTCTGCAGGATATTGTTTATTCTGTCCTGAGGCAGGTAAGCTCTTCCCTCCAGGGTGTTCAACTCTGCTCCTATGAACTGCAGCACCTGTGCTGGTTGTAGGACAGATTTTGTTGAGGTTTATTAGGAATCCTAAGGACTCCAAGAGCTCCAGGGTTAACTGTAGGTGTTCCTTTACCTGCTCTGGTGAGCTTCCTACCACCAGCCAGTCACCCAGCTATGGGAACACTATGACACCTAACGGCCACAACCGCTGCCAAGTACTTTGTGAACACTCTTGGGGCTGAAATGAGGCTGAATGGCAGTGTTGAGAACTGGTAATGACCTGTTGGGAGCCTGAACCTGAGGTATTTTCTGAGAGACTCCCTTATGGGGTTGTGGAAATAGGCATCTTTTAGGTCCAGAGATGCCAGCCATGCTCCCTTTTGAAAAGTTGGCAGTATCAGTGTCAAGGTCACCATCTTGAACTTTGGCTTTGTCAGGTGCCTGTTCAATAACCTTAGGTCCAAAATAGGCCACCACTCCCCATTTTTCTTTGTTGAAAGAAAGCACCTTGAGTAAAAAATCCTTTTCCTTTTGCTGTGGAGGAACAGGTTCCACTGCCTTTGACAACAGCAAAGTTTGTACCTCCTTTTCCAGCAGCTTCCTTTCTGTATTGGAAGCTGGCTTGAATACTCTGGTTCTTAGAGTTAGAAAGGATTTGAAACTTGAGGACAAACCTTGACTCATTACTTCCAGGACCCACTTGTCTATGGTAATGTTCTTCCAAGCCTGGAAGTAGTGAGCCAGTCTGCCCCCTACTGGTAGTGGGGAGGTGGCCTGGGCAAGAAAGTCAGGGAGTCTGTTTTGACTGGGTCTGGGCTTGACTAGCCTGGAAACCACACCTGAATCCCCTCTAAAGCCCCCTGTCTGCTGGGGGTACTGCTGGTATTGGGGACAGCTTGAGCCTGATAGAAAGGCCTGCTGTGTGCAGCTCTACCCCTGCCTCCCCTTCCATAAGGCCTAGTGGAAGGTGAGGACTTTTCTTTGGCTGAGTTACTTTTATAGGTGGCCTTATATTCGTCCACCTTTTTCACATAGGCCTCAGTTTGCTCCCCAAAAAGGAAGTTATTCTCCACAGGGAAATCCATGGCTTTCGCCTGGGTGTCCTTAGTGAGGTTTGAGGCCCTTAACCATGCAAACCTCCTCACAGTTACATTGTTAGCCATCCATCTGGCAGCAGTGTCATTGGTATCTGCTGCCATTTGGAACTGGTATTTTGGAGTGTCTAAGCCAATTCTGACAGTTTCAGCTAGGTCTGCTGAGAGGCCAGACTGGGCCTTATCAGACATGGCCAGGACATACTGCCTCAGGACTTTTGATACTGAGCAGCGTAGGCCTGATAATTTGCCTGCCTGATTGCTAGGGAAGATAACAGATAGCCCTTCTGTGCCATGCCATCAAGCTTCCTGGAGTCCTTCTCTTGGGGTGAGCTGCAAAAGGCACCTTTTCCCTGTCACAGGGTGCAGTCTGCACCACCCCCTGGTGGTCAGGGTGGGTGAATAAAAATTCAGCACCCTCTCTGTCCAATTGGTATTTCTTGTCAAACCTCTTATCCAAAGGTGGGACAGAATTTGGTGTTTGTAAAATCTTTGACATCCTTCTTAAAGAACTTATTGATGGGGAGTAATAATGTTTTAGTTGGTGTCAGCTCCATCATTTCTAGACATTCCCCCTCCTCCTCCTCCTTCAATCACCTCACTGGTGGTTATATCAAGACCATCTACCATTCTTATGAATGTGAAGTGGGATGAATAATACTCCGTTGCTCTAGGAGGGGACCCAAACTCTTGGTCAGGGGAAACCTCCGGTTCAGTGGGTTCCCCTTCACCCTCATCATATTCCCCATAGTAACTCCAGCTGTTCTGTGAGTGAAGCTTGAGCAGAAGGACTTGCTAATTTAAATGGGTTTTGGACTAGTGGTGTACTAGGAGCTGGTACCAACCCCTGTAGAGCCTGAATTACCCTAAAAACCTGGGCAGTTTAATCAGATGAAGGCAGGCTGGATGTCACAGCAGAAGTCCCCTTAGGCCTTTCGGCGGGGGGTTCAGTGTGCTTAGTATTTTTGAGCTTCTTAGAAGGAACCGGGGATTCAACCGATTCACCAGTTCTCTTCCCAGTTGCTGGAGCACCCTTATCAGGGGTGGATTGTTTAGGCTCAGCAGTTTCACCCACGGGTTTTGAGGGTGTCGGCTGGTCAGGGCTTGAGGTACCCTTTTCCAATTTCTTCTGTAGTCTTTCCCAGTGCTTTTCAACCGTCTTTGGTGGGAAAGATCTACATTTATCACATTCAGCTGAGAAATGATCCTCACCAAGGCAAACAAGACATAGTGTGTGTTTGTCTGCCCTGGCAAAGATATCCCCACACTTTGAACAATTTTTGAACCCAGGTTCACCAGTTTTCTTCTTTGGATTGTCTGACATTCTTAGGACCAACAGAAAAACACCAACTGCGGGACAAGTTTTAAATTGAAAGTATTTATTTATTTATTTTTTTTGTCATGGATGTGGTCGGTTCCGAAACTGACCAAAAGTTCCCATCAGAACCAGGAACTGATAGAAAAGAACCGGGATTATCAATTTTTTTTTTTTGTTTTTTTTTTTTTTTGTCAACATATTTTTTATTAAGACAAAAGGGAAAGTTACATCATCAATATTGCCTTCACACACCGCACAAGAGATATACATATTGAATTATTGCACTTCTGCAGCAGCCAAGCATAAATACTTCTCAAATCTACTCAAATCAACCCCTGGTAAATAAAGTGCTATAGAGTGCTTTACATTTCGTAAAGGAAAAATATCAGCCTCGGCTGCTACCAAAAGAGGATCCCATAGCTGACGAAACACTTCCACTTGACCCAATGCAGTTAACTGGGCCCTTTCTATGCACATACACTGCTTCAAGTTATTATCCCACTGCTGTACACTAGGAGGGTTAGAGGCTAGCCAATTTTGTGCAGTTGTCTTGCGAGCATTCACTAGGGCCAGTGACCACAAAGTTTCATGACTGGGCATACCCAGGCGCTCAGTCTCAGCACCCAGCATAAACTCAACGGGGGTATTCAGTGGGGAGAAACCCAACACCTTTGCCATGATATTATGCATACCCACCCAAATGGGCCTGATTTTTGGGCAGACTTAAAGCCATATGCAGAAAATCTGCTGCAGCTGACTGACATTTGGGACATACATACAATTTGTTTGGGTCAAAGAGCTTAAGTTTCACAGGAGAATAGTAGGCCTGATGGAGAAAATAATACTGCACCTGCCGAAGTTTATTACTCCTTGAACAAGTTACCATGTGTTTAGATGCCCTTTTCCATAACTGCTCACTGAATGGAATCCCCAAGTCAGTCTCCCATTTCCCAATAATATTGTCTACTGCCTTGAGGTCACCTCCATTGATACAACGGTAATAGGTGGCTAGCGAACCCGCCCCTGGCTGAGGGTAATACAGTTCTTCCTCCTAAGGGGAAAGAGGGGCCCAAACAGTACCCGGGGTCAATTCAGCACCCAAGATATGCCGTAGTCGGAAATATATAAAGAAATCCCCTCCCTGTATATTCCACTGGTCCCTCTGATAGGTAAAGGGAACCATACTGTCCCCCACGTAAAGCTGATGGACCCATCTTAATCCTCTATCCGCCCAGTCACTCAGTCTGTCAGTCATTGCCTCAGTGGATGCAAATTTGAGTTGAACCACTTCTGCAGTAAGGGTAATTTTAGTAGGAGTTATAGTCCTACCTATCTGATGGTGGGCACCTGACCAAGCCCCAATGCTTGCTGAAGTAAAAAGGATTGGGGTGTTCAGGCATCACTCCGGACCACAGCACCTCCACCAGGACCCCCCCCTTTGAGATGGGTCCCTGAACCCAGCCCCTCAAGTTCTAACCAGCTATTATTCAAATCCTCCCATTCCACCAGGATAGCAGCAAGCTAAGCGGCCTGAGGATTATTGGTTCTTTATAAGAAAGTTATCGGTTACTGTTTTTAAACAATAATCATTTAAAAAGAAGTAAACTACTGGAGTCTGTTTCAAAAAGCTCTGGAAAGCTAAACTAAGAGCTCGGTTCCTCACCGGTTATCCCGAACCAGGAGAAACCGAGAAAATAAAAATTCCTAAACTAAATAGCGGTTTATTACTAATACGGAAAATAAAGGTAGCAAATGAAAAATCTGAAAGTATTTATGTGTTTGAAAGTAAACACCCTGGCACGGCTTGAGGAGAAGTCTCCGATGTGTCTGGACTTGACAGGTGGAGAATGAAATCTGAGGCATTTTAGAATGCAGGCAGTTCATAAGGGCAGCATTTGAAAAGTCGCACAAGCCAGTGATGGTTCCACTATTAGCATACCGTTCTATCTCTGTGTAGTTCTACTTTTCAGAGGCCGACTGCAAGAGTTGGGAATAATGATGGTATATGTCTAATCTACTGTACTGCTGCTTTCCCTAGTATTTTGTTCCATAGTTGTACTACAGTACTGTAATTTCTGCACTTGAGCCCTGAAAGGGCACCTTAGAATGTAAATGGTACGGAGAGGTGGTGCAAGCAGCTGAGCTGAGTAGCAGAACAAAACTAGAGCTCCTCATTGTGTTAAACCTGAATAACCTGCTTTAACAGAGTTAAAAGCTCAAACAACTTAAACATAGAAACATAGAACTTGACAGCAGATAAGGACCGCTTGGCCCACCCAGTCTGCCCATTTCCCTACCTAATGGATAAGCTGCAGATCCTAGTTAACCAGCAGCCTACTTCTTCCTACCCCCACCCCCTAGAATTGCCTGATGACTGTCCCATGCATGCCTGAATTCCACCGTTTTTGACTCCACAACCTCCTCCGGAAGGCCGTTCCATGCATCCACAACCTCTCTGTGAAAAAATACTCTTAAATTACCTCTGAGCCGCCCATCTTCAAATTGTGCTCCCTTGTTCTTGCACACCTTTTTTGAAAGATGCTACCCGCTTAGACTTTGTTGATTCCTTGAGGTACTTGAACGTTTCTATCATGTCACCCCTGTCCCTCCTTTCTCGAGGCTATACATATTAAGCCCTTAAGTCTCTCTTCATAGGTCTTCCGCGCAGACCGCACCACTTTCTTTGATGGCTCTCCTCTGACAACTTCCATCCTGTCTATGTCTTTGCGGAGATTGGTCTCCAGAACTGCACGCAGTACTCCAGATGGGGTCTCACCAGCTGTCTGTACAGAGGGATAATAAATTCTTGTTTTCTACTGGTGATGCCTCCCTATGCATCCCAGTATACCCCCACCCTCCTTGCTGCCCTCTCACATTGCTTGCCCACCTTTAGGTCATCTGATATGACTACCCCAGGTCCCTTTCCATTTTTGTTGTTTTTAGTATCTCACCCCCATTGTGTACTCTTCCCCTGGGTTTTTGTTTCCCAGGTGCATTACCTTGCACTTCTTAGCATTGAATCTAAGCTGCCATACATTTGACCATTCCTCTAACCTTGCCAAGTCCCTTCTCATCCTTTCCACCCCACCTTGTGCATCAACTTGTTGCAGATCTTTGTGCCATCTGCAAAGAGACATATTTTTCCTTCCAGTCCCTCTGCAATGTCGCTATAAGACATTGAAGAGGACCGTCCCATTACTGAACTCTCTGGTACCCCACTAGTAACCCCTTTCTTCAGAGTGGACTCCATTTACTATTACTCTCTGTGTCCTATTCTCCAGCCAATTCTTTACCCAGGCTGTCATCTTGGGACCCACTCCCAGGTTGGCTAACTTGTATATTAATCTTTTGTGTGGGACTGTGTCAAATGCCTTGCTAAAGTCCAGGTAGGCTATGTCCATGGCCCCTGATCTAATTACTTTGGTCACCCAGTCAAATAAATCTATCAGATTCGCCTGGCATGACCTTCCCGCTGTGAATCCATGCTGCCTTGGGTCCTGTGCCCCTCTGGCCTCTAGATACTCGACAATTCTTTCCTTCAGAAGTGATTCCATCATTTTCCCTATCACTGAGGTTAAACTAACAGGTCTGTAGTTTCCTACTTCTGCCTTGCTCCCACTTTTGTGAAGGGGAATCACATCTGCCCTCCTCAGGTACCACCCCATCCTCCCATGATTTGTTAAAGAGGGTAGTCAGTGGTGTCACTAGTTCTACCCTTAGTTCTTTTAGAATTCTGGGATGAATTCCATCAGGCCCCATTGCTTTGTCCACCTTCAGTTTTAAGAGTCCTTTCAGAACCCTTTCTTCTGTAAATGGGCTGGTAACAACTTCTGTATCCAGAGTGTTTATACTGTTTGTTTTAGGTACCTCCCCCTCTTCATTTGTAAATACTGAGCAAAAATATTTGTTTAGTATCTCTGCCTTTTCACAGTCACCCTCTGCCCACCCTCCCTCCCTTTATTAAGCCTCACTATCCCTCCCTTGGTCTTCCTTCTCGCTCCTGATGTACCTATAAAGGTTTTATCCCCTTCTTAACTGAGTTGGCTGTCTTTTCCTTGGTTTGGGCCTTTGCTGTTCTGACTGCCTTCCCAGCTTCCTTTTGCTTTAACTGATACAGTTCTCTGTCCTGCTCCTTCTGTGATTCCTTATACTTCCTGAATGCTTTCTTTTCTCTTGAACCTTCACTGCCACTTCCTTTGAGAACCATAGTGGTTTCTTACATCGCTTTGTTTGTTTATTTCCTTCACACAAAGGCCTGTTACCTCTGTGATGGCAGTTTTATTATTCCATTGTTCTTCCACCCCTTCTTCCTGCCCATTTGCTAGTGCATTCCTTAGGCACTCACCCATTTTGGCGCAGTCAGCCCTCCTAAAGTCCAGTACTTTTGCCTTTGTATGGCTTGACTCTATTGATGTGTTTATTGTGAACCATACTGTTCGATGGTCGCTAGTTCGTAGATGGCTACCCACTTCTACATCTGTGATCCTCTCTCCATCTCCATTTGAGAGAACCAGGTCTAAGATTGCTCCCTTTCGAGTGGTCTCCAATACTAGTTGTCTAAGGCATGCCCCCTGTAGGGCATCTAGAATAACCCCACTCTTCGAAGTGGCTGCTGCGACTGCACTCCAGTTAACATCTGGCATATTCAGATCACCCATCAGCAATATCTCCCCTTTTTGTACAGTACAGTTGTACAGTTTTGGACCATCCTGATAAAAAGGATACTGACAGGAACCCAACAGTATGATTTTTATTCAAGCATTGTAATAGGTTGTGAAGGTGTGAGTGCTGCTAAGAAGAGCAAGCCACAAGGTAAACAAGAATGAGTACAGAGCCACAGTGGATCCATGTCATGGATCCCAAACAGCCAACAGATGCAACACTTTTAAAAGCCATTCGAATGATGGACAAAAAACGGAGGACTTTAGTGCATGAGCTGAAATTCTGGATGCAAAGATTGTACTGACATAGGAGGAAGCAAAGACTGCCACCACCACTAGTGAATGAGCGGCAGCAGTCGCTACTGGTGTGGTGAAGGAATTATGTTACTTCGAGTGAGGTTGGAAAAGCTGAAGAATTCTGTGAGGACTGCCAACGTTTGAGTGGTGGACTTCATCAAAGAACTGATGAGAATGAATCCAGAAAACATTAACTTGCAGTGGCTTACTGAGAATCTGCATCCAAGTAGCCCTCTCACAATTCAGATAGCATACTGTGTGTCTCCCAGACACATGACGACGCTCTAGCCACCATCCTGAACAGTCCTGGTTGTTAACCGGTAATACATCTGAGAGGGACATCATTCTGACGGCAGCATGGCAGGCGGGTTCAGTCATGGCACGAGAAGCACTGATCAGAGCATGCATGACGCATACAAGTTTTGATGGAGTTGGTGGGTAACTCCAAGAACTAAGGATCACGCATGTGCTTATGTTCCCTATGAGACTGACAGTAATGTGTGGGGGCAGTGTGCACTTTCTCTTATCTGAAAGAGGCCAGAAAGCTGGTGGGTTGTGTGAGGAAGGAGTTTGAGTCTTGGCATTCACATCTGTCTCTGACATTGAGTAACTACTGTATGACTTGTATGATTTTTGGAGTATGTGGGGCCAGTGGCTAGCATCTAAATACTGGAACGGGACACGTTTAATTTGCAGAATATTTGTTATTTAGGAGGAGGTGACTGGCTGAATATATGTAAGCATACATAGCAATTTTTGTTGTAATACTAAATGGGCTATTGTAACTAAGAGGCAGTTGTGGCGCTTGTGTCACTATGTGCATGTTCTGTATCCTGGAAGCCCTAGCTGCCCTTTTCTATCTATTATCCCCCTTGATTTATTGAGCCACCGTTCGTGGTAAGGCCATTAGGGGGAGCCCTTGTTCCAGAAATGGCCACCAGTGCTTACTAAATAACTTACTCGAAGACTTGCTCTTATAAAATTCATGTTTAAATAGACAGTTAAAGGCTGCCCCAGGATGTTGCGCTCTCAGGATTTATTGAATGTGATGCATTCATTTGGAGAGTTGATAAGTTTTCTGTATGTTCAAGTATCTGCTGTTGATATCTACAAGATAGCTACACAGAGTTAAGGAATAGAATGTTTTAAGCCAGTTAGTGAAAAGGGGCAGCAGCTAGCTATGCATGATGATAAACCCACTGTAGTAGTAATCATTTCTGTAGCACTCTACATTGTCAGTGGGATTCAATACTGATGGTTATGTACACCCCTACTATGGGAAATGGCACAGCCCAGTGCTGTAATCAGGATAGACTCCTGGGCACCTGAACATTCTGAACAGCAGCAACCCTCCAGTCTTTGCTGTGCCAGTGAAGGGGAAATGACTAAAAAGCTTCTCTGAAGAAGAAATCGACTTTCTAGCTTTTGGGGCTGCAATTCTACATAGCAGGTTGGGGCTACCTGGTGACAGGGGAGCACCCCTAAATTTAACATCGTGCTAGTTAAGCTGTGCCTTTCAGATTGGCTAACCTGCACTTTTTTCCCCCCATTTCCACTGCGTATGTCTGCTACGCAGTTCAGGGGTGTATATTTCAGCAGGTCTCCGATATATATATTTTTTTAAATATATAAAAAAAAATGGTGCTCAGGTAAGTACCTGTTTTTTGGTGTTTTGAATTAGTGTTCTCTGGTTTCTTACATACAGATATACAAAATTGCCAGCAGATACAGGCCTTACAGTCTGTCGTGTCTGCTCGCGTGTGCAACACTCAGTCTATATAAACTGTAGCTGCTTCGCCCTGCCCATCCTTCCACTTTATTTCCTCCTACCCCCATCACCCTCCCTCCCCACTCTCCCCATAGTTTTCACCTTCCTTTGACCCAGTCCCGCCCCCTCTTAAAGCTGCCCACCAACCTCAATGATACCACCTCCTCTGGCAGCGCATTCCACCCTACCACCACTCATTACTTGAAGTAGTGCCTCCTCCTCTCCCTCATGAATCTTCCTCCAGTTTCAGACTGTGTCCCCAGGTGTCCCTCCTTCCTTTTAATTTGAACATACCCTCTGTATTAACACTTTTCATGCCTTTCAAGTACTTGAAGGTCTCAATCATATCCCTTCTCTCCCTTCCATCCTCCAGGGGATACATGTTGAGCTCCTTCAGTCTCTCCTCATATGGTTTGTCCCATGGTTCAAGGATCATCTTCATCACCCTATGCTGTACCCCATCCAGTAGCTTGACGTCTCTTTTCAAATATGGGCACCAAAACTGCATGCTGTACTCCAAATGTGGTCTGACCAGAGGACCTGTACAGGGGCAGGATGACTTCCTCTCTCCTAGAGGGGATTCCCCTAGCAGTGCACCCCAGCATTCTATTAATCTTTGCCTCTGCCTTCTTACACTGTGCCGAGTGGTTCATTTACCCAGTTACTAGTACCCCAGATCCTTTTCCACTGAAGTGGATAACTGCACTCCCCCTAACCCGTAGCTATTCTCAGTGTTTCTGGCTCCCAAGTGCATGACCTGCACATCTTGGCGTTGAACCCCAGGTACCAGGTATCTGACGAGCGCTCAAGTTTTGCCAAATCTTCTTAAAGTACTTTACTCCCATCCCCACTGTCCACCTCTGCACAGATCTTTGTGTCATCAGTGAAGAGGCAGATCTTACTCTTTATACCATCTGGTATGTCTGCAATGAAGATGTTAAACAGTACCGATCCCAGCACCAAGCCTTGTGGGATCCCACTGGTCACATCTCTGGGCTTCGAGAGTTCTCCCTCAGTGACTACCCTCTGCTGCATGTCCTGTAACCAGCTTGTAACCCACCCAACCAGTTTTTCCCCGGCTTCTAGGCTACTCAACTTGCTGGTCAGCCTTCCATGAGGCACCGAGTCAAAGGTTTTGCTGAAGTCCAGGTAAAGGATATCCACCACATGGCCCCTATCCAATGCCCGTGTCACCCAGTCAAAAAGTCAACCAGGTTTGTCTGACAGGATCTGCCCGAGACAAACCCATGTTGCCTGCCATCCTGGAGACCATTCTCCTCTAGAAATCTCACCTGCCACTCCTTGAGGATACTCTCCATTAGCTTCCCCACAATGGCAGTAAGGCTCACCGGTCTGTAGTTACCTGCTTCATCCCTGGGCCTGCTCTTATGGAGGGGCACCACATGTGCCATCCTCCAGTATCTGGGCACACACCCAGTAACCAGGGAGGTGTTAAACAAGTCTGTCAATGGTCCTGCCAGGCCCCCTGGCACCTTATCCACCTGCAGGGACTTAAGGCCCTCCAACACCCTGCCCACTGGGATCTCCCCATCCGTAACCCCCCCCTCTCCCCCTGTACCCACCCCACATTTCCTCTGGGGCATGGGCCCAATCCCTCTCCCTAGTAAACAATGAGCAGAAGTACTAGAGTGCTTCTGCCTGCTCAGCCTCCTTTTCAGCCCAGCCTCCACCTTTCTTGATCCTTACTATCTGATCTTTACAGCTTCTTTTCTCCCTTATGTACATGAAGAAATCCTTTTCCCCCCTCTGATCCCTGTGCCAGCTTCTGCTCCCTTGAAACCTTGGCTGCCCTTACTACCCTACTCACCTCTCTGGATTTCTTCATGTATTCCTCCCTGTCCTCCACTCTGCTGGATCTTTTATAAGTTCTAAAGGCAGCTCTGTTTTCCCTCACCTTCTCCACTACCTCCCGGCTCAGCTAGCTCGATTTGTTGATCCTGGCTTTTTTGCTTTGGCTCTTTGTGCATGAGCTAGTAGCCTCTGCCAACCCCAGCTTGATATTGCCCATTTCTACTCGGCATTCATGTCTGGGTGGATGTTGGTGAGCAGTCCTTCCAGTCTGCTACCCATCTTGACAAAGTCTACTCTTTTGAAGTCCAGCACCTTTTGTCTTGGTTCTGGCTACCTCCTTTCCTAGATTAAGGAGAATCACACTGTGCGGTGGTCACTACCTGCCAGGGATCTTCTACCTTACATCCTGGACATGCACCCCGCAACTCATTGGGTGACTGGTTTGTATTTTTTTTTCCTGGCAGGTATTTCTTTTTTGTAGGCTGTTTGAGGGGAAGGGAACATTTCCACTTTAATTTTATTCCTATTTTGTTTGAAGGAACATTTCCCCTTTTTCTCAGCGTAGAAGTAATCAACAACAACAACAAAAAAGCCTGACAGGAGGATGAGCTACTTAGACTCTGGAAAGGATCAGATTCCTTTTACAGGGCTTTTGTGGGGTATTTTTTTTTTTTTTTTGCCACAGGTTGTGTGGCGGTTTTCTCAACAGTTCCATTGGACTGCACAGGTTCCCGACATTTTTTTGTCTCTGCCCTTGTCTGTTGGGCATGTGCTTTTTCCTGTCAGAGGCTTCCCACAGCCTCAGCACTCTTCAAACCCCAGGAATCCCTCAGTATGCTTAAACTAATGCAGTCAGCCTCCTGTGTTGAACTGCCTCGGAGGATAATGGAGTGTATGTAAATGATGGAACTCACACTGGCTTATGACAAATTCAAACTGCTTCCCGAAGTAACTGCTGTGTTCTGAAACTGCTCAGATTCATTTCTCCACCTGCTAGTTTGGATGCCTTGGAGAGCTCTTCTCGACTTTCTTGCTGTCATCGTCGGCGGTTTTTTCAGTGTAGTACCATTTTATTACTTTACTTGATGAGTGCTGACCCTATTCAGTTTAGTTACCTTAGTTTTAGTTGGGTTTTTTAGCGGTCTTTCACTGTTCCGGGGAACCGTAATTTCTGTGGTGTTTTTACCATATTTTTTTTATATATTTGCACACTGATGCTTCAGTTCCTCTCATGGACCTGTAAGTGCTGTTTATATTTTAACTTTTTAAGTTTTCTCGCGGTTCCTTTCCTGTTAGGAACAGAGTATTTTCATCCGTTCCCCTATTTACTTCCTGTCAGGGAACCGATCATTTTCTGATGTATTTAACATTGTTTTCTTTTCGGTCTCGGAACCGACTGATTTTTCTTCTGGGTTGATTTCTTCATTGCCTGACACTCATGTCCAAGACACCTAGGCAGAAAAAGAAGTCTGGACCTACTGGTTTTAAAAATTGTATTGGCTGTGGACAAATAGTGGCCAGTGCTGACAAGCGCGACTTGTGCATTGTTTGTCTGGGAACTAGTCACATCTTTGCAAACTGTGACATCTGTAAAACCTTTTGTCCCAAAACTCTTTAAGAAAGAGGACTAAAAAGCTTGAAGAAATGGCTACTTCATCCTCTCCTTCTAAGCCCACTGAAGAGGCTTCCTCCTCAGAAAAAAGATAAAAATAAGAACCAGTGGACCCAAAATCCACTGAAAAACCTGATCTCCTCTAAGTCCAAGAAGCCAGTGGAAGCGGCTACAGAACAAGTTCCTGCTAAAAGAAAGCGCAAAGAAAAACATGTTGCTGCACCTCCTGCTGAAAAAGCAAAGGAACTCTCAGCGGACAGACCGATAGTGCCCTCCGCTGAGGACATTGCCAAGGCCCTACGGATATTTACAGGCCCTCCATGCTGTTGGTCCCTTGGTTCTCTCCTAGGTTCCACCGGTTCCTCCTTAGCTCCCCCCACTTAGGACAGGTGTATCTATATGAGGAACCAGAAGAGGAGGGGGAACCCATTGAGTCTGATGTCTCCCCAGAGCAGGACTTCGGTTTTCCTCTCTGGAGGCAAGCTGATTATTCGTCTCACAATTCTTTTGTGAGGCAAGTGGTAGATACTCTATCTCTCCATCCAGGAGATGGTGGAGGATGAGGAAGAAGTGGATTTCTTGGACATGATGGGTCTCACCCCCACTGAGACTCTTATTGCCTATCCATAAGTAAGGGAAAAGAGGATGGCCTATAGAAAATTCAGGAAGACCAATAGAGAGGTGGATAGGGAAAATTACCTAAGGTTGGCTAGTGAGGCAAGTAAGGAAGTCCGCCGAGCAAAGGCACAGAAGGAGCTGCAGATAGCTGAAGGAGTTAAGGGGAGAAGGCTTTCTTTCACTATATAAGTGAGAAAAGAGGCAAGAAGGAAGGGATTGTTAGACTTAAGAAAGGGGTGGAGTGGAGTGGGTGGAGGATAATAGGGGAAAAGCAGAGATACTAAATGAATACTTCTGTTCCATCTTCACCAGGGAGAAGGACGGACCAGTGCCTTCAGGAAGGAGAAGAAGAGCGGGGAGGTTGGGGAACACAGATGTAGTGATAGAGAAGGATAGAGTGAGGGAGAGTCTGCTGAAACTGAAGGTGGACAAATCACCAGGCCAGGACAGAGTACATCCAAGGGTTCTAAAGGAATTGACTGAGGAGCTGGCAGGGCCACTGACAGACCTATTTAATAGTTCACTAGAGTCAGGCATGGTACTGTAGGACTGGAGGACAGCACGTGTAGTGCCTCTTCATAAAAGCGGTCCTAAGAATGACCCAGGGAATTACAGACCAGTCAGTCTGACCTCCATTGTGGGCAAACTGTTGGAGACCATACTAAATGAAAGGTTGGTGGAATATCTAGAGGAGCATGGTCTCCAGGATTCGAGGCAGCATGGGTTCATTGGGGGAACGTGTCAGACGAATCTGACTGATTTGTTTGACTGTGTAACTAAGACAGTAGACGGGGCCAAGTGGTAGACATCCTCTATTTTGATTTCAGCAAGGTCTTTGACTCTGTGCCCCACAAAAGGTTGAACAGGAAGTTGGTGGATCATGGGTTTGGGGAAAAGATGGCCAGATGGGTGGAAAACTGGCTGAGGGACAGAACCCAGAGGGTGGTTGTGGGGGGAGAGTTATCTGGTACCAGAGAGGTAACCAGTGGGGTCCCACAGGGCTCTGTACTGGGGCCGGTGTTGTTCGGTGTCTTCATCAGTGACACTGGGGATGGCATTAAGGGCAAAATGTGCCTATTCGCAGATGACACCAAGCTGTGCGGGAGAGTGGACACAGCTGAAGGGATACAGGACCTGCAGGAAGATCTGGAAAAGCTGGGGAGGTGGTCCAGGATCTGGCAGCTTAGCTTCAATGCCAAACATGAAAAATGATGCATATTGGAGCAAACAATCCCAGAATAGAGTACTGCCTGGGTAGAGTCAGAGTCTCTGCATCAGAGGAGGAGAAGGACCTGGGAGTGATGATTACTAGTGACCTGAAGCACTCCACGCAGTGCAAGAAAGCACCAGCAAAGGCAAACAAGATGCTGGGATGCATATCTAGGGGGATCAGTAGTAGGAGAGAGGAGGTTATACTGCCTTTGTACAGGTCACTGGTAAGGGCACATTTAGAGTATGGAGTTCAGTACTGGTGCCCACACCTCGAAAAGGACATTAACCTGCTGGAGAAGGTCCAGAGGAGGGCTACAAAGATGATAGTGGGTCAACAGGGTAAGGCATACGAGGAGAGGTTGAGAGCACTGAACATGTACTCCCTGGAAGACGAGGGGGGGGGGGAGAGCATGATTGGGACCTTTAAGTAATTGAAAGGGATAAATAAGGTTGATAAGGAGAGTCTCTTTAAGGTGAGTGGCAACCATAACACTAGGGGGCACAGTCTTAAGCTGCAGAGTGGGAGGTTTAGGAGGGAGGTCAGGAAGCACCTCTTCACAGAGAGGGTGGTGAACACTTGGCATGCACTGCCAGAAGAGATCATCTCGTTAAAGACAGTGGGCAGCTTTAAGAGAGACTGGGACAGGCATAGGAGGAAAGTAAAGATTATGGGTGATGAGGATTTATTTAGTTTTTGTTAACCGTGTTAGGTGTGCTAGCCAAAGCTGACTATTTTCAGGCACGACCCGGGAGAATACGTACATAAAATGAGATGAGATTATACAATACATAGTATATAGTACAGGTAGGTTAGAATACAGATCAAGTCAGACAGTACTCGAGATAATGCGTATAGCTATGCAGAGATGACAAAAGTGACATTAGTACATACAGATAAAGGAGGATGGAGGAGTGGGGAAGGAGGGCAGGGACATTAGCTCAAGCTGTGGACCCTGCAATACGAGCAGACTTGATAGACCAATTGGCCTTCTGCTGCTGGTTTCTTCGTATGTTCATATAAGTCTCTTAGGAAGGCTGTGATAAAAGTTCTGCAGACCCCCACTTCAGTTCCAGGTGTAGATAAGAAGTATCAGCTGGATAGATCAAATGCTGACTTTCTATTTACACATCCTGACCAGGAGGGGGTGGTGTAGGCTGCTGCATGTGATAAAGCTAGATGCTTTAGGCTTCCTATCCTCCTTATAAGGACTTCAGGAAGATTGATGCCATGGGAAAGAAGGGGTACCTGGCAGCTTCCCTTCTTGTCAGGCAGGCCAGTTATATGGCCCATGCAGCCCAGTACCAGAAAGCCCTTTGATCTACCGTACTTGCTATGACAGATAAGATCTCTGTGGAGGTGACAGTGGACGTGGCTGAGACAGCCAGAGAACAGCCGTGGATGCCACAAAATATCAGTTTCATATGGCTGTGGATGCCAGTGACACTGCTGCCAAGCTTATTGCCTTCACGGTGTCTATGACAAGGTTTGCTTGGTTTAGGGCTACAAACCTATCCCAGGATACCCAAACTAAGACAATTGATTTCCCCTGTGAGAATAACAGTCTTTCTGGGGACAAGACCGAGGCCTACATGAAAAAAGTGGAAGAGTACAAAACCACTTATAGAAGTAATTTTGCCAGGAACAGACTTTCCACTTCCTGCAGATCCCAGACTAGGGGAGACAGGGGTAGGGGATCCTACTCCAGGCCTTTTTTCCCAGGCCCAAGCACTGCCAGACTACCAACAGACCAGAGGGTACTTCAAAGGTCGAGGCAGAAGAAAATGAGAGGGTCCAAGCCAGCACCTCAGGCTAAGGCCCAGCCAAAACAGAAACCCTGATGTGCTTGCACAGGTCGCCTCCCCCCCTACCAGTAGGTGGCAGGCTGGTTCACTTCCTCCAAGCATGGCATACCATCACCATAGACAAGTGGGTCTTGGGTAGTGAGCCAGGGCCTGTCCCTAAGTTTTAAAACATTCCCCAAGCTGAGAAGCAGATTTTTTATTTCCAGCAACCCTAGCAGAAAGGGCTTTGCTGGAATCAGAAGTTGCCAACCTTCTGCTCATCAGAGCAGTGGAACCTGTCCCTCTATCCCAGAGGGGCAAAGTCTTCTACTCTAGGTACTTCCTCACATAGCAGAATCGGGACTGGTGACCCATCCTAGATCTCAAACTGCTGAACAAGTATGTGACAAAGCCAAAGTTTAGAATGGTTATTTTGGCTATGATGATCCCGAGACTCCAGCGGGGGACTGGCTGGCTGGCATCCTTGGATCTCAAGGATGCTTATTTTTACATTCTCATCTGACCCAGTCACAGAAAGTACCTTAGGTTCAGACTTCCCTCAGGCGACTACCAGTTTGCAGCCATGCCCTTCGGCCTCACTTCATCTCCCAGGGCATTCGCAAAGTGCCCAGCCGTAGTGGTGGCCCACCTGAGAAGGCAAGGGGTCACAGTATTCCCTTACCTGGACGACTGGCTAGTCATAAGGCAGTCTCCCCAACACACCAGAGACTCTCTTGCTCTCATTCAGAGCACCTTCGAATCTCTGGGATTCCTGATAAATGCCCAGAAGTCCCAGATGGAGCCTGTGCAGGTTCTGTACTTCATAGAGCCAGAGCCGGACACCCTACATGGAAGGGCATTCCTTCCCCAGGACAGGGTAGACAGTATCCTGGAGCTGGCATGCTCTTTCCAGCTAAACAGACCCAGGCCAGCAAGGTACTTCCTACAGCTGCTGGGCCATGTGGCAGCAACCAGAGCTGTGGTACCATGATCAAGGTTCCAAGTGAGAGATATTCAGTTCCACTTAAAGGCCCACTGGTCTCAAAGGAGAGATCCTCTGGCCAAACTGGTATCTGTCACAAAAACTCTATTACAGGCTCTACAGTGGTGGTTAGACAGAGAACCTCAGGGAAGGAACCCCCTTTCGGAAAGAACATCCATTGGTAGTGCTTACCACAGATACCTTCCTCTTAGGATTGGCGGCACACATGCTGAACCTCACAGCCAGCGGTACATGGTCCCCCCCCATGAATCACTTCTGCATATCAGCCTATTAGAGCTCAGGGTGGTTTACCTGGTAAGGTAGTACAGGTCAGAACAGACAGCACTACAACCATGTATTACATCAACAAACAGGGAGGCACCAGGTCGACCTTACTGTGCACAGAGGCTCTGACAATCTGAACCTGGTCTACTCCCAGCAGGTGTCTGTCTGTCATTGACCTTCCAGGAAAAGACAACATTCTGGCAGACTCCCTAAGCAGGATCAGCCAGAACCACCACGAGTGGTCCATTAATACAAGTGCTGCAATCAGTGTTCAGAAGGTTGGGCACGCCAGAGATAGATCTCTTCACCTACACAAACAACCACCAGCTGCCACAGTTCTGTAGACTTCCAGCCCATGGAACTGTGCCATTGGATGCCCTAGCATTGACTTGGTCTAGCAGATTTCTTTATGCCTTTCCTCTGTAGCTCAGAGTTTTGATAAAACTCTGAACACAACCAGCAATAATGATCCTGGTGGCACCGGGTTAGGTGAGGCAGCCTTTGGCACTAGAGATGCAACAAATTTAAATTCCGCCGGCAGAGTGCCCGCGAAGTGGGCACTTCGCTACGCGGAGTGACCCATATGAAAGACTCACTTTGCCTTGTGATTATTACTTTGCGTTATCATTCCACCTTAATGCGAAGTAAGGCGGAGCGACAACAATATTGGCAGCCCCCCTACCTACACACACAGTCATCAGAATTAATGTGCATCCCCAAAGTGCTACTGTCTTGTGTCCAGAAAACTCCCCAGTGCTGATGAAGTGAAATGAGAGCACAACAAGAAATGCAAAATCTCCCAGAATTAATAGCGCAGTCAGTCATGTGCGCAGTGGTCACACTCAGTCACCAGAATTAATGTGCATCCCCAAAATGCCACTGTCTTGTGTCCAGAAAATTCCCCAGTGCTGACAAAGTGAAATGAGAGCGTAACAAGAAATGCAAAGTCTCCCAGAATTAATGGTGCACTGCAAACCACATATTAAGATTGCTCTGTGCACTCAAGAGATGGATACGAAAAGGCACACCACCACCTAATCAGTGCTCACAAGTCACAAATCCAAATCTGGAAAGGAATACTTTTGCCGGTTGGGGGATTAGTGCACGGCAGTAACAAACCACTACCGGTAAAGATACCACAAAGCAGTACAAAACATTGATACCGGTGCAGTGGATAGCAGATTCACACTGCTGCAATTACTCTGTGGCACAATAAAAGGTGTCTGATTTAATGGCACGCATCACACACACACACGCCCACTACAAGTAATGCGTAGCAAATTGAAAACCTTTAGTAATCTAACCAAATGTTTTAAACAAATTATACACTGCTGCACCATGACAATCGCAAAAAAGTCAAGAATTACTGAACATGTACTGTGTGTACATTAACCACAGTTATACAAGAAAAATTTAACCAAAACAGAGATGGTGTTTTTCTCCCAGTTAATCTACCTACACTACAAATACTTTCATCCCCAAAGCACACTTCACAGTACACAGACTGACTGTTCTAAATTAACATTCAAAATCCACACACAAACAATAAACACTCGATGATATGAGCACAGAATGGTTTCCTACAATCGATGTACTAAATTTTGAGCAAATAAAATGACTCAAAAAGGCATTTTTAACAGCTTTTAGAGGTTTTGAATCACAGAGCTCTGAGAGCAAACTGTCTCCAGCTACCACTACACACACACACACTACCCAGGCCAGAACTGAGGCTGTGCAGAACAATCTAGAGCCCATGTGACCTGCAATCCCATGAATCACTGCAGAATTTCATTTGGAGCTCAATTACAAGGCGAAGTACATTGATTTCAATGTACTTAGCCTTAAAATTGGTGAAGAAGTGGTTTGGGGAAGGCAGAATAATGCAAAGTTATTGGTTTAAATGGACTTCACGTTCCTCATTATGACGCGAAGGACTCTGCTTCAACATTGTGGAGTACTCCGCAGATTCCGCGTTACTCATCGAATCACTTCGCAGAGCAAATTGGGGCCACTTCGCCCACCACTACTTACAGTACTGTAACTCACATGCTGTACAGGAAGGAACGTGAATGCCTATGGCTGTACGTCCCCGATGAGCTGAGCCTGTATCATAAAAATCCCCAATTTAAAAACACTTATTAATGAGTACAGTGGTGGTGATTGGGTGAAGCCTGGAGAGATGCTACAAAAGAGGCTTACAATAGATGCAGGTAACTAGTAAAAAAAATATTTTGTGATTCGTGACGTGATCGTGAATTGTGATTTGTGACTATGATGAAGAAGAATGTGATTGGGTGTGAGATAACCAATGTGAAACTGTGTGGGAACATGAATGCCTACAGTTGTACTTCCCCGATGAGCTGTAGTACAAAACTCCCCAATTTAAAAACTTTTATTAATGAGTACAGTGGTGGGGTGGTGAAGCCTGGAGAGATGCTACAAAACAGGATTACAATACATCCAAGTTACTAGTAAAAAAATTAATTTTGTGATTCGTGGCATGAACGTGAATCATGACTGCATTTGTGACCGTGATGATGAAAAACATGATTTGTATCATGAGTGACTCGTGATGATGGCCCTGATTTACAAACGCATATTAATGAGTACAGTGTTCATGCAGAGATATGCACCACACCAGTCCAGTACGCTGAAGGGAAGCCAAAGAAACGACTGTGACTTAAGTTAGAGATGGAGATTGGGCCATAAAGAGATGCAAATGTATAGACAAATTAAGGTTGCTACGCACTGAAGAGATGCAGACACAAAGGCACAACACCTAACCAGTGCTCACCATCAGAAATTCAGATCTGGAAAAGAATACCTTTGCCGGTTGGGGCGGGCTGTTGGGGCAGTGTACTGCAGTAAAGTCACTCTAGTACTAGTACCAGTAAAGATATCATAAAGAAGTACAAAAATCACACAGCTGCAGTGGATAGCCAGTTCACATTGCTGCATATACTATGTGGCACAATAAAAGGTGTCTGATTTGATGATACACTTAACACACACACACCAATGCGTAGCAAATTGAAAACTTCAGTAATATAACCACGTATTTTTAAACAGACTATAATTATGCACTGCTGAACCACAATGATCAGCAAAAAAGTCAAGAATTATTGAAAATATTACTGTGTGTACATTAACACAGTTATACAAGAAAAATATCTCCAAAACAGAAAGAACTGTTTTTTTCTCCAAGTTAATCTACCTACACCACAGATGAGCCCCTCCCCCAAAGCACACTTCCAGTGTCTATCAGTACACAGACTGAATGTTGTCATTAACATTCAAAATCCACACACAAACAATAAATGCTCGATGATATGAGCACAGGAGGGTTTCCTACAATTGATGAACTAAAGTTTGAGCAAAACAAAATTACTCAAAAAAGGCTTTTTTAACAGCTTTTAGAAGGTTTGAATTGCAGAGAACTCTCACAGCAGACTCTCTTACAGCTTCTTACACACACTACCCCGAACTGAGGCTGTGCAGAGCAATCTAGAGCCCATGTGACCTGAAATCACATGAATCACTGCAAAGTTCCCCTTTGGAGCTTAAAACAAGGAAATTGAAGTGAAGTACATTGTTTTCAATGTACTTCGCCTTAAAATTTGTGGAGAAGTGGCTTGGGGAAGGCAGAGTAATGCGAAGTCATTGGTGTCAATGGACTTTGCTTTGCCCATAATGATGCAAAGTACTCCGCTCCTCGTTTGCGGAGCACTTCAAATTCGCCTCGCAACGTGAATTGAGGCCACTTCACCCACTACTACTTGGCACTCCCTCCTACTAGCCGTATCAGTTTCACAGCCAATTCACCTTCAGGGCAGGATCCTGTATCCCAGTCTCAAGTCTCTCTGCCTGAAGGCTTAGCTCTCAAAGACTTAGAGTTTGCCAGTTTACACCTCTCTGAAGTGGTCCTGAATGTCCTCAGGGATTCTCGGAAACCCTCAACCAGGAAAACGTATGCTTCCAAATGGAAGAGGTTTTTTTTATCTGGTGTGGCCACACTGGTATCTGTTCTTTTGAACTACCTGACCCATTTGCATTCTCTAGGTCTTAGGCCATTTACCTTGAAGGTGCCACCTAGCTGCAATCTCAGCTTACACCTCAGCTGGCAAGGACAGGAGTATGGCATCTCATCCGATCTTCAGGAAGTTTTTTTTTTTTTTTAAAGGTCTCCTTCACCCTCACCCTTCCCTTAGTTAGCCAGTTCCGGCTTGGGACTTGAACAGTTGTAGTGCCAGGCTTATGGAACCTCCCTTTGAGCCTATGGCAACTGCAGACTTGTGAAGTATGTTATCTGGAAGACTAGGCAAGTAAGTGAGCTACAGGCCCTGTGCACAGATCTGAACTACATTTTCTTCCACAGGGATAAGGTGGTGCTCAGGACAAACAGTAAATTCCTTCCTAAGGTGGTTTCAGATTTTCATCTAAATCAGTCCCTCATACTGCCAGTCTTTTTGCACTGCCAACTCCAGCTCAGGTGAGCAGAAATTGCATAGCCTGGATGTCAAGATGGAACTCTACCACTACCTTGACAAGACCAAAGGCTGACTGCATTAGTTAAGCATACTGAGGGATCCCCTGGAAGAAAAAAGATTAATATGGTATGTCATTTTTTTTCCTTTTCTTGTGCCTATGATTGTGCGCAGACCCCCTCCAATGTGCCGACGTCACGCACAGCATTGTGACGTCATGCACGTGCTTTTGAGAGAGAGAGAGGGCCTGCACTTCTCTAGTGCTGGACCTAGTGGCTCTGATTTGCCTTTATTTTCAGCCTGACTGGCTGACCACGATCAGTCTCCTCGCAGCCAGCTTGACTGGTAGGAGTGTTTTTCTCTGTGTTCTGACTTTTTCCCCACAATCGTAGGTGGGGATCATGGCTGTAGTTCTCTCTAGCCTGTACTGGAAAACATAATTTTGTACTGTGTGGGCATATGCAGGAGTAGTTTTTGGCACCCTGGCTTATCGGAGACCTCTAGTTTTAAAATTATATACAACATGCAAAAGAGAAATGCACCCCTCTCCTCTGGGTTCATATTGCCCACACTGTTACTCAAGTTAATATGTCTTACAGTTTCCCCCAGTCGGCACCCCGAGTTTTGTGTGTTGGGGTGAACACATGTTGTACTAGCTGGCAGTGGCAAAGCAGAATTTTTTTTTTCTTCAAAACAGTTTTTATTCATTTTCCAAATTATAATACATAAACAACATATATTCATCATGTAGTACATCCATCGAAATTTATACTGTATACCAGTCAGTGACTGCACAATTAATCTCAAGCCTAGACTTTACCCTACACATAAAGGTAAATGAACACGTAGAGACACACACTTTCTTATCTCTCAGGAATCTCATTACTTTATCAAGATTTAATATTGTAACTTTTTTTATGGCATTATCCTAATATAACTATGGCCCCCGGAAAAGCTATTTAAACAAAACTGAAAACTTTCAGGCAATTTTATGATTTCAGAAGGGAGGGAGGTTTGCCTGTAGTTCCCTCAAACTGCTTCTCTAGATATTGTTGATCATTTCAACATTCATCCATATAGTGGCAAAGCAGACTTGCATAGATCCTTGTTGTTGCTCTTATGAGAGCTTTTGGGCCCACGATGTTCTACAGAACATCCCATCAGATGCACCCGACCCCAAACCAGGCCCCCAGGTAAGGGTGGAGCCACACAGGCACAATCAGGTGCGCCGGAGCAGGAAAGGCTGCTAATATGGATCTGCAGGCAGAACCCGACCTTGACCATACAGAGGGTCAGGGTGAGGATATTGGGGATAATCCTGACCCAAAGAAGTTACTTGAGGATGATGAGGACTAGCCCTCTGAGGAGGAGGAGGAGGAGGAGGAGGAGGAAGGGTAGTGGACAGAACCAAAGAGGAGGATTCCTGCCCCTTCCCTGTTTGATACCAGATCTTTTTCCTGTCTGATAACTGAGCTTGTAGGACATTGCAGCTGAAGGAGGTGCAGTCCCTGGAGGCATTAGATGTAAATCCTGTCCTGTCCGTATCCTCCTCTGCTCCAAAGTGTTTTCCAGACTTTATTCACTGTGAGCAGATTCTTGAACAAGAGGCTGGTGCAGACCAAAGAAAATGTCTGCCAAGACCTAAAGTACAGTGTTTCCCTTTTTTTGGCATAAAATGCCTGCAAGTGGGAAACCCCTTCTCTTCTTTCAGATAAGGCTGTACATAATTCCATTAGACATACTACTATTCCTGTGGAAGGGTACTTGGCCGTTGCAGATTCGCACGACAAGTGAGTGGATGCTTCGTGCAGAAGAGCCTTCGCCTCCAACGGCACAAACCTCCTCACCTCCTGTGCCTCCTTTATTGCTGCCAGAACCTTAAACGTGTGGGTTATGACCCCGGCGGCTTCATTCCCCCGGATATGGAGGGGACAAGCATTTTGCAGTTGGTATGCATGGCCTCCACCTTCTTGGGGGATGCCATGGTGGAGAACGTACGCATGTTGGATAGCTCCTCTTATCACATTGTGTCCGCAGTGCGAGGCATGCGGCATTTCCTGTCCCCTTTAAAACTTTGGGGAGTTCCATTTTACTGCAGCTGCCAACACAATTGAAGATTTGGTATGCCGGAACAGTGTTCTGACTCTGCAAATGCGGGCAACAGACTGTTAAAGTTTTTACAGTGCATCCACCCAAAACCCGAATCTGAGGGAGAAAACTGAAATAGTGCTATCTTTTAAATAAGTGTTGATTAGGTTATTATAGTGATATCTATACTCTGACTGGTCTCTCTTAAGAGAATTGTTTTCAACTCTAAAAGATGGTGGATTTCGGGGAGCTGAGAACGTTTCATAAGAACTGTTGATGTGATGGCATTAGTGAGAAGTGTTAAGCACAGCAATCTAACTAAAAGTTGTTAATTTGGAGTTCCTCCTGCAGGCTTTTTAACTCCCGATAGCAGAGGCTGTGAGAATTAAGATTGCCGCAGCCACATGGTCGGGGGAGGTTTCACACTATATGCAATGCGTCTCTTCATTTCACGTGCTGCATTTAATTGTCGCTTCAGTCCCCAGTCTGCAGTGGTAATTTGGAGAAGCAGCTGGAAGTCAAGTAGCATTTTACGTAAGTTCTCTATATTGTGTACATTCGGTATAAACTAACAGTTTGTACAGTATATGTGCTGCTTGTTGCTGATGAAAAAAGTTTTCATGTGTATGGTAGTTTGAGTTTGCTGCACCATTTTGTGCAAGGTTGTTGTAATTCTGCTACTTTGTTTATTTTTAGAGTAGGGCTGAGGATGTCACAGTGTGCTTCGCAGTGCATGTCTGTCATTACTATTTGGATACTCCTAGATTATATTTTCACTCCTAGACTAAAAAAGCCACAGGTATGCTTTAATGAACACTTTGTTCAGGGACTTTTTTTTGACGT
Organism: Neoceratodus forsteri; assembly: GCA_016271365.2. Lineage (NCBI taxonomy): Eukaryota > Metazoa > Chordata > Ceratodontiformes > Ceratodontidae > Neoceratodus > Neoceratodus forsteri. Next base: position 719,909,537 of record CM057450.1, read on the forward strand.
TGTTTAGGATTTAGGTTCATGCAGCTAAATTTAGTATCATTTTCTTTTTTTTGTTTACTTATCTTCAGTGAACCCCACAATGTGCAGTGTTGGCTGACAAGATTATCTTTATTTGCACCGTTCCTTTTTTACTTCTTACTATGCCTTGGAACCTTGAAATATATTCCATCTGTTTAAGAAGGGGGTAGAAAAGATGCAACAAAACAGCTATGGCATGCTATATTTGTGCTTTTATATTCTGCATTTCAAAACGGTTCACACAGTGCAAGTTTTGCCCAGCTAATGGAGAGTTGCTGTCAGATAGGCTGGCACCATGGTTCGGTAGTATCTCTCCACACTGCCCTACCAATGATGCCCCTGTATTGAGCTGCATCACAGAGCCTTTACGCTTGATCTCCAGACTTGGGGATTTTACAGCTAGGCTCATTACTGTTCTCTGAAGGACAAGATGATACAGGAGCTGTTGGCTGCACTGCTGTGATTTGCAAAAGGCATAGTTTCACTGTCTGCCTTGGATCCCCCCCACCCCAGAGCTGTGTGGTCAGAGGGACCAGCTGAAAGCACTTCTGGAGCACCAAAAAGAAAAACAGGGAAAAATTACTGTTGTGTGCTGAGAAAGAAAGAGCAGTCTTCACTAGTTAGCACCCAAATCAAGAGCGACTTGGAGCATCTCAGCCCCAAATTCCAAGTGGTGCAGGAAAACATAGATATAAATTAAAGAGATGATGGTCATTTTGAATCGGTTGGCAAGTATGTGCTCAGTCGGGGATCCTCAGCATTTATTTTTGCAAAAGGACCCTGCCTGTTATAGTTGTACTTTAGCTTATTGCATTTATTTCTGTCTGTGTTTGCTAGTAGTTTCTGACAGTCTGTTATTTTCTTCTCTTTCAGTACTTGATGGAGGGAAGTTACAACAAGGTTTTCTTGGCTAAGGGAAACATCCCAGCGGAGAGTTATAATTTCTTCATCGATATCCTGCTGGACACAATTAGGTGAGAAACTGATTTCATTTCACATAGCAGGCTTATCCCAAAGCTGGGACGATCAGTTGATGTACAGTGCTAACAATAATGACCAAACAGCCGGTCATGTCCTGGTGATTAACGACCAACCCCACCCAGCTGGTCGTTAATCAGAAGAAATGACTGGCTGTGAGGTCATTATTGCAATTTTATAAAACGGGTAAAGAAAATTGAACATTCCGATTGGCTGAAAATGAAGTGTCAAATATGTTTTACACAGTTAAAAAAAAAAAAAAAAAGTACTGGCAAGTAAATCAATGACCGTTCTGCACAAATAATCAATGAGCAATTAGAACGTTCTTGTTTGAAATGCCGCCATTGTTTTTTTCCCCGCTAAGGCAGCTCATCCCTATCAAAGAAACTGGTGCTGTTCTGTTTCCGTTTCTTTCTTCTCTGCTAAGGCAGCAGCATATTTCCTCTTTCAAAACCCCGCTCCTGACAACTCGCTGCTCACTTCGTGAACAACTAAGAACACATACTGTGCTGTTTTTCTTTAGTGTGGTCACTTCCAGAATCGGAAAGATCCCTCAAACAACAAGCTCTTCCGGCTTGCTCAGGGGAGACGCTGCTCAGTCCTGCATCATTTAAATAAAAAGAAAACCACTTCACACTCCAGCACATTAACAAAAAATATACCAGGTTCTCCCCAAACCCAAGGGTGTGTGTTTGGGGGGGTGGGGTCCTGCCTGCCAGAACCATGATGTCATTTTCTTGCTGGCGAAAGGACTGTTTTGTCAGAAGTTCTGATAAAAAATTGCCTTTTGCTGTTTACAGATGTGCTATTTTGTAGGAACAAAATTTTTTTTAAAAAAAGATTCCCATTTTATAAGCAAAATAAAACACTCCAGGGTGTGTGTTGAACAGATATTGCCGCACTACTGGGGGCTGAAGGCACTGTTGGAAGGCCTAGGTCATACTACACCTGGGCGATGCGGTAATAACTGTTTAACACACCCCTGCTGTCATCCTATAGCCAGTGAGCAGAGTGCCGCTGCCGTACCGGTCATTTTGTGAGATTTCAGACTGGCACAGCAGCCAATCAGTGAGCTTGTTCAGCTTATGAATAATTAATTAGACTTATCATTTACATTAAAGTTGGGGAAATGTGACAGCCAAGCTAAACTGTATACTTATTAACCAATCACATTGCTTGTGAAACACTCTTACACTGCGAATAGCCTTTCACGAGCTATGTAAAAATTGTCACAACACGCCACAATCTGAATTTGGAAATTTCAGCCTTCAAACAACATGAAGTCTTGCTGTATTCTGACAATTGCAGTGATTCCCAACCTTTAAACTGCCCCGGAGAACAAAGAGTTAACTTTCTATGCAGGGCATAGAATGCTGAGCTCGAGCTTGGTTGAAGTCTCTGTCTGGAGTGATTCAAACCTAAACCGTCAGATTCTTTACTCTGCCTCACTGAACGGTCGCTCCGGAGATTTCTCCTTCAGCTCGGTTCGAAGGTTGGTTAAAGTTTGTTTTCGTCGGTTTTTAAACCGAAAAAGTTTCCGCATAGTCGGTTCAGTCTCAGTCTGTGGCGCCTTGAGTACTAGATAGGAATTGTTCTTTTTTTCTGTGTGGAACTTGTAAAAGTGCAGCTCGGTTCAGCTGAACCAGCCATTTGATAGTGAAATTTGTGTGTTTACATAGTGTGTGGTTACTGGTTCCTAAAAAAAAAAAAAAAAAAAGTCGTGTTTTAAACGTTTTTTTCCAATACCTGTGACACGGTTAGGAGCCACTAAGGGAGTCTTGCCTGGCAGTTGCCGAAAAAAAGATAAGTTTGGTTAGGTTGGCCATGTCTGAGAAACCCAAGAAAAAAACCGGGCCCACTGGGTTTCAACAGTACAGTGAGTGTGGGGAGGTCTTTGCTAAGGCCGATCCCCACACCACCTGTGATTATTGTCTGGGGTTTGACCACCTCGATACAGACTGCCAAATATGTAAAAACTTTCCCAAATCTACCCTTGAAAAGAGATTAGGGAGGCTGAGAAGTCCGCTGACCCGGATGGCCAGCCCAGTTTGGTTTCGACTGAACCAGAAGGAGTGCCCTCTGACCAGGGCGATACTTCTTCGGGCAAAAGGAGAGCCGATTCCGAGGGATTGGTTCCGACAAAAAGAAAACGCAAAGATAAATCGACCGGTTCGGATCCAGAGGTTCATGTTCCGACTGCCGAAGAGATGGCCAGAGCGATTCAGACTGTGGAATTGCTCCATCCGGTTCCTTCCGATCCAGCTCCTTCTGGCAGGGGTTCGGTTCGGTTGGTTCCCCCAGTTCAAGATTATGCCCTTGAAGATTTTTATGAACCGGAATTTGAAGAGGAAGGGGAATTTGAGGATGATGATGTAAGTGAGGGTTTAGATGTGCCTGTGGAACCGGACATCTCCCCAGACAGACCTTCAGGTGTTTCCCCTCCTAGGCTTTCTGAGTCCCCTTCTCACTTTGTTTTACAGATAGGTGGCTGAAACCCTCCAGTTTCCTATGGAGGAGGCTGTGGAAGATCAATAGGAGCCTGATTATGTAGAGATGATGGACATACCAGAGTCCAGGAGACTGTCTATTCCCCTCCATAAATCTTTTGGGAAACAGACACAAAAAATCTTAGTCTCCTAACACTGTACCTCCTGTGGATAGAAGAATGGACAAGAGGTATACACTTTCAGGCTCAGACACGGAGTTCTTGTATCAGCAATGCAACCATGTTGGAGTAGTGCAGGCTGCTGCCTGTGACAAGGCAAATATTCCCTTGGCTTCACGTCCCCTGACAAGGACTCCAGCAAGATTGATGCCATGGCAAAGAAGCAGTACGTGGCATCTATTTTGGAACTTAGGCAGGTGAATTACATAGCCTATACAGCCAGGTACCAGAAGTCCAGGTGGGACACTGTACTGGCACTGGCTAAACAGGCCTCTCCCCAGCTAGTCAAGGAGCTGGAGGCGGTGGCTGCAGATGGGATTGAGACATCTAAGGTTCAGTTTCATGCTGCTGTGGACTCTAATGATGTGTCATCAAGAGTCATGGCTACATCTGTGGCTCTTCGGAGGATGGCTTGGCTCAGATGTACTAGCCTCTCGTAGGACACCCAGGCTAAGGCCATGGATTTTCCTGTAGTGGGTAATTCTCTGTTCAGGAAGCAGACTGAGAATTACATGAAGAAAGTGGATGAGTACAGGACCACTTAAGGAGTGCTCAGGCCAAGGAAAGGCAGGCAGCTCCTCAAAGGCAGCAGTCTAAGGGCAGGGGCAGGCCTTTTCAAAGGCCTTTTTACCAAACACAGGTCTCTTCTTCCTTTTCTCAGAGGGGGTTCTTCAGAGGGAGAGGCAGAAGGGGGATGAGCAGGGCTACAACCACCCTCAGCCTAAAGCCCTGCCAGCAGACACCCTGATGGGCCTGCCCGGTCAACTCTCCTATTCCAGTAGGGCAGGCTGGCTTACTTTGTCCAGGACTGGATGTCTGTCACATCAGACAAGTGGGTCCTGGAAGTAGTAAGCCAGGGACTGGTTCTCGGCTTCAAAAAATTTCCCAAGCTGAGAGCCAGATCTTTTCCACCTGCAAATCTCTCTGAAACCCTTGCCCTAGAGGCAGAGGTTTCTTCTCTCCTAGCTTTAAGAGCTATAGAGAGAGTACCTACCCTTCACTGGGGCAAAGGACTGTACTCCAGGTACTTCCTGATCCCCAAAATGACAGGGGAGTGGCGACCGATCCTAGACCTAAGATATCTAAACAAACATCTTTTAAAACCAAAGTTCAAAATGATAACTCTGGGAATAATCCTTCCCTCTCTAAGGCCAGGGGACTGGCTAGCCTCCCTGGACCTCAAAGATGCCTACTTTCACATTCCCATCAGGTGCTCCCACAGAAAGTACCTCAGGTTCGAGTTGCCCTCAGGCCATTATCAGTTCAGAGCAATACCCTTTGGCCTAACCTCAGCCCCAAGGGTTTTCACAAAGTGCCTGGCAGTAGTAGTTGCCTTTCTAAGAAGGCAAATCATTTCCATTTTTCTATATTTGGACTATTGGCTAATAGTGGGTCAGTCTCCAGACCAAGTCAAGTCTCACCTGCAAGTGACCCAGCAAGTGCTCACTTCTCTAGGATTTCTTCTCAACCTTCCCAAGTCGGTTCTCGAACCAGTCCAGCTTCTTACCTTTATAGGGGCAGAACTGGACACACACTCAGAGCAAGAGCATTTCTTCCTCTAGAAAGGGCAAGGGTTCTTATGGAACTAGCTTCTTCCTTCAGCCTTCGGGTTTCTTGACCAGCAAGACATTTCCTCCGGCTCTTGGGCCACATGGCAGCTTCAACAGCAGTGGTCCAAGGGGCAAGATTCCAGATGAGGGCTATTCAGTTCCACCTGAGAGCTTTCAAACAACATGAAGTCTTGCTGTATTCTGACAATAGCAGTGAGACCCAACCTTCGAACTGCCCCGGAGGTGAAAGAATTAACTTTCCATGCCAGGCATGGAACGCTGAGCTCGAGCTCGGTTGAGACTCTGTCTGTTGCTGTTTGAACTCAAACCGTCAGATTCTTTACTCCGCCTCACTGAACAGTCGCTCCAGAGATTTCTCCTTCTGCTCGGTTCAATTTGTCGGTTAAAGTACCGCTTTTCTCGTTTTTGCCGAATTTAAACCGTGAACTCCGTCGGTTCAGTCTCTGTCTGTGGTATTTGTGAGTACTAGATAGGTTATTTTATTTTCTATTCTGTGTGAACTTGTAAACGGTTCATTGGTTCGGTTTGAACTGACTCAAGTTGTTAAAAAATCTTTATTTGAACTTTTAGTGTGGTTACCGGTTCTTGTCGGTTCTAGAAAAACGGATTTCATTACAGTTTTTTCCATCACCTGCAACACGGTCAGGAACCGATAAGAGGGTTTGCCCTGTCGATTGCCATTGAAAGGGTAAGTTTGGTTAGGACTGGCACAGTGTCTGAGAAACCCAAAAGAAAAACCGGGCACACTGGGTTTCAACACTGCAGTGTGTGTGGGGAAGTCTTTGCTAAGGCTGACCCCCACACCACCTGTGTTTATTGTCTGGGGTTTGACCACCTCAATGCAGACTGCCAGGTTTGTAAAAATTTTCCTGCAGCTACCCTAGAAAAGAGAGTTGGTAGGCTCAGGGAAAGGGAGGCCAAAAAGTCCGCTGAACCGGATGGCCAGCCCAGTTCAGTTCAAACCGAACCAGAAGGAGTGCCCTCTGACCAGGGCGAGACTTCTTCGGGCAAAAGGAGAGCTGATTCTGAGGAGTCGGTTCTGGCTAAGAGAACAAGAAAGGAAAAATCAGCTGGTGTGGATCCAAAACTTTCTTCTCCAACTGCTGAAGAAATAGCCAAAGCGATAAAAATTGTGCAGTTGCTTTCCCCGGTTCCGAGCGAACCGGCACCATCACGGAGGCGCTCGGTTCGGCCGGTTCAAGATTATGATTTAGAGGAAGAAGAGTATGAGGAAAGTGAATGTGGTTTTGAAAGTCTGGATGTGCCCATTGACCCGGACATCTCCCCAGACAGACCTTCAGGAGTGTCTCCTCCTAGGCTTTCTGAGTCCCCCTCCCATTTCATGTTTTAGAAAAAAAAAAAAAAGTGGCTGAAACCCTCCAGCTTCCTATGGAAGAAACTGTGGATGACCAGGAGGAGCCTGACTATGTGGAAATGATGGATATCCCAGAGTCTAGGAGGCTGTTTATTCCCTTACACAAATCTTTTGGGAAACAGACATTTAAGATTTTAAAGACTTCTAATACTATATCTCCTGTGGTTAAAAGAATGGACAAGAGGTATACATTGTCAGTCTCAGATACGGAGTTCCTTACACAACAATGCAGCCATGTTGGAGTAGTGCAGGCTGCAGCCTGTGATAAGGCAAATATTCCCTTGGCTTCACACCCCCAGACAAGGACTCCACGAGGATTGATGCCATGGCAAAGAAACAGTACATGGCAGCATCCTTGGGACTCAGACAGGCCAACTATATGGCCTATACTGCTAGGTATCAAACATCCAGATGGGACACTGTCATGGCTTTAGCAAAACAGGTCCCTGGCCAGCTTGCCAAGGAGCTGGAGCAGGTGGCTGCTGATGGTATTGAGGCATCCAAGGTGCAATTCCATGCTGCAGTGGACTCCAATGATGTGTCATCTAGAGTCATGCTACATCTGTGGCACTTGGAGATGGCTTGGCTCAGATGTACTAGCCTATCACAGGATACCCAGACTGAGCCATAGATTTTCCTGTTGGGGTAATTCTCTGTTTGGGAGCAAACAGAGAATTACATGAAGAAAATGGACGAATATAGGACCACCTATAGGAGTGCACAGGCCAAGGAAAGGCAGGCCACTCCTCAGAGGCCGCATCCCAGGGGCAGGGGTAGGCCTTTTCATAGGCCTTTCTACCAAGCCCAGGCCTCCTCTTCTGCCTATGCTCAGAGGGGGTTCTTTAGAGGGAGAGGCAGACGGGGTACAAGCAGACCTGCTTTCACCCCTCAGCCAAAACCCCCTGCCAAATCGGCACCCTGATGGGTTTGCCAGGGCCGATTCTCCACTACCTGTAGGGGGAAGGCTGGCTTACTTTGTCCAGGACTGGGAGTCTCTAACATCAGACAAGTGGGTCCTGGAAGTAGTAAGCCAGGGGCTGGTTCTCAGCTTCAAAAAATTTCCAAAGCTGAGAACCGGATCCTTTCCACCTGCAAATCCCTCAGAGGCACTTGCCCTAGAGGCAGAGGTCTCTTCCTCCTGGTCTCTGAGCTGTGGAAAGGGTTCCACCTCTCACGAGGGCAAAGGATTGTACTCAGGTACTTCCTTACCCAAAAAGACAGGAGAATGGCGGCCCATCCTGATCTCAGATACTTAAACAAGCACCTTTTAAAACCAAAATTCAAAATGGTGACTCTGGGAATTATTCTACCCTCTCTAAGGCCAGGGGACTGGCTAGTTTCCCTGGACCTCAAGGATGCCTACTTCCATATTCTTATCATAAGCTCCCATCGAAAGTACCTCAGGTTTGAGCTGCCCTCAGGCCATTACAAATTCAGAGCAATGCCCTTCAGTCTAACCTCTGCTCCAAGGGTGTTCACGAAATGCCTGGCAGTAGTAGTTGCTTCTCTAAGAAGGCAAAGGATTGCCATCTTCCCATACCTGGACGACTGGCTTATAGTAGGCCAGTCCCCAGACCAAGTCAAGTTACACCTACGGATAACTCAGCAACTGCTCACCTCTTTGGGTTTACTTCTGAATCTTTCAAAGTCAGTTCTAGAGCCTGTTCAGCTCCTCACCTTCATAGGCGCAGAGCTAGATACAGAAAAGGCCAGAGCTTTCCTTCCCCTGGACAGGGCAAGGACCCTTATCACACTGGCCTCCTCATTCACCCTGCAGGTGTCTCGAGCAGCAAGGCATTTTCTGCAGCTCCTGGGGCACATGGCTGCTTCTACAGCAGTGGTGCAGGGAGCAAGATTTCAGATGAGGGACATTCAGTTCCATTTGAGAGCCTTTTGGTCTCAAAAGAAGGACCCTCTGACCAAATTGATTACAGTGACTCAAATTGATTACAGTGACTCGAACCCTGATTCAGGCCTTACAGTGGTGGCAGGATCAGAACAATCTAAGACAGGGAGTTCCCTTTGTCACTCAGTCCCACTCTTTAATCCTTACTACAGATGCCTCCCTCTTGGGGTGGGGGGCTCACTTGGGCGACCTGACCACCCAGGGGTTGTGGTCCCCTTAGGAATCTCTGCTTCACATCAATCTGTTGGAACTCAGAGCAGTATTTCTAGCACTTCGAGCTTTTTCCAAATCTGTTCAGAACAAGGTTATTCAGGTCAGAACAGACAATACCACCACAATGTGGTACATCAACAAGAAAGGAGGCACTCGGTCTATGGCCTTGTGCACAGAAGCAATGAAGTTGTGGTCTCTGGCTTATTCCCTGAACACCTCCCTCACAGCAGTACACCTCCCAGGCAAGGACAATGTCCTGGCAGATGCTGTCAGCAGGATATCCCAGGGCCATCACGAATGGTCACTGGATCCCCTGGTCTTGGAGGTGATATTCTCCAGATGGGGCACCCCACAGATAGATCTTTTTGCAGCCCCAGACAATCACCAACTTCCACTTTTTTTGCTGCAGGCCCCCAGTGTTGGGCTCAGTCCCCCTGGATGCCTTAGTTCTCAGTTGGGAAGGGAAGTTCCTGTATGCTTTTCCCCCCTTCCTTCTCCTGTTCAAACTGCTAGTCAAAATCAGGTCTCAACCCTGCAAGGTGATCCTGATTGCTCCAGACTGGGCCAGACAGCCCTGGTATCCTCTCCTGTTGTCCTTAGCAGTCCATCTTCCCTTGTCTCTTCCCAGGAATTACAACCTGTTAACCTGTGCTCAGGGGAGGGTTTGGTACTGAATCTCAAATCTCTCATTCTCAAGGCCTGGCTCTTGAAGAGTTAGTTTGCTGATTTACACCTCTCCCAAGGTGTAATGGGTATTCTGAAGGCTTCTAGGAAACCTTCCACCAGGACTACTTATAATTCCAAGTGGAAAAGATTTTCCATATGGTGCTCTGGGAGACGTATTTCCCCAGAGTCTGCGGATCTGCCCACAGTCCTTGATTATATGGTCCATTTGAATAGCTTGGGCTTAGACCAGCTACACTAAAGGTGCATCTGGCAGCTGTTTCTGCTTTCATTTCAGCAGGTAAGCCCTCTTCTCTTTCAGCTCACCCTGTATTCTCTAAGTTTTTCAAGGGATTGCGTCATACCAACCCTCCATTCAGGGACCCTGCCCCTGCTTGGGACCTTAACGTTTGCATTGCTCAGCTTATGCAACCCCCTTTTGAGCCTTTGTCTTCAGCAGAGCTAAGTACTTGACTTGGAAAACTGTGTTCCTGGTAGCCATCACTTCTGCCAGGTGCATAAGTGAGTTACAAGCTCTGTCAGTGGAGCCTGATTTTATCTCCTTCCATAGAGATAAGGTGGTCCTCAGGACTAACAGGAAGTTTTTGCCTAAGGTGGTTTCAGATTTCCACCTTAACCAATCTATGTCTCTTCCTGTGTACTTCACTGACCATTCTTCCTCTGGTGAGGGAGGCTGCACAGTTTAGATGTGAAAAGAGCCCTTAGCTACTACATAGAACGTACTAAGGGTCACAGGTTTGACTCCTCCAACTGTTCCTCACTTATGGTGAGGTTGGTAGAGGAAACCTGCCACTAAAAGATCCGCTGCCAGGTGGATTGTCTCTTGTATTCAATTTTGTTATGAAAAACTGGTAAGGTTCCACCTCAGGTCTGAGGGCTCACTCTACCAGAGGTACAGCTGCTTCCTTGGCTGCTGCCAGGATATTCTTATTCTAGAGATATGTCACAGCTACCTGGAAAACAGTTCACACTTTTACCAAGCATTACTCCTGGATATCCAGGCCAGGAGTGATGCTCGGTCTGGCACAGCTGTGCTTCAGAGCCTATTTCTAGTAGGTTCTGTCCCTCTTCCATGGAGGTACTGCTTGGTAGTCTGTTATTGTCAGAATACAGCAAGACTTCATATTGTTTGAAGAAAAAATTACTCACCTTAGTAATGTTGTTTCTTCTAATGGAGTCTTGCTGTATTCTGACCTCCCCCCCCACTCCCCTCTCAGAACCTTTGTTTTTGGGATGTGGGTGGGCAGTGGCAGTGTTGGCACTCAGGAGGTGCCCCACCTTTTTTTGTTATCACCCCCTTTTCTTGGGTGAGTGGGTGTGTGTTTATTCATGTTTTGGGTCTCCTGACTTGAGTCTTTGTTTTGGGACCAAAAAATCTGTTTTTTATGTTAGTAGCCAGTTGGCTAATGTAGGTTTACAGCTTCCACACAGGACCTCAGTGAGTTTAGCTTGTAAAGATCTGACGGTTTGAGTTCAAACAGCAACAGACAGAGTCTCAACCGAGCTCGAGCTCAGCGTTCCATGCTTGGCATGGAAGGTTAACTCTTTCACCTCCGGGGGCAGTTCGATGGTTGTGACTCACTGCTATTGTCAGAATACAGCAAGACTCCATTAGAAGAAACAACATTACTAAGGTGAGTAATTTTTTCTTCTGGTCTCAGATGAAGGATTCCCTTATCAAACAGATCCCAGTGACTCTGACCTTGATCCAAGCACTCCAGTGGTGGCAGGATAAGCACAATTTAAGACAAGGTGTTCCTTTTGTTACTCAGCCTTGTTCAGTGGTCCTCACCACGGGTGCTTCTCTCCTGGGCTGGGGAGCCCATCTGGGGTCCCTTACTGCCCAGGGACTGTGGTCCCCCCAAGAATCCCTTCTCCACATCAATCTTCTACAGCTCAGAGCAGTTTTTCTGGCTCTAAAAGCTTTCTCGCAGTCAGTACAGAACAAGGTGGTTCAAGTCAGAACAGACAACACCACCACCATGTGGTACATCAACAAGCAGGGAGGCACTCGGTCCACGGCCTTGTGAACAGAAGCCATGAAGTTGTGGTCCCAGGCTTATTCCCTGCAAACCTCTCTCGTAGCAGTTCATCTTCCAGGCAAGGACAATGTGCTAGCAGTTGCACTGAGCAGGATTTCTCAGGGCCATCACGAATGGTCCCTGGACCCTCAGGTGTTGAAAGTGATTTTTTCAAGGTGGGCCACTCCAGAGATAGATCTCTTTGCAGCCCCAGACAATCACCAACTCCCTCCCTTTGTTGCAGACCTCCAGTCTTGGGTTCAGTCCCTCTGGACACCCTGATCCTGAATTGGGAAGGGAAGTTTCTGTATGCCTTTCCCCACTTCCCACTCCTGTTCAAAGTTTTGGTAAAAATAAGGTCTCAACCTTGCAAGGTGATTCTGATTGCTCCAGATTGGGCCAGACAGCCCTGGTACCCGCTGTTACTGTCTCTAGCAGTCCATCTTCCCCTGTCTCTTCCCAGGAATTACAACCTGTTAACATCCTCTCAGGGAAGGATTTGGTACCCCAGTCTTCAGTCTCTCAATCTCAAAGCATGGCTCTTGAAGAGTTAGAGTTTGCAGATCTGCATCTTTTCCCAAGAGGTTCTGGATATCGTCAAGGCTTCTTGAAAGCCCTCCGCCAGAAAGTCTTACAACTCCAAATGGAAAAGATTCAGCATTTGGTGTTCTAAGAAGCATATTTCTCTAGACACTGCTGGATTGCCTACGGTTCTGGATTATATAGTCCATCTTAATGGCCTAGGCCTCAGACTAGCTACTCTCAAAGTACACTTGTCAGCTGTTTCTGCGCTTTTGTCTGTGGGGAAGTCTTCCTCACTATCTTCCCATCCTGTGTTCTGTAAATTTTTTAAAGGATTGCTTCACACCAATCCTCCTTTTAGAGACCCTGCTCCTGCCTGGGACTTGAATGTTTGCATTGCTCAACTTATGCAACCTGCCTTTTAGCCTATGTCTTCAGCAGAGCTTAAGTACTTGACTTGGAAAACTGTGTTCCTGGTAGCCATTACCTCTGCCAGGCGTATCGGTGAGTTGCAAGCCCTGTCAGTGGAACCCGATTTTTATCTCATTTCACAGGGATAAAGTGGTCCTTAGAACCAATAGAAGGTTCTTGCCCAAAGTGGTTTCAGACCATTTAAACCAGTCTGTGTCTCTCCCTGTTTTCTTCACTGATCATTCTTCCTTAGGAGAGAGGAGGCTACACAGTTTAGGTGTCAAAAGAGCCCTTAGTTACTACATAGAGCGTACCAATGGTCACAGGTTTGACTCCCTCCAGTTGTTTCCCACTTATGGAGATGTGGGAAAGGGCAAACCTGCCACCAAAAGATCTATTGCCAGGTGGATTGTGTCTTGTATACAATTCTGCTATGAAAAACTGGTAAAAACTCCACCCTGAGGCCTGAGGGCTCATTTCACAGAGGTAGCATGCTTCCTGGCTGCTGCCAGGGATATCCTCTTTAGAAATTTGTCAAGCAGCCACCTGGAAAACGGTCCATACCTTTACCAAGCATTACTCTCTGGATATCCAGGCTAGGAGTGATGCTTGGTTTGGCACAGCAGTACTCAGAGCCTATTCCCAAAGTAGGTTCTGTCCTCCTCCCCTTGGAGGTACTGCTTGTAGTCTGTAATTGTGGAATACAGCAAGACTTTATGTTGTTTGAAGAAAAAATTACTCACCTTAGTAATTATATTTCTTCTAATGGAGTCTTGCCGTATTCTGACCTCCCTCCCTGCCTCCCCTCTCAGAACCTGTTTTTGGGTAGTGGGTGGGCAGGTGCAGTGTTGCACCCCAGGGGTGTTTTTTGTTTGCACCCTCCTCCTTTTTTGTTTGGGTGCTGATTTATTATTATTTATAGTAGATTGTTTTTTGGGTTTCCTGACTTGAGTCTTCCTTGGGAATCCAAAACTTTTTTCAGCCAGTTGGCTAGTAAGAATTTTTACAATTTCCACATAGAATTTTTAGTTTAGTTGGGCTCGTAAGAATCTGACGGTTTAGGTGTGAATCACTCCAGACAGAGACTTCAACCGAGCTCGAGCTCAGCATTCCATGCCCTGCATAGAAAGTTAACTCTTTGTTCTCCAGGGCAGCTCAAAGGTTGGGAATCACTGCAATTGTCAGAATACAGCAAGACTACATTAGAAGAAACATAATTACTAAGGTGAGTAATTGTTTTCTTATCTTCTTGGTTTCAAATCCAAACTGCCAAACCATAAGCTGACCAGTGGTTAACACACCATTATTCACAGTGTAAATGCTCAATACATAATTAAAGCCACTAGAATACTTATTTCATGCATTTTTAATGTCTGGGTTCCTCTTTGGCCATTAGACAGGCCACTTATATGGCTTTTGTATCCAGATATCAGGAGAGTCTCTAGAACACAGTTTTAGAAATTGTCAAGGTGTGCCCTGGACCCATGGCATCAGACCTGTCTGCAGGTGCAAAAAGGGACATAGAGGCTTCAAAATGCCAGTTTTGGATGGCAGTAGATGACTGTGACATTGCAGCCAGGCAAATGGCAACCTCAGTGTCTCTGAGGAGATTTGTCTCAGGATACCTAGACAAAGGCATTGGAATTTCCTAGCGAGCCCACATCTCTCTTTGGTGAGCAAACAGAGGCTTACACGAAGAAGATGGATGAGTACAAGGTGGCCTGTAAGAGTACTGCCGGAAAGAAGAAGGCAGCAACACCGCAGAAGTACCAAAGCAAAGGGGACAGGGGTAGAACCCATTACAGACCCTTCCTCCAGACTCAAGCATTGCTAGCCACCAACCTCAGAGCGGGTACTGAAGGGGCAGCAGCCATGCTGGCCACAGCACTCGACCAAGTGCACAGACAAAACAGACCCCCTGAGGGGTCTGCCAGGGTCACCTCCCCACTTCCAGTAGGAGGCAGGCACTATCTCCAAACTTGGGAATCCATCACCACAGACAAGCGAGTCCTGCAGGTATTGAGCCAGGGGCTTGCTCTCAGTTTCAGAGTTCTTCCCAAACTGAGAGCAAGAGTTTTCAAACCAGCCACACTATCAGAAGCAGCTCTGTTGAAGGACAAAGTAGCAAAACTCCTTCAGGACAAGGCAGTAGAGCCTGTTCCCTTGGCCCAAAGGGGAGAGGGTCTCTACTCAAGATACTTCCTCACCCTAAAGAAAACAGGGCAGTGGCGACCCATACTGGATCTCAGACATTTAAACAGGCATTTGACAAAGCCAAAGTTCAAAATAGTCACTCGAGCTACCTTTCTTCCCACACTCAGGAAGAGAGAGATTGGCTGGCATCTCTGGAATTAAAGGATGCCTACTTCCACATTCCCATCAGGCAATCTCACAGAAAGTACCTCGGGTTCAGATTGCCATCAGGCCATTACCAGTTCAGGGCCGTGCCATTTGGCCTGACTTCTGCTCCAAGGGTGTTTACCAAGTGCCTAGCAGTAGTGGTAGCACACCTAAGGAGGCAAGGGGTGGCAGTCTTCCCATACTTGGACGACTGGCTAGTAATAGGTCAGTCCCCTCACCAAGTCAAAGATGCACTGACCATCACTCAGGATACCCTGTGCACACTGGGTTTCCTGGTAAACCAGAAAAAATCGGTGCTCACACCAGTTCAACTCCTGGAGTTCATAGGGGCTGAACTAGACACTCTGAGAGGAAGATCCTTCCTCCCTTAGAGAAGGGAGGCCATCCAGGTGCAGCTAGCAAACTTTCCAACTGCATACCCCCAGACAAGCAAGGCATTTTCTTCAGCTGTTGGGACACATGGTTGCATCAGCAGCAACAGTGTCTGGCTCAAGATTCCAGATGAGAGACATCCAGTTCCACCTCGGATATCACTGGTCTCAGAAAAGAGATTCCCTGTCAAAAATGGTACCGGTCACAGAAACCCTTTTCCAAGCACTACAATAGTGGCAGGAAAAAGGACAATCTCAGGGAAGGTGTGCCTTTCCTCCAGCTGCCTCCATCGGCAGTCTTAACAACAGAGGTCTCCCTAATAGGATTGGGGGCCCACCTATGGGAGCACACTGCACAAGGTACCTGGCTCCAGCAGGAATCTCTGCTCCGCATAAACCTGCTGGAACTCAGGGCAGTTGATCTGGGCATTCAGTCCTTTGCTTCACTGCTGCAGGGCAAGGTGGTTCAAGTCAGAACAGACAGCCACAACTGCATTGTACTAAATGAAACAAGCAAGGGGCACGGTCCCCCGTTCTCTCCCCCATGCACAGAGGCCATGAAAGTGTGGAATCTGGCTTACTCCCTGGGGATCTCCCCTCTCAGCAGTTTATCTCCCAGGGAAGGACAGTGTCCTGCAGATGCCCTCAGCCAGATCAACCAGAATCACCACAAGTGGTCACTAAATAGGCAGATCCTGCAAGTGGTGTTCAGAAGGTGGTGCACCCCAGAGGTGGACCTCTTTGCAGCCCCAGACAATCAGTTGCCACAATTCTGTTGCAGTCCTCTCATAGTGGGCACAGTCCCTCTGGATGCACTGCTGTTGAATTGAACAGGGAAGTTTCTGTATGCTTTCCCTCCATTTCCTCTGTTGCTCAGAGTACTGAACTAGCCCAGGGCTCAACCAGCGACAATGATCCTCATTGCTCCAGATTGGGCCGGGCAGCCCTGGTATTCAAACAACATGAAGTCTTGCTATATTATGACTATTGCAGTTTGTCCCACCACTAGAACTGCTCCGGAGGTGAAAGAGTTAACTTCCATGCAGAGCATGGAGCTTAGAGTGCGAGCTCGGTTCAGAAGCTCTGTTAGGGTGGTTTCAAACCGAAACCGTCAGATTCTTTACTCTGCCTCACTGAACAGTCGCTCTGAGATTCCTCCTGTTGCTTTCAGTTCATTTCTTCGGTTTAAAAGCGCTATTTCTCGTTGAATTTAACGCGATTAATTATTTTAACCGAAAACCGATCGGTTCAAGCTCTGTCTATGGTATTGTAAGTAATAGATAGGTTTTTCTGTGTGGAACTTGTAAAATTGTTATCGGTTCGGTTGAACCGATTGAATTGTATTAAAACTTAAGTTTAAAGCCTTTTAAGGCTTGTTAGAGTCTGTTCCAGCTCTTATCGGGTTGTAAAAGCAGATTTCATTACGGTTTTTTCCATGACCCGTGACACGGTTTGGAACCGATATAGGGTGTCTTGCCTGGCACTGCCATTAAAAGGCAAGTTTGTTGGTTAGCTGGCATCATGTCTGAGAAACCCAAAAGAAAAACCGGCCCACTGGGTTTTCAACACTGCTAGTGTCTGTGGGAAGCCTTTGCCAAGGCTGACCCACACACTACATGTGTCTATTGTCTGGGGTTTGACCACCTCAATTCAGACTACCAGATTTGTCACAATTTCCCTGCAGCCACCCTGGACAAGAGAGTGGGCAGGCTCAGGAAACGAGGAGGCCAAAAGTCCATGACAGCCCAGATGGCCAGCCAGTTCGGTGCCACCGAACGAGGAATGCCCCTCTGACCAGGGCAAGACTTCCTCGGGCAAGCGAAAGCTGGCTCTGAGGAGCCAGTTCCAGCAAAGAAAACTAAAAAAATTATCAGGTTTGGAGTCCAAAATTCCTTCTCCAACTGCTGCAGAGATAGCCAGGGCAATACAGATTGTCCAGTCCCTGTCCCCGGTTCCCTCCGAACCATCACTGTCTGGCAAAAGGTCGGTTCGGTCGGTTCCAATGGTTCAGGATTATGATATAGAAGAGTTTTATGAACCAGAGGAGGGGGATGAGGATTATGATCAGTGTGAATGTGACTTTGAAAGTCTGGATGTGCCCATTGAACCGGACATCTCCCCAGACAGACCTTTAGGTGAATCTCCCCCTAGGCTTTCTGAGTCCCCTTCTCATTTTTTGTTTTATAAAAAAGTTGCTCAGACCCTCCAGCTTCCCTTAGAGGAGGCTTTGTATGAGCAAGAGGAGCCTGACCATGTGGAGATGATGGATATCCCAGAGTCCAGGAGATTGTCCATCCCTTTACATAAATCTTTTAGGAAACAAACAATAAAAATTTTAAAAGCTCCTAATTCTGTGCCTCCTGTGGATAAAAAGATGGACAGGAGGTACACTTTGTCAGGTCCTGATACAGATTTTCTTTCACAGCAATGCAGTCATGTTAGGGTAGTTCAGGCTGCAGCCTGTGATAAAGCTAATATTCCACTGGCTTCACATCCTCCTGACAAGGATTCCAGGAAGATTGATGCGTGGCCAAAAACAATACATGGCAGCATCCTTGGGACGCAGACAAGCAAACTATATGGCTTATGTTGCGAGATACCAGAAATCTAGATGGGATACTGTCATGGCCTTAGCCAAACAGGTCCCTGGCCAGCTTGCAAAGGAGCTGGAACAGGTGGCTCTTGATGGTATTGAGGCATCTAAGGTGCAATTCCATGCTGCAGTGGATTCTAACGATGTATCCTCTAGAGTCATGGCTACATCTGTGGCTTTTCGGAGACTGGCCTGGCTCAGGTGTACTACTTTGTCACAGGATACCCAGTCTAAGGCTATGGATTTTCCTGTGGTGGAAATTCTCTGTTTGGGGAGCGGACAGAGAATTATATGAAGAAAATGGACGAATATAGAACCACTTATAGGAGTGCACAAGCCAAGGAACGGCAAGCCACTCCTCAGAGGCAGCCCCCCAGGGGTAGGGGTAGGCCTTTTCACAGGCCTTTTTACCAGACCCAGGCCTCCTCCTCTTCAGCCTATGCACAGAGGGGGTTCTTCAGAGGGAGAGGCAGACGGGGTTCGAGCAGGCCTGCTCCCACCCCTCCGCCTAAAGCCCCTGCCAAACAGGCACCCTGATGGGATGCCCAGGGTCGGCTCTCCACTACCTGTAGGGGGCAGGTTGGCTCACTTCGTCCAGGACTGGGAGTCTTTAACTTCAGACAGGTGGGTCCTGGAAGTAGTGAGCCAGGGTCTGGTTCTCAGCTTCAAAAAATGTCCAAAAATGAGAGCCAGATCTTTTCCACCTACAAACCCTTTAGAGACTCTTGCTTTGGAAACAGAAGTCTCAACCCTCTTGGCTCTCAGAGCTGTAGAAAGGGTTTAACCCCCTCACCAGGGCAAGGGTCTGTACTCCAGGTACTTCCTTACCCCAAAAAAGATAGGAGAGTGGCGGCCTATTCTGGATCTAAGATATCTAAACAAGCACCTTTTAAAGCCAAAGTTCAAAATGGTGACACTGGGAATGATTTTACCCTCCCTAAGGCCAGGGGACTGGCTAGCCTCCCTGGCCCTCAAGGATGCCTACTTCCATGTTCTTATCAGAAGCTCCCATCGAAAGTACCTCAGATTCAAGTGCCCTCAGGCCATTATCAGTTCAGAGCAATGCCCTTGACCTCACTTCTGCCCCAAGGGTGTTCACAAAATGTCTGGCAGTAGCAGTCGCTCATCTAAGAAGGCAAAGATTGCCATTTTTCCTACCTGACGACTGGCTCATTGTGGGTCAGTCTCCAGACCAGGTCAAATCACACCTGCTAGTTACCCAGCAGCTGCTTACCTCTCTGGGATTTCTTCTCAATCTTCCAAAGTCAATTTTGGAACCTGTCCAGGTACTCACCTTTATAGGCGCAGAACTGGACACAAAGCAGGCCAGAGCCTTCCTTCCCTTGGAAAGGGTAAGGACCTTAGTGGCCCTGGCCTCGTCCTTCACTCTGCAGGTCTCTCGACCAGCAAGGCATTTCCTGCAGCTCCTAGGACACATGGCTGCCTCCACAGCTGTAGTGCAAGGAGCAAGATTTCAGATGAGGGACATTCAGTTCCATTTGAGAGCTTTCTGGTCTCAAAGAAGAGATTCTCTATCCAAGTTAATCCCAGTGACTCGAACTCTGATCCAGGCCCTTCAGTGGTGGCAGGATCAGAGCAATCTGAGACAGGGGGTGCCTTTCATCCCTCTGTCCCATTCCTTGACCCTTACTACAGATGCATCCCTCTTGGGATGGGGAGCTCACATGGGCGACCTCTCCACCCAGGGGTTATGGTCCCCTCAGGAATCTCTGCTCCACATCAATCTGTTGGAACTCAGAGCTGTTTTTCTAGCACTTCAGGTTTCTCTGCATCTGTTCAGAACAAGGTGGTACAGGTCAGAACAGACAACACCACTACAATGTGGTACATCAACAAACAAGGGGCACTCAGTCTTGCCTTGTGCACCGAGGCGATGAAGTTGTGGTCTCTGGCTTATCCCTGAACACTTCCCTCATAGCAGTTCACCTCCCAGGCAAGGACAATGTCCTGGCAGATGCTCTCAGCAGGATTTCCCAGGGCCATCACGAATGGTCACTGGATCCCCTAGTACTGGGGATAGTGTTTGCCAGATGGGGCACTCCTCAGATAGATCTTTTTGCAGCCCCAGACAATCATCAGCTTCCACTGTTTTGTTGCAGGCCCCCAGTGTTGGGCTCAGTTCCCTGGATGCCTTTCTCCTCGATTGGGAAGGGAAGTTTCTTTATGCCTTTCCCCACTTCCCTCTCCTGTTCAAAGTACTAGTCAAAATCAGGTCTCAGCCCTGCAAAATGATCCTGATTGCTCCAGACTGGGCCAGGCAGCCCTGGTACCCACTCCTTCTGTCCTTAGCAGTCCATCTTCTCCTGTGTCTCCCCAAGAACCACAATCTGTTAACCTATGCTCAGGGGAGAGTTTGGTATCCGAATCTCAAATCCCTCAACCTCAAGGCTTGGCTCTTGAGCAGTTAGAGTTTGCTGATTTACAACTTTCTCAAAGTGTTCTCGAAATCCTGAAGGCTGCTAGGAAGCCTTCCACCAGGACTACCTATAACTCCAAGTGGAAAAGGTTTTCCATATGGTGTTCTGGGAAGCATGTTTCCCGGAATCTGCTGATCTACCCACTGTATTGGACTACATGGTCCATCTTAATTCTTTGGGACTGAGACCAGCTACCCTGAAAGTGCACTTGGCAGCTGTCTCTGCCTTCATTTCAGCAGGGAAGCCCTCTTCTCTTTCTGCTCATCCTGTATTTTCCAAGTTTTTTAAAGGATTGCTTCACACCAATCCTCCATTCAGGGACCCTGCCCCGGCTTGGGATCTTAATGTATGCATTGCTCAGCTGATGCAACCCCCCTTTGAGCCTCTGTCTTTGTCAGAGCTTAAGTATTTGACTTGGAAAACTGTATTTCTGGTAGCCATCACTTCTGCCAGGCGTATAAGTGAGTTACAGGCTTTATCAGTAGAGACTGACTTCATTTCCTTTCACAGGGATAAAGTAGTCCTCAGGACTAACAGGAAGTTTTTGCCTAAGGTGGTTTCAGATTTCCACCTTAACCAATCTATTTCACTTCCAGTGTTCTTCACTGACCATTCCTCCTCTGGTGAGAGGAGGCTGCACAACAAATGTTAAGAGGGCCTAAGTTACTACATAGAGCGTACCAAGGTCACAGGTTTGACTCCCTCCAACTGTTTCTCACTTATGGTGAGGTTGGGAAAGGGAGACCTGCCACTAAGAGATCCATTGCCAGGTGGATCGTTTCTTGTATCCAATTTTGCTATCAAAAGCTGGGTAAGGTTCCCCCCTCAGGCCTGAGGGCTCACTCTACCAGAGGTACAGCTGCATCTCTAGCTGCTGCTAGAGACATCCCTATCTTGGAGATATGTCAGGCAGCTACTTGGAAGACAGTACACACTTTCACCAAGCATTACTCCCTGGATATTCAGGCCAGGAGGATGCTCGGTTTAGCACAGCCAGTGCTTCAGAGCCTATTCCTAAGTAGGTTCTGTCCCTCCTCCATGGAGGTACTGCTGTGTAGTCTGCAATAGTCATAATATAGCAAGACTTCATGTTGTTTGAAGAAAAAATTACTCACCTTAGTAATGTTGTTTCTTTTAATGGAGTCTTGCTATATTATGACCTCCCCCCCAGCCTGCCCCTCTCAGAACTCCTACTTTGGGTATGGGGTGGGCAGTCCTCTGTTGGCATTTATTGATGCCCTCTTTCATGTTTGGGTGTTGTGTTTGTTTAGTTATTTTATCTTATTTTTCTGGTTCACTGACTTGAGTCTTGGTGTTGGGACCAGGAAAGTGTGTTAATATATTAGTGGCCAGTTGGCTAGTGTAGGTTACAGCTTCCACACAGAACCTTAGTGAGTTTTTGCTCGTAAAGATCTGACGGTTTCGGTTTGAAACCACCCTAACAGAGCTTCTGAACCGAGCTCGTGCTCTAAGCTCCATGCTCTGCATGGAAGTTAACTCTTTCACCTCCAGAGCAGTTCTAGTGGTGGGACAAACTGCCATAGTCATAATATAGCAAGACTCCATTAGAAAAAACAACATTACTAAGGTGAGTAATTTTTTCTTCCCTGCTACTGACCCTGTCAATATCCAAACCAACCTCCCTACCCAGGAGGCATAATTTGTTGACCTCCTCTCAGTGCAGGGTCCTTTATCCCAATCTTCAGTCTCTCAGACTCAGGGCTTGGCTCTTGAGGACTTGAAATATGCTGACCTGCACCTCTCTGAAGGGGTGCTAGAGGTCCTTAGGGTTTCTAGAAAACCCTCTGCGAGAAGCACTTACATCTCTAAATGGAAGAAGTTCTCCATTTGGCGCCAACAGAAATGGATAGAATGTCGCCAGGCTGGGTTACTAGTCGTTTTGGACTAACTGGCACATCTGCATTCCCTTGGCCTTAGGCCTTCCACCCTTAAGGTACATCTAGCCGCTATCTCTGCATACCTCTTGGCTGGAAAAGGATCATCCCTGGCTGCAAACCAACTATTCAGAAAGTTCTTCAAGGGCCTACTGCACTTGCATCCCCCTCACAGGAAACCCACTCCTGCATGGGACCTCAGTATATGCATTGGCCAGCTAATGCAGCCACCGTTTGAACCCATATCCTCAAGAGAGCTTAAATATGTAATATGGAAAACCATGTTCTTGGTAGCCATCACTTCAGCCAGGAGGATCAGCGAGCTCCAGGCCTTGTCCACATAGCCAGATTACATAGAGGTTCATAGGAACAAGGTAGTCCTTAGGACTAACTGGAAGTTCCTCCCTAAAACGGTTGGACTTTCACCTTAACCTGTCCATCACTTCACCAGTCTTTTTCACTGAACACTCCAGTTCAGGGGAACTTGCACTGCATAGCCTTGTTGTCAAGAGAGCTATAAGCTTCTACTTGAATCACACAAAGGGCCAATGGCAGGATAGAACCCAGCTCTTCCTAACCTATGGAGAAGTGGGGAAGGGCAGACCTCCCTCAAAGAGGTCCATTGTCTGCTGGATTGTTGCCTGTATTCAATTCTGCTACAGCAAAGTGGGTAAAGAGCCTCCTGTAGGCCTCAGGGCCCACTCTGCAAGTAGTACAGCTGCTTCAGTAACAGCGGTGAGAGATATCCCTTTGTTGGAAATCTGTAAAGCAGCTACCTGGAAAAAAAGTTCACACTTTTACCAAACACTACAGCCTGGAAACCCAGGCCAGGAGTGATGCCAGGTTTGGCACAGCAGTACTGCAGAGCTTGTTTCCTAAATAGGTTCTCTACCCTCCTCCAAAGGTACTGCTTGGGTAGTCTGCATATGTCAGAATACAGTAAGATTTCCTGGGGTTTGAAGAAAAAATTTCTTAACATAGTAATCTTGTTTCTTCCAAGGGAATCTTACTGTATTCTGAGCTCCCACCCTACCTCCCCTACTAGAATATATGGGCACTGCAACACAGCTGTCCATGCTGTTTGAAACCTATGAGTGTTTCTTTATTGGGCTTAGTGAATTGAGTCTTAGTGTTGCCCACTTTCCTGTGCCGGAGTCCCTGGTTAAGGTCCCTGAACTGAGGGAGGAGCGGGTTTCCCCCTCCCCCTCTCAGACCCACCCTCTGAAACACCGAAGGTCTCTGTCTCAGACATCTTCCCGTTCCAGCCGATCCCGCCAACATCGGCGGTCTTGGCACCATGGAAAGCTGCGGCGCCCCTCATCCTCGTCTTCGTCCTCTTTGGAGGATAGGCTCCGGCGCAAATTGCGTTGGCGCTACAAGGATCTAATGTGGCAGCAGCTCCTTTTGACCGGGAAT
Organism: Neoceratodus forsteri; assembly: GCA_016271365.2. Taxonomy (NCBI): domain Eukaryota; kingdom Metazoa; phylum Chordata; order Ceratodontiformes; family Ceratodontidae; genus Neoceratodus; species Neoceratodus forsteri. The sequence continues at coordinate 719,932,975 of CM057450.1, forward strand.
AAGCCGACTCCGTCGCCTTCCCTGGCTATTAAGTGACTGTCACCGGAGCTGCCGAAACAACCCCTTGTAGTGGTCGAGGAGCCAAAGCCGGCACCAGTTGTTCGGCCAAAACCGGCTGTGCCACCCATTGTGGTGGAACCTCCACCTCCACAACCGAAGACTGGCGCCCCGACCAAGGATTCTCGGTCGGGTCAGGGTTTGCCCCATAGGTTGTCGGTCACCCTCACTCCCTATCGACCTCGGCAGGTAGAGGGTGGCTCAGGTGCTCGGCAGCTGTTTGCAGACTCCGCTGAGTCTGATGACGACGACTCCTTGTTCTCCAGGTCGCTTGACTTGGAATCCACTGGGGGTCAGTCGGTGGACGAGAGCACACCCTCGTTTCTTGGAATGCTTCGGCTCATTTCAGAGTCCACTGGGATGAAGCTCGAACCTGTTTCAAAACGGGCCAAGTGTCCTCTCATGGAGATACTGGACTGAGGGGATTCCCCCATGGAGGCCTTTTCGGTGGCCAAAGCCATTGTTGGCCCGGCCCTGGAGCTATGGCAGCGGCCAGCTTCTTGTCCAGCACCTTCATCCAGGATGGCTCGAAAGTATGCAGTTCCCACCGGTTCACTCTCCAGTTTCTCGGAGCACCCCTCTGCAGAGGGGCTCGTGACCGACAGCGTTTTCTGGCATTCCGGGAACGCTCAGGACGTGGACAAGCCTCCCGACAAGGAGTCCAAGAAGTTGGACTACTCCGGGCAGAAAGTTTATGCTGCTTCCTTCCTAGGCCTTCGTCAGGCCAGCTTGACCGTCCTGATGGCACACTTTTCACATGCCCTTTTGGGCTCCCTGGATGAGGTGATTCCTCATCTCCTGGCTGACCTTCAAACTGTGGTCAAGCAGGTGCGGGATCAGGGAAGGGCGGTGGCCAAACAGCAGCTCCAGACTTCTCTGGACATTGCTGACTCGTGTACCCGGTCAGTAGCGGCCGCTGTGGCCATGCGCCACAGAGCTTGGCTGCAGATCTCCACCTTCACGGCAGATACCCAGCACAAGCTGGCAGACGTTCGCTTCCTGGGTACAGACTTGTTCGGTCCCGGGGTTGAGGGGCATCTTCAGCGGATCGAGAAGTCCAATGCCACCTTGGACTTGGTCATGTCTGCCCAGAAGGACAAAGGCCGCCAGCAGCAGCGTAAGCCCTTTCGTCTTTCAGCCCCTGTGGCACGTCCGGCCCAGCAACACCAGCATCAGGGCAAGCAGGCTCGCACTTGGCACCCCACAGCCAAGCCTGCTGCTTCCTCCAACAGGAAGACCGTGAGGGAAAGGTCCAGGAGGCTCCTCGGCCAGTCCTTCTTCCAAGCCTGCCTAGTGACGGGTTGAGGGGTGTCTCCCCCAACTTCATCTCTCCTCCCCGAGTTCCCCCCCGTGGGGAGACTGCTCCACCACTTCCTTTCTGCCTGGTCCGATATCACCACGGACCGCTGGGTGCTGGAAGTGGTAGGAAAGGGTCTGCCTCTGGAATTTGAGCAGTGCCCACCCAATCGAGCTATCGCCCCATGGGGGGCTACGGGGTCCGCAGCCTCTCTGTCGGCCCGTCAAGCCAACATTGCCCTGCTTCTCCAGAAGGAGGTGATCAGGGAGGTGGCGAATCCTCCATCAGACCCAGGGTTTGTGTCCAGGTACTTCCTGGTCCTAAAATGGACAGGGGGCTGGCGCCCCATTCTAGACCTACATGACCTGAACAAGTTCCTAAGGTCTCGAACCTTCAGGATGGTCACTCTGGCTCAGATCATCCCATCCTTGGAACGAGGCATGTGGTTCTGTTCTCTGGACCTTCTGGACGCATTCTTTCACGTCCCAATCCGTCCGTCCCACCAACGATTCCTCTGCTTCAGAGCGGAGGGATTCCTTTTTGAGTTCTGGGCCATGCCCTTCGGCCTCTCTCCAGCTTCCAAGGTCTTCACCAATGCAGTCTGCAGTGGTGACAGCATTCCTGCGGCGCCAAAGGGTTCGGGTGTACCCTTACCTGGACGACTGGCTGATTGCAGCCTCCTCCAAGCCGGAGGTGGAGCAGTCCAAGGATCTGACCCTCCAGGTCTGCTCTCAGATTGGCCTCTTCATTGACGAGTCCCAATCGGAGCTCGTACCAACGCAGGTGATTAAGTTCATCGGGGCAGAGCTCGACTCTCTTCGAGCCAGAGCACAGCTCTCTGCGGACAGGGTTGAGGTTCTTTCCTCCTTTGCCCAATCATTTCTGGTTTGGCAGTTGCGCCCTGCCCGGGACTTCCTGCGCCTCCTGGGCCTCATGGTGGCCTGCTCCAGCGTGGTCCGTTGGGCCCGCTGGCACATGCGTCCCCTGCAATGGGGACTGGTCCGCCAATGGTCACAGTGCTCCAGTCCTCTGGACCAGCCAGTGATAGTGACCCAGGAGATGGGGGACGCTCTCCAGTGGTGGATTGTTCCGGCTCATCTGCAGGAGGGTATCCCGTTTGTCCGCCCAGAGCCGACGTTCACTCTAACCACTGACGCCTCTCTGGGTTGGGGTGCCCATCTGGGGGAGCTCAGAGCGCATGGCCTCTGGTCCCCTCAGGAGTCTCCATGCCACATCAACCTGCTGGAGCTTCGAGCAGTCCGACTAGCCCTCACCGCCTCTGCTCCTTTTGTACGGGGTCAAGTGGTCCGGGTCCAGACAGACAACACCACGACCATGTACTACCTAAACCGCCAGGGTGGGACGCGCTCCTTGCCTCTGTGCAAGGAAGCTCTCCACACTTGGTCTCTCGTGAGCAGACTGGAGGCAGATCTCCTAGCCATTCATGTGGCGGGAGCCTCCAACACTCTGGCCGATGCCCTAAGGCGGATAGGTGCTGCATCTCACGAGTGGTCTCTCCTGCCGGAGGTAGTACACGATCTGTTCTCCCACTGGGGCACACCTCAGGTGGACCTGTTTGCCGCCAAGGAGAATGCGAAGCCGAGGCTGTTTCATGCCCGCTCCTCTCAGCAGGGCTCACTACAGGGGGATGCCTTCTCGAGGCCATGGACCCCGGGCCTCTTCTATGCCTTTCCCCCATTTCCCTTGATCCACAAGATGCTTCTCAAGGTGAGGAGGGACAAGGCGCAAGTGATTCTGGTAGCCCCAGACTGGCCCTGTCAGTTCTGGTATCTAGATCTCCTCAGCCTCGGCTCCAGGCTCCCGAGACGGCTTACAGCCTGCCCGGACCTGATCTCAGTCAACCCGGGGAAGGTACTACATCTGACGGCCTGGTTCCTGAGCGGCTAGAGTTCCAGGCCTTGGGTCTTTCCGACAAGCTCCTCAACGTTGTTGAAGCATCCCGTAAGGAGTCGACCAGAAAATGCTATGCCTTCAAATGGAAGAGATTCTCCATCTGGTGTCAGGATAAGGGATTGGACCCTTCCTCCTGTTCCTTGGCCAGCATTCTGGACTACCTATGGTCCCTTTCTCAGCTAGGGCTTTGGTCAACGACCCTTAAGGTGCACCTGGCAGCCATCTCTGCTTGGTAGCGGGCCGGGAAAGCAGTCAGTGGCGGCAAGGAAAAGGTGGCGGATGCTTTTTCAAAGGCCTTGATCACATATCCTCCGTGTGAGAACCTCCACCTCCGTGGATCTACTGCTGGTATTGGCTAAGCTCATGGGCAAGCCATTCGAACTGATGCACAGGTGTGACATCTCTCACCTGTCATGGAAGACTGCCTTCTTGGTGGCTATCACGTCAGCCAGAAGGATGGGAGAGCTCCAGGTGCTTTCCACCAAGTCTCCTTATCTGGTCTTCCACAGGGAAAAGGTTGTCCTGCACCCCCACCCGAAATTCCTTCCGAAGGTGGTGTCGGAGTTTCACCTTAACCAGGTGTTGACTCTGCCGGTGTTCTACCCCAGTCACACCTCAGAGGCTGAATATAGGCTCCATACTTTGGACCCTAGAAGAGCGCTCTCTTATTACAAGGAGCAGATGGCTGAAGTTCGGGGAGAGGTTCGCCAGCTGTTTGTCACCTACGCTGAAGCCGCACCTGGCAGACCTGCAGCCAAGTGGACGATAGGCAGGTGGGTCAGCTCCTGCATAGATCTCTGCTATAGGTTGGCAGGCATGGAGCCTCCCAGAGGGATAAGAGCTCATTCTACCCGCCATACCGCTGCTTCGGTGGCTGCTTCCAGGGATGTCCCTATCCAGGAAATCTGCAGGGCTGCTACCTGGAAGTCAGCACACACTTTCATTACCCACTACCACATCGACCTTGAGTCACACCGGATGCTGGTTTTGGGACCTCGGTTTCCAGTCCTTATTTCCCAAGTAGGGTGCACGCCTTGCCTCCCTCCTCCTGGAGAACTGCTAGGAGTCTGCCAGTAAGTGTGGATTGAACAGCATATCCACATCCCTAGAAATACTGGTTACTCACCTGTAACAGGAGTTCTAAGAGTGGTATATGTTGTTCATCCACACAACCCAACGGACCTCCCCGGCTTCGACACGCAACCTGGCTTCCAGTGGGCTACATTTGGCGTCATGGGGCGGAGCCGAGAGTTTTACCACCTGGGTGGGTGGGAGGAGCCAGCTTGAAGACCTTCCGGCAAGATTTAAAGCGGCAAGGAACATGCCAGTAAGTGTGGATGAACAACATAGAGCACTCCTAGAACTCCTGTTACAGGTGAGTAATCTGTATTTAACCCCCCCCCGTCCACCCTCCCCACCCCTGCAGTAGTCACCCACCCTTCTCCCTTGTGAATACAGAATAGAAGTATTCCTTTAATGCTTCTGCTTGTTCCACCCCTTTCTCTGCCCACCCCTGTCCTTCATGATCCCTGTCCTTCACTATCTGGTCCTTGCAGCTCCTTCTCTCCTGCAATCTCTTGCACCTACTCCTGACCCCCTCCTTGCATACCTGTCTCCCTCTTGCTCATCCCGCCTACCCATCCTGCACTTATACTACCCCTTATAGACTAGCTGTTAAAAAGGTGACTGGATCCTATGTGTTCACCCTGCTGCATCTGCATCACTAGTGAACTGCCTGTAATGTATGCATTGTCAACCTTGCATCGTGTGCTTTGTCCCTGTACTGATTCTTTATGTATGCTGCGCCTATGAAGTGCCAGTACAGTAACTGTTACATCAGACTATTATGTACTAATTGCCATGAACCTGTTTTGAAACTGTATGTATGTATTCACCATCTGTTATGTATGTATCTAAGAACTCGCACTCTGTACATCCCTCTCCCCATTCCCCCAGGACATACCATGAGACGAGCATTAAGTTGCTCAGTGTATCTTTCCTGGTGAAACAATTCAATAAATAAATAAATAAATAAAATACCTGGGACCCCTTGTAAGTAAGATTACTAATAGAAGATGGATATGTCAACATTACTGTATTACTCCAAATGTTGCTTAAAGAGGAACTTTAGTAATGGTCCAAAAAAGTTAGAGCTTGTAGTCATTATATGCAATATTAGACCTGATAAGCTGTTTGCATTTGTTATTTTTGGTCAAGGTTTACTCTGCCATCCATAATTTGGATTTGTTTTTGAGCCCTGCTGCACACTTGCCATTGCTGTTCAGGTGCTGGGCTGCTAGCTCCTGATGACATCATTGTAGAATAGGGGAGTGACTCACACTGTGCAGTACCATGCAGTTGCAACAATGTTGCAAGGGAAACCTACCAGTACTCAGTATACATACTGTCTCCCCTCCCCAAGACACGCTGTTAGCAATGCATTATGCCAAAATCCAGTTGCCTTGTCAGTATGTGTTGGGTTTTTTTTTGTGTGTGTGTGTGAAATTGACTCTGCCCTACAGTGATGTCAGCAGTAAAACCCTAGGTTCACAGTAACACTAGGCTTGCTATAGAAGCCCTGGTACACCCTGCAGTTTTTAGCAGCTCAGAATGCAAAAACTAACTGCAGCAGACAGTAATGAAATACAATTCCAGAGTCAATGCAAGAAGGGGTAATTTGTGCATGAAAGTCAAAAGGACCGGTGAAGGTCCTCTTTAAAGGCAAAATTGACAAGAGCTACTGATCCTGAACATCACTGACTTCCTTTATGTCACAGATGCACTGTTTCATTTGCAACATGATCTGCTATTTGCGTATCCTATTTATGCCAAATGGATACACGTTCTACTGTCTTGGTAGACATGGTACACATTTTTTTACTTGCTACATTGTTGCACTTCTCAAACAATAGCATTGTATTATTTCAGCTACTGTTATAAATTAGAACACAGTTGCCTTTGGCTGAAACTGTTTTTTCACTGTAGCTCACTGACAGCTACCATTCACCCCATAATGTGGTGGCATTCCTTCTGGTTCATTGATATAATTGGTCTGTCTCTCCCTAATCAGGTTGCCGTTCTCTCAGTACATCTGATGAATACCTAATAATAGCAGGTCTGGCTTATATTTTAGCCATAACCGTATAACAAATAAGATAATGTAACACAAATAGAAGACAAATTATTCTATGTTGATACGCTACTCTCAGTAATTATTGGTCCTATGACCTCTTTATCCTTATGTCAGAATGCTATATTTGGCCTCCCCAATGCCATATATATAACTGCTTGGGAATCTCCCAGAAGTAATGACTTACTGCAAGAGACCATTCCGTGTAAGATAGTGCAGTTACACAAAGACGTTTGCTGTAACGGTAGATCTTCTAGGAATGTCTCTTGCAGTAAGTAGCTTCCCTTCCTCCAACCCCCTGCCATTCTGCAACAGGAAAAACTATGTAGGATTGGAAAGCTTCGGTACCTTGGTTCCCCTCGGTCTCTCGCTTTCCTGAGCTGAAACTGGCGGGGAATGGAGCTTACCAGGGACCACCCACTTTTATAGGTACAGCCTTGGAAGTGAGGTCGTGCGGGTGGTCCCTGGTGTGGAGACTGTTGGAAGAAACTTCCATGCTGGAGCGCCACCTATCGGGAACTCCAGAAGTAAAGACTTAATGCAAGAGACATTCCTAGAAGATCTACTGTTACAGCAAAAGTCTTTGTGTAACTGCACTTTCTAAGAGTGGTATATGTTGTTCATCCACACAAAGCCACCCGACCTCCCCAGCTGCAGCGCACAACCTGGCTTCCAGCGGGCTAGGATCTGGCGTCATGAGGCGGAGCCGACGGTCATACCCCCTGTGTGGGTGGGAGGAGCCAGCTAGAAGACTTTCCAGTGGCTCTTAAAGGGACATGCCAAACAGTGCGGATGAACAACGTATACCACTCCTAGAACTACTGTTACAGGTGAGTAACCTGTGTTTATGCAGATATGATGTGGATAACCAGACTCCATCTACTGTGTTCCATTTACATGCCTTGTTTCCAGGCATTGGCTAATGTCACTTGAAGTCCTGTAGAATTTCTACTGATCTTCTTTTCAAACAACATGAAGTCTTGCTATATTATGACGATTGCAGTATGACCGCAGGTTAGAACTGCTCTGCAGGTGAAATAGTTAACTTTCCATGCAGGCATGGAACTTAGAGCGCGAGCTCGGTTGAAAAAACTGTCTGTTGTGCTTCAAAGGTAAACTGTCAGATTCTTTACTCCGCCTCACTTAACAGTCGCTCCGGAGATTTCTCCTTCTGCTCGGTTCATTTTGTCGGTTTAAAAGTGTTATTTTTTGGTTTTTAGCCGAAATTAAACTGCAACCGGTCAGTTCAAGCTCTGTCTGTGGTAATGTAAGTAATAGATAGGTTTTACATTAGTTTTTTCTGTGTGGAACTTGTAATTTATCGGTCGGTTTGAACCGATCAGGTTGTATTTAAATCTACTAGCCCTTTTTTAGAGTGCGGTTCCCGGTTCTTATCGGTTCTAAAAAGCAGTTCATTCACGGTTTCCACGACCCGTGAACGGTTGGGAACGATAAGTGTGTCTTCTTGGTGGACTGCCATAAGCGGGCAAGTTGGTTAGGCTGGCATTTTGTCTGAGAAACCCAAAAGAAAACCGACCCACTGGGTTTCAACACTGTAGTGTTTGTGGGGAAGCTTTTGCTAAGGCTGACCCACACACCACATGTGTCTATTGTCTGGGGTTTGACCACCTCAATTCAGACTGCCAGATTTGTCACAATTTCCCTGCTGCCACCACAGATAAGAGAGTTGGTAGGCTCAGGGAAAGGGAGGCCAAAAAGTCCGCTGACCCGGATGGCTAGCCCGGTTCGGTACCAACCACACTGGAGGGAGTGCCCTCTGACCAGGGCAATACTTCCTCGGGCAAACGAAGAGCCGGTTCTGAGGAGCCGGTTCCATCAAAAAGGGCTAGAAAGTCAGCTAGTTTAGAGCCAAAAGGTCTCTCCCAACTGCTGAGGAAATAGCTAAAGCAATTAAAATTGTCCAATCTCTCTCTCCAGTTCTGACCGAACCGACACCTTCTGGTAAGCGTTCGGTTCGGCCGTTCCACCAGTTCAAGATTATGATTTTGAGGATTTTATGAACCGGGAGGGGAAGAGGAATATGAGGAGAGTGAATATGGTTTTGAAGATCTGGACGTGCCCATTGATCCGGACATCTCTCCAGATAGACCCCTAGGGGTTTCTCCTCCAAGGCTTTCTGAGTCCCCTTCTCATTTCATGTTTTATAAAAAAGTTGCTGAAACTCTCCAGCTTCCTGTTGAGAAAGCTGTTGATGACCAGGAGGAGCCAGACTATGTAGAAATGATGGATATTCCAGAGTCTAGGAGTCTGTCTATTCCTTTGCATAAATCTTTTCAGAAACAGACAGTAAAAGTTTTAAAAACTCCTCACACTATATCTCCTGTGGATAAAAGGATGGACAAGAGGTATACCTTATCAGGCTCCGACACTGATTTCCTCACTCAGCAATGCAGCCATGTGGGGGTAGTGCAGGCTGCAGCCTGTGACAAGGCTAATATTCCCCTAGCTTCACACCCCCCTGAGAAGGACTCCAGGAAGATTGATGCTATGGCAAAGAATCAGTACATGGCAGCATCTTTGGGGCTCAGACAAGCAAATTATATGGCTTATGCTGCTAGGTACCAGAAATCCAGATGGGATACTGTGCTAGCCCTAGCAAAACAAGTCCCTGACCAGCTTACCAGGGAGCTGGAACAGGTGGCTATGGATGGTATTGAGGCATCCAAGGTGCAATTTCATGCTGCAGTGGACTCTAATGATGTTTCATCAAGAGTCATGGCTACATCTGTGGCACTTCGAGGGATGGCTTGGCTCAGATGTACTACCCTGTCTCAGGACACCCAGTCCAAGGCCATGGATTTTCCTGTTGGGGAAATTCTCTGTTTGGGAGCAAACAGAGAATTACATGAAGAAAATGGATGAATATAGGACCACCTGTAGGAGTGCACAGGCCAAAGAAAGGCAGGCCACTCCTCAAAAGCAGCTTCCTAGAGGCAGGGGGTAGGCCTTTTCATAGGCCTTTTACCAAGCCAAGCTTCCTCCTCCTCCGCCTATGCTCAGAGGGGGTTCTTTAGAGGAAGAGGCAGGCGGGTACAAGCAGGTCTGCTTCCACCTCAGCCCAAAGCCCCTGCCAAACAGGCACCCTGATGGGATTGCCAGGGCCGATTCTCCTCTACCTGGGGGGCAGGCTGGCTTACTTTGTCCAGGACTGGAAGTCTTTAACATCAGACAAGTGGGTCCTGGAAGTAGTAAGCCAGGGATTGGTTCTCAGTTTCAAAAAATTTCCAAAGCTGAGAACCAGATCTTTTCCACCTGCAACTCCATCAGAGGCTCTTGCCTTAGAGGCAGAGGTCTCTACCCTCCTGGCTCTCAGAGCTGTGGAAAGGGTTCCTCCCCTACACCAGGGCAAAGGTTTGTACTCCAGGTACTTCCTTACCCCAAAAAAGACAGGAGAATGGCATCCCATCCTGGATCTCAGATATTTAAACAAGCACCTTTTAAAGCCAAAGTTCAAAATGGTGACTCTGGGAATTATCCTACCCTCTCTAAGGCCAGGGGACTGGCTGGCTTCCCTGGACCTCAAGGATGCCTACTTCCATATTCCCATCAGAGGCTCCCATCGAAAGTACCTCAGGTGGCAGTAGCAGTTGCCTACCTAAGAAGGCAAAAGATTGCCATCTTTCCTTACCTGGACGATTGGCTCATAGTAGGCCAGTCCCCAGACCAGGTCAGATTACATCTCCAGATAATGCAGCAACTGCTTATCTCTCTAGGTTTCCTTCTGAATCTCTCAAAGTCAGTTCTGGAGCCTGTCCAGCTTGTTACCTTCATAGGCGCAGAGCTGAACACACAGGAAGCCAGGGCTTTCCTTCCCCTAGACAGGGCAAAGACCCTGGTCTCCCCTGGCCTCCTCATTTACCCCTGCAGGTCTCCCAGCCAGCAAGGCACTTTCTGCAGCTCCTAGAGCACATGGCTGCTTCCACAGCAGTTGTGCAGGGAGCAAGATTTCAGATGAGGGACATCCAATTCCATTTGAGAGCCTTTTGGTCTCAAAGAAAGGATCCTCTTACCAAGTTGATCCCAGTAACTCGAACCCTGATCCAAGCCCTACAGTGGTGGCAGGATCAGACCAACCTGAGACAGGGGTTCCTTTTGTCACCCAGTCTCATTCTGTAATCCTTACTACAGATCGTCCTTCTTGGGCTGGGGGAGCTCGCGCCAGACCTCACCACCAGGGTCTGTGGTCTCCCCAGGAATCCCTGCTCCACATCAACTTGTTGGAGCTCAGAGCAGTTTTCTAGCACTTCAAGTTTTTCCAAATCTGTTCAGAACAAGAGTATTCAGGTCAGAACAGACAACACCACTACAATGTGGTACATCAGCAAGCAAGGGCACTCGGCCTCTGAGCCTTGTGCACCGAGCGATGAGATTGTGGTCTCTGGCTTACTCCCTAGAACACCTCTCTTACGGCAGTTCACCGCCCAGGCAAGGACAATGTCCTGGCAGATGCTCAGCAGGATTTCCCAGGGCCACCACAGATGGTCACTGGATCCCTGGTCTTGGGAGTAGTATTTGCCAGATGGGGCACCCCATGAGATAGATCTTTTTGCAGCCCCAGACAATCACCAACTTCCTGTCTTTTGCTGCAGGCCCACAGTGTTGGGCTCTCTCCCGCTGGATGCCTTAGCCCTCAATTGGGAGGGGAAGTTTCTCTATGCCTTTTCCCCCCTTTTCTCTCCTGTTCAAAGTGCTAGTCAAAATCAGATCCCAGTCCTGCAAGGTCATTCTGATAGCTCCGGATTGGGCCAGACAGCCCTGGTATCCACTCCTGCTGTCCTTAGCAGTCCATCCTCCCCTGTGCCTTCTCAAGAACCACAGTCTGTTAACCTGTGCCCAGGGAAGGGTCTGGTACCCGAATCTCAAATCTCTCAATCTCAAGGCTTGGTTCTTGAGGAGTTAGAGTTTGCTGATTTACACCTTTTCCAAGGTGTAATGGATATATTGAAGGCCTCAAGGAAGCCTTCCACCAGGGCTACTTACAATTCCAAATGGAAAAGGTTTTCCATATGGTGCTCGGAAAAGCATATTTCCCCAGTCTCTGCTGGATCTACCCACAGTCCTGGATTATATGGTCCACTTGAATTATTTGGGGCTGAGACCAGCTACCCTCAAGGTGCACTTGGCAGCTGTGTCTGCTTTTATTTCAGCAGGTAAATCCTCTTCTCTTTCAGTTCATCCCATATTTTCCAAGTTTTTTAAGGGGTTGTTGCACACCAACCCTCCATTCAGAGATCCTGCCCCTGCCTGGGATCTTAATGTTTGCATTGCTCAGCTTATGCAACCCCCTTTCGAGCCCTTGTCTTCAGCTGAGCTCAAGTACTTGACTTGGAAAACTGTGTTTCTGGTAGCCATCACCTCTGCCAGACACATAAGTGAATTATAAGCGTTGTCAGTGGAGCAGGAGTTTATCTCTTTCCACAGAGATAAGGTGGTCCTTTGGACTAACAGAAAGTTCCTGCCTAAGGTGGTTTCAGATTTCCACCTTAATCAATCTATTTCTCTTCCAGTGTCTTCACTGACCACCTCCTCTGGGAGAGGAGGCTGCACAGCCTAGATGTGAAGAGAGCCCTTAGTTACTACATAGAGAGTACCAAGGGTCATAGGTTTGACTCCTCCAACTGTTCCTTACCTATGGCGAAGCTGGGAAAGGGAAGCCAGCCACCAAAAGATCCATTGCCAGGTGGATTGTCTCTTGTGTCCAATTCTGCTACGAGAAGTTGGGTAAAGTTCCTCCCTCAGGCCTGAGGGCTCACTCTACCAGAGGTACAGCTGCTTCTCTGGCTGCTCACAAGACATTCCTATTCTAGAAATATGTCAAACAGCTACCTGGAAAACAGTTCACACTTTTACCAAGCATTACTCCTTGGACATCCAGGCTAGGAGTGATGCTCGAGTTCTTACAGCCCTGTCAGAGCCTATTTCCTAAGTAGGTTCTGTCCTCCTCCATGGGGTACTGCTGTGTAGTTCGGTAATTGATATAATATGCAAGATTTCATGTTTGAAGAAAAATTACTCACCTTAGTAATGTTGTTTCTTCTAATGGAGTCTTGCTATATTATGATCTCCCTCCCTGCCTGCCCCTCTCAGAACCTCTGTTTTGGGATGTGGGTGGGCAGTACAGGGTTGGCACTTTTTTGATGCCCACCTTGTTGTTTTCACCTACCTTTTTGGGTGAAGTGGTGTTGTGTTTTTGCATTTTTTGGGTCTCCTGACTTGAGTCTTTGTTTTAGACCAAAAAATGAGTGTTTATATTAGTAGCCAGTTGGCTAGTGTAGGTTTACAGCTTCCACGCAGAACCTTAGTGAGTTTTAGCTCGTAAAGATCTGACAGTTTACCTCTGAAGCACAACAGACAGAGTTTTCAACCAAGCTCGCGCTCTAAGTTCCATGCCTGCATGGAAAGTTAACTATTTCACCTCCGGAGCAGTTCTAACCTGCGGTCATACTGCAATTGTCATAATATAGCAAGACTCCATTAGAAGAAACAACATTACTAAGGTGAGTATTTTTTTCTTAGGGTATCTCATTCTTCAGACCGTACCTATGGAACTATAGCTGTCAGGCACTAGGACCACATGGAAACTTTTTTGCTAGCAGTCTCCTAGGGGCCGCACATGACAACGACATATATCGATGTCCTCAGCGTATAAACATGGGCGGCCCCGAGCTGTCCCCAGTTCTTTTCCCACCAATGACCATTACATGTCTGACTCCACGGTGACATGGCCGCTTCAGTTGCCCACCAGATCTTCAAATTTCTCCATTTTATTATTTTTCTCACCCTACTTAGTTATCACTTTTTTTTTAAGTTGATTGCCATTGATGTGTATGCCAACTGACTCTTTGAAACTCTCCTGATATTCTAGTGTGGTAGAAAATCCTCGGCGACAACTCCATGGCGCGTCTGTGTCTGTATCTCGGTGGGGCCACGGATTCAGGCCTGCAAGATCTGCACAGCTCTCAGTCGGGCTACATGGTGGTGCCATCTGAAGGCCCTGCAGTCCTTCCTCCTGAAAAGAAAGTAGCCAGAATGGAGAGGGAGCTTCAGATAAGAAGCTTCTCCGTGTCTCCGGCATTGTCCTTGGGCTCCCTTTCTTCCAGGCCCAGGACAAATCTCTTGGGGAAACACAAGCACTGGGAAAGGAGCAGGGATGAGTCGTCTCCCCACCAAGTCGCTGTGTCAGTTGCCACTCGGGCGCGAGTAGCTGCAACATCGTCCGCGCCGGTGACACCTCCTGCCACCCACACCTCTTACTATCACAGGGTTGGTTTGACAGTGCATTCCTCCAGACCTTCCATGGACGTCGATGGCTGGCCTTTTGACGCCCCCGCCAATGCTGCCTCCCCTGCTGCTCAGACCCCAACTTCCTCAGAGGCGGCTGGCAGCAGGTTCCGCCACACCTTCTTTGGCCAGCAGTGGACTGTCAACATTGGGATTTCTGCCTCCCTTGTCGACGCCCCAAGTTATTCCATTGATGCTGGGCATCCAGCCTCTCCGGTCAGTGCTGCAAGTCGCCCCATTAATGCTGGCGCCAGCCACCATCGATGTCCAGATCTTTATGGAGATCATTCAACGCCTTGCTTTCGCCTGGGCCCAGGACACAGGGGCTTGCCAGACCAGCACCCCGTGAGCTGACATCTCCCTACCATCGCCGAGCGCGCCCTGCTCGCCCAGGGCATCACATCTCATTATCTTCTCTGTACTATTTGGAGCTCATCAGCAAGGATCAGGAGTACATTCCTGACCTTATCCCACAAAAGGAGGAAGAGGAGATAGGAGCCCATCTAGGTCTACCGTCACTGTTTCCTCAAGGGGTGAGGACTCCACCAGGTATACCCCAAGGTGCCTCCCTGAAGTCTCCTTCATCTCAGTGATGAAGCAACTCCAAACAGCTGTGGGGTTTGATGCTGAGGAGCAAGACATTACCAGGAGAAACCTGGTCACATTTCTGGAACTACCAGATCTTACTTCAAGATACAGCTCTTGCAGCAGGTTACACCATTAGGACTGAAGCCGTCAGGCGCCAGGACCCCACAGAAATTTTCTAGCTAGCAGTCTTCAGCGGGGACCGCCTCCGACGTCGGTCCCGCCCCCGAGGTCAGGCGTAGTATGTGAAGGAGGCGGTCCCCCACAATCCTGAGTTCTTTCCTCCGCCTACATTGCAAGCATCGCCTCTCGTCCCTTTCTAGCGCATGCATCTAACTTAGAACTATGACGCTTTTCCTTTTTCTTCACAGATTTAGATTCATCTGATGTCCTCTCCAAACACCTCTCTGGAAGGTCACCAATCGAGGTGCGCCTGCGGCAAACAGATCCCCTTCAAGGATCCTCACTCAGCCTGCGTGCGCTGTCTAGGCCCGGAACGCGACACCAAGGCCTGCTCCTTCTGCCAGGGCTTCAATAGTCGCACCAGGATCCGCCACCAGAAGGCCCTTCAAGCGTTTCTCTTAGAAGAGAAACTGAAGACCATGGATAGGGAACCTTTCTCCAGGGGGGAGTCGTCGGGGGAAACCCACAAACACCGGGAGAAACACCGGGAGAAGGAAAGGCCCAGGTCCCCGGTGAGGGCCTCGGACTCCCAAAGCTCCGGCTCGCGGTCAGACCGCTCTCCTTCCAGGGCTCATTCTCAGCCTCCCCCGGTTCAGGTCAGATCCTCCAGCGGCTCCTCCTCTCTGCAGCCCCTCAAGACTTCCAGGCCATCTGCTCCGTCCACTCCATCTAAGGCCTCGTCTAAGTCTGGGGAGCGCCACAAGTCTTCCTCCCGCCGTCTGGACTCCGACGCCAGGTCGGTTTCCCAGCCTCCGCGTGGGTCGGACCCGGTCCCTCGTAAGACTAAGGACCTGACGTCCCTAAAACGGACGCCAGACCTGACATCGGCCAAGCATCACCGGCGCTCCCAGGAACCGGCGACAGCAAAACACCCGTCACCGGCCAGGCGTTCGCCTCCGAGGACATCGGCCAGGGAACCGACGTCGGCTACCCCAGAGAGGAGGACTGCACCACCGTCGCCAGCTGACGTTGGTCGGAAGGACTCATCGGAGGAGGATAACACTCAGCCCGAGGACCAGGCGGGTGACATCGAAGACGCTGGGCTCCCACAGGAACCTTCCCCGGAGCGGGAGACCCCCGGGGACCCGGCACCCGGCCCGTTGTTGGGCTTGAATTTGGCAGAGGTAAAGGAGCTCTTTTACCTTCTGGTGGGACACAATCAGGAAAGATGTGGTCGGCACGCACCCTCCTCCTACTCCAGCTCCGCCTCCACCCACTCCTTCACCGCCTGCGCCCCCTCCTGCACCCAAGGGGCCCGTAGGATGGTCACCAACCCCCAAGGAGTGAACACCACTTCTTAGGGGCAGATCCTCAGATGGAAGACCTCCCTCAAGATCCACTTCAGGGTCACCTAGCCCTAAGAGACCCAGACGACGCTGGTACACCCCGTCTGCGGAGGATTCTAGATCTGTCACCTCCGGGTGCTCCAGATCCCCTTCTTCCATCAGCATTCCCTCTCTGGACCCACACGACCTACCCAGGTCTCCTCCGGATGATCCCTCTTTCGCGGAGATCCTGAACCTCATTCAGGAGAATGAGGTGGGATGCTGAAGAGCTCGACCCCGAGAGAGAGAGCGCCTTGCCCGCTACCTTCGGCAGAAAGACCCAAAGCCTGTGGTAGTGCCACTCTTGGTGGACACCTTTGCGGACGTCACCAAGGCTGCGTGGAAGCGTCCGCATTCTACTCTGGCAGTGCCAAAGAAGGCTGACCGCCTATACAAGGCCCCTAGGGAGGACCAGTATCTGGCGAACCATCCTCTGGCTGACTCCCTGGTCATCACTGCCTCGCATGACCGGTCTCGGAGACCTCAGCATTTGAGCACACAGCCACTGGACCCGGAATCCAAGCAATTGGATGTCCTGGGTAGGCGCACGTACGCGGCTGTGACTTATGCCATCAGGTCACTGAATTACTTCACCCACATGGTTCAATTTCAGAACGCACTGTGGAAACAGGGACAGGACCTGGTAGAGAAGATGCCCGATGGCGACTAAAAGGAGGAGCTTTTGAACCTCCTCCGCACGGGTTCGAATGTGGGGACCCAGGTGCTCAGAGCCGCATACGACTCTGCGGACTCTTCGGCCAGAGCTGCAGCCTCAGGCGTGTGTCTTCGGAGACTCTCTTGGCTTCGTGTCTCCAGTTTTACCCCGGACGTCCAGAAGAACATCTTAGACATCCCTTACAGTGGTGAGATCCTGTTTGGTGAAGCCTCCGAGAAGGTGATCACCAAACTTCAGGACGCAGGGAAGGCAGTCAGATCTGTTCAGGCCATGTACAGGTCTCGGCCCAGTTCCTTTTGTAGGAACCACAGCCGCTTTCGAGGACGGGTACAAAGGCAACAACCACATTCTGGCCAAGAGCAGAGGGGCACTTTTACCCGAAAAGCCCAGGCCAAGTCATCCCCAGGCAGAGGTCAACGAATCGCAAAGTCGGCCTAGCCGGCTGGATCGAACGCTGCCACAGCATGACTCCTTCCCGGCCCCCGGCCCTCCTCAGGATCAACGGGAAATGAAGGTCGGGGGTCGCATCGCACGTCACCTGCCAGGGTGGCTGTCGATCACCACCGACAGGTGGGTGCTGCAACTGGTCAAAAAAGGCCATTATATAGAATTTGTAGGCAGCCCACCTACAAGACCTCCCCTGCTTTCCCACTACTCGGGTCAGCACGCCCTGCTGATACAGCAGGAAGTGCTCACGCTTCTGGAGAAGAAGCCTTAGAGCACGTTCCAGAGAACCAGAGAGGACTAGGGTATTATTCTCACTTCTTCCTGGTTCCAAAGAAAACAGGGGACCTCCGTCCAATTCGGGACCTCAGCGATCTCAACCTGTCGGTCGTTTATAAACGCTTCCGCATGGTGACCCTTCCGGGCCTAATTCCCGTGTTGAAGCGAGATGCTTTTCTGGCGTCTTTGGACATGCAGTACACCTGTCTGCACATCCCAGTTGGTCAAGCTCACAGGAGGTTCCTGCGCTACGAGTTTCAGAGCCACCATTATCAGTTCCGAGCTCTCCCCTTCGGGCTGTCATCGGCACTTCATGTTTTTACGAAGTGCATGGCGGTCGTAGCGGCATGTCTGAGGAGACAAGGCCACTGTGTGTTCCCGTACCTGGACGACTGGCGTCTCATGGCACCCTCCAGGGAGGCACTGGTGACAGTCATTCACGATACCCAGTCCCTTTTTCAATCACTGGGTATCCTCATCAACTACAAGAAGTCACTCCTGGTACCGTCCCAGGAACTGCAGTTTATAGGAGCAGTCCTGGACACCATCAGAGGGAAAGCCTTTCTTCCTTCAGACAGAGCGGAACACATCAGATCCCTCATCAGGGACTTGTCGGTGAGGAAGACCGTCCCAGCCAGATTGGTCCTTCGCCTGCTCAGACACATGGCTGCGGCCATTGCAACAGTCCCGCTGGCACGTTTCCACATGGGACCAAAGGCAAGACCATCTGCAGCATCCAGTCTGAATCACGAATGCCGTAATTCGGGATTGGCAATGGGTGGCTAAATCCGGGGAACCTCTCTGTGGGGGTCCCCTTCGCAGCGCCGTCTCCGACAGTGACTCTCTCCACAGACGCTTCAGGGATCGGGTGGGAAGCACACCTAGACGGTGTGCGGTCTCAGGGCCTTTGGACAGCTTAGGAATCTCATCTCCACATCAACATTTTGGAAATGAGGGCAGTTCTTTACGCTCTGCAGGCCTTCCAGTCGGAGATTCCACCGGGTACACTCCTGTTACAAACAGACAATACCGCGGTGATGTATTACTTCAACAAACAAGGAAGCACTTACTCCTACCCGCTTTGCAGGGAGGCCATGAGAGTGTGGGAGTGGGCATTGCAACACGGCGCAAACCTAGTGGCAGTACATGTCCCCGGGAGTGGACAACACCGTCGCAGACAGCCGGAGTCGCTCTCAGGCCAGAGTCCATGAGTGGGAACTTCTACAGGAGGTGGCAGAGGATCTGTTTCACAGATGGGGCACTCCAGATTTAGACCTTTTTGCGTCCCCATTCAATGCAAAACTGCCCAATTTTTGCTCACTAGATCCAGGGCCTAGTGATTTCTGGCGAGACGCGTTGTTCCTCTCCTGGGCGGGCAGATTCCTCTATGCCTTCCCTCCTTTCCCATTGATCCAGAGTTTTCTCTTGAAACTTCGCAGGGAGCAGGCGATGCTCATTTTGATCGCGTCTTTCTGGCTCAGGCAAATTTGGTTCCCTCTTCTGCATCAGCTGTCCCGGGAACCTCCAGTTCCTTTACCAATCAGCTCCCATCTGTTGTCTCAGGAGGCGGGTTCATTGGTTCATCCAGACTTACGCTCCTTGGACCTGCACGCCTGGCTCCTAGAGACATAGCCATGATGCGATACGGGGTCTCGCAGGAAGTGGCAGAGGTGTTCTCTGCCGCCAGAAAACTGGCAACCCACGCGACGTACGCCATGAAATGGCGTAGGTTCTGTTTGTGGGCTCAAGCGCGCAGTTTCTCGCCATTAGAATGTCCCGAAAAGCTGGTTCTGGACTACCTGCTTTCCCTTTTCCATTCCGGACTGGCTTACTCCTCGATTAAAATGCACCTTTGTGCAATTTCTGCTTACAATGGCCCCGTAGGCCATCGGACGGTGGCCTAGTTGGACACTACTCGTGCCTTTTTAAGGGGAGTCCTCCACCTTAGGCGCCCATCAAGGATCCGATTCCTCCTTGGGACTTACCCTTGCGTCCTGGAGCAGCTTACGCTGCCACCTTTTGAACCAGCGCCAGGATTGCGAGCTACGTTTTCTGTCGTGGAAAACTTTATTTTTAGTTGCGGTTACTTCAGCAAGAAGGATCTCCGAATTGCATGCACTAATGTGCAAAGAGCCTTATTTAGTTTTCCATCAGGACGGGGTATCCCTGAGGACAAACCCAAAGTTTCTGCCTAAGGTGGTTTCCGCCCTCACCCTTAACCAGGATATTGATTTACCAGTGTATTTCCCAAGGTACACTAATGGAGGAGAAGCCCTGCTGCACACCCTCGACGTGCATCGGTGTCTCAGATATTATCTGACCAGAACCAAAGAGTTTCGAAAGGCGTATCAACTTTTTGTCTCCTTTGGTTTCAGAATGAAAGGAGCTCCTGTCTCTAAACAGTCTCTCTCGAGGTGGCTCATCCAGTGCATCACTTTCTGTTATGATAAGCGCAATAAACCCTTGCCGGGCGCGGTCAAGGGTCATTCCACGAGAGGGGTGGCCACTTCCTTTGCAGCGTTAAAGAACGTCTCCACCTCAGCTATTTGCGCTGCAGCCACTTGGAGCTCTGTGCATACCTTTATCAGGCATTACAGCCTGGACATTGCATCGAGGCGAAGAGCAGGGTTCAGCCTAGCCGTCCTTCAGGGACTTCTGTCCTAGGCTCGAGTTGTATTGAGACTTCTACCTTTCCTCCTCCTCCCTGTGGAGTAAGATTGCCACTGTTGCTTGGAAATCGGTCCTAATGGTGCAACCTGCTGCAAGAGCTGTATCTCGAAGTAAGACAGTCCAGTTACGTAAGAACTTACCGTAACAGTAGATCTTCGAGAACAGCTCTTGCCGCATGTACCTTTACCGCCCACCATCCCCCTTCTTGTGGAGGTAGGTCGTAGCCAAACATCCATCTTATGGGATGGGACGTTCTGATTCTAGTCTTGGCCATCTGGTGGCGGATCCTCGATCTCCTCTTCTGATGTCATCCTGCGGCCGGGAGTCTCCGGCGGGAGAACTGAGGATTGTGGGGGGACTGCCTCCTTACGTACTACGCCTGACATCGGGGGTGGGACCAACGTCGGAGGTAGTCCCCGCTGAAGACTGCTAGCTAGAAAATTTCCGTGGGGTCCTGGCACCTGACGGCTTCAGTCCTAATGGTGTAACCTGCTGCAAGAGCTGTTCTCGAAGATCTACTGTTATGGTAAGTTCTTACGTAACTGTACTATTTTCCCCCCTCTTATTATTCCTCCTCTGCTGACTGTATTCGAGGATGCCACCATGGTTGCCTGGTACTGATCAAGTTTGATCCCTACCATGCCCAGAAAGGCAGACAAACTGCACCAGGCCCCTTCAGGGAAGCCTTTTTTTCTCTGGGCAAGCCCAGGCTGATTTCAGTAGTGATAAATGCACCCCATGGTAAGTCTGAGACCTCAGTTCTCTGCCTCCAGATAAGGTGTTGAGAAGATTGAACCTCATGGGTAAGAGGACTTTGCCTCCACCACACTGGGCCTCAGAATAGCTAACTATCAGGAGAATATGGTCAAATTCCAGAACACCCTCTGGAAAAAAGGCTAAGGAGGCAGCCCAGGCCCTTCCAGAGGGCCCTCAAAAACAGGAGATGCTTACAGTCCTCCAGACTGGAGCTGATGTAGGTAAGCACCTTTTGAGGTCTGCCTATGATGTTTCAGATGCCTCAGCCAAATAGCTGTGGCTGGCATCTGCCTCAAAAGGCATTCTTGGCTCAAGGTGTCAGGATTTGTCAGTGATGTCCAGCAATCCATTCTGAATGCCCCTTTCCGAGGTTGCAGACTGTTTGGGGGCAGATCTACAGGATATCCTTTCAGACCTCCACACCTCAGGCAGGACTCTGCAGTCAGTCCACTCCCTTTACTACACCCAACCAAAAAGTGGGCAGAGGGTGCCATTTCCTCGTGCCACCCACAGACCCAGGTCAGGAACCAAACAGCAGAGCAGGAACAGCTTTGCCTGCCCCTACCTCCACCACCGAGAAAGCTCCCAGAGGTGGTGTTATGGCCCCAGTCGCAGGTTGAGCTTCAGCCTGACTCCTTGCCCAACCCTCCCTCCTCCAGTACTCCAGGGGGTGGTGGTAGGGGGCTGCTTCTCCTTTCACCTGGATAGGTGGAGGGAAATCACAACAGATGCTTTGGTCCTGCCGCTCATAGAGCATGGTCATGCTCTAGAACTTCTGCAGTTGCTTCCAGAACTGCCACCAGTTCCCTCCACTTATCCTCCAGATCACATACCAGTTTTACTGGAGGAAGTATGTACCCTGCTGTGCAAAAAGGCCATAGAACCAGTTCCCTGGGAACAAAAGAGCAGCGGGTTCTACTCTCATTTCTTCCTAGTCCCCAGATCCACAGGGGACTTGAGGCCCATTCTAGATCTGAGGGAACTGAACTTCTGTATTCAGTACAAGAAGTTTAGGATGATCCTCCTGCAAGGCCTGCTGCCCCTCATGCAAAAAGAGGACTGGATATGCGCCCTGGACGTGCAGGATGCGTACCTGCATATCAAGGTGTGTAAACCCCCAGGAAGTATCTCAGGTTCCTGTTTTGGGGGAGCACTACCTGTTCAGCGTATTGCTCTTTGACTTGTCATCTGCACCACGGGTCATTACCAAATGCTTAGCAGTGGTGGTAGCAGCCCTCAGGTGGGAGGAATTATACATCTTCCCCTATCTGGACGACTGGTTGCTCAAAGCTCAGTCCAAGAAGCACCTGTCTTTCTCCCTAGTGTGTACCAGACAGCTGTTTTATGCCCTAGGGATTACAGTCAACCTGCCCAAGTCAGTCATGACCCCTTGTCAGCATCTCCAGTACATAGGAGCTATACTGGACACCGCTCAGGGATCAGCCTTCCTGCCCCAGGACAGGGCAGAGTGTTTGTTTTCTCAGGCCTAGCTGCTTTACAGCAGCAGGCCTGTCACAACCAGGACATTCTTCAGACTGCTGGGCCTAATGGCGGCAGCCATTGTGACTGTTGCTCTGGCAAGGCTGCACAAGCAGATCCCCGAGTGGATTTGCGGGTTCAGTGGGATCAGCACACCAATGATCTAGAACAGATGGTTCTAGTCACCTCGCCAGTAAAGAAGGTGCTTTAGTGGTGGCTGGCTCCCAGCAATTGCCCAAAGGGGGCTCCTTTCCTTATCTCCTTCCCTCATCAGATCCTCACCACGGACGCTTCAGGGATGGGCTAAGGGGGGAGGGCATACCTGGGCTCTTTTCAGACCCAGGGTACTTGGACCACAGTGGGGAGTTCCCTCCACATAAATGCCTTAGACATACCAGCCATTCTGTATGCTTTGTACGCCTTCCAGAGCCACCTATCCCCAGGGTCACTGCTGGTGCACACGGACATCAGTGTGGTACACTACTTAAACAAGCAAAGGGGAACTCACTCATAGCCCCGTGCAGAGAAGTGATGAGGGTTTTGTACTGGACTCTAGATCACAATCTAGAATTTTCGGCTGTCCATATTCCAGGCATACAAAACGTCCTGGCGGACAAGCTAAGCAGATCGCAGTCCAGAATGCACGAGCGGGAACTACTGACCTTGGTAGTGGGAAGATCTGTTCGACAGGTGAGATGGCCCAGAGTTGGACCTTTTTACATCCCCACTCAAAGCAAAACTGCCACTTTTCTGCTCACTCACTCCAGGGCTTGGAGTCTTCTAGCGAGATGCATTCTCCCTCTCTTGGAAAGCAGGTTACTTTACGCCTTTTATCCCTTCCATCTAATTCAGAGGGTGCTGATGAAGCTCCAGATGGAGGGGGTCACTCTGATTCTGGTTGCTCCCTTCTGGCCTCATCAGATCAGGTTCCCCTTACTGCAGCAGTTGGCAGTGGAACTGCCAGTACCTCTCCCGCTGTGCAATGGCCTGCAATCACAGGAGCAGGGCACCTTGGTCCATCTGGACCTCAAGTCACTCCATCTTCATGTATGGCTCCCGAGGACATGGCCATGGATAGATTTGGGGTGTCTCAAAAGGTGGCTGATGTCCTGGTGGCTGCGAGAAAACCTTCTATCAGGGCCACTTATTCCATGAAGTGGAAGCGCTTTGCTCTGTGGGCTGCTTCCCATCACTTGTATCCCCTAACTTGTTCAGTGAATCAAATTCTGGAGTACTTGCTGTCCATTTCAGACGGCGGATTGCAGTACTCTTGCATTAAGGTGCACCTGGCAGCCATTTCAGCTTTCCATATGCCTGTAGATGGCCGTACAGTGGCTCAGCTGGAAGTGTCCCGTACATTCTCGAGAGGCATTCTTCATTTAAAGCCTCCCATCTGCAATCCAGTCCCAGCTTGGGGCATGAATTTTGTTTTAAAGGAAACTTACTTTGGCTCCATTTGAGCCAGCCGCAACTTGAGAGCTATGCTTTCTGTCATGGAAAGCGTTATTTTTAGTTGCTGTTACTTCTGCTCGAAGGATGCCCGAGCTTCAGGCTCTTGTGTATGAGCTTCCTTATTTGATTTTCCACAAAGAGAGGGCGTGTTTGTGTACCAACCCTAAATTTTTGCCAAAGATTGTGTCTGAGTTTACCTTGAATCAAACCATCCACCTGCCTGTTTATTTTCTGGAGCATGCCAATACAGGGGAAGCATTGCTCCATTCTTTAGATATACATAGAATACTCAGATACTGTGTTCATCGCACGAAGGACTGCAGGAAGTCCTTGCAGCTGTTTGTTTCCTTTGCCCCTGGTAAGGAGGGCATACCAGTTTCTAAACAGTGCCTATCCAAATGGTTGGCCAACTTCATTACTTTTTGTGATACGAAGTATGGTAAGGAGCTTCTTGGGGTTGTGCTTTGCCATTCAACCAATGGCATGGCCCTCTGTTGCTTGTTTCAGCTGTGAGATTTGTGTTGCTGTATTCTGGAGTACTGTCAACACTTTCACTAAACACCGGAGTCTGGACATTGCCTCTAGGAGGGCAGGCTTCAGCCTGGCTTTGCTCCAAGGCTTCCTGTCTTAGGCCTATAGCCTCCAGCCTCCCAGACTGTCTCTCAGTCAGTACTGCTTGGGACTCGTTCAGTGAGTGACCTGATGAAAGAAAGATCCTCAAAGAAGATAGTACAGTTACATAAGAACTTGCCGTAACAGTAGATCTTTGAAAGAATCTCTTTAATCAGGCCATGCAGTCCCACCCTCCGTCCCCCTTGGCCTTAGGGCTTCTCAGTCTCTCTCTCTCTCTCTCTCGCTCTCTCTCTCCAGGATGGTCTACCTTCTGTCTCACCTTGCTTAGCAGCGGGAACCTCTAGCTCTCCTTTTGTTCCCCAGGAGGAGGTCGCTCTGTACATGGTCTCTGGCAGGGCAAATAAGGAGGGCATGGGGCCACCAACATTTATATGCTGAGGATGTCGACTTATGATGTGTCGTCATGGGCACCCCCTAGAAAACTGCTAGCAAAAAAGGTTTTATTTAGTCCTAGTGCCTGGTAGCTATAGTTCCATAAGTGTGGCCTGATGAGATATTCTCTCGAAGATTGCTTCAGATAGCCAAGCAGGCAATAAACAATTTTTCCGCTACATCCGGGAGAAAAGGAAGAAAGAGGGCTGGGATAGTTAAACTCACGGAGGAGGGCAAAGTTATAGAGGACAACAGGCAAAAAGCCACTGTCCTCAACAATTTCTTCTGCTCAGTGTTTACCAAAGAACACGATGGACCACTGCCTGAAAGTTGCATTAGAACATCGGATAAAGGAATCACAGGGATGGAGTTTCCAAAATCTCCACAGACAGGGTTTGAGAGGCATTGCATTGACTAAGGACTGACAAAGCACCAGGGCCTGATGGACTACACCCTAGGGTGCTAAAGGAACTACCTGATGAATTAGTAGACCCATTGACTCATCTGTTTAACCGCTCACTATTGACAGGGGTAGTACCAGAGGATTGGAGGAGAGCAGAAGTACCTCTTCACAAGGGAGGAAGTAGAGAAAAGGCTGGCAACTACAGAACGGTCAGCCTCACATCTATCGTGGGGAAGCCAATGGAAACACTAGTTAAATAGGATATAGTGGGTTCTCTAGAGATGAACAGTATCCAGGATACCAGACAACGTGGTTTTGTGGCTGGCAGGTGATGCCAGATGAACCTTATTACATTTTTTGACTGGGTCACTAGGGAAGTGGACAAGGGGCATCTGGTGGACCTCCTCTACTTTGATTTCAGCAAGGCCTTTGATTCGGTACCACACAAACACTTGTTTAAAAAATTAGAAGACCTACTCGTTGCTAAAAGCCTAGTCATGTGGCTAGGGAAATTGACTTAAGGATAGAAGCCAGAGTAGTAGTCAACGGGGTAAGGTCAAGCGAAGGTAGAGTCACTAGTGGACTGCCCCAGGAGTCAGTCTTAGGACTGGTGCTGTTTAATGTGTTTATCTATGGCATAGGCGTAGTCATTCAAGGCAAGCTCGTACTCTTCGCAGATGATACTAAGCTGGGCTGTAGGGTCGATAATGCGGAGGCAGTTAGGGAACTTCAGAAAGACCTGAAAAGGCTAGAAAGAAGGTCTTGCATCTGGCAGCTGAAGTTCAATGCAAAAATTTGCAAAGTGCTACATCTGGGCAAGGGTAATCCCAAGATGAAATAGTGGCTCAGCAGAGTCAAACTCGGCACCTCTCAGGAAGAAAGGGATCTAGGGGTCATCATATGTGACGCCCTTAAACAAGTCAGTGCAACAAAGCGTACAGCAAGGCAATCAAGATGCTGGGGTGCATTAGGAGGTGTTTTGACAGCAGGAGCAGGGAGGTGATCTACAGGTCCCTGGTAAGACCACACTTGGAGTACTGCATCCAGTTTTGGAATCCACACCTTAAGAAGAACAACAAGATAGGCTGGAGATTGCAGTGAAGGGCAACTAAGATGATACAGGGCCTCCATGACCTCTCACATGAGGAGCGACTGGAAGAGCTTAACTTGTTTTCACTGGAGACTAGGAGGGAGAGTGGGGATATGATTGAGACCTACAAATTCTTGAAAGGCATTAACAAGGTGCCACATACAGAACTATTCCAAAGGGTAACTGGCTCAACCACCAGGTGGCACAACTGGAAACTAAAAGCGGGAAATTCAGGAGGGATTTGAAAAAGCTTTTTTCACATAAAGGGCGGTGGAATCCTGGAATGGCTTACCAGAGGAAGTGATAAATGCAAGGACCACAACAGCTGTCAGAAGGGGGTGGGATAAAGCTAGGGCTACAGGAGGTGAATTGGGGAGCTGGAGTGCAATGTTAAAAGCAGTAGGAGACCTAGATCCTGGGACCCACATCAGCTCTCTGGGGAAACCCGGGGCAGACTCGATGAGCCTTTGGTCTCCTTCTGCCGTCTGTTTCTATGTTTCTGTCTGCTGTTACAGTAAGTTCTTGCATAACTGTACTTTTTACTGTCTACCACTGATGTTGCATTTCCAGTATTTATACATTCTGTATTTATTTTTGATTTATCGATGATTTCCATGCTGTCTTTGTATTTGCTGTTCTAGTTTCTTTTTTCTGTTAATACACTTTAATTTATTATGAATAGTTTATATTATTATAATGGCCTTTTTGGTATAATAAACTTAACATTTACAGTAACTGAACTGTTTGCACACACATGTTCAACTGAGAGATTTTGCAACAAAAAAGGTAATAACCAAAAAGACGTAAGGGCTAAAGAACAAGGCTGTATTGAGGCTACAGTGGACAGCTGTAACTTCTCCCTGGACTGATGACATTTAAAGGAGAACTACACTGAACCTTTGTAAGCCACTGTTTTCTATAGAAGCTGTTTTGTAAATACTGGTTCCCATTCAGTTGTTCAGTCATTACTTGCCCCCTTTTTTTTTCCCCCCTCCACCCGGGCAGCCCAGAGCCCCACTCCTTTAGGCTCCCATGCTCATCCCCTGTGCCTGCCAGACAGACCCCTCGCTGCCATCACCTACCTCCAGACTCCGTAAGATCCTTTGACACCCCTCATGTTCTGGCTTAGCCCTGTCCGGGGGGGGGTGTCACCCTGCTGGCACCAGGGAGAAAGCGCTTTTTTTATTTTATTTATTTATTTGGAAACAATCAGAATTACAACCCTTTGAGTCACAGACTCTTTTGCAAAGGCTCCACGTCGGTTACAAGGGTGGAGGGTAGACAAATACAGTTGAGAACATACATGTAACAGGCAGAATATACATAAAAAAATCAAAGGAGCAGTCCAGTCAAACTTAGTGACTGTTGAGGAAGTTAGGCAGCAATCTTGGGATACCCAGACGGGGATTATTGGTGAGATACGTGGGGGCCTTGTGTGGCCCTGAGTCTGGGGGGGCAGATTAACCGGGTGAGCTGAGTTAGCCGTAGCCACATATGGCTCTCTCAAGGAGGTGAGCTTTGAGGCCTGTTTTAAGTTGAAAGATGCTGTGGGTCTGTGAGAGGGGAGTGTGTAACGCATTGAGCCAGAGTGGGGCCCAGTATCTGAAGGATCTTTGCCCAAGGGAAGTTCTACATTGAGGTACAAGGAAGGGGGAGCTTGCGGCAAGTCTTGTATTGCACGTGTGGGGTGCAGAACTGATTAGGGGGAGAAGTCCGATGGGGGCTAGGCGAAGGTGTATTTTTTTTGCAAGGATGCAGGTGTGGAACTGTAATCGTTGTTGGAAGTTTAACCAACCAGATAACGCATAGAGATCACAGGTGTGGGTTAGCCGATCACAACCAGTGACTAGGCGGCAGGCTTTGTTCAGGAGAATGTTTATCCTGTTCAGGGAGGTGGGTTCAGCAGGCCGTATAGTGATCCTGTAGTCCACCAGGGAGAGGATGGAGGAGGTGACTGCTAGCCGCATTGTCGAGCGGGGTAAGCAGTGCTGTCGATACAGGATGCCTACCCCTTGAGCTGATAGAGGTGGAGAGAATTTGGTGTGCCTCTGGTACGAGAGGGAGGTGTCTAGGGTGACACCTAGGTATTTGAAATTGGATACTTGTTAGAGAGGGCACCTTGAGCGTTCTTGATGAGGAGAGCAGACTGACTATGAGGATTTTGGCGGTGGGCAAAATCATGGATTTAGTTTTATTATAGTTGATGATTAGGCGGTGTTCAGAGAACCAGGTCTCAAGTTCCCGGAAGTGCCTTTGAAGGGCCTGCTGGAGGCGGTAGGGTGGGGGTGTTTCCAGAACAGAACTGCATCATCAGCATAGAGAAGCAGCTGACCACTGCACGCCTTGGGAGGAGTTTAGGAAGAGGGTGAACAGCAGTGGGCCTAGGATTGACCCTGAGGGACCCCTGAGGCAACTGTTTTAGGGGTGGAGAGGGTGGAGCATATCCTGACTTGTTGCGAGCAGCCTGTGAGGTAATCCTGGAACCAGGACAAGGTCTCGGGACCACATTTAGTTTAGGGAGGATTTGAAGCAGAGCTCGTGACTGACCGTGTCGAAGGCCTTGGTTAGGTCCATATATGGCCCGGCAATTGAGCCATGGTCGAGGGCTTCATGTAGAAATGAGGTGAGCTCTGTCAGGGCGGTGATGGTACTATGACCTGAGCGGAAACCATGCTGCTCCTGGCTAAGGAGCTTATGCTTGATAGGTGTTCAGTTAACTGGTCAGAGACTATTCTTTCAAGGGCTTTGGAGAGAGTGGAAGTATTGAGATGGGTCTGTAGTTGCTGGTGTTGGTGGGGTCTCCACCCTTCAGGATGGGCGTGATTATCGCTCTTTTCCAGGTAGAGGAACTGGCCTAGGCAGAGCGAGGTTAAGAATTTTAGTGAGGTGTGGTAGAGTGGCATCAAGGGAGAGCCTCAGGAGTTTAAGATCAAAGGGAGTCATTGCTGTATCGTGTATGAGATGGCCCTGGAAATATAGCGTTTGCCTCGTGGAGGTGATGACTCTGAGCCGGAAGGGGGTATTGGTAGGGCTCATGTTGGGGGGAGTTAGGAGGGATGTGGGATTGATCCGAGAAGGCGGGGTTAAGGGCTTCAGTATAGTGTATGATCTTGGGTGACCTCGCCATTAATAGTGAGTTGCGTGGGGATGGGGGAGCGGGGTTTGCCACCAAGTTCCTTTATGTTATCCCAAAATTTTTTCCCATCACCCCAGGTAGAGGTTAGGGTGTGTTGGTAGTAGTGGGCTTTCGCCTGCCGCAAAGCCCATGTGCATTTGTTGCGGGCCTCCCTGTAGAGTTGTCTATCCTGGATGCTTTGGGAGTCTATGGCTTTGTGCCAGAGGTTATCTCTATGCTGGAGCAGGCTTAGTAGGGGGGGTGTGATCCAGGGGGTGGATCTGGATTTCACAACTAGCTTAGAAAAGGGGGCGTATAAATCACAGGCTTTGTTGAAGGTGGTTATGAAGTGATCCAGAGCGAGTCAACTGACTGGGCAGTATAAATGGGAGCCAGTTGCTGGTGGTTGGGTGGGCTTTAAGGTTCTTTAAACCGCCCTGTTTGAGTCTCGTTGCCAGGAGATTTTAGGGGTGCTGGGGCACACTGACCACCACCAGCAGGTAACTGGCGAGTGGTCGCTGATTGCATCAGGGAGTACTGTAATTTTGGAGAGATTTCCGCCGGTTGGTGAAGATGAGGTCCAGGAGGTGGAGGCCCGGATCTGAAGTCCCTTCTGGTGGGGAGGCGACTAGTTGGATGAGATCAAAGGCCAGGCGGCATCTTTGTAGCTGGAAGAGGCCAGGGATAACCAGTTTATATTGAAGTCCCCATAACGATGACTTCGCTAGTGTTGGCAGATGGGAGATGATTTGGAGGATGGAGTCGAATGCGAGTTTTTGATTTCTGGGGGGATGTAGCCGAGATGATGTGGAGTGTTTTGGAACCCAGGCAGGAGTTTTATTGTGAGTACCTGGGCACCGTGTTGTGATGCTGGTGTATGGACTTCAGTGGCATTGAGAGGATTTGACATAAATTGCACAGCCCGCCTCTCTTGCTGGGCCTATCTGCCCGGAAAAGAGCATAATTAGGGAGGAGACACGCTTCACTGGGTATTTTATCAGAGCCAGGTCTCGAGAGTGCAAGTATGTCAGGGGCATGCTGGCGATCCAGCCTTGAAGGGGTGTGTGTTTTTGGGAAGGCTGCATATATTTAGGGTAGTGAGCATGGCCGCCCTCCAGGCTTTAGGGGGTAATCTTGCTGGGTGGGCCAGGGTTGGGGTGGATGTTACCAGATACAAGGAGGAGTAGGAGGGTGTGCCGTAGGAGGGCCAGCAAACAGAGTTTTGATGAGAGACACTGTAACTGGTAGGCTGAGAGACGTTTTGCTTTGGAGGTGGGGATGGGAAGGCTAGGGGTAATACAGGAAAGTAGCTTAAGGGAGAGAGGGCATTAGGGAGGATAGGGAGAATGGTGGGGGCAGGGGTCGAGGAAGAACACTAGAGGTGCAGTGTATAGCTGGTGTCTAGAGTGTGGGTTAAGTTTAGTACGAGAAAAATAATGGCCACGGGTTCAGTTTGTCTGGTAAGAGGCTCATGGGTTGCAGATTCTGTGTGTACCTTTGATGGCTGAGGATGGTACAACAGTTATAATGGGAGGGTTATGTGCCACTAGGGGGTAGTGGGGTGAGCTGTGGGGACCAGGCAAGAAGGAGGATAGCAAGTAGTAAAGTGTTCTGAGCAACTACGGAGAGAGGATAGGTGCTGCAGCGGCGCTAGTGTGCAGTTTGTATAACCTGCTGCTGGTAAAGTTGGCTGATAGGATATTTCAGCGAATCACCTGACCACACTTCCTATAAATTGGAGAGCCGAGCAAGGGTGGTGGTGGGGAGCGAGCAGCGCGAGCGTTCAGCGGGAACTAATGTCGCTGAAAGCTCTGGAAATTAATACAGTCCTGGCGTGAGAGATGTTTTAAATTTGAACTAAAAAAAAAGGCGCCAACACGCAGTTTCGGTAGCCGCAATGCAGGCAGACGCTGGCTTTTCCTCACGCGCTGGAGCAGGGCTAATTACCTGGGCAGGGGGGTCGGGACTCGCTTCGGCGATGTGGGGAGGCTGAGAAGCACCCTCGCGACCTCCGCTCCTCGGGGCTACTGTTTCTGGAAGGAAAGGAGAGAAGAGGCAAGGATTAACATAGGTAAGGGGCGGGGGGAGGAGAGGGGACAGAACAATGCAGACTGAAATATGAGCTAGGGATAGGGTGGAGGGCTGGACCTCGGAGCACTGTAGTTAGACAGGGCGTGGGGCTGAATATCAGCTTCTGGGCAACTCGCAGTACCTGGACTGCTTTGGGATTTTAGTAAGAACCCAAGGGGACACTACAAAAAAACAGTGGGCTACCAGGTGGCTAAACAAGTGCAAATCCCATTTAAATCAGCTTAACTTAAATTAAGTGGAGGAACACTGTCCCATTTCATGTAACAGGGTAAAAAATGCAGGAAATCTAGTGCAAGGACATAGACAGTAATTAACAAATCTGGTCTAACTTTTCTATGTCGCTGAGAAGCTCTGGAAATTAATACAGTCCTGGCGTGAGAGATGTTTTAAATTTGAACTCAAAAAAAAGGCGCCAACACGCAGTTTCGGTAGCCGCAATGCAGGCAGACGCTGGCTTTTCCTCACGCGCTGGAGCAGGGCTAATTACCTGGGCAGGGGGGTCGGGACTCGCTTCGGCGATGTGTGGGGGAGGGCTGAGAAGCACCCTCGCGACCTCCGCTCCTCGGGGCTACTGTTTCTGGAAGGAAAGGAGAGAAGAGGCAAGGATTAACATAGGTAAGGGGCGGGGGGAGGAGAGGGGACAGAACAATGCAGACTGAAATATGAGCTAGGGATAGGGTGGAGGGCTGGACCTCGGAGCACTGTAGTTAGACAGGGCGTGGGGCTGAATATCAGCTTCTGGGCAACTCGCAGTACCTGGACTGCTTTGGGATTTTAGTAAGAACCCAAGGGGACACTACAAAAAAACAGTGGGCTACCAGGTGGCTAAACAAGTGCAAATCCCATTTAAATCAGCTTAACTTAAATTAAGTGGAGGAACACTGTCCCATTTCATGTAACAGGGTAAAAAATGCAGGAAATCTAGTGCAAGGACATAGACAGTAATTAACAAATCTGGTCTAACTTTTCTATGTGGCTGAGAAGCTCTGGAAATTAATACAGTCCTGGCGTGAGAGATGTTTTAAATTTGAACTCAAAAAAGGCTCCAACACGCAGTTCGGTAGCATAATGCAGGCAGGCACAGCTTTTCTCCGCAGCTGGAGCAGGGCTAATTACCTGGGCAGGGTGGGACTCGCTTGGCGATGTGGGGAGGGCTGTGAAGCACCCTCGCGACCTCCGCTCCTCGGGGCTACTGTTTCTGGGCAGGGGTCGGGGACTCGCTTGGCGATGTGGGGAGGCTGTGAAGCACCCTCGCGACCTCCGCTCCTCGGGGCTACTGTTTCTGGGCAGGGGTGGGACTCGCCCGGACGATGTGGGGAGGCTGTGAAGCACCCTCGCGACCTCCGCTCTCGGGCTACTGTTTCTGAGCAGGGGTGGGACTCGCTTCGGCGATGTGGGGAGGGCTGTGAAGTACCCTCGCGACCTCCGCTCCTCGGGACTACTGTTTCTGGGCAGGGGGGTCGGGACTCACTTCGGCGATGTGGGGGAGGGCTGTGAAGCACCTCGACCTCCGCTCCTCGGGGCTACTGTTTCTGGGCAGGGGGTCGGGACTGCGCTTCAGCGATGTGGGGAGGCTGTGAAGCACCCTCGCGACCTCAGCTCTCGGGGCTACTGTTTCTGGGCAGGGGGTGGATCGCCCGGCGATGTGGGGAGGGCTGTGAAGTACCTCGCGACCTCCAGCTCCTCGGGACTACTGTTTCTGGGCAGGGGTGGGATCACTTGACGATGTGGGGGAGGGCTGTGAAGCACCCTCGTGACCTCCGCTCCTCGGGGCTACTGTGACATTGGTGGTGATGATCAGGGTGTAAGGATGATGCACTGGGCAGTCAGTGGTGTGGGGGAAAACTCACAGAAGGCCGTCATCCAGCATGCCAGGATAGGCCATTTTCCCCATTTTCTTCCATCCCTCTGCCTTTCCCACGTGATGGCCGCATGTTCCGGCATCCTGAGAAGGACGCACAGGAACACATGGTCACCAGCGCCGCAAGTTGTACCTCTGCGGTCCTTCCTGTAGTAGCCATTCAAGCAATGGTGCAGGCTATACCCTTCCTCTTATGGAGGAGAGCTTCCGCACAGAAGCTCCTAACCCTCCTGGCCAGTCTCTGCTCCAGTCATCCTAGATGCGGGGCACAAACTCGGGCCACCAGCATGCCAAGCAGGCGCCTCACTGCCCAGCATCACAGAGCCAACCGTTTTTTAATGAATTCAGTGAGTGTTTCTGATTTACCCACAGATGGTAAGTACCATTTTTTAAAACTCGTTGAGGTACTATTTAACTTTCAACCACAGAGGTTTGTAGTAGAACTTGGATGCCAACAGTGTAAGAGCTTAATAAAAACATTGGCAGTACCACTGCAGTTCACAGATTGGCCTTGTCAACCGTGTGTAGAACAGAAACACTCACTGAATTTAATAATAAAAAAATAACTGTAAAGACGGAATAGTAACAGAATGTGAACCAATGTGAGAAACAGGTTTTAAAGAAAATTGCAGCCTTGCAGGCAAAAGGGCGTTCTTTAATCCTTCCAAAAACAGTTGCATGGAGGACAGCTCACACTTTTCAGTGAGATCAAATAAAATATGAGTGATTAATAACAATCCACACACAGCATGCAGTACATTGGAAGAATGCAGCAGTTTGGACACATTGTGTAACATGGTCAAGTGCAAGCTCAGGGACAACCAGTTTGTGAAAACCGACGGCTCTGAGGGCCGGCCAGGAAAGGGGAGTATAAAAGGAAAAAAAAAAAGACTTCAGAGTAATCATAGACTTATGCTGATGCTCTGAATAGTGTGCAGTGATGGTTTTACCAACAGAAAGAATTTTTGGCTGTATCAAAAGCAGAATTGGCAACAGGGAATGGGAGCATTTATCATGAGGCACAGGTCAGATCATATCAAGTGTTCTATGCAGTTCTGGGCACCACTGTAGAAAAGCAGTATATATGTGCTGGAGAAGCTGCAACATAAGGCACCAAAGCTGTTCAGGGGACTGGAGAAATGAACCTATCAAGAGTTACGTCCTAGGATATTCCTGACCAGGGTTCGAACTAGGGATATGGCATGCAGGCACCTTAACAACAAAACAAAAAAGAAAAGAAAACTGAGCCACATACCTGCATCAGCCTTTTAAAAAACTGCTGTCACACTGGGCAGGTAACTCAGATCAAGGAGTTGCTTGTCTTGGAAGCTCATTTTACTAGATTTATCATTTTTCTGGCCTGTTGCAACAAAAAAAAAAAAGTGAAGAACTATAGGGAGCACTAGAGAGCACATCCCGAGGCAGACATTCTGCGATAAAGTTCCTGCTTTAGATACTTTTAAATGCTTAAAGAAGCAACTTTAACTTTTACCAACTTAATTCCACTGAGATATTTTGATAGTACTCACGGTACAGAACCTGCAGTCTGAATTATGGCTGGAACAAATGGACCAAATGCAAATGCAGCTCGAGAACGCCTCAACAGCATGTCTGTGAGGGGAGTGGATCAGAGTCTCGCAAACAATCCTCTAATTCGACAGAACTCCGATGCCACACGGTCCTTTCTACAGTGTGCATTAGATGTGAAAATAAGGGTCAGCCTTGAAAAGTCTGGACTCAGGATTCCAAAATACAGGTCGTAACAGTGATTGCTAACAAAGCAGGTGAAAGATCAACTCAGGCACTAAATACAGTCTCTAAATTGGTGCAGGAAAGCACCACATTGAGATACAGAGTTGAAGCACTCCAGAATGCTAACAGGGCTGTAAATAATATGGCCAGTAGGTCTGCAAGAAGGGCCCAACATTTTTTTGTTTTTTTCCCTCGATCTGGTTGCTGAACCTGCTGCTGTTTATGGAGAAATAATCGGAGCTTTGTATGATTAAAAAAGCCTGCCAGGTTTACATGAGAAAAGCAGGTGGGTCTCCTAGCACTCCAAGAACCCTCCTGTTTGTCACTGATTTTGAGGAGAGCAGGGACAACATTTTAAAAGCGGCCAGAACCCTGCATCAATATAGTATAGAGAGACTGCTGTACACTTGTTCCCTGGCACCTCGTATACAGTGAGAAACTAATATATGTTTGATGAAGTTCAAACTCAGTTGCAGAGCTTGGGTATCTTTCTTTTCTTTGTGCTACCAGCCAGACTCCACATTTCATACAGTGGATGACAAAATATGAAAAGAAGTGAGGAACTGGGTTGCCATAAGAGCACTAGAGTTTCAGCAAAGAGCATCAGAGGAAACGGGATTCAGATGTGGCCGAAGAATAACAGATTGTGATAAATTAACTGGACTAAATGTTGCTTTAATCATGCTTGATGTACTTTTTGTATTATTATTTTTAAATCCTTACTATACACTTTTTTTTTTTTTTTACTTTCTTTCCCTCCTCCTGACTGGCCTCCTTCTACTGGCCCCGTCACCCCGGCATCTACCAGGCTCACTTCTGGCTTCTACAAGGTGCCAGCTGGCCGGGTGTGGCGCCTGCGAGGGGTCGGCATTATCTCGCTAGTCGGGATTTTTTCATTTTACTTCACGGCCCCGAACGTGGAGCGATGGCATGCAGTGACGCCAATGGCTGAGCCGCGTATGCTCCCACATCCGCATCTGCCCTGCATCCGCCCCCTACATTTGTGGGTCCGTTGCGCCAGCCACCGCCAGGGGCCAGTCAAGCAGTGGACTCCCTCCCCACCCCTCCCCAGGAGAGGAGAGCAATCCTCCAGCTTGCCCAGGTTACTTCTCATTCTTTCCATTCCCCCTGGTGTTTCTACCCTATTGCAGATCTTTGTGTCATCTGCAAAGAGACGCACCTTCCACTCCAGCCCTTTTGCAATGTCGCTTTATGAAGACATTAAAGAGGACTGTGCCTAGCACCAATCCTGAATGCAGTAATGTGCTATCCTCTTTAGTAACACTAGCTTCTGTATAAATTTAACTTTATTATTAAATCGCGTATAGTACATACTGTAGTATGATATTAAAGTTAAGCACAACTGCTGACTCTCTAGAAAGCTTAAGTGATAAGCGCTCTAACATTTAATCCTGCTAATTTTAAAGTTCTAATTGTTAAAACTACAAACAGCAACTAGCAAAAAATAAGGACTCTTAACACGCCAGTTTGCACTCTGACCATCCCAATTAGCCAGCGGCTTTAGTTCCTCATTAAAAGATTGTGGATAACATAAGAACTAATGGAGATAAAAATCGATCTTCATCGAGGGTCTCTCTCGCATCAGGCCAAACCTGTGGAACTAGAGCCGCCAGGTACTAGGACCACACGGAAACTTTTCTAGATAGCAGTCTATGAGGGGGCTGCCCACAACGTCAGACATGCGACATCCCTCCCATATAAACGTGGGTGGCCCTGCACCCTCCTCAGTTCTTTTCGTGCCATAAACCTTCACACGATGGACTACACTGGGACAACGCCACTTCAGTCGACTGCCACTTTCTATCTTTTGTCTTCTTTACTTTTTTCACCCTAGTTTTAGTGATCACTTCATTTTAAAATGGTTTGGGGGTTTTCGTTTATGCCGTCCAACCCTGGAAAATGTGTACACTACTGCGAGTGTGGACAGAAGATCTTTGAGAAGGATGACTACAATGCCTGCATCCACTGCCTAAGCCTGGACCACAACGTTAATGCCTGCGAAATCTGCCACCTCTTCAACCAGGCTACCCAGCGGTGCCACCAGAACACCCTGGAAAATTTCTTGCTGCAACAGAAGGTCACTCAAATGGAGAAGGAGCTCTAGGCCAGAAGCTCTTCTGCCTTCCTGGCACTGTCCATGGGCTGTCACTCGTCCAAGGCCCGGGACAAGTCATCCAGAAAGCACAAGGACCGGGGTAAGGAGGAGTCCTGCCAAACTCGTTCGCGGGCTGCGCTTTAGGCATCAGCGACAGCCCCCCTGCCACCCATACCCTGTCTTCCACGGGGTCGCCTTTGGCAGCGCCTCCCACCAGTCTAACCTTGGCTAGTGGTGATTCTGCGGCATCAGGCTTTCTCTCACCCCTGCTGGTCTGGCCCCTGTTTCCCACAGATCACCAGACAAGGAGCTTTACCAGATGGGATTCGATTGGCGCTGGCACATCATCATCGGGTCTCCCTACTATTCCAGCGACATCCTTGGCCTCCACTTTGACGTCGAGGGGACTCAACACCCCCCTCGCCCTGTCATTGCTTCAGGCTTCCGTGTCTTCATCGGGGGGGGGGGTGTCTCAGTTTTCCTCAGTGATGTCCCATGCCGACTTAGTGCCAGTGCCTCAGCTCACCCCATTGATGTCACAAGCAGTACTGCCGACACCAGGTTCCCACGCTCCCCCGCCAGTGCTGCTAGGCGTTCCGACGATGCCTCATTTCGATGTCTCGGCCATGCTATACTTCTGGGAGATTAAGCACTGTCATCCCCCCCGCCCTCCTGCTGATGACGCTGGGACCTATTAGGCCCTGCTCCCACACCTATGCTTTTGACAACACCACATCCTGCTCATACTCGCTCGATACCGTCGGTGCCCATTTCAGAGCCCAGTGATGATGAATACCATCCTGATGTCTTCCCCCGTGAGGATGATGAGGATTTGGGTGAAGGGGCTGCTAGCCCTTCCCATTCTACCTCCATTGTTTCTGCCGTGGGCGAGGACTCCACTACCTATAGCCCGAGGCACCCCCTCCCCCCGATAACCCCTCTTTCATACCCGTGTTAAGGCAGTTGCAAACAGTAATGGGGTTCGGTGCTGAGGAGCAGGACGTTATTAGGAGGAATCTGACTGAATACCTGGAATTGTCAGATTCCCTTCCCCTAATTGTTCCTCCTCTCATAGTGGCTTTTAAAGATGCCACTCTGGCTGCCTGGTACAGACTGAACTTGATCTCTGCCATGCCTAGAAAGATGGAAAAATTGTACCAGGCTCCCTCAGGGGAGCCATACTTTGCTGAGCAGCCAAAGACCGATTCGGTGGTGATAAATGCTGCCCATGATAGGACCAAGAAACCTAAGCACCTCAGCTCTTTTCTCCTCGATAAGGAGTCCAGAAAGCTGGACCTCTTGGGGAAGGAGGACCTTAGCCTCTGCTACACTGGCCATCAGAGTCTTGAATTACTTTACCCATGTTGTCAGATTTCAGAATACCCTCTGGAAGAAGGCCAAGGCTGCAGCTCAGGCCTTCCCAGAGGGGTCCCCAGAGGCAGGAATTGCTTAAGGCCCTCCAGTATGGAGCCAATGTTGGCAAGCATCTTTTTGCTGTCTGCCTATGATTCTGCTAATGTTTCCGCCAGGGCTGCAGCAGTAGGTATCTACTTGAGAAGGCATTCTTGGCTTAGGGGGTCTGACTTTGCTACAGAGGTGCAACAGTCCATCCTCAGTGCCCCTTAAGAGGCTACAAGCTCTTTGGGATGGATGTGCAAGGCATTCTTTCTGACCTGCAGGCCTCTGGAAGGACACTGGTCTGTGCACACCTTATATCACACCCAGTCAAAAAGTGGCCAGAGGGTGCCCTTTTGTCAGGCATTCTATAAGCCCAAGCAGGGCCTCCAGCCCCAAGGCAAACACTGGGCAGCAGCAGGCCTGCCTGCCCCTATGTCCACCTCTGGGAAGGCCCCCAGAGGAGGGGGTGTGGCCCTGCCTGCGGGGGCTGCCTCAGCATGACCCCTTGCCAGACCCCCCTCCAGCACTGCAAGAGGTGGTGGTGGTGGTAGTGGGTCGTTTCTCCCTCCGCCTGGACAGGTGGAGGGAGATCACCACAGATGTTTGGCCCCTGCAGCTCAAACAACAAGACTACTTTCTAAATCTTCTTGAGTGGCCTCCTGATCAACCTCCAGACCACTTTCCAGTGCTACTGGGGGAAATTCACACATTGCTGCAAAAAAGGACCATAGAGCCTGTCCCCAAGAATCAAGGGTTCTATTCCCACTTCTTTCTAGTCCCCAGATCCGCAGGAGATTTGAGAACCATCGTAGATCTGAGAGATCTGAATTTCCCATCCAGTACAAGAAGTTCAGGATGGTGGCCTTGTATGCCTTTGCTGCCACTGCTGCACCAGGGAGACCGGATATGCTCCCTCGACTTGCAGGATGCCTACCTGCATATCAGGTTGTGTGCTCCCCACCGGCAGTACCTCAGGTTCCAGTTCAAGGGGGAGCTCTATCAATTCTGAGCATTGCCCTTTGGCTTGTCATCTGTAGCACTGGTCTTTACCAAATGCTTGGTGGTAGCAGCAGCCCCCTAGGAGAAAGGGGCTTGTACGTCTTCCCTTATCTGGATGGCTGGCTGGCTGCTCAAAGCACAGTCCAGGAAGCAGCTGTTACAGATCCTAGAGTGTACCAGGCAGTTGTTTCATGCCCTGGGAATCCTAGTCAATCTGCCCAAGTCAGTCTTAACCCCTTACCGGCACCTCCAGTACATTGGGGCAGTATTGGACATGGCTCAGGGTTTTATGTTCTTGCCATAGGACCGTGCGGATCGCCTGATGGTTCGGGCCTGGCAGCAGATATGTCATGGACAGAACGTTCTTGAGGCTTCTGGGCCTGATGGACAGCAGCCATTGTCACGGTACCTTTAACCAGGCTGCACATGCAGATCTCTCAGTGGACATTGAGGATCCAGTGGGGCCAACAGACTGATGACTTAGAACAGCAAGTTCTAGTCTCCTTTCCAGTCAGAAAGGTGCTGCTGTGGTGGATGGAACCCAGCAACCTGTTGAAAGGGGTTCCCTTTCTCATTTCTTTCCCGCAGCAGATTCTCACTCCAGACTCTTCAGGGCTGGAGTGGGGGGGCTCATCCAGGGCCTCGTCAGACTCGAGGGACATGGTCCAGTACGAAGACTGCTCTCCACAACAGTATCCTAGAGATGAGGGCCATTCTGTGTGCTTTACAAGCTTTCCAGACCCATCTGTCCCCAGGCCATCTACGGGGCAGGTGAACATCAGTGTAGTGCACATCAACAAACGGGGGGACCCATTCATACCATCTGTCTTAAGAAGTGATGGGGTCTGTTACTGGGCTCTAGAACACAGTCTAGAACTGTCAGCTGTCTATGTTGCAAGTGTCTAAAACATCCTGGTGGACAGGCCCAAGCGGTCGCAGTCTTGGATGCACAAGTGGGAGCTGCCATCCTCAGTTATAGAAGACCTGTCCAGAGTTGGAACTTTTTGCGTACCCAGTCAGTGGAAAACTGCTGTGTTTCTGCTTGCTTTGCTCTAGGACTTGGAGTTTTCTGGCGAGATGCGTTGACCCTCTCTTTGAAAGTGAGGTTCCTCTATGCCTTCCTTCTCTTCCTTCTACTTCAGAGAGTGCTGATCAAGCTCCATTTGGAAGGGGCCACTCTGATCCTCATTGACCCCTTCTGACCGCGTCTGATCTGGTTCCCCTTGCTGCAGCAGTTGGCGGTGGAAGATATGGTACCCCTGCCCCTGTGCAAAGTCTTACTGTCACAGGAGCAGGGCACCCTGATCCATCTGGACCTCAAGTCACTGCACCCCTGTGCATGACTCCTGAAGACATAGCCATGGCTAGATGTGGAGTATCCCAAAAGGTGGCTGACGTCCTGATGGCTGCTAGGAAGCCTTCCAACAGGGCCACTTATTCCATAAAGCGGAAGTGCTTTGCTCTATGGGCAGCTTCACATCATTTGGACCCTTTCACTTGTCCAGTGAATCAGATTCTGGAGTACTCACTGTCCTATTCTGATTCTGGCCTGCAATACTCCTTTATTAAGGTGCACCTATAGGCCATTTCAGTCTTTCATATGCCTGTTGCAGGTCTTTTTGAGAGGCATTCTTCATCTGAAGCCTCCTATCTGCAATCCAGTCCCGCCTTGTCACTTGAATTTTCTGTAGGACAGACTTTTACTTTGGCTCCTTTTGAGCCAGCCGCCGACATGCTAGCCAAGGAAGTTTCTGCCAGGAAAGCATTATTTCTAGTTGCTATTACTTTTGCTCGAAGTATTTCGGAGCTTCAGGCTCTGATGTGTGGGCCTCCTTATTTGAATTTCCATGAAGACAGGGTGTCTTTGCGTATAAACCATTAGTTTCTCCCTAAGGTGGTGTCTGAGTTTACTTTAAATCAAACCATCCACCTTCCTGTTTATTATCCAGGGAATGCCAATCCAGGGGAAGCATTGCTCCACACCTTAGATGTACACAGAATTCTGCGTTACTGTACATACGATACGAAGGACTACAGGAAGTCCTTGCAGCTGTTTGTTTCATTCAGCCCTGGAAAGAGGACATACCGGTTTCTAAACAGTGTCTGTCCAAATGTTTGAGCCGCTGTATTACTTTTTGTTATAGGAAGTATGGTAAGGAATTTCCTGGTGGTGGTGGTGGTGGTGGTTGTCATTCAGCCAGAGGCATGGCCACTTCAGTTGCTTGCTTCAGGAATGTTTCGGCTGCAGAGATTTGTGCCTATCCAGACTTTCACTAACACTACAGTCTGGACATCACCTCTAGGAGAAGGGCAGGCTTCAGCCTGGCTGTGCTTCAAGGTCTCCTGTCTTAGGCCTGTAGCCCCCAGCCACCGAAACTGTGTCTCTCTCTCTCTCTCTCTCTCTCTCTATAACTGCTTGGAACTCATTCCTTAGGTGTGGCCTAATGCAAGAGATACCCTCGACGAAGATAATAGTTATGTAAGAACTTACCGTAACAGTAGATCTTTGAGAGGATCTCTTGCATCAGGCCATGCCTTCCCACCCTCCGTCCCCCTTGGCCTTAGGGCTTCCCTGTGTCTGTCTTTCTCCAG
Organism: Neoceratodus forsteri; assembly: GCA_016271365.2. Taxonomy (NCBI): domain Eukaryota; kingdom Metazoa; phylum Chordata; order Ceratodontiformes; family Ceratodontidae; genus Neoceratodus; species Neoceratodus forsteri. The sequence continues at coordinate 719,974,946 of CM057450.1, forward strand.
GACGGTTCACTTTCTGTTTCACCTCTCCTTCTGGTGGGAACTTCTTGCTCTCCTCGGTTCCTCAGCAAGAGATCCTCTATATGGTGTCTTTGATGGAAAAAGAACTGAGGAGGGCATGGGGCTGCCCACATTTATGTGGGAGGGATGTCACTGCGTCTGACGTAGTCATGGGCGGCCCCATTGTAGACTGCTAGCTAGAAAACTTTTAGTTTTGTCCTAGTACTTGATGACTATAGTTCCATAGCTGTGACCTGAAGCAAGAAATCCTTTTGAAGATCTACTGTTAGGGAAAGTTCTTATGTAACTGTACTGTTCCAGCTGAGACATCCTGATTAACCTTGTCATCACCATTAACCACGTCCCTATTAAGTGGTATGTACTGTATAACTATTCCCTCTTGCTGACATGTGTGTTATTGATGTCTCATTTTATTGTATTTGTATGGAATTGTTTTTATTAAATAAAAATGTTTAATTCAGAAGAAAAAATCTCTACCTTAATATGCTCGCCTCTTAACTTCTGTGCACGTGCTAAATGGCCGCCGAGCAATGCAACCACACTCCTAAAATAAGCTTTGATGATGTAAAGTGCAAATTTGTAGGACTTTCAATCACATGGGTGTGATGTGCATATTTATGGAACACATACAAACAGTGGAGAGAAGAAGTAAGTGCCTCAGTTGGGACTTGAACCCAGGCCGCCCAGAACAGTATTCCAGGCAGGCTGGGTTTAAGTCCCAGCTGAGGCACTTCTTTTTCTCCTTTGTTTGCATGCATAGTTCTAGGATTAGTGAGGGGGTCTGTCTAAATGTATTAATAGTATCTTTGCTGGTAGGTCTACATGTATGGGGCTATAGTATATATTACATATTAGCGCCATACATGGGGGAACTGCCAGAAAAAATATTTTCAGTACGTTCCGACAGCCCCATTTCTTGGCTCTATTAACAGCCCCCTTCCTCGCTTTATTAATATGTACATTGAGCGGTGTCATCTTAAAGCTTATTTCAGGGGCAAGGCTGCAGTGCGTGGTGGACACGCTTCTCATACACAGAAGTGACAAGCCAAGCATATTGGGGTGTATATATAAGCAGTAAGCCACGAGGGGGTGTGGGTTATCGAGAGTTTACCACAGCTGGAGTGGTTTGTCCCAGTGGGTAAATCCGCCAGCCGTGGTAAACCCCGATAACTCCAGATCCCTGAGTGGCTTATTGCTGATTATACCAAGGTTAGTTTTTTTTTTTTTTTAATCATTATTTAAAAAAAAAACAGTACTGCTATAATGCTTAAATAAGCGACCGGTTGTAGAGCAGTCAGTGTTTTTGTTTACTTTCCCTGATGTGACGGAGCTGCTGTTTTACAGTCTCCGCTTAGCAGTGAAACAAGATGGCGGACAGAGTTCATGATTTTGCCGGACTGCTTTTTTGAACACACGGCTGGCTGGCACCTTTTGCGGTGATTATCGGTAGATAAGGCAGGTAAGGTGCCAGCCTGCCTATCTGATTGATCGGTGTCCGAGGTACATGGTACATTTATTTTTCTACTGGCCAAAAAAAATTATAAACCTAGCAAAATTAGCTCCTCAGGCACACAACTCTTTGGTATGAGTTCCTTGCCCAAAGTCTTAGATCAGATTGTCTGCATTTTGAGTCCAGTTGAAGTAGACCCTCACTTCCCCCCAACTTCAGTCCCTGTGTCATAATTATTTTACACAGGAATTTTACAAGCATATTTTCTGGGCTTGTGGATTTGAGAATCCGACTTTGCAGTCTTAAGATTGCTTCCTCATTCCCTCCATTTCCATGGGAATCAAACAGTTAAATACAAAATACCTCTGCCAATGAAACTACTTTTTTTTTTTAGTCAGCTGATTTTGTTTGCAAAGCTGTTTTAATCTGTTGATATTCTCTTTTTTTCTGTATATCAGGGACGAAATTGCTGGCTGTATTGAGAAAGCCTATGAGAAAATTCTTTTTAACGAAGCAACTAGAATATTGTTTTTCAACACGCCAGAGAAACTGACAGAGTATGCTAAAAAGGTATGTGACCTGAATGAAGAAATTATTTTTGGTAGGGAAAGAAATAAAAAGATTGGCTAGCCAGGACACCTGATTACCCAGCGGTAACATGTTGCAGGCTGCCACACTGATGACCCAGGTTGGGGGCAAGACTGAATCGATTGAGAGGGAGGGGTACTGCTGACTTTAGCTCTTTACCAACTGGTGGAGGATGATGCCATAGTCTGTGGCCACCCTTCGTTGGGTCAAGGAGGCTCTGCCACCTTCCTCTGTATGGGAAGCCTTGCAATGCAGAGGTCTGAATGACTTGGAGGGTAGAGGAAGAAACTGAGGGGGGAAGTATCAAGGCTCATCAGAATGGTGGCTGCCAGTCTCTCTCAGGTGCTGAGTCCCACTGCATGCACATAGTCAGCGGTGTTGGGGCTGGGACATCGCAAGATGAGCTTGAGGAGGCAGATACCCATGGCAGGGGATAAAAAGTGTATAAAAAGAAATAGGCTGGCCTTCTGAATCCGGTGGTGACAGGCAAGCAGCTCTTTATGCAGACATGTTGAAGAGCCCGATTCAGGCATGGGCTATATCTCTGCACCATGTCTGGTAAGAAAAAAAAAAAAGAATTCTCCAGAAATGTTTTTTCCAGATGGATCCCTCACTTTGTTCAGCAACAAGTTATTCCCTTGGAATGAGCAGCCGTGGAGCTTTAGAATTTTATGACAATTATGGAATTTTGGAATGCAGTTAAAACTGCTGTGTTCACGCTCACCTCAGCCTTCTCACGTCACATTTGTTTCTAAATCTAGAGTGAGCTGTGGCCACTAAATCTAGCTAAATGATTAGCAGATAGTCCAAATGTTTTTAGCAAAAAGTTTGAGTAATGTTTGAAAAAAGGCAGAACAAACTCATTTGTTTTGAAAAAAATATAATTCAGACCACTGAGCAACAATTGTAAAGGCAGTTTAACAAGTAATGCTCAAGCAGGTTGAAAAGAACTGATTCTTATCTGACCCTTTTCCAGGATCTTGCAGGGGGAGGCAGGGAAAAGGGTTTGTTAAACATAGTGAGGGATCCCTTTGAAAGAAACCGCATTACTACAGTGAGTAATGTTTTCTTCAAACCCCAGGAATCCCTCACTTATGTTAAAAGGGAAAGTCCTCTCAACTTATTTTCTGTATACCTGTGTGGTTTGTGTGCATGAACAATGATTCTAGCATCCCCACATTTTATCTTAATTAAAATATAAATGAGGTTGTGTCACTTTGTTTTACCCTAGTGTGGAAACTGTTTTTTCTCCATTGCAAAGGTCATGACCCCACTGACGCAAGGTATCATGAGAATTCACTATGCATACCTGCACAAGCCAGCAGAAGTTACTCTCATTCAGTTCTGTTAAATGTCTTGTGAAGTCTCTGTATTCTCTAAAAGCATTTTTTTTTTCTAACTCTGATATACTTTAAACAACAGAAAACAGCAGGACACTTACTGTGCCTTAAAAGTTTCATGGTCAGAATAAGACAAGAACATAGGTACTACAAAGGACAGAAACGATAATACAGTATAACTACTGCAGGCTTTAGTACCAAAACATAATAAAATTCCAGGATGCCTTACATGAATTGGGTTATGACCTTTGCAATGGAGTCAAGCAAGTGTTCACACCATATTTATGTACCTTCATTTACATTTAAATGCTGATGAAGTTAGGAGGGTGCAGTAGTGCATGTATTCTTCATGCCTACAAACTATACAGTTAAACAGAATAAAGGGCTCATGGGACCTTCCCTTCAACAACAGCAAACTCCTTAGTATACCATTGGAGGCTGGGCGCAGAACCTATTAAGGGAACAGGTTCTGCAAGACAGTGGCGCCAAAGCAGGCATCCTTTTGGACTGTATGTCCAGATAGTAGTGTTTTGTGAAAGTAAGTATTGTTTTCTAGGTAGCTACTTTACAGATTTCTTGCAGGGGTATACCTCTTGATGGTGCCACAGAGGTGCCCCTTGGAGAGCGTGCCCTGAGGTCTCTGGGTGGCAGTTTTCCAGCTTTTTCATAATGGAACTGTATGCAGGAGACTATCCAGTGAGAAACGGTTCTCCTGGATACTGGTTTGCCTTTTCCCATTTCACTATAAGTGATAAACAGCTGAGTACTAGTGAACCTTGCATCACTTGTGTGGTCCATGTAGTAGCTCCGTACTCTTCATATCCAGACTGGGGAGTTCTTACTCCCCCAAGCTGGATTTTTTTTTTTTTTTGTAAATAAAATTGGAAGGGCAGTTGATAGATCGAGATGGAATTCAGACACAACTTTTGGGAAGAGTTTCCTGTTTGTTCTTGGGACTACTTTATCCCTGTGGAAGATTATGTAGTTAGGATTTGTGCAGAGGGCTTGTAGCTTGCGCACCCTTCTGGCAGATGTCACTGCCACCAAGAAGACTTCTGCTGGTGACATACTTCAGAGCAGCAGTGGCCGTGGGCTCAGAAGGAGCCTCCTTCACCTCTGTGCTGTACACATTCGGCTCCCAGGGAGGGACAGGGTCCCTCACTGGAGAGTACAGGTGGTTAAAGGCCTTTGAAAAACGTTTTGAAAATGGGTTGTGAGGACACTGACCTGCCTTTACCAGCTGATGTGCATGCAGACACTGCTGCTAAATGTATCTTCAAGGTGGGGGCCTTAGGCCTGGAAAGTGGAGGTGGACTGTGTAATCCAGAACTGTAGACAGACCTGCACGGATGGGGTTAATCTGTCTAGGAGAACAGCAGAAGGAAACTTTTCAGTTTTGGAACAAGTTTTACTTGTTGCTGGTCTCCTAGAAACCTTCAGCAGTTCCATTGCATTTTCAGAAAGATTTATCCCAGAGAACTCTAGCTGTCTAAGAACCATGCCCTGCGGTGTAGGGTTCTTAAATCTAGGAATGTTATCCTGCCCTGGGACAATGTCAGGAGATTATATCACTGGGACAGGTTGGTAGGTGACTTGTTGGAGAGGGACAAGAGGATGGAATACAAGATCTTCATCGAAGCTATCTCCTGCATTAGGCCACATCTTTGGAACTGTAAGCCGTCAACATCAGGACCACACTGAAACTTTTTGCTAGCCGAGTTCCACCCACAGTGACATGCCGTATCGACAGTCTCATCACTTCTCATTTTCTTTCTTCCACTATCGATCATCCTTATCAGACCTTCTGAAGGAAATGTTGCACAAGTCATTGCCATTTGTTACTTTTATTTTACACTTTTTTTTTTTTTTTGATTATTGTCATCTCTATATGCCACCAAAATCTAAAGAACCTTGATTTTGATATTGGCGGCATATAGAGATGACGATAAAAAAAGACGTGTAAAATGAACAGCTAGAGTTCTCTGGGATAAATCTTTATGAAAAAGTAATGGAACTGCTGAAAGTTTTGATAAGTGCGATTATAAAATCTACAAAGAAGACAATACACTCTGTGTGTACTGTCTGGGCCTTTTTCACAGTGTGAGAGCTTGTGCGGTTTGCCACGTTTTCAACCAGGCTACAAGACAATACTGTAAGTAAACTCTAGAAAGTTTACTTGCCATAAAAGTGTTAAAAGCCATTGAGAAGGAAAAGGGCTCATTGTCTGCTTCTTCCTCCTCATTGTCCAAGAAATAGTCATCGAAATTGAAAGCTAAGGACGTCATCTTTAACCTCCTCTTTGTCTGGCCATAAGCACAAACATAAGGACAAAGATAAGTCTGCTTTGTGGGCGAGGTCTTGGTTACCACTGAGAACAGGTACATCCTTGTCAATGTCCAATCCAGCGTCACTGACAAAAAGCACCACCGTCACCCGTCACTGAGACACCAAGGTTGTAGCCTGGCTCGGGTGTTGCCATACCTACTCTGGATGGTATGACACCATCGCCATCGTGCTCTGGCCCTTCAATTATGGTATTCCCGGACCCTTTTCAGGGCACTGTTGACTCCCGGACTGTGCTGGTGTCATACTTAGAAATTAACACATTATGCCAGGGTTGCCATTGTAGGCAGTTGTTCCACCAGCGAGGCCTTCTGGTTTGCAGCCCCCATTGATGCATTCCAATAGCATACCACAGATTCATGCCTCTCAGATGCTGTTGGCATTGCTGGCTCCTTCAGCTGTTCCCATCGTCGTTCGTGATGAAGACGATAAATTGGAATACAGTATAATCCTGACCTCATAGATTTAGAGGAGGAATATGAAGGTGAGGGGCAGTTGAGAAAAACCTGCCCTCTAACTCTACCCTCTCGTCCTGTAGTGTGGTCTCAGCGGTATATACCCTGAGGCCTTCTCCTGAGGCTCCCTTTTTCCAGGCCATAGTGCAGTATATGCAGCCTGCCATGGGCTTTGATGTGGAAGAAGATGATTCCACTACAAGGAATCTTATGGTGTTTTTAGAGGTGCCTTGCACTCCCTCCATCTTTATTCCAGCTGTGCATCCTTCCCTAGAGAATGCTACATTTGCTGCATAGTGCTTGCAGTCCCTAGAAAAGCTGATAAGCCATACCCTGCTCCATCTGGTAAGCCTTATGCTAACCAACCTGAAACTGACTCTGTAGTCATCAAGACTGTTCATGATAGGTGTAGAGCTCTTAGACATTCGAGTTCTTTACCTCCGGATAAGGAATCTAGGAGGCTGGATGTTATGGGCAAGCCTACATATGCCTCTGCCTCATTGGGCCGTAGGACTGCAAACTGTCAGGCTCATATAATCGGGTACTAGAACAGCCTGTGGAAAGCTGCTCATACTGCTGCTCAGGCTTTGCCTAATTGCTCTGGCAAGATTGATTTGCTTAGAACATTATCTGCTGGTGCTTAGGTTGGCAAACATTTGCTGTGCTTAGTTTATGATGTTTCTGGTGCTTCTGCCAGGATTTCAGCTTTTGGCATTTGCATGAGATGATATTCTTGGCTCAGAGTTGCTGGCTTTGCGACTGATGTGCAAAAGGCAGTTTTGAATGCACCCTTTAAAGAGCCCAAACTATTTGGCTACAATGCCGAAGAATCCCTTCGTGGCCTTCAGACTTCTAAAATGACTTTAAGGTCTATTAAGTCTCTATACCCAACTCCCACTAGAGGTCATAGTAGGGCCTCTTTTAGTCAGCCTGTTGCCTGAGGTAGTAGTGCCTACCATTAGTAAGGCCGCGTCAGACGTGGTGGTTCTCTTCAGGGTGCCCTTTCCCCAGTGCCCATGCTGCAGCACCCAAAGGAATCTGATCTTCCTGGACATAAGTCTCCACCACTCATTCACATTATTGGGATCTGCGCCGGAGGCACTAGGACCCATCGGGAGCAAACTTTTTGCTGGAGGGTCGACACAAGAGATGGCGCCTGCGAAGCACTAGCTCACGCGGGTAATGACTCTCGCGCCGACTCCCTCCAACTGCCTCATAGTTCTTTTTCCCGCCATCGAGAAGCGCTTTCAGTTACTGACGTCGCCGCCTGTCGGGAGTCAAACTTCAAACTAGCAGCATAGTTTTCAGTTTATTTTTGTAGTATTATCTCGATATAGTATCGCTTAAGTTTATTCTATTTTAATATACAATAAAGAAGTCTCAGCCTACTTGACGAGTCGACCATGAGCAGGTCAGGTGGCGGTAGGAGACTTCGTGTGAAAGCTATTCAGTCAGTCGGGCTGGGTCGGTCCGCCTCCTTCTCCCGAGCGAGGTCCGACACGGTCAGTCCAATGCCGGGGATGGGCGGTCCCGAGGCATAAAACAGCAGTCGCATTCTCGGCACCGTTCGACCTCGAGCTCTTCTTGACCCCACAGGTCCAAAGAAAGGCATCACTCGAGTTGCCGCTGATATGTCTGCGTGCGGCTCTGTTATCGTGGCTGGTTGCCGGTCTCCTCTGGAGTCGCCAACTTCTGCTTCCGGTAGCCGCGTCTTGGCATCGGAGTCCTACCGCCCTATTGGTAGGTCTTCAGATGAGCAGTTTCATCAGTGGGCGCTCTTATGGAGCAGTGGGCCGGAGGTTGGTTCTGCTACCTGGCTCGGTTGCCCGTGGGCCTTGACCTTGTCGGGCTACCAGGTAAGCCGGTTGGACTTTCCTGGTCGCGCGGCACCTTCCTCGGTGCCGGCGACTCCGGCTCAGGTGTCTCCCCACATGGCTGCGGCGCGGGGCCACACCGATGCCCTTATCTCCTGCTTTTCCCTTCTAACCATGTTTCTCAGGGTCCTGGGATGCTTCGCCGCCTTTGGCGCCGTCCATGGCGTCGTGGGACTTCGGTGCCGTTTACCGATCGCGGGAGCTTAGCGGCGCCCGTGTGCTTTCGGCGCCGTCTTGATTACCGTCTGTGTGCGCTTGAAGCTTCGGCGCCGTTTTCGTCCGTTGCCTCCCTCGGCGCGGGGCTCTCAAGGACTCCTCTTTCCTCTCAATTCTTCCTTCCTCTTCTGTATTTCACTCCTTTCCTGTCTAAACAGTCCTCCCTGGACTATCAGGAGATGACGTTGAGCCTGACCCAGACCTTCGGTTGGGTGATGAAGTGGACGAAGCAGGATCTATCGCTGCTACAGAGCCTGTGGTGAGGACCTGTCCTTTAAGTCTCTGTTGAAGAACCTGAGCTCCACTCTTTCTCTCCAGACCACAGACATCGATCCTGGGAAGCGGTTAAGACTCCAATATCTTCATGCTTCGGAGATCCCTACGGATTTGACTCCTCCGATTCAACCTTCCTTCGAGGCGCTGTCTCAAATGGTATGGAATAATCCTGCTCTTACCCTTCGGTGGCTAAATCCATTGATAGGAAATATTCAGCCCCCAAGGATGGTCCCATTTTGGCATCTCAAGCCTTTGCGGATCCTATTGTAGTCCTGGCAGAGAATGATAAGGTCGTTCTTCCTCAAGCTACTACAGCTTGACCTATTAACAAAGAGTCTCGTAAGATTGATACATTAGGTAAGAGAGTCTTTGCTGCGTCCACTTTAAGTATGCGATCTCAGGAAGCTCGGAATCCGAGTGTTTCCCTACCTGGACGACTGGCTCCTAGCAAGCCCTTCCAGACAGGGGACCCTGGAAGCCATTCAGACGGCCTCTTGCCTTCTTGCATCCATGGGAGTTCTGCTGAATCTAAAGAAGTCACAGTTGCAGCCCTCCCAGAGACTCCTTTTTATAGGGACTCTACTGGACACCTCTTGCTCGAAGGCTTTCCTTCCAGAGGACAGAAGGCTCGATATCCTACAGATGGCCCGTTACATTGGGGAGAACAGATCAGTTACAGCTCTCTCAATGCAACGTATGTTAGGCCTCATGGCATCCTCGGTGTTCACTGTACCCCTAGCTCGGCTACACATGAGAACCACCCAATGGATGCTTAGTGGTCCCCAACCACTCACCCACAGTCTTATCCCATCAAGGTGACAGAACCCTTACAGAGGTCTCTCACCTGGTGGTCTCAAGAGAGCAATCTCCTGGAAGGATTTCCCTTTGCTCCTCTGGATCATCAAATCTCCATCACCACAGACGCATCGCTAACGGGATGGGGAGCCCATTGTCGCTCTCTCCACACTCAAGGTGTATGGACTCAACTCGAGGCCCAGCTTCACATAAATGTCCTAGAGATGAGAGACGTCCTTTATGCGGTCCGGGCTTTGAAGGACATCCTCTGTCACAAGAACATTCTCCTTCAAACGGACAGCAAAGCTGCGATGTATTACATCAACAAGCAGGGCGGGGCTCACTCTTACCCCTTTTGCAGGGAAGCGATGAGGGTGTGGGAATGGTGCTTGGAACACAAATCTCTAATTCAAGCGGTCTACCTGCCAGGTGTACAAAATGACTTGGCATGGACTGCCTCAGCAGAACAGAGGCAGATCCTCACGAGTGGTCTCGACTCAACCATAGTTCAATCACTATTCAAGAGTGGGGAACTCCAGACCTGGACCTTTTGCATCCCCACTCAATGCAAAACTGCCTCTCTTCTGCTCCAGAAATCCAGGGCCTGGCATTTTCTGTCAGGATGCGTTCAGGCTGCGGTGGACAAAACGCTTTCTTTATGCCTTTACGCCTCTTCCTCTAATTTAGAGAGTACTTCTCAAATTCGAGTCCCAGGGGACCAAGATGATTCTCATTGTTCCCTCTTGGCCTCGACAACTATGGTTTCCTCTACTCAACAATATGTTGGCAGCCCCTCCGAGACCTCTCCCTGCAGATGAACCTGTTGACTCAGGGTCCGGTGGTCCATCCCAACCTGAGATTGCTTCACCTTCACGCTTGGCTCCTGAAGAGGTAGAAGTGAACCGGTTCAATGTCTCTCGAAGAGTTTCAGACATTCTTTTGGGTGCTCGGAAGCCAGCTACTCGGAAAACTTACATGTCTAAGTGGAAGCGTTTTTCGCTCTGGTGTGCAAAGTCCTCTTGGAATCCCTTTTCCTGTCCACCAGACAAGGTTTTGGAGTACCTTTTGGACCTCTCAAATTCAGGTCTTCAGTACTCTACAGTCAAAGTTCACCTTAGTGCCATTTCAGCGTATCATGAGCCGTTTTATTCTTTGTCTCTGGCTCAGTTACCTATGGTTAAGAGATTTCTTAAAGGAATTCTGCATACCAGACCCCCTATAAGACGTCCGGTTGCAGCCTGGGACATTAACCTTGTGCTAGACTTGCTCACTCGGAAACCTTTCGAACCTCTGGCTACCTGTGAGCTAAAATTTCTCACCTGGAAGATGGCCTTCCTAGTGGCCATTACCTCAGCCCGCAGGGTCTCTGAGATGCATGCCCTGGTTACGGACCCTCCGTATACTGTGTTCCATAAGGACAAAGTAGTTCTTCGCACTCATCCTAAATTTCTTCCCAAGGTTGTGTCGGAATTCCATGTAAACCAACCTTTGGTCCTTCCCTCTTACTTTGCGGACTTCCAAAATGAAGGGGAACGATCTCTTCATTCCTTGGATGTTAAGAGAGCCTTGCGTTTCTATCTAGATAGAACCAAGGATTTTATAAAGCCCAACAACTGTTTGTTTCCTTCAGCGAGACCCGGCTGGGTCAACCTGTCGCTATCAGATGCATCTCATCGTGGCTAGTGGCATGTCTTGACATTGCTATTCCATGGCACAGGTTAAATTGGAAGGTAGGGTTTCACTCACTCTACCAGAAGCGGTCGCGGCATCCCTAAGCGAGAGTCGCAATGTTCCGATTGCAGACATCTGCAATGCCGCCACCTGGAGCTCAGTGCATACCTTGTTAAGCATTATGCACTGGATGTTCATGCCAGGCGACATTCACCTTTGGCAGAACTATCCTTAATGGACTTCTGTCCTAGAAGCGTGAGCTCTTGGTCTTCCTGCACGCCCTCTCGGGGATTATTAGCTCAGTACTCTCCCGATAGTGTGAATGAGTGGTGGAGACTTATGTCCAGGAAGATATGAAAATTACGTACCTACCGTAATTCTTGATCTTCTTGGACGAGTCTCCACCACTCATTCATACGCCCACCCTCCATCCCCCGAGCTCACCGCTGTGTTGGTCTTCACTCCCTCAAATCTTTAGGCCGTGAAGACTTCTTTGTTGACCCTTCTTACACGGGTCGCCCGGACTATCTTATGTCCGGTCTTAAGGTTAGGTTACTCTTTACGTTAGTTGCGCTGCACCTCCTTGGTAAAAAAAAAGGTACTATGATGTTGGAGGGTTGACGCGAGATAGTCTTGCCGCTGAGCTAGTGCTCGTGGGCGCCATCTCTGGTGGCTCAATCCTCCAGCAAAAAGTTTGCTCCCGATGGGTCCTAGTGCCTCCAGCGCAGATCCCAATAGTGTGAATGAGTGGTGGAGACTCGTCCAAGAAGATCAAGAATTACGGTAGGTACGTAATTTTGATTTCTTGTGGCTCTGCTGACCCTGGTTCTGCCGGGCTCTCTTCCGTCTCCATTCCCTCCTCAGCTGTTATCTCCAGGGGTGAGTGTGGGGGGCAGGATCATCCTGCATCTGAAACAGTGGCAAGAAATCCCTACAAACAAGTGGGTTGAGGAGGTAATTAGAGGAGGAGATCCTCTAGATCTGCTAGAAATCCCTCCAGATCATCCTTTTCTTCTTTCCTTTTATCCTCTTGGCCACTTGTTTTTATTTCTAAAGGAGTTTCGGACCCTATTTCAAAAGCATGCCATAGAACCAGTTCCTCCACAAGAACTGAACAAAGGGTTGTGTTACAGATACTTTCTATTCCCCAAATGGACAGGAGATCCAATGCCTACATTAGACCTTAGAGACTTCAAGCTATGCATTGAATACAAAATGTTTTGACTGTTGTCTCTGCAACAGACGATTCCCCTGTTCTGAACAGGGACTGGCTGTGTTCACTGGACATGAAGAATGCATGCCTTCATATAAAGATCAGGAAGTCTCAGACAGTACCTCAACTTTGTGCTGAAGGCAGACATAATCAGTTCAAGGTATTGCACTTTTGCTTATCTTCTGCGCCGTGGGTCTTTCCAGTGGTTGCAGCAGCCTTTTGCAGGGAAGGCATGTATGTTTGCCCTTATCTGGATGACTGGCTCCTGAAGGCCAGTTTCAGGGAAACTCTGCTTTGCAACCTGTCTCAAACGAGTCAGTTGTTTGACTTTGGGGCTACAGTGAATGTGCCAAAGTCTCCATGCCAAAGACTGCAGTACGTAGGTGCAGTCTTTGAGCTCAGAAAAGGGATGTTCCTTTCTGCCCCAGGACAGAGAGAGAACTCTGAATGCTGAGGCACACTTAGTGCACAGGAGCCACTGTGTCTCTGCATGAACAGTGCTGTGTCCTCTGGGCATTATGGCTGTGGTAATGGTGACTGTGCCACTAGCCCAACTTCATATGTGGATACCCGTGGACACTCAGGGTCCAGAGGGAGCAGCTGATGGACGAGTTGGCGCTAATGGTTCTCATCATGTCTCCACTATGCAGAGCTTTATTATGGTGGCTAGATCGTGACAGTCTGCTGAAAGGTGTTTCTTTTCCTTGTACTGTTCCAGCTTCTGTACATATCCTCACCATGGTTGCCTCAGACTCTGGATGGGGTGCTCATCTTGGCCCTTACTAGACACAGGGGTCGTGGACTAAGCTGGAGGCAGAGTTGCACGTAAATGTCTTGGAAATGAGGGCTGTCCTGTACAGCCTCCAGGCATTGCAGAATCATGTTTGCCCCAGTCCTCTGCTAATCCAGATGGACAATGTCAAGTGTGATGCATTACATCAACAAACAAGGGGGCACTTGCTCCTATCCCCTATGCAGAGAGGCGATATGAATATGGTACTGGGCTCTGTGTTACAGCCTTCAGCTGTCAGCTGTGTTTCTTCCAAGTCTCCAAAACCTCTTAGTAGACAGGTTAAGCAGATCTCAGTCAGTGGTTAACGAATGGGAACTGCTGACCTCTCTGGTTAACGACCTCGTTGCAAAATGGAATCATCCAGAGTTGGACCTTTTTGCATCCCAACACAATGAAAAACTGCCACATTTTTGCTCTGTCACTCCAGCGCCTGGAATTTTTGAGCAAGACACGTCCCTCTCTTGGAAAGGGAAACTCCTATATGCATTTCCCTTCATTCCTGTAACACCAGAGGGTTCTGCTGAAGTTGTGGGTGTAGAGTGCCACTCTCATCCTCATTGCTCCGTTCTGGCCTCGCCAGAACTGGTTTCCACTCTTTCAGCATCTGTGGTGGAGCAGCCAGTTCCTTCATCTCTGTGTTGAGGTCTCTTGTCACAGGGCAAGGGGTCTCTGGTCCATCTGGACCTGAAGTCCCTACACCTCCATGCATGGCTCCTGAAAAAATAGCCATTGCACATTGTGGGGTATCTGTTAAGGTTTCTGATGTTCTGCTTGTGGCTAGAAAGCCTTCTACCAAACATACCTATTCCATGAAATGGAAGCGCTTCACTCTGTGGTCTGCATCCCAGAATATGGACCCTTTTACATGTCCTGTGAATTCTGTGTTGGAATACTTTTTTTGGCTTAATTATCAGTTGGTTGTTGGTTACCAATGAAGAGGGGGAAAAAAGGTGTATATTCTTTCTGACTCATTGAGTGACCATTAACCAATTGAATGCACTTGGTCTACAAACCCCCCCCAAATTAATATGAGGGTAAAGATTTTACCTAAGGGTAAAATCGTTGATTTTAAAAATGCACTGAGTCCAATAGATTGGTCTTTTATTGAGTATATTCCGGACATTGATCTGGCATTTGACTTTTTTCCTGATTGAATTTAATAGTCTGACATTTTTGGCCCTTACAGAAATATTCTAAAATGTGGTAATTCCCACAAATGAGTAACCCCCTCAACTGCTGCAATTGATGAGGGAAAGAGATTGTCAGTGGTATAAATACGAGACAGGAAATAACAGATTTGTAGCAAGATCTAGAGAACTGAGAAATTGGTGCAAAAAAACAAGTTAGACTGTTAAAATCTAAAAATTTTGTGACAGGCAATCCTCTTTGACACCCGTTCATCTTCCTGGACTTAGTCTTCACCATTTATTCATACTGCTGGGTTACAAGCTGAAGGCACTGGGACCCTGCGGGAGACAAGAATCTTCAGGAGGGCCGGTGCCAAGGTAGGATTGCGCATACATGGCACCGCGAGACTGGCTCGTGCCTGTGTAGGCTACCTCAGTGACAGCGACATTCACCCACTGAGAGTCATATCTTTACATCTACACGACAGGAGCATTTTAGTCGTTCAGTGTTAGTTTCTTAGTATTTCTGTTTATTTTAAAAAAAAAAAAAAAAGACAATTTTATTATTTTCCTCTCAACCTTGCGAGACGAAGGAGTCGATTATGGATGGAGACAGTGACGGTAGGGACTCTCCGTTAGAAGGCTGCTCTGGCAGCGGGATTGTGTCCGGTCCACCACCCTCTCCGGAAGGGGGGGTTCAATCACTGGCAGTCCGGTGTTCGGGAGGGAGGACAGTCTTCCATAAACACAAAAAGAAGTGGTCCCATTCCCGATCTAAGTCGGGGGACCCGGTGTGGCGGTTGGCCACTGCTGTAATATTGCAGACATATTCCTGTTACATTTTTCTGTGATTTTGGTTATATTTAAATTCCCAAACAGGCCATGATAAGGTTTGACAGGAAGATGCTCCTAAGGTGTTTTTTTTTTTTTTTTAAGGGTTACATGCCGAGGATGTGTATTCTAAAGTCTGGGAAAGATGAGCTTAACAGGAAACTGAAATTACATTTCAAAAGGATGGAAGTTCCTTATAAGCTGATTGAAAGGGAAAGAGGTGTTATAACTTGTTAGGAGACAGATCATGTCTCCTAATCATAAACTTTCCCACTTCAAAGCAAAGGTATTTTGAGAACAGGATCTAGGGAAACACCAATTCTGGAAATCTGTTTACATTTTATTTAGTGGCAGGAAGTTGGGTTCTGGAAGGAATATAAAAGTTACTAATATTAACCAGCCTAGTGGCGCTGAGGGTTGAGGCACTGAATGCAACACCTCGCACCACACCGGCGACCTGGGTTTGGGAACGGACTCGGGCCGCCAGGGGTTGGCAGGGGAGAGGAAGGATTGAGCGCCCCACGACTGCTCTCCTTCCTCTGGGGAGGGTTGGGGCACTGCAGCACACTGTAGCGACAGGTGATGGAGCTCAGCGGTGCAGCAGAATGTGGGAGAGCATGGTGGGCGGCGGCACATTGTGCCTTGACGCCATTGCACGTCTGGTTCTCTGGGAAGAACAGCGGAAAAATGGTGGGGCAATCTCACGGCTGATAGCCGTGCCCTGCGCCCCCGAGCATGAGAGGCACCTTGTCCGGGGGGGGTGGCCGACCCCTGTGGCATGGGGCGATTATCCACGCACCAGACCTGGCTCAGGGACATGGGTGTCGGAGGTCGTGGGCCCGCTCTGCAGGAGGAGAGAAAAATATGTAATGATACAAAAGTTACTAATATTGATTACCTTAAAACTTGGAAAGAACAAGAGAGACCCCTTCTGGCCTAAAAAATAAGGCCATCAGCTAACCACATACCTGAAGGACCAGATATATAAGGCACTCAGAACAGGGTATTTTGCACACTTCTTCATGATACACCCTGACACACAGAACAAGACTGCGATAAGAACTGGAACTTGGAAAACATTTGCAGAAACTTCATTTATTTTCTGGACTTCTGATTCTCCACCGACAAGGTAGAAGCTAGACCGTTAAATTTCACAGTGCATTTTTGTATTTGTTTTTCCAACTTTGTTTTGTTATTCTGTAACCGAATTTCTTAATCTTTTGTTTGCAAGTCTCGTATGATAATTTAGTTATTAGTAAAATCATTTGCTTTTAAAACACTGCCTGGAAGATATTTTACTGTATGTGTGAATTGTGGGAACATTCATTCAATTTGTGACAAACCTGTTTATTGCTAAAGGTTCCACCATCGCTACCAAAGACTAGGATCCTGGAAGGAAATCGGGGTGCCTAAAGTAGCGAACTACATAGCTCTCGGGAGGGGTCTGTAAGGGGAAGTAGCTCGCTGCATCACCCATGGGAGAAGACACGATCAGGGTTACGAGAGACGGCCCCGAAAAGCTCATAATGCCTGAGTGTGTCGTCTCCCAACCACCACCACCAAGTACAGCAACCAAGGAAGGTTCTCACCTGACTACAGACTGGAGACTGTCTTTTACCCTTACCCAGATTAAAAGAGGAAGTCCTGGCCCCTCATGGCGAATGTTCAGTTGTGAACTCAGCGAGCACTCTAGAAGGACATGTGGAGGGGTATTCCTGTTCCTCTCCCTCCCTGTCACTGATTGCACTTGGGGGGGAGCGCTGTGAGCTCAGTGGACCCAGCCCCCAGGAGTGGGTTTGTGACAGATCTGGTGGCATAGCGGTGGGATCCAAGAGATATTGGTGGCACAGGCATAGCACTCTGATTCGAGGCCAGTGTATCAGATTGATAAACCTTAAACAGTCCACACACAAACAGAGCAGAGATATTTGGGGGTGGGGGGGAGGATTTGGTTACAGTATAAAGTTTCCTACCCTGTTTTTTTTTTTTTTAATGGTGTAAGCTAGTGTAGCAATAGTTAGGGAAGAAGATGGCTTCCAGCTACAGCGAATGCTTTGCAGACCAGTTAAGGCAGTTGTATCAAGAAAGAAGGGTCCATTACATGGGGCAAACCGAAAAGAACCTTGTGGAGGCTCTCGTGGCAGCCGATGAGCAAGTGGTTGTCCAGAACATCGAGTCACAGCCAGTGACTGAAAGGGACCAGACCGTGGGGGTGCCGGGGCCATCGCAGTGTCTAGTGTCAGGGAGGAGGACAGTGAGACCACAGGGAACCCAGAGCCACAGCACCAGGGGAAGGCCACCACAGAGCTGGAGCTGAAAGGGATCAGGCTACAATTTAAACTGAGAAAATTGAAGCTGGAGCAGAGAAAGTTCAAAGCCCAGCAAGAAAGAGAGCAGAAGAGGTTTGAACTGGAGATGCAGGAAAGGCAGCACCAGCGAGAGGCCGAGGAAAAGCAGCACTGGAGAGAGAGAGAGACCAAGGAACAGCAGCACCAGGGAGGGTTTGAACTGGAGAGGCTAAGACTCCAACAACCAGCGCTAGAGGAGATAAGTGGCAGGGGTGAACCTGAAACTCCAGGGCTAGGGTATAAATTAAGCTCCAAATTAATAGCTGAATTCAAAGAGGGAGAGGATATGGATGCATTTTTGAATTCATTTGAAAAGGTCTATATCCAGGTCAAGATACCCAGAGAGGCCTGCAGCTCTCGGCTATCCCTGCTGCTTACTGGTAAAGGGCGTGAGGCGCTAGGCCAAATGGACAGTGATGACGGCCAAGACTATGAGAAACTTAAAACTGCTTTACTTAAAAAGTATGAACCGACTCCTGATGCCTTCAGGGTTAAATTCTGAAAACTCTGAAAAAGCCCTGGCATGAGCTTTGAGGAACTCGCCACAAAGCAACATCAGCTTTTGAAACGTTGGTGGGAGGGATAGAAGCAAACTCTGTGGGGAAAATTGAGCAGCTTGTACTTTTAGAGCAGTTCTTTTGGGCTTGCCCAGCAAAATTTAAAACCTGGTGAGAGGACCGAGATCCAAAAACAGCACAGTATGCTGCTGAGCTCTCTGATCGCTTTGCCAGGAGCAGGCCTGCTCTGAAAGGAAGTGGGGGGAAGGGGCAGGTGCTGCAGGGCAGAAAGGGAAAAGCGTGCCTTCAGAGCAGCTGAAACCCTCAACGTCTCTGCAGAAAGGGGGAAGCCCCAAGTTACCAAAAAGGTATTTCTTGGATAAAAGAAATGATGAATGTTGGTTTTGTAAACAGCCAGGACATCTTGCTAGACAGTGTCCTAAAAAGATACAGAGTGGGCAAAGTGTCCCTTGAAAGGAGGTGGGTTCACTGTGTGTCTCTGAAAGCATGCCTGTGAACATGAGGAAGCACATACACTCTGTTACCATAAATGGGGTGAAGACATATGGGTTAAGGGGCATGGGGGCATCTCTTACCCTGTTAAAAAGGGATTTGGTTGGGCCTGACCAGCTTATACAAAATCAGTTTGTAACTGTGAGGGGATTCACTGGGGAGGAGAAAACCCTGTCACTAGCTAGTGTGCTCCTGGATTGGGGTGAGACATGAAAGAGGGTGCAAAAAGTGGTAGTGGCAGGCAACCTCGCTCTGGATGTGATTATAGAGACTAATCTACAGCGGGGGGTGGTGTGTGTGGTTACCCGCTGTCAGACGGCTAAGGTCGCTTGCGATTCCCTGAACTCCATAAGAAGCTCCTGTGGAAAAGAATAGGAGGTTGGTTTCCCAGCCTGTGCCTCCTGACATGGAGAACAGTGAAAGGGAGGTAGGACTTCCCCAAGTAACCGTTCACCAGACAGCTACAGAAGGTTACTCTGAGGAGGGAGCGGTAACAAGTGGTTCGAAGGTTAGGGATAGCAGTGACTCTGAAAGCCCTGACTCTAGAGCTATGGACCCCAGTTTAGGAACTGAAGGGGACATGTCCCGTGCTGTGGGAAAATGTGAAGATTTTGCCCTGCTCAGAGGACTGATCCTAGTTTGGAGAGGCTGAGGGCTTGTGCAGAATCTGACGGAAACACAGGGAGGTGACATGAGACATAGGGTATCTTGGGATGACGGACTGTTGAATATACCGGACACGAGAACAGAGGGAGGGGTGATGGGCAGGCAGCTTGTTCCCCAGGGGTATCGTGAGCAGTTGTTCAAGATCGCTCATGATATCCCCATATCCAGACATCTGGGCATCGCTCGCACCACGCAGTGATTGGCCCCACATTTCTGTTTGCCCAGTTTCACCCTGCAGGTGAAGGAATATTGCAGGCCTTGTCACCGGTGCCAACAGATGGGGAAGGCAGGTAGTGAAGCCAAAGCTGCCCTGCTTGCCTTGCCCATTGTGGAAGAGCCATTCCTGAGGGTAGGAATGTATTTTGTGGGACCCTTGAATACCCTAAGCTCATCTGGGGAAAAAGATTGTCCTGACAGTGGTCGATTATGCCACCCGATACCCAGAGGCGGTCGCCCTCTCCTCACATAGGACAGACAGAGTCTGACGCCTTGCTAGAGATTTTTCTCCCATGTCAGGTTTCCCTAGGAGGTTATCTCTGATCAAGGGGTAGCTTCATGTCAGACCTGATGAAGTGTTTGTGGGAGAAGTATTGAGTGGTGCAGAGGCACGATACCTTATCACCCACAAGCCAGTGGGCTCGTGGAAAGATTTAATGGTGCCCTTAAATCGATGCTCCAAGTGTTTGCTGAACAACATGGGACGGACTGGGAGAAATACCTTCCCCACGTGTTTTTTTACATACAGAGAGGTGCCCCAAGAGTCGACAGGGTTCTCCCCCTTCAAGCTCTTATACAGACATAGGGTGTGTGGGCCCCTAGACTTGATCCAGGAAGACTTGGAGGGCAAGAACGCCACTCTGGGAACTCCCATAGTGAAATATGTCCTTAAGTTTAGGGAGAAGCTGAAGGAGCTTATGGGGGTGGCCCAAAGCAATCTTTCAGCTGCCCAACAGAATCAGAAAGTCTGGTACGACCGCAGAGCCAGAGCTCGCTCATGCAGCACAAGTCAGGCAGCGATAGTCCTAATTCCAGCCTGGAAGGACAAGCTGCAGGCCGATTGGGTGGGACCATATAGGTAGTCCAAAAGGTCAGTGACGTAAACTATATTGGGGAACTGCCTGACAGGAGACATACCCATAGGACGTACCATGTCAACATTGGTGCCCTCTTTCTGGCACAGCTGCCACTGTGTAAGAGGTTCTTCAAGGCATTTTTCACACAAGGCTTCTCACCAGGAAACCAGTAGCTCCCTGGGACATCAACCATGTGTTGAACATGCTTACTTGCAAGCCCTTTGAGCCTATTGCGATGTGACACTTAAAGTCCTTAACTTGAAAAGCAGCCATTTCTGGTGGCTATCACCTCTGCACAGAGTATCTGAAATCCATGCTTTTGTCACAGATCATCCATATGCTGTACTGTTTTCCATAAAGACAAGGTAGCTCTCCCTACATACCCCGTAGCTCTCCCTACATACCCCATGTTCCTACTGAAAGTGGTGTTGGAGTTCCATTTTAACCAGGCCTTAGTCCTCCTACCTACTTTACAAACTTGCAGAATGACGGAGAGATGACTGTCCATTCACTGGATGTTCAGAGGGTCCTTAGATTTTATCTGGATAGAACCGAGGACTTCAGACATTCCATACGGCTCTTTGCCTCCTTCGATCCCAATTTGAAGGTACAGCCATTTACAGTCATGCCTGGTTTGTGAATTATTTTCGCCACTGCTATGCCATGGCTCTGGTTAAATAGGAGGGCAATGTATGTGCCCACTCCACAAGAATGCTTACCACGTCTCTGGCAAAAATATGCTCTGTGCCTGTTGGAGTAATTTGCAGAGCTGCAACTTGGAGCACAGTGCACACTTTTACCAAAGACTATGCCCATGATGTCCATGCCAGGCATCATACCACATTTGGCAGGACAGTCCTGAATTAATTAATATCCTGAGTGAGCCCTCAGCTCCAACTGCCCTACTCTGGGGGACTTTTTCTGAACTTGGTACTTTGATCCGCTAGTTGAAATCGGTGGTGAATATTGATTCTTCGAAGATATTAAAATGACGTTCTTAATGTAATTCTTGATCTTCCAAAATATCTTCATCATTGATTCAGACGCTCACCTGCCATCCCTCAGACTCACTGCAGCATGGTTGTGTTGGTCTTCACCCCTTTATACTTATTTTGGGTGAAGACACTGTAGGATATTAAATAGCTGGTATCGCATTACACTTTAAACACTAACCCATAAGTAGATCTTCCTGGACTTTAAGTCTTCACTGTTTAGTCACACTTCTGGGTTCTCGCCGGAGTGCCAGGACCCCGACCAGGAAATCTTGCGGAGGTCGGCGCCAAGTGGGACCACACAATGCATGGCACTGCGAGACTGGCTCGCTGTATAGGTCATCTCGGCATCGATCCACCAACCACCTCCTTTCTTTTTTCCTGCCGTCTACTGTGCTTCAGTAGCGTTGCTCACCACAGTCAAAACTTCGCATCTGTACGACAACGGCATTCGGCGTTTAGTTTCATTAGTTTTACTGTTATTCTTTATTATTTTTTTTAAAAAGCCCTGACCATGGACGGCATCAGTGACAGTAGAGATGCTTCTGTGTAAGGCTGCTCTAGCAGCGGGGTTGTGTCCAGTCCACTGTCCTCTCCGGGGGTCCCAACCAGGGGCAGTCCAGTGTCCAGGAGGGAGGACAGTCCTCCCATAGACCTAAAAATAAGCGAGCC
Source organism: Neoceratodus forsteri (assembly GCA_016271365.2). NCBI lineage: Eukaryota > Metazoa > Chordata > Ceratodontiformes > Ceratodontidae > Neoceratodus > Neoceratodus forsteri. The sequence goes on from CM057450.1 coordinate 719,996,697, forward strand.
TGTTCTCGATCCTGGTCGGGGACCTGGAGCTACTCAACCTTGAGGTTGCCCTCTAATATGTTTCTCAGGGAGTCTCCGGTATTCAAGAGCCCTGTGGGTTCCCTGGTGGCTTCTGCTCTCTACGGCCTAGACTCTCACCACTGGAGCCCTTCTCTGTCCTCTTGCATGGCTTCTAGTGGACAGTTTCATCACTGGGCCTCTCTTATGGAGCAGTGGGTTCAGCGTTTGGCTCATTTGCCCTTGCCAGCGGACCTGGTGCCTGGGCCTTCAGGCCTCCGTGCCACTGGGCCACGTGTGAAGCTTTCAGACCGGGATCTGCATTTAGTGTCTTCTACGGTGCCGGTGCAGTGGACGCTGGCCCTCCCCGTGCAGTGGACGCTGGCCCCCCTTGTGCCTGCCCTTCACTCTGTTTTCCCGCAGAGGCCTGCACAGGTACCTACTCCCTCCTCCTCTTTTTCTAGGAATGGCCTGTTACCGGGTCCTTTGGTGCCACGCGCTGTATCTGAATCATCGGTGCTGCGTTTGCCACTGTCTTCAGTGCTGCGTGTGGCGCCGTTAGCTTCGGTGCCGGGCTTAGTTCCGATACCGGTGTTGCTGGTATATCCCTTGCCCAGGTTTGGCCTTGGTTGGGCAATTCCTGATTTCTTTGGGGCGGATGTTTAGCTTGACAAGTCTGATCCTGACCTCCTCATTTCTGACAATGGTGACGATGACTCATTTTACTGCTTGGATGAGAAGCCCTAGCTTCCAGCTGAACCCGTAGTTGAAGACCTGTCTTTCCAGTCTCTTTTTAAAAACATGGGTTCTGCTCTGGCTCTACAGACCTCCGATGTAGACCCAGGAAGGCTTTTGCAGCTCTAATTTCTCCACATTCCTAACGTTCCAAAGAACCTTGTGCCTCCTTTACCACCCTCTTATGGGACCTTGTCACAGGCAGTGTGGGAGAGGCCAGCTCTTGATTCCTTTGGTGGCCAAATCCATAAACCCAGTATGTCTCTCCCCCAGGAGAGACCTTTCTTAGCTTCACAACCCATAGCAGATGCTCTAGTTGTCCTCGCTGAGAATGACTAGGCTGTTCTCCCTCAGGAGTCAACAGCTTGTCCTCTCAGCAAGGAATCTTTTAAAATTAATATCTTGGGGAAACAAGCTTTCGCTGCCACAACCTTGGGCATGCGGATTGCAAGTTATCTAGGGAATTTCTCTCAGTTTGAGTACATCCTTTGGAACTCCCTCAAGGCCTTAGTGGAGAACCTCCAGGAGTCTGACTCCAAAATGGAGCTGCTGCAGACTATTACCTGGGACATAGAGTCCAGTAGACATCAGCTCAGAGCTTCTATGGATGCCTATGACACTGCCTCCAGGGTAGCTGCCACTCGGATCTGTGTCAGGCGACACTCCTGGCTTAGAACATCAGGATTTTCTTCTGATGCTCAACAGCAATTATGAATGTTCCCCTTAATAGTTTTCACCTGTTCGGTACTCAAGTGGAGCAAGCGCTCAAGGCCACTCAGAAAACCAGGACTGCCATCAAGTCAACCACACCGGATCCTTCCACCCCCCCATAGGGGCGGGAACTGGCATCAGTTTCGCAACCGACAGTCCTTTCGAGATAGAGGCTGAGGAGCCTCTAATAAAAACCAGCCGAAGGCACAGGGCCCGAAAGCACCGACTGCCACCCTCTGAAATGTTGGCCCGGATTCCGCTTCAACTGCCCAAGGTGGATCTACCCTCAGCAGTGGGAGGTTGTCTAACTCACTTTTACAGCCAATGGCAGTCAATTACAACAGACAAGTGGGTCCTCCGGATTATCTGGGAGGGGTGCTCCTTCATCCTGTCTGAGATTTCCCCCCCGACTGTCCATCAAAGCAGCAGCAGAGTCTCCCCACTACACAGTCAGATGTTCTCACTTCAGAGATTCAGGGCCTACTTCAAAACAGAGCAGTGGATCTAGTTCCCTGGGAAGAAAGGATTATAGGGTTCTACTCCCATCACTTTCTGGTCCCAAAAAAAGACAGGCAACTTGCACTCTATTCTCGACCTCAGAAAGCTGAACAAGTATTTGTTTAGGAAGAAGTTCAAGATGGTCTCCTTAGAGACTCTTCTACTGCTTCTCCAGCAGCTCGACTGGCTCGCATCCCTGGACATACAGGACTCTTACCAACATGTTCCAATGCACCCGTCACTGCAAGTACATCCACTTTATGGCCTTTGATCAACACTACCAGTTCAGAGTCTTACCATTTGGGCTCTCCTCGGTGCCTCGAGTCTTTACAAAGTGCTTTGCGGTTCTCACAGCACACCTTCAAAAGCTGGGTGTCCAAGTCTTTACCTACCTGGACGATTGGCTCATTGCCAGTCCATCGAACAGACTCAATGGGCAGTATCCATGTTATCTCATTTCCTCACATCCATGGGAGTACTGCTGAACTTGGAAAAGGCACAGCTTCAAGCCTCTCAGCAGCTCCTCTTCATAGGAGCCCTCCTGGATACCTCCAAAGCAAGGGCCTTCCTCCTGGAGGACAGGAGGAGCGATATTCTCCAGATGGCTCGCTTCATCAGGGAAAACATCCCTGTACGAGCCCACTCCATGCAGCGGATGCTGGATCTAATGGCCTTTTCTGTCTTCTCAGTGCCTCTGGCCCAAATACTAGGACCACTCAATGGATGCTCAGCACGTAGTGGTCCCTATGACACATCCGTAGTGTTATCCCATAAAAGTGACAACCTCTAAGAAAGTCACTTGCATGGTGGATTCAGGAGGATAAACTACTTCAAGGTCTCCCCTTTGCCCCGCCAGAGTTCCAGATTACTATCACTACGGATGCATCTCTGCTCAGTTTGGGGGCTCACTGCTGGGACCTTCACACTCAAGGAGTGTGGCCTCAGGAGGAATCTCGTGCACATTAGTGTTTTGGAAATGAGAGCAGACCTGTATGCTCTTCAACCCCTAGAGAAAGTCCTCTGTTGCAAAGTAATTCTTCTTCAGATGGACAACAAGGCAGAGATGTACAGTATTACATCAACAAGCAGGTAGGAGTGCACTCCTACCCGCTGTGCAGGAAGGTGATGAGGGTATGGGAGTGCTGTCTGGAACACAGCGCTCTGATCCAGGCAGTTTACCTGCCAGGAGCCCAGAACAATGTAGCGGACCACCTCAGCAGGACAGAGGCGGACCCTCTCAAGTGGTTGCTCGCACCAGCCGTGCAGTCGCTCTTTGATGAGTGGGGCAGTCGATATGGACCTTTCTGTATCCCCACGCAGTGCAAAACTGCCTCCATTTTGCTCCAGAAATCCAGGACCTGGTGTTTTCTGTCAGAATGCATTTAGACTGTGGTGGACAAGGCACTTTCTGTATGCATTTCCCACGCTACCCCTAATTCAGAGGGTGCTGCTCAGATTAGAGGTGCAGGAGGGCAAGATGATCTTAATTGCACCATACTGGCATCAGGTCTGGTTTCCATTGATCAACAAACTGTCAGACTGCCCAAGACAACTACCTCTATGGATGGACCTCCTGACACAGGATCTCTAGTTCATCCCAATGTGCACTTCCTTCATCTCCATGCCTGGCTCCTGAAGAGATAGAGGTGGTCAGGTTTAAAGTTTCTTAGAGAATTTCCCAGTTTCTCTTGGCAGCACGTAAGCCCTCCACCAGGAAAACTTACGCAGCGAAATGGAAGCGCCTTTCGATTTGGGGTGCTACGATCCCCCTGGATCCATTCTGTTGACCACCAAAGAAAATTTTAGAGTACCTGTTAGACCTTTCAGATGCAGGGCTGCAGTATTCTACTGTCACGGTACATCTCTGTGCGCTTTCTGCCTTTCATGAGCTGCTCCAGAACATATCCTTGGCTCAGCTTCCTTTGTTTAAATGATTCCTCAAGGACATTCTGCATACTAGACCCTCAGTTAGGAAGCCGGTTGCTACCTGGGATATTAATCTTGTGCTTGATATGCTCACTCGTAAACGTTTTGAGCCTCTAGCCACAAGCGATTTGAAGTTTCTGACCTGGAAGACAATCTTCTTGGTGGCCATAACTTCTGCTCACAGGGTCTCTGAGATACAAGCGCTCATCACAGACCCTCCATATACAGTCTTTCACCAAGACAAGGGGGTGCTCCATACTCACCCACAGTGGTTTCGGATTTCCACCTCAACCAGTCCTTGGTTCTGCCGATTTACTTTGCTAACTTTCAAAATGAAGGGGACGCACCCTTCCTTTCCTGGATGTTAAGAGAGCCCTATGAGTCTACATCATTAGAACTAGGGACATTCATCAGGTAAAGCAACTGTTTGTCCCTTTCATCACGGCCCTACTGGGTCAGCCAGTATCCATCAGATGCATCTCTGCCTGGATAGTGGCATGCCTTCGCCATTGCTGTTCCATGGCACAGACTAAGTTGGAAGGCCTGGTACATGCACACTGAACTAGAGTAGCTGCTGGATCTGTTGCAGAGATGCGCTCTCTTCCTATAACAGAGATGGCTACAGTACCCAATCAGGTGCTGAGGCCCGAGCAGACTCGATAGACCATAAAGCCTACTCTGCTGGCGTTTTTAGTAAGTTAGATTTGCAAGGCGGCAACTTGGAGCTCAGTGCACATGTTTGTGAAGCACTATGTGCTGGATGTCCATGTCAGACAGCATGCTTCTTGTGGAAGGATGATCCTTAACAAGAGTGGGGTTATTCTAGATGCCCTACAGGGGGCATGCCTTAGACAACTAGTATTGGAACCCACTCAAGAGGGAGCAGTCTTAGACCTAGTCCTCTCAAATGGAGATGGAGAGAGGATCACAGATGTAGAAGTGGGTAGCCATCTGGGAACTAGCGACCATCGAACAGTATGGTTCATAATAAACACAGCAATAGAGTCAAGCCATACAAAGGCAAAAGTACTGGACTTCAGGAGGGCTGACTTTGCCAAAATGGGTGAGTGCCTAAGGAATGCACTAGCAAATGGGCAGAAAGGAGGGGTGGAAGAACAATGGGGAATAATAAAAAGTGCCATCACAGAGGTAACAAGCCTTTGTGTGAAGCAAATAAACAAAACAAAACGATGTAAGAAACCACTATGGTTCTCAAAGGAGGTGGCAGTGAAGGTTCAAGAGAAAAAGAAAACATTCAGAAAGTACAAGGAGTCACAGAAGGAGCAGTACAGAGAATTGTATCAGTTAAAGCAAAAGGAAGCTGGGAAGGCAGTCAGAACAGCAAGGCCGAACTGAGGAAAAGATAGCCAACTCAGTTAAGAAGGGGGATAAAACCTTTTTTAGGTACATCAGGGAGCGAAGGAAGACTAAGGGAGGGATAGTGAGGCTTAATAAAGGGGAGGGGGTGGGCAGAGGGTGACTGTGAAAAGGCAGAGATACTAAACAAATATTTTTGCTCAGTATTTAGAAACGAAGTGGGGGAGGTACCTAAAACAAACAATAGAAACACTCTGGATACAGAAGTTGATACCAGCCCATTTACAGAAGAAAGGGTTCTGAAAGAACTCTTAAAACTGAAGGTGGCTAAAGCAATGGGGCCTGATGGGATTCATCCCAGAATTCTAAAAGAACTAAGGGTAGAACTAGTGACACCACTGACTACCCTCTTTAACAAATCATGGGAAGATGGGGTGGTACCTGAGGGACTGGAGGAGGGCAGATGTGATTCCCCTTCACAAAAGTGGGAGCAGGGCAGAAGCAGGAAACTACAGACCTGTTAGTTTAACCTCAGTGATAGGGAAAATAATGGAATCTCTTCTGAAGGAAAGAATTGTCAAGTACCTAGAGGTCAGAGGGGCCCAGGACCCAAGGCAGCATGGATTCACAGTGGGAAGGTCATGCCAGATAAATCTAATAGATTTCTTTGACTGGGTGACCAAAATAGTAGATCAGGGAGGGGCTGTGGACATGGCCTACCTAAACCTTAGCAAGGCATTTGACTCAGTCCCACACAAAAGATTAATATACAAGTTAGCCAGCCTGGAAGTGGGTCCCAAGATGATAGCCTGGGTAAAGAATTGGCTGGAGAATAGGACACAGAGGGTAATAGTAAATGGAGTCCACTCTGAAGAAAGGGGTTACTAGTGAGGGTGCCGTAGGGTTCAGTATTGGGACGGTCCTCTTCAGTGTCTTTGTAAGCTACATTGCAGAGGGACTGGAAGGAAAAGTATGTCTCTTGCAGATGACACAAAGATCTGCAACAGAGTTGGTGGCACAAGGTGGGGTGGAAAGGATGAGAAGGACCTGGCAAGGTTAGAGGAATGGTCAAATGTATGGCAGCTTAGATTTAATGCTAAGAAGTGTAGGTAATGCACCTGGGAAACAAAAACCCAGGGAAGAGTACACAATGGGGGGTGAGATACTAACAACAACAAAAATGGAAAGGGACCTGGGGTAGTCATATCAGATGACCTAAAGGTGGGCAAGCAATGTGAAAGGGCAGTAAGGAGGGCTGGGGGGATACTGGGATGTATAGGGAGAGGCATCACCAGTAGAAAACAAGAAGTTGTTATCCCTCTGTACAGACAGCTGGTGAGACCCCATCTGGAGTACTGTGTGCAGTTCTGGAGATCTAATCTCCGCAAGGACATAGACAAGATGGAAGCTGTCCAGAGGAGGGCAACTAAAATGGTGCAGGATCTGCACCGGAAGACATATGAAGAGAGACTAAAGGAGCTTAATATGTATAGCCTTGAGGAAAGGAGGGAGAGGGGGGACATGATAGAAACTTTCAAGTACCTCAAGGGGATCAACAAAGTCCAAGAGGGTAGCATCTTTCAAAAAAAGAGGTGTGCAAGAACAAGGGGGCACAATTTGAAGATGGAGGGGCGGCTTAGAGGTAGTATAAGGAAGTATTTTTTCACAGAGAGGGTTGTGGATGCATGGAACGGCCTTCCGGAGGAGGTTGTGGAGTCAAAAACAGTGGTTGAATTCAAGCATGAATGGGACAGCCATAAGGCAATTCTAGGGGGTGGGGGTAGAAAGAAGTAGGCTGCTGGTTAACTAGGATCTGCAGCTTATCCATTAGGTAGGGAAATGGGCAGACTGGGTGGGCCAAGCGGTCCTTATCTGCCGTCAAATTCTGTGTTTCTGTGTAACAGGATTCTACCCTAACTTGAGCTCTGTATCCTGCCATCCAGCTCGGGGGATTGATTTAGCTTGATACTCTAACCCAGAAGTGTAACTAAATGGTGAAGACTTAAAGTCCAGGAAGATATAAACATTAAGTACCTACTGTAATTCTTGATCTTCTTGAACAAGTCTTCAACGTTTAGTCACACAACCACCCACCATCCCCCCGGGTTCACTCATTCCGTTTCTGGTCTTCACTTCCTCATTGGGTTTGGGCTGTGAAGACATTGTTTCAGTTGACCCTTCTTACATGGGTCAGTTGGGCTATCTTATGCCCTTGTTAGGTTAGGTTTTTCTAGTTTTATTATGCTGCATCTCCTCAGTAAAAAAGGTATTGAGGCGGTTAGGGGTCAATGCCGAGATAGCCTATACAGCACGAGCCAGTCTCGCAGTGCTGTGCATGCCCGGTTCTATCTCTGCACCGACCCTTCTGAGGATTTTTGGCTCCTGTGGGGTCCTAGTGCCTCCGGTATAGAACCCGCAGGTGTGACTAAACGGTGAATACTTGTTCAAGAAGATCAAGAATTATGGTAGGTACGTAATTTTCATTTATGGCCATTGCAGGGTGCCCCTGATATTATACTAACAGTCTTACTGCCACTGGCCCAAATGCTGGCAGTCACGTCCACATGCGACATCGCAAAGCACTGCTGGGAGCGATTGACAGCATTCAGGCCCGTGGCGGTGAGACAGCATAATATCAAAAACAGCGTGCCTCTGTCTGGGGCCAATGAAGAGTTCTGTTGAGTGTGTGCAAGGGCTAGCAGCAGGTGCATGCAGCTCGCTCATCTTGGCTGCCACAAGGCTTTTGTTAGGATGCCATTGCTAAAATCATGTTCGTTAAACTTAACCAAAAAAAAAAAAAAGTGTAAGCTTTTTATTTCATTTACCTATTGCTGAGTAAGAAGAGGTTTCCTCTGGTCACCGTGGTAAATTTGTGGGTAGCCCCTAATGGAAGAGGCAGGTTGCAGTTGGTGTCACCAGACTTTACAAGCAGAAGAAGCATTCTGTTATGAGTGGGCCCCAAGCATTCCGATACTCTGTGATTCCCAGTTTTTGTAAGAAACAAAGGTCCAGCTGAACGTTCACAGTTTCCTATAACAGCCAGTGGGGACAGTGTTAAAGACCTTAGCAGTTCAGAAGTTGATTCATGCCGGTGAAACTGAACAAAGAACAGAGGAGTCTTGAGGGGGGGATAAGCTACATGCTGGAGATTTGCAGGCATGGACGTGAATGGGAGACTCAGTATCTGTAAAATCCAAAAAATGAATAGACTACAACCAGAACACTGAAGAAAGAAGGCTCAAACTGTCCACTAAAAGATTTGTGAAGGGTTGAAAAATAGGGTGCATATTGTTAGCTGTTACAAAGTATTCTTTGGAACTAAAAGGGGAATGTAGAACACCTGTTGCAATTCATACTGAGACTTTCACTTGCAGCCCTTTGTAAGATCAAATTAAATGGAGCTGAACAGACAGACAGTGCTGTTCATTTAACAATGAACATTGAAATTTCAGTGACTGGGTAAGCTTGTGTGGACAACCCATAAAGTCTGTAAAACTTTATACAAGAAAATGGCATTCTATCTCTCTCCCCCACCCCCACCACCCAACACACACACACACATGCGCAGGGCTCCAGATAAAGGGAGTACCGATCTATTTTACTCACCTCATTTTAGGAAATACTCTTAAGAAATTTTTTATGAGTACCGGTACTCGCCCAACATTTGTAAATACTCCACATGCCAAAGAATAGTGCTTCATAACATAACTGGTGGTTCAAAAGGAGCATTTTTTTCCAGATTTACACCACTTGTACCCATCTCAATTTTATTACTCCTACCTAATATTATCTGGAGCATTGTTGGCACCTGATCAATTCTTGTCTAGAAAAAAAATGACATTGCTTTTAAAAATGTACTCCTCACTCCATTCCGTCTAGACATTTGTATGCATCTGAATTTGGTTTCACTCACTTCACTTTCAAAATGGGGAGTACGGTACTCATCCCAAAAAATCTTATCTGGAGCCCTGCACACGCGTACCAAACCAAACTATTGAGGGTTATTTGGTCAGCCTCAGTCGCTTTTTCCCTAAGAGGCAGTTATTTCTGATGCAGTCAGTGAAAGAAAATAAGAATCTTCAGCTGAGGCCCCAGTGGACATGTTGAATAACAAGAAAAATTGTAAACAACTGACAAGACACCTTCTATGATAGAAAACAAAATACTAAGCAAGATATTTAAATCAACGGAAACATCCTCTGAGGTACAAGAAATAGTAGAATCTCAACAAAACACAACTAGAAGGCCTAGCAGGAAAACCCTAGAAGGCCTTAAAAAATCAACATTACAATTCCAAAACCTGAAATTTGGAAGTGGACAGCCATGGCAGCTAAACTACACGCAGCCAGTGTTAAAAAGAAATGACAAAAAACCAGGGAGGTGATAAAGGAACAAATAACGTGGAGATCACTGTAGTACTGGATTTGATGGCCCGTCTTATTTGGGCCACCAACACTATCTTATGCCCTTAGGTAAAGTACGTAGGTTCTTGTTAAATTTTTCTGTTCACTTCCTTGGTAACAAAAAAAAAAAATATTGAGGTGGTTGGGGAATGATGCTACTGCATACCAGTGGGCATGTGCATCTTCACATGACAGCACGCAGAGCCTACTTTGTCAACAGCGCTCTGAGAAGTTCTGGTTCCTGCTGGGTCTTGACATCTCCAGCTAAGACCCAGTTGTGTGAATCAGTTGTGAAGATATTCTGGAAGATCAAGAATTACGGTATGAACGTAATTTTAATTTTCGTCTAGAGGGTTTATTAGTGATTTGCACAAAGGATCATCTCAGATTTTAGTTGTTGCCCCAGAGATGGAACTTTGGAATGTTTAAATTTAATAATTTTTTTTTTTTTATTTTAATTTGAAATATTCGGAGTAACACCTTTGAGCAGCGCTTGTTTAGAAAGGTTCCACATTAATAGGTACAGAAGTAAACATACATTACAGAGAAGAAACATAATAATGGATCATGCAAGATCCGAGAGTCATTTTTCATTAAACAAAAGAAAATACAATAATATAAGTTCCTACAGTCCCAAATAATACTATTCAACAAATAACATCTGACTGAGGATAAGGTATAAGCTAGTTCCTAACTATTTCCTTGAAATTTCTAATTTAAAAAACTGCACTGTGGTCAAGCTTCCCCCTCCCCCCCACCGGTGCCCTTGGCAGAGTAATTTCACGCTAAAGAGATCAGATGCCTCTCGAGAGTCCTGTCCCAATTCTAAGTGGCTAAATCTGAATAAAACATCTACTGTAGAAATGGGCAGTGTATGCCTCAGGAGCGTGATCACAGAACTAAAAATAACAGAGCACTACATTTTTTTTTAATTTTATTACTGTGCCCATGCCACCCTATAACACATAGTAAGCACTCTACACAACTGCTGCATCTCTCTGACTTGGCTTTTGATTTCCTCCTAGGGTATGGGAGGAGGCTGTAGAGCGCACACTGCTTCTTGTCTGTAGCAGTTGTACATGTATGCTGTATGAGTTCTGAAGCATATTCATGCAAACTAACATTATTGTGTGTTTTTTCTGCAGCGGGGCTGGGTTCTTGGACCAGATAACTACTACAGTTTTACTAGCCAGCAGCAGAAGCCAGAAGACGTCACCATCCCTTCAACGGAGCTAGCCAAACAAGTTATTGAGTATGCCAGGCACTTAGAGATGATTGTTTAGATCAGAAACATTTTTAAAATTCCTTTATCTCCTGGTACTATCAGGATAGTAATACAAAAGAACTTAATAATCGGTCCCAGCTTTTTTCTTCTCCCTTTCATTTATGGTAACGCTGTTTACAGTATTCTGTGATTAGAGAACAGTTTGGACCATTTCACCTGAAGACAACCATAAGTGCACTACAGAACTGCCCCTGCTCTCCTGTTAAGTAGTGACCAGGGCAGGCTTCCAGCTATAGACATTTGACCTCTTAGTGCTGTCTACCAAGCAGTGATACAAAGGGTATTGGGTTTTAGTTCAGACCTTTTTTGGTGTTCAAACTTAAGCAAGATGTTATTTTTGAGATAAATGACAGTTGCTTGATCATTCTGTTATCATTTGCCTCATGACTAACTGCAGTGCCCAAGTACCAAACAAATGTACTGTGCCAGTAGATTCTTCCCAAACCATCCCCATCCTGTCAAATGCTTTTAACACTTAAGAGGATTTAACAGTGAGCAGAATTCAGCAGATTACAAGTGTTTTGACAATGCAGTCAAAGCTGCCGGTTTGAGAATCTTTGGAAGCCGACTTGTTAGAGCTTGTGACTGAGGGTTTCTGCTTGCGAAAGTTCAGTCTCATATTTGAGATCTTTACTTTTTAACTCCTAAGTACACTGTCATGGGCATATTTAGTAGTTCAGATTAGTGTAGGTTTGAAACTAGGTGTTCATGTCGTTGGGATGAAAATCCTATTTTGGGGCCAGATTCTATGAGAACGGCACACAAGTCTGGGCCAGTAGTAGCAAGTGCATTTAAACTTTTCAGGTTTTTTTTTTTTCCAGTTTTTTTTTTTCCACCCTTTATTCTTGAATTCCTTACAGTTCGAGTTGGAAAGCAAGAAAGAGCTGTAGTTACTAATCTCTGGATCTTTGAGATTGTTTTTACCCCAAGGCTGATCGACCATGGAACATGTACCATCTTTAAAAAAGGCACAGCAACATTGCATGAGTTTTTTTTTTTATTACGTTATTTCTAGTGTGGTATCTTGCTATATTTTGTGTTACAATTATATCATCATTTGTGAAACAAGGAATTTAGACTTTAATATTATTATAATACCAGTTAAAGGATGTCACTGTAATATAAAATTAAAAAAGTTTTCCACAATAAAGGGTTTTCTTGACTTTTATTTTTTCTGTTCTGAAGCATTTTAGCTTTGACCACTGCTATGTACTACAGAGGTATAGGAACAGTTGGTGTTGCCACTTGCAAAGATCTTTCAAGAGTCTCTCCAGACAGGTATGACAGACGTCTGGAAAGTGCCCAGTATGTTCCCTTTCTTCAAGAAAGGGAGAGACAGCTGGATCTGGGCAACTACAGGCCAGTAAGCCTAACATCAGTCCTGGAAGCCGTCATCGTGGACCAAAAATGGAGCACTTGGTTGAGGTCAAGGTTCTTCCCCCCCCTTTCAGCATGGCTTTATGAAGGGATGATTCTGCCAAACCAGACTGATCACCTTATTTGAGAGGAGGGGTGACAAGGGAGGTGGACAGCGCAGGGACATGGACTTGACCTTGCTGGACTTCAGCACGGCTGTTCATACTGTGGCACATGATAAGCTTCTGAGCAGAGTTAACAAGTGAAGCATACATGGGACATGCATACGGAGGATTTCTAACTGACTTGGGGGCAGAGTGTGGTGGTAGACAGCAACACTATTCTTTGTGGGGAGGATTACTCAGCAGTGCCCCTCTAGGATTGGTGCTGGACAAAGGTGTGCAAAGTCTGAATGAGTGGATGATGACATCCTCAATAGTAAGATTGATTGGCTAAGAGGATGTCATCATTAATGCTTCAGTGCATCGAATACCTACAAGTGAGCACATTTTCTTCTAGGAGTCTGCCTATATGCTTTAACTCTTGGGGGCTAGGTGGGAGAGGAGGGGGGGTGGTCTCTTGAATTAAAAGGGTTGACCAATTGGCAGAGTGGGGGGGGGGGTTGTTACTTCTTTGACTCAGATGGATGGATGGGATTTTTACCGCATTTTCCAACACTTCATAATGAAAGTTGTCTGTGACTGTGGTGGGGGAGGAGGGATATGGGTGCTAATGGGTGGCTGGTTGGGGGTAGGTGTTTAAATAATGTGGGAGGTGAGCATGTGGGGAGTAAAGTTTGCACATTGTGGGGAGGTTAGAACTTAAAAAAACATTAAAAAAACAAAAAAAAACAGCAAATGTTAATGGGCTGACTAACCCGATTAAGAGGAGCAAAGTATTAGCAGTGCTCAGAAAGGAGAAACCTGATTTCATTTTATTGCAAGAAACGCATCTCTCTCCCCTAGAACATACTAAATTGGGGAAAATAGGTTTCAACTATGAGGTTAGCGCCTCTTGTGGGCGGGGGAGACGGAGAGGGGTTTCAATATTAATACCAAAGAAAACGATATTTGAAATAATAGACAAACTGACAAGGAGGGGAGATATGTGTTTCTCAAAGGTAGATAGGGGAAAATGTTAACGTTGACATCGGTATATGTACCACCTAATACAAATTTTCAAACCTACAGAACTATTCTGCTCAAATTGCAGGAGTGGGCGGAAGGGCAAGTTATCTTAGGGGGGGGATTTAAACACAACACTGGACCCAAGTATGGATAGCACCACACTGGGGTCTCAAAGAAACTGTTTAATTTCTTGGGGAAATAGGGTATGTGGATGCGTGGAGAGCAGGACATCCCAAGCAAAGAAATTACACCTTCTTCTCACCTCCGCACAAGAGTTACTTGAGGTTAGATTACTTTCTCCTGCCAAAAGAATTGATGGATAGAGTAAGAGATAGTTGGATGGGGAGTGCTGAGATCTCTGACCATGCCCCGATATTTCTTCAATTAGACCTGGGGGGTTTCCAGAAAAAAATGTTCTGGAGACTGAATGTCTCCTTGTTGCAGGACAAGGAGGTTAAGCAACAGGTGAATGACGCTATCAAACAAGCCACAGAAGAAAATACAGCCCCAGATATAACCTCGGCGCTCCTATGGGATACGATAAAGGCCATAATAAGGGGAAAATTAATATCTATAGCGACGTGAAAAAAAACAGAGGGGAAAAAAGGTATAATCTCTGAAGAGGGAAATAATTTGGAAACAAAATTAAAAGAGAAATAAAACAAAAATTTTTCAAAACTTAAACGAGTTAAATGGGGAACTGGAATACTATATTGAACAGAAACTGCTATATATTAAACAAAGATATTATGAAGGTGTACCTAGGGCCACCAGAATCCTTGCAGCTAGGCTGCGTATTCAGAGAGCTAGGGCTCATATAACTAAAGTAAAACACCCACAAAGTAAAGATGCTCTACAGACTACCCCGGATATAGCGGAAGCCTTCAGATCCTACTACAAGGAACTGTATAAGGCCCCCCCCCACCTCTAGAGGAATCAACCATGGAGCAATATTTAAAGGAGATCTCCCTGCCTATAATCTCGGAGTCGGCAGGAAGTCAACTCATGAAACCTGTGACCAGTGAGGAATTGAGGCAGGAAACAGTGAGGCTTAAAGCAAATAAATGCCCTGGGACAGATGGATACCCCGCCGAGATGTACAAACATTTTCAGAAACAGCTGGTCCCTTTATTGGTAAATGTGTTTAACGAAACCCTTGCGTCAGAAGGGCCCCCCCCCAGAATCATGGTCATAAGCGGTTATCTCGGTAATACCTAAAGATGGTAAGGATCCTAACCTATGCTCCTCTTACCGACCCATCTCTCTTCTTAATACGGATTACAAGTTATTTATGGTAATAATGTCCCACAGAATACAACAAATTTTACAAATGTTAATACAAGCAGATCAAACAGCGTTTATCCCAGGTAGACAAACCCAGGATAACCTAAGGTGGACTGCACGTGTTCTGGACCATCTAAACTGCACTAAGCAACCTGCTATCCTTCTCAGCTTGGACGCAGAGAAGGCTTTTGATAGTCTCGTGGAGTTTTCTCCCGGCAGTGCTGGGGCGGTTTGGTTTTCCGGAGCAGTTTGTAGCCCTAATTAAAAGGATATATGCTACCCCCAAGGCACATGTAAGAGTCAGTGGACACCACTCGAATGCATTTGTACTAGAAAGGGGAACTAGGCAGGGATGCCCTCTTTCCCCACTTCTATTTGCCTTATACCTTGAACCATTGGCCCAGGGACTTAGAGAGAACCAAGATATTTTTGGGGTGCAAATAGAAGGGACCCAGCAGAAATTAGCCCTATATGCAGATGATATCTTGCTTTATCTAGCCCAACCAGAAAAATCTTTGCCAAGTTTATTTCAACACCTTAGGAAGTTCTCAACCCTTTCCGGATATACCCTCAATGAAACTAAAACAGAGGTATTGAAACTTAATTTTCAACCAACCTTTGAGTTTCAAACCTGTTACCCTATGAAATGGGAGCTTCCACATATGAAATATTTGGGCATAAAATTAGCAACAACTGCTCAACTAGTTCAACTAAATTACCCCCCATTGGTAGAACAGATACAGGAGGCTATCCGGAGGTGGAGACTTCTACCTGTGTCTATAACGACAAGGATATAAGCAATTAAAATGAACGTCTTGCCACGTTTTTTTTTTTATTTCAGTGTATACTTGCCCCAGTATCACTTAAACAAATAGGAGAGTGGCAGAAAATTATAGGGAGCTTTATTTGGTTATCTAAAAAACCCAGAATCAAAAAGCAAACCCTATATCTCCCCAAAAGTGCAGGAGGGTTAACTGTCCCCCTACTGATGGGATATTGGATAGCAACTCAGACGAGAATAGTTTTATTATTACAACATCTGTACTATTTTGCCAGATGGAAGGAGCTGGATCTAGCTGTGAGCCTGTCTCCTTCTTTATTGGCACAGTGCACGACATTAAATCCTGGGGCTGGCTGGGTGAACATGCCTTATCTGGTGACGGAAACAACCATACAAGGCTACAGACAAGGACTTATGAGAGGACTGACCAAAGTCTACCTCTGGAAGTATACTTGGTGGTCCATAAATGTAGAGAGGAATCGGGCAGGTACAAACCCGTGGTATAAAAAAACAGGAATGACAGGGCTGTACGGCCCCGTGGCAACTTCTTAGAGGAGACAGGGTCATATCTTTTGAGGAAGCAAAGACCAAATTCGGATGGAAAAGGGGAGAGTTACTTTATTATTATCAGATGAGAGATTATATAGGAAAAGTAATGAATATCTCAGCCAGGAAGGGGGGTGGTTCCCCAGTACCGAACATATTTGAAGCAATCTGGAACTCGAACAGAGGGGAAAGAGCCATTTCTTTTTTTAATTCAATATGCTTTATTTTTTTCCATCATATAACAACAACAACAGTAAAAGAATACAATAAAAGTTAAGCAAGACAAAATCTATCCAGTGTTCCAGCCTTATCCATTATTAAGTGGTCAAACATACACCCACTCTCTCCCAACAACCCCCGCCATCCCTTCTATACTCCCACCCCCCAAAATCCCATTTTCTACAGTGGAGGAAAAACAAAATATGGAAAGTAACCATAGGGAGGAAAAGGAAAGTGGGTAAGCCTCAATGGAAATTGAATACAAAATAAAGGCTGGGACAGTCTAATTCCCATACACCACAGGAGTGTAATGGGATATTGTGAAGGTCTTTTATGGTCTCCATAGGGAAAGTAAGGTCATGAGGGGATCCCAGGTAGACTGATAGTATTGGACTCTCTGCCTTACAGTGGCGATGTGCTTTTCCAACTGAATGGCAAGGAGAACCTCATGGTGCCACTCTAACGTTGTAGGAAGTGTGTCCTCCTTCCAGTGCCTTAACATTGTTAGTTTAGCTATGGCCGCAATTAGTGTTATATGGGCCTGACGTATCACCAGAGTTCCCCGCGGGAATACCGCCAGTATACAGGAGTCTGGAGTAAATAAGGTATCCAAGCCTAGAATGGGGTCCAACATTTGTTGGATAGATTTCCAGAAAGTCTGTGTGCAGGGGCATTCCCATAACATATGGTAGAGAGAGCCCTGGGTTAGTTTGCATCTGAAACAGTCAGGGGAGACTGCAAGACCTGCCTTATGTAATTTTAGTGGCGTGAAATACATATTATGCATAATTTGGAATTGCACAAGACGCAATCTGTCTTGTTTGATATATTTATAGTTTGTGCACCATATTTTCCCCCAGAATTCTACTTCGATCGGCAGAGAAAGCTCATGCACCCAGTAGTAACAAATTCCAGTTGGAAGGTTATGATCTAAGGCCTGGAGTTGCTTGTATATCCTTGAGACTGCGTGAGCAGTTTCTGTACTTTGAAGAATTTGTTGAAGCCCCTGAGTCAATTGATCCGACCAGCTTTCCTTATTATTAAAAGCTGCTATTGCATTCTTGACTTGCAGATACTTAAAAAAGTCCCTGGGACTTAACTGGAAACGAGTCTGCCAAGTTTGAAAGGAGGCCACCACATTGTTATGCAGAAGATTAGCCAGTGTACAGTGTTTGAGCTGTGGAAGGAAAGAGGGTGGAATGGGGCGCCTATCAATTAAAATATGTGGATTACAAATTAGAGGTTGGGCGGAAGACACATGCCAATTTATCGAATAATACTGCAGAATTTGTTGCAATGCTTTGAGTGACCTGGCGATGGGAGTGGACCTAAGTGATCTAGCAAGCTTGGAAAATTTTACATACACAAGAGCAGCCAGAGAACTATTAACACTCTATGCTGCCTTACTTTCAATATTTAACCATACCGGGGAATACCTGCCACTGTTGATCAATGAGTCTGCCTTACCCCACAGGGCTACCTTACTGAGTGTTGGGCCCCATAATAAGTAAACAGAAAGGAAGGGCTTGCCCTCCTGCAACAGGGGCAGTTAATTTGAAGCCTCGCTGGATGGTTTATTCTTCCAAAGAAAGTTGTTAAACATTCTCTGTAATTTCATAAACCATCCCTTGGGAATATAAAGACCCATCATACCCAGCGGATATAAAAGCCTCGGCAGAACGTTAATTTTCAGAATATTGATACGTCCCCACAACGTCATTGGCAGTGCACTCCACCTGTTCAGGTCTGCTTGCAGAGTTTGTACTAGTGCAGTCAGATTATCTCTAAACATGGAGGGGATCCCTCGGGAGCTCTTTATCCCCAAATAGGTGAGGGTTCGATACGCCCAGGAGAGGCCCAGGCCAGTGATACTAGCTTTAGTAACCTTATAATTTAATGGAAACACCTTAGTTTTAGATAAATTGAGCTTATAAGCTGGGACTTTGGAGAATCTATGGATTTCCCCTTAAAGAGCCAGCAGTGAAGTTTCTGGTTCCTCCAAGTGTAGAAGAAGATCATCTGCATATGCCGATAAAACTTATCGCTCATCATATAATTGGATTCCCTTTAATTCTGCAGATGAGACGAGTGTCTGAATTAGTGGCTCAAGATAGCAGTTAAACAGAAGAGGAGATAAGGGGCATCCTTGTCTAGTACCTTTCTCGAGCGGAAAAGCTTGGGATAGGTGTCCGTTGCACCACACCCGTGCTGTAGGGGCAGTATATAGAATTTTAACCCAGGTGAGGAAGGAATTAGGCATGTCAAGCTGCTTAAGAGTGGCAAACAAAAAGCGGCAGGAGACCTGATCGAACGCTTTTTCAGCATCAAGAGAAACAAGGATCGATGGGATCCCTGACTCTTTGGACCACGCCATCAGGTGCATAAGTTTACGTATGTGATCTTCAGCGAAGCGCTCCCCCATGAATCCAACTTGGTCATTACCAGTAATACTCCCTAATATTGGAGCTAAATGGTTGGCAAGGAATTTTGCTAATATTTTAACATCCGAATTTAATAACGAAATCAGTCGGTAGTTCCCAGGGCACAATAGATCTTTGTTTGGTTTAGGAATGACTGTAATAATTGCCTCTAGGAAGCTAGGATCTTTTACCCCTTGGTGAAACCACAAATTAAACACGTCTCTCAACAGTGTGGAGAGTTGCTGGAGACAGGCCTTGTACAAATTATTAGACAGACTGTCTGGGCTCGGGGCTTTATTCTGGGGAAGCTGGGCAATGGCAGTTTGCACTTCCGCTAGTGTGACTGGAGCACCAAGTTGGTCTGCCATTGCTGGTGATAAAGAGGGAAGGTTGGCTGAGCGAAGATAATCAGTGATATCTTTATTGGCTACTTGCAGGGAATCATCATCTGAGTAGAGATCTTTATAGAAATTCCAAAATACTGATGCACGCTCTTGGGGGTGGGAGATGATACGACCATCCTGGGGGGATATCAAGCTCGAGATGAATTTAGACATTTCAGTTTGTCTTAATCTAAGTGCCAGAAGTTTCCCTGCTCGTTCCCCTGACTCCAGATATCTTAATTTTGTGTTATGAATGGCCAGTTCTGCTTTCTGCGCCATCATATCATAATAGGACGCTTGAAGACAATGTAACCTGGCCCATTCTTCTAGTGGTGATGTCTTGCTTATGATATGCTCCAACTGCTGTATTTCTTTTAATATGGAGTCAAACTTTAATTTATTTTTCTGAACTCGTGTAGATGTGATTTGTATAAAGTTACCCCTGATGGCACACTTGAGGGCGGCCCATACTACATCGATCCTCTCCACTGAACCCAGATTCGCATCCAGAAACTCCTTGATAAAGACTAGTGTGGAGGTTAGGATCTCGGGGGTGTTTTAAGTAATTGCGTGTTAAGGCGCCAGAGGGAGCACCTCCGAGTCCTTGGACCTAAAATGAAGGATATACCAACTGGGGAATGATCTGAAAGTACTCTGGGATAAATGGAAGCTTCAATAATACTAGAAAGACAGAAACAGCTTACCAACCAATAATCTATTCTAGAGAAGGTGCCATGCGGTGGGGAGTAAGACGTGAATTGTTTTTCATCTGGGTTCAGTACTCGCCATACATCCACCACCCCCGCTCCCGACAGGAAATCTCTAAAAGCATGCTGTGCTGGTGAGAGCCCACATTTTTTACTGTCTGAGCGGTCAAGGTCTGCTCTCGGAACTAGATTCCAGTCTCTACCCAGAAAAGTCAGGATGGGTGGGTTAGATACCACCCTTGTTAACAACAGAGTAAAAAAAGGGGGGGGCGAGTCTATATTCGGTCTGTAAATTGAACCTATTAGTACTGGAGTTAGTATAGCGTACCTGTATAATGCTATGGCGCCCTTCTGGATCTGTACCATTCTTGTGATTTAATAAATGGCACATGTTTAGCTACCAAAATAATAGTACCAGCCGCTTGGTGGAATTGCCAGAAGCCGTACACTTGCCCTCTAACCCGTTTGAAGAATAGAATAAATCATCTCTGGCAAATCGTCTCTTGCAAGCAGACAATTTCCGCTCCTAAATGAGCGAGATGCTTAATAATCATACACCTCTTTTGTTTGCTCTGAGCCCCTTTTATGTTCCAGCTCACGAATTTGTAAGGTCCCCCCATTAACTTTGAATAAATAGTGGATAAACTGAAGATATCCTAAATTTAAATGATTTACCACGAAATACCCCCCTTCTAGTCTTAATGTGCAGAATGTCCTTAATTCCCCCCAACCCATTGACGTACTTATAATGCAGTGAAAACAAAGACATTGCCATCCCTTCATGAAAAAAAGGAAAACCAACCCCCCGCATACACATAGTAATAAACTACCCCCAGCTCAAACAAAGCTGAACTCCTATTACACAGCGCAGCACGCGATTAAAGATTCTCGCTACCTAACCCCAAGTAACTCCCCTCCTCCCTCCCCTGACCTACAATGCATATACCTCTAATAAGAAAAACAACCACACGAGTTTAAGATACCATCTAACGGTTCATCTTCATACCCTGCAACGAACCATTGATAAACTCTTCCATTCATCATACGAGGGATGTCAAGTTATTAGGTAGGAAAAAGTACATGACTTAGGGAAAGAGATAACAACAATCAGCACAAGTTCCAACTGTGTAAAAAAGGATTACCAACTTCAGAACGCTTTAACTATTCGACATTGATGTCCGTAATTATTATAAAAGGGCAAATGAGTTTTTGTTCCTACCTGGCTCGCCCCCTTCATATTCCAGGCATTACTTTCACTCGGCAAACCAAAATGCCTTTTATTGCAGTCAGCAAATTAACAGGGTGTCCCCAAAGAATCATCATCTAAATCTTCTCATGCATCGACTGGTACAGACCAATTCAAACCTCTTTCAGTTGACGAAACCTGCTTCACTTGAAAAGATCTGGAAATAGTTTACTGAGCTCCTCCGTGGCTTGTTTACGTGTGTCAAATGCTACCCACTTATCTTTGCACTTAACTTGCAGCGTTGCGGGGTACTTCATACGAAAGGGTACCCCAGCAGCGATCAGCCAAGATACCAGAGGGTGGTAATCTTGCCTTTTTTGAGTGGGGTAGATCTTGGGACATTCTTAATTTACTCCCTTCCCATTGAATTTCTTGGGCTTCTTTGACTTTATTCATGATGTGTGTCTTGTCCAAATAATTAAGTAGTTTAAAAACTAGTGGCCTAGGTGGTGCTCCTGGTAACGGAGGGAGGTGCAGGGAGCGGTGTGCTCTCTCGACTATATAGGTACCATTATTCGGGGAGGGACCCGCTATTCTTTCACAAAACTTTTGCACAAACAACACAGGGTTGGCACCTTCTTCTTTCTCTGGAAAACCGAAGATAATTAAATTATTGCGCCGACTGCACCCTTCGAGATCCTCCAGCTTGTCTTCCACTTTCTGTAGCTTCTGTCACAACATGGAGGAGTCCAATTCTGACTTGTCCCTTCACTTCTCTACTGACACCAATCGTGCATCAACACCCCCGACTCGAGTGGTGAGTGAGTCAAGATTGGCCCGAATTTGCTGCACATCACTAGATATTGCCGCGATAGAGTCCTGTAAAGGCATCATTATCTCCATGAACCTTTCTTCCGACGGCGCTGTGGAAACCGCGGCAGATAGCGTAGTTGTAGCAGCCTGCGCCTTAGGCCGTTTTGCGGCCTTATCTTTCTCGGGGGGGGGAAGGTGGAGGCGTGTGCCGTGGAGGAGGTCTCTGCATCTCTGCTTCCATTTGTATCCACCTACTATCGTCTCCGGGGAGCTTCTTATTCGAGATGTTTTCAAAATCGCTGGCTGAAACTTGCAGTAAAAGGATGAAATTGCAGGTTCTAGCGGGGAGCGAGGAGAGGATGCGACCTACAGTCAAGCAGCCATCACGTGATCCCAAGAGCCATTTCTAGGGACATGGATATGTTGTTCATCCACACTGTCTGGCAGGTTTCTTGTCACTTTAAATCTTGCCGGAAGGTCTTCAAGCTGGCTCCTCCCACCCACCCAGGTGGTAAAACTCTTGGCTCCGCCCTATGACGCCAGATCTTCCTTACCACTTGGAAGCTCAGGTTCCCTCCTTAGCACTCTGTGTTTAGACTGGATCCAAACTCTTCTGTTAACCCAAAACTAATTTTAAAGTTTACTAGACTTCAGTCTGTTTCTTCCTTCATGGCTGCGATGGACAAATCGACTCCTGGTTTTCAGCGGTGCCCATGCGGGCAGAAGATGTCTAGGACCGATCCGCACTCCACGTGCGTCTACTGCCTCGGTCTTGACCACAGTCCGCAGGCCTGTGATTTGTGCAAGTCCTTCTTGGCAAATGTCCTCGAAGACCGTGCTGCCAGGCTTCAACTTGGGTGCCCCAAGAGACGTGTAACGCCGGTGAAGTCGAAGGAGGCCCGTTGTGCGGTTTCCATGGCGGCTGGCTCAGCTGAGCAACTTGAACAGATGATCGCCCTCGAGGAGGAGGCAGCCCAGGCCGCATCTTCGTCTTCCT
Source organism: Neoceratodus forsteri (assembly GCA_016271365.2). Lineage (NCBI taxonomy): Eukaryota > Metazoa > Chordata > Ceratodontiformes > Ceratodontidae > Neoceratodus > Neoceratodus forsteri. The sequence continues at coordinate 720,019,388 of CM057450.1, forward strand.
TGGTCGCGGCATTTATTCCTCTTTCCTTGGGCTCCTCCTATACGGCTTCTTTTAAGGAGCTTTGCCAATCCCTCTCTATGAAAGGTGAGGGTCCATCGAGACACTCCTCTCGGTCCAAGAAGAAGAACTCGGAAGGTAAGTCCACCTTCAGCGTTGAGTAGAGACGGAAGAGGTCCCTTACCCGGACAGTCGACTTTCGACTTGATTAGAGGTTCAGGCTAAGGCCGCTGGCTTCACGGTGTCCCATCAGGTCAGCCGTCCGAGGCGCCTGTCGGCAGTCGAGATTTTTCTCAACCCGTTGGACGGGCTGTCAACTGGAAGCGTAACCTTCTTCACCAGTTCCCCGTGAAACCGGACTTGCCTGCACCTCCTGTGCTGGAGTCCCAGTTAAGGCTCGAGCCGAGCCGGGAGGAACAGGTTTCCCTGCTCCTCCCAGACCCACCCTCGGCATACCGGCGGGTCTCTGGTCTTGGACCTCTTCTCGGTCCAGCCGACACTGGCGGTCTCGGTCTCGGCACCGCGAGGAAAGGCGGTGGCGCCACTTGTCTAGTCTTCTTCCTCCTCGGGAAGGCTTTAGCGCAAATTGCGTCGGCCTTCCCGAGAACTTAATGTGGCGGCAGCTCGGCTACGGCGGGAAAAGCGATGCCATCACCTTTCCCGGCCATTAAGTGGCTGTCACCTGAAAAGCCGAAACAACCGCTCGCGGTGGGCGAGGAGCCCAAACCGGCGCCGGTTGTTCAGCCAAAACCAGCTGCCCCACCGATTGTGGTGGAACCCCCGACTCCACAACCTAAATCTGGGGCTCCGACCAAGGATTCTCGGTCGTGTCAGGGACTGCCCCAACGGTTGTCGGTCACCCTCACTCCCCACCGTCCTTGGCAGGTGGAGGGTGACTCAGGCCCTAGGTAGCTATTCGCAGACTCCTCGGAGTCTGATGACGACTCTTCCCTGTTCTCCAGGCCGCTTGACCTGGAGTCCTCCGGGGGACAGTCGATGGACGAGAGCCCATCCTCGTTCATGGGTTTGCTTCGGCTCATCTCAGAGTCCACTGGGATGCAGCTTGAGCCTGTATCCAAGCGGCCAAGTATCCCCTCACGGAGATACTGGCCCGAGAGGATTCTCCCACGGAGACCTTTCCGGTGGCTGAAGCCATTGTTGGCCCAGCCTTGAAGTTATGGCAGCGGCCGGCTTCTTGTCCTGCTCCTTCGGCCAGGATGGCCAGGAAGTATGCGGTCCCCACTGGGTCACTGTCCGGTTTCTTGGAGCACCCCTCTGCGGAGGGATTGGTTACCGATAGTGTTTTCCGGCATTCCGGGAACACCAGGGACGTGGACAAGCCCCCCGACAGAGAGTGCAAAAAGCTGGACTGTGCCAGGTGTAAAGTGTACACTGCGTCCTCCCTCGGACTCCATCAAGCCAGTTCGGCCGTACTGATGGCGCACTTCTCCCACACCCTTATGGGCTCCCTGGATGAGGTGATCCCTCATCTCCCGGCTGACCTCCAGACTATGGTTAAGCAGGTGCGGGATCAGGGAAGGGCAGTGGCGAAACAGCAACTCCAAATGGCACTCGATATTGGAGACTCCTGTGCCTGGTCAGTAATGGCCACAGTGGCCATGTGCTGCAGAGCTTGGCTGCAGATCTCCACCTTGACGGCAGATACCCAGCACAAGCTGGCAGACGTCCCCTTCCTGGGTACCGACTTGTTCAGGCCTGGGGTGGAAGGCCACCTCCAGAGAATTGAGAAGTCCAATGCCACCTTGGACTCTGTCACATCTGCCCAGAAGGACAAAGGCACGCCCGGCAGCAACAGCCATCATTTAGCCTTCTGCCCTGCGGCACGTCCGGCCCAGCAACACCAGCATCAGGGCCAGCAAGCTCTGCACTTGGCACCCCAAAGCCAAGCCTGCAGCTTCCTCCAGCAGGAAGCCGGGAGGAAAAGGCCCAGGAGGTCCCTTGGCGGTCGGTCCTTCCTCCAAGCCTGCCCAGTGATGGGTTGAGGGGTGTCGCCCCTAGCCGCGTCGCTTCCCCCTGGGTTCCCTCCGTGGGGGGACAGCTCTGCCACTTTCTTTCCGCCTGGTCCGCTATCACCACGGACCGCTGGGTGTTGGAAGTGGTAGGAAAGGGTCTGCCTCTGGAGTTCAAGCAGGCCCCGCCCTTCCGAGCCGTTGCCCCACGGGGTCCGCAGCCTCTCTGTCGGCCCGTCGAGCCGACATTGCCCTGCTCCTCCAGAAGGAAGTGATCAGGGAGGTGACAGATTCTCCACCAGACCCAGGGTTTGTGTCCAGGTACTTCCTGGTCCTAAAACAGACGGGGGGCTGGCGCCCCATTCTAGACCTGCACGACCTGAACAGGTTCCTAAGGTCTCAAACCTTCAGGATAGTCACTCTGGCTCAGATCATTCCATCCTTGGAACGAGGCGTGTGGTTCTGTTCTCTGGACCTCCAGGACGCTTTCTTTCACGTCCCAATCCGTCCGTCCCACCAGCGATTCCTCCGCTTCAGAGCAGAGGGGTCCCTCTACGAGTTCCGGGCCATGGCCTTCGGCCTTTCTCTAGCTCCCAGGGTCTTCACCAATTGCATGGCAGTGGTGACAGCATTCCTGCTGCGCCGAAGGGTCCAGGTGTACCCTTACCTGGACGACTGGCTGATTGCGGCCTCCTCCAGACCGGAGGTGGAGTGGTCCAGGGATCTGGCCCTCCAGGTTTGCTCTCAGGTTGGCCTCCTCATCAACGAGGCCAAGTCGGAACTCGTGCCAAAGCAGGTGATTCAATTCATCAGGGCAGAGCTCAACACTCTGCGAGCCATAGCACGTCTCCCGGCGGACAGGGCCAAGGTTCTTTCCTCCTTTGCCCAATCATTTCAGGTTGGGCAATTGCGCCCTGCCCGGGACTTCCTGCGCCTCCTGGGCCTCATGGTGGCCTGCACCAGCGTGGTCCATTGGGCCAGTTGGAACATGCGTCCCATACAGTTGGGACTGGCCAGCCAATGGTCACAGTGCTCCAGTCCTTTGGACCAGCCAGTGGCAGTGACCCAGGACATGTGGAATGCTCTCCAGTGATGGATCGTTCCAGCTCATCTGCAGGAGGGCATCCCGTTTGTCTGCCCCGAGCCGACGGTCTCTCTATTGACCGATGCCTCTCTGATGAGTTGGGGTGCCCATCTGAGGGAGCACAGAGCACACGGCCTCTGGTCCCCTCGGGAGTCCCAATGCCACATCAACCTGCTGGAGCTTCGAGTGGTTCGTCTAGCCCTCACCGCCTTCGCTCTGTTTGTACGGGGTCAAGTGGTCCAGGTCCAGACGGACAATACCACGACCATGTACTACCTAAACTGCCAGGGCGGGACACACTCCATGCTTCTGTGCAGGGAAGCTCTCCGCACTTGGTCCCTCGTGCGCAGCCTGGAGTCGGATCTCCTAGCCATCCATGTGGCAGGAGCCTCCAACATTCTGGCTGATGCCCTAAGCTGGGTAGGAGCTGTGTCCCACGAGTGGTCTCGCCTGCCGGAGGTAGTACATGATCTGTTCTCCCACTGGGGCACACCTCAGGTGGGCCTGTTTGCCTCCAGGGAGAATGCGAAGCTGAGGCTGTTTCATGCCCGGCCCCCCTCAGCAGGTCTCGCTGCAAGGGGATGCCTTCTCAAGGCCGTGGACCCCAGGCCTCTTCTATGCCTTCCCCCATTTCCCTTGATCCACAAGGTGCTTCTCAAGGCGAGGAGGGACAAGGCGCAGGTGATTCTGGTAGCCCCAGACTGGCCCCGCCAGTTCTGGTATCCAGATCTCCTCAGCCTCAGCTCCAGGCTCCCGAGGCGGCCTCCAGCCCGCCCAGACCTGATCTCAGTCAACCAGGGGAAGGTATTCCATCTGATCCTTCAATCCCTGCACCTGGCTGCCTGGTTCCTGAGTGGCTAGAGTTCCAGGCCTTGGGTCTTTCCGACGAGGTCCTCAACGTCGTTGAGACATTCCGTAAGGAGTCGACCAGGAAATGCTATGCCTTTAAATGGAAAAGATTTTCCATTTTCCATTTGGTGTCAGGGCAAGGGGTTGGACCCTTCCTCCTGTTCCTTGGCAAGCATTCTGGACTACCTGTGGTCCCTTTCTCAGCTAGGGCTTTGTTCAATGACCCTTAAGGTGCACCTGGCAGCCATCTCTGCTTACCAGGTGTGGGCCGGGAAGCAGTCGGTGGTGCAGAAGAAGGTGGTCAGGCGCTTTTTCAAAGTCCTTGATCACATATCCCCTCCGGTGCGAGAACCTCCACCTCCATGGGATCTACTGCTGGTATTGGCTAAGCTCATGGACAAGCCATTGGAACCAATGCACAGGTGTGACATCTCTCACCTGTTGTGGAAGACCGCCTTCTTGGTGGCTATCACATCAGCCAGAAGGATGGGAGAGCTCCAGGCGCTTTCCATCGAGTCTCCTTATCTGGTCTTCCACAGGGACAAGGTTGTCCTCGCCCCCCACCGAAATTCCTTCCGAGAAGGTGGTGTCAAGTTTCCTTAACCAGGTGTTGACTCTGCGGTGTTCTTACCAATAACACCTCGGGAGGGCGAATATGGAAACTACATGCTTTGGACCCTAGAAGAGCGCTCTCTTACTATAAGGAGCGGGCGGCTGAAGTTCGGGGAGAGGTTCGCCAGCTGTTTGTCACCTACGCTGAAGCCGCACCTGGCAGACCTGCAGCCAAGCGGACGATAGGCAGGTGGGTCACCTCCTGCATAGATCTCTGCTACAGGTTGGCAGGCATGGAGCCTCCCAAAGGGGTAAGAGCTCATTCTACCCACCATACCGCTGCTTCCAGGGACGTCTCTATCCAGGAAATCTGCAGGGCTGCTACCTGGAAATCAGCACACACCTTTATTACCCATTACCACATCGACCTTGAGTCACGCCGGGATGCTGGTTTTGGGACCTCGGTTCTCCAGTCCTTATTCCCTAAGTAGGGGGTGTGCGCCTTGCCTCCCTTCTCCTGGAGAACTGCTAGGAGTCTGCCAGACAGTGTGGATGAACAACAAATCCATGTTCCTAGAAATACAGGTTACTCACCTGTACCAGGAGTTCTAGGAATGGTATATGTTGCTCATCCACACGACCCAACCAGCCTCCCCGACTTCAGCGCACAACCTGGCTTCCAGCAGGCTAGATCTGGCGTCATGGGGCGGAGCCGAGAGTTTTACCACCCGGGTGGGTGGGAGGAGCCAGCTTGAAGACCTTCCGGCAAGATTTAAAGCGGCAAGGAACCTGCCAGACAGTGCGGATGAACAACATATACCATTCCTAGAACTCCTGTTACAGGTGAGTAACCTGTATTTCCATGTTATATCAAAATTATATAAAGGATCTCCAACACAAAACAGAATATATAAAAATAAAATGGGAACGGGAGTTAGAAATTAAATGATAAAGACTGGATAGGAATATGGCAAAATACATGGAGTACAACATCCTTTCCGGGGTGGAGGGAATTTGTATGGAAATTAAGGTTGCGATTCTTCAGGGTCCCATCTCAGACAGCTAGTTGGCATAAATCTAACACCACTAGTTGCTGGAGAAACTGCGGTTTGGTGGAGGCCAATCAAACACACATTTTCTGGCGATGCCCTGAGTTAAAGGGTTTCTGGATGAAAATACAAGAGCACATGAGGGAAATGTTCAGTATAGTGTCCCCACTAGGACCAGAACACATGATCTTGGGGTTGTACCCCACCAACCTTAAGGGAAAGGAGGCACGGTATCTCTGGAACATACTGATTGCCACAGCTGGAAAAGCAATCTTCAGAAAATGGCTTGTCCCGAATGCCCCTACGGTGAAGGAGTGGAGAGAGGTGGTCGAGGGAATAAAAATGCTCGAGATGGTCACTTACTCACTTAGGCAAAGCAGACCACTGTTCGAAAACAGGTGGAACAGATGGGAGTTGTCCCTAATTGATGGAGAGAGGAAACCTAAAATTTCATAACTAGGAAAGTAAAATAAAGAGAGAAGCATATCATCAAAACAGGGTTAGGAGTATGAGGTTATATGAGAACTGGGGTGTCTGGTAGAAGGATCTGGAGGATTGTTCTTGTTATTTCCCCCCTCCCCATCCCTTTGGGAATTAAATGTGGGGAATACTGAAGGGTGACAGAATTGAAAAGGAAAAGAATAACTGAGTCAAGTAGAATAGGGGAAGAGATATGGGAGATGGGGGTCATAGCTGAAATGAGGAGATGCTCCTTGGGTTTTTTGCCCATGAAAGATATCTGTAAGAAAGAGAAGAAGTTACAGGATAAAGGTGGCTGATATATTAAAGAACTATAATACAATGTAGATAAAATAGAAAGCTTTTCGCTGCTAGGATAATTAATCTTAAATAAGATTGGTGATGCTAAGTAAACAGAAATTAGGCTGGATTTTTTTTTTTTTTAAGAGTTGAGTAGACTTATTGTTTGTAATAAAATACTGGTATATTGACTGTATGTACTGAAAACGAATTGTATATCTTGATGCAGAAAGGATCTGTATGTACTGTGAGGATGATAAAATAAATTATAAAAAAAAAAAACAGCAAAGTTGGAAATTTCACTATGCATAATGTAAAGATCTTGCAGGACATCTAGCTCCATTGCACCATACCATTGAAACTGCCAGCGATCGGAATCGGGACCACCCCAACACTTGTGCCAGCTGGAGCCAGCCACATCGATGAATGTCAGTGTTGCCTGTATAATGTGAATGGCCCCATCATTCCTCAGCTCTGCCAAGAATCAATCTTCACTATTCATTCCCACTTACTGGACTAAGCTGGAGGTGCCAGGAATCAGCGGAAGCAATGTGTTTTGCAGTCTAGGGGACCGAAGTCCGTGCTGGCGATGCCCAAGAGGCAGACGTAGTGATGTCATGCTTGTGGGTTGGCCAGTAACAGACACTAGTCCCCTCCCTTCCTCAGTTCTGTTTTTTCCCACCAAAAGTGCACCATGGGAGTTTCTTCAGTCTCTGAACTGCATCACAGCCCTCCCAATTTGTTGCTACCCTTTTTCGACACCATTTTTTCTTGACACTGTATTTCTTGTTGCTGTCTTTGTTTTTTGTTTAGTTAAGTGCTGACACTTTACTTTTTTCAGTTATGTTTCCTCATTTCAAGGTTCAGGGAGCATTAAAAAAAAAACAGAGCACCCCCCATGCATCGGTGCTCTATGGGGGTCGTAATGTTGTCCGGGACAGACATGAAGACTGCTGGACCTGCCTTGGCTCTAACCATGACATGGACAGGTGCAACGCCTCCTTCTCCATAGACCTCTGCAACTCCGAGAAGTCCGCATTAACGTGGGGCCATGATCCACCCACCTTTTCCAAGCAGATGTCGCACCAGGGACGCCAGGGTACAGTTCTTGGGCTCTTCGCCTGAGCCCCTTCCCAGTACTTTTCATACAGAGGAATACCAGGGTATTCCCAGGGCTCTGGTGGATAGCAGTCTTCCTGTAGGGGGTCAACTTAGCACTCACCAGTCCTTCAACCCTTCGGGGCTATGGACTCCCCCAGTGGGGAGGCCAAAGCTATATGCTCAGTCTACATCAGTGGGCACTTCAGCTTTGTAGCCTGATGCCACCCTGGCTCTTGGTGCTAAGGCCAGTAACGGTGAGGGGGCGATGCTCCCTTTTGGCAATGGTTGTGGTGCCAGGAGAATGAAGGGTTCCGTAGCTGGCCCTGTCTCTGACCTGGAGGTCATTGTTATCTCTTTCCCAGAGCACCCTGGTGGGCGGGGGGAGGATGATGACTTTAACCTTGGGCATGGGGATGGGACTGGTGAGGATAGAGGCCATCCTTTGCCTGGTTCTAGGCTGGGAGTCACTCCTGGGGTTGTCCCTTAGGCTGGCACTGGGGACGGTGATGGGAACCCTCTGGCACTGCTTGCAGTGCTGGTTTGGGTTCCAGTGCCAGATCTGATTCTGGTGCAGTTCACGATGCTGGGTCCAGTCCTGGTGTTGTGATGCCAGCTGTAGGGGGATTCTCTGGTTTAGAGTCTGGGTTTGGCGTGGTGGAGTAAGGTCGGACCTAGTGTGGAATTGGGGCAGGGCACTGGGCATGCAGCTTACCCTTTATTCGGAGATTGTGGGAACTTTGGCAGGGGTTGCGGCATTAGCTCAGGGCCTCATTTCTCTCAGGAACTGGCTGGCCTTGTCACTGGTGGGCAACGAGGTCACCCTGTAGGCCCAGTCCTGCTCCGCTCTCCCCTCTTGGGGGTTGGCTTTAAGGGCACCTTCTGGATTGGTCCACTCCTCTTTCACCAGGCCCTCCTCTCGGCGAGGTCCCCTGAGCATTCTGATAGTCCTTGCACATGACCTGGCTTGGTTATCCATGACCCTCGTCCAGTTCCCCCTTCTCTGCCCCCCCCTCGGGGTATTATGGGTCCCCTGGTGCCCATGACCTGGGACCAGTTCAGGTAATTAATTGACTGGTGCATTCTGTCGGTACCACCTCAGGGCAGACCAGGCTGTTCTCAGACCTGGGAATCCTGTACTGCTACTGCCGGAATCCAACTTCTCCCTCTCTACATCCTCGTCTGAGGAAAAGGACTGTTCTGTGCACATCTCTGATGCTGAATGCTCCCTGTACTAGCGTTTCCTGTTAGAGATGATGCTGGAGCTGAGTTTGTCATTTTATAGATTGCAATGCTGCTACCCTGGCAGTGTTGTTCCTTGGGAGTTTCAGCAATGACTGTCATCCTTCTGTGGCCCCAGCACTTTATGGAGGCATCCAGGCATGTCTGGCTCCATCCCTTTGCCCCTTATCCAGCCCTTAGGAACATCCAGTGCTGATGTTGTGCTCCTGCAGGGTCTCCAGGTGTTCTCTCATCCCACCTTGAGGATTGTAGTGCTGCAGACCCCCTCAGGGTCAAGATGCCCATTGTACGACCGCCCCTCGACACAGACTTTACGGAGATCAGTGCTTGAGGCACAAGAGTTTTTGTGGTGGCATGAACCATGATGTGCAAGTTCCTATGGGCGACAAGAAGAAAAAATTACTCACCTTAGTAATTATGTTTCTTCTATTGGAGTCTTGCTGTATTCTGACAAGTGCAGTTAGTCCCAGCCTTTAAACTGCCCCAGAGAACAAAGGGTTAACCTTTCTATGCAGAGCATAGAATGCTGAGCTTGAGCTCGGTTGATGTCTCTGTCTGTTTCCCTTGGAAAGCTAACCGTCAGATTCTTACGAGCAACACTCTAATAGTATTCTATGTGGAAATTGTAAAACAAAACTTTTAATAGCCAACTGGCAACAAAAAGTTTTGGACTACCAAAAGAAGACTCAAGTCAGGAAACCCAAAACTCAAAACTAAGACCAAACAGGATATATAACAAAATAAACACCCACACAAGAAGAGGGTATAAAAAGAGCACTCCTGAGGTGCAACACTGCACCTGCCCACCCACTTCCCAAAACCAGGTTCTGAGAGGGGAGGCAGGTCAGAATACAGCAAGACTCCAACAGAAGAAACATAATTACTAAGGTGAGTAATTTTTTCTTCAAACAACTTGAAGTCTTGCTGTATTCTGACAAGTGCAGACTACCAAGCAGTACCTCCATGGAGGAGGGACAGAACCTACTTTGGGAATAGGCTCTGCAGTACTGCTGTGCCAAACTGAGCATCACTCCTAGCCTGGATATCCAGATAGTAATGCTTGGTACAGGTATGGACTGTTTTCCAGGTGGCTGCTTGACAAATTTCTAAGAGAGGGATATCCCTGGCAGCAGCCATGGAAGCAGCTGTACCTCTTGTAGAGTGAGCCCTCAGGCCTGAGGGTGGAATCTTTCCCAGTTTTTCATAGCAGAATTGTATACAAGACACAATCCACCTGGCAATAGATCTTAGTGGCAGGTTTGCCCTTTCCCACTTCCCCATAAGTGAGGAATAACTGGAGGGAATCAAACCTGTGACCCTTGGTACGCTCTATGTAGTAGCTAAGGGCTCTTTTAACATCTAGACTGTGTAGCCTCCTCTTTCCTGAGGAAGAATGATCAGTGAAGAAGACAGAGAGACATGGACTGATTAAAGTGGAAGTCTGAAACCACTTTGGACAAGAACCTCCTATTGGTTCTAAGGACCACTTTCTCTCTCAAGCTATGAAAAGAGATAAAATCAGGTTCCACTGACAGGGCTTGCAGTTCACTGATACGTCTGGCAGAGGTAATGGCTGCCAAAAACACAGTTTGCCAAGTCAAGTACTTAAGCTTTGCTGAAGGCTCAAAAGGAGGTTGCATAAGTTCAGCAGTGCAAACATTTAAGTCCCAGGCAGGGGCAGGATCCCTAAAGGGAGGATTGGTATGAAGCAATCCCTTGAAGAATTTACAGAACACAGGATGAGATGATAGTGAGGAAGACTTTGCCACTGACAAAAAAACAGAAACAACTGACAAGTGTACCTTGAGAGTAACTGGTCTGAGGCCTAGGCCATTAAGACGGACCATATAATCCAGAACTGTAGACAATTCAGCAGTGTCTGGAGAAATATGCTTCTTGGAACACCAAATGCTGAATCTTTTCCATTTGGAGTTATAAGTATTTCTGGTGGAGGGCTTTCGAGAAGCTTTGAGAATATCCAGAACCCCCTGAGACAGATACAAATCTGCATACTCTAACTCTTCAAGAACCATGCCTTGAGATTGAGAGACCGAAGATTGGGGTACCAAATCCTCCTCTGAGAGGAGGTTAACAGGTTGTAATTCCTGGGAAGAGACAGGGGAAGATGGACTGCTAGAGACAGCAACAGGGGGTACCTAGGTTGTCTGGCCCAGTCTGGAGCAATCAGAATCACTTTGCAAGGTTGTCACCTTATCTTGGCTAGGACTTTGAACAGTAGAGGAAAGGGAGGGACGGCATACAGAAATTTCCCTTCCCAGTTCAAAATCAGAGCATCCAGAGGGACTGAACCCAAGACTGGGGGTCTGCAACAAAAGAGAGGAAGTTGGTGATTGTCTGGGGCTGTAAAGAGATCCATCTTTGGAGTGCCCCACCTTGAAAAAATTCACTTTCAAAATCAGAGGGTCCAGGGACCATTCATGATGGCCCTGGGAGATCCTGCTCAGTGCATCTGCCAGCACATTGTCCTTTCCTGGAAGGTGGACTGCTATCAGAGAGGTCTGCAAGGAATAAGCCAGGGACCACAAAATTGTTGTTTCCGCATAGTCTGTTCAAGTCTCTGTCTGTGGTACAGTGAGTACTAGATAGGTTTTGTTCTGTTTTCTGTGTGGAACTTGTAAAAAGTGTGGATCGGTTCGGCTGAACCGATCATTCAGGTAAAATTTGTACTTTACTTTAGTGTGTGGTTACCGGACCATATCGGTTCTAAAAAAAAATGGGTTTTAGTACGTTTTATTCAAGACCCGTGACACGGTCAGGAACCGATAGGGGAGTCTTGCCTGCCGGTTGCCGAAAAAAGGGTAAGTTTAGTTAGGTTGGCCATGTCTGAGAAACCCAAGAAAAAAAACGGGACCACTGGGTTTCAACACTGCAGTGTGTGGGGTGAGGGCTTTGCTAAGGCCGATCCCCACACCACCTGTGTTTATTCTCTGGGGTCTGACCACCTCGATTCAGACTGCCAAATTTGTAAAAAATTTCCCAAATCTACCCTGGAAAAGAGATTAGGTAGACTGAGGGAAAGGGAGGCCGAGAAGTCCACTGACCCGGATGGCCAGCCCGGTTCGGTTCTGACCGAACCAGGAGTGCCCTCTGACCAGGGCAATACTTCTTCGGGCAAAAGGAGAGTCGATCACGAGGAATCGGTTCCGACAAAAAGAAAACGCAAAGACAAGTCGACTGGTTCAGATCCAGAATCTCATACTCCAACCGCTGATGAAATAACCAAAGCGATTCGTATTGTGGAATCGCTTTGCATGGTAGGGTTGCCACCTGTCAGGTTTTTTTCCTGGTGGTCAGGTTTTCAGGGTCCCTATCAGGTAATCCGGTTTTGCTCTGTGCTGGTCAGGTATTTGAGCCATTTTGAGTGGTCACATACTTTTAAAATAAATGTTGTCATATCACTCATTGTTTCAGCTACATGTTTAAGTTACAAACAAGTTCTGTTGTCAATGTAGCCTTCTGTTTGTGAATGCAGTCACCCTGGGAGGTGTAAAGTATGGCCATTGACACCATTAGCACTTAATTAACCTAATCTTTCCATTGCATCTTAAAGTGGCATAACAGCACAGCTGCCCCACCTTTGTAACAGTAACAGAGCCACTTCTCCTCCACTTTCATTTTCTGGTAAACATTTTCATCTCTAATATAATTTAGGCATTTTTAAATGTTTTAAAATATTTTATTTCTTTAAGAAAAAGTGTAGTCACTTCTTTGGCTTTTAAATAGTACTGTGAACATGAACAGGAAATGGAGCCAGAAAAAGATATAAGGTATGTATACTATTGTGTGCTATTTACAGTATTTCCTTGTCTTCCCCAGATCATATCTGTAATTTAGATTTTTGTATCACTGTGTGTTTATCTGGTAAACCAGTATAAATAAATAAACACATAAGTAAATAATTAGGAATAACCTAGGAAAGTAACTTTAACAGGTACAGTATAGTATCTTCACATTTTTGTTGAACTACTGCTTTAAACATTGTTTTTTACTGATATAACAAATGGGCTTCTAGGAGGAACAATGCATGATGAGTCATGAAAAGGGGTGGGGCTAGGGGCAGAGCTTAGGATCCAGTTTTTGCCTCATCCAAAGGTGGCAACCCTGTTGCATGGTTCCGACTGATCCGGCACCTTTAGGCAGGGGCTCGGTTTGGTCGGTTCCCCCCGGTTCAGGATTATACCCTGGAAGAATTTTATGAACCGGAGTTTGAGGAGGAAGGAGAGTTTGAAGAAGATTATGGTGATGGTGAAAGTCTGGATGTGCCTATTGACCCGGACATCTCCCCAGACAGACATTCAGGTGTTACTCCTCCTAGGCTTTCTGAGTCCCCTTCACACTTTGTGTTTAACAGAAAAGTGTCTGATACCCTCCAGCTCCCTGTGGAGGATCAGGAGGAGCCTGACTATGTAGAGATGATGGACATCCCAGAGTCCAGGAGACTGTCTATTCCCCTCCACAAATCTTTTGGGAAACAGACACAAAAAATTCTTAAGTCTCCCAATTCCATACCTCCTGTGGATAGAAGAATGGACAAGAGGTATACTCTTTCAGGCTCAGATACAGAGTTCCTTTATCAGCAATGCAGCCACGTTGGGGTTGTACAGGCTGCTGCCTGTGATAAGGCAAGCATTCCCTTGGCATCACACCCCCCCAGACAAGGACTCCAGGAAGATTGATGCCATGGCAAAGAAGCAGTACATGGCATCATCCTTGGGACTCAGGCAGGCTAATTATATGGCCTATGCAGGCAGGTACCAGAAGTCCAGGTGGGACACTGTACTGGCACTGGTTAAACAGGCTTCCCCCCAGCTTGCCAAGGAGCTGGAGGAGGTGGCTGCAGATGGGATTGAGGCATCAAAAGCTCAGTTTCATGCTGTTGTAGACTCCAATGATGTATCATCAAGAGTCATGGCTACATCTGTGGCTCTTCGGAGAATGGCTTGGCTCAGATGTACTAGCCTCTCACAGGATACCCAGGCTAAGGCCATGGATTGTCCTGTAGTGGGTAATTCTCTGGGGAGCAGATAGAGAATTACATGAAGAAAATGGACGAATACAGGACCACTTACAGGAGTGTTTAGGCCAAGGAAACGCAGGCAACTCCTCAAAGGCAGCAGTCCAGGGGCAGGGGCAGGCCTTTCCAAAGGCCTTTTTACCAAGCACAGGCCTCTTCTTCCTTTTCACAGAGGGGGTTCTCCAGAGGGAGAGGTAGAAGGGGTATGAGCAGGCCTGCATCCTTCCCTCAGCCTAAAGCCCCTGCCAAGCAGACACCCTGATGGGTCTGCCCGGGTCGATTCTCCTATCCCAGTAGGGGGCAGGCTGGCTTACTTTGTCCAGGACTGGATGTCTGTTACATCAGACAAGTGGGTCCTGGAAGTAGTAAGCCAGGGACCAGTTCTCAGCTTCAAAAAATTTCACAAGATGAGAGCCAGATCTTTTCCACCTGCCAGTCTCTCAGAAACCCTTGCCCTAAAGGCAGAGGTTTCTTCTCTCCCAGCTCTAAGAGCTGTAGAGAGAGTACCTACCCTACACTGGGGCAAAGGACTGTACTCCAGGTACTTCTAAACCCCCAAAAAGACAGGAGAGTGGTGACCCAACCTGGACCTAAGATACCTGAACAAACATCTTTTAAAGCCAAAGTTCAAGATGATAACTCTGGGAATTATCCTTCCCTGTCTAAGGCCAGGGGACTGGCTAGCCTCCCTGGACCTCAAAGATGCCTACATTCACATTCCCATTGGGTGCTCCCACAGAAAGTACCTCAGGTTCAAGTTGCCCTCAGGCCACTATCAGTTCCGAGCAATGCCCTTTGGCCTAACCTCAGCCCCAAGGGTCTTCACAAAGTGCCTGGCAGTAGTTGTTGCCTTCCTAAGAAGACAAAAGATTTCCATTTTTCCATATTTGGACGACTGGCTCATAGTGGGCCAGTCCCCAGACCAAGTCAGGTCACACCTGCAAGTGACCCAGAAAGTGCTCACTTATTTAGGATTTCTTCTCAACCTACCAAAGTCAGTTCTCGAACCAGTGCAGCTTCTTACCTTCATAGGGGCAGAGCTGGATATGGTAAAAGCAAGAGCCTTCCAAGAGCTCTCATGGAGCTGGCCTCTTCATTCAGCCTTCAGGTGTCTCGACCAGCAAGGCATTTCCTTCAGCTACTGGGCCACATGGCAGCTTCTACAGCAGTGGTCCAGGGCGCAAGATTCCAAATGAGGGACATTCAGTTCCACTTAAGAGCTTTTTGGTCCCAAAGAAAGGATTCCCTTACCAAACTAATTCCAGTGACTCAAACTTTGATCCAAGCCCTGCAATGGTGGCAGGATCAGGACATTTTGAGGCAAGGGGTTCCATTTGTCACTCAGTCTCCTTCAGTGGTCCTCACCACAGATGCTTCCCTGCTGGGCTGGGGAGCCCATTTGGGGGAACTTACCACCCAGGGACTGTGGTCACCTCAGGAATCTCTGCTTCACATCAATCTCTTGGAACTCAGAGCAGTGTTTCTGGCACTGCAAGCTTTTTCCAAATCTGTACAGAACAAGGTGGTTCAGGTCAGAACAGACAACAACACCACCACCATGTAGTACATCAACAAGCAAGGAGGCACTTGGTCTATGGCCTTGTGCACAGAAGCGATGAAGTTTTGGTCCCTGGCCTATTCCCTGCAAACCTCTCTGATTGCAGTTCACCTCCCAGGGAAGGACAATGTCCAAGCAGATGCACTGAGCAGAATATCCCAGGGCCATCACAAATGGGCCCTAGATCCTCTGGTGTTGAAAGTGATTTTCTCAAGATGGGGCACTCCAGAGGTAGATCTTTTTGCAGCCCCAGACAATCACCAACTTCCTCTTTTTTGTTGCAGACCCCCAATATTGGGCTCAGTCCCCCTGGATGCTCTGATCCTGAACTGGGAAGGGAAATTTCTGTATGCTTTTCCCCCCCTTCCCTCTCCTGTTCAAAGTGCTTGTCAAGAATAGGTCACAACCATGCAAAGTGATTCTGATTGCTTCAGACTGGGCCAGGCAGCCATGGTATCCCTTGTTGCTGTCCCTAGCAGTCCATCTTCCCCTGTCTCTTCCCAGGAATTACAACCTGTTAACATCCTCTCAGGGGAGGATTTGGTACCCGAATCTTCATTCTCCCAATCTCAAGGCTTGGCTCTTGAAGAGTTAGAGTTTGCTGATCTGCATCTTTCCCAAGGGGTTCTGGATATCCTTAAGGCTTCTCGAAAGCCTTCCACCAGAAAGACATGCAACTCCAAATGGAAAAGATTCAGCGTTGGATGTTCTAAGAAAAATATTTCTCCAGACTCTCCTGAATTGCCTACGGTTCTGGATTATATGGTCCATCTTAATGGCCTAGGTCTCAAACCAGCTACTCTCAAGGTACACTTGGCAGCTGTTTCTGCTTTCCTGTCTGTAGGCAAGTCTTCCTCTCTGTCATCCCATCCTGTATTCTGTAAGTTTTTCAAGGGATTGCTTCACACCAATCCCCCCTTTAGGGATCCTGCTCCTGCTTGGGATCTTAATGTTTGCATTGCTTAGCTTATGCAACCCCCTTTTGTGCCTTTGTCCTCAGCAGAGCTTAAGTACTTGACTTGGTAAACTGTGTTTTTGGTAGCCATTACTTCTGCCAGACGTATCAGTGAATTGCAAGCCTTGTCAGTGGAATCTGATTTCATCTCTTTTCACAGAGATAAAGTGGTCCTTGGAACTAACAGAAAGTTCTTGCCTAAAGTGGTTTCAGATTTCCACCTCAATCAGTCTATATCCCTGTTTTCTTCACTGATCATTCTTCCTCGAGAGACAGGAGGCTACACAGTTTGGATGTTAAAAGAGCCCTTAGCTACTACATAGAGCGTACCAAGGGTCACAGGTTTGAATCCCTTCAGTTGTTCCTCACTTATGGAGAAGTTGGGAAGGACAAACCTGCCATTAAGAGATCTATTGCCAGGTGGATTGTTTCTTGTATACAATTCTGCTGTGAAAAACTGGGTAGAACTCCACCCTCAGGCCTGAGGGCTCATTCCACTAGAGGTACAGCTGCTTCCCTGGCTGCTGCCAGGGATATCTCTCTCTTAGAAATTTGTCAAGCAGCCACCTGGAAAACAGTCCATACTTTTACCAAGCATTACTCTCTGGATATCCAAGCTAGGAGTGATGCTCGGTTTTCCACAGCAGTACTTCAGAGCATGTTTCCAAAGTAGGTTCTGTCCCTCCTCCATGGAGGTACTGCTTGGTAGTCTGCATTTGTCAGAATACAGCAAGACTTCATGTTGCTTGAAGAAAAAAAATACTCACCTTAGTAATTATGTTTCTTCTAGTGGAGTCTTGCTGTATTCTGACCCCCGCCTCCCCTTTCAGAACCTAGATTTTTGGGATGTGGGTGGACAGGTGCGGTGTTGGCATCCTAGTGGTGTCCCCCCCCACACCCTCTTTTTTCTTTGGGTGGAATGTTGTTCGTTTGATTGGTTTTTGGTTTTGGGTTTCCTGACTTGAGTCTTCCTTTGAGAACCAAAAACATTTTATTCTGCCAGTTGGCTAGTTAAAAATTTTACAGTTTCCACACAGAACACCTAGTGAGTTTTTGCTCATAAAGATCTGACGGTTGCAGTTCGAATAACAAAAGGCAGAGGCTTCAACCGAGCTCGAGATGAACATTATATGCCATACATAGAAAAGTTAACCCTATGTTCTCCGGGGAAGTTGAAAGGCAGGACCTAACTGCATTTGTCAGAATACAGCAAGACTCCACTAGAAGAAACATAATTACTTAGGTGAGTAATTTTTTCTTCTGCACCAACTGAGAGAAGGCTTGCAGGGCCAGGAAAACTGCCCTGAGTTCCAGGAGATTGATATGAAGGAGGGACTCCTGAGGGGACCACAGTCCGTGGGCTGTGAGATCCCCCAGATGAGCTCCCCACCCCAAAAGAGAAGCATCCGTGGTAAGGACCACTGAATGAGACTGAGTGACAAAAGGGACCCCTTGCCTTAAATTGTCCTGATCCTGCCACCATTGAAGAGCTTGGATCAGTGTCCGAGTCACTGGAGTCAGTTTGGTAAGAGGGTCCTTCCTTTGGGAACAAAAGGCCTTCAGATGGAACTGAATGTCCCTCATCTGAAATCTTGCCCCTTGGACCACTGCTGTAGAAGCTGCCATGTGGCCCAAGAGCTGAAGGAAGTGCCTTGCTGGTCGGGACACCTGAAGGCTGAAAGAAGAAGCCAGATCTATAAGAACTCTTGCCCTTTCCAGGGGAAGAAAGGCTCTTGCTTTGACATTATCCAGCTGTGCCCCTATTAAAGGTAAGGAGCTGAACTGGTTCGAGAACTGATTTGGGGAGGTTGAGAAGAAAACCCAGAGAAGTGAGCACTTGCTGAGTCACTTGCAGGTCTGACTTGACTTGGTCTGAAGACTGACCCACTATGAGCCAATCATCCAGGTATGGAAAAATGGAAATCTTTTGCCTTCTTAGAAGGGCAACGACTACTGCCAGGCACTTTGTCAAAACCCTTGGGGCTGATGTTAGGCCAAAGGGCATTGCTTTGAACTGATAGTGGCCTGAGGGCAACTCGAACCTGAGGTACTTTCTGTGGGAGCACCTGATGGGAATGTGAAAATAGGCATCTTTGAGGTCCAGGGAAGCTAGCCAGTCCTCTGGCCTTAGAGAGGGAAGAATTATTCCCAGAGTTACCATCTTGAACTTTGGTTTTAAAAGATGTTTGTTCAGGTATCTTAGGTCTAGGATGGGTCGCCACTCCCCTGTCTTTTTTGGGGTAAGGAAGTACCTGAAGTACAGACCTTTGCCCCAGTGTAGGGTAGGAACTCTTTCTATGGCTCTTAAGGCCAGAAGAGATTAAACCTCTGCCTCTAGGGCAAGGATTTCTGAGAGACCTGCAGGTGGAAAAGATCTGGCTCTCAGCTTGGGAAATTTGCTGAAGCTGAGAACCAGTCCCCGGCTTACTACTTCCAGGACCCACTTGTCTGATGTAAGAGACATCCAGTCCTAGACAAAGTAAGCCAGCCTGCCCCCTACAGGGATAGGAGAGTCGACCTGGGCAGACCCATCAGGGTGTCTGCTTGGCAGGGGCCTTAGGCTGAGGAGTGGATGCAGCCCTGCTCATCCCCCTTCTGCCTCTCCCTCTGAAGAACCTCCTCTGTGAAAAGGGAGAAGAGGCCTGTGCTTGGTAAAAAAGCCTATGAAAAGGTCTGCCCCATCCCTAGATTGCTGCCTTTGAGGAGTTGCTTGCCTCTCCTTGGCCTGAGCACTCCTGTAAGTGGTCCTGTACTCATCCATTTTCTTCATCTAATTCTCTGTCTGCTCCCCAAACAGAGAATTACCCACTGCTGGAAAATCCGTGGCCTTAGCCTGGGTGTCCTGTGAGTGGCTAGAACATCTGAGACAAGCAATCCTCCAAAGAGCCACAGGTGTAGCCATGACTCTTGATGACACATCATTGGAGTCCACAGCAGCATGAAATTGTACCTTCGATGCCTCAATCCCATCAGCAGCCACCTCCTCCAGCTCCTTGACCTGCTGTGGGGAGGCCTGTTTAGCCAGTGCCAGTACAGTGTCCCACCTGGACTTCTGGTACCTGGCTGTATGGGCTATATAGTTCACCTGCCTGAGTCCCAAGGAAGATGCCATGTACTGCTTCTTTGCCATAGCATCCATCTTCCTGGAGTCTTTGTCTGGGGGGTGTGAAGCCAAGGGAATATTTGCCTTATCACAGGCAGCAGCCTGCACTACCCCAACATGACTGCATTGTTGGTATAAAAACTCGGTATCTGAGCCTGATAGTGTATATCTCTTGTCCATCCTTCTGTCAACAGGAGGTACTGAATTGGGAGACTTTAGGATTTTTTGTGTCTGCTTCCCAAAGGATTTGTGAAGGGGAATAGACAGTCTCCTGGACTCTGGGATGTCCATCATTTCCACATAATCAGTCTCCTCTTGATTCTCCATTGCCTCCTCCATAGGAAGCTGGAGGGTTTCAGCCACTTTTCTGTAAAACAGAAAGTGGGAAGGGGACTCAGACAGCCTAGGAGGGAAAACACCAGGTCTGTCTGGGGAGATGTCCGGTTCCACAGGCACATCCAGACTTTCACCATCATCTTCAAACTCCCCCTCCTCCTCCAACTCCGGTTCATAAAAGTCTTCAGGGGTATAATCTTGAACCGGGGTAACTGACTGAACCGAACCCCTGCCAAAAGATGCCGGACCGGGCGAAGTGATTCCACAATCTGAATCGCTCTGGCTGTTTCCTCGGCGGTCAGAACATGAACCTCTGGATCCGAACCGGTAGATTTCTCTTTGCGTTTCCTTTTTGTAGGAACTGACCCCTCAGGATCGGCTCTCCTCTTGCCCGAAGAAGTATCGCCCTGGTCAGAGGGCACTCCTTCTGGTTCGGTTGGAACCGAACCGGGCTGGCCATCCGGGTCAGCGGACTTCTCGGCTTCCTTTTCCCTACGTCTACCTAATCTCTTCTCAAGGGTAGATTTAGGAACATTTTACAAATTTGGCAGTCTGTATCGAGGTGTTTCAAACCCCAGACAATAAGCTTACACAGGTGGTGTGGGGATGACCTTAGCAAAGACCTTCCCACACTCACTGCAGTGTTGAAACCCAGTGGGCCCGTTTGTTTTTTTCTTGGGTTTCTCAGATGTGGCCAACCTAACAAACTTACCCTTTTTATGGCAACTGCCAGGCAAGACTCTCTTATCAGTTCCTAACCGTGTCACGGGTAGTGTAAAAAAGCATTCAAAACAAGGTTGTTTTTTTTTAGAACCGATAACCATACTGTAAAGCAAAACACAAGAATTCACTACAAATGATCGGTTCAGCCGAACCGATCTAACACTTTACAATTTCCACACAGAATTCAGACAAAAACCTATCTAGTACTCATGGTACCGCAGACAGAGACTGAACCGACTATGCGGAATAAGTTCAGTTTAAAACCGACAACTTAACCAACTTTCAAACCGAGCTGAAGGAGAAATCTCCAGAGCGACTATTCAGTGAGGCGGACTAAAGAATCTCACTGTTGAGTTTCAAAGGGATACAGACAGAGACTTCAATCGAGCTCGAGCTCAGCATTCTATGCACTGCATAGAAAGTTTAACCCTTTGTTCTCCAGGGCAGTTTAAAGGCTGGAACTAACTGCAGTAGTCAGAATACAGCAAGACTTCATGTTGTTTGAATGAGTTAGCTCTTGGTGTCCATGCTAGATTATGAGTCAACCAAGCAAGCCATTTACTTTTCCATGCAGGGCCTGGAACTGGTGAGGCACCAAGCAAGGGTGTCTTATGATGCCAACGAGGTAGCGTCCAGGTAGGTGGGAACAGCAGTCTGCATTCGGCAGATGACATATCTTCACCTCTCCCGGTTGGCACCCTTGGCCCAGTGTAAAGTGCTCAACCTGTACTTCCAGGGGACTCGTTTCTTCTATCCCATAGGGTCAGGTGCGAAGTGTCTGGGCACTCTCTTGTTCCCACTCCACGGGAGCCTCCACCTGCCCCGACCAGTTTTGGGTCTCACTGGACCTGTAAGATGTCCCTGTCCTCCAGTGGTTATCCCTCACCAGAGGGCTGAGGGATAAAAATTTTCCCTCAAGGTGAACCAGCTTCTCCCCTGTTTTGGGGAAGCTTGGTACTCTGACCCATAAGTGGGAATGAATTGTGAAGATTGAGTCTTGAAAGATATGAAAATTATGTACTCACCATAATTGTTTCTCTCCCAGAATATCTTCAACATTCATTCACACACTTGCCCACCATCCCCCGCTCAGGTAATAGAGCCTCAGGACAGCTCGCCCTGTGGTGATGGGTCCTTGGCATCATCTTGCCACTCCCTCAGGGCTGTCTCCTCCCTTGGAGGATTAGCCTTGTTTTTTTCCTTGTTGGATCTGGGCATATTTACCCCCTTCCCCGCCTGAGTTTTATCGACAGTACCATAATAAAATACCTATGTAAAGCCACGAACAAAACACGAATTGGACCAGACGTCACTGATATGAAATTACTCAGACTGGCAACTGATGAAGTGGTGTAGCCCATCCTGAACTTGTTCAGTCTCTCTCTCCAATACAGCTCCCTTCATGATGTCTGAAAACAAGCCAACATTGTCCCAATGTTAAAGTTGTAGGATCCCATGGCAGTCTATTGGCCCATATCTATTTTATCCCCGCTGTCAAAGGTCCTTGAGAAAGTTGTCAGCGACCAACTGGTGGAATACCTCTTGGCACACAAGATCCTGACTGCAGAACAACACTACTTTAGAAGGATGCACAGCACTAATACCACCCTAACTGAGCTTACAGAGGAGCTCCATATTGCCTTGGACAGAGGAGACTACATTGATGTTGCCTTCCTCGACCTATCCAAGGCATTTGACTTGGTAAATCATGACCTTCTGTTAAACAAACTCATGAAACTTGGATTATAAAGAGATGCCACCTCATGGTTCTCTGACCACCTGAGCAGTAGGACCCAGGAGGTCAAATGTAGGGTAATTTTTCTCCGATCTACAGCCACGGACCACTAGAGTGCTACAAGGCTCCATCTTGGGGCCCCTTGATGACACAGTTATCTTCACTGCACACCACGATTTGAGGTTCCTCAAACGCAACCTCCAATCAAATTTCAGCATAGTATGCTACTGTTTTTCTAACAATAAGCTACTCATCAATTCAAAAACAGACAAAATCCATACTGTTCAGGAATAATTGTGCTCTAGAGGGCAGACCAGAATTGAGTATCACTACCAGAAAAAATACTGGAATGAGAGCCCCCTCCCCCCCCAAAAAAAAGAGAGGAAAAAAGGAAAGTTTTCAAAAAATAATGTTTTTTATATTTGTGCCTTCCTATGCTCATTCTCTTCTTTTCTGGTGAATACCCCCTAGATCTGCTATGACCTCTGTCTCTAGCCTTTGGCAACTGGCAGCATAACCTTGTTGCAAAGTGCAGCCTTCAGTTCCAGTACCAGGAAGAGGCGGATACTAGGAAGGTTTATTATTACATGTGCTGAGCCTTTCAAGCTGTATGCTGCCCCCGTTTACCCCCCTCATAGAACATAAAAACATAGAAACATAGAATTTGTCGGCAGATAAGGACCGCTTGGCCCACCCAGTCTGCCCATTTCCCTACCTACTGGATAAGCTGCAGATCCTAGTTAACCAGCAGCCTACTTCTTCCTACCCCCATCCCCCAGAATTGCCTTATGACTATCCCATGCATGCTTGAATTCCCCCACTGATTTTGACTCCACAACCTCCTCCGGAAGGCCGTTCCATGCATCCACAACCTTCTCTGTGAAGAAATACTTCCTTAAATTACCTCTGAGCCGCCCCCACTCTATCTTCAAATTGTGCCTTCTTGTTCTTGCACACCTCTGTTTTTGAAGGATGCTACCCTCTTGGACTTTGTTGATTCCCTTGAGGTACTTGAAAGTTTCTATCATGTCCCCCCTCTCCCTCCTTTCCTCAAGGCTATACATATTAAGCTCCTTAAGTCTCTCTTCATATGACTTCCGGTGCACACCCTGCAACATTTTAGTTGCCCTCCTCTGGACAGCGTCCATCCTGTCTATGTCTTTGCGGAGATTGGGTCTCCAGAACTGCACACAGTATTCCAGATGGGGTCTCACCAGCTGTCTGTACAGAGGGATAATAACTTCCTGTTTTCTATGGTGATGCCTCTCCCTATGCATCCCAGTATCCCCCCAGCCCTCCTTGCTGCCCTCTCACATTGCTTGCCCATCTTTAGGTCATCTGATATGACTACCCCCAGGTCCCTTTCCATTCTTGTTGTTGTTAGTATCTCACCCCCAGTGTGTACTCTTCCCTGGGTTTTGTTTCCCAGGTGCATTACCTTACACTTCTTAGCATTGAATCTAAGCTGCCATACATTTGACCATTCTCCTAACCTTGCAAGTCCCTTCTCATCCTTTCCACCCACCTGTGCATCAACTCTGTTGCAGATCTTAGTGTCATCTGCAAAGAGACATACTTTTCCTTCCAGTCCTTCTGCAATGTCGCTTATAAAAGACATTGAAGAGGACCCAGTCTAATACTGAACCCTACGGTACCCCACTAGTAACCCTCCTTTCTTCTGAGAGGACTCCATTTACTATAACTCTATGTGTCCTATTCTCCAGCCAATTCTTTACCCAGGCTGTCATCTTGGGACCACTCCCAGGCTGGCTAACTTGTATATTAATCTTTTGTGTGGGACTGTGTCAAATGCCTTGCTAAAGTCTAGGTAGGCCATGTCCACAGCCCCTCCCTGATCTACTACTTTGGTCCCCAGTCAAAGAAATCTATCAGATTCGTCTGGCATGACCTTCCACTGTGAATCCATGCTGCCTAGGGTCCTGTGCCCTCTGGCCTCTATATACTCAACAATTCTTTCCTTTAGAAGTGATTCCATCATTTTCCCTATCACTGAGGTTAAACTAACAGGTCTATAGTTTCCTGCTTCTGCCTTGCTCCCACTTTTGTGAAGGGGAATCACATCTGCCCTCCTCCAGTCCTCGGGTACCACCCCATCCTCCCATGATTTGTTAAAAAGGGTAGTCAGTGGTGTCACTAGTTCTACCCTTAGTTCTTTTAGAATTCTGGGATGAATCCCATCAGGCCCCCTTGCTTTGTCCACCTTCAGTTTTAAGAGTTTGCAGCGACATTTCGCCAGCGAGGTCCCCCACAACCACTACAGCGCCTAGCCGTGGTGGGAGACCTGCTAAGCTGCGGCGCTGTCGAGGCCTCACCCCAATCAACTCCGACTGAGTTGAGAATCTTTAAGTAAGTGCGGGGGTCGAAGCCTCTAAGAAAAACTGATAGCGAACCGCAGCCAACTGCAGAATGCGTCGACCTGCCGGTGTCGCTGACAGTTCATTCGACAGAAATACTGTCCAACTCCTGTCGTGGATCCTGCTGCCCCACACCTAGGTGATGGTCGTCATCTTTTCTTTCCTTTCTTCCTTCTTCACTCTCTTGAACTGGCAAGAGGATAGTAGACATGCTCTTCAACTTGTCCAATCTCTTCTACTATCTCTGTTTTGGGTTTTGTGTGATTCCTTGGTTCATGTACTCTCAAGCACAAGAACCTCCTAAATTCACTTGTGCCATCCTAAACTTGCGGAGATTCCCCTGGTCTGTCCTATGACAGCCAGAACTATATTCCAGGGCTGCTGCCCTCCCTTCACCTTCCTGTCCAGGTGACTGAATTAGGCTCTGGTTTTACACCCACTACCCCTGTGCCTCTTAGAGTCATCCTTCAGTTCTCTAAATTGGTAGTTTGGTTTTATTTTTATGATTTTATATCCTTTTTCTATCCCGTTGTGCTTTGAGTCTGTAGCCTTCCTTCTGTTTTTTTTCACTCTCACTTCTTTCCTAACAGAACTGAGGAAGGGAGGGGGCCAGCGTTGGTTACTGGCTAACCGAGGAGTACAGTGTCACTGCATCTGCCTTGTGAGAGGTGCCAGCACTGTCCGTTCCATAGGCTGCAAAAGACTTTGCTCCCACTGGGTCCTGGCTCCTCCTGCTTAGACCCATAAGTGTGAATGAATGTGAAGATATTCTGGAAGATCAATTACGGTGAGTACATAATTTTCAGTTCTGCTACCATCCACCACTGATTAGATCACTAGAGAATGATGAAACTCGCCGTTGCCTTTATGTGTATGTAGCTGTGGCAAAGTGAAAATCTGTAAGGACAATGCCCATACACTGTGTTTCTGCTTTTATGCTTTTCGCACGATGTTAACTGCAGTATTTGCCAGAGCTTTAACCAGGCCATGAAGAGATGTTGCTGGAAAACTTTAGAGGTCTTTCTGAGAAAAAGTGCACAGCGTTTGATGCTGGTCCTGCCTGCCCACTCCACAGGCTCTGCATCTTTATGACTGCCCACCATTTCCCTCATTCATCAGAGGTGACAAAGAAAACTCTACTGTGGATGTGAAAGACTTTGGAAAAGCCTAAGGGCAAATCGTCAAAAGATGCACTGACATCAAGAGATGCATAGAGGCTCCCAGTCAGGAGCTTCTCCTACACGTTCCAGGCAAGGGAGCACGATGATCCGGCAGGGCAAACGTTCATATTGGCCCATCTTTAGACCCGGTTTGGGGATGGGGAGGGAGTAAAGTAGTACCACTACAAAAATAAGTACTTGGAAGAATTTATGCGGCATGCGCCGCGGCTGAAGCGGGCTTAGCCAGTAACCAAATAATGTTTGAAATAAAAAGTCTGACTAGCGTTTGTTTTGTGTTTTTCTTTTGAATGGAACAGACGGCATATGGACATATAGTCACAAGTTCAATTGGCTATGGTCACAATGGTGTGGTCATATTGCGAAAAGACTTGCCGTTACGGGAAAGAGGTCACGGGCAAAAAAGCCACAGCGACCATTCAGTGGTAGCGACCACAGTGGAAAGAACACCGACATTTATGCATGACAATGAACTTGTGTGTTTTTGCAGAAGCTAACTTCAGAATAGTTTATTGCCATGTTTTTAGGCATTAAGACCGAGTAGTTCCAAAGGAGTGAGCAGGATTACGTTTTCTTCCGATGCATGTAAGCGTCCCATATAATCCCATCATTTTTTTCAAGGCTGTGATGTCCTTTCTTCCTCATAACACTCCTCCCTCCTGCTGCCTCAGTGAAGTAATTAACATCCTTGGTGTACAGTTGAAACTCACATTGATTTAAATACTGAATAGCAGCCTGTTCCTGGTATTTGCTTACAATCACATAATTAGCAAAATGTGTTTTCCGTGTCTCAAATGTTCCAGCACCCCACACACCCTGCATCCATCAACACTGCACCATACTGTGTTCACAATAAAATAACCAAATCACCACCATGGAACACCAGTTAAAATATATACCCTGCTGTGAACGCACAGTTCAGAGACAGTCGAAGCATCGACACTTTGAAACTCACTGTTGCAAATGCTCCCCACAGCACCAGGTAAAATCCACTGACTACAGCACAACAAAGCACAGTTCTACTATTGATCTCACAGTGAATAATTTTAAAGAATAATGCCCATGAGGTCAGCGAGGTACAGAATGATTGTACTCGGATGTGGGGGGGACCATGACGACCTTTAAAGCTGCTTGTTGATCGTTTGGATATATCTTTGCTGGGGACTGTGCTGGTGAGAAACTGGTATGATAAGGTGCACTAGTGAGAGGAGTTTAAAATGCTGTTTGACCAATTCCTGGGAGGTGGTGACTATTTGGCCGTTCCATTACGCGATGTGCTCCGTTTTGACCGGCGACAAGCAACATCAGCAACAAACTCAGTAACTCTATTTTGTCCCCGTGACCTCTCATCATTGCTCTGGCTGGGATTTTCCATTCTGGTTTTCCTCCTTGGGATGCCATCTTGGGGTGGTACGCAAGCTCACACGCATGCATGGAGCACCTCACAACCAGTGTCCCTCACCCAGTGAGACTGTCTGGGTGCATTGCCACCTGTGGTCACCCAGGTGGCAATATTACACTGGAGCATGACTGCCCACCCTCCCTGGAGGAGGGCATCCTGTGAGATGCACAGTTCCCCCCCCACTGCCCCCCCAATGACCCAGGCTAGGTCTCAAACCTGGGTCACCAGTGTGGGGGGCAGGTGTGGTGTTCAGTACCTCAACCCTCCACACCACTGGGCTAGCAAGAAACTAACAGTTGAACAAATTTGTACTCATCCAGGACAGGTGGCGGAGAAGATGACATGCACTGTCTCTTTAACACTGAGCTACCACCAAATGTAAAAGGAATGAAAACTATTTAGCAGCATAACAGGAATAGATCACCTGGCATACTGCTCGTAGCTTTCATTTCTTTTCCCTTTGCTTTGCTTCACACTCTGTCTATTGTAGACCCCACCACCTGATCAGGACAGGCATGTCATTTCATAGAGATCTGAACCAAAATACTGAACCAGTAGAAATGTTGTACTTTATCTGTGAGCTATTTCTGTAAGGTTATATATTTGTCCTTACCAGCTTTAACCCAGTAAATTGGAGAAGGGGGGTGGGGGGTGGTGAAGAATTACCATGTTTTTTTTTCAAGATCACACAGATAAGCAATAAAATGAAACCTTTTATTTTTTTTTTTTTTTTTTTTTTAAATGTTCATATTTTTGTAAGAGTCTTATAAAGGCACTGCTGGACTTAGTCACTTTAGGATTTGTTAGACCTGTGTGCTGTTGGCATTTTCTGACCTCCCCTTCCAAAAATGTTGTTATATTTTATTTATTAGCCGTGGGCAGTGTGTCTCCCTCCCATGGCTCAAACTGAGGGGATATGCAGGGTTACAGCATATACTTGTAGGTACTTAAAAAAAAAAAAAAGAAAAAAAGCTGCTTCCTGCCACTGTGCCCAAATCAGCCTTTCAAGTCTGACTGGAGCATTCCCCCCCCATTACACAAACAAAACAGTTATTCGTATTTGATCTTTTTATGTCAAAAAAAGGAACTAATACATTTTGGGGAGAATAGTCAACAAATCGTTTGTTTTGGAAAACATGAATTCAGAATTCTTTTCTAGACATTCAATAAATCGTTTTCCTTGGAAAACATGAATTCAGATATATGTAGCAGGGTAAATATTAGAGTTCTCTGGCAAACTGATAATGATTGGTGAGGGATTTTTCATGGTCATCAAAGAAACACCAGAAATGCGAACTCTGAATACCACTGTTTGTTAATTTGTTTGTGTGTAAGGAGGTGGCTGTGAGTGGGGGGGGGACCTATCATTTATTTATTTATCTTGTTTTATTTAAGGCATTTTACTTTTAGGGACTAGCTGAAGGTTTTATATGAGCAAAGGTGGCAGCCATGTTTCGATATGGCAATTAGAAATTAATGAAGTGGCAAATGAATTCTGGATGTGAAATGCACAACTTTTAAATCGCACTACCAAACCGTTTCCAATCTGTGTCTCAGAACTCGTTCAGCCAATCAAGACACAGGATATTGCCAATCCATTTTATAATCTCTTGATGGCTGGGGGAGAAAGAAATTCTGATCAGCCCTGGCTAGTTGGATCTGCAAGGGCTTCAGTCAGAGTTCATTGAGGTAAGCAGCAAGCCCATAGCACAATGCCAGACTGCCGTAGTTGGGGTGACTAGCTTATTCTTGTCCCTGCAGTGTGGGTGTGATGGGTAATGTGGGTCAAAGGGCTCCGCCTCTGCTCTGGCAGGGAGGAACCCTTTTCTTGGACTTACACAGTGGGGTGCTACTGGCTCAGATCCTTTTGAGACTTACAGTGAGGAAGGGGTGGGGTTATTGGCTTGGCCTGTACAGGGGTAGTGGTGTGGGACTAATGGCTCTGCTTCTTGTCCTGGCACCTGCTGCGGGGGTGTTCTGCTGGTACTTGCAGGGATGAGCGGGGAGAGGTGGAGTAAGTAATGGCTGTAATCTCCTGCTTTCACACCTGTGAAACACATGCTCACATGCTCACACTCACACCTTGGAACATCAAGGGTGGAGGAAAGGATTTTGTTGCTTTTGCTGTGAACCAACCCTACTCCAGTGTTGGCAGTTGGCACTACTGGCTCTGCCTTTCACCACCTGTTCTTCTTCCCCTCCCCCCCAAAACTAAATGCAATTTTTTTTGGGTGCACTGCTGTCTTTGGACACTTAGTTTGACAGTGAAAAGTGTTGCACATTGCCATAAAGATCAGAGTCCGCCACAATGCCATACAGATGGAAATACTTTAATAATTTTACTGAATGGTTTTAGGACTGAAGACAACACACAACATAGTCTGCCATCCTAAAATAAACAAAAGGAAAATCTAAGAGTTAAAAGCATCAGTCAGTGATAACAGACAATTATGAATGGCCCTGTTTTCCAAATCACAATGTGTGTTTGGTGCTTGACCAGTGGATCCTATGTGTATGTGATATAGTCAAAAAAAAAAAAAAAAAACAGCCCCCGAACTCACATGCGAGTAGAAAGGCTCTATGCTTAACCTCATTCAAAATGACTGCCTGGGGCTGAGATTAAATTTAATTTTGATTTTCTACTACATTTCAGTGGAGTGATTGGAATTCTATCTGTTGTTTTGACTTCAGGCAAATAAACACTCTGATAATATTATTACACTTCAGCACTGATTCCCAAATTATTTTGTTCAGTTACTGCCCCCGCACTCCAACTGGTGTTAAAATGTTGCTGTTGGGGTTGAGTGGGATTTGGGAGGATAAATACTATATGACGAACTTGAGGGGCTGACAAACCGAAGATCTGTTGTTATAAGTGCAATTACACTTGGGGGTCTGAATAATGGCTAGATTTACACACCTTGTCTCATCATGTCAGGCCTCCACACACCTGAGACATGCACCAACATGGATCTATGACAGTCGGTCGACAATTTCATTATCAACCAATGTTACAGCGACTCCTTTATGTTGACCACATTTGCAGTTGGCATAAAGGGAGTCACTTCAGACTGTTTTCTCTTCTGGGGGCTTTGCCCACCAAACCCCTAAGAGCCCCCCCCCGCATCCCCCACTACTAAATTAATCAACTCCAAGTTGGTTGCTTCAGGGGAAGGGGTGCAATACCGCCAGAAAGCAGTGCCGGGGTCCTGCGCCAACACTGCAGTGACCTGGTGCTGTTCTTGCTGTAGTGTCGGTCACGGTAAAGTTGTCACCATAGCGACAGTATACCCACCAACACAATGCTCTGGATGATGGGTGAAGACTGACATTTAGAACCATGTGCATAATTACACAACACTGTAGCCCACCCCCAGGTCTCGTATGGACAACTGTTTATCTTCGCACATGCCAGTTGTCATCGCATTTTATAAACAAAAATAAATCTGCACATTATTTTGATGAACCCCGCAGCAGGGCTTACCTGGGCCATGCACATGGCACTGTCAGGACAGTCCAGTATAACTGAGGTTGGGGGTGACTGCTGCTGACACTCCAACTGACTGAGCCACAGGGGAATTGGCTCTTAGTAGACTGAACTGAAACCACTATCTACTTTGCCACACT
The DNA here is from genome assembly GCA_016271365.2 of Neoceratodus forsteri. Taxonomy (NCBI): domain Eukaryota; kingdom Metazoa; phylum Chordata; order Ceratodontiformes; family Ceratodontidae; genus Neoceratodus; species Neoceratodus forsteri. The sequence goes on from CM057450.1 coordinate 720,050,015, forward strand.
TGGGAGTCAATAACCAGCTCAAATTTATCAAAAGAATACAGCTTTATTAACAAGCATGAACCTGGGGTGAAAATGATTGCTACAACCCTAAAACATTGCCATGGTCCTTATTAGGTGCCCTTCCAGGCGAATCACTCCTACCCTCTTCCCAGTACCAGGACTTTGCTTTGATCTCCTTGGGAAGCTCCCTGAAACTCAGTTCTCAGGTACTGCGGGTGTTGAACCTTTGCAGGCCCAAAATAGTTGCAGTGGGCTGGCCAGTATTTATACACTAAACAATGAGCAATATGCTCTAACTAAAATTTCCCCCAAAGGACGTACAATTGCTTAAATGATGAAATTAATCTGGCCCATTGGCCAACCTGCAAATATCCTGAAAAGATCAATTTGTCCCATAAGCAGGGCCACCCTGCAGTGTACTCTCATTTCCTGGACACATATAGCACCTCCTGACGCAACTGGCTGCTGGAACTCTGCTCTCAGAGTGCCACTGATGTTGCCGGGCTCCCTCTTCTCTCTCTCACCCACACCCACACTCACTCGCTGCAATCCTGGACAAGTAGTTCTGGACTCTGCTTGTCTGCTACACTCTGTCTCTGGTGTTGTCTGTCATGCAGGTTAGTATGTAGATAATGCTCTCTTTACCAGATGGATCAACTCTCTTCACAGTTCATCTTCTGCAAAATAGGCCTGGCGTGGTGCAGCTTACATGCACTACCAGCACAGCCGGTCTTAACACAAGATCTCCCTCCAAATCTGTCTGCCTCCAGCATAGTCCCGTCTTTACACAGTAGGCACAGTTCAGGGACCGCATCCACTGGAGCCTGGGGCTTTTACACCACATACTCAACAGTCCACCATCGGCAGGGGGATGGCACAAGACTCTGGCATCCCTCCTTTGCCCAGAAACCTCCAGGAATGCTTGGCGTTTCGGGGGGGGGATCTGTGTTAGCCCATTGTATTATATACATAAATTCTGCAGCATACTGTATAACAACTATTTTGTTACTATGTATGGAAGTAGCTTTAAACCACGTAAGTGTTTGACCTGCCCACAATATTGTGTTTCTCTACGTATCACTTGGTATAACAGACTTTCCTGTTAATTTCCATTGTTCTAACACGACAAAAGCTTACATACAGTACTAAGTGCTACATACTACGTTTACGACAGTAGAAGACTAAATTGTCCCCTAATTTAATGGGTGAATATTTCCCTTATTTTCGTACTGATGTGCTCATCTAGTTTCAATTTATCCTGCGCCCCATACTTTTCTCTATCTTTCTAAATGACCTCCCTTCTGTCTGCGTCTTGTACCATATTCATAAGTATACTGACGACAGTCATCTATGCATCTGCCCCCTCCACATCAGCTGTTGCATCCTCACGCAAATGTGATTTTCACAGCATACTACACTAGTTTCAAGCCAACCAGCTTAAAGTAAATACAAAGAAAATGGCGTCCATGACATTTGAAACCAGCCAGAAGCTAGTAAGGCTCTCGTCTCCCTGTCTTCTCCACCCTTGAATGGTACCCAACTGGAGGTAGTCCACACTTATCAGTGTCTGGCTCAATAGTAACCTAGACTTCTCGGCACACATCGATGCTATACACTCAAAGCTTCACCCCAAATTAGGCATGCTTTAAAGCAGCAAGGACTGTCTCCCTTCTGAAGTCCTGAAGGACCTGCTTGTCAAAATGATTCTCGCTATTTTCAACTACATGGATGTGGTATATAGTGCAGCCCCTCCTTCCACCCTTGCTACACTGGACATCCTCTGTAATGCATCCTTTCTTTTTGCTACTAACTCTTCCCCCTCCACCACATCACTGCTCCCTTCATTCTGCTTTCTATCGCCCCCCCCTCAACTACCCTCTCATCACCTTTCCCACTGCTCCTCTCTTATTAGTAAATACTGGTTTGCCTCCTTTCCCTCCTGTCTATCCTCTGTCCTCTCCCCCTCTGCTCCCTCCTCCTACCCCCTTCATTCTAGAGACTTGCATTTCTTCTTAGTTCCACACCCTCACTCCAGCGCTGGTATGGCTGCCTTCTCCTACCATCACTCTCCTCCCTGTGGAACCGGCTACCTCCTTGTGCCCTCATCCCTGCTATCCCAAAGCAGCTGCTAAAGCCAACCTCCCCACTGTTTGTTCTTGCCTCTCTTCCCTGCTGCCTTCCTCACTCCTAATGTGCTCTCACTCTCCCCTCACCCTCTCTACCCCTCCCCTGAGGGCCTAGCCTTACTCAAATTTAAACCTGCTTGACCCCCCCATACCTCCTGTAAACCTGTAAATGACACCTATGTACAGTAATGCTGCCTTTTTACCCTCATTGTATTCCTATCACTATGTTGCCCACTGTGTTGCACTATAATACAGTTTTTCTTGCACTTCAGTTGTTTGTAACTGCTGCTTGTTTCATTCCCCTTCCCCCGGGTCACACCTGGAAACAAGCCGCTGCTCATTGTGCCTTTCCCGGTCACCAAACTTTTAAATAAATAAAATTTGAAGGTTGTTTTGTTTTCTGCTTCTACAATATCCCTTGGTAACCCATTCTAATTCACTCCCGCTTTCTGGGCACAAAAATCCTTCCATTATTGTATTATTGTCCAGAATGATCTGCATATTGTGTTATCTTAAGTTACACTCCTTTATAATTGAATGCCTATTTTTCAGTCCTCATTAATTCAACATCCCTTCATATTAAATTCAATTAATTCATCCCTTGATATTTTGAACATCTCAAGCATGTCCCCTCTAATTCTTCTTTCCTACAATGAAAATAAGTGCAAGGGGCCCGATTCCAGAACGCATGGCACAACTTGCGGGCATGTGAGTTACACCATGCACCACTACGCCTGGGACCCTGCGTAAAGTTTTTAATCTGCCTATTTGCTACACCAGTTATTTTATTATAGTGCTTTCCATATTTTACCATTGCCCCTTTTCCAGTCATTTGGGATTATACCCAAGCTTCTTTTTGATGTGTTCTGCACTCATGAAAATTTTTTTTTTACATTTTTTCTATATTGCACAGTAAATTGCTGATTACCTGTTTGAAAGTAAGTGTGTGTGTGTGTGTGTGTGTGTGTGTGTGTGGTTTGCTATTTTTAGAGGCTCTCTGCGGAGGGCTAGTTGATGCTAAAGTACTCCTGTATAATTGGTAGGAATTTTAACTGATGACCTAATAACCAGGTACTGTATTAGACTTTGCTTCAAGGGTTCTCCCACCCTGGTTGTCATATCTTTTGTGCTCTCAGCCTATTAAAATAACACGCTGACGCATTTCAGCAGTTTCTGTCTAGAGTTTCAGCTTTGTAGCATTCCTGCTCTCGCTTGGCTTGAAACTGGATGCCAGACTGCCTGTCCCTTCTGTTCACCTTGTCATTCAGGAAACCAACAGAGCTCTGAATCTGTTTCCTTATTCTCTGACCATAGTCCTCATCTATACATGCTGATCACCTGGTGTCCTTCAGGAAACCAACAGATATCCTGATCTGGGGGGCATGTTGGATCTTTCCCCACATCCCACAGCCAGCAGAGTTACTGTAAAGCAGACTAGGAAAACAGCTAAGACTAAACTGTATTTATGCCGGAAGTCTGCCAGCCCCTACCCAGTTGAGAAGAGCCCCACTCCTGTGCACCCTTCCCAGCTGGCAGTTCTACAGTAAAACAACAGGACCGGGAAAGCCCCCCCTGCCCCCGTAATCGACGCCACTGGACCAAAAGCAATCCTCACGCCACGCTAATGCTGCTCTCTTTTTATGCAGTTGCTGCCCACTCCGGTGCGCCCCCCCACCACTCGCTCGCTGTCACTCCACTTCAGTGCGTTAGCACACCCCGCTCGCTGTACAGCTGTCTGCAAGTCAAACTCACCGGGCTCCGCTTCGTCCAAACTCCCGATTTCAGTATTAGTAGGCAGCAAGTACGGCGCAGCTCTCTCTGGTGTTGCAGTGTTATGTGCTCAGAATCCAACACAAGCAGCAAAGTATAGGTTCCGACGGAGTAGTGCGGGGCTTTAAACAACCCGCCGGAAACAGCAACACCCCCCTAGCTGATCGTTTTTGCAGCCAGTTGGATCCTCGAGTGTCTGACATGGATCTGAATCACTAGCTACGCCCTCAATCGTGACGCCACTATGTGGGGGCTGGAACTACGGGATGCCAGTTTACTTGGGACCCGAGTAAATATAACGAATGAATAAATTCACAAAAATAAGGAAACGAGCCAAAATAAAAAAATTAATGTGAAGGTAAGGGAGGTGCTGAAGAAAGTAAAACATATATTTTTTTAAAGATGCAGTGTTCTTCTCAAAACGGTGGCAAACGGCTGACAGTGTCCCTTTAAAAGGAGTGAAAGTAGTACTCTAAGAGCTAGGTTGTGGCTGCAACCTTGGGTTTTACTGCCCCTCTTGAACACACCCACCCATCTTTGAGTCATCAGTTTCGCGATTTGGCACTGGCTGTGCTACTAGTAGTGATTCATTATGTTCAGGTGGGCTTCGGCGCATCAACAACGCTGTTGAGGACCCCAGTTATAGGAGTCATCCTGCAGGTTTTGTTGCAGACCATGTTGGCTCTGCTTGCTAAACTCCTGCCAATGATGCCTGTGCCATCGACATTGGTCTTGGGTCCTCCGTCAGCTCTATGCATTCTCGGTTGACATAGCTTCCATCAATGCCAGCTCTCTATAGAGATCCTTTATAGCCACTGTCTGATGATTATGGGGATGGAGAGAAGTATAATTCAGACTGCCAGCATATGGAGAAGGATTATGAAGAGGGTGACCTGCCCCTGCCTGAAGGCTTTGACTGCTCGTTCTCAACCGGAGGAGGCCTGATTTCAGGCTCTGCTAAAGTCAAAGCAGGACTCTCTTGGTTTTACAGCTGAGGAGGTGGATTCTTCCAGATGGAACCTATGAGTTCCAGTAGGTTCATACCGTGCCTACAGTTATCATTCCTCCCTTACACCCAGCTTTGGAGGATGCCACTATGGCCGCTTGGCATAGGTCTAGTGTAATTTCTGCTGTACCTGATAAGGCTGACAAGCAGTACCTGGCTCTAACCACAAAATCTTTTTATCCCAACCAAAGGCTGATTCAGAAGTCATTATGGCAGCCCAAGACAGATCTAAAGCACACAGCCATATGAATTCACTTCCTCCTGTCAAGGTGTCCAGGAGACTGGATGTTATGGGTAAACGAACTTATGCTTCGGCAACCCTTGGCCTCCATATTGCTAACTATCAGGTTTTTCGTGATTAAATATCAGAATAGCATGTGGAAGTCCATCTTGGCCATGGCTGACAAGTTGCCTGAGGGTCCCATTAAAATGGAGGTCCAGCAGACTGTCATCCATGGCCTACATGCTAGGAAGCATCTCCTGCAGTCTGTCTATAAAGCCTCAGAGGCTTCTGCCTATGCTGCTGTTTCTTGCATTTGCCTCCATTACTACTACTGGCTTAGGGTGGTGGACTTTGCCACTGATTTTCAGTGGTCAGTACCCATTTTTGTGGCAAGAAACGATCGGCCACAGTGTTGAAAATGCCTAGAGGGAATTGCAGGCCTCTAAAATGACTTTATGCTCCCTCGGTGCTCTTACCACTCAGTGTTGTGGTTGTGGCAGGGGTTCCTTTCATAGGTTCTACTCTCGTACTGCCTGTGGCAACTCCTGTGCCTCAGGGTGTGTTTACCAGCATGCTTCTACCCTCTCAAGATCTCTTGCCTTCAGGCCCATGCCTGGGTCAACAATGATGCTGGTGCTGGTGGCAACCCTGCCACCCCTGAAGTCTTCTGACTCTCTTCCGCCTTGCCTGATCCCTTCAGAAGACCCCTGGATCTTGATGGGAGGTCACATCTCCCTCCTCTTACCAAAGTGGAGGGAGATCTGCAGACACGAGTCCTGGACATTGGCCGATGGGGCCTTGCCCTGGAACTTCTGGCTCTCCCTCCACTGCATCTTCCCTCTCCCTGTTGCTTTGCTCCAGGTCACTTGTCTGTCATGTTCATTAAAGCTCAGAAGTTGTTGTACAAACTGGCCATACAGCCTGTCCCTGCAGCAAAACTCAACTAGGGTTATGCCTCTTGATATTTTCCAGTTCTGAAGTAGACTGGCCTGGCAACCTACACCCTGTCTGGGACCTCCAGAGATTGAACCTGTACATCAGATGCAGAAGATTGAGTGGTGTCTTTTCAGTCCCTGCTCCCTCTCCTTCTGCAGGGGATTGGATGTCTGCACTGGATATGAAGGATGCTTACCTCCCTATCAAGGTACTTTGCAGTCACCAGCACTACCTTAACTTTATGCTTGAGGACATTCATTATCAGTTTCATGTCTTTCCATTTGACTTATCTTTAGTGCCGCTGTGTTCACCAAGTGATTTGCACTAGTGGCCGTGATATTCGGGGGTCCATAGTGTTCACGTATCTGAACAATTGGCTGTTGAAAGCCCCATCCTGGGAGGCAATCCAATACACTTTGTTTCAGATGTGCAAGCTGGTTGATAAACTGGGCATCCTTGTCAAGAAACCAAAATTGGTTCTCACCCTGTCCATGCGTGCAGTACCTCAGTGTTGTCCTCGACACATCTGGTTCTTCCTTCTGGAGGACCATGCCAATGCTTTTATTGCCCAGGCACAGCTGATGTCTTCTAGTCATTATGTATCAGCAAGATGGCTTCCCCAATTGATTGGACTGCTGACTGCGCCATCTTCATTGTCCCTCTGCCATGCCTGCACATGAGGATTCCTCAGTGGTTCCTCCATGTACAGTGGGCTCAGCATTTCGATAACCTAGAGTGTTTCATTCAGGTGACAACTCCTCTACTTGGTGCCCTTCTCTGGTGGGTGAACTGCTCCAGCCTCGACACAGGGTCTCCATTCCTCCATCCCTCGCCCCTGATGGTCATGATGTCAGATGCCTCAGGCTCTGGTTGGGATGCCCATCTATGGACATTTCGGATGGAAAGTCTGTGGTCCTCCCTCAATCATTCTCTCCACAGCAACATTCTGGAGATAACTGTTTTGCTTGGCCTACAGATATTTCTTGTCCTCCAGGATGAACCCATTGGTCCAGTTGGACAATGTTTCCATGATACAGTACCTCAAACAAGCAGCCATTCACTCATGCTCCTCTGCAGGGAAACGACGAGGGTCTGGCATTAGACTGTGGAACACAATCTGTTTCTTACAACCATCTTTCTGCTAAGTACCCTCAACATCATTGGATTTCTTCAGTCAGACCTAGGCTGTGTCCCACAAATAGGAACTTCTGGACTTCATCATTGATGACCTCTTTGACATAAGGGGTTGTCTGGGGCTCAGTCTTTTTGAGTCCCCACACCACGCAAAATTGTAGTCATTTTGCTCGCTCACTTCAGGGCTTGGAGTTTCCTGGCAATATGCATTGTAACTCTCCTGGAAATTCCCTTGCAAATTTCCTCAATTCCCTCTGATTCTGAGGGCTCTGGGCAAGTTGTGGGGTACCTGGCCACCTTGGTTTGGGCCAGCCACATTTGGTTCCCTCAGAACAGTTAGCAGTGAACCATTGGTCCTGCTCCTTCTTCCAGCAAGGCTCCTGTTGTCCTGTTGCAGAAGTAAGGCACTTCAGTGCACCTGGATCTCTAAATCTTCCTGGACTAAAAGTTTCCACCACTCATTCACACTAATGGGACTACACCAGAGACGATAGGACCCTGCGGAAGCCAAAAATCTTCAGGAGGGCTGGTGCCAGGATAGGACCGTACATGCGCGGTGCCACGAGACTAGCTCGAGCTGTATAGGCTATCTCGGCGTTGACCCTCCAACCGCCTCAGTTCCCTTTTTCCTGCCATCGAGTGCACTTTGGTGATGATGTCGCTTGCCTGCCAGGAGTCAAGTCTTTGTCTATTCGACAGCAGCTATAGCCATTCAGTATTTAATTAACTTGTTACTTTTAGTGTTCTTTTCTTAGTTAAAAAAAAAAAAGGAGGAAGAAAGGTCTAAATGAAGAAATTTTCAGCCTGCCAACAACGGAGTCGACCTTAGACAGTGACGGTAGGGAAACTTCGCTTGCAAGCTGTTCTGGCAATGGGGCTGTGTCCAGTCCACCACCCTTTGCAGAGGGGAGGTCTGACCATGGGCAGTCCAATGCTCAAGGGGGAAGACAGTCCACCCGAAGCACAAAAAGTTGAGGGCCCATTCCCGACCTCGATCAGGGATCCAGCGCCACTTGACCTAGTGTTTTTCTTCCTCCATTTTGTCAAAGAAGAAACTGTACCAAACTCGAGGTCACCCTCTAGTACATCTGCACAGGGATCGTTGGTGGTGGAGAGTGGTAGACCTGACCTGACTCCAGTGGGGTCCTCTGTGGCTCCGTTCTTAACGGCCGCGATCTTCGACACCGGATCCTGTCTCTGTCCTTGATGGGGCTCCAGTGAGCAGTTTCATCACTGGGCAGCTCTTTTAGGCCAGTGGGTATGGCGTCTGGCCAGTGGACCCAGTTCCGGGGTCTTCAGGCCATGGAGTCACTGGACCACAGCCGGGTCGGTTGAGCCAGGATGTGTGCACAGTGCCCTCTCCAGTGCCAGTGCCATCGACTCCAGCTCCACGTGCCTACCCCCTCACCTTCTTCCCTGCAGGGACAGACACAGGTACCACTTCCTTCCCCCCCATTCTTTCAGGTCTGGCAGGGCCAGCAGCGGTGCCAGTACCAAATCCTTGACTCCAATCTGGGCGGTTGCATCTTCCATGATTCCTGGCCTAGACCTGCCTTTTGGAGGTTCCTCTGGGGTAGAAGTGGATCTTGATGAGTCTCACCCTGTCCTGCTTTTGTTGAAGACACAGCGGATGACTAATTTTATGGGCTGGAACGCAAGCCTTCTGTATCAGGTGCTAGCTGCACACTCAAGCAGACTCAATGGACTGGGAGGCCTGTTTCCACTGACAATTTCCTATGCTCTTATCAGCGGAGCCTGTGGTGGAAGATCTTTCTTTCCAGTCTCTCCTCAGGGATATGGGGTCCACCATTACATTACAGACTTCATCTGTGGACCAAAGCAGACTTCTACGTCTTGAGTTCCTATATTCCTCAGTACGAGTACACCCTGTGGAACATAAATCAGTGGTCGAGAGCTTCCCAGAGTCTAACACTCCATTACCAGGGGCTTATAGTCCAGTATCAGCTGAAAGTTTTCTAGGGATGCCTACATCACTGCCTCTAGGGCAGCTGCCACTGGCATTTGTAGAAGACAACACTCCTGGCCCAGAATATCTGGTTTCTCGCCTGATGCTCAGCAGGTGATTAATGTGCCCCTTGACAGTGCTTATTTGTTCAACCCTCGGGTTGAGCTCTGGAGGCTGCTCAGAACATCAAGGCTGCCATTTAAACAGCCAGGCCAGCTCCTGCAGACCCTCAGAGTGACAGGAACAGTCGACAATTTTGTAACAGACAGTCCTTTCAAGGTAGTGGATGAGGAGCCTTTATCAGGAACCAACTCCTCAGCTGTGAAGAAAACACAGCAGAAGGTATAGGGCCCAATAGCGCCCTGTACCTACCTCTGAGGGTCTGGCCCAGGTCCCACCTCAGCTGTCCGTGGTGGACATCTCTTAGTGGTGGGGGGGTCTGACTCAATTTTACATCCAGTGGACGTTCATTACAGTGGACAAATGGGTCATCAGGATTGTCCGAAAGCGATACTCTTCCAATTTCGCAGAGATTTCCCCAGACCTTTCACCCAGACGGCAGGTCAGTCTGTCCGCCTCTCAGTCAGACTTTCTTACTTCTGAGATACGGGGCCTCTGCAGGAACAGGACAGTAGAACATGTTCCACTGCAGAATGGAACACAGGTTCCTATTTCCATTGCTTTCTGGTTCCAAGATAACAGGCAGCATATGCTCAATTCTCGACCTTGGAAAGTTAAACAAGTATCTGTTCAAGGAAGAGTTCACCAAACCTTGGCGTTCAAGTCTTCGCTTCCCGAACGATTAGCTCCTAGCCAGCCCATCTGGGCAGGAGATGCCAGAAGCAGTCTCCACAGCTTCTCATTTGCTCACTCGGAGGCGGGGCTGATTTAAGAAAGGTGCCAGTCACCTTCCCAGCAGTTTCACTTCATAGGAGCCCTCCTGGATGAGTATTTTCCATCCAAATGATGGGAGAAACAACATCTTCAGATGGCTCATTACTTCTCGGGGAAACACCACTGTCCGGGCCCTTTTCAATGCTGCAGATGCTGCAACTCATGGCATCGTCTGCAGCAAGCAGTGGTCATTCACCACGCACCCGCAATCCTGCCACATAAAGTGACAGAGCCTTGTACAAAATCACTCACATGGTAGACGTAGTTGGACAAGTGTCTGCAAAGGCAACCCTTTACCCCACTGAAATCTCAGATCACCATCACCACAGAGGCATTCCTGATCGGTTGGGGAGCTCACTGTCAAGACTTCCACACTCAGGTGTGGATCCAGGAGGAGTCTTATCTTCTCATACATATGTTAGAGATGAGAGCTGTCTTGTATGCTGTCGTCCGAATCCTGAAGGATGTCTTCTGCCACGAAGTGATCCTCTTTTGGATGGACAACAAAGCTGTGATGTATTACATTACAAGCAGGGTTGAGCGCTCCCCTGTCCTGTGCAGGAAGGCATAGAAACATAGAAGCTGACCGCAGATAAGGACCGCAAGGCCCATCCAGTCTGCCCATTGCTTTTTCTACCTTGTGAATGTGCCATTGACCTTTGCTCTGTCACTGGCCTATCTATTCATACTCATCTGTATTGCTCCCTTATGCCTATCCCCTGCCTGTTTGAAGCCCTGCACTGTATTCATATCCACCACTTCCTGAGGTAGGCAGTTCCATGCATCCACCACCCTCTCTGTGAAAAAGAACTTCCTCACATTACCCCTTAATCGGCATCCCTCTAATCTCATGCTGTGTCCTCTTGTCCTGCTATTTTTCTTATATTGAAACATGTTAGACTTTCACCTTGCTAATGCCCTTAAGGTGTTTGAATGTTTCAATCTTATCACCTCTCTCCCTCCTTTGCTGTAGGGTATACGTATTGAGTTCAGTTAATCTGTCCTCACATGTTTTCTGATGCAGTCTCTGCACCATTTTGGTTGCCCTTCTCTGGACTGCCTCAATTTGGTTAATATCCTTGTGAAGGTGTGGCCTCCAGTACTGCACGCAGGCCATGAGGATGTGGAAATGATGCCTCGAGCATGCTGCGTCAGTTTAAGCAGTCTCCTGCCAGGAATTCAGAATGATCTAACGGATTGCCTCAGCAGAACGGAGGCGAATCCCCACGAGTGATGTAGTCACTATTCGACGAGTGGGGCAGTCCAGACCTGGACCTTTTTGCATCCTCACTCAATGAAAAACGTCCTCTATCCTGCTTCAGAAATCCAGAACCTGGCATTCTAGGGACATGGATATGTTGTTCATCCACACTGTCTGGCAGGTTCCTTGCCGCTTTAAATCTTGCCGGAAGGTCTTCAAGCTGGCTCCTCCCACCCACCCGGGTGGTAAAACTCTCGGCTCCGCCCCATGACGCCAGATCTTCCTTACCGCTTGGAAGCTCAGGTTTCCTCCTTAACGCTCTGCGTATAAGACTGGTTCCTAACTCTTGAATTTTCAAAATTAAAAGTTTTTTGCTAAAAGGCTTGGTCTTCTCTCCCTCACGCGCTGCGATGGACAAATCGACTCCGGTTTCGGAGATGCCCTTGCGGGCAGAAGATGTCTCGGACGGATCCGCACTCCACGTGCGTCTACTGCTTGGGCCTTGAGCACGACCCGCAGGCCTGCGACCTGTGCTCTTCCTTTTGGGCCTACGTCCTCGAAGACCGTGCTGCCCGTTTACAACTGGGGCATCCCGAGAAGTGATTTCCTCCGGTAAAGTCAAAAGAGGCCCGGTCGGCGGTGTCCGCGGTCGGCGGGCTCGGCAGATCAGCTCGAGCAGATGGTGCCCTCGAAGGAGGTGGTAGCGGGCCGCTACTCCTCGGCTCTGACATTTGTCCGCTCTCTCTTGGTGCCTCTTATTCAGCTTCTTTTAAGGAGCTTTGTCTGACCCTCTCGACTAAGGTGAGGGTCCAATCTTCTGGACTGTTTCTTGGTCCAAAAGAGAGACAGGGTAAGTCTCACAGTCGTCGCTCTTGGGGCGGGAAAGATCCCTCTCCCGAGTTGTCAGCCGTCGGCTTGGTCAACATCTCGGCTTGGCCACTGGTCTCCACGGTGTCCCGTCAGGCCAGTTGACGGCGAGACTCCCGTCGGCCCGGTCGAGATTTTTCGACCCGTTGGACGGGTTGTCGGCTGGAGAAGCCGAGAATCCCTCTCCCGGTTCCCCGTGGGAGTTGAGGACCCCATCGGCTCGTCTGTGCCTCCGGTTCCGGGCCGATTGAATCTTCCAACCGAGGGGTGCGGTTCCCAGCGACACCTCCCGCTGTCTCCGGCAAAGCCGAGGTTCTAAGTCTCGGTCTCGGACTTCTTCCGGCGGTCCAGCCGATCCGCCGTCATAAGCGGCGGTCCGGCACCGTGTAAGCGGGCGCCGCTCATCCTCTTCCTCCTCCTCGGATTAGGGGAGGCTTCAGGCAAGTTAGTGCCGAAGATATGAGAACTCATGTGGCAACAGCTCCTTCTGACCGGGAATAAGCCGACGCCGTCGTCTTCCCTGGCCATTAAGTGGCTGTCACTGAGCGGCCGAAACAACCCCTCGTTTTATCCGAGGAGCCTGTTCCCAGGCCGGTTGTTCGGCCAAAACCAGCTGCCCCACCGATTCCGGTGGAACCTCCGCCTCCACAGCCGTTAGTTGGGGCTCCGACCAAAAATTCTCGGTCGGCTCAGGGACTGCCCCATAGGCTGCCTGTCACCCTCACTCCCGATCGACCTCGGCAGGTGGAGGGTGGCTCAGGCCGAGCAGCTCTTGAGGACTCTTCCGAGTCGAAGACAATTCTCCCTTTTCTCCAAGCGAATGGACTTGGAGTCCTCAGGAGGACAGTCGGTGGACGATAGCCCTTCGTCCTTCCTGGGATTGCTTCGGCACATCTCGGAGTCCACCAGGATGAAGCTCGAACCTGTTTCTAAGCGGGCCGGGTATCCCCTCACGGAGATTCTGGACCGAGGGGATTCCCCTGGAGGCCTTTCCGGTGGCCGAGGTCGCAGTGGGCCCGGCCTTGGAGCTCTGGCAGCGCCCTAGCTTCCTGTCCTTTGGCCAGGATGGCCAGGAAGTATGCGGTCCCTCCCGGTTCCCTGTCCGGTTTTTCGGAACACCCCTCGGCCGAGGGGTTAGTTACCAACAGTGTTTTCCGGCGTGCCGGGAACGCTAGGGATGTGGACAAACCTCCCGACAAGGAGTCCAAGAAATTGGACTATGCCGGGTGAAAAGTCTATGCTGCGTCCTCCCTCAGCCTTCGCCAGGCCAGTTTGGCCATCCTCATGGCACATTTCTCTCATGCCCTGTTGGGCTCCCTGGATGAGGTCGTCCCTCATCTTCCCGCGGATCTGCAGACCACGGTCAGTCAGGTGCGGGACCAGGGCAGTGGCCAAACAGCAGCTCCCGACTGCTTTAGACATTGGGGACTCATGTGCCAGGTCTGTGGCGGCCGCAGTGGCTATGCATTGTCGGGCTTGGCTGAGGATATCCACCTTTACTTCAGATACCCAGCACAAGTTGGCGGATGTTCCCTTTTTGGGGACTGACCTCTTCGGCCCTGGGGTGGAAGGTCACCTGCAGAGGATCGAGAAGTCCAATGCTACCTTGGACTCGGTCTCTTCCGCTCAGAAGGACAAAGGCCGCAAACCTCAGCCTAAGCCCTTTCGTCCTTCTGCGCCTGCAGCGCATCCGGCCCAGCAACGTCAGCGCCAGCAGGCTCGGGCTTGGCATCCCAAACCCAAGCCCGGGGCTTTCCCCAACAGGAAGCAGGGAGGTAAAGGCCCAGGAGGTCCCTCAGCCGGTCCCTCTTCCAAGCCTGCCCAGTGACGGGCTGAGGGGTGTCGCCCCCACCCCCGTCACCTCAACCCAGGTTCCCCCCATGGGGGGACGGCTCCGGCACTTCCTTTCCGCCTGGTCCGTTATTACCACGGACAGGTGGGTGCTGGAGGTGGTGGGAAAAGGCCTGCCTCTGGAAGTCGAGCAGGCCCCGCCCTTCAGAGCCGTCGCACCTCGGGGGGCCTTGGGGTCTGCAGCCTCACTGTCAGCTCGCTGAGCCGACATCGCTCTCCTCCTCCAAAAGGAGGTGATCAGGGAGGTGGCGGACCCTCCCTCAGACCTGGGGTTTGTGTCCAGGTACTTCCTGGTTCCGGAACGGACGGGGGGCTGGCGCCCCATTCTCAACCTACACGACCTGAACAAGTTCCTAAGGTCTCGAACCTTCAGGATGGTCACTCTGGCTCAGATAATACCATCCCTGGAACACGGCGTGTGGTTCTGCTCTCTGGACCTGCAGGACACGTTCTTTTGCGTCCCTATCCGTCCATCACATCTGAGATTCCTTCGCTTTCGAGCGGAGGGATCTCTTTTCGAGTTCCGAGCCATGCCCTTCGGCCTGTCTCCAGCTCTCAGGGTCTTCACCAAATGCATAGCAGTGGTGACAGCTTTCCTGCAGCGCCGAGGGGTCCGGGTGTACCCTTACTGGACGATTGGCTGATAGCAGCCCCCTCCAGACAGGAGGTGGAGCGGTCCAGAGATCTGGCTCTCCAGGTTTGCTCTCAATCGGCCTTCTCATCAACGAGGCCAAGTCGGAACTCGAGCCGAAGCAGGTGATTCTGTTTATCGGGGCAGAGCTCGACTCTCTTCAAGCCAGAGCATGGCTCCCGGCGGACAGGGCCGAGGTTCTTACCTCCTTTGCCCAATCATTTCTGGTTGGGCAATCGCGCCCTGCCTGGGACTTCCTGCACCTCCTGGGTCTCATGGCGGCCTGTACCAGCGTGGTCCGTTGGGCACGCTGGCAAATGCGCCCCCTTCAGTGGGGACTGGCCAGCCAGTGGTCCCAACGCTGCGATCCATTGGACCAGCTAGTGATGGTGACCCAGGAGATGTGGAACACTCTCCGGTGGTGGACCGTTCCATCTCATCTGCAGGAGGGCATCCCGTTTGTCCGCCCCGAGCCGACGGTCTCTGTATCGACCGATGCCTCTCTGATGGGTTGGGGTGCCCATCTGGGGGAACACCGGGTGCACGGCCTCTGGTCCCTGCCACATCAACCTGCTGGAGCTCCGAGCAGTCCTTCTAGCTCTCACCGCCTTTGCTCTGTTTCTCCGGGGTCAAGTGGTCCGAGTCCAGACGGACAATACCACGACCATGTACTACCTAAACCACCAGGGCGGGACACGTTCCATGCTTCTGTGCAAGGAAGCTCTCCGCATTTGGTCACTTGTGTGCAGCTTGGAGGCGGATCTCCTAGCCATTCATGTGGCAGGAGCCTCCAACACCCTGGCCGATGCCCTGAGCCGGATAGGGGCTGCATCTCACGAGTGGTCTCTCCTGCCGGAGGTAGTACAAGATCTGTTCTCCCATTGGGGCACACCTCAGGTGAACCTGTTTGCCTCCAGGGAGAACGCAAAGCTGAGGCTGTTCCATGCCCGCCCCCCTCAGCAGGGATCGCTGCAGGGGGATGCCTTTTCGAGGCTGTGGACCCCGGGCCTCTTCTACGCCTTCCCCCCATTTCCCTTGATTCACAAGGTGCTTCTCGAAGCAAGGAGGAACAAGGCGCAGGTGATTCTGATAGCCCCAGACTGGACCCGCCAGTTCTGGTACCCAGATCTCCTCAGCCTCAGCTCCAGGCTCCAGAGGCAGCTTCCAGCTCTCCTGGACCTGCTCTCAGTCAATCAGGGGAAGGTGTTCCATCCGGACCTTCAATCCCTGCACCTGACGGCCTGGTTCCTGAGCGGCTAGAGTTCCAGGCCTTGGGTCTTTCCGATGAGGTCCTCAACATTGTTGAGGCGTCCCGTAAGGAGTCGACCAGGAAATGCTATGCCTTCAAATGGAAGAGATTTTCCATTTGGTGTCAGGGCAAGGGCTTGGACCCTTCCTCCTGTCCTTTGGCAAGCATCTTGGACTATTTATGGTCCCTTTCTCATCAAGGGCTTAGGTCGATGACCCTAAGGGTGCACCTGGCAGCCATCTCTGCTTACCGGGCACGGGCTGGGGAGCAGTCGGTGGCAGGAGAAGGTGGTCTGGCGCTTTTTCAAAGGCCTTGATCACATTTCCTCCCGAAAAGTAGAACTCCACCTCCATGGGATTTAATGCTGGTACTGGCAAAGCTCATGGGCAAGCCATTCAAACCAATGCACAGGTGTGAACTCTCTCACCTGTCGAGGAAGACCGCCTTCTTGGTGGCTATCACGTCAGCCAGAAGGATGGGAGAACTCCAGGCGCTCTGCATCGAGTCTCCTTACCTGGTCTTCCACAGGGACAAGGTTGTCCTGCGCCCCCACCCGAAATTCCTTCCGAAGGTGGTGTTGGAGTTTCACCTTAACCAGGTGTTGACTCTGCCGGTGTTCTACCCCAATCACACCTCGGAGGCCGAATACAGGCTCCATACTTTGGACCCTAGAAGGGCGCTCACTTATTATAAGGAGCGCACGGCTGAAATTCGGGGAGAGGTTCGCCAGCTGTTTGTCACCTATGCTGAAGCCGCACCTGGCAGACCTGCAGCCAAGCAGACGATAAGCAGGTGGGTCACCTCCTGCATAGATCTCTGCTACAAGTTGGCGGGCATGGAGCCTCCCAGAGGGATAAGAGCTCATTCTACCCGCCATACTGCTGCATTGGTGGCTGCTTCCAGGGACGTCCCTATCCAGGAAATCTGCAGGGCTGCTACCTGGAAGTCAGCACACACCTTCATTACCCATTACCACATCGACCTTGAGTCACGCCGGGATGCTGGTTTTGGGGCCTCGGTTCTCCAGTCTTTATTCCCTAAGTAGGGGGTGTGCGCCTTGCCTCCCTCCTCCCGGAGAACTGCTAGGAGTCTGCCAGACAGTGTGGATGAACAACATATCCATGTTCCTAGAAATACAGGTTACTCACCTGTAACAGGAGTTCTAGGAATGGTATATGTTGTTCATCCACACTCACCCACCCGACCTCCCGGCTCGACGCGACAACCTGAGCTTCCCAGCGGGCCAGATCTGGCGCCATGGGGCTGAGCCGAGAGTTTTACCACCCGGGTGGGTGGGAGGAGCCAGCTTGAAGACCTTCCGGCAAGATTTAAAGCGGCAAGGAACCTGCCAGACAGTGTGGATGAACAACATATACCATTCCTAGAACTCCTGTTACAGGTGAGTAACCTGTATTTTTCTGTCAGGATGCATTCAGACTGCAGTGGACAAGAAGCTTCCTGTACGCATTTTCTCCTCCTCCCTTAGTTCAGAGGATGCTGCTCCAGTTGGAGGCACGGGGGCAGGATGATTCTCATCGTCCCATACTGACCTTGACAGATATGATTTACATTGCTCAACAGACTGTCAGAGGTTCCCCTGAGGCACTCCCTCTACAAACAGACCTTCTGACACAGGGATCTCTGGTCCATCCCAGCCTGCGCTCCCTTCATCTCCATGCCTGGCTCCTGAGGAGTTAGAAGTGGGCAAGTTTAAGGTTTCCCAGACAGTTGCAGAAATCCTCTTAGCTACGCGTAACCCTTCCATCAGGAAGGCTTACATGGCTAAGTAGAAACACCTCTCCATCTGGTGTGCAAAGTCCCATTTGGACCCTTTCTGTTGCCCACCAAGTAAGGTGCTGGAGTGCCTCTTAGACCTATTGAACGCAGGTCTGCAATACTCGGCGGTGAAGATACACCTCTGTGCGATTTCTGCCTATCTTGAGCCAGTACAGAACATGTCACTGGCTCAGTTACCATTAGTCAAGTGATTCCTAAAAGGTATCCTACTCTAAACCCCAGTCACTAGACCGGTAGCCACATGGGATATTAACCTGGTGATAGATTGCTGACCCGTAAACCCTTTGAGCCACTAGCTACCTGTGAATTGAAATTTCTAACCTGGGACACAGCCTTCTTAGTGGCTGTCACTTTCGCTCACAGGTCTCTGAAATCCATGCTTTGGTCTCAGATCTGCCTTACACTGTCTTTCGCAAGGATAAGGTGGTACCCCGTACTCACCCTAAATTCCTACCCAAAGTGGTTTCGGACTTTGACCTCAACCAGCCCTTGCTTCTCCCTACTTACTTCACTAACTTCCAGAATGAAGGAGAGTGCACCTTTCAGTCTCTGGATGTTAAGAGGGTTCTGCGATTCTACAGCAACAGAACAAAAGCGATACGCAATCCAAGCAACTCTTTGTCTTTCAGCATGCCTCAGCTGGGTCAGCCTGTTGCCATTAGATGTATTTCTACATGGTTAGTAGCATGTCTTCAACACTGCTACTCCATGGCATAGGTCAAGTTGGAAGGCCGAGTTCACACCCATGCTACCAGAGCAGTCACAGCATCCCTGGCAGAGATTCATAATGTAACCATTGCAGACATCTGCAAGGTGGCAACTTGGAGCTCAGTGCATACGTTGAGAAGCACTATGCTGTGGATGTCCATGCCAGACAACACACTTGCTTCGGCAGGACAATCCTTATGGATTTCTGTCTTGAGTGAGCTCTGTCTCCTGCTGATGGGGTGGGTGGGGGGGATTTGTTTTAGCTTGGTACTCTCTCATTAGTGTGAATGAGTGGTGGAGACTTTTAGTCCAGGAAGATATGGAAATTACGTATACCTACCGTAATTCTTGATCTTCTTGGACGAAGTCTCCACCACTTATTCACATGCCCACCCACCATCCCCTGGGCTCACTCATTCTGTTTTGGTCTTCACTTCCTTGTTGTTCGGGCTGTGAAGATGTTGTTGAATTGATCCTTCCTACACGGGTCATCCGGGCCTTCTTATGCCCATAAGTTAGGGTTAAGTTTTCTTAAGTTAGTTTACACTGCACCATCTCGGTCAAAAAGATACTGAGGCGGTTGGATGGTCAATGCAGAGATAGCCTATATGGAGTAAGCTAGTCTCGTGGTGCTGTGCATACGTGGTGCTATCCTGGTGCCGGCCCTCCTGAAGTTTTTTGGCTCCCACGGGGTTCTAGCACCTTCGGTGTAGTCCCATTAGTGAGAATGAGTGGTGGCGTCTTCATCCAAGAAGATCAAGAATTACAGTAGGTACATAATTTCCATTTCCTGCATCTCCATGCCTGGCTCCTGAGGATGTTTTATTTATTTAATTATTGGAATGTTGCACCAGGAAGGCACACTGAACAAGTTGCTCGTCTCCCGGTGCGACCTGGTGGGGGTGCAATTGGATGTAAAATTAGACATACAGTTAACATTTAACATACCTGAGGAGTATACATACAGTTACACTAGATGTACCTGAGGATTATCGTACAGAAATTTAATACAGCACTATAGCCAACTCCTTTGCTGGATTGCGTTAACATTTAAGAGATGGACGATTCAGTGCAATTTACAAATGAGGTGCAGTGGAAGGACAACCAAGAGGGTCGGGGGATGGTCAGGGAATGCTGGCTGGGGGTAAGGAGCGGCTAATAAGACAGGTAGTAGTGCCAGAATAACTGAAGCATACTCGAGTTGAGAGGCAGGTTAGCACAGAGCTAGTGCAAGCTGGAAGCAGCCCAAACTGAACAAAAAGTGCAAGTAATTAGTTCTAGTGGACTAATTCCTATTTAAGTGAAATAGGGTAGGGAGGAGGGACAAGAGAAAGGTGGGGTGAGGGATTGGGTGGGGAAGGACAAGTCAAGCCTAGAGCTGGCCCGTCTAGGATGCAGAGAACACTGCCAGGAGCAGAACAAGGCAATGTCTTGGAATGGTGGTGGGTGAGAGAGCGTAAGGCAGTGGGTAGTCGGGAGTGATAGATTAGGTGGGTGGGTGGGTAGGAGTAATGGAGGAGAGAAGGAAGAAGCTTGCCTAAATATAGGCCTCTCCAGGATGCTGAGAATCCTGCCAGAGGGCAGATTGGATAGAAAGGATAGTGGGGATGGAGGAGGGAAGGAAGGAAGAGTCTTGCCCTGTGCTAGACCCCTCCAGGATGCTGAGAACCCTGCCAGGGGGAAAAACTAAGCATGGGCAAGTTGGTAACGGAGGATGGAGGTGGTTGGAGGGGTTAGATGAAGGAAAGAGGTAGAAGCAAGGGGGAAAGTGGTAGGGAGAATAGTGAGCGTAATAGGGAACAGGCTCAGAGGGGCTGAGAGTTGTCTTTTTTTTTTTCCAATTGTTTAACCAGGTGAGAGACACTAAGCTGAAAGCTTGTTTACAGGTGCAACCTGGGAGCACAGGGAAGTTAAGTGATTTGCTCAGGGTCACACAGTATACAAGTGGGGGCTGTGGGATTCCAACCCAGGTCTCCAGATTTGCAGCTCAGAGCCTTAAACCACTGGGCTATACTGCCTCCCTAAGTAGGGGATGGTGTAGTGTGCTGCAGAGCAGGCTCACAGAACTAGTGAAGGAGGATTAATGCAGGAGCAGCTAGAGGAGAGAAAGTTATGTAAGGCAGAGGCTAGGGAGGAGGAGTGCCGTATTTGGGGGGGGTCTAGATTTTCGGGAATCGATGGGTGAAACCTGACTGACCGATGAGAATGATTAGATCGGAGACCAACAGAGTACGAATGTCTGGATCTGAGGGAGTGGGAGGGAGCATGAGAGGTAGGGGAAAGTTCTCCTAGCCAAAACTTAGAAGTGAATTTGGCACAATGAGCGAGGCACCTGTTTGCAAGCAGGGGCAAGGACAGGGTATGGTAGAGGTCGCAATGATGAATGCGTGATGGAGCATCAAGGGCAAAGCGACAGAAGAGGTTAGTGTCCATTCTGGTTAAGGAAGATTTGGGAGTGACACCATAGACTAAATTGCAGTAGTCAGAAATGGGGAGGATCATCATCTGGACTAGTTCACGCCGCGCCATAGGAGGGATGCAACAATGGTTCTGAAATAAGGCACCAAGCTTTGGGCGCAGGTTTCCAGGATGGCGTCAGTGTGGCCAGAGAAGCTGAGGTGTTTGTCCAGCCAGACCCCAAGGTGTCTGAGGAGGTGTCCTCAAGGATTGTCCCATCTTGGGTATGGAAAAGAGGGTAAGGGGTGTAGCCTAGAGAGTCTCTGCCTAGTGCCAAAGGTCATGGAGACAGTCTTTTTGGCATTTAGGAATAGCTGATGTGAGGCAAACCAGAGCTGAACCTGGTGGAAGTCACGCTGAAGGGTGGTTGATACATCGATGGGGCATTTGCCAGAGGTAAACAGGATGGTGTCGTCGGCATACATATGGATAGAGGGGGAGCATACTGAGGGCAAGTCATTAAGGAAGATGGAGAAGAGAATGGGGCCAAGCACAGAGTCCTGTGGAGCTTGGGAGGGGGGAGAGATTGCATCCTGGATTTTGACTGATTGTGTTCTGCCTGAGAGGTAAGCTCTAAACCAGTTACGAGCAGGAGTAGACAAACGAGCAGCCATAAGGGAGTCAAGAAGCAGGGCATGGGAGACTGTGTCGAACGCCTTGGTGAGGTCAACAAATGGAGTAGTGAGCCTGAGAAGGGAGGTGGCAGTGGAGTGGTTCTTCCGAAAGCCAAATTGGAACAGGGTGAAAAAGGAAGAGTCTGCAAGAAAGGAGGTCAGCTGAGAGAGAACCAGGTGTTCTTGGAGCTTGGCAAGGGCAGGGAGGAGGGAGATTGGACAATAATTGGCAGGGGAGGAAGGATCACCACTCTTTGGAAGAGGGAGGACCACCGCATGTTTTGATGACCAAGGGACTGGTGACATAAAGGAGAGACTGATTTATTAGCTTTTGATGACCGGGTAAGTGCGCTAAGCAAAGAAGCCTACCTATTTTCAGGCATGACCTGGGAGAATACAGTACAGTAATACAGCAAAACATTAATGACAACAATGAGGTAATAAAAAGGCACAGAATACTAACAGAACACACTACTTAAATGGCAGTAATGCAGTGCAAGAATAAACATCAAGAATACTTCAGATAGCATAGACATACAAATTCTTACAGTAACTATACAGTTTACCAGGTCGCTTGTCTAAGGTAGTAATAAGGAACCAAGTAGATGAACATACAATATTGGAAAAGCAGAAAATGAGCAGGAGAACAGCTAGAGGACAGGCCACAGGCTCTCCAAGCACTAAGTGCAGTCAGAGTAGCCAGGGGCATTAAGGTGGGGAAAAAAGAGCCCGATTGAAAGCTAGTTGAGATGAGTTCTTCATATCAGGGGGGAGTGAGTTCCAGAAACGTGGGGCAAAATAGGTGAAAGCCTGCTCACCCATTTTAGTGGAGCAGGGCTGAACAACAAGCAAGGGGAAGGTGGCGGACCTGAGTGCACGTCAGTGAGAGAGGGGTTAGCATGACACCGAGAGCCACAGGGCGAGGCATTTTGGTTAAAGAGTCAGTGAAGCAACCAAGTGCATGTGACCTAAGGGAATTAGGAGGCAACCAATTCAAGGCGGAGTAGAGTCGACAGTGGTGAGTCAGACATGGAGCAGATAAGGCGAATCTGAAGATATTATTGTACGTGATGTCCCATTTATGGAGAACAACAGTGTTGACATGGGAGAGCATATAGCAGTTGCGGAAGTAACACCTCTCGCAACAGAAATCCTGGTGGTCAGAGTGAGTGGCGAACTCTATAGGCCACACCAATCTTAGAGTTGACTTGGCGACAGACCTTGTTTACATGTGCAGAAAAATCCAAGGCCGGGTCAAGCATCACCCCCAGTTATTCGAAAGAGTGTTAGAGACTGGGGCCCATCACAGTCCTGGGCCATAAGCTTAGGGGCCAAAGTCGATACCCATCTAGAGGACCCAAAAAGCATGGCCTGGGTCTTAGGTTCAAGATTTGGTGATTGGAGGCATTGAAAGGCAGGGGATAATTGTTGGTTAAGGTCGGTTATGGACTTAGACGCAGAGTAAAGTACCAGGTCATCAGTATACATGATAGTATTACAGAGTGAGGGAGGTTTGGGGATATCATTAATGAAAAGAGAGAAAAGTAGGGGTCCAAGAATAGAGCCCTGAGGAACACCTGATGTGGTAGGGGCAGGTGCTGAGAGAACCCTACAAAAGGAGATGGTCAGAGAGTGATTTTCAAGATAGCTAGCAAACCAGGATAGGGTGGAGACAGAGGCTCCAAGTGAATGTAGTTTGTCCAGTAGTAGAAGATGATGTACCATGTCAAAAGCTTTAGAGAGATCAATGACCATGGCCCCAGTGAGTAAGCCTTTGTTTCCATTGCATTTTACATCACTTGTGAAGTGGGTAAGAGCAGTAGTAGTGCTGTGTCCAGCCCTAAAGCCATGTTGTAAAGGGGATTGTAGGTTAGAGTGGAATAGGTACTGAGAGACCTGCCAATACACAGCTTTCTCCAGCAGCTTGCTGAGTGCAGGCAGCAATGAGGCAATAGTTTGACAGGAGTTTGGCATCGCCTTTCTTAAACACCGGTATAGTTCTGGCGGATTTCCAGGCCATAGGGACAGAGGCTGTGCTCGAGAGGGAGCAATCTTAGACCTGGTACTCTCAAATGGAGATGGCGAGAGGATCACAGCTTTAGAAGTGGGTAGCTATCTGGGAACTAGTGACCATCGAACAGTATGGTTCACAATAAACACAGCAATAGAGCCAAGCCATACAAAGGCAAAGGTACTGGACTTCAGGAGGGCTGACTTTGCCAAAAAGGGTGAGTGCCTGAGGAATGCACTAGCAATTGGGCAGGAAGGAGGGGTGGAAGAACAATGGGGAATAATCAAAACTGCAATCACAGAGGCAACAAGCCTTTGTGTGAAGCAAATAAAACAAAACGATGTAAGAAACCACTATGGTTCTCAAAGGAGGTAGCAGGGAAAGTTAGAGAGAAAAAGCATTCAGGCAGTACAAGGAATCACAGAAGGAGCAGGACAGAGAATTTTATCAGTTAAAGCAAAAGGAAGCTGGGAAGGCAGTCAGAACAGCAAAGGCCCAAACTGAGGAAAAGATAGCCAACACAGTTAAGAAGGAGGATAAAACCTTTTACAGGTACATGAGGGAGCAAAGGAAGACCAAGGGAGGGATAGTGAGGCTTAATAAAGGGGAGGGGGTGGGCAGAGGGTGACTGTGAAAAGGCAGAGATACTAAACAAATATTTTTGCTCAGTATTCACAAATGAAGAGGGGGAGGTACCTAGACCAAACAATAGAAACACTGGATACAGGAGTTGATACCAGTCCAGTTACAGAAGAAAGGGTTCTGAAAGAACTCTTAAAACTGAAGGTAGACAAAGCAATGGGGCCTGATGGGATTCATCCCAGAATTCTAAAAGAACTAAGGGTAGAACTAGTGACACCACTGACTACCCTCTTTAACAAATCATGGGAGGATGGGGTGGTACCTGAGGACTGGAGGAGGGCAGATGTGATTTCACTTCACAAAAGTGTGAGCAGGGCAGAAGCAGGCAACTACAGACCTGTTTGTTTAACCTCAGTGATAGGGAAAAAGATGGACTCACTTCTGAAGGAAAGAATTCTCAAGTACCTAGAGGCTAGAGGGGCACAGGACCCAAGGCAGCATGGATTCACAGCGGGAAGGTCATGTCAGACGAATCTAATCAATTTCTTTGACTGGGTAACCAAAGTAGTAGATCAGGGAGGGGCTGTGGACATGGCCTACCTAGACTTTAGCAAGGCATTTGACACTGTCCAACACAAAAGATTAATACAAGTTAGCCAGCCTGGGAGTGGGTCCCAAGATGGTAGCCTGGGTAAAGAATTGGCTGGAGAACAGGACACAGAAGGTAATAGTAAATGGAGTTCACTCTGAAGAAAGGTGGGTTACTAGTGGGGTACCGCAGGGTTCAGTACTAGGACCGGTCTTCTTCAATGTCTTTATAAGCGACATTGCAGAGGGACTGGAAGGAAAAGTATGTCTCTTTGCAGACGACACAAAGATCTGCAACAGAGTTGATACACAAGGTGGGGTGGAAAAGATGAGAAGGGACTTGGCAAGGTTGGAGGAATGGTATGGCAGCTTAGAGTCAATGCAAAGAAGTGCAAGGTAATGCTCCTGGGAAACAAAAACCTAGGGGAAGAGTACTTCCCAATGGGGGGGTGAGATACAACAACAGAAATGGAAAGGGACCTGAGGGTAGTCATATCAGATTACCTAAAGGTGGGCAAGCAATGTGAGAGGGCAGTAAGGAGGGCTGGGGGATACTGAGATACATAGGGAGAGGCATCACCAGTAGAAAACAGGAAGTTGTTATTCCTCTGTACAGACAGCTGGTGAGACCCCATCCGGAGTACTGTGTGCAGTTCTGGAGACCCAATCTCTGCAGACATAAACAGGATGGAGGCAGTCCAGAACAGGGCAACTAAAATGGTGCAGGGTCTGCACCGGAAGACATATGAAGAGAGACTTAAAGAGCTTAATATGTATAGCCTTGAGAAAAGGAGGGAGAGGGGGACATGATAGAAACTTTTAAGTACCTCAAGGGAATCAACGAAGTCCAAGAGGGTAACATCTTTCAGAAAAAGAGGTGTGCAAGAACAAGGGGGCACAATTTGAAGATGGGGGGAGTTCGGAGGTAATGTAAGGAAGCTTTTTTCACAGAGAGGGTTGTGGATGCATGGAACGGCCTTCCGGAGGAGGTTGTGGAGTCAAAAATGGAGGAATTCAAGCATGCATAGGACAGTCATAAGGCAATTCTGGGGGGGGGGGGTGGTAGGAAGAAGTAGGCTTTTGGTTAACTAGGATCTGCAGCTTATCCATTAGGTAGGGAAATGGGCAGACTGGGTGGGCCAAGCGGTCCTTATCTGCCATCAAATTCTATGTTTCTATGTGCAGATAGATTGAAAACCCTGGTAACCGGTGCGGCAAGATGAGGCGAACTGTCTGAGGATCTTTGGATCAGTCCATCAGGACCTGCACTGCCATGAGCAGGAATAGTCCTTAGCAACTTAAGGACTTCCTGGCACATAACTGGGGCCAGCACCAGAGTGGTGGGAGCAGACAGTTTTGGGAGAGAAAGTTCTTTAAGTTTGATGGACTGCATCTGACAAAGGAGGGAGTCAGTGCATTGGGGCAGAAGTTTGCCGTCTTTGCAGAATATTTAAACTAGCAAATGGGGAAGGGGTGCAGCACCCCATACATCAGATTGGAAGAACACCCCTCCCCCCTCAGCTAGTGGTCATACAGGAGTTCAGCATGTTTGCAGTTCATTTGCATCACCAGGTAAGGGAAAAGGTCCAGCTCCCCATACGACGCATGGGAAACACAAGACCTCGCCCAACAACTAACACACCAAAATCTGGTCAATGGAAAATCATGTACACAAATTTTCGAAGTCTGGGAAACAAGATCCCAGACCTGTAGGCAATAATGACAGAGGCTAAACTGGACATAGTAGCAATTAATGAGATGTGGTTTACCAGTAAGAACACTTGAGAGACTTCAGTACCTGGCTATGTACTTTTCAGAAGAGACCGAGATGCAAAAAAGGGGGGTAGAGTGGCCCTGTATGTCAATGAAAATATCAAAGCTACAGAACTTCAGAATACACATAAGAAGCCAGAAGAACTATGGGTCACCCTGGAAACAGGAAATGGGACAGCCATAAGAACTGGGGTTGTCTACAGGCCCCCGGACCAGGGGGAGGACATAAGCATGACAGCTAAGGTTGATTGTACATATGCTGATTTCTTCACTTGTAAAATAATGCTGCTTTTTTATTTCAACCTTGTACTGTATACACTTTTTCTTCCTTGTATATTATTGCTTTTTGTATACCTACTCCTGTACTGTACTGTACTTTGATGTATTCATGACCAGGTCCACCTTGCAAATGAGCCTTGCTCAATGGTGTCCGCCTGGATAAATAAAAATTTTGATTGATTTGATTTGATTAAAGGGGAGGTTCTGATAATGGGAGACTTCAACATGCCAGATACAGATTGGTCAATACCAGCAGGAAAAGCTGCCAGAACTAGACACATGGTGGATTCCCTGCAGGGGGAGAGCCTCAAACAACTGGTACAGCAACCCACAAGAGACAGGGCTATCCTAGATCTAGTGCTGACTAACAGGGAAAGGATCACAGATCTCCAAGTAGAAGGTCACCTGGGGGCCAGTGACCATCACATGGTATGGTTCAGTTTGGCCACTACAACTAAATCATCCCATTCCAAGGCAAAAATATGGGACTTCAGAGGAGCTGACTTTGATAAGATGGCCAACAGAGTTAAGCTAGCCCTGGCAAAAAGAAACACAGATGAGGGGGTACAGGCAAAGTGGGGAAACATGAAGGATGCAATACTCCCATTGTGTTAGAGAGAGAAAAGGAAGTGCAAAAGAAGAAGGAAACCACTTTGGTTCTCAAAAACAGTAGCAGAAAAGGACAGAGCCAAAAAGCTGACCTTCAGGAAATATAAAGGAACACAGTGGGATGAAGATAGGGAGGCATGCCAAACTTCCCTAAGGGAAGCAGGGAAAGCAGGCAAAGGCCCAAACCGAGGAAACACTAGCACAGACAGTAAAAGAAAGTGACAAGACTTTCTATAGCTACATTAGTGAAAGGAGAAAGTCCAGAGAGGGTATTGCTAAGCTCAAAGGAGAAAAGGGGGCGTGTGAGGAGGAGGACCATGTAAAAGCATTTATCCTAAATAGATACTTCTGCTCAATATTTACTGAAGAGAAGGTAGGGCAGGACCCACAGCTCAGCACCATGGACACAGGGGGGAGGGAGGTGAGCACTAGTCCCTTCACAAAAGAAAGGGTCCTACAAGAGCTCGATAAGCTCAGGGTGGACAAGGCAATGGGACCTGATGGCATACATCCCAGGGTACTAAAGGAGCTAAGGGTGGAACTAGCAGAGCCATTATCAGATTTGTTTAGTGAGTCTCTGAGCACAGGAGAGGTCCCAGAAGACTGGAGAAGGGCTCATGTGATCCTGCTCCACAAGTGAGTAGTAGCAGGGAGGAGGCAGGGAACTACTGACCAGTCAGTCTTACCTCAGTAGTGGGCAAGATTATGGAGGCACTCCTTAAGGAAAGGATAGTGCAACACCTGGAATCCATAGGAGCACAGGATCCAAGACAGCATGGGTTTACAAAAGGAAGCTATTATCAGACTAATCTCATAGATTTCTTTGGCTTGGTAACCAGAGTGGTGGACCAGTGGGGAGCAGTTGATGTCACCTACCTTGACTTCAGCAAAGCTTTCAATGCTGTTCCACATAGAAGATTGATTAATAAGCTAGGTAGGCTCGGGGTGGGTCAGAAGGTGGTCAACTGGGTGGCAAACTGGTTGGCAGGCAGAAAACAGAGAGTGGTGGTAAATGGTATACAGTCAGAAGAGATGCAAGTAACAGGTGGGGTACTTCAGAGATCAGTCCTGGGGCCAGTCCTGTTCAATTCATCAGTGACATTGCAGATGGACTGGAAGGTAAGCTTTGTCTGTTTGCAGATGACACCAAGATCTGCAACAGAGTAGATGATCCAGATGGGGTGAGCAGAATGAGAAGAGATCTGGATAAACTAGCAAAATGGTCAGAAGAGTGGCAACTGGGGTTTAATGCAAAGAAGTGCAAGATCATGCACATAGGGAAGAGAAACCCTGAAGCCACCTATAGGCTGGGAGGGGAGTTGCTGGCAGTCACAAAGGAAGAAAGAGACTTGGGCATCATCATCACCGATGACCTGAAATCATCCAAGCAGACCACTAAGGCAGTAGGTAAGGCTAGAGGGATGTCGGGGTGTATTAGTAGGGGTAATGCAAGTCGTAAGAGGAGAGGTACTAATCCCTCTTTACAAGACACTGGTTAGGCTCCATCTGGAGTACTGTGTGCAGTACTGGAGGCCACACCTTCACAAGGACATTAAACAAATTGAGGCAGTCCAGAGAAGGGCAACCAAAATGGTGCAGGGACTGCATCAGAAAACATATGAGGACAGATTAACGGAGCTCAATATGTATACCCTAGAGCAAAGGAGGGAGAGAGGTGATATGATCGAGACATTCAAACACCTTAAGGACATTAACAAGGTGAAAGAGTCTAATGTTTCAATATAAGAAAAATAGCAGGATAAGAGGACACAGCATGAGATTAGAGGGAGGCCGATTAAGAGGTAATATGAGGAAATTCTTTTTCACAGAAAGGGTGGTGGATTTATGGAAGGGCCTACCTCAGGAAGTGGTGGATATGAATACAGTGCAGGACTTCTATGTTTCTATGACATAGCAGGGGAGGGAGCACTGGGGATAACAGTGAGAGAGGGGGTAGAGGTGGGGGGAAGAGTAGAAAAGAGGGTATTAAAGGCACTAGCTATAGTGTGAGGATTATTGCAATGGATATCATTTACGAGCATGTCATTTGGAGTCAGAGTCTTATTATTCCCAAGAATGTCCTTAATTTGTGCCTAGTACCGTTTAGGGTTAGAGGCAGAGGAACAGAGCAGGTTCCAGTAGTACATACTTTTAGCAAAGCGAATCTCCTTTTTACAAGTGTTGCGCAGAGATCTGTAGGCATCAAAGTCCACTTGATTTGCAGAGGATTTCCATTTAGAATTAAGGAGAAAGAGTGGGTAGGCAATAGAGGAAGCTGAAAGGTAAAGGCGTTTAGAGTCAAGGTCATCCGGTGAGGAGCCTTTAGAAGGATTCAGAGAGAGAAGGGCCATTAGTGTTTCCTCAGGGGAGACAGAGGAGAAGGAAGGGTGGGCCTGGAGGGGTTGAGTGTTACAAGAGTGAGGATGAGGAGAGGGGAGGGACTTTAGAAGGGTTGAGGCACAGGAGGTGTAATAGGAGTTAAATTCCTGAGCCACTAAGCATGGTTAGGACACCAGTGTGTTATTTTGAGCACTGGGGTGGTGGATGCAAAGTGGGGGAATAGGGCATGGACCACTTTCCAGAATTTGGAGAGGAAGTTGATGTTTTTGAGGAAAGCTGATTTAAAATATTCAGACTTGGCTAGCCTGGTAGCTTTTGTACAGGTATTTCTTATCATGCGATAATTAGCATAGTCTGGTAGAAGCTTGTAGGCCTTATGTTTCCTCCAAGCTTTGTCTTGTTCCCTGAGACAGGTCAGTAACTCAGGGGTGATCCTTGGAAGATGGTTACCACAAACTCTAGTGCATTTGAATGGGACATGAGTTCCAGGTAGCTAGAAATTTATCTTTGAAGTAAGCGAGGGCTTGGTCAACGGAAGGGGCAGAGGAAGTTGGGGTCCAGTCAGAGCTAGCTAGTTCATTGGGAAGGGAGTTAAGGTCTAGGGAGCTGAAGGAGTGGAGCTGCAGGCTGGCTTTCCCACCACCGCCACCACGGTGAATTTGGCATAGCACCTGGTCGGGGCTAGACTTGCTCCTGGAGGGGAATTAGAAAGAGGAAAGGTGTTAGTGTCAAGGGCTTAACAAAGGTGGCAAAATTGGAGCTAAATCGATGGGCGGGGGCAGTAGACAAAAGAGAGTGCAGTTAACTGAGGGGTAGGGGGTTGACTGGCGCCAACAGATTCCAGTGGAAAGTTAAGGGTAGTAAGAGGAGAAGAATTGGGGGGGCTGTGAAGGCAGGGAAATGGGAGAATGGAAGGAAATTAACCTGCAGAGAGAGAGAGAGAGAGAGTGATAGGAGAGCTTGGCTGAGATTGATAGAAACAGGCAGGGGGTGGGCAAGGGGAGCGCTCAGAAGAGTAAGGAGGATAGGAATTGAAACAGGCTAAGGAGAGTGTGAATAGGGGAGCACTGCATAGAAAGAGAAAAGTAATGCTGGAAGGGAGAAATGTGAGAGAGAGAGAGCACAGGAGCTGTAGCTACAGAAAATTGTACAATCTAGTAAATCCCCAGCAGTTTACCACAGACCCAGCTAGCTAGATACAGTTGCAAAAAAATACACTTCTTAGTCCAGCTAAATAGCAGTAGCAGTACTCCGAGGTTCTCACATTTAAATAAATCCTCCGCACATTCCCACAGCCCCAGCTAACTAAATGCAGTTCAGTAAATTCAGTTTTCCCTCAGACCTAGTTAAAATAATTAGTGTAGATTCCCTTACAGTTCTCAGGCTAGAAAATCAATTTCCCACATTTCAAATTTAAACAGGGTTCAAGACAAAATATAGAGCTGAGAAGCAGCACTCAGGGTGAGCTGAGAGCCGAAGACTGCTTCCAGAGTAAGGACCAATCAAAGGCAAAGCTGTAAAGTGGGGCAGCCAATAGCAGGCCAGAACTTAAAGGCAGAGCCAATCGGCATCCGTGCTGAGTACTGGTGAAGCCTTAAAGTGTACCTGCTTTCGGTGGAAGGTCTGTGGGCAGGCGAGCGAGGTGGCACGGCTGGGCTGGCTTTCCCACCACCGCCGCCACAGAGAATTTGGCATAGCGCCCGGTCAGGGGCTAGACCTGCATCTGCTTTCGGTGGAAGGTCTGCCGGTGAGTGAGGTAGCATGGCTGGGCTGGCTTTCACACCGCTGCCGCCACGGAGAATTTGGCGGAGCGCCCGATCAGGATCTAGGATGTAGAACTCTGTGCACTTGGGTTTTCCTTACAGTGGCTGATGTTCTCCTTGTGAATTGACAGCTATCTACTAGATATGCCTATTCTGAGAAATAGAACTGTTTCATGATCTGGTGTACCTCTCATAGCTAAGACCCTTTTACTTGTCCAGTGAGTCATGTTCTGTATTACCTCTTATACCTTTCGGAATCAGGCCACAGTCCTCCTCTGTGAAGGTGCATTTGGCTGCTATTTTAGCTTTTCACACCATCACAGGATGGTGTGTCAGTTGCCTAGTTTGAGGTGTCCTGCATATTCTTTCCCCGATCTGTAGACTGGATCATGGTGGGACCTTAACAAGACCATTCTAGGATCGTGGATACGGTGTACTGGCCACAATTCTGGCAATGCTCCTTTCCCTTTAAGAATCTGTCTGGAAGGCCTTCAAGCTAGCTCCTTTCACTCACCCTGGTGGTATCCTCCTCGGCACTGCCTTGTGACATCAAATCTTCCTTTCCGCAGGAAGCATCAGGTTCCCTCCATCGCAGCTCCACATGAGGTGTAGGCCTTAACTTCAAAAAAAATTTGGTCTTCGAGCTTTTGCAAATCTTCTAAAAACTGTTACTGTACCAGTTATGGATCAAGATAACTCCAAAACCAGTCCTGGCTTTAAACTGTGCATTTCCTGCACTCAGAAGATGTTGCGTGCTGACCCGCACTCCACGTGCGTTTACAGCTTGAGGGTTCAGCATGACCCACAGGCTTGGAGCTTGTGCCAGGCCCTCCAACCCTCTGCTTTGGAGGACTTCTATGCCTGACTCATTTTGGGTCGCCCGGACCAATGGGATCCTCCCCAATTAAATCAAAGGATGCCCGCAAAGCCTTCTCTGCAGCAGCTGGTTCGGCTGAACAGCTTGCTACCTTCAAGGAAGCTGTGACCCAGGCTGCCTCAGATGCTGCTTTGTCAGCCTTGGTCTAGGCAGACATGGGTGCCTTGTTCACCAGGGCATTTAAGGACTTGTGCCAGTCCCTCTCTACTCTCAGAGAGAGCCCTTCCCATGGATCAAAATGGGGCTCCAAATCAAAGAAGTCCTGTCACAGGTTGTGAGAACGAGAGTGGGCTTGCTCCTCTCGTTCCCACGCTTCTGATGGCTCGACGGCTGTCAAGCCATCGGCTTCATCTGACAATCTTCAACCTAGGTCCAGATCACTTGCCCCTTGGTGTCCCCTTGGGCTTGCCGGCCGAGATGCAGGTTGACCAGCCTGTGAAGATTTGTCTCAACCCTGTCAAACCGTTGTCGGAGGACAGTGGGGAGGATTCCTTGTCCAGGACTCCAGTCCTGATGGCCCTCTTGCAAGATGGGCCAGATTAGTGAGCTGAGCCGGCTGGCTCTCCTGGACAGATTCAACCTTTGGGGTTTCCTCAGCGTTCCACACCTATCCCTGCATCTTCTCCCCCTTGACCGATTAGACGTTGGTCAAGGTCTCACCTGAGATCCACTTCTCAGTCGAGGTCTCTGGACCCTCGATGCTTTCGTAGGTCCCACTCTCACCCATCAGGCAAAAAATGTCATTGACGCTTCTCTTCCTCCTCCTTGTCATCCGGCGAGGAATAGCTGAGCCGCAACTGTGACACCAGTATGAGTAGTTTGTTTGACAGCAGTGGATTCTCAGCCAAGGATGGGCTCCACAACAGGTACATGCACTCCCTTGGATGCCAGTGCTGCAGCCCGTTCCAGTCTCTTTAGCCAGGCCAACACCTGCCTCTCCACACATTAGGATGGAACCACTGTCTCCACAGCCCTTGCATGGTCCCCCGTCCAAGAATGCATGCTCTGTTCCCGGGCTGCCCAGTAGGCTGTCGGTACAACTTCATATTCATTCCAGCAAGTCCCATGTTGTCCATGGGGAGCCTAACAAGGTGGTGGTTGTAGAGTCCTCTGATTCAGAGGTCTTTTCCATGCATTCCTCATGAACCCCAGGCTTTGACCAGGAGTCTGCTTAGGAACTTCTGGCAGATAAAGGTCCAAGTTCCTTCGGGGCCCTGCTCTGCTTAATCTTGGAATCAGTGTGCATTCTGCTTCAACTTGTCCAAAAGAGGGCCAAGTACCCACTGACAGAGATCCTGGACAGACGACTCCCCCCCCGGGTCGCCTTCCCTGTAGCAGAGGCCATCCTTCATCCCACTGTAGAGTTATGGCAGTGCCCTGCCTCCTGCCCAACGCTGTTCATCTGTATGGTTTGCAAGTATGTGGTGCCCACCTTGTCCTTGCCTGGGTTTACTGAACACCCTTGGGCCAAAGGATTGGTTGCAGACTCACCATTTCAGCGTACAGTCCATGTCTGTGTCATTGAGCCCCTGGACAAGGAGTCCAAGCGACTGAACCATGGGGCCGAAAAGGTTTACTCTATCTCATCCCTCAGCTTTCGGCAGGCCAGTACGGCAGTCATGATGGCCAGCTTTTCCCATGCCCTTTTGGGAACCTTGGACCAGGTCATTCCCCACCTCCTGGCAGATCTACAACTGTCAGTTAAGTTGTTCCACAACCAGGGGCATGCGGTTACAGTACAGCCGCTCCAGACAGCCCTGGACATAGGGGATTCCTGTGCTAGGTCCATAGCCATAGCGGTGGCTATGCATCGCTAACCATAGCTGAGAATATCAACCTTTTTATGTCCAACAATCAGCATAGGCTGTTGGATGTTCCATTCTTGGGTACCGACCTGTTCGGGCCCAGCGTTGAGGGTCATCTCACTCACTTAGGGAAGTCTAGTGCTACCCTGGACTCAGTCTTATCCTCCAACAAGTTCATTAAAGGCCAGAAACAGCAGAAAGCTTCATCCCTACTCTGCGCTGCAGGCAAGACCACCGCATCCCCAAACGGGGCAGCAGCAGGCTTGGCGACCAAAGCCTAAGCAAGCCTTCTCTGGCACTAGAGGCTGAGGGGCCACCCTGCTCTCAGTTAGCCACGGTGATGCTTTTAAACCTGCCCCATGACAGGTTGGGGTGTCCCTCTCCTGCTCATCCTGCTCAGCCCAGGGTCTCCTGTGGGGGCGGCTCTGCCACTTTGCTTCTGCTTGGTCCACCATTACCATGGACAGATTGGTGCTAGAAGTAGTAGGTAAAGGGTTGCCTCTGGCATTCGAGTTTTCCCTTCCCAACCGAGCCCATGCCAATACGGGAAGGCGTGGTATCCATGGACATGTTCTCCACTCTTCAGGAGGACATCGCCCAGCTCCTCCAGAAGGAAGCTGCGGCCCATGCCCAGGACTCCACGGCTGGTCCAGGATTCATTTCCAGATATTTTCTGGTTCTGAAGTGAACGCGGGGTTGGTGCCCCATACTGGATCTTCACGACCTCAATCAGTACCTGAGGCTGCGCAAGTTCAGGATGGTCACTCTGAATCAGATCACCCCATCCCTGCAACAGAACATGTTGTTTTGCTCCCTGAACCTTCAGGATTCCTTCTTCCGTATCCCAATCCACTCATCCCACTGGCGGTTCCTGAGGTTCTGCTCAGAAGTAATTCTGTACGAGCTCCAGGCCATGCCATTCAGCCTTTCCTCAGCCCTGAGAGTCTTCACCAAGTGCATGGCAGTGGTGGTAGCTTACCTGTGGTGCAGAGGTGTCCCAGTGTACCCTTACCTCGACAATTGGCTGATCACCGGTTCCTCCAGATTGGAGGTACAGTGGTCCAGAGATCTAGCCTTTCAGACCTGCTCAACCTTGGGCCCTCTAGTCAACACAGCCAAGTCAGAATTCAGACCCTCCCATGTAATCTAATTCATTGGCGTGGAGCTCAACTTCCTTTGGGGCCAAGGCCTGTCTCTTGATGGACAGGGCAGATAATCTTACCTCCTTTGCCCACTCATTTCAGGTTGGGCAGTTGCACTCTGCCTGGGACTTTCTGCGCCTACTGGAATACATGGTGACTTGTACCAGCATGGTCTGGTGGGCCAACTGGCAGATGCACCCCCTGCAGTGGGAGCTTGGTTGTCAGTGGTCTCAGCACCTCGGTCACCTGGACCAGCCAGTCATGGTGACACAGCTGAGTGGGATGCCATCCAGTGATGGCTCATCCCGGACATCTGCAGGAAGGAATCCTGTTTGTCCACCCAAAGCAGACAGTCACTCTCATGATCTATGCCATGATTATGGGATGGGGAGCCCACCTGGGGAACCACAGAACTCATGGGCTGTGGACCCTGAGGAGTCCTGATATCACATCAACCTGCTGGAGGTCCGTGCAGTGCTTCTAGCTCTGTTGGCCTTTACTCCTGTTGTGTGGTGTCAGGTCATCCAGGTCTAGATGGACAACATGACAACCAGGTACTACCTCAACAAGCAGGGTGGGACATTCCCTCCCATTGTGCCAGGAAAGTCTCCGCACCTGGATCCTCGTTTGCTGTCTGGATGCTGGTCTTCTTGTGATTCATGTGGCCAATGTGTCCAACCAGCTGGAGGATGCCCTCAGCCGAGTGGGCGAGGCATCTCATGAGTGATACCTTCACCAGGAGGTAGTTCATTGCCTATTCTCCAACTGGGGCACTCCCCAGGTCTACCTGTTTGCCTTCACGGAGAACATCAAGCTGAGACTTTTTTGTGCCCACCTCCATCAGTGTGGGACACTGCTGGGGGATGCCTTTGTGAGGCCCTGGACTCTGTGTTAGACAGAAAAGGAAGTGCAAAAGAAGAGGGAAACCACTTTGGTTCTCAAATACAGTAGCAGAAAAGGTCAGAGCCAAAAGGCTGGCCTTCAGGAAATATAAGGGAACACAGCGGGATGAAGACAGGGAGGCATACCAAACTGCCTTAAGGGAAGCAGGGAAGGCAGTAAGGCAGGCAAAGTCCCAAACTGGGGAAACACTAGCACTAACAGTGAAAGAAGGCCACAAGTGACTTTCTATAGAACATTAGTAAAAGGAGAAAGTCCAGAGGGGTATTGCTAAGCTCAAAGGAGAAAAGGGGCATGTGAGGAGGAGGAGGAGGACCCTGTAAAGCATCTATCCTAAATAGATATTTTTGCTCAGTATTTACTGAAGAGAAGGTAGGGCAGGGCCCACAGCTCAGCACCATGGACACAGGGGAGGGAGGAGGGAAGTAGCACTACTCCCTTCACAAGAAAGGGTCCTAAGAAGAGCTCGCTAAGGCTCAGGGTGGACAAGGCAATGGGACCTGATGGCATACATCCCAGAGTACTTAAGGAGCTAAGGGTGGAACTAGCAGAGCCATTAGCAGAACTGTTTAGTGAGTCTCTGAGCACAGGAGAGGTCCCAGAAGACTGGAGAAGAGCTCATGTGATCCCGCTCCACAAGAGTGGTAGCAGGGAGGAGGCCGAGAACTACAGACCCGTCAATCTTATCTCAGTAGTGGGCAAGATTATGGAGGCACTCCTTAAGGAAAGGATAATGCAACACCTGGAATCCATAGGGGCACAGGATCCAAGACAGCATGGGTTTACAAAAGGAAGGTCCTGTCAAACTAATCTCATAGATTTCTTTGACTGGGTAACTAGATTGGTGGACCAAGGGGAAGCAGTTGATGTCTCCTACCTTGACTTCAGCAAAGCTTTTGACACTGTTCCACATAGAAGATTGATAAATAAGCTGGGTAGACTCGGGGTGGGTCAGAAGTTGGTCAACTGGGTGGCAAACTGGTTGATGGGCAGAAAAGAAAGAGTGGTGGTAAATGGTATACAGTATTAAGAGATGCAAGTCACAAGTGGGGTACCTCAGGGATCAGTCCTGGGGCCAGTCCTCTTCAGTATCTTCATTAGTGACATTGCAGATGGACTAGAGGGTAAGTCTTGTCTGTTTGCAGATGACACCAAGATCTGCAACAGAGTAGATGATCCAGATGGGGTGGGCAGAATGAGAAGAGATCTGGATAAATGAGCAAAATGGTCAGAAGAGTGGCAACTGGGATTTAATGCAAAGAAGTGCAAGATCATGCACATAGGGAAGAGAAACTCTGAAGCCACCTATAGGCTGGGAGGGGAGTTGCTGGCAGTCACAAAGGAAGAAAGAGACTTGGGCATCATCATCAACGATGACCTGAAATCATCCAAGCAGACCTCTAAAGCAGTAGGTAAGACTAGGGGGATGTTAGGGTGTATTAGTAGGGGTATCACAAGTCATAAGAGGGAGGTAATAATCCCTCTTTACAAGACACTGGTTAGACCCCATCTGGAGTACTGTGTGCAGTACTGGAGGCCACACCTTCACAAGGACATTAACCAAACTGAGGCAGTCCAGAGAAGGGCAACCAAAATGGTGCAGGGACTGCATCAGAAGACATATGAGGACAGATTAAGGGAGCTCAATATGTATACCCTTGAGCAAAGGAGGGAGAGAGGTGATATGATCGAGACATTCAAACACCTTAAGGGCATTAACAAGGTGAGAGTTTAACATGTTTAAATATAAGAAAAATAGCAGGACAAGAGGACACAGCATGAGATTAGAGGGAGGCCGATTAAGGGATAATGTGAGGAAATTCTTTTTCACAGAAAGGGTGGTGGATGCATGGAACGGCCTACCTCAGGAAGTGGTGGCTATGAATACAGTGCAGGGCTTCAAACAGGCATGGGATAGGCATAAGGGAGCAATACAGATGAGTATGAATAGATAGGCCACTGACAGAGCAAAGGCCGATGGCACACTTATAAGGTAGAAAAAGAAATGGGCAGACTGGATGGGCCTTACGGTCCTTATCTGCCGTCAACTTCTATGTTTCTATGGGCCTCCTGTACACCTTCCCTCCCTTTCCTTGATCCATAAGGTCCTGATCAAGGTTCAGAGGGACAAGGCACAGATGATACAGTACTGGTGGCTCTGGACTGGCCATGCCATTTCTGGTACCCAGATCTCCTCAGCCTCAGCAGTGTGGATTTACACCATATAACACTATTAGAACTGTGGTTACAGGTGAGTAGCCCTCATTTCAAACCCCAGGAATCCCTCAGTATGCTTAAACCAATGCAGTCAGCCTTCTGTGTTGAACTACCCTGGAGAGAATGGAATGTATGTAAATGATGGAACTCTCATTGGCTCATGCCACAGTTCAGACTGCTGCCCTTAGGTGCTGCTGCATTTGGAAACTTTCAGATTAATTTCTCTGCTTGCCTAGTCAAGATGCCTCGGACCAAAAGAAAACATTACTTACCATAGTAATCTTGTTTCTTCTAAGGGAATCTTACTGTATTCTGATGATTGCAGTATGGTCTCACCATAGGACTGCCCCTGAGCCGAAATGGTTAATAGAACCTATGCTAATGATGGAATGTTAGGCACAAGCTTGGTTTTCAAATCACTGTCCCTGGTTGCACTTCCTGCAACCATCAGATTCTTACGAATCGTGCAGAAGCTAAAAATACTAAGCTAATTTAACTAATCTCAATACTCTGACTAGGGTAGGAAAACACCTTCCAGTAACAAAAAGGGCATTGCTAAGACTCAAATCAACAGATGCCCAAGAAACTAATAGGTACCCACAGGTTTCCAACATGAGTAACAGGCAGTGTGCAGTGTGCCCTGTAGGTCCTAGCAAGGGAGGAAGGGTGGGAGCTCAGAATACAGTAAGATTCCCTTAGAAGAAACGAGGTTACTATGGTAAGTCATGTTTTTCTTCAAACTCCAGGAAATCTTACTTTATTCTGACAATTGCAGACTACCCAAGCAGTGCCTTTGGAGGCGGGCAGAGGACCTATTTAGGAAACAGGCTCTGCAAAACTGCTGTGCCAAACCTGGCATCGCTCCTGGTCTGGGTACCCAAACAATAATGCTTAGTGAATATGTGGACTGTTTTTCAGGTAGCTGCTTTACAGATTTCCAATAAAGGAATATCTCTTAGAGCTGCTGTAGACACAGCTGTCCCCCTTGTAAAATGGGCCCTGAGCCCCTGAGTGGGCTGTTTACCCATTTTGCCATAACAGAACTGGATACATGTCACAGTCCATCTTGCTATGGATCTCTTAGTGGCAGGTTTGCCTTTTCCAACTTTCCCATAAGTCAAAAGAAGTTTGGTTTCATCGCCTCTATGACTTTTTGTACATTCCAGGTAGTAACTAATGGCTCTTTTAACATCCAAGCTATGCAGTCTACGTTCACCTGAAGTAGAATGGTCAGTAAAGAAGACTGGAAGTGTGATGGATTGATTAATGTGAAAATCTGAAACCACCTTTGGAAGGAACTTATTATTCAAACAACATGAAGTCTTGCTGTATTCTGACTATCTGCAGTGATCACCAACCTTTGAACTGCCCCGGAGAACAAAGAGTTAACTTTCCATGCAGGGCATGGAACGTTGAGCTCGAGCTCGGTTGAAGCCTCTGTCTGCTGTTGTTTAAACTCCAACCGTCAGATTCTTTACTCCGCCTCACTGAACATTCGCTCCGGAGATTTCTCCTTCGCTCGGTTCAAAAAAGTCGGTTAAAGTGTCGTTTTTTCACTCGGTTTCTACCGAATTTCTGCTACTGAACCTGTCGGTTTAAGTCTCTGTCCGTGGTACCGTGAGTACTAGATAGGTTTTGTATTAATTTTCTGTGTGGAACTTGTAAACATTGGATCAGTTCGGTTTGAACCGATCAGGTTTGTGTTAAAAAACTTCTGTCTTTATTAGAGTGTGGTAACCAGTCCGTATCGGTTCTAAAAAAAACGGATTTGATTATGTTTTTTCATGACCAGAATAACGGTCAGGAACTGAGGGGTGTCTTGCCTGGTGGACTGCCGAAAAAAGGGTAAGTTGTGTTTAGGATTGGCCATGTCTGAGAAACCCAAGAAAAAAAACGGGCCCACTGGGTTTCAACACTGTAGTGTGTGTTGGGAAGCCTTTGCTAAGGCTGATCCCCACACCACCTGTGTTTATTGTCTGGGGTTTGACCACCTCAATTCAGACTGCCAAATTTGTAAAAGTTTTCCCAAAGCTACCCTGGATAAGAGAGTAGGTAGACTGAGGGAAAGGGAGGCCGAGAAGACCGCTGACCTGGATGGCCAGCCAGGTTCGGTTCTGACCGAACCAGCAGGAGTGCCCTCTGACCAGGGCAAAACTTCTTCGGGCCAAAGGAGAACTGATTCTGAGGAGTCGGTTCCGGTTAAAAGAAAGAAAAGGGAAAAATCATCCGGTTCGGATCCACAAGTTCTTTCTCCGACTGCTGATGAAATAGCCAGAGTGATAAGGATAGTTCAATCGCTAACTTCGGTTCCGGCTGAACTGGCACCATCTGTCAGGGGCTCAGTTCGGTTGGTTCCCCCGGTTCCGGATTATACTTTAGAAGAATTTTATGAACCGGAGGAGGAGGAGGGAGAGTATGAAGATAATGATGATGAGTGATTATGAAAGTCTGGATGTGCCTATTGACCCGGACATCTCCCCAGACAGACCTTCAGGTGTTTCTCCTCCTAGGCTTTCTGAGTCCCCTTCCCACTTTATGTTTTACAAGAAAGTGGCTGAAACCCTCCAGCTTCCTATGGAAGAAGCAGTAGAGGATCAGGAGGAGCCTGATTTTGTTGAGATGATGGACATCCCAGAGTCCAGGAGATTGTCTATTCCCCTCCATAAATCTTTTGGGAAACAGACATTTAAAATTCTAAAAACTCCTAATTCCATACCTCCTGTGGACAGAAGAATGGACAAGAGGTATACCCTTTCAGGCTCGGACACGGAGTTCCTTTCCCAACAATGCAGCCATGTTGAGTAGTGCAGGCTGCTGCCTGTGATAAGGCAATATTCCCTTGGCTTCACACCCCCCAGACAAGGACTCCAGGAGGATTGATGCCATGGCAAAGAAACAGTACATGTCAGCATCTTTGAGACTCAGGCAGGCTAACTATATGGCCTACACAGCTAGATACCAGAAGTCCAGGTGGGACACTGTGCTGGCTCTAGCTAAACAGGCCCCTGACCAGCTTGCCAAGGAGCTGGAGCAGGTGGCTGCGGGTGGGATTGAGGCATCCAAGGTGCAATTTCATGCTGCTGTGAACTCCAATGATGTTTCATCTAGAGTCATGGCTACATCTGTGGCCCTTTGGAGGATGGCTTGGCTCAGCATCAGGTGCTCCCACAGAAAGTACCTCAAGTTCGAGTTGCCCTCAGGCCACTATCAATTCAGAGCAATGCCCTTTGGCCTAACATCAGCCCCAAGGGTGTTCACAAAGTGCCTGGCAGTAGTGGTTGCTTTCCTAAGGAGAAAAGATCTCCATCTTTCCATACTTGGACGACTGGCTCATAGTGGGTCAGTCTCAGACCAAGTCAAGTCACATCTTCAGATAACTCAGCAACTGCTCACTTCCTTAGGATTCCTCCTAAACCATCCAAAGTCAGTTCTCGAGCTAGTACAGCTCCTCACCTTTATAGGGGCAGAGCTGGATACAATAAGAGCAAAAGCCTTCCTTCCCCTGGACAGGGCAAGGACCCTTATAGAACTGGCCTCTTCTTTCACCCTTCAGGTGTCTGGACCAGCAAGACACTTCTTGCAGCTCCTGGGCCACATGGCAGCCTCTACAGCAGTGGTCCAGGAGGCAAGATTCCAGAAGAGGGACATTCAGTTCCACTTAAGAGCCTTCTGGTCCCAAAGAAAGGATTCCCTTACCAAACTAGTCCCAGTAACTCGAACCCTGATCCAGGCCTTGCAATGGTGGCAGGATCAGGACAATTTAAGACAGAAAGTTCCTTTTGTCACTCAGTCTCATTCACTAATCCTCACCACAGACGCCTCCCCTCTTGGGCTGGGGAGCCCACTTGGGAGATCTTACCACCCAAGGGCTGTGGTCACCTCAAGAATCTCTGCTTCACATCAATCTCTTGGAACTCAGAGCAGTGTTTCTGGCACTGCAAGCTTTTTCCAAATCTGTACACAACAAGGTGGTCCAGATCAGAACAGACAATACCACCACAATGTGGTACATCAACAAGCAAGGAGGCACTCGGTCTACGGCCTTGTGCACAGAAGCAATGAAGTTGTGGTCTCTGGCCTATTCCCTGCAAACCTCTCTGATAGCAGTTCACCTCCCAGGGAAGGACAATGTCCTAGCAGATGCTCTCAGCAGGATATCTCAGGGCCACCACGAATGGTCCCTAGATCCCCTAATTTTGAAAGTGATTTTCTCCAGATGGGGCACTCCACAGATAGATCTTTTTGCAGCCCCAGACAATCACCAACTTCCTCTCTTCTGTTGCAGACCCCCAGTCTTGGGCTCAGTCCCCCTGGATGCTCTGGTTCTGAATTGGGAAGGGAAGTTCCTGTATGCTTTTCCCCCCTTCCCTCTCCTGTTCAAGGTGCTAGTCAAGATCAGGTCTCAACCCTGCAAAGTAATTCTGATCGCTCCAGACTGGGTCAGAAAGCCCTGGTATCCACTGTTGCTGTCCTTAGCAGTCCATCTTCCCCTGTCTCTTCCCAGGAATTACAGCCTGTTGACATCCTCTCAGGGAAGGATTTGGTATCCAAATCTCAAATCTCTCAATCTCAAGGCCTGGCTCTTGAAGAGTTAGAGTTTGCTGATCTGCACCTCTCTCAAGGTGTTCTGGATATTCTTAAGGCTTCTCGAAAGCCTTCCACTAGAAAGACTTACAACTCCAAATGGAAAAGGTTCACTATTTGGTGCTCTAATAAGCACATTTCTCCAGAATCTGCTGGGTTGCCTACAGTCCTGGACTATATGGTTCATCTTAATGGCTTGGAACTTAGACCAGCTACACTTAAAATGCATCTGGCAGCTATTTCTGCCTTCTTGTCAGTAGGCAAGCCCTCTCCTCTATCAGCCCATCCTGTATTTTTGTAAATTATTCAAAGGATTGCTTCATACCAATCCTCCCTTCAGGGACCCTGCTCCTGCTTGGGACCTTAATGTTTGCATTGCTCAGCTTATGCAACCCCCCTTTGAGCCTTTGTCCTCTGCATAGCTTAAGTACTTGACTTGGAAAACTGTGTTTTTGGTAGCCATTACCTCTGCCAGGTGCATCAGTGAATTGCAAGCCCTGTCAGTGGAGCCTGATTTCATCTCTTTCCATAGAGATAAAGTGGTCCTAAGAACTAACAGGAAGTTTTTGCCTAAGGTGGTTTCAGATTTCCACCTTAATCAGTCTATGTCTCTCCCTGTTTTCTTCACTGACCATTCCTCCTCTGGAGAGAGGAGGTTGCACAGCCTGGATGTAAAAAGGGCCCTTAGCTACTACATAGAGTGCACCAAGGGTCACAGGTTTGAGTCCCTCCAGTTGTTCCTCACTTATGGGGAGGTCAGTAAGGGCAAATCTGCCACTAAAAGATCTTTTGCCAGGTGGATTGTCTCTTGTATACAATTCTGCTATGAAAAATTGGGTAGAACCCCACCCTTAGGCCTGAGGGCTCACTCTACTAGAGGTACAGCTGCTTCCCTGGCTGCTGCCAGGGATATTCCTATCTTAGAAATCTGTCAAGCAGCCGCCTAGAAAACAGTCCATACATTCACCAAGCATTACTGTCTGGATATCCAGGCTAGGAGTGCTGCTCGGTTTGGCACAGCAGTACTTCAGAGCCTTTTCCCAAAGTAGGTTCTGTCCCTCCTCTAAGGAGGTACTGCTTGGTAGTCTGCAGATAGTCAGAATACAGCAAGACTTCATGTTGTTTGAAGAAAAAATTACTCACCTTAGTAATGTTGTTTCTTCTAATGGAGTCTTGCTATATTCTGACCTCCCCCCGTCTTCCCTCTCAGAACCTGGTTTTTGGGATGTGGGTGGGCAGGAGCAGTGTTGGTACCTAGAGGTGCCCCTTTCTCACCCTCCTTTATTTTGGGTGTGTGTTGTGTTTTGTTTTTTTGGGTTTCCTGACCTGAGTCTTTGCTTTGAAACCAAAAAACCCTTTTAACAAATTTAGTTGCCAGTTGGCTAGTGTGAGTT
The DNA here is from genome assembly GCA_016271365.2 of Neoceratodus forsteri. Classification (NCBI taxonomy): domain Eukaryota; kingdom Metazoa; phylum Chordata; order Ceratodontiformes; family Ceratodontidae; genus Neoceratodus; species Neoceratodus forsteri. Next base: position 720,094,309 of record CM057450.1, read on the forward strand.
TTACAGTTTCCACACAGAATGCCTAGTGAGTATAGCTCGAAAAGATCTGACTGTTGGAGTTTAAACAACAGCAGACAGAGGCTTCAACCGAGCTCGAGCTCAGCGTTTCATGCCCTGCATGGAAAGTTAACTCTTTGTTCTCTGGGGCAGTTCAAAGGTTGGTGATCACTGCAGATAGTCAGAATACAGCAAGACTCCATTAGAAGAAACAACATTACTAAGGTGAGTAATTTTTCCTTTGTGCTAAGGACCACTTTGTCCCTATGGAATGCCACATAAGCAGGCTCCATGGACAGAGCCTGGAGTTCACTGATCCTCCTGGCAGAGGTAATGGCAAACAGGAACACAGTCTTCCAAGTCACATACTTGAGATCAGCTGTTGCCAAGGGTTCAAAGGCTGGTTGCATAAGCTATGCTATGCAAATATTAAGATCCCATACTGGAGTGGGAATTCTCTGAGGTGGGTGCAAGTGCATCAGTCCTTTAAAGAAGCTCCTGAACACAGGGTTAGATGCCAGGGAAGATGTCTTACCTGCTGACGAGTAAGCAGAAACTGCAGCTAAATGCACCTTCAATGTGGATACCATTGAGCCCAGAGAGTGAAGGTGGGTAAGGTAATCCAAAACCACAGGCAGTCCTGCCTGATTATGGTTCAGGTTTTTTTTCTGACACCAAACAGAAAATCTTTTCCACTTGGAAGAATAAATCTTTCTGGTAGGAGATTTTCTAGAAACCCTGAGGACCGCCATGACACTTTCTGAAAGATGCATGTTGGCATACTCTTGGTCCTCAAGAGCCAGGCCTTGAGTCTGAGGGACCGCAGGTTTGAATACAGGATCCTGCCCTGGGATGAAGTCAATAGGTTGTGCCTCCTGGGGAGGCTGACCGGCTTGGCTATTGATCGATCCAGTGCCATGGAGTACCAAGGTTGCCTGGCCTAGTCTGAAGCAATTAGAATCATTGTGGCAGACTGGGATCTGAGCTTGATCAGAACCCTTAGTAACAAGGGAAATGGAGGGAAGGCATACAGAAACTTCCCTGTCCAGTCCAGAACTAGTGCATCCAGTGGCACTGAACATGTCACTGGTGGCCTGCAACAAAATTTTGGAAGCTGCTGATTCTCTGGTGAGGTGAACAGGTCTATCTCTGTAGTCCCTCACCTTTTGAATACCACTTGTAGTACCTGACGGTTCAGGGACCATTCTTGGTGGCTCTGATGTAAGCTGCTCAGTGCATCTGCCAATACATTGTCTTTGCCTGATTAACAGCTGACAATTGGATATTTAGTGAATAAGCCAGGGTCCATATCTTCATGGCCAGTCTATGCATAGAGGAGTGGACCTTGTGCCTCCTTGTTTGTTGATGTAGTACATTGTGGTTGTGTTGTCTGTTCTGACCTGTACCACATTCCCCTGAAGCATGCTGGCAAATGCTTGCAATGCTAACAAGACTGCCCTGAGTTCCAGCAGATTGATGTGAAGCAGGTACTCTGGCTTGGACCACGAACCGTGGACAGTATTCTCCTCCAGGTGTGCTCCCCACCCTAGGAGGGATGCATCTGTGGTAAGCACCCTGGAGAGTTGTACTTGTAGGAAGGGAACTTCCTGCCTGAGGTTCTCTTCTTCTAGCCACCACTGCAGAGCCTGCACGAAAGTTTGGGTTACTGGGACCAGCTTTGACAGTGAATCTTTCTTTTGAAGCCTGATTTGTCTTAAATAATATTGAATATCTCTCATCTGAAACCTTGCTCCTAGCACTGTAGTTGTTGAAGCTGCCATGTGGCGCAACAACTGTAGGAAGTGCCTGGCAGGCCAGATGCTGCAAGGTTTGAAAGAGCTTGCCAACTGTACCAAGTTGCTTGCCCTTTCCTGCAGAAGAAAAGCTTTTCCTTTCACTGAATCCAGTTGAGCCCCTATGAATCCTAGGAGCTGCACTGGTTGCAGCACTGACTTTTTCTGATTTATTAACAATCCCAGGGACTGAAGGAGATCCTGTGCGAGTGCCAGGGCCTGCTTGACCTGTTGAGAAGTTTGCCCTATGACTAACCAGTCATCTAGGTAGGGGCATACTGCCACTTCTTGTCTCCTTAGGTGTGCCACAACTACAGCCAAACATTTTGTGAACACCCTTGGAGCAGAAGTGAGACTGAAAGGCATTGCCCTGAACTGGTAATGATCTGAGGGCAGTTTGAACCTGAGAAATTTTCTGTGCGACTGCCTCACTGGGATGTGGAAATATGAATCCTTGAGGTCTAGGGATGCAAACAAATCCCCCTGCTTTAAAATGGGCAGAATGGTAGACAGAGTGACTATTTTGAATTCAAACAACATGAAGTCTTGCTGTATTGTGACTTAAATCAGTCAGCCCCAGCACTTGAACTGCCCCCGGGGAGTAAGGAGTTAACTATGCTGAAGCATGGAACATTGAACTCGAGCTCGGTTTTCAAACCTCTGTCTGTGGTACTTCCCAGTGTAACCGTCAGATTCTTTACTCCACCTAACAGTGAAGTCACTCCGGAGATTTCCTCTGCTCGGTTTGGTAAAAAGTAAAGCGTTCGGCTTTAAACCATTCTATTTGTTATTTTTTCAGATTTCCAGCCTCTGTCTACGGTACAGGTAGTGTTGTAGATAGGTAGTGATTGTTTTTATTTTGCAAAAAAGTGTGGACATTGCTTTTTCCTTGGTTTCTTATCGGTCGGTCCGGTTAGGAAACAACCTTGTATTTTCCTCTGTTTTCTAGATTGAATTTTTCTGGTGTTCCGGTACCGATCTGTTTCAGAAGAACTGGGCCTTTTCTGGTTCTTTTTCAAAACCCGTGACACGGTTTGTAACTGATCAGTTATTTTATTACCTGGCTTAAAAGCTGCTATACGGTAATTTGGTAGGTTGGCCATGTCTGAGAAACCCAAGAAGAAAACCGGTCCCACTGGGTTTCAACACTGTACTGAGAGTGGGGAGGTCTTTGCCAAGGCCAACCCCCACCTCATCTGTGTTTATTGTCTGGGGTTTGACCACCTCAAGTCAGACTGCCAAATTTGTAAAAACTTTCCGAAATCCACTCTAGATAAAAGACTGAGTAGGCTGAAGGAAAGGGAGGCTGAGAAGTCCATAGATCCGGATGGCCAGCCGGGTTCGGTTGCGGCCGAACCTGAGGAGGTGCCTACTGACCTAGGCGATACCTCCCCGGGCAAAAGGAGAGCCAACCCTGAGGGTCCGGTTCCGTCAAAAAGAAAACCTAAGTCTGCTGGTTCGGATCCTTTACCGCATTCACCAACCACGGACGAAATAGCCAAAATGATTAGCATTGTCCAATCGCTTAGACTGGTTTCGTCCAAACCGGTACAGCAGGTTAGGCGGTCAGTTCAGTCGGAACTGCCTCCTTTGAATTACGATCCAGATGCTTTTTTGAGGAGTGGGAGGGAGACAAAGACTATCCCGATGATGATGATGATGATGATGATGATGATGACGACCAGGGGGGTCTGGATGTGCCCATTGAACCGGACATCTCCCCAGAGAAGCCTTCGGATGTCTCCCCTCCCAGGCTCTCTGAGTCCCCTTCACATTTTTTGTTTTACAAAAAGGTGGCTGAAACCCTTCAGCTTCCCTTGGTTGAAGCTGCAGAGGAGGAAGAAGAGCCTGATTTTGTGGATATGATGGACATCCCAGACTCCAAAAGGCTGTCTATCCCTCTTCATAAGTCCTTGGGGAAACAGACACAAAAAATTTTACAAACTCCTAATTCAATACCTCCTGTGGACAAAAGAATGGACAGGAAGTATATGTTATCTGGCTCAACTATGGAATTCCTTTATAATCATGGCAGCCACGTTGGGGAAGTGCAGGCTGCAGCCTGTGACAGGACTAATATTCCTTTGGCTTCACACACACCCGGACAAGGACTCCAGGAAAGTGGATGCCATGGCCAAAAAACAGTATTTGGCATCCTCTTTGGGGCTCAGGCCGCCTAACTATATGGCCTACACAGCCAGGTACCAGAAGTCCAGGTGGGATACAGTTCTGGAACTGGCTAAACAGGCCTTCCCCCAGCTAGACAAAGAGCTGGAGGTGGTGGCTGCTGATGGAACTGAGGCATCGAAAGTACAATTTCATGCTGCTGCGGACTCCAATGATGTGGCATCTAGAGTCATGGCTACATCTGTGTTTCTCAGAAGACATGCTTGGCTCAGATGTACTAGCCTCTCACAGGATACCCAGACTAAGGCTATGGATTTTCCTGTAGTGGGTAACTCTCTGTTTGGGGAGCAAACAGAGGCTTACATGAAGAAAATGGATGAATACAAGACCACTTACAGGAGTGCACAGGCCATGGAAAGGCAAGCCACTCCACAAAAGCAGCAGTCTAGGGGCAGGGGCAGGCCCTTTCACATGCCTTTTTACCAAGTTCAGGCCTCCTCTCCCTTCCCACAGAGGAGGTTCTTCAGAGGGAGAGGCAGGAGGGTGATGAGCATGGCTGCTTCCTCCTCCTCCCAGTCTGACACCCTGAGGTGTCAGCCCAGGTCGACTCCCCAATCCCAGTAGGAGGCAAGGCTGGCTTACTACTTCCAGGCCTGGAAGTCTATGACCTCAGACAAGTGGGTCCTGGAAGTAGTAAGCTAGAGACTGGCCCTCAGCTTCAAAAAGTTTCCAAAAAAGAAGTCCAAGTCTTTTCCATCTACATCAATATCAGAAGCCCTTGCCATAGAGGCAGAGGTCTCCTCTCTTCTAGCTCTCAGAGCTATAGAGAGGGTTCCTACTCAACACAAGGGAAAAGAACTGTACTCCAGGTACTTCCTTACCCCAAAGAAAACAGGGGAGTGGCGACCCATCCTAGACCTAAGGTATTTGAACAAACACATTTCAAAACCCAAATTCAAAATGGTAACTCTGGGAATTATCCTTCCCTCTCTAAGGCCAGGAGATTGGCTAGCATCCCTGGACCTCAAGGATGCCTACTTCCATATTTCTATCAGGTGCTCCCACAGAAAATACCTCGGGTTCGAGTTGCCTTCAGGCCATTACCAATTCAGAGCCATGCCATTCGGCCTAACATCAGCTCCAAGGATGTTCACAAAGTGCCTTGCAGTAGTGGTGGCTTACCTCAGACGACAGGGTATCACCATCTTCCCATATCTGGATGACTGGCTCATCGTAGGCCAGTCATCTCAACAGGTCAGGTCAGCTCTGAAAACCACCCAGAACCTGCTCAGTTCCCTGGGGTTTCTTCTCAATCTTCCAAAGTCTGTTCTCGAACCAGTTCACCTTCTTACCTTTATAGGAATAGAACTGGACACTACCCAAGCTTTCCTTCCCCTGGCAAGGGTGAAGGCCCTAGTAGATCTTGCTTCATCTTTTCAACCTCAGGTCTCTCGTCCAGCAAGACAATTCCTCCAACTCCTGGGCCACATGGCAGCTTCCACTACAGTGGTACAAGGAGCAAGATTTCAGATGAGGGGCATTCAATTTCACCTAAGGTCTTTTTGGTCTCAGAAAAAAGATTCCCTTGCCAAACTGATTCCAGTGACTCAGACTCTTGTCCAAGCTCTCCAGTGGTGGCTGGAGCTGGACAACCTCAGACAAGGAGTCCCATTCCTTCCTCAAGCTCCCTCAGTAGTTCTGACTACAGATGCTTCTCTCCTAGGTTGGGGAGCCCACCTGGGAGCCCTGACAGCTCAAGGGGTCTGGTTTCCACAGGAGTCTCTCCTTCACATCAACCTTCTGGAACTCAGGGCAGTGTTCCTGGCCTTTCAGTGCTTCTCAGATTCGGTCAAGGGCAAGGTGGTCCAAGTCAGAACAGACAACACGACCACAATGTGGTATATCAACAAACAAGGAGGCACTTGGTCCATGGCCTTGTGCACAGAAGCCATGAAACTGTGGTCTCTGGCCTATTCTCTTCAGACTTCCCTAGTAGCAGTTCACCTTCCAGGGAAGGACAATGTACTGGCAGATACTCTGAGTGGAATATCCCAGGGACACCACGAATGGTCCCCGGATCCTTTCATCCTGCAGGTCATCTTCTCCAGATGGGGCACTCCAGAGATAGATCTCTTTGCAGCCCTGGACAATCACCAACTCCCTGTGTTCTGTTGCAGGCCTTCACTCCTGGGGACTGTGCCCCAGGATGCCCTGATTTTGGATTGGAAGGGCAGGTTCCTCTATGCCTTCCCTCCATTCTCTCTTCTGTTCAGAGTCCTGCTCAAAATCAGAAGTCAACCCTGCACAGTGATACTAGTGCCTCCAGACTGGGCCAGACAGCCTTGGTATCCTCTGCTGCTGTCCCTGACAGTGTCACGTCCCCTTTCCCTTCCCAGAAGACACAATCTTCTGTCCTCCTCTCAGGGGAGGATCTGGTATCCCAATCTCCAGTCTCTCAATCTCAAGGCCTGGCTCGTGAAGAGTTAGAATACGCAGGCCTGCATCTTTCTCAGGCTGTTCTGGATATCTTGAAGGTTTCCAGGAAACCTTCTACTAGAAAGACTTATAACTCCAAATGGAAGAGGTTTAGCATTTAGTATTCTCAGAAAGGCATTGTGCCTGATTCTGCAGGCTTCTCTGCAGCCTTAGATTATCTGTTGTACCTCAGTGGTCTAGGCCTTAGGCCTGCAACCCTGAAGGTTCACCTAGCAGCAGTTTCTGCTTTCCTTCCAGCAGGGAAGAGCTCTTCCCTGGCATCTCATCATGTTTTTAAAAAGTTTTTCCAAGGGTCTGGTTCACATAAACCCTCCATTCAGAGAACTGACTCTTGCTTGGGTTCTCAATGCCTGCATTGCACAACTCATGCAGCCCCCCTTTGAACCTGTAGCTTCGGCTGAGCTGAAGTACTTGACCTGGAAAACTGTGTTCCTGGTAGCCATTATTTCTGCCAGGTGGATTAGTGAGTTACAAGCCTTGTCAGTTGAGCCTGACTCCGTATCCTTCCATAGGGATAAAGTGGTCCTAAGAACCAATAGGAGGTTCCTGTCCGAAGTGGTGTCAGATTTTCATCTGAACCAGTCCATGTCTCTCCCTGTGTTTTTCACTGACCATTCTTCTTCAGGGGAGAGAAGGTTACACAGTTTGAATGTTAAAAGAGCTCTTAGCTACTACATAGAACACACTAAGGCTCACAGGAATGACTGTCTTCAGTTGTTTCTCACCTGTGGTGAGGTGGGAAAAGGTAAGCCTGCCACTAAAATAACTGTTGCCAGGTGGATTGTCTCTTGCATACAATTCTGCTATGATAAATTGGGTAAGGCACCCCCCTCAGGCCTGAGGGCTCACTCGACTAGGGGTACAGCTGCTTCTCTGGCTGCAGCCAGAGACATACTCTTGTTAGAGATCTGTAAAGCAGCCACCTGGAAAACAGTACACACATTCACCAAGCATTACTCTCTGGATATCCAGGCTAGGAGTGATGCAAGGTTTGGTACAGCAGTACTGCAGAGCCTGTTCCCAAAGAAGGTTCTGCTTTCCCTCCTCCATAGGGAACTGCTTGGTAGTCTGCATTAAGTCAGAATACAGCAAGACTTCATGTTGTTTGAAGAAAAAATTACTCACTATAGTAATGTTGATTCTTCTAATGGAGTCTTGCTGTATTCTGACCTCCCCCCGCCTCCCCTCTCAGAACCTAGTTTTTGGGAAGTGGGCTGGCAGGTACAGTGTTGCACCTCGGGGTGTACCTTGTACCCTCCCTCTTGGGTGGGTTAGTTATATTGAGTTCTCTCTTGTGTTATAAATGTGTTTAGTGTTGTCACTACCTTTTTCTTCTTGGGTTCTCGACTTGATTCTTCTGGGCTCAAATTGTTGCCTTTTGGCTTATATTCAAATAATTTCCATGTTTTATACTCAGTTAGTTGTTTGTAAGAATCTGACTGTTACACTGGGAAGTATCACAGACAGAGGTTTGAAAACCGAGCTCGAGCTCAACGTTTTATGCTTCAGTATGGAGATAACTCCTTACTCTCTGGGGCAGTTAAAGTGCTGGGGCTAACTGCATAAGTCAGAATACATCAAGACTCCATTAGAAGAAACAGCATTACTATGGTGAGTAATTTTTTCTTTCGGTTTCAGTAAATGCTTGTTCGGATGTCTGAGATCCAATATGGGTTGCCACTCCCCTGTTTTCTTGATAGTGAGGAAGTACATTGAATAGAGGCCTTTCCCCCTCTGCTGCAGGGGAACTGGCTCTATTGCCCCTAGGGATAGGAGATTTAACACTTCCTTCTCTAGCAACAGAGTCTCTGCTGGGGAGGAAGGGCAAAAAACCTTTGCCCTCAGCCTTGGTTTTAATTTGAAACTGAGGCCAGACCTTGGCCCACTACCTCCAGGACCAACTTGTCTGTAGTAATGGATTTCCATTCCTGGAGGTAGTATGTCAACCTGCCTCCTACTGGTACCGGAGAGGCGACCCGAGCAGACCTCTCAGGGTGTCTGCTTAGGTTGGGAAGCTGGCTGAGTGCTAGGGGCTATCCGGTTGTCACCCCTTTTGCCCCGGCTCTAAAGTAGCCCCTCTGTTGTTGGTACTGCTGGTACCAGGGGTAAGCTTGGGGCTGAAAGAATGGCCTATAAAGCCTGCCTCTGGGACCCCTGGCTTGCTGCTTATGGGGTGTAGATGGCTTCTCTCTAGCAGCAGCACTTTGATAGGCTGCTTTGTACTCATCCATTTTCTTCATGTAAGCCTCTGTCTGCTCACCAAACAGAGACAGAGGCTCACAAGAGAAGTCCATTGCTTTAGACTGGGTGTCCTAAGTTAGGTTAGTTGTCCTGAGCCATGCAAACCTTCTTAGAAATATAGAAGAGGCCATTTGTCTGGCAGCAGTATCATTACTATCTACTGCCGTACGAAATTGCACTTTAGATGCCTCTATACCCCCTTTTGCAGCTTCCTCCAAATCCGTTGCCATAGGGGCTGGCACTGACTTTGTGATTTCCATCACAGTGTTCCATAAAGTCCTCTGATACCTTGCAACATAGGCCATATAAGATGCCTGCCTTACTGCAAGAGAAGAACCCAGGTACTGTTTTTTGGCAATGGAATCTATCCTCCTGAAGTCTTTAACAGGAGGATGTGAAGCTAAAGGAATGCCAGCCTTATCACAGGCTGCAACCTGCACCCCTTCCTCATGGCTAGGGTGTCCAAACAAGAACTCTGCTCCATCCTTAGCCACCCAGTACTTTTTATCCACTTTTCTTTCCAGGAGTGGAATGGAAGTGGGGTATGCAGTACTTTCAGGACCTGTTTCTTTAGGGATTTATGGATGGGCAACAAAACCATTTTAGAGGTTGGCACATCCATCATCTCTTTGTAATCTTCTTGTTCCTCCTCATCAGTGGATTCTTGAGTGGGAAGGTCCAAAGACAGAGCCACCTGCCTAATGAACTGAAAATGAGATGTATAATCCTCAGTTCCCTTATCAGGGGAGTCAGGTATGTGAGGATCTGGGGAGATATCCAGTTCAATGGGCTCCCCATAGTCCTCTTCTTTCTCATCATCATCCTCTTCATAATATTGCTCTGCACAAACCTCCACTTCGGGTTCCCCTGAACCGGGAACTAAAGCAGAGCCTGCAGTAGCCAAACACGGTCGTTTTTCAACCGGGACCGGACTGGCCTGCAAAGACTGAATTATGCGAATCGCGTTCGCTATCTCCTCAGTGGTTGGAACCGGTGCCTTCGGTTGCGGTTCAATCACTGTGTGTTTTTCTTCCTTTTTTCTTTTGCTTGAATGCGCCGGGTCAGCGGCCAGTTTGGCAGATCTCTTTTTAGCAGATGAGGAGTCACCCTTGTCAGAGGGCTGGTCACCAGGTTCCTTATGACTGTCTGCTGAATGTTCAGCGGTTTTCTCAGACATTTTCTCCTGCAGTCGTTTGTCACCTATCAAGCATCGACTGAAGGAAATTTTTACAAATTTCATTGTCCTCCTTGAGGTGGTCAAACCCCAAACAAATAACACAAATTAAATGAGGATCTGCTATAGCGAACGGTTCCCCACACTCTGTACAATGTTGGAAACCTGTGAGGCCCATTCGTTTCTTAGGTTGTGACATTTATCGGTTGGTTAGAACCGAAGTGAACTAAGAATTACCTCAGTAAATGTTATCAAAAAGTTTAAAATAACTAAACCGCCTTACTGCATGGTACCAAAATTAAAATAAATAAATTTAAACCGAATCAAAGCATCAGTTGCTTCCAGGTTAGGGAAATACCAGAGAGGAACCGATAACACTTACCAAACTAACGCTATATAACTAATTCTACCTGTGAACCAAGGACAGTGCTTCAAAAATCAAGGAAAATAAAACGAACTGCAATTAAACCGAGAAAAATAACTTCTTCAGATGAAGTGAAGAAGAGCCGTCCAGAGACATCTTACTGAGGCAAGCGGAGTAAAGAATCTGACGGTTGCAGGAAGTGCAACCAGGGACAGTGATTTTAAAACCGAGCTTGAGCCTAACATTCCATCATTAGCATAGGTTCTATTAACCATTTCGGCTCCAGGGCAGTTCTATGGTGAGACTATACTGCAATTGTCAGAATACAGTAAGATTTCCTGGGGTTTTAAACTTTGTTTTCCGTAGTTTTAAACTTCTAGTTTGTTTACCCATGTGTGCTGCCCCTGTTTGTTAGTTTCAGGTTAGTTTAGCTTAGTTTGTATTGTTCTTTCACTAATTTATCAGTTCCTTAGCGGTTCCAGGGAACCAAGGGAAACTGTGCCCTCAGCAGTGTTTACTATGGTTTTCACTGTCTTTTTTTAACCGTTCCAGTTCCTATCTCTAGGAATCCTAACATTTAATTTTTGAATATCTGAATTTTATTGCGGTTCCACCCATTGATAGGAATCGAGCACTCTTGCCATTCCCTGTCTTTATTCCTGTCAGGGAACCAAGCATTCTTCCCCTTTTTCAGCTTTCTGTTGTGGTTTTGGAGAACCAATCGCATTCCTTGTTTTTCCTCTTTTGGCTCTATATTTCTAGTTTTCTGACAATTGGCATGTAGGAAACTCCCAAGAAGAAAACAGGACCGACTGGTTTTAAAAATTGCAGGTGTGGACAGATAATTGCTAGAGCGGAAAGGCATTATCTCTGCCTGGTGTGTCTCAGTCCTAGCCACATTTTTGTGAATTGTGACATTTATAAAACCTTTTGCTCCAAGACACTTAAGAAGAGGGCAAAAAGGCTTGAAGAGATGGTTTCCCCTGCTACATCTCCTTCTTCAAAGCCCACAAAGGAGGCTTCTTCCTCCCATCCAAAAAAGGATAACTCCAAGGAGTCGGTATACCTCAAGACCACTGACCAGGGTGAGGCCTCAAAATCCAAGTGGCATATAGAACCATCCATGGAACCAGTTCCTGCTAAATTAAAGCAGAAAGAGAAACATGTCACTGCACCTCCTGGTGAAAAAGCAAAGGAGTTCTCAGCTAACAGACCGACTATGCCCTCCGCGGAAGATATTGTCAGAACCCTGCAGGTTTTGCAGCCCCTCCAGGCTGCTGGTTCCCTGGTCCCCCCCCCCACTGGTTTCTCCATCGGTTCCCCCTAGCCAGGAACTGTTAATCTTACTTTGAGTGGGAACTCTTGCAGTAGGCTATAACCATTAGGACTAACACCGCAGCCTTTGGGACCCACCAGAAAAATTCTTAGGTAACAATACTGAGCAGGGACCATTCCCTGACATCAGCTGCACCCCGACATCGGTCACAGTACAAAAGGAGGCGGACCCAGCTCCACTCCAGTTCTTTTTCCGCCGTGACCCGCTCACGTTGGGGAAGTTCTTGGCTATCTCAGCAAAATTATCAAGATTTGGAAGAAATTGTTCCTTTTTTTCATCATTTTCGATGTATTTCTCCTCGTTTGTTCCTCTCCGACTTCAGACTGGCGCATGTTGCCGTCGTCGGTCTCCTCCGGCCCTAAGAGGAATAAATGCGACTGTGGCCACCAGATCCCATCAAAGGATGGCCACACAAAGTGCGTTTTCTGCCTGTGGCCAGACCACAACAGCGAGACCTGCAGGATTTGCAAGGGCTTCGCAAGCAGGACAAGGATACAACACCTGAAGGCCCTAAAGGCTCACCTCATGGAGCAACAGATAGACATCCTGCACACCTGCACACCTCAGGGGAGAAGACCAAGTGCAGAGACAAGGGCAAAAGCTCACGTGAGAAAGACCATAGCTGGTCCCATCACTGCTCCCGGTCTCCGTCTCGGTCCCGCTCCTCCCCCAAGAAGGATTCTTAGTCCTCGGGCTCGGGGGACCATCACAAGCCTCCCGATGGCTCTACAGTGCTGGGTCCTCCCACCAAAAAGCCGATGCCAGCCAAGGTGGGAATCTCAGGGGAAAAACCCAAACCAAAGGTGGCTCTGTTACAGGTTACCCCCCAGACCTCTTCAGTGTAAGCTGCGGCCCCGCCTAAGGAGGTCTCGGCCCTGTCCAACTCAGGCAAGCTGCCGGGTGATAACGTTTCCCCGACTCCTCCTCCTGCTAAACCAACGCCGGACCCAGTACCAGTGCCGGTGGTGGAGACTTCCTTAGTGGATGAAACCCCTGTGGCAGGGGCAACCTCAGTGACTCCCAGGTCTTCCACATCACAGGGCTCTGCAGGGACTTCGCCCTGCCATGCCCTACCAGATCTTTTGGCTTCTCTGGGTCCCTTTCCTGGTTCTGCAACCATGATCTTCAATAAGAAGGAACTGCAGGAGCTGTTTACCTTCTGGTGGAGTCAGGTAAAGAAAGATCAGCCTACTCTGAAACTGGACCCGATGCCGGATACTGGCCGGCTGGATGATGATGAACCTGAAGGCCTTCCCACTCCTTCCCCACGGAAGACCCCTGATCGGCCCCTGCCGTGCTAGCCGTCAAAGGTTTGTTCCTAGTCTCAGTCTGTGGACTGCCATCGGCACCCTTCCTGATCAGACAGCCGTTGCTGGTCTTGGTCCCAGTCCAGGAGCCATTCCCGCTCTCCTAGATGGGCCCGCTCCCACTCCAGATGTCGGTCCCTAGGCCAACATCAGTCGGTGCTCCATCGTCGGTCCCGCAGCCGGCGCCGGTCCTCGGACTGACGTCGGTCCAGTAGCTACTGACGCTCAAGTGGGGGGGGAGTACAAGACACAGCTCAGGCCATTCAAGTCCGAGTAGCAGATTGTATACTCCTTCTACTTCCTCATCCCTCTCGGGGGTCAGGGGTTCCCTGGGAGAGAAGGACCAACCCCACTCGCCTCCTGACGATCCGACCTTCATGAATGCCATGAGGCACATCCAGGCCTCCAATGCATGGGAGATGGAGGACCTAGATCCGGAATGCCACCGACTGGCCAGATATCTGAGGCAGAAGGAGCCCAGGCCTCTAGTGGTGCCTCCTTTAGTGGATACCTTCCAGGATCTCACCAGGATAACTTGGAAGCATCCAGCTTCAGTCCCAAGTGTTCCAAAAAAGTCAGACAGGCTGTATAGAGCCCTGAGGGATGAGCCTTTCCAGGCAGATCCCCCTCAGGCGGACTCATCAGTGATTATGGCTGCCCACAGCAAGTCCAAGCAGCCTAAACACATAAGCTCTTCTGACCCAGAATCCCACTACTTGGACCAGGTGGGCAAGAAAGTCTACTCTACATCCACCTGCTCCATTAGGTCCCTCAACTTCCTCACACATATGGTCCAGTACCAGAATGCATTATGGGAGAGAGGGCAGGAGCTAACTACTGACTTGCCAGACTCCGCACAAAAGACAGAGCTCCTGGACATTTGAAAATCTGGCTCGGACGTAGGCACACACGTTCTCCATGCCTCGTACGACACCGCAGATACAGTGGTCAGAGCAGCAGCATCAGGTGTCTGTCTCCGATGCCACGCCTGGTTGAGAGTCTCAAGCTTTCACCAGGATCTGCAGTCTGGAATCCAGGACCTCCCGTTCCAGGGTTCCATCCTTTTTGGGCAGGAGGCAGAGTCTCTTATCTCTCATCTCCAGGAGTCGGGCAAATCTGTCTGGCCCATCCGGCAAATGTACAGAGGGGACCAGAAATGAGCGAGATGATGGTCATTTCGGAAGCCCTCAGGTGTTCAAGCCCATGGTAACCAATAGGGCCAGAGGGGTGGCTTCAAAAGGAGAGCCAGCAGCCAGCAACCTGGAGGCGCTCCTTTTCGTGGCCCCAAGTCCTCCCAAGCCTCTCTGCCCACTCTCAGCTCTGCCCAATGACTCTCTCCTGACTCCCCTCCGGAGGAGAAAGTACCAGGAAAGGCAGTAGGGGGTTGCTTCTCCCTTCACCTGAAGGGTTGGAGCTCTACAACAGTGGATAAGTGGGTCCTAGACATTATAAGGAGGGGACATATGCTGGAGTTCACTGAAATTCCCCCAGATACTCCACCCAGGTCCTCAAGATATCCTCATTCTCACATACCTCTCATAGAAGGAGAGATTCAGGCCCTCTTGCAAAAAACGGCAATAGAACCGGTTCCTCTGCAGCAGCGGGGAAAGGGATATTACTCCCATTTTTTCCTTGTTCCAAAGAAGATGCAAGATCTTTGGCCCATCCTGGACCTCTGCTCTCTAAACAATTGTATAGAGTACCAAAGGTTCTGGATCGTGACCCTTCCAGGTCTTATTCCTTTGCTGCACCAGGGAGACTGGCTCTGCTCCCTAGACATGCAAGATGCATACATGCACATAGGGGTCTTCCCCCCCCCAACAGGAAGTACTTGAAATTCTGCTTCCAGGGGGTGCATTATCAGTTTTGGGTTCTTCCATTCAGTCTCTCCTCCGCTCCTCGAGTCTTCACCAAATGTTTGGCAGTGGTAGCTGTGGCTCTAAGGTGCCAGGGACATTATGTCTTCCCCTACCTTGATGATTGCCTGCTTGCGGTTCAGTCAAGGACATTCCTCCTTCAGGCTCTCGGAGACACCTATACTCTGTTCCGAGAGGTGGAGATCACCCAGAACCTTCCAAAGTCTTCCCTAGAGCCCAGCCAAAGACTCGTCTTCATAGGGGCGGTCCTGGACTCAGTCCAGGACATGGCTTTTCTACCCCTCGAGAGGGGCGATCGCCAGCGGGAGATTGCCGGATTGCTCCTAGTAACCCCTTGGGTCCAGGCCAGGACCTTCCTCATACTTCTGGGGCACATGGTGGTGGCAATTCCTGTCACTCCTTTGGCCCCCTCCACATGAGAGTCCCACAATAGATGCTCAGGGTGCAGTGGGATCAATGCTCAGATGACCTAGAACACATGGTCAGAGTCACAGAGCCTCTCAAGAGGACACTACTTTGGTGGCTAGACCCTCTCAATTTAGAGAAAGGGGGCCCTTTCCATCAAGAGCCCCCAAATCAAACCCTAACAACGGATGCATCAGATTTAGGATGGGGGGGTGCACCTAGGGGTCCGCCAAACACAAGGGGTCTGGACCCCAATGGAGCGTGACCTCCACATCACTTTCCTGGAGATGCGAGCTGTCCTCAGTGCACTGCATGCTTTCCAAGAGGACCTTATCTCAGGCTCTCTCCTCATTCAGACAGACAACATGGTGGTCATCTTCTACATCAACAAGCAGGGGGGAAGGCACTCCTACCCCCTATGCAGGGAGGCGATGAGAGTCTGGTACTGGGCACTGGAGTGTCACATTTCACTGTCTGCAGTGCATGTTCCAAGTGTCCTAAATGACTTGGCAGACAGCCTAAGCAGGTCTCAGTCCAAGGTGCACAAGTGGGAGCTACTGCAGTCAGTAGCAGACCAGCTCTTCGACACATGGGGTTGACCAGAACTGGACCTCTTTGCGTCCCCACGCAATGCCAAACTGCCAACTTTCTGCTCATGAGAGCTCGTGCTTGGTGTTTTCTGGCCAGATGCATTGTCCCTTTGCTGGGCAGGGAAGTTTCTCTATGCCTTCCCTCCCTTCCCTCTCATTCAGAGAGTTCTATTGAAGATACAGGCCGAGGGGGCTTGGATGATTCTAATTGCCCCATTGTGGCCTTGGCAGATTTGGTTCCCACTACTTCAGCGGTTGTCCTCTGAACCTCTAATTCCGCTGCCAATATGCTCGCAGTTGCTGTCCCAGGATCAGGGCTCACTGGTCCATCTCGATCTCAGGTCTCTGCACCTTTATGTTTGGCTCCTGCAGACGTAGTAAAATCCAGGTATAGGGTCTCCCAAGAGGTGGCGGATGTCCTCGTCTTTTAAGAAAGCCCTCTACTCACTCCACTTATGCTATGAAGTGGAAGCACTTCTGCTTATGGGTGTCATCTCACCATCTGGACCCCCTTATCTCTCCAGTGAACTCAGCATTGCAGTATCTCCTCTCCTTATACCAACAAAGCTTGAGCCACGCTTCCATAAAGGTGTACGTGGGCCATTTCTGCATATCATGTCCTCTTGGGGGATAAAACCTTAGCCCAACTGGACATGGCCCGCACCTTTTTATGGGGTATTCTGCATATGAGACCTCCCATTAGGGGATTCTATCCCACCCTGGGACCTCCTGTTTGTGTTGGAGAACCTCACTCTCCCCCCTTTTGAACCAGCGGCCAATTGTGAGCTGCGTTACCTTTCCTGGAAGGTTTGTTTCTTAGTTGCTGTTACCTCAACTCGAAGAGTCTCAGAGCTCCAGGCTCTGATGTCTAAAGAGCCTTATTTGTTTTTTCACAGGGAAAGGGTTTCCCTCAGAATGAATCCTAAGTTCCTTCCTAAAATGGTCTCAGAGTTCACCCTCAACCAGTCAGTTGACCTTCCAGTTTATTTTTCTTCTCCTTCCAATAGGGGAGAAGCTCTCCTTCACACTCTGGACATTCACAAGGTGCTGAGGTACTGCCTCAAGTGCACAGCTGCACACTGTAAATAGGAGCAACTCTTTGTGGCCTTTGCGCCACAACACTCGGGCAACCCATTGTGTAAGCAGACTATTCCTAAGTGGCCTGTCCACTGTATTGTGTTTTGCTATGAAAAGCACAACAAACCTCTTCCAGGCTCGGTTAGGTGGTTACTCTACCAGGGGAGTCTCGGCTTCCTTTGCCGCCTTGAAGAATGTCTCTATAAGAGACATATGTGCGGCTACCACCTGGAATTCTGTGCACACTTTTGTGAAGCGCTATAGCCTGGACATTGCATCCAGACGCCGTGCCGGTTTTGGCTTGGCAATCCTTCAGGGACTTCTTTCCTGAGTTGCTGTGTCTCCAGCATTATCCCATCCTTCCACCCCCTGGGGTGAGGCACCTCCTTGTTGCGGGACTGCTTGGGATTCAGTCCTAATGTTAATAGTCTGTTGCAAGAGCTCCCACTTGAAGTAAGATAGTACAGTTACGTAAGAACTTACCATAACAGTAGATCTTCGAGAGGAGCTCTTGCAGCAGGCGCTGCTTTCCCACCCTCCATCCCCTGAATGAGGTGTTCAGCACATCATCTACAGGCTTCACTTCTTTCTCTCATTGGGGCCCGTTTGTGGGTCTTGGCGGGGAACTGGGGTGGAGCTGGTTCCGCCTCCTTTTGTACCGTGACTGACATCGGGGTGGAGCAGACGTCTGGGGGTGATTCCTGCTGGGTATTGCTAGATAAGAATTTTTCCAGTGGGTCCTAAGGCTTGCGGCATTAGTCCTAATGGTTATAGCCTGCTGCAAGAGATCCTCTTGAAGATCTACTGTTAAGGTAAGTTCTCACGTAATTGTACTTTCCTCTACGAGGAACCATAGAAGGAGGAGGAGGAAGAAGAGGGAGAACCCATTAAACCTGAAGTTTCTCCAGAGCAGGACTTCGGTTCCCCACTGTGTGGACCAGTTGACTACTTGTCTCACTATGCTTTTGTGAGACAGGTGGTGGACACCCTCAACCTTACCACACAGGAGACTGTGGAGGATGAGGAAGAAACTGCATTCCTCAATATGATGGGACAAGCCCCCACAAAACAACTTCTATTGCCTGTCCACAAGTCCCTCAAGAAGGCTGACCTCAAGATGCTGCAAACTTCAACTTCCATTCCTGGGGTGGATAGAAAGGTGGACAAGAAATATCAGCTGGATAGGACAAACGCTGACTTTCTTTTCATCCATCCAGATCATGAGGGAGTGGTACAGGTAGTGGCCTGTGAAAAATCCAGGGTGACCTTGGCCTCTCACCCACTGGACAAAGACTCCAGGAAGCTGGACTCTACAGGAAAGAAGGGGTACCTGGCAGCTTCCCTTCTTCTCAGGCAGGCCACTTACATGGCTTATATGACACAATACCAGAAGGCTCTCTGGTCATCTGTTTTGGCCATGTCTGATAAGAAAAAATTACTCACCTTAGTAATTGTATTTCTTCTAATGGAGTCTTGCTGTATTCTGACATTATGCAGTCAGCCCCAGCAATTGAACTGCTCCGGAGAAGAAAGAGTTAACTGTATGCCAGAGCATAGAACATTGAGCTCGAGCTCGGTTCAAACCTCTGTCTGCTGCACTTTGAAGTGTAACTGTCAGATTCTTCACTCCGCCTAACTGAACAGTTGCTCCGGAGATTTCTCCTTCGCTAACAGTTCGGTCCGGTTAAAACGTTGGTTATACCGATATTTTTTTAGCTATTTCAGTTCAGATCCCTGTCTGCGGTACAGTAAGTACATAGGTAGTGGACTAGTTCTGAACATTGTGTGGAAATTGTAAAAACAGTATTTCAACCGGTTCGGCTGAACTGGTTGCCTGTATTTGCATCTTTTTTCTTTTAGTTGATTTTAGTGTGAGGTACCGGTCCTTATCGGTTCTAAAATAAAACATGTTTCATCAGTTTTTTCAAACACCCGTAACATGGTTAGGAACCAATAAGGGGGTCTTGCCTGGCTGTTGCCATAAAAAAAGTAAGTGATAGGATGGCTTCGTCTAAGAAACCCAAGAGAAAAACCAGGCCCACTGGGTTTCAACACTGCAGTGAGTGTGGGGAGGCCTTTGCTAAGGCTGATCCCCACACCACCTGTGTTTAGTGTCTGGGTTTTGACCACCTAGAGTCAGACTGCCAAATATGTAAAAATTTCCCTAAAGCCACCCTGGATAAAAGATTGGGCAGGCTTAGGGAAACGGAGGCTGAGACGTCTGCTGACCCGGATGCCAGCCCAGTTCAGTTCCGACCGAACTTGAGGGAGTGCTCACTGACCTGGGCGAGACTCCCTTGGGAAAATGGAGAGCCACTTTGGTTGAAGAGGGCTGACCCAGCACCTCAGACCAAGTCCCAGCCCAAGCAGAACCCCTGACATGCTTGCACAGGTCGCCTCCCCCCACCCTGTAGGAGGCAGGTTAGCTTGCTTCCTCCAAGCATGGCAAGCAATTACCACAGACAAGTGGGCCTTGGAGGTAGTGAGCCAGGGCCTGTCCCTAAGTTTCAAAACATTTCCCAGGTTGCAGGCCAGACACTTCAGCCTGGCAGCTTCATCAGAAAAGGCACTGTTGGAGTCAGAAGTTGCCAACCTACTGTGCATCAAGGCAGTAGAACCTGTTTCCCTGTCCCAAAGGGGGAAAGACTTGTACTTCAGATGCTTCCTTACCCAAAAGAAAAATGGGGACTTGTGACCTATTTTACATCTCGAGCTTCTCAACAAACACTTGACAAAGCCAAAGTTCAGAATGGTTACCCTGGTCTCCCTATGCATCCCTGGGGGGATACTGGGATGCATAGGGAGAGGCATCACCAGTAGAAAACAGGAAGTTATTATCCCTCTGTGCAGACAGCTGGTGAGACCCCATCTGGAGTACTGCGTGCTGTTCTGGAGACCCAATCTCCGCAAAGACATAGACAGGATGGAAGCTGTCCAGAGGAGGGCAACTAAAATGGTGCAGGGTCTGCACCGGAAGACATATGAAGAGAGGCTTAAGGAGCTTAATATGTATAGCCTCGAGGAAAGGAGGGAGAGGGGGACATGATAGAAACTTTCAAGTACCTCAAGGGAATCAACAAAGTCCAAGAGGGTAGTATCTTTACAAAAAAAGAGTGTGCAAGATGAGGGGGTGCGGCTCAGAGGTAATTTAAGGAAGTATTTTTTCACAGAGAGGGTTGTGGATGTATGGAACGGCCTTTCAGATGAGGTTGTGGAGTCAAAAACAGTGGTGGAATTCAAGCATGCATGGGACAGTCATAAGGCAATTCTAGGGGGTGGGGTAGGAAGAAGTAGGCTGCTGGTTAACTAGGTTCTGCAGCTTATCCATTAGGTAGGGAAATGGGCAGATTGGGTGGGCCAAGCGGTCCTTATCTGCCGTAAAATTCTATGTTTCTATGATCATTCCCAACCCTGCAGCAAGGGGACTGGCTGGCATCCCTGGACCTCCAAGATGCCTATTTCTACATTCCCATTTGACACAGCCACAGAAAGTATCTGCAGTTAATGCTGTCCTCATGTCACTACTAGTTTGCAGCACTTCCCTTCAGTCTGACTTCTACCCACAGCGCATTCACCAAGTGTCTAGAAGTGGTTGTGGCACACCTCAGAAGGCTGGGAGTCACAGTGTTCCCTTACCTAGATGACTGACTAGGCATGGGATAGTCTTCCCAGCATACCAGAGACTCTCTGGCCCTCATGCTGGGCACCCTGGAGTTTCTGGGATTCCTGGTAAATGCACAAAAGTCCCATCTGGAACCCATCCAGGTTATGGAATTCATAATTGCAGAACTGGAGACACTGCAAGGGAAGATTTTCCTTCCACAGGACAGGGTGCACAACATTCTGGAGCTAGCAGACTCTTTCAGACTCAACAGACCCAGACCAGCAAGGTACTTCCTGCAGCTCCTGGGCCACATGGCAGCTGCCATAGCTGTGGTGCCAGGATCCAGCTTCCAAATGAGGCACTTTTAGTTCCACTTCAGGTCCCATTGGTCTTAGAGGAGGGATTCTTTGTTCAGATTAGTGCCAGTCACAAAGCCATTCCTACAGGCCCTGCAATGGTGGCACAACAAAGACAATCTCAGGGAGGGGATGCCTTTTTGCCAAGAGGCTCCATTGGTCATCCTCTCCACAGATGCCTCCTCCTAGGGTGGGAGGTACACCTAGGTGAGTTGACAGTAAGTGGCATCTGGTCCCCTCAGGAGTTACTTCTGCATATCAACCTGCTGGAGCTCAGTGCAGTTTTCCTGGCCCTGCAGTCATTTGCCCCTCATGTCAAGGGCAAGGAGGTACAGGTCAGGACAGACAGCGCTACCACCATGTACTACATCAATAAGCAAGTATGCATCAGGTTGACCTTGCTGTGCACAAAAACTATGAAACCATGGAACCTGGTCTATTCTTTGCAGGTATCTCTGTCCACAATCCACCTGCCAGGATAGGACAAACAGTATTCAGAAGGTGGGACAGTCCAGAGATAGATCTCTGCCTCCACGGCCAACCACTAACTGCCACAGTTCTGTTGCAGATCTCCAGCTCGGGGGACAGTGCCATTGGATGCATGACACTGGACTGGTTAGGGAAGTTTCTTTATGCTTTTTCTCCCTTCCCCCTGCTGCTTAGAGTCCTCATCAAGCTCAGGACCCAGCCAGCTACTATGATCCTGATAGCACCAGATAGAGCAAGGCAGCCATGATATGCCCTCCTGCTAGCCTTATCAGTGTTCATCTCCCTCAGAAGCACAATCTCCTGACCTTATCACAGGGCAGGATCCTGTACCCCCAACCTCAGCTCTCTACGCCTCAAAGCATGGTTCCTGAAGACTTGGAGTTTGCCACTGTACAACTCTCAGAAGAGGTGCTGGGAATACTCAGTTTCCAAGAAACCCTCAGCTAGGAAGACTGCTTCCAAATGGAAAAGTTTTTCCTTCTGGTGCAACAGCAGAGATATTACTCCAGTACAGGCAGGGCTGCATATCCTCTTGGACTATTTAATTTACCTACACTCACTGAACCTCAGGCACTCTACCTTAAAGGTTCACCTGGCTGCCATTTATTTTTCAGCTGGCAAAGACAAGTCATTAGCTTCCCACCACCCTGTCTTTAGGAAATTCTTTAATGGTCTTCTTCATCTCCATCCTCCCCTCAGGGAACTAGTCCCTTCACGGGATCTGAACATTTATTTGCATAGCCAAGCTCATGGAACCTCCACTTGAGCTATGGCAACATCAGAGTTGAAGTATATTACCTGGAAGACTGTCTTCTTAGTGGCCATTACCTTGGCCAGGCAAGTCAGTGAGCTGCAGGCCCTGTGCACAGATTTGAATTAAATCTCCTTTCACAAAGACAAGGTGGTACTTCGGACCAGTAGGAAGTTCCTCCTTAAAGTGGTATCAGATTTTCACCTGAACCAGTCCATAACCTTGCCAGTCTTTTTTACGGCTAACTCAAGCTCAGGTGAGTGAAAATTATATAGTCTGGATGTCAAAAGGGCACTCAGTCACTATATTGACCATACCAGGGTGTTTAGGCCTAAGCACACACAATTGTTTCTGACCTATTGGGAAGTGGGCAAAGGTAATCCAGCCTCCAAAAGAACCATTGCACGCTGGATGGTAGCCTGTATACAGTTTTGCTATGGCAAAGCTGGTGAGCAAATTCCTCCATTGCTGTTGAACTGAATTCTGATGCTGAAACTATACCACAAAAAACGAGTACAGATTCCACAGGCAATGCTCAAACTGAAATAGCAGCTGCATTTCAAGGATTAGAGCATACCACACTTAAAGGAAGGAGGAACTTTTGGCACAAATGCACTCTTGAAGCATACACTGAGGTTAACAGAGCACCTCGAGGATTGAGTTATAAAATGGCCTGGTTATGGCATGGACCAACCTAATTTGATGCAAGATTGGAAGGAGCAAATGCAAGCTGCTTTGATACTCTTTGTCAGTTACCTTATTTGGGATTACACTGCTCAGTAAGAGGAGCTGGAAGCAGAATTAAAGACACAGGAGCAGAACATTTTGCAATTCAAGGAACACCCTGATTTTGTTGTCATTTGAGGCTAATTTGAAGAATGTGTTGGAAGATCTGGACAAGAAACTTAAAGCCAAAAAGTTGAAAAAGTTTGAAAGGGACAGAAAGGACTACTTATTAGATTGTGTTTTCATTTGGAAACAAACACCAGAACAGAACACTAACCAACGACGACATAGGAGGAACAAAAACAAAAAAGGACAAAGTAAAACGGGAACTGCTCCCCAATCTACAAGATCCCCCACACCCGGATCCATATTAAAATCAACGAACACCTCATCAGATCACTTTACCTCTGCAAATGTGTCTGCCACTGACTCATCTGAAGACATTCCAGAGGAAGAAGCTTCAGAAGAGGGGGATTTACAACACCAAAAATCTGCACTGAAACAAACACAGAAGACTGTGCACTTTCGGGAAACTGAGAAGACCACCGATGGACCAGCAGGGCTGGCAGAAAGAACAAATCAAGTGGAAGCATTTGAGAGACCCCAACACAGCTTGCGCAATACACAGAAGATAGAGCAAGCGAGCACTGCAACAAATGCTCATACAACAAACAGAACTACCCAAGGTAAATGTTGTTAATTTGACTCCATTTACACTGAATAATTTTCAACTGCAAATACTTAAGAAATGATTGAATTTTGTACCCACCTGTACTGTGAACAAATTCGACCTATACATAGATATCAAAAAGTTCTGCCATAAATTAAATTGTTTATTTGCCCTGCGAGTCCTGCATGAAGAAAAGAGTTCATGTCTAACCTTGTTTGCTCAGGGGAAGGGATGTATTCTGCCTTCTAGAATTCAAATCACTAGAAATTAACAAAAAAAGGCACATACCAAAAGCCTGTTACAAAAGTGTTTTTAAGGTGCAGGAGGGGGCCAAAAAAAGCCTGAACAACATCGGGCAGGCCGACTCCCCTGTTTATCCAAGATATTTGCCTTTTTGCTCAGGGGGCACAGATGTTTGCCCTAGAGAAAAGGAGAATGAGAGGGGACACAGTCGCAGTCTTTTGCTTACTCGAGGATATCCACAAGATCGAATAGCTGGAGATATTTGATCTGGTGTCCTGCAGCAGGATGTGGGGACCTGGAAGTTCTTAAACTCAGACATTAGGAGGCACTTTTTCTCCCAGAAGGTAATGAACCCTTTGAGCAGTATACCAAGGGAGACCGTGGGCATAAACAGGGCTTTAAGGCAGGGGTTGACAAATCCTTTAGCCCGACGTCCCGGGCTACAAGTTTTCAGTCAAGGACAAGTATTTTGACAAGCACTGCTTGTCCGCGGGCAAGTATGCCTTTAAACAAAAATTATCTGCTGTACCAGCCTTTTCCAGCAGGGTACCTCTTTGCATCTGAGTCCAGCTACTTCCCATGGTCATCTGACCCACAGGAGTGTCACTCGTGATGCTGACAAAGGCGCGAGCATAGCGGGAGATGTGGCGATAGGAGGAGCCAGTCAGGACTGGCATGCAAAAGCATGCAGAATCATCATTATGCAACGCCCTATGGTAAAGACACATCCATTGGTAGCAGTGGTGACTTGGCGGAAGGACATGAGAACGATGTCCTTAAACGCTTGCTCCACTTTCTCTATAGCTGAGCAAAGAGAAAGGGCGTCGTCGCTGCTACTGTGGAGCACAGGAGCATACTTTTGATTTTAATGAGCTGCGAGCTGGGAGGGGAGGGAATCTTCAGTATCAATAGAACTTTCACTGTAGTGTGTGATTAAGTGTGAGATCGGATGTGAGAGCAGGCCAGTTGACAGTTAGCGAGGAGTGGCTGCAGCAGCAACGTGGTGTGTGTGTTGAGAGGGGAATAGAGGTGCCAAGAATCGTGAGCACAGTTGCAGTGTTTACTGTGCTGACAAGTTGTTGCTAGCTGTGCCACTTTGCCCAGTGCCTCTGTTTAGCCCCTGTTAAAATAAATATAAATATAAAGGCAAAGACATACAGGCATAGGGAGTGTTGGTGTTGTGTGTGACCAAGCGGGGGAAGAGACAATCTCCCTGCCAGTTGCTACTGCTGAAAGTCCAAAGTATAATTCACTTTGACAGTGACAATAAATACTGATTATTAAAAGGGGAGTGTGTCTGTCAGTGTGTGGCAGTCTGGCAGATGTGAAGTTGAGACTCAGGAGGAGGAAAGAAAAGCCATAAGCATTAAAAAACCCAGCCTAAATCAGACTAATAAAGCTGAAGAAGGGTACCTCATTTGATCTCTCATTTATTTCAGCTGGGGGGAAGGGAGAGGGACTGTGTGGAGTGTTAAAAAAGTAAGAAAGAAACCAAAGGAAAGGGGTTATGGTACACGAGGGTTCTTTGTGTTGTTGCCCATAAGTAGCAAGTCTGAATAACTGCCTAAGGAAAACATTATAAATAACATAATAAAAAACAGCTAATAAAGGAAGAGTTTAATAAAGAAAAGATAAGAGGAGCCTCAGTCAGCTTTTTGGGAGAAAAGAGATTGTGTGGGTGTACAAAAAGATATTAAAATAAAAAGAAAAAAGTGTTGCAGTTCTTTGAGATACTAAAAAGAAAGAAACTCTAATTTAGCTGCAGCACTATATCTGTGTGAGACACTGTTTCAGTGTTTCGCTGAGGGAGAGGAAGGGAGGGGAGAGAGAGGGGCACAGGAGGGGGACAGAGGGGCATAAATTGAAAAGGGAACAAGTGTGGTGGTGGGGTGTTGTGTTGTGGTTTATGTACATTGAACCACTACACAGAAATATAAAATATAAGAAAGTATAGTGTACTGAAGTAGTGTGTGACTACGCTATATTTTTACCCAGGCACCCAAGCACGTCGTCATCTAGTACACTTAACTACCCCCATCCCCCTTCCCAGTCAAGAACGGACTCTCACACACAGATATTGTAGAATATATTTTATTTGCTGCAGAGTAAGCAAGTTAAAAAAGTTAATAAACACAACAAACAAAAATATGGCTATGCAAAAGAATAAAAAACAAAAGACTCTTTTTTCTATGTGGTTAGCAGCAGCAGCCACTGGGCCTAGTAGCCAAACACATATACAGTCTTCTCAAGATAAAGAGACCCTGCTGTGGTAATGGATATAACAGCAGCTGATGCTGATGCTCATCAGTCAATTGAATTAAACCGTGAAGCGGAAGCATCTGTTTTCCTCTTCCTGTCCTAGTAAGAAACAAACTTTGCTGGATCAGCAACAACAGGAGACACAATCTCTAAAGACAAAAATATGATCAGGAAAAAGGGCCAGAATGTTTCAATCTCACTCAGTTGAACAATTTAAATGGCTGCGTACGATGAAAAAAAAGGGACTGATTGTATTGCACAGTTTAAAAGTATCCCTCTTTTGCAATACCAGCCTTTAAAAAAACTAATGTGTTTGCCACAGGCTCCCAATAATTTTAGAATTGAGTCACTACGCACATGAAAATCTAACTGCATGTGCCATGCCAGAACCAAATATTCTGGAAAGGGGCCAGCGTGCAGTTCAGTGTGATATTACTGAGTCACCACTCTATCAAGCCTTTGCAGTGTTGGAAGAGGCCACAAAGGAGAAAGAGAGACGTCTGTTCAACACAGCGTACTCCATTGCAAAAAATCTGCGTCCTTTTTCCGACATGGATTGGCAATGTGAATTGCAAGAGAAAAATGGTATTAAGCTTGGTACCAACTACACAAATGATAAGCAAGCCAGGGATTTTTGCAGAGCTATATCTGCTGTTCTGTCCAAAACCCAGATACAGACTCTTAAAAACACAAAATATGTGACAATCCTTGCTGATGGCAGCACAGATACAGGTCTAGTTGAATGGGAAAATGTCTTTCTGCATTTTGTAGATCCTAACACAGAAGATGTATGTACATATCTGATCCAGGCTGTGCCTTTGGAATTCGCACATGCTGAAGGTGTTTTTAATGCAATAAGAACTGCATTAGATTCACTGTGTCTTCCTCTCACTGACTTATCAAATGTGAGCAGTCCAGGGCCTGTTTTGATTTCTGCCAATTTTGATGGTGCAAGTGTAATGATGGGTGAAAGGAGTGGAACCATCACAAAGTTACGGGAGCACTGTCCTCGCATCATTGCCATGCACTGTGTTGCCCATAAGCTGGAGTTGGCAGTTCTCGATGTAATGAAAACAAACCCCTTCATATCAAAGCTTGAAAATACTCTAAAGGGTATATTTAAATTTTACCACTGTAGTCCAAAAAAGATGAGAGAGCTACAAGAAATTGCACAAGTGATTGACAGTGATCTGGCACACTTCAGTGCAATTAAACAGGTGAGATGGCTGGCCAGCAGATCACGGTCAGTTCATGCAGTTCAGGTGAATCTACCTACAGTTGCTCAGCACTTGCAACAAAGTGCATCTTCTGCTGATGGTTCAAAAGCAAATGTGCTATTAAGAGAGGTACAGTCTGTTCACTTTGTCAAATCTCTTTATATCCTCCAAGATTTTTTGCCCATACTTAGAAATCTTTCACTGCAGTTTCAAAGAGATGACTTAATAATTCTTGAAGTACCAAATCTCATCGAGACCTGCCTTCTCCAGCTGATGGAACTGAAATCAAAGCCAGGGAAGTACATGACAGCTTTTCTAGCTCTTACAAACCTCAAAACAGATGCATGGACTATGTCATTTCACAGAAGGGAGTTGAGAAGACCGTGCCTCTTCACATTCAAAGGCAACTGTCCTGAAATAAATTTTGGGACTGATACACAACTGCAGACTTTAGTTGATGCAGCAATAGATTATATTGATGTAAGATTTCAAAATTTCTCAGAGGTGCCTCTGAAATTGTTTAAATGTCTGGATTTCAAACAGTTTGATCTATCAAGAGAACAACTTGTGGACTTGGGACCAATGAAGTGGCCAATTTGGGCATACTTTAATTTTTTCAATGATGAGCAGCAGGAAAATATTAGATCAGAATATGCTGCATTTAAGGCTCATGCTGAAATCTGCAGTTCACAAACCCTATCTGCAGGTGTATACAAGATTGTTGAAAGAAAAACGCCCAGATTGCTCACATTCTAGAGCTAGTGGAAATTCTACTGGCAATGAGTTTGTCAACTGCAAAGTGCGAATGAGTGTTCTCCATTCAAAACCTGATAAAGACAAAATAAGAACACGTCTGGCAGATGACACACTACAGTCACTTCTTCAGATAGCAGTAGAGGGTCCAGATCTATGCGACTTCGATCCAGATCAAGCAATAAACCACTGGCTGCTGTCTGGTCCAGGCACTCGACATGTTTATGGGCATGCTACTACTGGTACTACTGAATCTGATGCTTCTGTGTCTCATGCTAGCACTGCTGCTGCTACATCATCACTTGATGTTGTTGACAGTTCTGAATCTGAGTTCTTCTAATTATGCTGTGCAAATTATTTTCTGCTTCATTCTGGCATTTGTGGAACTGGACAGCCAGGACATTCAGAGTATGGCGGCACCTATTCTTCAAATCACCAAACTTAAACTGTATTAGCAGAATATTTTTTTTTTAAATCTTCATTTATACTGTTTTCTATCACATACTACTATTAATAATACAGAAGACAACAATTACTTTGTTGCTACATACTTTTTTATAAGTTTTCCTTAAAATACTGTCTTCTGACTATTGGACTACCACTCACGACAGTGGGACTACCATATTTGGATAGGCCAGTTGTCCTGGACTACCACATAAATTTAAAATTTGTCGATCCCTGCTTTAAGGTAAACCTAAACAAATTTGTGCTTACAAAAGAAATCACTGGGTACCTAGATAGAAATGAGGGGTGGAAATCCCTATAAATGGTATTTGTAAACTTATTTCATCCCTGCCTATGAAGCAGATAGGGCAGACATGACGAACCTAGTGTCCCTTCCGATGTTATATTACTACTGATATTAGATTTATGAGGGGGTCATTGGGGGTTTTAAGCAAGGATATTGGTATAGTCACCATGGTAATGGTATTTTTTCTACAGCATGTAACTACAAGTCATAGAAATTGTAGCATCTCAGCCCTGAGGAGTTACCCCAAGATAGAACTTTGACATTCGAACAGCATATTTATAGCTGAACAGCAGAAGAGAGCACTGACCAAGTAATTAATCGATGCTGTGTATTAAGAAATGTAAATCCAATAAGAAATTACAAAACACAATATGAAAAAAAACTGAAAATTGCTGTTTGAAATTGCAAAAGGCTCAAATAGGAGAATTTTCAAACATTTGCTCTGATAACCTGAAGAACCTTTTTATGCAGGTTCTAGAAGAGGAGGTAGGGAGTGCTTGTATGACAGAGAAGTTGCTTACCTGTAACTGTAGCTCTTACTTCGAGAGGGCTCTTGCAGTAGGTATTCACATATAGGACTGACCCGCCAGGCGTCAGGACCCCACGGAAACATTTCTAGCTAGCAGTCTCTGGCGGGGGACCACCCTCATGGCAGGGGACCGGCGTCATACGATGTCAGTATAAAGGGGTGGTCCCCCACGCCCGCCTTCCAGTTCTTTCCCACCCTCAGCTTGTGAAAGTTCCTTGTGGTAGAATCAACGCTCATCAGTCTTTCGCTGGTCCATTAGTTTTTGAACTTTTTGACCTATTTCTTTGTTTTTTTTCGAGTTTTCTTAACGATTCGCTATGTATGTCATCCCTGACATCCTCCGAATCACATAAAAATAAGTGCGACTCATGTGGTTCTCAACTTCCACACAAGGACAGACACTCCTTATGCCTCTTCTGTCTGGGCCCAGTTCACCCCGTGGAGAAGTGCCAGCACTGCCAGAAATTTAACTCCACAACCCGCAAAAGAAGGCAGCAGTCCCCGGAATCCCATAGCTTAAAGAAAAGAATGGCCTCCATGGAAAAAGAGCTAAAGAAGCTAAGGCAGGTGTCCACTTCCCTAAAGGTCACAAGGAGAAGCATAGGGAGCAGGAAATGGCTTCCACGGCTGCTGAAACTCCGGCTGGAGTCGCGGCACTCAGGGTAATGTCCCCTCCGGGGGATCGCTCCATAACGGCCATCTTGGTGGTGACCAAGAAGGCATCGCCCCTCCCATCTGGCTCACGCTCGGGCCCTTCAGGAGTCTCCAGGGCAAAGGAGGCCTCTGCTCCCGGGAAGACCGCTGCTATCACACGGCCTTCAGGTCAGAGTGGGTCCAGTAAGTTGGACATCTGTCCCACCGACACCTGCCCGGATAAGGCTGATAAGTCGCTTACCCCTTCGGGGGGTGCCCAGCAAAATCTCCGCTCAACAAGGCTGCATCCCTGGCGTGGCCTTCCTCAGGCAGGGAATCTGATAAGTTGGACGTCAGCTCCTCCGACGACCGCCAGGATTCGGCTGATAAGTCGGATGCCGGACCCACTGATGCCTGCTCGGCCAAGAAGCCTATGCCGGATCCTAAGGATCAGTCCGATGCTCCATACTCTCCACAACATGCCACGTTGCCTTCTGAGGTCCCCGTATCTCCTCAGCTGACCCCCGGGGATTTTAATCCTCCTTCCTGGTTGTCACGGGGGATATTGGGATGCTGCCATCAGGGAACCCTCCTTTGGAGCCTGATACCCTGACGACGGATCTTCAGACAGCGGTCCTGATGGCCATGCGGTGTCCCTTTACCGTCAGGTCCTTCAGACCCTGTGAAAGGTGTACCCACACAGGGCCTGATGCACACTGGGCAGCATTACCACAGCCTGGCCTGCCAGCTGGGCCTCTGCCAGGTCCCTCTGCCCCATCAGAGACCCCGGCACCCAGGTATCCAACACCGCACTGTCCGGTGCCACAGTACCCAAATCCGCAATATCCAGTGCCCCAGTACCCGGTGTCACAGTACCCAATGCCCCAATACCTGACACTGGGCTGCCTACCATCAGGTTATGGATACTCCTTCTACAGATATCCTCAATATCCATATTCCCCTCTGCCTCAACCTCCGCCACACAAACCCCAGCCACCGGCAGATCTGAAGGAGACATTGGCCTCCTGATGGGCTGAGGCCAAGGCTCAGCTCACTTGTAAGGTCAAGAGTCATCTGCCGATGCCAGACCCTGCACAGGATCCCCTACGTCAGAGACGGAAGACTCCCTCCCCTTTCCCAACACGAGAAGAGAGCCCTCTGGCACCCGAGGAGGGGAGGATACACACCCCAAGGATCTCCCCAAAGGGGCCGTCCCTCCCCATCATAGGGTGGAGTCTTCCTCCTCACCATCAGATAAGTCTGACTCGGACTCTGAGATGGGATGCTCTGATCCCGAAGATGAGCCACGTACTCCAGATCACCCCAGACCAAGGATTCCTCTGAAGTCCTCTCCGGAGGATCCGTCCTTTCTGGAGTTACTGAGGAAAATACAGGCAGTCCATCAGTGGCAATCAGTGGAGCCAGACCTGCAGCATAAGAAACTCGCTGCTCATCTGGATCCGCCCGAGACCACTCCTGCGTTGATTCCACCCTGGATAGAGCCTCACGTGGATCTTGTTTCTACCATTTGGAAACAACCTTCTGCGTTAGCCCCGCTTTTGAGGAAGGCAGACAGGCTATATCAGGCTCCTGAGGGTGTAGATTCCCTTAACCTACACCCCAAGGCAGACTCAGTTGTCATTAGTGCCGCTCACGGCCGCTCCGCAAATCCCAAGCACCTCAGTTCATCTCCACCTGATAAGGAATCCCGGCTTCTGGACCAATACGGGAAGAAGATCTATTCCTCTTCTACCCTGGGTATTAGGGCCCTGCATTATGTGGCACATATTGGGGATTACCAGAAAACCATCCTTAGTCAGGTGGAATCCAAATTGGACTCCCTTCCTGAGTCCCAGACTAAACAGGAAGTGATGGATCTTGTCCATTCTGCTCGTTCGGCCAGTCGGCACATGCTTCATGCCACTTACGATGCTGTGGACACAGCTGGAAAGAGCTCGGCTTTTTCTGTATGTCAGGTTTGGTCCCTGAAGTGCAATCCGCTATCCAGGATGCCCCCTTCAGGGGTTCGGTGCTGTTCAGGGTTGATGTTAAGGGCATCATTACCGAACTGCAAGAGAAGGGCACTGCACTCAAGTCTGTCAACTCCATGTACAGGCCCCCTCAAGGGCAGCAGCGTCCTTTTCACAGGCAAAACCGGCAAAAACAAAAACCGCAGGGCAAATGGGCAACAAACATCGGCCTCTCCAGCAACCAAGACTCCCCCCAGCGAAAAAGCTGTGGGAGCCTCGGCTGCTGCGCTGCCCCACACCTTCTGACTCCCACCCTCTCCTATTACCTCTGGAGGATCCAGAGGAAACGGTAGGGTGTGAAGCTTGTACAGCTGGTTCTGATTAATCTATGCTTTTGTAATATAAAAATGTGTTACTGAGTGTCTCTCATGAGACATGCTGTTTCATCTAAAAGATAAAAGCCAGGAGATAATTAAAGGTTAGAGAGACCTAAATTAAGGATCTCCTGTTTATCTGGCTTAATTGTAGCTGCCAGCTGCTAGGCTGGAAATCATAAACTTTTATGGCATTAGAGGAAGAATACAGGTTATGTCACTTAGGTGCTACGTCATAAATGCTCTTTGATGTCTGTGAAATAGCAGGATGCTGCTCGTGGATGAAAGAAAGAACATGGAAAATTACATACTTAATTGGGAAGTCATATGGGAAAACAAGTATTTTTTTTGCTGAATAAATTTACCTACTGACACAAGACATCCTGATTGTATAATTTTTAATAAACAGAGGAGGAGCTGGTTGACATCATGGAGAAGGCAGGCTCAAGACAGTTATTTTAATTATGCTGTGACTGTCCTTTAGACACACACGTTTGGACTCTGAAACTACAACATCTTTCAGCACTGTAAGAATATAGGAATACATTAGTTAGGCAAGTCTAAGTGTATTATTGGTAGGAATTTGCACTTTTAACCTTATTCTTTTAAAAGATTGTATGGTTTTGTGATATATTGTTCTGTATTACATTTGACATTTTTACCTATTTTTAAGTAAACATGTAATTTTAGAGACTACTTGGTGTGCCTTTGAAATTATTTCTTTGACAAGTGAAGCATATATGGTTACAGTGACACTGTGCATAGCTTAATGGTAATACCAAACTGGGAAAAAAATAAGAGTTTATTCTGAGGTCTTTAATAGAGTTTTTAAGGGTTCATTTTGTACACCTGGTTAGGTGCCCGTAGGCGAAAGATATCTGGCCCCCCCCGAAGAAAAGAATTATCTGAGTCTGTACATTGGGTACGCTAGCAAGAGGTTCACAGTTTGAATCCCTCCAAGAACTTGAGACCAAAGGTTGATTCGAACCCACAAAACAGACAGGAGGGCTACCCTGTTCTGTTAACTGTTCACAATACTGCGCTCAGAGGTTGGCACTGTGGGAGCAGAGGTCCTGACCTGCTGAGTGGGGTTGTGACAGGGGGGGAGATTCTCCTTCCATCTGCCGGGCTGGGAGAGGATAACGTCAGATGCTTGGGTGCTCCAGTTGATATCAGCAGGACACTCAAAATTGAGTTTCTTCAGAAACCACCCTGAAGACTGCTCCCCCAGTTGTCTTACTCCCCACAACATCTTCCTCTGGTCCTAGAAGAAATCACCTCCCTTCTCTCGAAGGCAGCGATAGAACCAGTTCCCACCCATCTTTGGGGGACAAGTTACTATTCCCATTTCTTCCTAGTTCCAAAGAAGACTGGAGATGTGAGGCCTATCCTAGACCTCAGCTCCCTGAACATGTTCGTAGAGTACAAGTGCTTCAGAATGCTCTCTTTGCAGAGCCTTCTAGCACTTCTTCAGCAGGGACAGTGGCTATGCGCTCTGGACATGCAGAATGCCTACCTGCATATCCCCATTTGCCCTTCCCACCACAAATTCCTTCATGTTTGCTTTCAGGGGGCCCACTACCAATTCAAGGCCCTCCCATTCTGTCTTTCCTTGGTCCCCCGAGTCTTTACCAAATGCCGGTCTGTGGTAGCAGCCCACCTGCATACCCAGGGTGTTCAGGTATTCCTGTACCTGGACGATTGGCTCCTGGTGGCCCCATCCAGGGAGGAACTCCTGTGCTCCCTTTCCCTTACCCTGCCGCTTTTCACCAGCCTGGATTTCACCATCAACCGGGCAAAGTCCCATTTGGTCCCTTGCCAATGCCTCCAATTTATAGGGGCGATTCTGGACATGACCATTGGCAAAGCCTTTTTGCCTCCAGACAGGGTGAACACCCTTCAGACTCAGGCCCATCTGCTGTCTAGTCGCAGGAGGGTTGGAGCCAGGTCAGTCCTTCACCTTCTCGGGCTAATGTCAGCTGCCATTCTGTCAGTTCCATGTGCTCAGCTCCATAGGAGAATCTCTCAATGGACGCTTCAGTTGCAATGGGACCAGACCCGGGACAATCTAGACCAAGAGGTGCTAGTTTCTGATCCCATGATCAGGGACTTACAATGGTGGATGGTGCAGGAGAACCTATGTCTGGGAGTTCACTTCAGTATTGAACCCCCCTCCCAGACGTTGACGACAGATGCATCAGGAGAAGGCTGGGGAGCTCATCAGGGTCTCACAGGACTCAGGGCAGCTGGTCCAAGTTCGAACAAAACCTGCACATAACTGTGCTCGAACTGAAAGCAGTTCTTTATGCTCTTCAGGCTCTACACTCCATTATTCTTCCCGGTCATCTCCTCATACAATCAGACAACGTGTGTAGTCTGGTATCTCAACAAACAGGAAGGAACTCGTTCCTACCCTCTCTGTCGGGAAGTGATGAGAGTCTGGCTTTGGCAACCCAGCATCAACTTCACTTTACTGCGATTCACATTACAGGAGTGGAAAACACGCTGGCAGACCAACTCAGCCGGTCCTCAGCCAGGTCCCACGGATGGGAACTGGATCAAGAAGTCGTAAACGACATCTTTCAGTGATAGGAACACCACAGATAGACCTCTTCCATCTCCCCAAAATGCAAAACTTCCCTCCTTCTGCTTACTCGCTCCAGGGCAAGACATTTTTTGGCGGGATGTTCTGTCTCTCGCTTGGAGGGACAGATTCGTTTATGCCTTCCCTCCTATTCCCTTAATTCCGAGGGTCCTGAACAAACTCAGATCAGTGGGAGCTCAAATGATTCTCATCTGGCCCAGGCAAGTTTGGTTCTCTCTTCTGCAACAGTTTTCAGAGGAATCTCCACTTCCTCTTCCTCCGTCGCAACAATTGTTGACTCAGGATCAGGGGACCCTTGTTCATCCAGGTCTCAAATCCCTTCATTTCCATGTGTGGCTCCTGCAGACTTAGCAAAAGCCAGCTTTGGAGTTTCTCCGCTAGTAGTGGACATCTTGGTAGAGGCCAGAAAGCCTTCTACCAGGTCCACCTACGTCATGAAGTGGAAACGATTTTATATTTGGGCTAGCTTGAAAGACTTCGAACCTTTCTCATGCCCAGTCAATAAAGTCCTGGACTACATGCGTCACATCTTCGACCAGGGTCTCAGCCATTCCTCTTTGAAAGTCCACATGGCAGCTATCTCAGCCTACCATATTCCCTTCGGAGACAGGACATTTGCACAGTTGGAAGTCTCTAAGAATTTCCTCAGAAGGGTCCTCCATTTGAGACCCCCTATCCGCATCCCTGCCCCTCTGTGGGACTTGAATTTTATTCTGGAGAAGCTTACCTTGCCTCCCTTTGAGCCAGCAGCTATAAGCAGATTTAAAGTTCCTTTCTTGGAAGACCCTCTTCCTAGTGGCCATTACTTCTGCTCGGCGCATTTCTGACCTTCAGGTCTTGATGTGCAAAATCACATATTTGATTTTCCACAAGGAACGTGTGGCTTTACGTACCAACCCTAAGTTTCTTCCTAAGGTGGTGGCTGAATCTATGCTGAATCAGTCTATTGAACTAACCGCTTTCTTTACACAACACTCCAATCAAGGGGAGTACCTCTTGTATACTTTGGATGTTCACAGAATACTGAGATACTACACCACTCGGACTAAGGATCTCAGGAAAACTGATCAGCTTTTTGTCTCTTTTGCGCACAAAAGAGAAGGCAATGTTGTTTCCAGGCAATGCCTATCAAAATGGTTGGCTCATTGTATCAATTTCTGTTACAAGTACAACAAGACCCTGCCGGGTCAAGTCAGAGGTCACTCCACCAGAGGAGTAGCTGCCTCTGCGGTTTGTTTTAAGAATGTGTCAGCGGCAGACATCTGTGCAGCTGCAACTTGGACTTCAGTCCATACCTTTACAAAACACTATAGTTTGTACATTGCCTCTCACCATAGAGCAGGCTTCGGGTTGGCTGTGCTTCAAGGTCTTCTTTCATAAGACCCGTTCAGCCGGAGGTTCCATGCTATGAATAGCTATCCTCCTCCTGAGTGCTTTTCCTTGTTCCAGACTGCTTGGGACTCAGTCCTATATGTGAATACCTACTGCAAGAGCCCTCTTGAAGTAAGATAGTACAGTTACACAAGAACGTACCGTGACAGTAGATCTTCGAGAGAGGCTCTTTGCAGTAGATATTGCCTTCCCACCCTCCATCCCCCTAAGCTTTTTTGGCTCCATTTCTATGGGGGAAATATCCTCTTCTCTCTCATCTTGCCTCTTTGGCTTTTGGCGGGAAAGAACTGGAAGGCGGGCGTGGGCGACCGCCCCTTTATACTGACATTGTATGATGCCGTTCACCTGATGTGGGGGCGGTCCCATGCCATATACTGCTAGCTAGAAATTTTTCCGTGGGGTCCTTACTTCTGGCGGGTCAGTCCTATATGTGAATACCTACTGCAAGAGCCTCTCTCGAAGATCTACTGTTACGGTAAGTTCTTACGTAACTGTACTATCTTTGAGGCTATCTCTTTCATCAAGATCACGCCTTTCAAACTTATACCGCATCGGCACTAGGACCACATGGAAACTTTACAAGCTGGAGCCACCCACAGCGTCACCCATCCAGCATCCATATAAGGTGTGGGCAGCCTCCTCACTCCTCAGTTCTTTTCCCACCATCAGTTAAGCTCATCAGACCAGTATTGGAAACGTAAATGCTTCTTACTTCTTTTTCTTCAGTTGTAAACCAAATAAATATTTTAGTGATTTTTCTGTTCTCCTGTGCCACCGAAGGCAATCTTGAAGCTCTTTCGCTACTGCGATTGCAGCAAGAAACTCTACAAAGACGATTCATACAAAATGTGCATCTGCTGCCTAGGCCTCTCACACACTGTGAAGGCCTGCAAGGTCTGCTGAGGGTTTATCTCTGCTACCAGGCGACGCAGACAGGGAGCCCTTGAGAAGTTGCTCTTAAAGAATACCCTAGCTGCCATGGAGAAGCAGCTGCAGGAGAAGATTGTGTTGCCAGCCCAGTCGACTGAGACCCAGTCGAAGTCAAAGGAGAAGAATTCCTTGGGCAGCCACAAGCATCAGTACAGGGACAGAAAATAAGGCCTCCCAAATGACATCCTGGTCACCGTTATAGCCCTCAGACATCTCATCTTTCTCGTCACCATCCACCTTGGAGCCAGTGACTCTAACCCCCACCCCCACCATCGACCAGATGTGAAGGTCAGGGCATGGCTCCAGTGCCACTGAGCCTATCACGACTGGTAAGTTGCCATCATCATCAGGTCTTCACCCATCGTCAACCATTATGGTCATGACCCCTACTATGGGCATCATTGACACCTTCACTGGAGCCCTCTCAACCGTCGACCAGACACCAAGTTTGGAGCCAGGCTCAGGCACTACTGGGCCTATCAAGGATGGTATGTCGCCGTCATCGTCAGGCCTTCACCCACAGTTGATGTTTACGATCATGATGCCTAGTAGGAGCACTGTTGACACTTTCCTTATGGTCAGGGTTTGACACAGGCATTACCAAGACTGGTACGTCACCCTCATTGTGGGTTTTTCCCACCATCAACACTACCGGTCACAACCCTTACAAAGGGAGTTATTGATAACAGTGCAGTCTTGGTTACATTTTCAACATAATTTCACACCTTCTACCTGGTCTGCTGCAACGGCCTGTAGTCCAGTCGATGGGGCCCACCTCTGTTTCCACTGCGTCATCACCAATGTCGCATACTCTGCCTAGTAAGACTACTAAACTGGTGCATACGTCAATGGAGCAAGTTCCTGTGATAGCCGTCAACAGAAATGATGACCTTGAACACAATTCAGACCTTCGGATGGAGGTGGATTTTGAGGAGGATGACGAGCTTGCTGAAGGACACCAGTTTACACATGGCACCAATTCCACTCACCTTCCATAATGAGGATTCAGTGGTACACACACCTAGGTCACCACCAGAAGATCTCTCTTTCCAACCCTTTTTTTTCATCTTCTGTTTTCTCCCCCTGGGATGCTGGCAGGCAGGCTTCAGCTCTCTCATGAGAGAGCTCAAAACCACCCTGACACTGCATGTGTCTCCTGACCCCCAGCCCAGATCCTGGCAATTCTCATGGATCCCCCGGTGAGGCCAAGGAGTGAGGACTGCCCCCAGTACAAAATCCAGCTTGCTGGAGTTTGAATCATGGATCGGGAGCACGGCTGGGCATCATACAGCCTACCAGCACCCCGCTGTTTCCTATTTTCATCCCTCCCAATCCATGTCCATGAGCATGTGCCATGTCACCACGTTCTTGACTCCCTAACTCCGATGCTGCCACCCGGCCTCCACCAGGAGGCAGCCAAGGTGCAGGACAACATTCTCTCGCCAGGAGATGAGAGCCGTCCCTTGTAAGCTCGATCCTTTCCCTTCCCTGCCAATCCCCAGCAACCTAAGCTCGTTCCTGAGCCCAGGTTGCTGGTGTGGCATGAAGTGTGGCATTCACTACCTCAACCCTCAGTGCCACCGGGCCAGCTCTCTCTTTCCCAGCCCTTGATGCAGCAAATGCAGACTGCTATGGGGTTTACCAGGGAGGACCAAGATTCCATTAAATGGGATCTTATGGAGTTTTGGAGACCCCAGAAACTCCTTCACTAATAATCTCTCCACTTTACCCAGCATTGGAGAATGTCACTTATGTAGCCCGGTATAGACCTAGTGCAATACTGGCTGTTTCCAGGAAGGCAGATAAACTGTACAGGGTGCCGTCTAACAAGTCTGTTATGCCCATCAGCCTGAAATTGATTCAGCAGTGCTCACGGGTGCCCATCATAAATCAAGGGCACCCAGACCCCTAAGCTCCTTCTCTCCTAAGAAGGAATGCAGGAGGTTGGATATTCTGAGTAAGCGTGCCTATGCCTCTGCCTGCATATCACAAATTTTCAGACTTACATAGACAGGTATCAAAATACACTGTGGAAAAAGGCACATGCTGCTGCATAGACCTTGCCTGAGTGCACTGCAAAAAGGACCTATTAGATTCTTTTATGACGATGACTGACTTGGGAAAACACTTGGTCCATTCTGCCTCAGATGCCTCAGCCCAGACTGCGGCCTCAGCCATTTGATTGAGGTGTTACTTTTGACTGAGGTTCACAGGTTTCATGGGTTGGGTGCAACAGACAGTGCTAAATACCCCTTTTCGGGGTCAGAAATTGTTTGGCTGTGATGTGGAAGAAGCGATAAAAAATTCCAATCCTCTGGGATGCCTCTGGGGCCTGGCAGTCCCTTCCACCACCCTTCCAGTAGAGGTAGAGGCAGAGATCATTCGGGCCCGCAGGCAGTCAGGGATAGCACTCGGACCTGCCCTCAGACAGGCACTGGCAAGAGTACTGTCGTCCCTCCAGATCTTACTTCGAGGGGGGCTCTTGCAGCAGGTAACACCTTCCGGCTGGAAGCTGGGGCCCACGGAAACTTCTAGCTAGCAGTATAAGCAGGAGACCCATATAATCCCACGCACCTGCCCACACTGCTGACATTGGTGAAAAGGCAACAGAATCGGATTACTCTGCCGCTCACAATAAATAAATAAATGTTTGCATCTGCTTTAAAGAAATGAAAGTGCTTTCTTGCCCCTCCAGCTACTCTCTGTGTATTTGTGGGCTCCTCACTTGAATAATTTACTTCTCTGGTGGAAGCTTGGTGCTTCATTTTACAGCTGGATACCGCTCC
Organism: Neoceratodus forsteri; assembly: GCA_016271365.2. NCBI lineage: Eukaryota > Metazoa > Chordata > Ceratodontiformes > Ceratodontidae > Neoceratodus > Neoceratodus forsteri. Next base: position 720,134,131 of record CM057450.1, read on the forward strand.
TGGTTCTTCTCCATCACAGCACCATTCTGCTTCAAAGAAGATTTCTTCAGTGAATCAGGATTCTGCTTCGGACAGGACTGCTCTTTCGGACATGCTCCCCCCTCCAATTCAGAATTGTGTGCTGCTAAAAAGACTGATCTGAACAAGAATTAGGCCAATGTAACTTTATTTCTTCTGAGTGAAAGAGTACACCCTGACAAGCTTGTGAATGTTCAGAACTGTGCAAGGTAAAACAGTTGTTGATGATATACTGTGTACAGTTGCTGTGGTGAGGCAATGCTCCGGTGTGTAAAGTGGAAAAGCTGTGGTGCAGCAAGTACGACTGGTGGTGGGAAGGAAATGTTAGGTACAGTGCACTCATTAATGCCATTGCCGGGATTCTGTTATTCGATGAATTATACTAGATGGGAAACTGCATTTCGGGAAATCACTGCCGGGAAGCTACTTGCTGGGCATACACTAGTCGGGCAATCGTACTAGACCCAGCGTCACGTATGGTATAAAAGGGGTTGTCCCCCAGCCCATCCCGTTATTTTCCCGCCATCAACCATGTAAGTTGGACCTCCATTGATGCCTTCAGGCAGTCGACCACCATTTTTTCAATTGCATTTTCTTATTTTCGACAAAAACAGTGATTTCTTCAAAAATTCACTTGCATGTCTGTAACCCCTAGATGGCACTATCCCAGGGGCTACTACCCTTGCCTGATTTGCCACTAACAGGTTGAGGGGCCTGGATCCAATGGCGGGTGCCTCCACCCAGAGGTCAGGGTTTGCAATAGTTAAACTAACTTGGTCACAGCCCTCTGGGACACTGCAACCCCCCTTTCTTCCCACTAGTGGCCCACACAATATATCAGTATTACCTTCACAGTATACACTTACCCCCAGGTCTGGTTCCGGCACTGGGACCTCCTGTGAAATGAGATACAGTGCAACAATCACAGTACAGTACTTTAACATAGACAAACACTCAGGCAGTATAACTTTGCTGAAACAAGCAGCTCTGATTTATTTAGGGGATATAACAAGGACAGGGGAAATCAGGTTAATTAGCTTATCACTCTAATAATTCATTTATGGCTCTGTGCACAGGCCTATCCCTATCAGTTACTGTCCCTGGGTACCCAAGCCCTAGTGGCTAGTCCAAACTGTGGCAGCTGGTAGGGCCCTTCACACAGAGAAAAGGAGAATTAAACAGTCAGCAGTACAGTAATTCCATTTGGATTTAATGTGGCAATTCAACAGGGAGCGACCCTGAATTAGTACTCACGACCTCCAAATAAGATAGGGTCCTTCAATGTCAGCAGGGCTCACTTGAGGTACACAAACCTCTTCACACATCCATATAAAAGAAAGCACTACACCAGGCAGGCTGCATCTGTATCCCGATCGCAATTACTGCACAATACCCGGGAGAACACACAGCAGATTCAGTTCCTGACAGACCGAGTGCAATTTTCAGCAATTCCTCCAGTCTTCTACAGGGTGAGCCTGGTTTCTACTCTTCAGAGATCCTTTGATTCTTTTCACAGGACGGATTCAGTCCTAACAAGCTGTTACACAAGCTGCAGACCGGAACTCTGGGCCTTACACGTTTTGACTAAAACTGCACACTGAAAAAGCACAGGGCTCCTTCCTTCTTCACTGCCAAAGCTCAACTGAAACTCCAACCGACAAAAACGGGCACTTCCTTTGAGTTCCTCCCAGTTCTTGACTGGATTGGCTGTCACTCACAATAGACTGCTGCTGTTGGTCCAAAAGGCACTGAAGTCTAAACTACATCTCCCAGAGTCACTGCCCATACAATCCTCTTGTGGCTGGCTCAGATTATGAGTCAAGTTCTGATTCGTCCAAGGCACCATTTTAGAGCAGCTATTACCCCACACTGATTGGTCCAGTTCAGCAGTTCAAAACTAGAATGGGGAACTAGCAGACACAGTTCTGACTGCAAAGAAAGCAGGTTAGACAAACTGTAATTTCATTATTACTCTAAATAATTTCTGGCAAACAGTTACATCTTTCAGATAGGTTCCCTTTGCACTCTAGTGACTGCAAAATGAAGTGCATTGGCAGCAGCTCAAGTGGTACTCAGAGAAGCACACAGTCCCCCCATACAAACTAATTATGTCTGCAAGCAGACAGCTCTTAAAGAGACAGTACCAGAGGTTCTAAAAACACTCACTGATAAATGGCTTAAACGCCAAACACCATTCAGGCTTGGAGCATTCAAGCAAGCTCCTGGAAGTCTTTTGGGAACCCCCATTTGCAGGGGGGTTACATGTCTTTTTCTCCATCCTCCTCAATCAAGAGGCAACTTTCAAAGTGTCGGTGTGGCAAGCACAATCCTCACAAGGACAGACATTCGGTTGGTCTTTTCTGCCTAGGCTCGGACCACGATATTGAGGCCTGCCAGCATTACCAAGATTTTAATTAACACGCTCAGCTCTGCTGCCAGAAGACCCTCGAAGCCTTTCTGCTCACCAAGAAGCTATCTGAGATGGAGAAGGAGTTTCACCGCAAGAGTTCATCCTCTTCTCCGACCTCTGGGGCCTCGTCTTCTTCTTCTTCTTCTTCTTCTTCTCAGAAACAGAAGACATTGAGCAGCAAACACAAGCACCGGGGAGAAGCATAAGGAGAAACCCAGGGCAGAAAACCGCTCGCGGTCCCTGATTAAATCGTCAACCACCTTGGGAACGCCCCCCTCCCTGTGGTCGACTTCCTCCACCGTGGTTGCCCTTTCATCCTCTGAGTTCCCAGTGACTAAACCTTCCTCCCTTATTACAGTAGTGGGAGAAGGTTCTTCGGGGCACAGGACTAAGTTCCCCACCTCTCAGGCTTAAGTCCTTAGTTCCAGCGGGCTCTTAGCTAAGTGGTTCGACCGGTGGAGCCTCAAGCGGCAGGCCCTTGCCTATCGCTCTCTCAGCCAGGGTGTCTGCCAGGTCCTCCCCGACATCGGGGGGCAGGGCGACGCTATCAGGCAATACCCGGGACCATCGCCCTCCTCCTCCGGAAAAGAGGGGCACCCGTCCCGCTCAGAAGCCAGCTCCCCTATCCAGGCAACTCCTAGGCAGCCACCGGCTGAATAACCAGCCCGGCCTCAGCCTATGCTGTTCCCCTCAATGCCAGCTTCTCTGACACCCTCCTCAGGTGACCCTGTCACCACCTAACCCTCCTAAGTCACCGGCAGGGCCTGACGCCTATCCTCAGCCAACGCCCAAGGGCCCGACGATCGGACACCAGGTCCAGCTCGACTGACGCCAGATGGTACTGTCCCTCTGGGTCTGACACCAGGTACCCAGCTCAACCTACACTGACACCCGAGTTACTACAAGCTGATGACCAGACGCCGGGGCCATTTAAGCCCAGCCCCCAATGCCAGACACACCAGCCTTGCCGCAGAATCCTCCGCAAGTTCTAAATGAGCTCTTTGTGGCCTAGTCGGCCTGTTTTAAAGATAAAGAGGCACCCAGGGCACCCCCTCAGCCAACCCCACAGGGGCTGCCTCTGAAGGAGCCTCCAGTTCTCCTACCTACTCCCCCTCCGAGGGGGTCGACCTCAATGCCGAATGGAAATGATACCACCCTTCCTAAAGGTTGGCCACATAAGCACCCATGTTCCCCCTCCCTCTCCCCAGACTCGGTGGGGGGGGGAATTCAGACTGATATTCCTCCTCTTCTTCTAAGCGAGGGTACTCTTTTTTTTTTTTTATTTAAATTTTTTTGAGTTTTTGCTCCCTCAGTTTTTGCCCGTTCCCTTACTCTAGTGTTGGCATGCATATGCCATGGTCCGAGACACCCTCCCAACTTACCACCCCCCCACATGCATGGCCATCAGACATCCACTCATTGGCAGCAGAACTACAGGGGGAGAGGGTGACAACCTCCCCGGGAGAAGAGAGCTGCCATTAGGCTGCTCGATCCTGCTCCCCCCCCCGTGTCGGCTCCCTGACAACCCGAGGTCATTCCCAAACACGGGTCGCTGGCATAGCACAAGGTAAGGTATAACACCTCAGCCCCCTGCACAACCAGGCTGGCCCAGCCAAGGGTACTCTGACATGCCGACAGAGCTGGAGGGTGGCAGAGACACTCCTCGGTCCCTGCCTGATGACCCATCATTCATGGATGTAGTGAAGCACATCCAGCAACTGAATGGCTGAGATACAGAAAAGCTGTATCCAGAGTGGTGTCAGCTGGCCACCTTTCTCAGGAAGAAAGACACCTGGCCTATGGTAGTTCCTCCTATTGTGGCATCCTATAAGGACATCAACAGGATTGCCTGAAAGCGCCCCTTTTCTATGCCGGACGTATCTAAGAAATCGGACCGGCTATATACCACCGCTAGGGAGGATCCTTTTGCAGAGAACAGCCAGAAGCAGACTCAGTTGTTATTAATGCTGCCCATGACCGCTCCAGGTATCCTAGGCATTTGAGCACATAACCCCCAGACAAGGATTCCAAGCAGTTTTATAATCTGGCCAGGAAGGTGTATTCCTCTGCCACTTGCGCCATACGCTCCCAAAACTTTCTTGAACACATCATTCAATATCAGAACGCCCTGTGGGACAAATATGGTGGAGGTCGCTCAACCCATACCAGATTGCCCAGGGAGGACAGAGCCAGTGGCTCCCCTGAAGTCAGGCTCAGACGTAGGTAACCACGTCCTTCTGGCATCCTATAATACAGTGGACTCAGCGGACAGGGCCACAGCTTCTGCTGTCTTTATCTGCCGCTATTCCTGGTTGAGAGTATCCAGGTTCGCCCCTGACGTCCAGTCCAAGATTATGGATGCCCCTTTTAGAGGACCGGTCCTGTTTGGCAAAGACTCACAAAACATCATCACTCATCTGCAGGAATCTGGAAAGGGCATTTGATCTGTACATACTATGTACAAATCCCAACCAAGCAGCACTCTAAGCAGTCCTTTCAGAGGAATGCTAGACAGCAATTTAGGAGACTGCAGCAGCAGAGAGCGGGATTCAAGCAAAAGGCCTCCACTCCTGCCTCTCGGGCCCCCAGAACCTCCCAGCCTGCACTCTCCCTACCCAGCTCCTCAGCCTGACTCATTGCACCACCTACCTCGTCAATATGTTGTATGCTTAATAGCATATGACATGAATGCTAAACTGAAATAGCACTGTAAATGTAAGCGAGAGGGTGCAATACCGTGAATACTTCTGTGTTCTCGCTGTCCCAGGCAGAAGATAAGAACTCTGCCAGGATGGTCTCTGCCGAGCAGCTTCCATGGCTCTATGAGATGAGCCACTGGAAGCAGGGAATGTAGACAGTATGTTTGGGACCGGGTTCAATTCCTGGTTCCAGACGCAAGAAAATATTTTTTGTTTTTTGCACTTTGTGCAGTTCACTGTTAACCTCAACCCCAGAGTTGAAAATCCTTTCCGGGGAGGGGTTGAGGGTGCACGAGGAGGCAGAGCTCCTTGCAAAAAAAAGACTTATGCCACATGCAAGAAATCACACTGTATTGGCGGCTCGTTTTTTGCATGCAACATTATGACCCTGTGCCATTGCCAGACCCCCATCCCCCAGCCGAAGACTTAGGGGAGGTGGTGGGGGTCAGTTTTCCTCGCACATAGATGGGTGGCGTCAAATAACCGCAGATCGGTGGATTTTGCAACTCATCGAAAGGGGACACACTCTCAGGTTCACCGAGGTTCCCCCCAGACAACCCTCCTAGCCCGTCCCATTATGCTCAGGCTCACAATGTTCTCATCGCAGAGAAGATCCAGGCTGTTCTGCAAAAACAGGCCATAGAGCCTGTCCCCTGGCACACCAAGGGAAAGGGTTTTATTCCTATTTCTTTCTAGTACCAAAGAAAACAGGGGACCTGTAGCCTGTTCTAAATCTCAGTCACCTGAATCAGTACATTGAGTACAAACAATTCTGAATGGTCACTCGATTGGACTGCTCCCACTTCTCCATCAGGGGGATTGGTTATGCTTCCTGGACATGCAGGACGCATACCTCCACATTCTGATTTTCCAATCACACAGGAGGTTTCTTCACTTCCACTTTCAGGGAAGCCACTACCAGTTCTGGGCTCTGCCCTTCAGTCTGTCCTCGGCCCCCAGGGTTTTCACCAAATGACTTGCAGTAGTAGCAGCAGCTCTTAGAAGGCAGGGGCATTATGTCTTCCCTTACCTCGATGACTGGCTGCTAACCGCTCCCACCAGGGACCGGTGACTTCATACCCTGTGGGCCACTTTCTCCTTGTTTCAGGAACTAGGGTTTACTTTAAATCTCCCCAAGTCCTTCCCTTGTCCAAGTCAAGAGCTACAATATATAGGGGCAATTTTGGACATGGAGCAAGGCAATGCCTTTCTCCCTCAAGACAGAGCAGAGCGACTTCAGACACACGCTTGGCAGATCTGGTCTGCTCATCAGGTACTGGAAAAATCAGTTCTCAGACTTTTGGGACACATGGCAGCTGCCATCGCCACGGTCCAGCTGATCAGCGTTTATATGAGGGTGATCCAGCGGAACCTTAGAATTCAATGGATCATCATTCAGACAACCTAGAGCATCCGGCCTTGATATCGAACCCTGTCAGGCAAGCGTTGACATGGTGGTTGAATTCCTCCAACCTTTCCAGGTGAGTCTGTCTCAGGACAGAGTCTCCTGGGCAGAGTCTGACCACAGATGCATCGGGTCAAGGTTGGGGGGCCCACTTTGGTGCTTGCCAGACTCAAGGGTTTTGGTCCCAACACAAGCTTTATCTCTGTATCAACATCTCAGAGATGAAGGCGATTCTGTATGCCCTTCAGGCCTTCCAGATAGTGTTACTCCCTGGCCCCTGTTGATCCAGACCGACAACTGTCACGTCAGTGATCTTTTATGTCAACAAGCAAGGGGGGACTCACTCTTATTCCCTCTGCAGAAAGGCCATGTGAGTGTGGGCATGGGCAGTGGACCATCACCTGGACTTGACTGCAGTCCATGTCCCAGGTGCACAAAATACCCTGGCTGACAGTCTAAGCCGGTCTCGGTCCAGGCCCACGAATGGGAAGTTCAAAATCAGAAGGGAGGAGTATGCGCAAGGCTCAGGTGCCTGGACAAAAAGCAATAATAAGAAAAAGTCCTGCACTTACCAACCACAAATAGAAGCTACTCACAATATAAGGTGTGCAATAAACTTTGTATTATGGTGCCAACTCACACGAATGGAAACTTCATCCCTCAGTGGCAGAAGATCTTTTCGACAGATGGGGTCATCCAGACTTGGATCTGTTTTTCTCCCCATCCAAAGCAAAACTGCCCAGTTTCTGCTCACTAGATCCAGGGCCTGGTGTTTTCTGGTGAGACACTTTGTCCCCGTCCTGGACAGGGAGGTTTCTTTGTGTTCCCTTCCCTCTACTGCAGCGAGTTCTTCTTAAGCTGCAGTTGGAGGGAGCAGAGATGATCCTGGTGGCACCCTTCTGGCCACACCAGATCCGGTTCCGACTGATTCAGCAACTTGCAGTGGAACCTCCTGTCTCCCTGCCCTTGTGCTCAGACTTGCTGTCCCAGGAACAGGGAACCCTGGTTCATCTGGATCTCAGATCTCTGCATCTCCATGCGAGGTTCCTGCAAACCTAGCTGTCTCCAGGTTTGGGGTATCACCCAGGGTAGTGGATGTTCTTGTAGCCACCTGGAAACCCTCCATGAGGGCAACCTATGCTATGAAATGGAAGCAGTTTAGCATCTGGGCTACCACTCAGAATCTGGACCCTTTCACCTGCCCAGTGAATTCAGTGCTTGAGTACCTCCTTTCTTTATTGGATGCAGGTCTCAGCTACTCTACGTTCAAGGCACACTTGTCGGCCATTTCAGCCTACCAAGTGCCTATTGAGGGTAAAACTCTTGCCCAGCTGGACCTTCCTTGTACATTCCTATGGGGCATTCTGCACTTGAAGCCTCCCATCCAGGACCCTGTGTCGCCATGGGATCTTTTGTTTGTTTTAGAGAAGCTCACATTGCCTCCCTTTGAACCTGCTGCACGTTGCAAGCTGCGCTTTCTGTCGTGGAAAGCATTATTTTTAGTTGCTATTACTTCTGCTCAAAGGATTTCCCAGCTTCAGGCCCTGATGTGTAAGGAACCTTATTTGATTTTTCACAAGGACAGGGTGTCATTGTGGACTAATCCTAAGTTTCTTCCCAAGGCGGTATCAGAGTTTACTTTGAATCAGGACATCCACCTTCCTGTCTACTACCCAGAGTAATCGAACTGAGGGGAGGCAGTACAACATACTCTGGATGTGCACAGGGTGCTTTGTTATTACTTAGAGTGCACCTGAAACATTCAAAAGTCTGACCAATTGTTTGTGTCTTTTGACCCAGAATGGAAGGGGGCTCCTTTTTCTAAACAATGTTTATCCAAATGGTTGGTTAATTGTATTGTTTTCTGACACAAGTATGACAAACCCTTACCGGCTTGGTAAAGGGTCAATCTACCAAGGGCATGACAGCTTCAGTCACCTTCTTAAGAAACGTATCTGTTGCCAACATTTGTGCAGCTGCTACTTGGAGTTCTGTCCACACCTTTGTCAAGCACTACAGTCTGGACAATGCTTCTTGCCCTAGAGCAGGCTTTGGACTAGCAGTCCTTCAGGGCCTCCTGTCATAGCTCTTGTTGGGAGACTTCTACCTCCACCCTTTTGACCGGGGTCTGTCCTTACTGCTTGGGACTCAGTCCTAAAGGGGTTACTTGCTGCAAGAGCCCCCTCAAATTAAGATAGTACAATTACATAAGAACTTACCGTAACAGTAGATCTTTGAGAGCAGCTCTTGCAGCAAGTACTGTATTTCCCCCCTAACTTCCCCCTGGTAACTACTTCTCCATCATAGATACCTTGTTTCCTCTGTTAGAGGAATTCCTTAGTTCTCCATTTTTCTGACTTGCCAGGGTCTCCTGCGGAAGAACTGGGGATGGACTTGGGGACCGCCCCTTTTATAACATACATGATGTCAGGGACAGTCCCCCGCTGTATACTGCTAGCTAGAAGTTTTCCATGGGGTCCTGGTGCCTGCTGGCTTCAATCCTAAAGGTGTTACCTGCTGCAAGGGCTCCTCTCGAAGATCTACTGTTACGGTAAGTTCTTGCATAACTGTACTTTCCTCTTCCAGCTGTTCCCCATACCAGAACCTCTAGAAGCTGTGGAGCCATGGCAGTGGCTCCCACCGGCTTAGCCTAACTCCTAGTTTAACCCACAACCACCATGGAGTAACACAGAGGGGCAGTGGAGGGGGTCCTCCCTCTCTCCATGCCAGATAATGGTGAGAGGTCACCTTGGGCGAATGGATACTAATTTTATTGTGAATGATCATCTATGGAGGCCCCTGGCAACCCCCAATTCATCCATCATCTAGCCCCATTTAATCCTGGGCAAATGGCTCTGATGTGAGTTGGGATACCAGGCCATGCCTCACAAGGGATGCCATAGACCCCTGTTCCCCTCCATCCGGAGCGCCTAGGTTTTTTTTTCCATACCTCCTTGGCCTTAATAAGGTGAGTATCCTGGGGATGAGATTTCCAGTACTGGGAACTATGTGTTTGGTCTCAGTAGGATCTCAATCTCCTATTGTATGGAGAGGACAGGCCATCACTCCTACTCAGGTAGACAGTCATCTTTCCTTTTTAAGTGCCATTTCTGCAGGAGAGGTATCTGAATGTCAGGTAGGATAAGAAGCATCCACTTTTCAGATCCTTATCCTCTGGCTCGCCCTCTGCACCTCAGGTATTACTTAGTTTACATAGACAAAGTAGGCTATGAGCCCATTAAATTGTCTCCTGCTCTTAGTAGGTTTAGTGTTTAAAGGTTGTTAGTAACAGTAATTCATCTACAAGTTTTTTTAAAGTTTCAAAGGTAGAGGCTTATACCACATGGGCTGGTAGGGAGTTCCATGTTCTAGCTGTTTGTACAATGAAACAATTATGTTGTTTCACTGTATTGGCCTTAGGTACAATTAACTATTTTTTATGTGATCCAAGGTTATTGTTCCTGTGGTTATAAATGATTCCACATTGACTCATTAGTACTGGGTTTTGCAAGATTTTGTACATTAGTAATAAATCCCCACTTTCTCTTCTGGTTTCCAGACTGAATAATTTTAATTTGATTAGTCTATTATTATATGCAGTCGATCTCAGGCCTCTAACAGATTTTGTTAATTTTCTTTGTGTTTTTTTTACAAGATTTATATCCCTTTTGTGATAGGGATTCTAAAGTGGTAAACCATAATCTAAGTGTGGAATTATGTAAATTTTGTATAATTTCGGTAAACAATCTCTGTCTCTTCTAACAAATGATTTTGTAATAGACCAAAATATTCTATTTGTTGTTTGTGAGGTTTGATGACAGTGATCTATTGAGGAAAGGTCCTTGTTAATCCAGATTCCTAAATTATTTTCCTTTGTTGATGTTTTTAGAGTTTTACCATTCAGTTTGTGTTGAAAATGGATTTTTGTAACCAAAATGTATAACTGAACATTTAGACTCATTAAACTTCATTTTATTAATAATACTCCAGTTTTCAATCTGTTTTAGATCATTGCTTAATATTTGATATTGTTCTAATGAGCTAACTTCATCCCCGATCTTTGTGTCATCAGCAGATTTTGACACTACACTCCCTGATCCTAAACCCATATCACTAATAAAGAGGCTAAACAGCACAGAACCAAGGACCGACCCCTAAGGAACCCCACTGCTAACAACCCCGTTGTCTGATGTGACATCATTAATTCTGATTATTTTCGATCAGTTAGACAATTATTTATCCATCTGACAATGAATTTGTTGATACCCATGGTAGTAATTTTATTAACTAGTAAATCATGTGGAACAGTATCAAAGGCTTTTCCTACGTCAAGGAGTATCACATTGATAGGTATACCCTTATCCGTGCTGTTACTAACAAAATCATGAAAAGTCATGAGATTGGTGACATGGGATAAGCCTTTCTGAAATCCATGCTGAGTTGGATCTACTATGCTTAGCCTTGCTATTTCTTTATTTATTTCAGTTTTAATTACTCTTTCCATAAGTTTCCCACAAACTGATGTAAGGCTTATGGGCCTATAATTAGTCACACTCGTCCTATTTCCCTTTTTGAAAATAGGGATGACTGAGGCCCTTCTCCAGTCGACAGGAACATGCCCTGTTGGGATGGATTTATTGAATAAAATAGTTAATGGATGAGCTAAAACGTTGGCAAGTTCTTTAAGCACAATAGAGTTTATATTGTCGGGCCTGATGATGACGATGTTTTAAGTTGTTGTAGTTCCTCCAGGACCTGTTTTTCCTCTATAACTATTAGTGGGCTTCCATAAGTGCCAAAAGTGGATGTAACATTACATCTTACTTCGAGAGGGTTCCTGCAGTAGGTCATAACATGTAGGACTGCACCCTCTGGTGTCAGGACTGCACGGCAAACTTTTCCAGCAGTGTCTGCTGGGGGACCACCCACCCGACATCATGTGACGGAAGTCAGTGTGACCCTATATAGTGGGTGGTCCCTGCGCCCACCTTCCAGTTCTTTCCCGCCATCAACCTGTGCTAGTACATCATGGTAAACTGCAGCTTTGTTGATCATCATTTTTTCAAATTTGTTTCTACGAATTAGTCCATCTTTTTGCATTTTTATGTCTTCTCCGTCTACAACCCCGAAGGCAAAGAAGAAGTGCGACAGATATGGGGCACAAATTCCCCACAAGGACGGACATCGGCTTTGTCTCTTCTGCCTAGGCCCGAATCATGCCACCACGGGCTGTCCCGACTGCCAGCCCTTCAACCAGGCCACTCATAAATGATGACAGCAGTCACTGGAGGCCCATCTCCTTAAAACCAGGATGGCTACCCTTGAAAAGGAGATGCAGAAACTTTGGGACACAGCTTCTTCCCCCTTCATCGGAGTCTAAACTATAGAAGAAGAAAGATAAGGAGTGGCACAAAGAAAAGGAGCATCCAGAGGACCAGGACTGATCCTCTACTAATAAGCCTTTGACCAGTAAGGCCCTTTCCCCACCGCTCACCCTCGTGATGACTCAGCCAGCCGCGGGGATGACCTCCAGTGCTTCTATCTTCCTCCCTATTTCGACCGGTAAGTTGTCCGCTGGCTCCTCTAGCAGACACCCGATCCATGCTGGTAAGTCGGACCCCGGCTACTCCAGGGCCTGCCCAGCGGTCAATAAGTCAGACTCCCACCAGAAGCAGCCCATAGTCTGCTCAACTCCGATCAAAAAGCCAGTCAAATTTAAATTCAAAGATTTATCATTCAGTCATAATACACACATATCATCATGAACATTACAACATTTATACAAATACATAAACACATTTTTAAAGTAATAAATATGAAAAAGACATGATCAGAAGTTAATCCAAGCAGCCTGAGATAATATTTAATTAAAATATGTGATTTTAATCTAAGAAGAAAAAGGAAGTCAGGTTAATCTAGACCATTTCTATTGTATGCAATTGTGTAATTCTCTTCTTTATTTTAATAACTGAGGTCAAAAAATTTGCAATCTTTATGGCTTCATCAGTTTTTCTTAGATGAAGAAGGATAGAAATAGGATCATAAAGTGCTGTTCCATACGTGGTTAGTATATGATCCTTACATGGTATCGTATATAATGGACAACTCATGATAATATGAGTTATTGAATCAGTGTGTCCTTTATTGCATGCACAGCTCATGTTTTTCTATTTCTGTCATTACAACCTATAATCTTGTTAAAATAGGTATGTTTAAAGGAAATTACCTCAAACCTTGCCCATGTTGTTTTTTTCTCTGTCCTGAATTAATGGGAATCGTGAGATATTCCTCTAAATAGTGCCCCATCTTTTTTTTTTAAACCATTCAGCACACTTCAAGTCTTGAATTCTTTCCATATCTTTACACTTTGCTTTTTCAAACTATTTTAGTTTAATTAAAGCTTTATATTGATTTGCAATATTAATTCCCCTACCATAGTCCGTCCAGAAGTGGAGGACCCTGAATGGGTCAGCTCCTCTGCATCCCTCTAGGTATCAGCTGCCTGCCTGCTCCCCACTACCTGTGGTACAGTGCAATTTGGAACTGAAGTTTCTTTACCGGACCTTAAGGCAGCTTAACAGACTACCTCTAAAAATTAGCAGTGCCCTCAGATTGTCCCTATTTTTATTTCATTACCTTGGGGAAAGTCCTTAAGCAGGGTGAAGAGCTGGGATCACTGCGGCTCTTTCTCTGTTTAGCTGTCTGGGTGATTTTAGATTTTCAGAGTGTTCACTGTTTGTTTACTTGAACTGCAGCTTAGATTGTAATTTAAATTGTAACTGCAACTTGGAGTGTAATTTAACTGCACTGTAGAGTGTAATTTAACCTTAGTTCTATGTTTTTTTCTGGTCTGTTTGCCCCTGCTGAACTGGGGTCTGACTCTCTCTCTTCCCCCACCCCATAGCAATGACCTGCTCCCAGCCCACAACCCCCCATCTATTTGTTCTCTTTTAATTTTCCCTTTCTTTCCTGGGCTCCTCCCCAGATTTCCTTTCCCTCCTGGCTAATCCTCTGAGTCTCCTCCCTGTCTCCTTGCTCAAACTACACCCATCCCTGTCCTTTTGTTGTGGCTGTTAATCCTCTAAGTGCCCTCACACTCTGCCCACTACTAATACCCCTGTTTTTCTCCTTGTCTTAGGGAATCCTTACACCCTGAACGGTTCAGCTCCTCCGCATCCCTCCAGGCAGCCGCCTGCCTGCTCCCCACTGCCTAAGGTACGGTGCAGTTTGGAACTAAAGTTGCTTTATTGGACCTTGAGACAACTTAACAGACTACCTCTCCAATTGAGCAATGCCCTTGGATTGTCCCTATTTTTATTTCATTACCTTGGGGAAAGTCCTTAAGCAGGGTGAAGAGCTGGGATTACTGCGGCTCTTTCTCTGTGTAGCTGCCTGGGTGATTTTTCCCACCCCTCCTCCCCCACCTCCTTCCTTTATTAAATACACTTTCTCTCTCCCAGTGACCTGCCCCATCTTCTCTCAGGTTTCACTTTCTCTCTCTCTCTCTCTCTCTCTCACTCACTCTCACTCTCAAAGGGGTAGTACCTCATTCCTGAGGCTTGTGCATCACAGTCTTGATTAGGACCTCTGGGACCCTATTATGCATCGTCATACTGACTCTGATATCTCCAACGGGACCTCCATGCACCAGGTTGCCTCCTTCCTCCCAACTAAACCACCAGGAAACAATATTTAATGTGTATGTCGCAATTGCCTCCCCCTACCAGGAGTCCAAAAGCTACACCCAGCATGGGCATCCCAGGACCTGGTCACAGTGCTGTCACTCAAAAGATCCCTCCTTGCTACTGCTCATCCCTGGATTATTTGCCCACTTTAATGCCACTAAAGTACTTGTGTCCAGCAAAAGGCAGTGGTCAAGAAAATGCAAACTCTTACTGGACCACATTACTCATTTGCTGCTACTACTACTCCTACCTTCGGACAATATTCACAAAATGAAAACGCAGGTGCTCAGCAAACGAGTAAGGCAATGACAGAAAAAAACTAATATTGGAACAGCTCCTAAGACTGCTCTTGCTTCTACTCCTGATGTCTGGCAATGTGTATCCCATCCCTGGCCCTCCAACGACTCTCAATGCTAGACAGCATAAAACTACAGGTCTCGTGTTCTCATCCCTAAACATCTGCAGCCTCCTCCGAAAAAATGGACAGTCTCAAGGCCCGGGTCTCTCAACACCGCTCTTATGTCATATCTGTTGTGGAAACATGGCTTTCCTCAAAAATACCAGATACTGTCATATCCCTGCCTGGCTACACCCTGTACCGACAGGACCGGCGCTCAAAAAGAGGTGGAGGATGTGTCATTTACACCAGAAATACACTCCAGGGATATGTCATACCCCCAGCACCCAGCAATGATGCTCTCCAGGTACTAGCCATCATACTAATGCTAGGAGCACACAACAGAGTGCTCACCCTACTGTCCATATACATCCCACCTAAGCAGACCACACCTGGCATGAACAACCTACTGGACTACATCAGCACACTGATCCTAAATTCTGAAACAGTGCTGTTGGGAGATTTCAGTATCAACTGGGTCTCACCTGCTGCTAACACCATCAAAGATACCCATGCCATGATCTACCTCTCTCAACTGGTGGACGCGCCGACTCGAACCAGTTACAAGATGGGCACCAGCACACTTCTGGACTGGGTTCTCTCAAACCGCCCTTCCCACATCACAAGTCTCACCTTGCTCTCTGACTCACTGAGTGACCACTCCCCTGTCAGTTTCCTCTGGAACAACAACTACCACAAACCTCCTGCCAGAACTGTAAAAAAAGTCTACTCCTAAAGGGCCACCTTCTGCAACTAAAGGACAACCTAAAGCAGCAGGACTGGTTGGACCTGTATGGAACCATGGATGTGGACACTGCACTAGATCTCTTTATCTCAAAATTCGATGTGGCCTGTGACAAACACACTCCCGTCACAGAGAGAAAAAACAGAGGCCCTATAAATCCCTGGATTACCCCGGAACTACTGGCTTAACTAAATACAAGAGACCAACTCTGGCAAACAGCATGGGCACATGGCACACCAACTAACATCCGGAGGTATAAAAAGGCCCACAATGAGTGCACAAAGGCCAGTTCATGAGGCAGAAAGCAAATTCTACAAGGAAGCACTCACTAACACCTGGAATAGCAGCAAATCGTTCTGGGCAAATCTAAACGATATCACTGGGAAGGACTCTAAAATAGCCCCAGCCATGCTAAATGTTGAGAACGTCCCTACCTTGGACCCTCTGCTCATCGCCAACTCTCTGAACCTCACCTTCTCAGATCTCAGTAGTGTGCTCCCAATGAACTTCTTCAATATCTCTGCTCCAGGGGTCAGTGAGAAGACCCCAGCATGACCAAACCAGCCACTCTTCCATTTCAAACTGGTCTCCAAAGCTGCTGCTAGAAAATACCTTGAAAAAGCCCTCGGCAAATCAAGGCACAGTAGGGATTCTCTGGACCTAAAATGTGTTTGATTAACACTAGACGAAGTACTAAGTCCACTGACAAAGATAATTAATCTATCCCTCTACCACTCCAAATTCCCCCAAATCTGGAAAGTTGTCACGGTCATCCCGGTACACAAAGGTGGTGGCCTGTCTCTTCAAAACAACTACAGGTCAATCTCTATACTCCCCCCACTCTCCAAGGCCTTTGAAAGGATTGTGGCTGACCAGCTGGTGGAGTACTTCAATCAATATCAGCTCCTAATCCCAGGACAGTATGGTTTCACAGCCCTCCTGGAATTTACTGGATTCATACATAATGGTCTTGACAAATGGCACATTGAAGGGGTGGCCTTTGTTGACCTATCAAAGGCATTTGACACGGTCCATCATGCCCTCCTCCTTGAACAGCTCTCAGACATAGTGCTAGCCCTAGAAACCATAGCATGGTTTTGTAGCTACCTTAGCCTGCCATCACAGCAAGTAATGATCGGGGACATCCTATCAGAAAGTCGACCAGTCAGATCAGGGGTACCACAAGGATCCATACTTGGTCCATTACTCTTCAGTGTCTTCCTAAATAACCTTCCAGCTGCTTGCAACAGCCACATGCTTCTCTACACAGATGATGAGGTGATCTTTACTAACAACCTCAACCCCGCACTGCTGGAATACGACCTCCAGAACAGCTTCACAGTGGCGAAAAAATGGCTCAAAGAGCAAAAACTAGTCATGAACTATAAAAAGACCAAGACCATGCTCTTCGCCACAGCCCAAAACAAGCTAAAAGGCTATCCCCTGGCAATTCAGAATGACTCCAGTAACACCCTGGAACTAGTCCCCCATTTCAAGTACCTGGGAATCACACTGGACATTGCTCTGTCTTACACACAGCACATTGACATCATGGCCAAAGCCTATTAACATCAAGATCGGTATCCTCAACAGGCACAGACGTTGCTTGACCTATGAAGCTCTGAACTTGGCAATTAAGAGTTAACTCATCACCTTGATTGACTATGGCCTAGCTGCCTATGGCTCTGCTGCTGACATATCGCTCCAATGCCTCTCAACAGCCTTAAACAAAGTCTGCCTCCTGCTCACTAATGCCCCAAAACTCACACACACCTGTGAGCTTTATACGCGATTGGGATGGCTTCAATTGAAGGACAGAATACTTTATCAAACCTGCCTACTCAGAAAAAAAAAGTCTCATCAAACTTACTTCCTCAAGGAGTTCTGAGCCTTCTGTCACCATCTATACATGTCAGGCACACCAGGAGCTCAACTACACAAGTATTCCATGTGCCCAGGTACCGCACAACTATGGCCCAGCGATCCTTTGCTCACCGGGCCCCTCTGTGGACAAATGGTCTACCACCTGACGTAGCCGGAGTCACAACCCTTGGTTCCTTTAAGCTCAAACTCCCGTCAGCACCTCACTGACAATAGTACCTGTAAGTGCCCCAACTAGTCTGCACCCACAGCTTTAGTCTGCCTCAGCACTTCCAACTCCTGACCTGCCAAGTCAAGTCTTTGCCCAAGCACTTGCCTCCCACCCCATTTGCCCTAGCACTTGCCTCCCACCCCCTACCCCTTGGCTCTTTTCTTTCCCTCTGCCCTCCCTATCCCAGCTCCCACTGCTCCTCCCTACCTCAGCCTAACAGTCTGCCCTGCCTCTCTGTCTTCCACAGGACACTGGCATACCATGTACACCATGTACTATGCCTTAGCACAATTTGTGTAACTGTCTGTCATTGTAACCCACGTACTGTTGAATTTTTTTGTACTCTGTGGCCTGGATATTCAAACTGCTCTGAAAACTGGCGCAACAGTAGGAGCAAGTGCAAACCAGTTGCGCAAATGCACAACAGGTGCGATATTCAAACATGGAGCAGAGCAAATTGTGCAAGCAACCAACGTCTCAATATCGCACATACTGCACCATCGCGCAACCAGGAAGGAGAAGCTGAGCCAAAATGCTGCGCTTATGGCGCAACCATGGAAGCTCAGCTGAGCATTGCAGAGCTGCCATAGCGCAAGCACAGCCCCCCCAGAGCAATGGAACTGCATTGATCCAGGGAGGCAGGCTGGGGCCCACCGCCAGCCATGCCACACATGGGCACAGAACTCACTGCAGAACCCACACCACACCGGCACACCCAAGCACAGCATCACTGGGGGTGGATGGATGATCCACGTGCCCGTGGGGACAAGCCAACTAAAGCATAGCAAGACCATGACACCCAGCACAACCACTGGCAGGCAGAGAGTGCCACACACAGGGGGTTGACAACCACAGTGCACATCAGTCCCCCCTGTACGCACAGCACACCATGCACCGTGCCCCCAAGACACTGCTCATGTGCAGTGACAGGCACTGCAGGAAACACCATGCACCCCCCATGCCACACGTCAACCCCATGCTGCAGAGAAGCATACCAGCCAGACCCACCCTGTGCACCCAGCAGTGGGTGGCAGCAGATGGCAAGACCAACAGAAAGGCAATGCCATGCTGGTGATACCCACTAGCGGCTCCAGCCACAAATGGTTACCAGGGCACAGCTGAGCACAACAGATGGCAGCCAGGGCAGTATGTATTGTCACTATGGGGGAAGCTCTGCACCATATGGGGCACCAACTGGGGCACAGCATTTTTTTACCAGGGCACGTGCCCTGGCGGGCCCTGGTGTAGAGCCGCCACTGGTGATACCTCCCCATGGACACACACACACACACACACACACATATATACCCAGGACCATAGCAGCCCAGATGGCATGTACACCCCTGCAACGGAGCACCCATAGCCAGTTGCAAAGCAGACACCAACACAGCAGTTGTATCAAAATAGAAATGTATATTTAAAAACAACATATAAACAATAACAGGTGAAACTATGTACAAGTTAGGGGGACGGATAAAAGGCAGGGGTGTTCAAGGGAGGAATAAAACTTGGAGAGGGAAGGCAGGGTGAAAGGGATGGGAGAAGTGGAAGGAATGGGCTACGGCCCAGCTGGCTCCTGGTCCTCCCCTGCTGGCGTCCCCTCCTGTGCCACCGCCGCTGTTCACCCTGGCGCTGTATGGTCTGCAGGAGCTCCCGGTTTTGTAGTCCAACCTGGGTGAGGCGCTGCAGATCTTGGGACATGTGTCTCAGCACCCCGAGGCCTAGGAAAATGGGAACACAGTCAATGGCTAAGACTGACCACAACCCTGAACACCACCCAACCTGCAACCCATATAACCCAATGTCCTGCACCTGTGATGGCATGCACCCACCCACAGTGAACATGCACATGGCCATCACAAACAGGCGGCACCAGCTATGCGACCACCGCCCACACACTGCCTCCACGTCAATCACAGTACAAACTGAGGCTGTCAAGTGATGTGGCAATGTGGTGCGATGCCAGTTACACAGCTATGTGCCCAGTGCATGCCTGGACCACTCTATGATGCATACACAGACGGTCGTGATGCTGCACTGTGATGCAGGTCACCTGTGTCATGCCTACATACACGGATACATAGACAGTGTCGGCAGATAAGGGCCTATGGGACACCCAGTCTGGCCATTTGGCCTTGTACGCTCACTCTGTTGTCCTATAAGTCCATTCCCCTCACCCTGACCTCCAGAATTCCTTCATGGCTAACCCATGCATTCATAAATCCGCAACCAAGTCCAGCAGACCACATCTCTGGCAGGGTGTTCCACTTGTCCACCACCCATTCTGTGAAGCAATACTTTCTCATGTTTCCTCTTAAACGAGCCCCTCCAACTGCATCCCATGCCTCTAGTCCTGGAACATCCTTTACGCTTACAAATATTGTTTTCCTGCACTCTGTTCCCCCGTAAAATACTTGTATGTCCCCATCATATCCCACCCTCCTCCCTCCAGGAGTACATGTTCAGTTCAACTCAACCTGTCTGCATAGGACTTGTGATGCAATCCATGCACCATCCATGTCACCCTCCTGAACCCTCTCCACCCAGTCCATGTCCATACGCAGGTATGGTTTCGAACTGTACACTGTACTCCAGTGTGGGGACTCACTAGTGTTTCGTAGATAGTGGAACTATGACCTCCCCTTTGGTTGTGTCCAGCATGGTTGGTGGTCTTGCCCCCCCAGCATGCAATAGCATCCATGACGTAATGATACTCACACTCCTCCAGCAGCTCGGTCTGACGCTGCTGATGCCGCTGCTGCTGCTGCTGCTGTGGCACAACATCCCGTGGCACCGGGGCCCTGGCATGGCCCACATCACCGTGGTCCGGTGTCCTCACAATCCGGCCTGTGGGAGACATATGGTGAGACAAACATCAGTGTGACTCAAAAGCAGAGTGCCCCTGCCCCAGTGAGAGTGCCTGCCACACAGCCATAACCATCCATCGCACAGCTGCACACACTGACACACCTATGCACAGCCACCCAAGCACACACACACCCCTACAGAGAATATAGGTGCATAGATGGTACACCACGTGGCTCAGGCACCAGGCCCCCTGGCACGCGTGAACGCAGCCGCCGCCAACAGGTCCGCTCCTTCTGGCGGAGGTCACTGTACCGGTGCCGGCACTGCTCAGCAGACCGCCCCGCCAGTGACCCCACAGGTCAGTGGCCACTTGCTGCCACATGGGTCCTAGGCATGGTGAGGGGGCCTCACCATACAGTGCCTCACAGTGGGGCTCCACCAGGGCACCAGGGTTGGCCATTTCAAGCTGGCTCAGGGACACGCCCTCCTCCTAGCCATGGCGCACCAACTTTACAGCAGGCAATATGGCACCCGCTAGTACCGTAACCCCCGTGGAGTTGTTGCGCAATGGACCAGCTAGGCTCCAATCGCGCTGTTCGAACAAGCCGTCATTATTTTTAATGGCGCTCGTCACCAGACAGCGTAATAGGGACGACACATGGCATGCCAACAGCGCCGAGGGTCAGAGGGCATACACAAGGTCGCGGAGTGACGTAAGCGGCACAGCTGCAGCCATAGGGATGTATAGGCATCCTGCGCGACTGCTAAGCCACAGCACCAGTGCCACAGTGGACTATCGCAGAAGTGCCACAGCGCCATATAGTGCCCAGTGCTGTAGCGCCACTGGCACAATGGTGGCCATGGCCTGAATCACCTATCGCACTCAGCAGGTCTGCAGCTCGATCGACGCATGCGTAACCTGTCTGGGCATACGCAATGCAGTGTAGCACACAGCCACAAACATGCGCCATCGGCTCAGCCGGACCTTCCATATTGCGCTAAGTGCAAATTCGCGATATTCATCCGACATATGCAAATCATTCGATCAGCCATTCAAAGGCGCAGTGGCACGATTAGCATGTCATTAAAGTTGAGCCACACCTCATTTGCATGTATTGCGCTATAAAAATGCGCCACTGGGTTGTGGCGGCCAGATTTGGTTGTTGCAGGTGAGAGGTGAGTTACATGCTGTGTGATGCTCAGGACAATGCTCATGGGCAGGGGTGCTGGAGGATGATGTAGGTTGAGGGGGCTGAGCATGATGAGGGCATTAGAAAGGGACAGAGGGCACCCTTTCCATCAGTATCTGCCATGCGGAGAGGAAAGGGGGGGCTTCTGCCCCCCCCGGCCGGCAGCTATGCTCATGGGGAAATGCTGTGGACTGCACAGTGACAGGTGTCCACTTCCACCCATAGAGATCACCATGACTGACGAGAACCAGGCTGAGGCTGTGGACAGCGGGTGTAGGAGGAGGCCAAACTTCACCATGGCAGAGACTGAGGCCCTCTTCCAGGCCTACCTGGAGGATGAGCCACTTTTGAGTGGACGGAGGGGCACCCCTCAGGAGCGTGCAGCTGCATGGGAGGGGGTAGCTCGGGCCGTCAACCTGCACGGAAGCCACCAGCGCTCCGTGCAGGAATGCCGGAAGAAGATGGGGACTGACCGCAGGAGGCTGAAGGAGAAGGTGGCAGCCTTCAGGGTGGCACGTGCTGCCACTGGTGGGGAACCACCAGTGGTGTTGCAGCTGACCCCGACTGAGGAGACACTGGTCACGGCCATGCAGCTGAGTGCCATTGCGGGCGTTCCAGGCGGAGGGTTCCAGACAGGTGGAAGCCCATCACTGCACGGTATGACATGGTGATGTTGTTGGGGGGGGGCTGTTGTTCACATGCACTCACATGTACTCTCTTTCTGTTACAGATCCTGTTGCGTCTGCAGGAGGCGGTGGTGGTGGTGGGTGCAGACAGTGAGGCAGACCTGCTGGACCTGGAGGAGGGACCATCCACCTCTGCCACCAGCCTGCAGGCACTGCAGCAGCATGCAGGCTGGCCCAACAACTCTGGCGGCAGTGATCACGGGTGCAGGGGTGCACAGCCTGTGTCACAGCAGTCTGGCATGCAGGGCGCAGCCTGCTGTGCCTCACGGCAGTGGCACGACCGCACCATTGATGATAGCAGGCTTGCAATGGCCAGTGATAGGTGTGTGTCCCACGACGGACACATGGCAGGCCAGCACGTGCCCCTGGGCCGTCCTGGTTCACACCTGTGTACCAGCATGCTGGCACAGTCACAGGCTGTGCCTGTCAGCACCGGTGGGCAGCATCGGTGGCTGTGCAGGTGTCTGGCACCGTTGACAGCACAGAGGTGGAACAGGTGGACCTGGGGGCTCAGCAGTTGGAGGGGCAGCAGCAGCAGTTGCACACCAGGCCTGGGGGGACAGCGTCAAGCAGTGGCACTTGTCCACCGCCCTTAGATCCGCCCATACCTGGTCCTGGTGAACAGCGGCCACCCTCAAGGGGTGCTGTGCACCAGGACCATCCACACCCTGGGGGTCACGATGCCATTGGGGCACAGTACCCATTGGACGCACACACCCACCTGCTGCAGGAGTCGGTACAGCTGCAGGGGCGGGTTGCAAGGTCCGTGGAGGCACTGTCTGTGTCCGTGGAGCGGCATAGCAGGGAGTGTGCTCAGAACCGAGCCGAGATGGTCCTTATGTGGATGGATGTGACCGCTGCCATTGACAGGCTGACCCAGGCAGTGGTCTCTGTGGCAACGCATTGACCACACTGTCAGGTGCCCTGTCCACCACGCACCCACACAGTCGCCTCCACTCCCGTTCCAGCGTCGTGCGACACCAGGCCTGTCAACGCCGGGTTCTGCTGTGGGCATCCCGAGCAACCCTGGTGCAAGTTTGTTTGGCGGATGCAGACCCCCTGTGCGGGCAAGGTCGGGTCGCGCACTGGGACCCCTGGTGGTGCACTATGCCACCCGATGTGGCCCCTGCTCAGCCTGCCAGTGCTGCTAGGTTACGCGGGCCACCCACACATCCGTGGTGGCCGTGGGACAGTGCTCCTGACTGAGCTGTCTCCAATGCAGGCCCTGTCTGGTGCTGCCCTGTGTGCAATGTGTGTCATGGTGGGCAGTGCACTGCTGGGTGCTCTGCTCACCAAGCTGACACACGGACCACCTGCACACTCTCCCAACTGCTGTCCACAGGTGCGTGTGCATGATGATGCCTGCATTGCACTGTACACCAAGGTGCAAGGTTGCCCAGGTCCTGACACATGTACGTGGACAGTCCAGGTGGTGGGGGTGGTTGGTGGTGCTGTGTGTTGGCGATGTCATTTCCGCAGTGCTGTGCTGCTGCCCCTGTATGCTGCCTGGTGTGTGTGTGTCCATATGAGTGCTCAGCCCTCTCTGATGGTGTGTTGGTATGCCTGGACCCTTCAACTCCCCTGACCTTCATGCACGGTGTGTTCCCCTGTGTGCCTGTGGTTTGCGCATGGACAGTGTTGCCTGCACATGTCCCCTTGACTTACCTGTGTTGTGCGTAGTGCTCTTCTGCAATGGTGTCCCGGTGCAGCTGGGCCTGCCGTGTCAGTCGGGGGTCCCTCCGTCCTAGGGGGGGCTGCTCATCACCCACATCACCGGCGCCACTGGCGTCCCCATCGCTGTCCCCCTCTTGGACCTGTACGGCTATCCCATGGTCTTTGGCCATGTTGTGCAGAGATGCAACAGGCCAGGAATATCCCACAGGCCTTTGGGGGCTGTACTGTAGAGCTCCACTTGGTGGTGTCAGGCATCGGAGCGTGCCTTGAGTATCCCAAACACCCACTCTATGATGTTCCGTGTTGCGGCATGTGTGCCCCTCATTGAAACCCAAGGAAGCTGCGCTGGGGTGGTAGGCGCCGGTATGGTGTGAGCAGCCAGGGACGCGGTGGTATCCACAGTCACCTGTGTGGAGATAGTGGAGATCAGTGTCATGTCAGGTCCATATTGCCCATATCCTTGTGTGCCACTACCATGGCACCTGTGTCATTCCCACCTTGCACAGAGTTTGCATTCCATACATGTGTACTCACCCACTAGATGACCCGTGGGGATGTTCCCACTCTCGAATCGATGGCACAGTGCAGATTGGTGCCATATGAAGGCATCATGTGCTCCGCCAGGGTGTGTGGCACAGACATTGATGATGCGCCCAGTGGCATCACACACCACCTGGCAGTTGACACTGGAAAAGCCCTTTCGGTTCCGATAAGCATGGCCATCGGGGTCAGGTGGTGTGCGAATGGCCACATGGGTGCAGTCTATGGCCCCTAGCACGCCAGGCATATGTGCTACCCTGTGGAACTCCTGCATGTTTGCTGTACGCTCTGCCGCAGTGCTGGGGAAATGGATGTACTCCGCAGCATGAGGCAGCAGTGCGCTGAGGAATTGGGTGAGGATGCGTGACGTGGCCGACTGTGTAATGCCTGTGGTGTCCCCTGTCGGCCTCTGGAAGGTGCCCGTGGCGAGCAGGCACATGCAGGCTGTCACCTTGGTCTCCACGGACAGAGCATGACCGCCGTGAGGGTGCCTGCATCACATCACTGCACAGCTCGCTGAGCCGCCTCAGTATTGCTCTGTTCAGGCGGCACCGGCCACAACTCGACATCTGTGTACAGCTCTAGCTGATGCAGGCACGATACCGCCTGTCGGGGCATACCGCCGACGGGCCCTCTGCGTCACGCCCCCCTGCAGCATGGTGTCTCACCCTCATTACAGCTTCCATGTGAAGCTGACACTGTCCATCTCCTGGCTTCTGCCCCCGGCTGCTGTTCCTGTGTTACCCCCGCTGCCCCCACTGCCGGCTTCCACTGCACCGGGCACCCCCCACTGGCCTCTCTGTCCTCCTGGACCCACTGTCCCTCTCTGCCCTTCCAGCTCCTGTCTCTCTCTCTCTCTCTCTCTGTCTCTCTCCCCAGTTTGCAGCCTGCTAGAGTTCTTGCGCCGCTTCCTTGAGCCTTTTTATTTTGGCTCAAATCCGGTACTGCGCAACTTCCGGCTAAGCCACTCTTGCGCATTGCGCAAGTGTTCGGATATCGCATTGCGCACTTTATGCATGGACCCGCCCTCTTCGGTTGCGCATGCCTTCATTTCCATTGCGCTGTTGCTCAGCATGTTTTCGGTTGCGCAACTGGCCCCTTCTGAATATTGCAGAATGGCGCATTTTTGGAGTTGCGCACGCGCAACCCTGTTGCGCATGGCGCAACCCTTTTGAATATCTGGGCCTGTATGTATAATTACTGTAACTTTATTGTGTCTTCCTGTGTTAATGTATCTGATGTGGAACCTCTCAACGAGCATCCGCTCACAGGTGTCATCCGAGATTTCAATAAATTAAATAAACAATTATTTCTTTAAGGGCATCTAGCCAATTAGATTTAAATTTGTTTTTCCCATTTTATTTTTTCCTCCAGGCATGTCTTAGGGAGTTTATTTAAGGGGTTATTTATGGTTTTAATCCAATAATTAATCAGTTGAATCTCTTTTGTGCAATTAATTTCAACTCTGCCCAACTCTGCCCTTACCATAATGTTTGGGACTTATTTTGGAACTTTAAGAAGGGCTTTTTAATAGTGATTCAATGGGTTTTCTAGCTGATTATAGTTTACTGTACCCCAAACTTCTGCCCCATACATTATTGCAGGATTAATTTTGGCTTCTCTTGCTAGAATAGCAAGAAGAACCGTATTCCCCCCATATGAAAAGCTGAATCTCAGTAAGGCTTTTGCTATTACTTTTGCCTTAAGATTTTGTGCTTTGAGATGTTTATTCCACTTTGCATTAGCTGAAATTTGTACCCCTAAGTAAGAGTATTCCTTTACCATTTCAGTTCTATTTGAGTCTATTAAAATAAAATATTTGTTCAAATTTATAGAAGACCCAATTACTATCCCTTTGGTTTTCTTTAGATTTATTTTAAGTTCTAAGATCTTACATTTCTCTAAAAAGATATAAATCTGTCTTTGAAGACCTATTAGAGATAACGAAAATAATACAATGTCATCAGCTTATGCCAGTGAGTGTAGTTTAGTTTTATTAATTATGGGGGAATCCAACTGGATGGTATCAATGTATTCCAATAGTGTGTTAGTATAGATATTAAATAAGGCAGGAGCCAATAAGCATCCCTGCTTAACTCCGCGATTTGACACAAAATAATCAGTCATATCTTGATTACTGTATCTCACTGTAGTTGATGTGTTGGTGTATAATAAATATATAGGGCATAGCAAAGAATGTGGGATTTTTTTTTCTAGTAGAATTTCCCACAGTTTTAACATGTTAATTGAATCAAAAGCAGAAGAAAAGCCTACAAATAGGACACACATTTTCATCTTCCTAATATGAATGTATTTCTCAATGAGATGAGCAAATGCATACACATTGTCTATTGTCAAGTGAGCCTCCCTAAAATCTGCCTGGAGAGGTGAGATTATTTCATTCATGTCAATCCATTCTGATAATTTATTAAGAATAATTCTACCAAAAAGTGTTGATGATATGTCCAGTAGGCTGACTGGCCTAAACTTAGCTGGATCATACACTGAACCTTTTTCATGAATAGGTATGATGATATTCTTCGTCCATGCCTGAGGAATATATCTATTTTTCAAGCAAAGATTAAAAAATACATGTTAACAGGTATCCAAAACTGGGAGCGTTGCTTATAAATTTCAGGGGGTATCAGATCTTGTCCCGACGCCTTATTATTTTTTAACTTTTTAATGACATTTTCAATATATCTATTGTTAGAGGGGAATATTCTCTTTCTAATATATTTAAATTTAAATAATGATGAATTTGAATAGTATCAACTGCAAAAATAGTTTTTAAATCATATCTCAAAGCATATCTCAAAGTAAATGGTTCACTTTCCTCCCCTTTCCCACTCTCTAGGGGTACGAGATAAGGCTGCCCATTACCCCCCCTTTTATTTGCCCTTTATTTGGAACCCATCGCAGCCAATACTAGACAACAGTTGAATATTTGAGGGGATCCCAATGGGAGGTAGATCATACAAACTTACTTTATTTGCGGATGATATCCTTTTAACCCTAACCTCCTCTGAAACATCTATCCCGACGGCAGGGGAACAACTTAACATGTTTGGTGACCTCTCAGGGTATAAAATTAACAGCTCAAAAACTGAAGTTCTTACTTTTTCATTTGCCCCGTCTCGACAGTTAAAAACGGACTACCCATTTCGGTGGAGCAGGTGGAGATGAGGTATTTAGGGATCAAAATCCCTTTGAATTTGATACATTTGGAATTAGTTAACTTAAAGCCTATTACCTTACAAATTATCTCAGACTTATCAAAATGGACACAGATGTACCTGGAATTAATCAACAGGGTGGAGGGCATACAACAAAATATCCTGCCCTGTATACTTTTCTTTTTACAGACCCTACCCATCTTCTCTGCGGAGGCATACTTTCGATCTTGGGATAAACTGATTTCTAGATTTGTCTGGGGCGGGGTACCTCGAATAAAATATACATTATTGCAGCTTCCTCAGGTGCAGAGAGGACTGGGTTTGCCAAACCTGAAAGATTATGCACTGGCAGTACAGATTCGTACTGCCCTTTTACTTTTAAGTACTGCAGTGGATACCATTCACATTGGAAGGATATTGAGATAACATTAAATGGGCTGGAACATTTATCTCCCTACCTCCTGAAACACCCCCCGAGATGCCTCCCTCTGACACAATTTCCTATACTTACCAGGGACTTCTTCAAACATTGGTTATATATGCTTAAGTTTCTCCTCTCAACATTAGAGAGGTATTACTTAACAGATATCACTCATGATTCAACTCTCTGTCCCCCAGAGCTGATATCTCAACTCTAAGCCTGGAAACCATATTCCATATCCTTCATGTTCCAGATGGTGGGTCCTCAAGGTATTTACCCCTTCTCATACTTACAATACACATATAAATTGCCCAGTAGCCAATATCAAATTTATGTGGCCCTTAGAAATAAACTTCTCCCATTAGAGGAAGCAACAACTGAGATAGCTAAATCACCATCTGCTTTGGTGTTAATAATTATGCACTATCTATAAGGGGGAATTATGGAACATATTATTAGTAATTTATACAAGGCTCTAAGAACCTATGGACAGGAAAACCTTAGCATTGTCAGAGGGCGATGGGCAAAGGAACTGAATATACAAATACCTGAGGATTTGTGGCAGAAATCAACCCTACCTTACTCTACAGTCTCTCCTAACACATATTGGAGAGAACTTGCATGGAAAACAATAATTCATTTTTTTAGAACTCCAAACATCACAGCTAAATTTGGAGGGACAAGCAGAGGTGATTGTTGGTGAGGATGTGTTTTTTCTTCGGCAGGAAATGAACATATATTCTGGTCCTGCCCATCCCTACAGGTGTTTTGGGGGGAAGTCATAACAGAAATTAGTAATATTTTTGATATTCCTGAGTGGATCACACCGGCCTTTGTCTTGACAGTGACTCCACCCACTGATATAAAAATTAACTGGGCACAATATAGGCTGGTAGCACTTTTGATTGTGATAGCCAAAAAAGTAATCACTAGGCTTTGGCTCACAGATACAATCCCAGTTAAAGAATCCTAGAGATATTTGACTTACGAGGTTTATAACATGGAATGAATTTCGGTTCAACTAAATGATAGAAGTAAAAGTTTTCATAACAAATGGAGATGATAGAGCTCCTATCAGTTGGAGCATTATCCTGAATTTATACCATGATGGTAGTAAATAAAATAATTTACATATTTAGAATGTTAACACCCAAGATTCTTATTGTTATGTGGAGAACCTCTGGGGGGGTCACCTCAGGACAGGGCTAAAATGATCAATGAGGGACTCAATAAATCCGCTATCTATAATGAAGTTGTACCCTTGCTATTAACCCTGCAGATAGAGGGTCTTAAGATTGTCTTTCTCTGTATATTTATAAAGCCAGAGACTTGGATATTGAGAGGAGTTATACTAAGATGTAACAGCTTGAACATACTGGAAATGTATTGCAAATTATATGCTTTTACTTATTGCAAAATAAAAAGAATAAATAAAAAAATAGTTTTAAAATAACTAACCCATTGTTCTTTCGGGATGTATAATGACAATGAAGAATGATAACAATTCACCCCCTCAGCCACAAGTTTCCAAAAGGCATTGTTATCATTAGACTGAATTATTTTATACTGTACATTTCCTGCCAACATTTATTTTGAGCTTCCAGTTTCTTACTCTGAAAAAATTGCTGGTATTGTTTTCTAGTTTTATTTAAGTGTACAAAATTATTTTTTGCCGGGTTTTGGTTTTGTCCATCTTACCAGTTTATTTAATTCACTTTTTGCCTTTTTACATTCATGGTCAAACCAAGACTTTATTTCTCCCTGCTTGCTGTTATTACTATAGGTCTTTTTTATTTCCTAATAGACATCTGCAATTATTTGCTCAATTTCACAGGGATTACTATTTTCGGAGATCAGATCTACATTAAGATTTGTCATTGGAGTGTCCATTACCAAAGTATTAAGATTTGCTCTAATTAAGTTATTAGTGTCTTTTGAACCAAGAGCTGGATAAGAAAAAACTTGGGAGCTATCTATAGCTTCATCTTCAAAGACAATTTTAAGTTCAATTGGAGCATGGTCACTTTCTGATCTCATTTTAATGACCAAATTGCTAAAAATCCAATAACTACCAAGATCACATAGAACAAAATTGATTGTGCTTTGTCCATTATGTGAGAAATATGTAGTTCTTCCTTCTAGATCCCCTGATAACCTACCGTATAGAATCAATAATGAGTGAGTTTCAGTCAGCGTTTTTAGTTCATAACCATTTTTGTTACGTTTTCTATCTTGACTAGTTCTTCTTTTACAGTTATTCAAATACATAACAGACTCCAAAATATCAAAGTTGTCATAATCAGAGATTCTGGCATTGAAGTCACTGGCAATTATCAAAGTACTTGAGGGATTCTTTTTAAATGCTAAATCTATATATCATTAGAAAGATTATTCCAAATGTTATAATGATCCAGGGTTTGCTTAAATGGGTGAATATATAAGGGATATACAATGGTGAGCTGTGAGATAAATGATTTATCTGCACAAATGCTGTTTGACCTCGGGTAACCTCATGAGTGGCGTGAGCCACAAGTGAGGTGTCCGAGGTCAAACAGAACAAGTGTCAATAAATCATTTATCTGACAGGTCACCATTGTATATTTCATTTATGCAGTAGGGATGCTTTCTGTCAGAGCAAGGACATTTGCTTTTGACTGTTTATCTTCTTTTTTTTAAATAATAATTTCTGGGACTTTTTGTTAACTTTCCTAGTGTATGTCCACCTAGTGTAGTGGTTGTTATCAAATGAAACACCACTAATTTTATAGAAAACTCTGTGCTAAACAAATGGCATGCTCATAGTACCATGCTACTTTTTTCATTTTAAAGTTATTTGCATTTATTTGTTGAAAAAGTGGATAAAAAATATATTTTTCTGCTGTTTGTTTTTACTAATTATAAAAAAAACTAAAATGTATTTATAAATGAAACACCACTCATTTTGTAGATATTTTTGTGCTGAACAACTTCTGTGCTCACAGTACTATTCTATTATTTTTCATTTTAAAGTTATTTGCATTTGTTTGTCAAAAAGTAAACAAAGAAAATTGATTTTCTGCTGTTTTAACTAATAAATAAATCTATAAAGTATCTATAAATGAAACACCACTCATTTTGTAGATAATTTTGTGCTGAACAACTTTCTTGCTCACAGCACTATGCTATCTTTTTTCGTTTTAAAGTTATTTGAATTTGAATATAGTTAGTACTGGTACTGAAGCCAAACATTCTAACAGAGTTCCAGAGTGATTGTGACATATCTACTATGGCCTGGATATTCAGAAGGGTTGCGCATGGCGCAACACTGTTGCGCCATGTGCAACCCACTGATGCACCCCGGCGCGATATTCAAATGGGGATTGAGCCTGGCACAAATCCGATGCGCCGAGCGTGACTAGCAATGGGCGTGGCTGTGCAGAGGTGGGGACATACCCATGCATACCCTGCACATCCCGATATTCAGCCCAGGATGTGCTGAGCCCATGCATGTGCAACTCCTACCTGCGCTGCTCACAGGTGAGCCAAATAAAAAGGAGCAACAGCTGGTAACCCGCAGGTGAGCTGCCATATTGCAGGGCACTACATGGCAGCTGCCACCTGTGGGTGGCCACCTGAGCTCCGGCTGCACCTTTGTGGTGGTGCCCCCATGCCCGATCACGGGCATACATAGAAAAATGGATAGTCCAATATCCCTGGTGGTCCAGTGGACCACTTACAGCCCGATCACGGTCATATGTGGTAAAAGAAAGGTCCAATATCCCTGGTGGTGGTCCAGTGGACCACTCGCAGCCCGATCACGGGCATATTTGGTAAAAGAAAAGTCCAATATCTCTGGTGGTCCAGTGGACCGCTCACAGCCCGATCATGGGCATATGTGGTAAAAGGAAGGTCCAGTATCCCTGGTGGTGGTCCAGTGGACCCTCGCATCGATCGTGGGCATATGTGGTAAAGAAAGTCCATATCCCTGGTGGTCCAGTGGACCACTCCGCAGCCTGATCGGCATATGTAGCTATTAAAGAGGGTCCATATCCATGGTGGTCCAGCAGTACCCCTCCCCACCCGCCCACTGAGCCCCACCGCCCACTCCCCTAGTCAGTGGCGGTGGTAGGCACCCACCGCTTGCCACCCCACCGCCGCTGACGATCAGAGGGCTAGCGCGCTATTGGTCTCACAGCGTGAGCTAGTCATGCAGCCCATATATAGTTAACAGTCCAGATATGTGAGTGGATCCATTCACATATCTGGACTGTGTAGTACGGTATGGGCTGCACGCCATTGACTCACACTGTGGACCAGTGGGCGTCAAGCCCTACCATACAGTGTCAGTTGGCAAGTGGTGGGGTGCTGCCACCCGCCGCTGACCGGGGGGAGTGGGGCGGTGGGGCTCAGTGGGCGGGTGGGGAGGAGGGTACCGCTGGACCACCAGGGATATTGGACCTCTCTTTAATATTACATATGCCCCCGATCGAGCTGTGAGCGGTCCACTGGACCACCAAGGATATTGGGCCTTTCTTTTAACACATATGCCCGTTATCAGGCTGTGAGCGGTCCACTGGACCAACAGGGATATTGGACCTTTCCTTTACCACATATGCCCGCAATCGGGCTGCGAGTGGTCCACTGGACCAACAGGGTTATAGGACATGTACTTCTTTAACACATGCCACCGATCGGGCATTGGGGCACTTTTCTGCGATGTGCAGGGGGGGCGTCAGTCCCCGACGGCTGCACTGGCAGGGCACCAGGTGCAAGTCACCGGGGATCGGCGCACCAGCATGCAAATGGGGCCATAATGACATACAAATGGCCCCATTTGCACCTTGCATGCATTATGGCCCCATTTGCATGTGCACTTTTGAATATCGTGGTTGTTGCGCCTAGCGCAATGGAACTTGCACCAGCGCATCCCCCTGCTCCACTCTGGCCACTTGCACTGGCGCAGTGCCACTGCACCATACACACTGCGGGTGGCCAGGGTGTGATATTCAGTGATGCTGTGCCATGGCGCAGCTCCGTTGAATATCACCCTGTCAACGCCCCCGTGCAGTCAAGTTGCGCTACGCCCAGGCTTGTGCCACAGCCTGGCGCAGTCTGAATATCCGGGCCTATGTGTATAAATCTGTGATGATGTGTCAACTATGTGTATAAATGTGAGATTTCACATTTATCACATAGTAGCTCAGATTTATCACATAGGATGTATGTCCACGCCTATTGCATAAATACATTTATAATGGTAAAACACTGATTGTTCCATTTCATAAATACAATAGTGTAATTTGGATCAATCTTAAAGATGTCAAATTGTGAGATATCCCCACATATTTTGACGTATGTGAGGATGCCACCCATGAATTTTCCATACTTTTTGACTTTGATGGCCACTGAACAACAAGCCTGGTATCCATTTATATCAGGTATTTCTTCTGTCCATGTGTCTTGTAATAAAATAACATCAAACTTCTTTATATAGTTTAACCATTCTTCATCAACCACTTTTCCCATAATTCCTGCAACATTTCAACTAATCAGATTTGGTATCTTTCCTAAAGTAATACTTAATTTACTAGATTCAATTTGAAGTGAGTTATTTTCATTTAGTCAGTCGAGGGCCCCCCTCCTTCACCCGGTCTCAGTTTCATCCGGTCAGTCAGTTGTTCATCCCTCGGATGACCACTTGGGTGTCACTCGCCTGTCAGGGACTAACGCCATCTCACCTGATGTCCGGCAGAGCGCGCTGGCTTCCTCAAGCCAGCTCTCTCCCCGGGATATGTCTGGGTGGGAGACTTCCTCTCCACCTCCCCCGGTGGTTTCTCCTGCCCTGCAGCCTACGTCTGGGGCAGAGGAGGAAAAGGGGCACCTAGAAGTAGTCCTTTAGTTGCCCACTCCTCTGATGGCTTCCCAAATCCCTCCCTGGGATACTGTCCCTTCGCCAGGCCCTCTAGTTACCCTGCCGTCGGGTCAGCTTCCACCTGTTGCTCATCCTCTGACATCAGGAGCACCGTCAGATTTCTCACACCAGTTCTCCCCCCGTCAGGTCCCTCTTCTCTGCCTCTCACACAGGGTCTGATGTCAATGGGGCTGATTTTGGCCCATCCTATGCTGGATGTCCCAACGTTCATTCCCCTTTCGTTGGCCACCCCGACGATGGGTATCCCGACATCAACTGTCTTTACATCGGGTATTTTTCCCATCCCTTCCAGGCTGCCAGGCCAAGACCTGACATCCGGTCCCCCTCTTTTCACCGGACACCGGGCCCCCAATTTTCAGCCATCGGGCCCGATGACACCTCATTATTCCCAGGATTTTTTTCCTGGGTATCAGCAGGAATACCCATATTATCAAGGGTACCCCCCTCTTCATTATCCGGGTTTTGGTGCACACTATTATACACCCCCAGCCAACCTGCCTCCTCCTCTTCCTCCACCTTCTCAACCAGACTTCCAATCTCTTATCCAGTCATGGTGGAAGGACGCTAGGTCCCAGCTAGTCTCAGACCTCGAACGTAGGCTACCTAGCCTGGTGGCAGTGCCCCCTCCCACTTCGTCGCTTGCCAGTTCACTGCATTCTACAGTGCATGTTTCGGGCTCCACCCCACAGGAGGTCACCCTCCTGGACTTTGAATGTCCAGAGGGGGAACAGCTCCCTGACTCTGATCATGATACATCAGAGTCTTCCTCAGATGAGCTATCCTCTCCTCCAAAGGGCAAGGAATCGCCCAAGTCTCCTCCAGAGGACCCCTCCTTTAGCGAACTCCTCCGCATAATCCAACAGGCAAACAGTTGAAATACTGAGGATCTGGACCCCAAGAGGAAGTGTCTAGCTGAGCATTTGGATCTATAAGCTGCCTCCTCTATACCGGTTCCTCCTTGAATAGCCCCACATGAGGACTTTACCACCACCATTTGGCAGTTGCCACATTCTATTCCTGCTGTCCCTAAGAAGGAAGACAGGATTTACCACTCTCCAAAGTGTGTCCCCTTCCTGGACTCTCATCCTAAGGCAGACTCAGTTGTCATTACTGCCGCTCATGACCACTTGGCTAACCCCAAGCACATGAGCACATTCCGCACCCCGGACAAGGAGTCCAGGCAGTTGGACCAATTTGGGAAGAAGATTTTTTCTTCCACCATGTGTGCCCTGTGCTCTCTAAACTGTGTGGCACACATGGTGTCCTTTCAAAAGGCCACCATGGCTAAGCTTGAGGCCAAGATCTCATCCATGGAGGACTCAGATCTCAAGGAGAAGATTGCTAAAGAGCTTCATCTGTCCAAAATCTCCTGCTGACATGCTCTTTGGGCCACCTGTGATTCTGTGGATGTGGTGGCCCACTCCTCTGCTACTGAGGTAAGCCTCAGTAGGCACACTTGGCTTTGGATTTCCGGGCATTCAGCGGATGTGCAAGCAGCCATTCAGGATGCTCCCTTTTGGAGATTGGTCTTATTTGGAAGGGATACTAAAGATTTGATCACAGGCCTCCAGGATAGTGGTCAGGCCCTCAGATTGGTCCACTCCATGTACAGGGCAGGCCCCCAGAAAAAGCAGCCCTTTCGGCACCAATTTAAATGCCAAGGGAAACAATTTGCCTCAAAGAAACAGACCACAAGATGAGCTATGGGCTCCTCTTTTTCTTCTCCACTGGCCACCAAGTCTCAGAGATCAGCGGGAGGATCCTTGTCCCCTTGCCCACCTGCATCCTGACTCACCCTGTCTTCCCTTCCTTCCTCTTCAAACCGTGGAGTTAGTGGGGGGAAGATTTGCCCTTCACATCCAGAAGTGGGAGGGCATCACCTCAGATGTATGGGTCCTGCAGCTCATCTCAAAAGGGCACATGCTAGAGGTCCTGGAGTTTCCTCCAGACTCTCCTCCTGGTAGCTCGCACTTCTCCCCACACCAGGCTTCGCTGGCCGAGGAAGAAATTGGGGCACTGAGATGGAAGGCAGTGGTAGAACCCATGCCTCAATCCCAAAGAGGACAGGAATTTTACTCCCATTTTTTCCTGGTCCCAAAAAAGACGGGCGACCTCAGACCCGTCCTGGACCTCAGCAGTCTGAACCCTTTTGTCGAGTACAAAGGTTCCACATGCTGACAGTGCAGGCCTCCTGCCCCTTCTGCAGAAGGACCACTGGCTCTGTGCTCTGGATATGCGAGATGTCTACCACATATTCTGGTCTTCCGGCCACCACTGTTTCCTGCAGTTCTGCTTCCAGGGGGAGCACTTCCAGTTTACAGCCCTCCCCTTTAGCTTTTCCTCAGCATCCAGGGTCTTCACCAAGTGCCTAGTGGTGGTGGTAGTGGCCTTACACTGTCGGGGTATAGTGGTGTTCCTCTTCCTGGATGACTGGCTATTGACAGCTCTGTCCAGGACCAGTCTTCTGGACTCCCTCTCAGTCACTTTGGACCTTTTCTCCCTACTGGGGATCACTGTCAGTCTCCCCAAGTCATCTCTGATCCCCTCACAGAACCTTCAGTTCATTGGGGTAGTCTTGGATACAATCCAGTGCAGAACCTTTCTACCCTTGGAGAGGGAAGTGACCCTTCGGGAGCAATTCACCTTAGTGGTCTCTTCCAGATTTCTTCTGGCCAGGACATTGCTACGCTTGTTGGGCCTGATGGCAGCCTCCATCTCCACAGTTCCTTTAGCCTGGTTGCATATGCTGATCTCCTAATGGACGTTACGTGTACAATGAGACCAGCGCTTGGACGGCCTGGACCATCCTGTTCTGGTCTCTGGCACAGTCAAGAGGGATCTCCTATGGTGGCTAGACCCTCTGAATCTGTCCAGGGGACTTCCCTTTTGAAATTCCCCACCTCTTTGGACCCTCAGCACAGACGCTTCCTGACTGGGTTGGGGTGTGCACCTGGGGGACCATCAAACCCAGGGTTCGCGGTCCCAGCTGAAGATGTCTTTGCACATTAACATTCTGGAGATGAGGACTGTTCTTTACACCCCTCAGGATTTTCAGACCTTCCTATCGAGAGGAACACTGCTGAGCCAGACAGATAACATGTTGGTGGTCTGGTTCATCAACAAGCAGGGAGGCTCCCAATCGTACCCCCTCTGCAAGGAGGTAATGTAGGTGTGGAATTGGGCAGTCCAGCATGACCTGTTTCCTCACAGCCATGCATGTTTCAGGCATTCACAACGTCCTGGCAGACAGCCTCAGTCGGACGTCATCTCTTGTACACGAATGGGAACTAAGTCAGGAAGTAGCAGACACTCTGTTTCAGAGGTGGGGTTGCCCAGACATTGATCTGTTCTCCTTCCCATTCAGTGTAAAGCTTCCCAGCTTCTGCTCACTCGTTCCAGAGCCTGGAGCTTTCTGGCACAATGTGTTGTTGCTATGTTGGACAGGGAAGTTCCTATACACCTTTCCCATTCTACAGAGGGTACTTCTTAAACTCCAGGCAGAGGGAGCACAGATGATCCTGATAGCTCCGCTCTGGCCGAGGCAAGTCTGGTTTCCACTAATGCAGCAGCTCTTAGTGGAACCCCCAGTTCCTTTACCTCTC
Source organism: Neoceratodus forsteri (assembly GCA_016271365.2). Classification (NCBI taxonomy): domain Eukaryota; kingdom Metazoa; phylum Chordata; order Ceratodontiformes; family Ceratodontidae; genus Neoceratodus; species Neoceratodus forsteri. Next base: position 720,171,590 of record CM057450.1, read on the forward strand.
AGGCATGATCTGTTGACTCAGGATCAAGGCAGGTTGGTGCACCTGGGACTCCGGACCCTGCATCTTCATGCATGGCTCCTTCAGACATAATCAGATATTGTTTCAGGGTCTACCAAAAGGTCACTCAAGTCCTGGTAGAGGAAAGGAAACCCTCCACCAGATCCACCTATGCTGTGAAATGGAAGTGTTTTTTCATTTGGGCAGCGTCTAAAGGGTGGGATGCCTTAACTTGCTCAGCTCCCCAGGTTATGGAGTACCTCCTGCACCTGTGTGATTCTGGTCTGTCTTATTCGTCCCTTAAGGTCCACCTGTTGGCCTTTTCAGCCTATCATGTGTTGGTGGAGGGAAAACCCGTGGCTCAGCTGGAGATCTCTAAGATCTTTTTGAAAGGGAGCCTCCATCTTAACCCCCCATCTGTAACCCTACATCTCCTTGGGATTTAAATTTTGTGTTAGAGAAACTTACGCTTCCTCCCTTTGAACCAGCGATGAGCTGTGACATGCGCTACCTTTCCCAGAAGGTGCTATTTTTGGTTGCCTTAACTTCTGCTCATAGGATTTCCGAGCTTCAGGCCCTGATGCATAAGGAGCCTTATTTGATTTTTCACAGGGACCGGGCAGTCCTGCGCACAAATCTTAAGTTTCTTCCCAAGGTGATTTCTGAGTTCACTTTAAAACTGATGGTTGAACTCCCAGTTTATTATCCTGTTCTTTCGAATGGGGGGGAGGGTCTCCTTCACACCTTGGATGTTCATAGAATCCTCAGATGTTATGTTCACCGAACCAAAGAATCCAGAAAGTCTGATCAGCTTTTTGTCTCCTTTGCCCCCAAATCCTTGGGATTGGCAGTCTCTAAGCGGTGCCTATCTAAGTGGCTCGCTAACTGCATCTGCTTCTGTTAACAGAAGTATGACAAACGTCTTCCAGGGGAGGTTTGAGGTCACTCGACTAGAGGCATGACTACCTCTACAGCATAGAAACATAGAATTTGACGGCAGATAAGGACCGCTTGGCCCACCTAGTCTGCCCATTTTCCTACTTTACAGATAAGCTGCAGATCCTAGTTAACCAACAGCTTACTTCCTCCTACCCCCCACTAGGACTGCCTTATGTCTGTCCCATGCATTCTTGAATTCCTCCACTGTTCTTGACTCCACAACCTCCTCGGGGAGACTGTTCCATGCATCCACAACCCTCTCTGTGAAAAAATACTTCCTCACATTACCTGTGAGCTGTCCCCCCTCTATCTTCAAATTGTGCCCTTGTTCTTGCACATCTCTTTTTCTGAAAGATGCTACCCTCTTGGACTTTGTTGATTCCCTTGAGGTACTTGAAAGTTTCTATCATGTCCCCTCTCTCCCTTCTTTCCTCAAGGGTATACATATTAAGCTCCTTTGGTCTTTCTTCATATGTCTTCTGGTGCAGACCCTGCACCATTTTGGTTGCCCTCCTCTGGACAGCCTCCACTCTGTCTATGTCTTTGTGGAGATGGGGTCTCCAGAACTGCACACAGTACTCCAGATGGGGTCTCACCAACTTTCTGTACAGAGGGATAACAACTTCCTGTTTTCTACTATTGATGCCTCTTCCTATGCATCCCAGTATCCCCCCAGCCTTCCTTACTGCCTTCTCACATTGCTTTCCCACCTTTAGGTCATCTGATATAATTACCCCCAGGTCCCTTTCCATTTTTACTGTTGTCAGTATCTCACCCCCACTGTGTATTCCCCTGGGTTTTGTTTCCCATGTGCATTACCTTGCACTTCTTTGCATTGAATCTGAGCTGCCATACATTTGACCATTCCTTTAACCTTGCCAAATCCCTTCTCATACTTTCCACTCCATCTTGTGTATCAACCCTGTTGCAGATCTTTGTGTCGTTTGCAAAGAGGCATACTTTTCCTTCCAGTTCCTCTGCAATGTCACTTATAAAGACATTAAAAAGGACCAGTCCCAGTACTGAACCCTGTGGTATGCCGCTAGTAGCCCTCCTTTCTTCACTGTGTACTCTATTTACTACTACCCTTTGCGTCCTGTTGTCTAGCCAATTTTTTATCCAGGCTACCACCTTGGGACCCACTCCAAGGCTGGCTAACTTGTGTATTAATCTTTTGTGTAGGACTGTATCAAATGCCTTGCTAAAATCTAGGTAGGCCATGTCTGCAGCCCCTCCCTGGTCTACTACTTTGGTCACCCAGTCAAAGAAATCTATTAGATTCGTCTGACGTGACCTTCCCATTTCTGCAGAATGTTTCTGCAGCAGAGATTTTAACCTGGAGTTCCGTCCAACCTTCATGAAGCATTGCAGTCTGGACATTGCCTCTAGGTGTAGGGCCGGGTTTGGCCTTGCCGTCCTGCGGGGCCTACTGTCTTAGGCTGGTCCTGTGCTGTCTTTTGAGTTGCTCCTCCTCCTCCTCCTCCTGTGACTCTCTCAGTCTCTCTGAGATTGACTGCTTAGGATTCAGTCCTACATGTTATGACCTACTGCAGGAACCCTCTCGGATTAAGATACAGTTACATGTATAAGAACTTACCGTAACAGTAGAGCTTTGAGATAGGTTCCTGCAGTAGGTCACCTTTTCCCTCCCTCCTTCCCCCAGTTTCTGCATTTCTTTCAGCCATTCTGAACTGGGCTTCAGGATTTCATCCTTCCTCCTGTCTCATCCTCCTTGGATCTCCGGCAGGAGAACTGGAAGGTGGGGCATGGGGACTACTCACTATATAGGGTCATGCTGATGTCTGTCACATGATGTCAGGTAGCAGTCCCCCACCAGACACTGCTGGAAACATTTGCCATGTGGTCCTGATGCCAGAGGGCACAGTCCTACATGTTATGACCTACTGCAGGAACCTCTCTCGAAGATCTATTGATCTGTCTTCGAGGATGGAGCTCTTGCAGCAAGTAGTACCATTAGGACTGAAGCCGTCAGGCATCAGGACCCCATGGAAAACTTGTAATTAGCAGTCTGAGGCAGGAGACCACCCCCAACGTTGGCTCTGCCTGTCATATGTGGTAGAAAGGGAGCGGTCCCCTGGTGCCATCTCAGTTCTTTTCCCACCTAGTTTGGCTCCTCGGATGCCTCTCTCAACAGTCGACAGCCTCGAACAGTCAGATAAGTAATTTCTTCTTTTAACCTAATTATTAACCTTCACCTTGTTTATGTCTTTGCCCTCTCCACCACGGCAAAAGTCTAAGTGTGCGTGCGGGAAGCAGATCCTGGCCAAAGACGGCCACGTGGCCTGCCTCATCTGCCTAGGCCTGGAACACTAGCCTGACTCCTGCACCCACTGTCAGAAGTTCAACCAAAAGACACATGCCAGAAGAGCTCATGCCCTCCAAACTTTCCTTTTGGAGAAAAAACTTGTGCCCTTGCAGCGGGGATCAGGGGCCAGCTCATCCTCTCCCGCTAGAGGATCCCCACCTAAAGATAGGTCCTCCAGGGGGAAGCATCACCACAAGGAGAAGGATTGGACCAGGTCTGAATCCCACCCTTGGTCGCCAGCCAAACAGGTGTCATCTTCTTCTTCCAGCAAGAGGTCTGGTTTGGTTCCGGCTCTGCCACCCGAACCTTCCCGCTCCTCCAAGTCCACTCCTGCCCCTTCGCAGGGACATCACCAGGAGTTGGCCTCAGCGGGACACCGCTCTGCCTCCCTGGCTCATCGACCTCCAAAAACCACAGGGTCAACACAGGAAAGCCTGCTCAGGGCTCAGGACAGGCTGAGTTCTTTGGAGAAGAGGAAACGTTCTGAAGAACCTTCTGGTAGGCAGGAGGTTGCCTGGGCTCGGACGCATCCACCCCAGGCTAAGGTGCACCCTCTGGCAGACAAGCGCCCACCTAACCAGTTGCCTACCCTGATGACGCGCTCTCAGATGCCAGACATGGGGCAGTTGCCGGATGAGGATCAGCCATCTGCCCCTCCCCCAAGTGACCAGATGCTCGTCAAGTCCACGTTGGATACCGGTTGCCAGTCTACTGATGCCAGAGTTCCAGACCCAGCGCCTGCCATGCCAATTGGGGTTTCAGACCCCCAGACACCCGCTCCTGAGGATCCAATGCCTGGCTCCTCTGACCCGGCACCGGCACCTGCAGTCATCCCAGTGGAAGATAAAGGCAACCTTTTTACCACCTGGTGGAACACTGTAAAAGGTGACCTTTTATACTGACCCCCAGACAAGGTCCCTCCTCCACCACCCATGGGTCCCCCTCCCACCCCAGAGCCTCAGGGGAACCAGGATGAGTGCCCAAGTCCACATCTAAAAGGGAAACAAAGGAAGCGGCCTTCATCCCCTTCTCCTTCTTCCCCACCCATCACGTACTCCTTGGATGAGGCAGGTGTAGACTTGGATACATCAGGCAGAGGCTTCTATTCTCCCTCACCAGAACCTATGGATTCTCCACAGTCCCCAACAGATGATCCCTCATTCCTCAACATCATGAGGCACATCCAGACCATATATGAGTGGGATACCGAGGACCTAGACCCGAAGCATAAATGCCTGGCCAGCTTCCTTGGAGAAAAGGAACCCAAGCCCTTGGTGACCCCACCATTTGTGAAGCCATTCCAGGATGTTACTCGCTTCACTTGGCGCACACCATCCTCTATCACGGTGGTTCCAAGGAGGGCAGACAGACTCTATAAGCCTCCCAAATCAGAGCCTTTCCTGGCAGAACAGCCAAAGGCTAACTCGCTAGTCCTTACGGCTGCCCACAGGAGAGGAGCTCAACCAAAACACTTAAGCTCCCAAACTCCCGACCCCATTTCCAAGAAACTAGATAGCTGGGGCTGTAAGGTCTTCTCCTTTGCTACTGGGACCATCAGGTCACTGAACTTTATGGCCCATATTATCACCTACTAGCAGTCCCTGTGGAGAAAGACCATGGACTTAGTAGAGACCCTCCTTGACTCCGACTCCAAACAGGAGATCTTAGCATGTGCCCAGTCAGGCCTGGATGTAGACAAGCATGCTCTCCGGTGTTCTTATGATGCCATAGATATGGCTTCCAGGGCCGCCACCTCAGGAATCTGTATGAGACGGCAGTCCTGCCTCAGACTTACAGGTTTCCAACCGGACCTTCAGGAATCCATCCTAGACTCTGCTTTTCAGGACCCTGTTTTGTTTGGCCCTGAAGTGGAACAGATGGTGAAACAGCTTCAGGAGTCAGGGAGAGCAGCGGTGGATGTACACCGAATGTGCAAGTCCCAGCCCCAAGAACCCCGCTGATGCCCTTTTCATCAAGGGTCAAGGGCAGGGACAAAGTGGCAAACAGTCCCAGGGTAAGGGATTTAAGAAGCAGGGTCACCCTGCCCCTCGAGGTTCCCAGGGCCCAAAGCAGCCTAAAGCTCCCAGGGCCATGGCTCCTACCACCCCCCCCTGCCTGACTCCCTCTGCTGCCCCCTCCCCTTGGAGACAGACTGACTGAGCAGGTAGGAGGGCGGTTTGCGCTTTACTGCTTGAATGGTCCAGTATCACTGCAGACCAATGGATACTGGATACCATTCAGAAAGGGTATTCAATGGAGTTCACCTCTATCCCGCCGGACAAACCACCCCCCATGTCCCATTGTCCACCAGAGCACAGCCTTCTCCTAGAAGCAGAGAACCAACATCTCCTAGAGAAAAGAGCCATTCAAAGGGTCCCACAAGCCCAGAAAGGGAGAGGTTTCTACTCCCATTTCTTCCTCGTCCCAAAGAAGACAGGAGACCTTTGTCCCATTCTGGATCTGAGCAAGCTCAACCTCTCAGTGAAGTACCAGAGGTTTCGAATGATCACCCTGGCAAGCCTCTTCCCCCTACTTCAGCAAGGGGACTGGCTGTGCTCCCTAGATATGCAGGACGCCTACATGCATATCAAGGTCCTGAAATCCCACACAAAGTTTCTGAGATTCAGCTTCAGAGACGAGCACTACCAGTTCAGAGTTCTACCCTTCAGCCTTTCCTCAGCTCCCAGGGTCTTCACCAAAGGCCTAGTGGTGGTAGCAGCGGCTCTCCACAGGAAAGGCCTCTTCATCTACCCTTACCTGGATGATTGGCTCCTCTCCACTCAGTTGGAAGAGGAGGAGCTCCTAATTGCCCTAAGAGAGATGCGGGCTCTGTTTTCCTCCCTGGACTTTACGGTAAACTGTCCGAAGTCGCACCCCTGGCTGACACAACGGCTGCAATTCATCTGAGCTATCCTGGACACTGGACAGGGGAGAGCTTTTCTGCCTCTGGACAGGGAAGATCGCCTTCAGGGTTTGGCCAGAGGGCTCCAAAGAGCCCACTCCTCCCCTGCCCAGGTGATCCTGCAGCTGTTGGGACATATGGCGGCAGCCATCACCACAGTTCCCTTAGCCAGACTCCATATGAGGACTCTTCAATGGCACCTCAGGGTGTGGTGGAACCAATCGGTGGACGATCTGGATCTACGAATCCGGGTCTCTTGAGCGGTCCATCATTCTCTGGAGTGGTGGCTCTGCCAGGACAGTCTAGAGGGAGGAGTTCCTTTCTGGAGACCCCTACCTCTTCACACTCTAACCACAGATGCCTTTCTGTCAGGTTGGGGGGCTCATCTAAGGGATCACAGGACCTGGTGGTCTTGGGCTATTGCAGAGCGTTCTCTACATATCAATGTTCTGGAAGAAAAAAATTACTCACCTGTAGTAATCTTATTTCTTCCCAGGGATCCATTAATATTATTACTCTTTGCAGTGTCCCTTTAAGTCCAGAATAATTACACTGCTATTATTATTATCTGGTAATGTACACCCAAACCCAGGACTTATGGCTTCCAGCCCTTCTAAACCCTGTACTGCAACTGGCCTCCACTTTGCATCCTTAAACATTTGCAGTCTGCTAAAGAAATCTGCTGCCCTCCAGTACTGGGTCATTCAACATCAACCTGATATAATTTCACTGGTAGAGACTTGGCTCTCCAAATCCACCCCTGACTCCGCTATCACCCTCCCTGGATATACCATCTACAGGGAAGACCGAGTAGGCAAACGCGGTGGTGGTTGTGCACTACTTGTATGGGACTCACTTATAGGTCAGGCACCCTCAGCTCCTAAACTTGATTATGGAGCCCAAGCCCTCACCTTAAAAATCACACCTGACCCCACCCGAGGCCCTGTCTTCCTCATGATCTCCTATGTACCCCCGAGGAATCAAAACCAAGCGGTCCAGTCCCTCATTGACTACCTCACATCTCTCCCTCACAAAGTGGAGCAAGTCATCCTAGGTGATCTCAGTGTTAACTGGCTTGCCTCCACTGCCTCCCATATAAGGGACTCCTTTGCTGCCCTGGATATGTCCCAGTTAGTCACCCAGCCCATCAGATTCAACCACTCTACTGGCACCATAACTCTCATAGATGTTGTTATATCTAACCGCCCCTACAAAATCCAGGATGTCACTGTCCTCCCCGACTCTCTTAGTGATCACTCCCCAGTCCTCTGTCTCTGGTCATCCTCCACTCTGAAGCCAGTGTCCCAGGCCACTCTACACCACTGTTTATGCCCCGTCGGCCTCAGAAAATTAAAACAATACCTAGCCCAGCTAGACTGATCCCCTATCCAGTGCACCTCTGACATTGACTCAGCTCTTGACCACTTCACAAATGCCTTCTGTAAGGCTTGTGACCTTTTCGCCCCCCTCACCAGTATCCGCTCCAAAAAATGCAATGCCCATGGATCACCCCAACCCTCCTCCAGAGACTGAAAAACAGAGATCATCTGTGGCACATTGCTGTAGAATCTGGAAAGGTGTCTGATAGACAGGCCTACAACGCAGAATGCAATAAGTGTACTTGGGCCATTAGGCGGGCCAAGGCAGAGCAATACCAGACCACCCTCGCCTCCACTTGGGGTTCAGCCCGGACCTTCTGGGATAATATGAAAGAGCTAAATGGGAAGTCCCGCTCCCCCCACCATCTCAGCTCTCCATCAATGGCACCTCCACCACAGATCCGCTCCTTATAGCCGATTGCCTTAACACTGCCTTCTCTGACCTAAGCTTGGTCCTCCCCAGCAGCTTCTTTGACCCAATCCCCACATCTCTCCCTCTGGTCCTGCATTGCCCACCATTCTACCTGTGCATCGTATCCCCCAAGAAGCCAGGCCGCACCTGCTAAAAGTCTTAAGCAGCAATAACCCAGCAGTGACCCCCTCGACACCAGGATCCTCCGTATGGTCTTGGACGAAGTCCTAGTCCCCCTGACTGACCTTCTAAACTGGTTTCTATGCCTGGGTCAGTTCCCAAGTGCTTGGAAAACTGCTGAAATCACATCCATACATAAGAGTGGGGACCTGTCCACACCTAATAATTACCGGCCGATCTCCATCCTCCCCCACTCTCTAAAGCCCTTGAAAAAGTGGTGTTGATCCAGCTCTCTGAATACCTAACCAGGTATGACATTATGTTCCCAGAGCAGCACAGTTTCTGCCCAGGACACAGTACAACCATGGCTCTCTTGGAATTCTCCCAAATCCTGCATGCTGCTCTTGACTATGGCAGCCTTGCAGGAGCAGTGTTCATTGACCTCTCCAAGGCCTTTGACACTGTCTGTCATCCCCTTCTACTTGACTCTTTCCACCAACTTGGCTTCTCTGGTGATCCCATTTCTTGGTTCTCTAGCTACCTCTCTGCTAGATCCCAGCATGTCAAGATCAGCGGCTCCCTCTTTAGCACTCTTCCCATTTGCTCTGGGGTCCCTCAGGGCTCCATCTTGTGTCCAATACTTTTTAGTCTCTACCTCAACACCCTCCCCAGCTCATGTACTGGTAAAATGCTCCTCTGTGCCAACGATGCAGTCCTTGTTGCCTCACATTCCAATCCCACCTCCCTCCAATTATCCCTCCATCAAGCTTAAAACCAAGCCGAAAGGTGGTTCAGTGACTACAGACTGGTCATCAACCTAAAGAAAACCAAATCAATGCTCTTCTCCCACCACCAAAATAAAGCTAAAAATACCCCCCTCTTGATTATCCCCAGCACTCTGCACCCGCTAGAACAAGTGACCACATACAAGTACCTAGGCATCAAGTTTGATACTGCCTCTCCTTCCACACCCACATTAATGCCGTGTCAGCTGCCATTAACTCTCAGAATGGCCTGCTATACCGGCACAGGGACTGCCTGCCTTAGGTTGCCCTTAGGCTGGCCATCATCTCCTCCGTCTTGTCCTTCGTGGACTATGGCTTGCCCATCTACGGCGCAGCTGACAACACTGCCCTCTTCAAAATCCAACTCTCCATTAACAAGGCCTGTAGGCTTCTGATCGGTGCCCCCAGCCACACTCACATCTGCCTTCTCTATACTACCACCAATCTGCTCAACTTTGAGGAGCGACTGCTCTACCAGACCTGCCTTCTTGCTAAGAAATCACTGCTAGAACACTCCCCCCCAAGGGTCTCCACCTCCCTACAGCAGTCATCATGGTCCATCACCACCCGTAGCTATGTTAAGGCTACTTTCAAGGTGCCCAGAACCAAGACCTCTCTTGCCCAGAGATCCTTCCTCTAACGAGCCCCCAGCTGGTTCAACTCCCTCCCTAGCTGCATCTCCAACTTGACAAAAATTGGTTCCTTCAAAACAGCACTTCGGAACCATATCTTTAATACCCACTGTTGTAGGTGCAACTAACCGCCTGTTGTAACCTGTGGTACCTGCCTGCCTTGCCCCCTGGCTCGACAATGTCCACTGGACAGCCTCTCCCTCCCCCAGACCCACTCCTTCCCTACTAGGTCCAAGCAGGGATGTAACCCGCTGTCTTCTCTAAGGACCTACTATATCCATGAGTGTAACTCACAATTTTGTAACATTATGTAATCTAAGTAACATACAAACTACTACATTATGTTACCTAAGTGTATCTATGTTAAATGTTCTTTTTACTGCACCTGTAATGTTATCCTCTGTTTTAATCTGCACTGTAACAACTGTCTTGATTTCTGCCTCCTGCCGCGATGAGGTGCCTTTGTAAATGAGTCTCTGACTCAAAGGTTGCAAACCCGATTTGTAATGAATAAATGAAGTCAGCACTGCCCCGGAGCCAAATAGAATGCTATGCTAATTATGGAATGTTTAGCTCGTGCATTCATTTTCAAACTGCCCTATTCTAACTGCCTGGATTCTACCTCAGATTTCTGTGAAGCCTGCAAAGAGGCCATAATATTATATATATATATATATATATACACACACACACACACACACACATATATGTATATATACATACTGTATATATATATTTTATATAAATAGGGGATACATGATGGGCACGAGTGGAATATGGAAAATATTTTCACTCCTGTGGAGTGAGCCTAGATATTTTATGAGTGGTGAAGGCATGAGTGAAATATACAGTGCTCATGAGGCAGGAGTGAAAATATTTTTCATACTCCATGATGTGCACATCATGTGTCCTATTTATAACGGGCCCTCAGTGTTGCAAATGTAGCATTTGCGCAGCTTTGCGCGGGTTTAGCGCGGGTTTCGGGGGTGTGATAAATGTCAGTTCTTACAGTTATCAAACGCCTGTGAAAATAACATGATTTACCACACTCATTTATCACTCACCCCATTGTATAAATATATATATATATCAATCAATATCTTTATTTATCCAGGCGGACACCATTGAGCAAGCTCATTTACAAGGTGGACCTGCGGCGTACAAATGATAATACAGTTGGACAAGTTACAGTCATATGGAGCAGTAAAGACGCTAGCTATATATATATATATATATAAAACAATGAATAATTATAAGTTAATGGCCAACAGGGCCATAAAAAGTAGTAATAGGCCAAGAAAGGACCAACAAAACCATAAAACATGAGTCCTCTTTTCTGATCCAGATGCACCCTTAGGAAAGAACCTACTAGCTAAGTATTAGAGAATGTGCCAACAGATGACATACCCATCATACTGAGAGACATCTCAGCTGTACAGAGTATTTTTCTGAGATTCTAAGAGGTGGACCAGGGGCGGGGAGTAATAATATCAGTGAATCCCTGGGAAGAAATAAGATTACTACAGCTGAGTAATTTTTTCTTCTAACCCCAGGAATCCACTAATATTATTACTCTTTGCAGACTATGTAGCAGTACCACAGGAGGTGAACAGAATCTATTTAGGAAAAAGACTCTGCAAAACAGCCCTTCCAAAACTGGCATCACTTCTGGCCTGAGTGTCCAGGTTGTAATGCTTAGTAAAGCTGTGGACTGATCTCCAGGTAACTGCTTTACAAATCTCCAGAAGAAGAACATATCTGGCAGCTGCAATGGTGGCAGCTGTGCCCCTTGTGGAATGGGCCCTAAAACCTGAAGGAGGGACCTTGCCCACCTTTGTATAGCAAAACTGAATACACTGGACTATCCATCGAGATATAGTCCTCTTTGAAGCAGGAGATCCCTTACCTACTTACTCATAGATAAGGAACAATTGTTGTCTGTCCTGCCTATTATCCTTGGTATTAGCTATATAGTAGCTCAATGCTCTCTTCACATCCAAACTATGCAGCCTACGCTCACCAGAATTGGCGTGTGTTGTAAAGAATTCTGGTAGGGTAATAGACTGATTTAGATGACAGTCAGAAACTACTTTGGGAAGGAATTTTCTATTAGTTTTCAACACCACCTTGTCATTGTGGAAAGAAATTTAGTCCTTTTCTACACATAGGGCTTGTAACTCACGTATCCTCCTAGCAGAGGTAAGTGACACATGGAAAACTACCTTCCTAGTGAGGAATGTTAGCTCTGCATTAGCCAGGGGTTCAAATGGGGGGAGCATAAGCTGGGCAATACAAATATTGAGGTCCCAAGCTAGCACTGGTTCCCTATGAGGGGGGAAACAGGTGTAGAAGACCCTTTAAGAACCTTCTAAATATGGGGTTCGAGGCTAGTGATACCTCTTTCCCTACAAAGAGATAAGCTGAAAGTGAAGCAAGATGAACTTTTAGGGTTGAATGGTGCAACCCCAGGGAATGCAGATGGGACAAATAATCTAGAAGGGTTAGAATGCCAGCCTGTGCTGAGATTAAGCCCTTTTCTGTACACCAAATAGAAAATATTTTCCATTTTGAAGCATAAGTTTTCTTAGTAGAAGGCTTTCTATAACTTCTAAGGACTTCTAAAACTGTTTGAGAGTATTGAGAGTCTGGATGCTGTAAGTCCTCAAGAGCCAAGCTTTGAGTCTGAGAGACCTGAGACTGGGATATACCACCCTTTCTTGGAAGGAAGTCAGCAGATTGTAACCATGAGGGAGGTAGATCGGTTCTCTCACTGACACTGAGAGTAACAGGGAGTACCAAGGCTGTCTTGGCCAGTCTGGTGCTATCAGAATCATCGAGGCTGGCTGTGACATGAGCTTGATGAGTACTTGGAAAATCAGAGGAAAAGGAGGAAAGGCATAAAGGTATTTCCCATCCAATCGAGAATCAGGGCATCCATTAGGACAGTTCCCTTCACTGGGGCCCTGCAGCAATAAAGGGGTAAATGGTGATCCTGGTGGGAAGCAAAAAGATCCACCTCTGGGGTTCCCCACCGCCTGAATAGGACTTGCACTACTTGACTGTTCAGTGCCCATTCGTGATGAGCCTTGTTTATCCTGCTCAAGGCATCCGCCAGTGTATTGTCCTTCCCTGGCAGATGAATTGCTTGTAGGGAGGCATTTATGAAGTAAATCAGGCTCCATATTTTCATTGCCTCTGTGCATAGTGGAGTGAATCTTGTCCCTCCTTGTTTGTTGATGTAGTACATTGTAGTGGTATTGTCTGTTCTGACCTGAACCACTTTTCCCTTTATGAGATGAGTGAAAGCCTAAATAGCTAGGTACACTGCTCTTAACTCTAAGAGATTTATGTACAGAAGTGACTCTGGAGCACTCCAGGAGCCATGAAGTGTGTGATCCACTAGGTGGGCACCCCATTCTAGGTGGGAGGCATCTGTTGGGAGCACCAAGGGGGGGGGCTCTTGTAGGAAAGGCACCCCGTCCCTTAGATTGTCTGGATCCTTCCACCACTTGAGGGCCTGTAGAAGAGTTTTTGTTACAGGGATTAGTTTTGAAAGTGGATCTCGTCTCTGGGACCAATGGACCCTGAGATGAAACTAAATGTTCCTCATTTGGAATCTGGCGCCCATGACTGTGGTTGTTGCTGCAGCCATGTGGCCTAGCAGCTGTAAAAACTGAGAAGCTGGTTTTGGCCTGCCCAGGACGAATGAGCCTGCCAGAAACTGAATAGCCTGTGTCCTTTCCAAGGGTAGGAAGGCCTTCCCCAGAATTATATTGAGTTCTGCCCCTATGAACTGCAATACTTGGACTGGGGTGAGAACGGATTTCTTGACATTTAGAAGAAACCCCAGGGAGGAGAGAACACTTTGAGCTAACAGTAAGTGTTCTGACACTTGTTGTTGGGATTCTCCCACAACCAGCCAGTCGTCCAGATATGGAAAAACTGTGACACACAGTTTTCTGAGATGTGCCACTACTACTACTGCTATGCACTTTGTGAATACCCTTGGTGCAGAGGTAAGGCCGAAAGGAAGTGTTGAGAACTGGTAGTGGCCTGAGGGGAGAGAGAACCTGAGATATCTTCTGTGTGTTTCTCTGGCAGGGATGTGAAAATATGCATCTTTTAAATCCAGAGAGGCCAACCAGCCCGCTTTTGGTAGTGCTGGCAGAATTATTGCCATTGTGACCATTTTGAATTTGGGTTTGACCAAATACTTGTTTAGATGTCTGAGGTCTAGTATAGGCCGCCACTCTCCAGTCTTTTTTGTTGTTAGGAAATACCTGGAGTAGAACCCTTGCCCTCTTTGGTTGGGTGGAACAGGCTCAACTGCTTTTTTTTTTTTTTTTTACTTTCTTTCTTTATCTCCTCCTTACTACCCCCGGAGCCCCCTCCTTCCGTCCGCTCATGTCTTCCCCATCCTACCTTTGGGATCTGCCCCTAGAGTGCCTGTCCTCCTCCTCCTCTTGCACATTTGGGGTCTGTCCTTCAGGTCATCTGGGGGACTTAGGGCGGCTTTCATCCAGGGCTGCCGGGGGGGATTTTCCGTTTTCTCCCTTACATCCCCACCCCCTAGGACGTCGGTCGCTTGGGACGTGCGTCCCGAGAGATGACGTGCTAACGCACGCCAGCGCCTCATGTCGCGGTGTCCCTCCCCGACCAGATTTGAGTCGCCTCCATCCCCTCAATTGTCGGTGCTTCCACCGGCCGAGAGGATGCAGAGCGCGAAGCGCCATGGTTCCCACCCCTGAGGGAGGAGAGCATCCGTTGGGACGCTCGATCCTCCCTCTCCCCTGCCGACCCCCGACAACCCGAGTCCGTTCCCGAACCCGGGTTGCCGGCGTAGCGCGAGGTGTGGCTTCCAGCACCTCAACCCTCAGCGCCACCGGGCCGGCTAGGCTCAACTGCTTTTAACAGTAGTAAGTTTTTTACCTCCTGCTTTAGCAGTTCTCTTTGTGAGGGAGGAACAGATGCAAAACGTTTTATCCTTAGAGGGGGAAGGGACTTGAAACAAAGGGAGAGACCCTGACCCACTATTTCCAGGACCCACCTGTCTGATGTTATTTTTGACCAGTCCTGGAAATAGTGGGAAAGTCTGACCCCTACTAGATGTGGAGAGGCAGCCTGAAGGGAAGAGTCAGGGATTCTGCTTTTGCTGTTGCTGAGGTTGGGTAGCATGAGACCCACTGCGGGAGCCCCTTCTGCCCCTGGCCCTGTAGAAACCCATCTGCTGGGGTTGGTACTGTATCTGCAAAGCAGTCCGCATCCGAAAGAAAGGTCTTCTAAAAGTAGACCTACCCCTGCCTCCCCTAGAATAAGATGTAGAGGGAGAAGGTTTGTCCCTGGTGGAATTACTTCTGAAAGCAGTCTTGTATTCATCTATTTTCTTCATGTAGGCTTCAATTTGTGCACCAAAAAGTTAATGGCCCTCTTCTGGGAAATCCATTGCTTTGGTATGAGTGTCTTGGGTGAGTGCCTCAGCCAGGCAAACCTTCTCATGACTACAGTACCAGCCAACCATCTGGCAGCAGTGTCATTTGTATCTGCTGCCATCTGGAATTGGTATTTGGAAGCCTCCAAACCCAATTTGGCTGTCTCTAGCAATTCAGAAACAGTGAGAGGGATTTGCCTCTGCATCATCCACCACAGACTGCCATAAAGCCTTTTGGTAGAGAGCAGCATAGGCCTGATAAGTGGCTTGTCTGATAGCAAGGGATGCTGAGAGGTACCCCCTCTTAGCCATACTGTCCACCTTTCTGGAATCTTTTTCAGATTGATGAGAAGACAAGGGGGTTTTGGCCTTCTCACAGGCTGCCTGCTGCACAATGCCCTGATGATCAGGATGGCTGAATAAAAAGTCAGCACCAGATCTCTCCAGTTGGTACTTTCATTTTTTATCAATAGGTGTGATAGTCTGAGGAGCTTTTAATATTTCCAGAATATCTTCTCTGAAAAATTTATAAAGAGGAAGGAGAAGTCGTTTTGAGGGTGTTAACCCCATTAGTTCCATATATTGAACCTCCTCTTCATACTGTAACTCCTCAATTGTCTGGAGGTCCAGTGTTTCCACCGTTTTCTTAATGAAAGGAAAATGGGAGGAAAAATCCTCTGAAGGCCTAGGGGGAGAACCAAAGTCTTGCTCCAGTGACACCTCAGGCTTTATGCCTTCCTTCTCCTCCTCATCATCATCAACCTCACCACCTATAGTGGAAACAGACACCAGAGGAGTAGCAGCAGCTTTATCAGATGAAGCAGTTACAGGTTGGTGGGTAGAGAGCAGGCCCTGCAGCTCCTGTAACAAAACCAGGGCTTGTGAAATATCAGCTGCAGAGGGAGCATGTAATGGCACCTGAGGGACCCCTTGAGGCGTTTCAGCCAGGGTGTCAGTGTGCTTACTTTTTTTAAGTTTCTTGGTAGGTACTGGAGAGTCAGTCGGCTGATTGCCTCTCTTACTAGAGCCCTCACCCATATCAGAGGTTGATTTTGAGGCTCTAGAAGGAATTGCCACATTTTTTGAGGGGGTGGACTGGTCAGAGCCCAGGGACCCCTCTTCAAGCATTCTCTTCAGCCTCTCCCCGTGCTTCTCCACAGTTTTTTCAGGGAAAGACTTTCAAATCTCACACTCTTCACTGAAATGCTTTACACCAAGACAGAGCAGACAGAAATCATATTTGTCAGCTCTAGCAAATACCTCTGCACATTTAACACAATTCTTAAAACCTGTAGGTCCTGTGTTCTTTGTAGGTTTATCCGACATTGTAAGAAAACAGGACTCAGAAACCACTAAAATATGAAAATATTAAAGATCTAGTGGTCGTTTTCAGTGATAAAACGATTGGTTCAGAAACTGACGATTTTTAAACAGAACCGCTGTACCGATCGGTTCAGGAACCGAGAACTGCTATTAGAACCGGAACACCTCTGTTCAAAATTATTAGATTTAAATGTTTTTAAAAGAAAAATACTCGGAAACTTACCTAAAGTTTCCTTTTGAAATTTACCAAGCAATCGGTTGCCCCACGGTTCAAAGGAACCACAAAGTACCGATAAGAAAAACGAAATAACTTATGAGGTAAAATTGCTAAAACTCAATAAGAATAAGGCAGTAATGAAAAAAATAAGACAACATACTTAAGTTTCTTTTGTTGTTAGGCACAATTTAGACGATCTTGATAAAGAGATCTCCAGGGCATCGGAACTTTGCAGTGGAGACAGAAAATCTGAGGTAGAATCCAGGCAGTTAGAATAGGGCAGTTTGAAAATGAATACACAAACTGTACATTCCATAATTAGCATAGCATTGCATTTGGATCCGGGGCAGTGCTGAACTTAAAGGGGCACTGCTAAGAGTAATAATATTAGTGGATTCCTGGGGTTAGAAAGGAGAGCAGTGTTGAATGCACTAACTGCGTTCAGAGACCATCTTTCGCTGGAACCTCTTCTGGTGCAGACAGACAACACACTAGTAGTCTTCTACAGCAACAAACAAGGGGGAACTCACTCGTACCCCCTTTGCAGGGAGAACATGAGAGTATGGGACTGGGCAGTAGAACACAGATTGGACCTCATCACAGTACATCTGCCAGGGGTCCAGAACGTTCTCGCTGACAGTCTCATTTGTTCTACCTCTCAGAACCACGAGTGGGAACTGCTCCAAGAGGTCACAGATGACCTCTTTGACCATTGGGGCCATCCAGAGTTGGACCTCTTTGCCTCCCCGTGCAACGCCAAACTGCGAAATTTTGGCTCCCTTGCTCCAGGGCTTGGTGTTTTCTTGTGAGACGCATTGTCCCTCTCTTGGACAGGAAAGTTCCTGTACACCTTTCCTCCTTTTCCCCTCATTCAGAGAGTACTGCTCAAATTGCAGTCAGAGGGTGCCAGAATGATTCTGGTGGCTCTTCTATGGCCTCGTCAAATCTAGTATCCGTTGCTCCAACAACTGTCCCTGGAACCTCCAGTTCAGTTGCCACTCTCCACCCACTTGCTTCCACAAGAGCAGGGGACATTAGTCCATCCTGCTCTTCATTCTCTTCACCTGCATGCGTGGCTCCTGCAGTCTTAGCAGAAGAGAGATTAGGAGTGTTAAGCAGGGTGGCAGAAGTACTGCTTGCAGTGAGGAAGCCTTCCACCAGGGCCACCTATGCTCTGAAATGGAAACACTTCTGTTTGTGGGCTACAGTCCGTGCCTTGAATCCCCTGGGTTATCCGGCTGGGCAAGTGCTAGAATATTTCCGTCACCTTCTGAACTTGGAACTGAGCTATTCATCCATAAAGGTGCACATGTATGTGATTTCCGCATATTGTGACCCTTTCAGAGATAAATATCTGGCACAACTCAATGCCTGCAAGATGTTTCTAAGAGGAGTCTTACATATCAGACCTCCCAAGAGGGACATAGTTCCTCCTTGGGACCTTCTTTTCATCCTGGAGAAGCTCACCCTTCCTCCCTTTGAGCCAGCAGCATCTTGTGAGCTGTGCTTCCTCTCATGGAAGACCCTCCTTTTGGTAGCCATTACCTTGGCTCGAAGGGATTCCGAGCTCCAGGCTCTGATGTGTAAGGAACCCTATATAGTCTTCCATAGGGACAGGGTGAACTTACGCATGAATCCCAAGTTCATGCTGAAGGTGGTGTCCATGCTGACCCTTAACTAGGACATCAACCTTCTGGTTTATTACCTGGAGTTTTCCAACCAAGGTGAAGCACTGCTGCACACCTTGGATGTTCATCGTACTTTGAGGTACTACCTCCACAAGACCTGCTCCTCCAGACAGTTGGACCAGTTGTTCATCTCATTCACTAAGCGGATGCTGGGAGGCCCTGTTTCTAAACAATCTCTAGCCCGTGGGCTAGTACAGTGTATTTTGTTTTGTTATGAGCATCATAACAGGCCTCTTCCAGGCACCGTAAGGAGCTACTCCACCAGAGTGGTGGCCTCTTCTTTTACAGCACTATGAAATGCCTCTTCAGCAGACATTTGCACAGCAGCCATGTGGAATTCAGTCCACACCTTCATCAGACACTACAGGGTGGACATTGCTTCCAGAAAGAGAGCAGGGTTTGGACTGGCAGTCCTACAAGAAAAGGTTACTTACCATAGTAACCTTGTTTCTCCCAGGGGATACTCCAATATTCCTAACTCTTCTGCAGTGTACCTTTAACTCATTATGTCCAGATGACACCACATGGCATCATAAAAAACATACCTCTTTTTCCTGATGATGCCCTATGGCCTCCTAAATTATGTGCTGTATTGTCTGATGACACTGATTGGCATCCATGTCTTTCTCTTTGTACAGCTCGAGCATTTGTTTACATTTGATGAATTGAGTTGTATCAGCCAATAGGGGACATCGTACCCTTATGGATTTTACCTATTATAATATGCGATCCCATTGGCTATTTTTGAGAAAACATGCCTTAATAAATAAATAAATAAATAAATTTACTACTTTTTTGCATGTGCTGTGAGAAATGTTGATTATGCTCATTCTGCCATTCGTTTGTCTTGTAACAACAAATCATCTTGTTTTAGTGTAACATGTTAAGCTGATCAGGTTGACACTATAATTAATTTCATAACTTATATTTTTTATTATATTTTGTATTTGAGCAACACTTTTGGAGTATTTTTTTTATGTATTTTGGGGTATTTTTCTACAATAATATGTTGCCACTGATATCATGATAATTATAACTATTAATCCATTTATACCACTAAGTGAGCTGAATATTTCTGTATTTAAAAATTGAGCTCTGTGATTGGTTGGATTTTCTGACATCATCAGTTGTGAATTTCATTGGTATAAAGGGATTGTCTTAGATGCAGGCACCATCCCCCTGATGAAGCCTTAATTGTCGAAGCAACAGGGAATCCCTCCACTGTCAATGGTGTTGTCCATCGACTCATATGACATCAGTCCAGACCCTATCTCTCATGCACTTTAAAGTGCTCTTCAAGTTAAAATCCCTCCACAGCCACTGCTAAGATCTAGCTCCTTACCATGCATCAGACGAGCCCTATACTGTAGTGAACAGTGAAGTGCATTTCAGGTTCCGATCCCTTCACAGTTGATATTGTTGTCCATCGACTTCACATGTATCAATCCAGACCAATCTCATAATGCACTGTGAAGTGCATATCATGTTCAAAACCCTCCACATTCACTGGTGCAGACCATCAATTCATATGACATCAGTTCAGCCACAATCTCTGACGGACTTTAAAGTATTCTTCATGTTCAAATCCCTCCACAGCCACTTGTAATATCTATCTCCTTATCATGCATCAGTCGAGCACCAAACTGTAGTGAATGGTAAAGTGCATTTCAGGTTCAGATCCCTCCACAGCCAATGGTGTTGTCTATCGACTCATCTGGTGTCAGTCCAGCCCCAACCTCTATTGCACTGCAAAGTGCTGTTTGTCACAAACCCACTCAGCAGGTCAGGCCCTCTGCTCCCACAGTGCCAACCTCCAAGCGCAGTCTTGTGAACAGTTAACAGAACAGGGTAACCCTCCTGTCTGTTTTGTAGGTTCAAATTAAACTTTGGTCTCAAGTTCTGGAAGGAGTCAAACTGTGAAGCTCATGCTAGTATACCCAAGGTACAGGCTCAGATAATTCTGCTCTTTGGGGGGCAGATATCTTTTGCCTATGGGCACCTAACCAGGCATACAAAATGAACCCTTAAAACTCTATTAAAGACCTCAGAATAAATTCTTACCTTTTCCCAGTTTGATATTACTAGTAAGCTTTGCACAGTGTCAGCTTTAACCATATATGTCCTACTTGCAAAATAAAGAATTTCAAAGGAACACCAAGTAGTCTCTAAAAATGAGATGTTTACTTAAAAATAGATAAAAATGTAAAATGTAAATACAGAACCATGTATCATAAAACATACAAATCACTTAAACAAAACAGGTTTAAAAGTGCAAACAAAATCTCCTACCACAGTACACATAGAATTGTCTTTTCTAATGTATACTTATCTCCTAACAGTGCCTGATGTTGCTTTTCTCAGAGTCCAAACATGTGTGTCTTAGTGGAAAACAGAATACTGTTTTAAAACTGGCTTTGCCAACCTGTTTGCATGAGGTCACCTAGCTCCTCCCTGTCAGAATATAAAAAATTATACACCCAGGATGTCATAACAATCAGGATGGAAATTAATAAAGTAACATTTCAGCAAAACTCATTTCACAAATTATGACACTCTTTAAATAACATCCCCTCTTTGATCTCAAGTAGCTCTTCTTCCCAGGACACATCAAAGGATCTTTTATGACTTCGCACTAAAGCGTCATAACCTGCTCTCTTCCTCTAAAAGTTATGAACGTCTATGATTTCCCATCCTAGCAGCTGGCAAGCTACAATAAAGCTAGATAAACTGGAGATCCTAATTTAGGTCTCTTCTAGTCTGTAATTTTCTCTTGGTCTTCCAGGTAACACCTTGAAGCTAAAACCTGGTGGGGGGGGGGTCATTCCACAAGCTGTTTCAACATGTCTCATGAGAGACACTCAATAACACATTTTTATATTACAAAATCAAAGATTAATCAGAACTAGCTGTCTGAGTGTCACACTGTTCAGGTTCAGATCTCACCAGAGTCACTGATGTAGTCCATCTGTTCATCAGTCTTCAGTCCAGCCTTTATCTCCGACACTCTGTGATGTGCATTATTGGTATGGCTCCCTCCTCAGTCACCATGGTGTAATCCATTGTGCACATCAGAATTTATTCCAACACTACCCTCAGATGCACTGTAATGTTCTATTCAAGTTTGAAGCACTCCATAACCACTTGTTTAGTCCCTTGTGCTCATAATGCTTCAGACCAGCCCTTATCTCTGATGCAATGTGATGTGACCAGTGCCAATGTATGACTTATACAGTCCATTCAAATGAAACACAGCACATAGTACACATGTGCACCAATGAGCATCACTCCATGGTGCAGGAATACCCACACTCTTTCCCACCCATACGGTGTGCCATACTAAATGCTGCAACATATCACATGTGTATGCAGGCAATCCATGTGACACAGCACATAGTACACAACCTTTACAGGTGCCCATGTCATCACCCTGTATGTGTACCCACAATGTCTCTGCATGGCATATGAACACCATCACCAGGTGCAGGCAGCCACACCTGCTTGCCCACAACTGAGTATACCCCAAGGACGGGTGCCAATTCATGACACAAAATGACTGCAGTGCCTATGAGCATCATTCCTTGGTACAGGCAGGCCCACCCCCTTCCCCATGACACAGTATACCCCAAATTACCAGTGCCTTTTCAGCAGTTTCATCACCCTATACGTATACCCATAATGTATCTACAGTGTCTGTTAGCACCATCACTACATGCATACAGCCCCTCTCATTTCCCCAGAACATATGACGTGCATCTGAGCATGTATTATGAATGCAGGGCCCCCCCCCACTAACACACAATGCTTCCTCATACAGTCATTCCCTCACCTTAAACCATCCCATAATACAAACCCCCAAAAATAAACTATGCCAGGAAATTAAGTAATACACATATTTATGTAACATGATATTTACTGAAAGACTGTGAACCTTTGCATGAACAACATCATGCTTCATTTACAGTATGATAAAGCAAACAGCACAAATAAAATACAGTTTCCTATACTTATTATGGGATTTTATTACAAAATACAATAAAACAGTTTATTTCAATGAAATTACACATATTAACTACACCAGATATGCAATTAATCATAGAGAGACCTCCAGCACTAAAAAATGTATCCATTTCCTGTGTCAGCTCACTGACCTACACTCAAAGTGTTCTTCCTGTTTACATCACTTGACCTCACAAAGCACTTCTTTCCTGCATCACTTCCTGATATGTCCTTCTAAGGTAATGTGTAAATATGTTCTTACTAAACTAGGGAAAAAAATTGATACTCAGATTCATAAACTAAAATCAGTGGGTAAGAAGACTTAAACACTGCAAAAATTCCAACCAGTGGAGTGGAACAAAAAACTCAAGCTGTAATAACAAGAGATTCAAACACTGATTTCTGACTAATAAAAATGGTAAAAACCTTGCAAAATTTATATTTAGACAATGACAGATGTTTATTGTATATTTTTAACAATTTTAACCAACAGTTTTATAGAAATGTATTATTTTTGTATGACTAAGTAAACAGAGCATAATTACATTTAGATAAAATCATCAGAATTTATGAAAATATGAAAAAACAACCTTACACAACATTAAATCCAGTTAAACAGACATTACCAAACCTCACTCATTTTCAAAAACTTGTTGTCCTGAAAAACTTTTCTTTTTACAATTTTAAAATTGGATGTATGTTTTTTCAAGATATGTAGGTTTAAGCACAGTGTGTTTGTATGAATGCTGCAAAACTAGAACCCCTTCAGGAACACAGGTGTTCTAGCAGCAGGCAGAGGGTACTTCAACATTCTAATTGACAATCGGATAGAATTTAAGGTCAGAATGCTCGGAGATGGAATGCTATGCAAATTATGGAATCATTAGAATGAGCCACTTTTCAAATTATGCCACCTATCAACTGCCTACATTCTAACCCTCAGATTTCATGGACGCCTGCAAAACAGGGCCCAAAATTTAAATATATAGCAAATTCTAATTTTAAAATTCCCTGCCCAAAAAAACTCCAACTGGAAGGAAACATGAAAAGGAAAAAACTTATCATTAAGAAAAATTCCCCACAAACTCCTTATGTCAGAATCACCTGAAAAAGGAGAAAAAGGTAAACAAGCTTTAATAAAAATAAAAGTGTGTCATGCAAACACTATGGTACAGCGTGGAATACAGAGGCCACTGGTTCTTAAAACATGGAGGAGGGAGGGAGGGAGAGTTAGGAATATTGGAGTATCCCCTGGGAGAAACAAGGTTACTATGGTAAGTAACTTTTTCTTCTCACCCCAGGAATATTCCAATATTCCTAACTTTTCTGCAGACTAAAAAGCAGTACCTTAGGAGGTGGGAAGAACCTATTTTGGAAGCAGGCTCTGCAGTACAGCTATACCAAACCTGGCATCAGCACTTGCCTGCATATCCGAGCTGTACTGCTTGACAAATGTGTATACTGTTCACCAGGTTGCTGCTTTACAAATATCCTCCAAGGGTATATCCCTTGCAGCTGCCAATGTTGCAGCTGTACCCCTTGTGGAATGGGCTGTAAGCCCTGCTGGGGCTTCCTTTCCCACCTTAGAATAACAAAACTGGATGCACTGAACAATCCAGCGAGAAATGGACCTTTTAGATGCTGGCTGGGTTACCCTTTCCCACATCCCCATAAGTGAGGAAAAGCTGTGTTCTATCCTGCCTTTGCAGCTTAATGGCTGTCATGCAGTAGCTCAAAGCTCTCTTGACATCCAGTCTATGTAGCCTACACTCACCAGAAGAGGAGTGGACAGTGAAAACACTGGCAAAGTAATGGACTGGTTCAAATGGAAGTCTGAAACCACTTTGGGAAGAAATTTACTATTTGTTTGAAGGACTACCTTATCCCTGTGGAAAGCAATATAGTCCTTTTCAATACAGAAGGCCTGAAGCTAATTCTTCTAGCTGAAGTGATGGCCACTAAAAACACTGTTTTCCAAGTGACATACTTTAAAGGTGCTAAAAACATAGGCTCGGGGGGGGGGGAGCCATGAGCTGAGCAATGCAAATATTTTGGTCCCAAGCTGGCACCGGTTCTCTTACCGGTGGGTACATATGTGAGAGGCCTTTGAAAAACATTTTAAAAATTAGGTTTGATGCTAAGGAAACAGGCTTACCTGCAGAAGCATAGGCAGAAACTAAAGTTAATGAACTTTCAGTGTAGAAGGCTGTAAACCTAAGGAATGTAGATAGACTAGGTAGTCCAGCAACCCAGGCACTCCTACCTGGGTTGGCACCATATTCCTGTTATAGCACCAAATGGAAAACCTCTTCCATTTTACAGCATAGGTTTTCTTAGTAGAGGATTTTCTATATCCTCTTAAAACATCCATAGCTGACTCAGAAAGATGTAAACTAGCATACGCTAGGTCCTCAAGAGCCAAGCTTTGAGCCTGAGTGACCTGAGGTTCAGATACAGGAGCCTCTCTTGATTGGAGGTTAGAAGATTGTGCCTCCTGGGAAGGTGTATTGGTTCTTCCACTGACATGGACAGCAACAGGGAGTACCATGGCTGCCTGGCCCAGTCTGGGGCAATAAGGATCATTGTTGCTGGTTGAGACCCAAGTTTCAACAGCACCCTGTATACCAGGGGAAATGGAGGAAATGCATACAGGAATTTTCCTGACCAGTCCAGGACAAGGGCATCTAGAGGAATCATGCCCACTAATGGAGGTCTGCAACAGAACTGGGGCAAGTGATGGCTCTGATGAGAGCCAAAGAGACCCATTTCTTTTTTTTTGAAATTGCATTTTTCTGCCTCCTTTCCCCAGCCTGCCACCCCCGACCCTTCTGGGGAAACAACTGACATTTCACTGCCTTCCACCCTACCCGGACGGACCCCAGATCCCCATGGAGCCACGGTTGTACCCCCCGGGCGGGGACAAGGTGGGGGCAGAATGCCCTGAAACTTACATTTTTTCGGTCCTGGGTCCATCAGGCAGGCAGAGGCATATCGTGGGCATGGCACAGTTCCCCATCTTCCCAGCGGTGGCAGGCTCAGTTTTTTCCATTTTCACCCTCTCGTACAGCGTGCTATTCCCCTGACGTCATGGCGCAAAGTGCCAACGTCCACGCTGTACCATGGACAGCCATCCCTCGAAGGGCTTGCAATACTCCGAGCCTCCGCTCGGAGTCAGGCAAGTGTGCAGGCATCAGCCTGTACCCTTCCCAGAGAAGGTGAGCTGTCATAGGATGCTCAAGTATATCTTCCCCCCTGTCGACCCACCAGTGACCCGAGTCCACTTCCGAACCTGGGTCACCGGCATGGTGCGGGGTGTGGCGTCCAGCGCCTCAACCCTCGGCATCACCGGGCCAGCCCAAGAGATCTATTTCTGAGGTGCCCCACCTCCTGAATAGAGTCTGAACCACTTGCCTGTTCTAGGACCATTCATGGTGGTCCTGGCTGATTCGACTCAGAGTATCTGCCAAAACATTGACTTTGCTTGGCAGATGAATGGCCTGTAGTGAGGAGCCCAGTGAGTAAGCCAAGGTCCAGATTTTCATAGCCTTCATGCAAAGAAGGCTTGCTCTTGTTCCTCCTTGCTTGTTTATGTAGTACATGGCGGTTGTGTTGTCTGTCCTGACTTGCACTACCTTTTCCTGTATCAGTGGTTTGAAAGCATGCATTGCCAGAAACACTGCTCTGAGTTCCCACAGATTTATGTGTAGAAGAGTTTCTGCACTTGTCCAAGTGCCCTGGGTAGTGTGCTCTGCTAGATGAGCACCCCAGCCCAGGAGAGATGCATCTGTTGTGAGGATCACTGAAGGGAGCTCTTTTTGGAAAGGAACCCCTTCTCTGAGGTTGTCTTCCTCTTTCCACCACTGAAGAGCTTGAATAAATGTTTTTGTTAGAGGGATAAGCTTTGACAGGGAATTCTTCCATTGGCTCCAATGAGTTCTTAAATGAAATTGGATGTCCCTCATCTGAAACCTGGATCCCAGCACTGTACCTGTTGCAGCTGCCATGTGACCCAGGAGTTGAAGAAACTGCCTTGCTGGCCTTGGAACACTGAGCTTGAAAGAGGCTGCCAACTGCAGAATGCTTTTTACCCTGTCTCTGGGCAGAAATGTTCTGCCCACCTTGGCATTCAATTCTGCTCCTATGAACTGCAGAATCTGGGAAGGAATCAGAACTTATTTTTCCAAGTTTAAAATGAACCCCTGAGACTCCAGCTACTGTTGAATGAGTTGGAGGTACTCTGTTAGCTGTTGTGGTGAATCCCTCACCACTAACCATCATCTAAATAGGGGAATACTGAGACACCTTGTCTTTGCAAGTGTGCCACTACCACAGCCAGACACTTTGTAAACACCCTTGGTGCTGAAGTGAGACTGAAAGGAAGAGCTGAGACCTGATAGTGTCCTGATTGGAGTCTGAACCTGAGAAACTTTCTGTGAGACTCCCTTATGGGGATGTGGAAATAGGAATCTTTTAGGTCCAATGATGCCAACCAGTCCCCTTTTCAGATTGCTGGTAAAATCAGAGACAAAGTCACCATTTTGAACTTTGGTTTTGTTAGGAACTTGAGGACCCTGAGATCTAGGATAGGCCACAGCTTTCCATTTTTCTTTGGTGTAAGAAAGTACCTTGAATAAAATCCTTTTCCCCTTTGATGCAGTGGCACTGGTTCCTCTGCCTTTAGTGAAAGAAGGTGTTTCACCTCTTCTTCCAGCCTTCTGCTTTCTAGGTGAGAAGCTGGCTTGAAAGCCCTGTTTCTTTGAACAGGGGAGAACTTAAAGTTTAGAGACAGGCCATGACTCACTATAGAAACATAGAAACATAGACTTTGATGGCAGATAAGGACTACTTGGCCCACCCAGTCTGCCCATTTCCCTACCTATTGAATAAGCTGCAGACTCTAGTTAACCAACAGCCTACTTCCTGCAACCCCCCACTATAATTGCCTTATATCTGTCCCATGCATGTTTGAATTCCCCCACTGTTTTAGACTCACAACCTCTCCAGGAAGGCGGTTCCATGCGTCCACCACTCTCTCCAGAACCCACTTGTCTGTGGTGATGGTTTCCCAGTTGTGGAGAAAATGAGTCAGCCTGCCCCCTACTGGTAAAGGAAAGGCAGCCTAAGTGAAAGAGTCAGGGATCCCGTTTAGCCTGGGGCTGAGACTGTGTACCATGCCTGGAATCTCTTCTGCCACTACCCTTAAAGTACCCTTGCTGTGGGTATTGGGGTGCTTGAGGGAGTATCATGGTCTGGTAAAAAGGCCTGTTATGGAATTGCCTGCCCCTGCTTCCCCTACTGAAAGGTCTAGAGGAAGTGGAGGGTCTTTTGTTTGTAGAATTATTATGGAAGGTGGACTTATACTCATCCACCTTCTTCATGTAGGCCTCTGTATGGCTGCCAAGTAGAGAACTGCCCTCCATAGGGAAAAAAGAGAGTCTTATTCTGGATATCCTGTGTTAGGTTTGTGGCTCTTACCCAAGCATACCATCTCTGCGCAATGGTATTTGCCATCCACCTTGCAGCAGTCTCATTGCTGTCTGCTGCCATCTGGAGCTGGTATTTGGCAACTTCCAGGTCAAACCTAGCTGTTTCAGCTAGGTCTGCCAAAAGAGGAGGAGATGCTTTTTCAGCCATGTCCAGGACAGACTGCCAAAGAGCCTTCTGGTACTGTGCTGTATAGGCCTGATAATTTGTTTGCCTAATGGCCAGAGAGGCTGACAGATAACTTTTCTTGGCCATGCTTTCAATTTTTCTAGAGTCCTTCTCTGGAGGGTGAGAGGCCAGAGGGACTTTAGCCTTATCACAAGCTGCAGCTTGCACCACCCCCTGGTGGTCAGGGTATGAAAACCAGAATTCAGCTCCTGCTCTGTCGAGCTGTTTTTTGTCCACTCTCTTGTCCAAAGGAGGGACAGACCCAGGAGCTTGGAGGAGTTTGAAAATATCCCTTTTGAAGAATTTATTGATGGGGAGTGAAAGCTTTTTAGTAGGATTCAGCCCCATCGTGTCCATATATTCAGCCTCCTCCTCATCCTCTACAGCTTCAGTGGTTAGGATGTCTAAGGCATCAGCAATTTTCCTAATGAAGGAAAAATGGGATGAATACTCTTCAGTGGTCCTGGGAGGAGAGCCAAACTCCTGTTCAGGGGAGCCCTCAGGCTGTATAGGCTCACCTTCCTCTTCTTCTTCCTCCTCCTCCTCCTCCTCTTCCTCACGCTGTTCAGGAAAACAGAGAGGGTTGGAGGGTGCAGAAGTATGGACTGGAGACTGTGATACCACAGGCAGCAGACCCTGGAAAGTTTGCATAATTTTTATTGCTTGTGCAATCTCAGAAGGAGAAGGCACAGTGGCAGGCACCACAGAAGTCCCCTTTTCCACAGAGGGTTCAGTGTGCTTTGTCTTTTTCTGTTTTTCAACAGGAACCGGAGAGCTAGCCAGTTCAGAGGGTCTCTTTTTACCCATGTCAGGGGTAGAAATGGCAGAAATTGTGGTGTTACCCACAGACCCTGAGGGTTTCGGTGCGTCAGAGCCAGAGGGACCCTTAAATCTTTTGTTTAGTCTGTCCAGATGTTTTTCTAATGTAACCCCTAGGTGGTGCTATCCCATGGGCTACTACCCCTGCCTGCTTGGCTAGTAGCAGGTTAGGGGCCTGAGTTCTGAAATGGGTGCCTCCACCCGGAGGTCAGGGTTGGTAGTGGTCAAGCTAACCTGGGCACTGCCCTCTGGGACACTGTAACCCCCCCTCTTTCCCCTCTAGTGGCCTGAACACTGTACAATAATCACTTTCACAATACCTCTGGTATACCACACAAGTACCCACACTGTTTGCACTTACCACCAGGGCTGGTTCCTCTGGCTCGACCGTGGAGACCCCTGTAAGACAAGGTTATGCACAGCAAATAGCAACAGTACAGTGCTTTGAGCACAAACAGGAACCACAGCCAGATTACATGCAGAAAAAGTTAGATCTGATTTATTCAGGGGACTTGAACAAGGGAGGGGCCAAATCAGGTTAATTAGCTTAAAGGCTATATCAGTCAAGCAGTTATGCATGTGATTTGAGTCCCCCACACAGTCACACCTCTAGGTACCCAGGTGGAGAAGAGATGGGCTAGCCAGGACTGATGCCCAGGGTTGGCCGGTGTCGCAGCTGGTTGGGGCCCTGTGATGGAAAACACAACATGCACAGTACACAATATTTGTGAGAGGTCTCAGTTCATAAAGGAAATGAAACAACAAGACAATCAGGTGACACACTCAGATTAAGCTGTTGTTGCAGGGAGCTACCCTGGTATTTACTCACGATACCCAAGACTGGACACAGGCTAGACAAAAATCGAGACTGCAGGTGGTTGATCTGGAATGCCAGGAGAAGCAGGGCCAACATGAGTCGCAGAGGCATCATTCCTGTTCAAGTGTGGAGCAGGGGGCTGACCCAAGGCAGGTCTCTCGTAGATGGCTTCTCTGTGCAGTGGGTAGTCTGGCTGGGAAAGTCTGGCAAGGCCCAGACTGCATGGAGACAAATTCGGATGCAGTCCATTTTGGGCTGGATACAACTTCCAGCAAGCAGAACACAGTTCACACAGTGGAGAACTAACTCACAACCCACTAGCAGCTCATAGCACATTTACATGTAAGGGGATTCTACTGTACCAGGCAAAGCACTCCCCGGTCACAATTGCAAAGTCTCTGCACGCACCAGGAGCTTAGGGGTAGCTGGAACTCCTGACAGGCCGATCGCATTCAGCAAAAATCTTCAGTCTTCTTCAGGTTAAGCCTGGCCCAATTCAGTAGCTTACTTTAGTCACACAAACTTGGATTTAGTCCAAAATAATTCTCTTCTCTCCCTCTCAGGAACAACAGACATGCGGGCCAAAAACTCAGCCTTTTCACAGTTCTCCCATGCGAATCCACTCAGGATTGCTGCTTAGAATCATTTCAGCTCCTTACTCTTCAGTTTCCAGCTTAGATCTAACTGAAAACTTCAAGCAGCACGGGACTTCCCCAAGATCCAAAAGGTTTGGTTGGCTGATTTGGCTGTCAGTCAAGGCAAGACCTCCCCCTTCAGTTGCAAAAAAGGTGCAAAAAAGTTCAAAACTACAATTCCTGCAGATTTTGACTTCAGACAGCTCCTGTAGTCTGGCTACATTTTAGGTCCCACCAGTACTGTTTAGTCCAATTTGCAGTCCAGGACCAAGATAGTGGAGACAAACAAAACAGTCCTTGCTACAAAGAAAGCAGGTTAGACAAACTACACTGTCATTAGCACTCTAAATGATTTTCAGCAAATAGTTACATCTTACAACAGAGCTCCTTCTCAGATTACAAGAGCTGCAGTCAGGCAGCTCTTAAAGAGACAGTACACAGAGTCTATACAGGCTCTGATAATCACATTTAAACTGCTAAAACGCAGGACACCAGCCTGGCAGTGAGCATTTAGGCAAGTTCAAGGAAGACTTTTTGGGAACCCCATTTGTAGGGGGGTTGCACCAAGGTCTTGTCTGGAAAAGATTTACAGATAGCACAGTTAGACTTTAAATGGTTGAAACCCAAGCAGAAAACACAGAGTGTTTATCTGCTTTGGAAAAGACTTCACCACACTCAGAACAGTGTTTAAAACCGGGTTCACTGGTTCTTTTTTTAGGTTTTTCTGACACAATGGAGAAAAACTGCAACTGCAATAGTACAACCTTTTAAAACTTAAAATTAAACACTTTTATCAGTTGCAGTCGGTTTAGGAACCGATCTGAGAAACCGAGAGGAACCAGGAACTGATAAAAGCCGAACCGAGATTAGCGGTTCAGAACCGGAGTTATCAGTTCTAAAAAACTATAATAAAACACACAAAATATACACAAATGAAGTAAAAAAACTCTAAAACTAACTAGAAATACCTCGGTTCTTCAGTGGTTGTTCCGAACCAAGAAAAAAATACAAAACTAACTAAATAAACTAAAGGTTATTAAAAAAACACTGATAAGAGGCAGCAATTGAAAATAAACAAGAAATACTTAAGTATTTATGAATAATCAAGGCTTCTTAGACTGGATGTTGAGGAGGAAATCTCCAGGCGTCTGGTCTTGATAGGCAGAGAGAGAAATCTGAGGGTTAGAATGTAGGCAGTTGATAGGTGGCAGCATTTGAAAAGTAGCTCATGCCAATGATTCCATCATTTGCATAGCATTCCATCTCCGAGCATTCTGACCTTAAAGGTACACTGCAGAAGAGTTAGGAATTTTGGAGTATTCCTGGTGAGAAGGCCTTCTTTCTTAGATGCATTCTCATTATCCACCACCCCTCTCAGACCTGGGTCTATCCTTGGGTACTGCTTGGGACTCAGTCCTAATGGTATTACCTGCTGCAAGAGCTCCACCCTCAAAGACAGATAGTACAGTTACGTAAGAACTTCCGTAACAGTAGATCTTCGAGAGGAGCTCTTGCAGCAGGTGGCTTTCCCACCCTCCATCCCCCGGGATAGTATTTAGGTGTTTTTGTCACTAGAGCATGGTGAGGATTTTCTGCTCAATTCTCCAGTATTTCTATAGCCGGGTCTCCACTGAGATAGTGTCAGGGGACCGCCCCTTTATACCATGTCTGATGTTGGGTGTAGCCGACGTCAGCGGAGGTCTCAAGCCTCAGACTGCTAGCTACAAGTTTTCCGTGAGGTCCTGAAGCCTGACGGCTTCACTCCTAATGGTATTACCTGCTGCAAGAGCTCCTCTCGAAGATCTACTGTTATGGTAAGTTCTTATGTAACTGTACTTTACGGTAAGTTCTTAGTAACTACCTTTTTTATTAAACACTGCAGTAAAATACTTATTGAAACATTGGGTAATTTCTTTGTTGTCATAGATCTCTTTCCCTTCGTGAAGTATGGTAGTAATTTTATCAGCAGTGCATTTGTTATTGTTTATATAGGCATAAAAGCTTTTATTGTCTTTTTTACAGGCAAACCTTAATTCTGGTTTACCTTTTGCCCTTCTCGTTAATTTTTTTAGCTTGGTTTGTTAATTTTTATATAGTTATTTATAACTAGGAGTGGAATATTTTTTAAACTGTTTAAAGGCCTTATGTTTTATTCTTATCTGTTTTTTGATGGCTTTATTGTACCACAGTGGAGTGATACCTTTCTTGTTATATTTACTACACATAGTTACATGTTGTTCTAATGCTTCAAAAAGAGTATTAGTGAACGTAGTCCACATTTGTTCCACATCATGCCCAATAAGTAAATTGTCCCATTGTGTTTTATCCAATATGTTTGATAGCTTGGTCCAATCAGTATTTTTATAGTCGGGGGGTGGGGGGGGTTAGTAGTGTCAAATATTTTTGTTCTACAGGCTATTAAGATGCATTGGGTCATGTTGTGATCACTAGTGCCTAATAGGGCAATGACCAAAGGATTCATAATTTGGTCATTTCAATTAGTTATTATTAAATCTAGCACATTTGCTTCTCTAGTAGGCTCTAGAATTAGTTGTTCACACCCACATGTTGTAATAGTATCAAGTAGATCTTTTTCGAACTCTGTTTGACCAGTCATTCCATTCCAGTTTATACATGAGGCATTAAAGTACCCTGCCACTATTATGTCACCTAACTCAGAAGCCAGCTCGATTTTGTGTAATAATCCATTATTATAGCTGTTTATCACTATTTGGAGGCCTGTAGCACATACTTAGAGCAAGTTTTGACGAATGGACTAGATTCAGGGTAATCCATAAAGTTTCAGTAATGATGTGTTTTACGCTCAGTTGTACTTCAGAGCACTGTAGGTCTGTTGTTACATAACAGACACCTCCACCCCGTCTATTACTCCTATTTTTATAAAACAGCTGAAATCCAGATATATTATTGCACCAAGTCATGGAATCATCCCACTATGTTTCTGTAACACATACAATGTCCACCTTATTTTCTTTCAGGATTATCTCTAGTTCATCTAATTTTGTTTGATTCAAGCTTCTTGCATTTAAGTTTAAGTTCGTATCGTTTTTCAATGTTTTATTATTATCATTAATTTTTGTGTTGCCCCTTCCCCCTTTTTCTTCAGTTTAAAGTGCGAACAATGATAAGTTTTTCCTAGCTTGTGTGCACCTCTTTTACTCAGATGCAATCCACCCCAGCAAAAGAAATAGCTATTATTATTAAAGGTTTCCCAGTGTGTGACTGTAGAAAATCCCCTCTGACAAGTCCACTTTTAAAGCCATTCATTAAAAGTTTGTATCTGTTCTTCTTTTAGATAATTTGCTCTTGGGACAGGTAGGATCTCGGAAAAGTAGATTTCACAGTCTCAACTCTCCAGTGTGTTACCCAGGAGGATTAACTCTTCCTTCATTTCATCAAATGTTATTTTATGTATGTCATTAGTGCCAATGTGAACTATGACCAGTGGATTGGGACCAGCGTTACTTATTATTTTTCTGGTTTCATTGTGTATGTCCTTAACCCCAGCGCCCCTGAATGATGAACAGGTAATATTCTATGTCTGACCTGCAAACGATTTTGTCAGTATAGTTTATAATTGTGTCCCCTAGGATGAAATACTGTCTAGATTGGATTGTGGCTTCATTGATGCCAATTTCAACAACATTTTCTTCAGAAATATCACTATGTTGTGATTGGTTCCTACCTATAAAAATGTATGTGTGGAGTTTCAGTTGAGATAATTTCATTATTGGAGGCAGATGTAGTCCCCTGTTTACTGCATTTCTTAAGTGTTGTCTCTTTAGGTGGAAGTTAGTAGATGTACTCAGTTTTTGAGATGCTGAAGTAACCTTAATTGTTTGTGATGTGGGAGAAGAGGCTGCAGGAGGGGTAACGGATTGGTTACCATCATTAGAGGAAATCAGTTGTACTTATTCATTCATCAGGGTCAGACTCTAAAACGTCATGGTCACCAGATGGTCATTTCCTTTTATCTGTTGAAATAGTAGTTCCACTTACTGAGGGATTTGTTAATGTAGTCTCAGTGTCATTACTTGCTTCTGTTCCTCGTTGTGGAATATTATTCAGTTGTTGGAGCTTATTGGACATGGTGTTTCGTTGTTTTTCTATTAGGTCCAATTTACTATAAAAAGTTGCAATATTCTCTCTTAGGGCACTATTATTGATGCATTTGTTGCAAATGTACAGTAAATGGATACATGAGGGAATCTTTTCAAACAATGTGTACATATGACAATTTGAACACTTTAGTCCTGTCTCACCATCTAGTGCCAATTACATCTCTCAGTACTCTTTATGGAGGATCTGGAGGAGAATCCACTGGGCCAGGATGTGAGTCTAGTGTAATTAGGTCATCCATCTTAGGTAATGTGTGGTTCTACCTGACATACTCTCTAGGTACAAAGTAGTTAGACTACAATTATATAACCACAATACAGTCTTAAGTAGGCTATTAGCAAGCTGATACACGTATTTCTGCCACAACATAACCCTTTAGTCAACTCTAATGAAATGTAAGTATCAAGGACGAACTTACTTTACTGGCAGATATAAATGGTTCCCTTTTCCCGCTTGACACGCATGACATGCGCAAGATGTGTGTGTCTCTTTGCGCCTCTCCATGCCTGATGCTGCGTGCTCGGCCCACTCATGCTCGCCCTGCTTGCAAGGGCCCAGTTAATATGGAGCGAGGATCGAAGTATCCTGCGGTCACTTCTGGTTCCTCGGGAACAAACAGGTGTTTTAAAAATATTAAAATCAATGCCACCTCATGCGGTGGGCTTCTATTGAATAAAGGATCACTACCCTTACTCCAGTACTTAAAATAAGGTGCAACCACAAAGTTTCAGCAGTGAAGTGGCTGTGGAGCAAGAGAGCCTTCACAGTCCCACAATTCCTCTATGGCCTGGAGATGCTCCCAGCAGCCCTCCACAGCAAAGTCCTTATTACTTTTTAGATCATATGTAGTTTGGCTCCCATAAGCCTATGCTAAGCAACTGCTTCTTTACAGCACATCCGGAATCGGGGAGATGACAGCCAACCAACAGGTGCTAGCCACCGCTCAACTGTGCAGAGCACTGAGATGCGAGATATTGTAACTTGCATTATTCTGGGCATTGCAGCCATCAAGACCAGCGTGGCTCTGGATTCTGCACATGTGTGACCCCAAAGCCTTACTTCAGGACCTATGTCTGATGAAGTTTTTAATTAAATTGGCAGGGGAAGGAGCAATTCCAACCCTTTTGCTCCTTTTAGTCCAAGTCATATGGCAGTAGTGGCCAATACGTGGGTCTAGATGTTTCAGGTGGACCCCTTCATCAGACCCATTAGAGACCCATAAGAAAAAGTTACTCCCCATAGTAATCTTGTTTTTTCCAAGGTATTCTTCAGTATTCTTAACTCTTGCAGTTAGCCTGAATAGTAGAACTGCTTGGAGAATGGAATGTATGTAAATGATGGAAACCATCATAGGCTCGTGCCACTTATTCAAAAGCTGCTCTTATCAGCTGTTGCATTCTAAAATGGTCAGATTTAATTCTCCGCCTTCTAAGTCAAGACTCCTCAGAGATCTGTCCTCATGGCTGTCATATTTCATCGCTGTTTTATGTTGTTTACCGTGAGAAACAAGTAACATTTTATTTTATTTATAATCTGTTGCCTTTATCTTCTGTTTTTAATAGTTTACACTACTTAGATTAGTTTTTTTACTATTACTTAGCGGTTCCTCCCAGTTCCTTCTAACTGCCAAGGAACTGATGCTTCCATCAGGATTTCTATTCTTTTTACTTCAGTTTTTAGTTTAGTTTATTATTTTCTGGGATAGTAAATTCTGGGATAGAACTGATACTTTCCTGGTTCTTTTTTCTGTTTATCTTGGTTCCTCACAGAACCAACCGTGGTTCCTGAAACTGTGTTATAACTGCAAAAACAAGCATTTGTCAATACTGAATGTTGTCTTGCTGGCATTGACATTGGTAGTGCAGGAGTTAAAGATGCATAATAGGAGTGGCAGTGAAGTATTGAACTGACACCAACCCCACACAACCACCCTGCTGAAACTGACAGGCATTAGGGTGTGCCTTTGGGTCGTCAGCTATAACACTCATGCCATTTTAACTCACCCTACCCTGTAGACACTGACAAGTGTCGTGGTGTGCTTTGGGGTCTTTGGGCTTTATACTTACCCCATTCCATAAGGAAATGCGCTGAGATGGGTGCAGTATAGGAGAATGGGGTGAACTTTGGGTCCGAACAGACCAAGGCACACCTCGATGCCTGTCACTGGCTGCAGGGTGTGGGTAGGGGTGGAATGGCAGGAGCATTACAGCTGATTATCCCAAGTCACACCCCTGATGCCTGTCAGTCTCTACAGGGTTGGGTGTTACAGTTTTGGTGCCACAGGTACATAAACACATTTTGGGCAGGATGTGAAAAATAGCAACTGTATTGTTCATGAGGAGGTATAAAAAAATGGTAACATTGAAAATCTGCAGTGAAAATATGAAAAACTGGTGAAGTCATGAGCATGCATAGAAACTGCGCAATGCATGTCAGCAAGCCAGTTATTTTGGGGATATTTTTAACCACATTTTCAACATAGGCATTTTGGGACCTCCCCTCATGAACAGTGGCACTGTGATTTTGTTAATCTGTCCCAAAAATTGATTTCTCACAGAGACCACGCCATTGTATGCCACAGGTGCAAAAACACACTTCAGACAGGATGTGAAAAATGACAGCTGTATTATTCATAAGGAGGTGTGAAAAAATGCCAGTGTTGAAAATCTGGCATGAAAATATTGCAAATTTGCGAAGTTATAAGGGTGCGCGGAGACTACGGAATGCATGCTTGTAACACAGTCATTTTATGGACTTTTGTCACCAAATTTTCAACATAGGCATTTTAGGACCTCTGCTTATGAACTGTGTCACTGTTATTTTGCCAAACTGTCCCAAAAACTAATTTCGCACAGCGACTGCGCTATTCTGCACCAGACATGCGAAAACACGTTTCAACCAGGATATGTAAAATGACAGCTGTACTGTTCATAAGGAGGTGTGGGAAAATGACAATGTTGAAAATCTGGAGAGAAAATATTACAAATTCATGAAGTTACGAGCGTCCGTAGAAACTGGACAACGCATGCTTGAAAAACAGCCATTTTTTTGATTTTTGCCACCAAATTTACAACATAAGCTTTTTGAGAGCCCCCCTCATGAACAGTGGCACTGTCATTTCATTAATCAGTCCTGAAAGGTGATTCTGCGCAGTGACCTTGAAATCACCTTTCAGGACTGAATAACGCCATGACAGAGACTGAATTCATGAGAAGGGGTCCCAATAACCCCTGTTAAAAATGTGGTGCCAAAATTCCCAAAAATAGCCGAGATATGCACCAAACCTGAAAAAACCCTATTTATGCCATTATACAGCTTACTGGCATTTCTTCAGTTTGCAGTTGACTTTGAAGAGTGCAGACGTGTTCCTGGTCCACCGAAGAACGTTGCGTTGGGCTTCAGGGGTAAGTATGGGGTGTGTGTGTGTGTGAGAAGGTGGGGTACGCAGAGGGTGGGTGTGGGTTGAGGGAGGGAACAGGACAGACTGCGAGGGACCATTTTTCTGATTTACAGGTTTAAAAAAAAATTGCAGGATTTTTTTTTTTTTACAGGGGAATTTGGCACACTGGGGTGGGCTCCCAGCATGCCTCCTTAGTGTTTGGGGGTGCTGTAGCTGACAGGGGATTGGGCACCCTCATCGGCACTACCAGGCAAAGGGAGACAAGAGCTGAGGGGATTGGGCACCCACTCGGCACACAACAAATGGGGAGGCTCCCCATTGGGAGATTAAACTGGGAAGGAGGGACTACAGTCAATGGGGATTGGGCCCCCATTGGCAAAGAAAAGACTGTTTGGTGGTGTATGATGCCATGAGGATTGGGCACCCCCTCGGCACACAAGTGAAATGGGAAGGGGCATTATGCCGACGGGGAGTGGGCTTCCCCATCGGCAATTGAAGCGTGTCGGGGCATGTCAACAGGGGGATTGGGTACCCCTGAAGTTGGCACTCTGTGTGGCGGCAGTCAGTGCTGTCATGTTTATTGAAGTGCTTCAGCAAGAAAGGCATGTCTGGAGGCGTGTTAGTGTGCCACTGCATGACGAGCTTGCCTCTCATTGTAGTGGCACCTTTCTTAGATTTGTTGGCCACTTTACATACAGATGGTATCAGCGCCTGCATGCTGGCTTATTGAGGAATGAGGGACATACCTACTGATGCGTGCCCTGCATTTGCCCACAGTGGCTGCACCTCCAAATCTGCTACTACTGCAATATGTTGGCTGCCGTGCAAACGCGAGCCAACATAAAAAAGGGTTTCTGCTGCAGTTTACTTTTGATCGTTGCCATTTAATTATAATGTCAGATAAACCAAAGAAGAAAACTGGCCCTACTGGGTTTAAGAATGGTGTTCAGTATGGAGAGGTTTTTGCCAAGGCAGACAAACATGATGAATGTGTTGTCTGTCTTGATAAATCCCACTTCACAGTTGAATGTGAAATATGTAAAACCTTCCCAGACAAAACAATAGAAAAGAGATGAAAAAAGTTAAAGAAGAAGTTTGCTCTAGATACAGAAACAGGAGGTAATGGCTTACCTAGCCTACTCCCTCAAAACTTCCCTGGATACTGGTGAATCTTCTAGGAACAAGCAAACCAGAGAACCATTTGAGAAACTGGAACCAGCTAAAAAACTTAAGAAGACAAAACATTTAGAACCCCCAGCTGGAAAGCAAAAGGGGACTTACGCAGACAAAACTGAGTTGCCTTCAGCTGAGTCTATTGCTCAGGGTCTCAAAGTAATTCAAGCTTTGCAAGGTTTGATACCAGTTCTGGTTCCAACGGTAACAGGTGGACCCCTTCATCAGACCAATTATAGCCCCATAATAGTGCTGTTTAAATTTTTAGTAGCGTGACATATGTGTGACTATAAGGAATGTTACCCTACATTTTTAGTGAATGCTCTATTTGTTGGCTTAGATTCAAAAACACTTCATTTTCAGCGATCAGATTTCAGTGTTGGAAATTATCAATGTTATGATTCCAATCACTTCTCTTTTTAGACTGACGGTGAGTGGTTCTGTGCATTGGTACACACGCATGCACCTTCTCCCACTTTGTGTCTCACTCTGTCAGCTCTTTATCTTCTATGCATATGTCACAGTACTACACATTTAAATAGCACTATTACGGGGCTCTAATTGGTCTGATGAAGGGGTCCACCCAAAACGTCACCACGGTCCATTTCTTTTACTGTTTCCATTCAGAGCAGAACGCTGTTGCAGTCTCCAAATTGGTCTGCTACATGGCACTGTAATTTTGTTAATGGAGCACAATTTTCTCAGTGAAGCACAACTTCGCCACAGCTTTATAGGGGAATACATGACAGACACCAGTCAGCTCAGAGATAAGTACTTTTTAACACAGTCTACAACTGAGAGATGCTTTCTCCCATTTTTAAACTGCTGATATATTGTATGAGAAGAATTGGTGTCTTTTCTGAGAGATGGGAACCCCAATTGGCATTTGAAATGGAGCCTGGCTTGCAACCAAAACTGTGCTTAATAACCAACTATCTACGCCTATAAGTGAGAGCAGTGCTCTTTTCACAAGCATATTTGGCAAGCACAGGTGAACCCCAAGAGAAGCAAGTGCTTTATACAGGAACTCTAAAGGAGTGAGCTTCCCCCCCCACCCCATAAGATGGGTCTACATGCATTTAAGGAGCTCTATGAGAGTGAGGTTTTAACAGATTTGTAGAGGGGGGAACAACCTGCTATACTTGCAATTTTTCTGTCTCAGTACAATTTGTGTACTGTTTGGAATGACATGGACTCTGGGATTAACTTTTTCCTTGATATCCCCTGAGTGTACCCTGTTTTGATACTAAACTGCCACCATTTTGGAACCTTGTGATGTCATGGGTGGCTTATATTTATTTAGCATATTGTTCCTGGTGTCCAGTGGCACCCCCTGCCCTGTAATTTATTTTATTTATATATTTTTCCCTGGTGTCCAGTGGCACCCCCACCCTACGATTGCCCTCCCTATAATATTTTCCCTTTCCCTGGTGTCTAGTGGCACCCCCACCCTCTGAGTCCTGTCCCTGTAAATATTGTATGTATTCCTGGTGTCAAGTGGCACCCCCCCACCCTCGTATGCCTGACCCAGTAAAAGACCACTTTATCCCTAGTTTGTAGTAGCACTGCTCCCGCCCTCCGATGGCTATACCCTAAATGTTTAAGGTTGCCCTGGTGTCTAGTGGCACCCCCACCCTCTGTTGTCTGTGGGAGACTGAAAGAAAAAAAAAAAAGGTCCCTCAATGTCTTTGTTTTTTTTTTACTCTGTAAAAAAAAAAAGGTCCATGAGTGATGCAACTGCCCCCCACCACCCTTACCTCATAACCCACAAAGTGCGCCACAAAGCATCTAGTACCCCAGGCCTTCAATTCCAGTGGTGAACATCCAGCATTGATAAATGCTTGATCGTCCTGGACTCAAGTTTCCACCACTCATTCACACTACTGGGACTACGCCAGAGGAGCTATGACTCTGCGGGAGTCAAAAATCTTCAGGAGGGCTTGCGCCAGGATAGGACTGCTCATGAGCGGCACCACGAGGCTAGCTCACGCCTGTATAGGCTATCTCAGCATTGTCCCTCCAACTGCCTCAGTTCCTTTTCTCCTGCCGTCAAGTGTGCTTTGATGATGACGTTGCTCACCCACCGGGAGTCTGGTCTTTGTCTATACAACAGCAGCTATATAGCCATTCAGTATTCGCTTAACTTACCATTTTTAGTGTTCTTTTATCTAAGAAAAAAAAAAAAAAAAGAAGACACTGAAGAAGAAAAAGAAGTAGTTATTTTCAGCCTGCCATCAATGGAGTTGACCTTTGAGGCAGTGGTGATGGTAGGAAGACTTCATTTGAAAGCTGTGATGGCAGTGGGACTGTGTCTGGTCCGCCACCCTTTTTCAGAGGGGAGTCCGACCATGGGCAGTCTGGTGCTCGAGGGGGGAGGACAGTCCACCCATAGCACAAATGTAGTGGTTCCAGGACCCGGCTCTGCTTGACCTCGAGCCGGTGGAAGAAGAATTGGTATCTCTCGAGGTTGCCCTCTGGTATGTTTGCACGTTGATCATCTCTGGTTGAGAGCAGTAGCCTGAACCAGCTCAGGTGGGTTCCCCTATGGCTCCACTCTTAACAGCCTTGATCTTTGACACTGGTTCCCATCTCTGTCCTGAATGGGGTTCCTGTGAGCAGTTTAACCTCAGGGCCGCTCTTTTAGAGCAGGGGGTATGGCGTCGCCCAGTTGTCCTGGCTGTGGTCATGGGTCTGAGGCCTCCGGATCTTGGGGCCACTGGGCTGCAGCCAGGCTGCGTGGGGCCCTCTCTGGTGCTAACACCATTGACACCGACCCATCGTGCCTACCCCCTCTCCTTTTTCTCTACAGGGGCTGGCACAGTACCGCTTCCTTCTCTCCTTCTTCAAGTCTAGTTCCAGTAGTGATTCTGACTCTGCTGCCTTGGATGGTGCTGTGTGGTATGGTGTTGCCTTGTGGCCCCTATGCCATCCATGGTGCCACATGTTGCAGTTTGCAGTGCCATGTGCTGCTGTTGGTGGCACCTGGTGCGAGCATCGGTGGCACTGTGTGCTGGCAGTGGTACCAGGCATCAGCACCGGGCAGTGCAAGTGCTGGGTGTGGCACCATGTGTGATGCCAGCACCATGGATGGCTTTGGACTCCTTCCCGATCCAGGCGGTGGCGTCTCCCTGGTCCTGACCTGCCCTTGGAGGCCATTTTGGGGTAGAAGTGAATCTTGATGAGTCTCTCTCCCTCTTCTACTTTATCAAAGACTCCATGGATGACTCATTTTATGGGCTGGAATGCAAACTCTCTGTATCAGCGTGATGGAAGATCTTTTTTTTTTTGAACTTGCATAATTTTTATTAGGAGTTTAAAAGAACTTCCATGAATTCAATGTACAGTGTACATTCCATTGAAGGATTACTATACATCTAATAGTCATTATTTAAAAAGCACTTCAAACTCTCTGCAAGCGTATGACTTTCAATATGACTCCAAGGGGTATTTCCCTTTTGTCTCTACCCTAACTTAAAGTACAACCATCTCAGTAGCACTCAAACAGTACCATGGGGAAATACATTCCCATTACCCCTACCCTTTCAGTCCTTCTTTGTATAAACTGTTTTAAACTATATAACAGTTACGTAAGCTCTGCTTGATTAACCATATTTATAATGATCCAATCTCAGTTATTTGATTTCTCCATAAGTGCTCTAAACACATTCTCACAGAAACAATAAAGCCAAAACCAAAGTAGAAAGAGCAAAGGAAGAAAAAAAGAAAGGAAAAAAAGATGTTTAAAAAACTTTCTGGTCGACATGGGTGCAAAGTGTCTCAAGGTAGCAGATATTGAGCTAGTATGGGAGTGCCCTCCAGATTCTTGATGTATTCATAAAATGGAAGCCATCTAGCATTGAATTGATCTGTTTGTATTCTTAACTGGGCCGTTATGGCTTCCATCTCTTTAATTCTGTTAATATTGGCCCTCCACATGGAGAGAGATAACTGGTCCAAACTTAACCAGTGTTGGGTAATCACTTTTAGTGCAGCTGCCACTAATATGTAGTATAAATATCTCTGTTTTTTGGTCTTCCCTTCACTAGGTAGAAGACCCAGGATCAGATGAGAGGTAGTTAGCACACAACTCCATTGAAAGATTCTCTGTAATGCCTGAGCCACCTGTTCCCAGTAATTATTTATCTGAGGGCAATCCCAAAATATGGGGGCATAAGAACTGACTCCTCCGCATCTCCTCCAACATTCCTGGGACTTACCCTTTGAATAATGAGCTGAGACCACTGGAGGAATAAAGTACCTGGTAACCACTCTTCACCTAAAATCCCCCCAATTTGGAGAGCTAGAAGTGCTAGGGATCCCTGCCCAAACTCTTGCCCATTCCTCTTCTGCAAGATGCAAACCTAGCTCCTCCTCCCATTTTTGTTCAAATTGTTGAGTCAGTACCTTACCCACCGCCTCTTGAAGTGACTTGTAAATGAAGGATATGTAGCCCCTCGAGTCTGTCCCCTTACTTTTGAAGAAGGTGGTTCTCACTGGGACTGGCGGGTCTGCCAGAATCTCCCCCACTCCCACATTTGTTAAGATGTAGTGTCGGCATTGTAGGTATCTATAAAAATCCTGTCTTGGAAGGTTATATTCACCCTGCATTTCCAAAAAGGATTTCAGTGTGTCCCTTTGAAAAAATTGGGTAAGGAACAACAATCCTTTTTCCTGCCACCTCCTGAAACAAGGGTCTCCTGAGGAGGCCGGAAATCCTGGCAGAGAACAAAGGGGAATATACCTCCAGACCG
This sequence comes from Neoceratodus forsteri, assembly GCA_016271365.2. Classification (NCBI taxonomy): domain Eukaryota; kingdom Metazoa; phylum Chordata; order Ceratodontiformes; family Ceratodontidae; genus Neoceratodus; species Neoceratodus forsteri. Next base: position 720,215,121 of record CM057450.1, read on the forward strand.
GGGTCTCTACCCCCCAGTGTAGCCGTACCTCTAGCCATATTTTAAGGGTATGTTTAGTCCATCTGTTATTGACTAGTTTAAGATCCGAGTGTGTGGCAACCCAGGGTAGCAACCTCAATGGTATGTTTTGATGTGCTCCTTGCTCCATCAGAGACCAACTTCCCCTCTGATCTGGATTTAATATGCTTAGGATAGGCACCACTTGAGCAGTTTTATAATAACTGTATAAATCGGGAACTCCCCTGCCCCCCCCTAGTCTTTTTGTCTGTGAGAAGATCCCACCGCTTTCTAGGTTTCCTTCCCGACCAAATGAATCTTGAGATTTTCTGTTTTAAATCTTTCCATTCCCTTCTAGAGAAAGCCAAGGGTAAGTTAGGGAACAAAAAAAGGTATCTAGGGAGCACGCTCATCTTCACTGTGTCTATCCTATAAGTAAAAGTAAGGGGTAGAGAGTGCCATCTGTTTATGTCTGCAAAAAACATTTTCTGGAGTGCGCCATAGTTAACTTGATATAGTCTTGATAATTTGATCGGAATCTGAATCCCCAAGTACCTTACCTTCTGTTAAACAGGATCAGCTCACGCAAACTCTGTGTAATTCTCCCCTTTATTGGTAGAATCTTAGATTTATCCCTATTGATTTTAAAGCCTGAGATCTTCCCAAACTGGTCCAAAAGGGCCATCAATGGTGGGATCGACCTCCCAGGGTCCTGCATATATATCACCGTGTCATCTGCATAGAGTGACACTCTATTCTGAACCTGAGCTATATTAATGCCCTGTATTTTGCTTTCCTCCCTTATGGCCTAGGCAAGTGGTTCCATGGCTAATGCGAAAAGCAAGGGTGACAGGGGGCATCCCTGCCTAGTGCCCCTCCTAATCGGAAAGGCCTCTGACAAAGTCCCATTAACTCTGACCCTAGCTGAAGGGTTCTGATAGGCCAAAGTGGCCCACTGTAAAAAGGCAACTTCAAATCCCATCCTTGTGAGAACTGCTTTTAGGTATGACCAGTTTAGCCTATCAAAGGCCTTTTCTACGTCCAAAAAAATAGCAACCTGGATACTCTGGGAGGCATTCTTGTAATCCAAGATATTTAGCAAATGCCTGATGTTATCAGACATATGTCTGTTTGGTATGAATCCGGTTTGATCCGGATGTATCAGATTTTCAATATGCTTTTGTAGTCGGTTAGCTAGAATTTTTGTGAGGATTTTATAATCTTGGTTTAACAGGGAGATGGGCCTGTATGATTCACAAAGCTCTGGGGATTTCCCCTGTTTTGAAATGACCGTGATCATAGCCTCACTCCAGGAACCTGGGGGTTCATTATTTTCTAGGATAGCATTCAGCAGCATAGCCAACTTGGGTGCTAGTGTTTTTTAAAATTTTTTATAGAACTCAGCCGGGTAGCCATCGGGACCCGGGGACTTACCTGAAGGAAGCTTGTCTATAACTGCTGCCATTTCCTTCTCTGTAATGGGGGCAGACAGCTCCTGCTGCATTCCTGGGGAGAGCTTGGGCAACTTCAGGGTCCGCAGAAAGGATTCTGCATTCTTTTGTACCTCTTCTGAATCTCTCCTTTCACTATGTAATTCCCTGTAATAATTTTTAAAAGCCTTGGCTATTTCTCTAGTTTTATCTATCCGGGGTGCATTCCCTTTTCCGCCTTGGAGAGATGAGACATATCTGCCTGCTTGTTCCTTTCTCAATCTCATGGCAAGGAGCTTTAAGGCCCTACCCCCCCCCATAATATTTATGATTTGTGTAACGCAGCATCCACTCCGCTTTGTCTGCTTCTAACTCATTGAGTTCCTTCCTGCTTTCCAATAAGTCCCTCCAGATTTTCTCCTTTCCTTTTGGATTACTTTTATGTTCCTGTTCTAACCCTCTTATCTTAGTTTGCAGTTCTTCTATCTTTTTGTTCTTCAATTTCTTCCTGGCTGAAGCTAGACTGATTAATTGTCCCCTTAGAACAGCCTTCATTGTGTCCCACCACACCACTGGGGTGCTGTCCGAGATAGGGGAATCTGTCACAAGATTTTTTATATCCTCTGTAATTTGTCATATGATGTTTTTATCATTAAGTAATGAGATATTCAATCGCCAATTCATTGTCCTAGGTTCCCTCTCTCAAATAAAATCTACTGAGATTGGGGCATGGTCGGAGATAGTCATTGGGTAGATTATCGAATTGGAAAATAGGTGGACATCTGTGGAATATGTTATGAAAAAATCTATACGAGAGTATGATATCTGGAGGACTGAGTAGAATGTATAATCTCTTTCTTTTTTGTGATATAGTCTCCAAATGTTCCCAAACCCCCTCTCCTGCATTAATGTATTCAAACACTTCATGGCCTGTTTAGAAGTCTCCAACTTTCCAGATGATCGGTCCAAAACTGGGCACAATGTGGTATTAAAGTCACCTCCAAGTATTAACCGACCTCTGGGAAGTGAGACCACCCTCTGAAAGACTTCCTGATAGAAGGTGGCTGCCCCACTATTGGGGGCATAAACATTTACCACATGGATTAGGTTACCCTGAATTTACCCTGAGACCCTAATGCACCTACCCTGGAGTATAACCTCTACCTCCCGAAATCAGAATGGTGAATTTTTTTTAATTAATATCGCCACTCCAGCCTTTTTTGTCTCTTTACCTGAGGTAAATAACACTCTATCCACCCACTGCCGTCTTAGTTTCATGTGTTCCACCTCAGAGAGGTGAATTCCTGGAGGAACGCTATGTCACAGCCCCTCCTATTAAGTTCCGTTAGGATTTTGGCTCTTTTAGTGGGTGAATTAAACCCATTAACATTATAAGAAATAATCCTTAGGCGCATAGCCATAATCTATCCTTGTAAGTTATCTTCTTGTTCATACTATCCCCCAGGAATACCCATCCTGACCCTATAGGCTTGCTGGAACCAATCCAGATCCCTCTTTCCCCTTTGAACTCACGTCGACTTAATATGACCAGAAACATTGAAAACTGATGAACTAATAACACCAATCAATTAACTGAAAAAATCAGATCCCACCTGGATCCACAATAAAAAACCTTTTTCGAATCAAAACAAGTGTCTGTTAGATTGACTTCCTAGGAAAAGTAACTCTGGTAGTCAAGGGCCACCCAGAGTTGTCACACATGTGACACAATCAATACCCCTTTGATGTTTAGTGGTGTTGTTGCCTTGGCCAGCTAAGTGACTTCCCGGGCTGACAATGGCTAGTCTAATAGACGTCACTCTGTGTATATGGAAAGAGCCACCCAAACCCCAACCACCCCACCACCCCCATCCTCTTATGCTTTACTATGTCCTCCAATAAAGATCCCTCTGTGACTCACCAGTCATTTCCTCTTACCCCCCGCCCCCCCAAAAAAGGGAGGAGAGGAGCAAGAAAAAAGGAAGGAGTTAAATGAGAGGTCCCCACCAAAGTCACCCTAAAGGGAAATTAAAGCCCCATCAAACATTTATATTCTATGTAGCCCTTTACCACCCTCTAATGGTTCCAACGTATCATTACCTATTCCGTGCCAGTACCTAATAGGGCTAACTATGTAGAAAAAAAAGGAAAAAAAATATAGAGGGAAACCCCCCCTCCAAGCCCAGTGTCCCCTTAAGAGAAGGATGTATTCATGGACCAAGGACAAATAGTCTGTATAAAGTCACTGTCCTTAGATCGCCTCAATCAGTCCATATTGTCGATCCACTTGTGGAACCACAGGTAAGTTCGCATAGATGTCCACCGACTCCTCTTTAAGCGCCAACATTTATTCTGCAAAACATTCTCCATGTGTTAGTAAACTCAGAGGATGGTGAGGTCAGTCTCTCATCATTCTGGGTCCTGTTTCTTTTCTCCGTGTGAAGCAGCAGCTTAGCAATGTCCCCCACACTCGCCATCGCGATGGATCCTGGCAGGCCTCGTTTCCTCATCTGTTTGCAAGATACTACGTTCCAGGCTCCCCCTCTCAATTTTTTCTCCAAAATCTCCTGTTCCAAATCTGGCACTGCAACCTGAAGCTCTTTTAAGGTGGCACTCGCCTCGACCAGGGATGGGAAGGTCTTAATTCCTGATTCCAGGTGAATTCTCAGCCTCGCAGAGAAAGCAACTGTCCCTTTATTTCTTTCTATGCCTAAGCTCCTTATCACCCCCCTTACTTTTTACCTTTTGGCTTGCATGGCCGAGGAAAAGTCCTGGTCAAAGAAAATTGTTGCTTCTTGATATTTTAAGTCTTTAAGCCTCCAGGCCTCACGAATGATCCATTCTTTAGTTTGAAAGTGTAACATTCGAACTATCAGGGAGCGGGGCCTTGCATTGGGGTCCGTTGGTTTCGGGATTAGCCATCTGTGGGCCCAGTCAACCTCTAAACTCAGGTCAGGAGGTGGAGAGAGCACTGCCTGCAGCACTTGCTGCACGAAGTCTGCTGTCATTGGAAAGCCTTCCTCGGCCCCCTCGGGGATACCATGAATTCTGAAGTTGTTCCTACGGGAACGGTTTTCTAAATCTTCTAGTTTAGCTTGGGTTTCTTGGTCTCTCTGAAGTAAGAATAGCAGCAATCACTCTGTAGTTTCCTGCCTCAGACAGGTCTCCGATTCTGGCTCTGATGACTAAACGTTCCTATCTAGAGCTTTGACATCTTGTCTCAGGTCAGCCAGTGCTGAGTCAATTTTGTTTACTGTAGCTAGGATCTTTTTCAGGGTTTGACTACTTTCTGATGGTTCAGCATCATCCTGATCCCAGTCTGCTGACGATTCTGAGGGGTGCCTTCTACGTTGTGGTAGAGCCGTTAAGCTCTCCTGCGGCCTACTCAAGGTTGTTTGCTTCATTTTACTTGTCGAGGACAAAGGTAATCGGTTTCCTTTTGCCTTTTGTGACTTCCCTGCCATGTATAGGATCAGCCTTGCTATTGAAAAAGTTGTATTGGAGTGTTTTCCATGCTGAATTTTCAGGATTAGGGTGAGGCAGTCGGGGAGCCCTTAGAGTTAGCTACCCACCATGTCCGTGACATCACCGGAAGTCCGGAAGATCTTCTTTCCAGTTCCTTTTCCTCAGGGATATGGAGTCCACCTAACTTTTCAATATTCATCTGTGGACCAAAGCAGACTCCTACATTTTGAGTTCCTACATTCCTCGGTATGAGTACACCCTGTGGTACACACTTAATGCAATTGTCAAGAGCCTCCCGAAATCTAACGCTCCATTGCTAGGGGCATATAGCCCAATAATCAACTAAGGCTTTTGTGGACACCTACATCTCTGCCTCTAGGGCAGCTGCTGCTGGCAGCAGGTGGTTAACGTCTCCTTGACTGTGCTTATCTGTTTGGTTAAAGGCCACTCAGAACAATAAGACTGCCATGTAAACCACACAACATCCTCATGACAAACAGTCCTGTCAAGGTAATGGCCTAGGTGCCCTTTACAGGAATCAACCCCTCAGCCACTAAGAGAAGACAGTAGAGGGCACAGAAACTGAAAGTGCCCTATACTAACCTCTGTGGATACAGTCCAGACCCCATCCAGCTGTCTGGGGGGCGCCTCTCGGTGGTAGGAGGATCGTCTAATTTGGTTTTACAACCAGTGGAAATCCATTACAGCGGACATATAGGTCATCAGGATTGGATACTCTCCCAATTTCACAGCTTTCTCCAGACCTTCCACCCAGATGGCAGCCAGTCTGTCGGCCTCTCAATCACACACTCTCTGGAGATACAGAGCCTCTATGGATACTGGACAGTAAAAATCATTCCACAGCAGGAATGACCTTTGCTTCTGGTTCTAAGTTAACAAACAGCATGCACCCATTTGTCGACCTTGGAAGGTTGAACAAGTTCCTGTTCAGGGAACAGTTACCTAAATCTGTGTGTCCAAGTCTTTACTTCCTGGATATTTGGCTCCTAGCCAGCCCTTCCAGTTAAGAGACACACAAAGCAGTCACCGCAGCTTCTCAGTTGCTCTTTCCAGATTTGGGGAAGGTGCCAGTTCATCTCCCAACAGCTCCTCTTCTTAGGAGCCCTCCTGCATGCCTCCAAGGTGTCAACCTAGTTCCAGAGGACAGGAGAAATGACATCTTCAGATGGCTTGTTACAATATAGAAAATGTCTCTATTCAGCCTCCTTTTTGGTTGAGCGGATGTGGGGACTCAGGTTGTCCTCCACAGCAAGCAGTGGTCTCTGACCGCACATCCGTATCCTCCATATGAGTTGACAGAGCCTCAGACAAAATCTGTGAGGGACTCACTGCCTAGGCCTCCACACTTGTGTGTAGAGCCAGAATGTTCCTCATCTTGTCATAAAATTCTTAGAGATGAGAGTTCTCTTATAAGCAAAATCCTGGAGTATGCCCCCTGCCACAAAGTGTTCCTACTTTGGAAGGATGACACAGTTGCAATGTATTTCATCAGCAAACAGGATGGGGTGTCCCCCTACCATCTCTGCAGTAGGGCTGTGAGGTTGTGAGAGTGGTACCTTGAGTTCTATGCATCAGTTCAGATTTTGTGCAGTCGCTTTTGATGAATGGGGCAGTTCGGACCTGGTCCTTTTGCGTCCCCTTTTAAATGCAAACCTGCCTCTATCCTGCTTCAGAAATCCTGACCCTGGTGTTTTCTGTCAGGATGCATTCACTGCAGTCTTCAAGATGCTTCCTGTATGTTTTTCTCCTCTCTCTTATTCAGAGAAGTGCTGATCAAGTTGTATGCTCAGGGGGGCAGGATGATTCTCATCGTCCCAGACTGTCCTTGGCAGATGGATTTGCATTGATCTGTAGTCTGTCAGATGTTCCCCCGGAGCGACTACCTCTACGAACAGACTCTCTGACACAGGGACTTTAGTACATCCTAGTCCATGCTCCTGTCATCTCCATGCCAGGCCCGGAGGAAATGGAATTGGGTAAGCTCTGTTTTTTTCCCAGACCATTGCAGATGTCTTCTAAGAGGTGCATAGGCCTTCCACCAGGAAGGCTTACATGGCTAAGTGGAAACCCTTCTCCATTTGGTGTCCAAGTCCCACCTGAACCCTTAGGTTGCCCACCAAGTAAGGTGGTGGAATGCCTCTTGGACCTGTCATTCATAGGTCAGCCATACTTGACAGTGAAGGTACATGTCTGCACATTTTCGGTCTAACTTGAACTAGTAGACATTTTGTCATTGGCTCTATTACTATTAGTCTAGTTTTGCTTTAACTCCAAAAGAAAGGGGAGCGCTCCCTTCACTCTCTGGATGTTAGGACAGTTCTGCAATTCTCATCGACAGAATGAAGAGATACACTTCCAAACAACTTTTGTATCTTCAGCATGCCTCGGCTGGGTCAACTTCTTGCCTTGAGATGTTTTCAGCTTGGTTAGTAGTATGTCTTCGACACTACTAATCCATGTCACAGGTCAAATTGAAAGGCCGGGTTCACACCACTCTATTGGAGTGGTTGCAGCTTCCTGGCAGAGATTCATAATGTACCTGTTGCAGTCTTCTGCAAGGTGGTAAGTTGGAGCTCAGTGCATACCCTTGCGAGGCACTATGTTCTGGATGTCCATTCCAGACCACCCTTTCTTTGGCAGGACAGTCCTTTCGGACTTCCAGTCTGAGTGAGCTCTGTCTCCAACCACTCTACTCGGGGTGGGTTGATTTTTAGCTTGGTACTCTCCCATTAGTGTGACTGAGTGATGAAGACTTGAGTCCAGAAAGACATGGTAATTACGTACTTGCCGTAATTCTTGATCTTCTTGAACGCAGTCTCCACCACTCATTCATACTCCCACCCACCATCCCCCAGGCTCACTCGTTCTGTTTCTTTGGTGTTCACTGCCTTGTTGTTTGGGCTGTGAAGACATTGTTCAAGTGACCCTTCTTACATAGGTCATCTGGGCCTTCACATGCCTGGAGGTTAGGGTAAGTTTTTCTTCTGTCAGTTATGCTGCACCTCCTTGGTTGAAAAGGTACTGAGGCAGTTGGAGGGTCGATGCTGAGATAGACTATATGGGCGTGAACTAGCCTCATGGTGCTGTGCATGCCTGGTCCTATCCCAGAGCCAGCCCTCCTGAAGGTTTTTGGCTTCCCCGGGGTCCTAGCACCTCCGGCATAGTCCCATTAGTGTGAATGAGTGGTGGAGACTGCGTCCAAGAAGATCAAGAATTACGGTAAGTACATAATTTCCATTTTTTTTCCTTAGTCAAGGCAAACTTGGCATTTCATGATGTAGTGTTCACAGATTTTGTAGTTCATCTGTAAGCATAACATAGGACATGGCAGATAGAGGTAATCAGATGCCTGTATAGAACAGCACAACTTGGGGAAAAATAAAATGACAAGAAAGCAAAACTGAATCATTAAGAAAAGGATTAAACTGATAAGGAGGAAAGGATAGATCAAGCACTTTTGCTTTTATACTTCATTTGCCCTCATCAAGGAAGCAACCCTCACAATCTTCCACACTGTAGTTGTCCCCACATGGGAATTATTTCTTCAACAGTGCTTGATCAACCTCACTGGAAGGCAGTTTGCCAATGATGATAACATCAGCTGTTCAGGTTCTTCTTCTTCACCACCACCACCTTCATGTGACATGATTGTGTTGCATGAAATGTGCCCTGCATTCCTTTTATAAATGTTAGCATGACAACATTTCTAGGGAACAGATTTGTACACCTGCCCCACACAGTGGCTCCTGCTGAACTGAATGCCCTCTCCACACTGACACTCGAGGGTGGACGGCTCAGATATTTGACTGCTATGGAGGTCAGTGCTGGCCAGTTGGTGGCCTTCCTACTCCAGTATAGCAGTGACTCTTTGAAGATGGTAAGGTGCCTGGTGTCCGCAAATTATTCATCCGCCATGCGTTGCACTGGACAGAATCCTGCTGCATCATCAGCCTTCTCGTTCTTTTCCTCCATGTTTTCAGTTCCCACTTGGCACAAAACATTGCAAAGTGGATTTATTGCCATTGATTCAGTTACCATGCATGTTTTTTTCAGACCATTTACCATGTGAGGTGGTAGCAACACCTGGCATCTGATCACTTTCATGCTGTGCCTTATATAACTGTGACCTTAACATCTGTGTCCCATATACCCATCTTATTAGCTTATCCGTTACATTTTGGACCTGATCACACCCACCTTCAAGTATTAGTGACAGGCCCAAGGTATATCGTGAGTCAAGTATGGTGGCAGTACAAAAATCTGCAAACTGGAGAATGCAGGAAATAGGGCTATATTACAATTTGGAGCATGTGTAGGCAATAAACTAAGACATGCTGTGGGTTATGCTGGGATTTACCCACACTTGGTGTGGTTTGGTCATGAGGCTGCAGGTTGAGTGAGTAAACCACACCAGAAGTGAGTAGATCCCAGCATAACCCACACCATGGAATGGTTTATTGCGATTATACAATGTATAGGAAATAAAGGATAAAAAAATGTATATTAAAGTTTAAAAAAAAACTTTATTTTATTCATTTTTAAGTGTGATATCCTTCCTGTGTACATTTAATAGTCCCCCATTGCTAGGTAGAATATGTTTATAGGAGGGGTCCTGCCCAGCTCATGATCCAACCATCAACCCACAGACACACAGAAGTATGGTGTGGTGTGGTGTTTGTTTCTTTTGCAGAAAGAGTCTTCAAGGCTTCAGTTTTTTTATTTTTATTAAAACAGAATGCCTGACAGTTGCAAGTACATCTTTAGACAGCACGATGCCAGCGCTGAGGCTGCTGTTGTGCTTCCAGGTTTACTGTGGCTTTGGCGGTCAGGAGGAACTAGTGGTTTCTGCCAGGTGATTTTTTTTTTTTTGATTGTTTATTGCGATTATGAGACCAAGCAGTCATCCTGCAGTTAACCAGGGCATTTATAATTGAATGCCCCAGCTGCCAGTTGATGTCATGGGGATCAGGAAATAGAGCCGATAGTGGAGAACATATGGAGAGAAGTGAGGTGAGTGCACTGTGCAAGTTGCCATGGAGGATAGATTAAAAGAAAAAATTACTTACCATAGTAATCTTCTTTATTCCCAGTGATGCTCAGATATTCATAACTTTGTGCAGTCAGCCTGGTGGGTTGGATTGCCCGGAGAGATGGAACACATGCAAATGATGGAATTCTTTGCACGTGAGCATCTTTCAAATACTGCCTCTACCAACTGTAGTGTTCTAACACCTTTAGATTTGTAAGAAGTCTGGAAGTCAGGCATTATGAAAAAAATCCAACAGCTAATTTTTTATAAAAGAATTTTTTTTTTTTAGGGTTACCCTAATAAAGAGAATTTACCCAAAAAAACTCTTAAGGAGGAACTACATCAAATAAACAGTGGTGTTCACCGAACAGCATGAGAAAACTATTAAGAGAGACAGAAAAACTCTGTTTAAATCTACTCGGTATACAGAAGTGTACCCAGAAGGGTATGGCTATGTGGTACTAACATGCAGAGTGCAGAGGCTGAAGTTCTGGAAGGGGAGGATGGGAGGGAGTTTTGAATATCTGAGCATCACTGGGAAGAAAGAAGACTACTATTCTAAGTAATTTTTTCTTCTAACCCCAGTAATGCTCAGGATATTCATAACTTTGTGCAGACTACCAAGCAGTACCACTGGAGGTGGGCATAGAACTTACTTAGGAAACAAACTTTACAGGACTGCTGTGCCAAACCTGGCACCACTTCTAGACAAAATATCCAGATTGTAATGCTTTGTAAAGGTGTGTACTGATTTCCAGGTAGCTGCTTTACAGATATCCAGTAATGGAACCTCCCTAGCAGCTGCAAGACTGGCAGCTGTTCCTCTTGTCGAGTGTGCCCTCAGCCCAGCTGGGGACTCCCTACCTGCTCTAGTGTAGCAGAATTGAATACACTGGGTAATCCATAGAGAAATTGATCTTTTTGAGGCTGGTTTGCCCATTCTGACATCCCCATATGTAAGGAAAAGTTGTTTTTTTATCTTGCCTATGGCCCTTAGTAGCTGTCATGTAATAGCTGAGAGCTGTTTTCACATCCAGACTGTGGAGTCTTCTTTCACAAGAGCTTGTATGGTCTGCGAAAAAGACAGGCAGAGTGATCGATTGGTTCAGATGAAAGTCTGAAACGACCTTGGGAAGGAATTGTCTATTTGTTCTGAGGACTACCTTATCTCTGTGAAAGAGAGATGTAGTCCTGGTCAACACAGAGAGCCTGAAGCTCACTGATTCTTCTTGCTGAGGTAACTGCTACCAGAAAAACTGTTTTCCAGGTAACATATTTTAAATGGACTGTAGCCATAGGCTCAAAAGCAGCCCTCATTAATCTGGCTTTAAAAAATCTTTTGAAAATGGGATCTGATGCTACTGACACCTTTGACCTGGCAGAAAGATATGCAGACACTGCTGCAAGATGAACCCTTAAAGAACTGGGTGGTAGACCTTGTGAATGTAAGTGAGTCAGATAATCCAACACTACTGAGATTCCTGCATCATTTGAGGTGAAATTCCTACCAGAGCACCAAAAAGAAAATCTCTTTCGCTTAGCAGAATACGTTTTCTTAGTGGAGGGCTTCCTATAACCTTTCAAGATAGTTAATACAGCTTCAGAAAGGTTGAAGTCTGCATACTCTAATTCCTCAAGAGCCATGCCTTGAGGTGGAGGGACTTGAGATTTGGTTACAGCAATGTTCCCTGATTGGAGGTCAGGAGATTGTGCCTGAGAGGCAAACTTATTGGCTTGCTCACTGACATGGAGAGCAGAAGAGAGTACCATGGCTGCCTGGGCCAATCTGGAGCTATCAAGACCAGAGAAGCTGAGAGGGATTTGAGCTTCAGTAGTACTCTGAAAACCAGAGGGAAAGAGGGGAAGGCATAAAGAAACTTGCCTGACCAGTCCAGTACCAGGGCATCCAGAGGGACTGTGTCCTGGGCCAGTGGTCTGCAACAATACTGAGGCAACTGGTGGTTCTGGTGGGGTGCGAACAAGTCTATCTCTGGAATGCCCCACCTCCGGAAAATTACCTGCACCACCTGCTTGTTCAGTGTCCATTCGTGATGGGACTGATTGACTCGACTCAGTGTGTCTGCCAAGGTATTGTCCTTTCCTGACAGATGGATTGCTTGCAAGGACACCTTTAGGGAATACGCCACAGTCCAAATTTTCATGGCTTCTGTGCATAGGGGACCTGATCTGGTGCCTCCCTGCTTGTTTATGTAGTACATAGTGGTGGTACTGTCTGTTCTGACCTGTACCACCTTGCCCATCACCAGTGTAGAGAAAACGTTTATTGACAGTCGCACTGCTCTGAATTCCAGCAAGTTTATATGCTGAAGGGACTCTGCTTCTGTCCAGGTACCCTGAGTTGTGTGCTCCCCCAGATGGGCGCCCCAGCCCAGAAGGGATGCATCTGTCATGCGGACTAGTGAAGGATCCTCCTTCTGAAAAGGGACTCTTTGCCTTAGGTTGGATTCCTTTTTCCACCACAAAAGGGCTTGTAACAGTGCCCTTGTTACTGGAATGAGTTTTGAAAAGGGATCTTTTTTCTGACTCCAATGATTCCTGAGATGAAATTGGATGTCTCATGTGAAACCTGGAACCCTGCTCTGTGCCCGTGGATGCAACCATATGACCCAAGAGCTGCAGAAATTGCCTGGCTATTTTTTGCCTGTACAACTTGAAGGAATTTGCTGTGGCCTGAAGACTTTGCACCCTGTCCAGTGGCAAAAAGGCCCTGGCCTGTAGAGTACTGATCTCTGCCCCTATGAACTGTAAAGTTCTGTGGGGTTAAGACAGATTTTTCTGGTTTATTATAAAACCCAAGGACTCCAAAAGATCCTATGTGAGCTTTAGAGAGGTTCTGACTTGTTCTGGTGATTTGCCCACCACCAGCCAGTTGTCCAGATAGGGGAAAACAGTCACTCCCTGTCTTCGAAGAAATGCCACCACAGCTGCTAGGCGTTTTGTAAACACCCTTGGTGCCAAGGAAAGGCCGAAGGGCAGGGTTGCAAACTGATAATGACCTGATGTGAGTCTGAATCTGAGATATTTCCTGAAAGATTCTTTTATGGGGACGTGAAAAGAGGCGTCTTGTAAGTCCAGAGATGCCAGCCAGTCCCCTTTTTGGACTGTTGGCAGAATCCAAGCCAAAGTTACCATTTTGAACTTTGGCTTTTTCAGGTGCTTGTTTAAAGCTCTGAGATCCAAAATTGGCCGCCACTCCCCATCTTTCTTTGTTGTTAGGAAGTATCTGGAGTAAAAACCTCTTCCTCTCAGGGTTGTAGGAACTGGTTCCACTGCTCTGAGCTGTAGCAGCTTTTGAAGCTCTGCCTCTAGCAATTAAGTTTGGGGTAGGGGAGGAGAGATGAAAACCCTTGAATTTTTTAGAGGAAGAAATTTGAAGTCCAGAGACAAACCTTTGCCCACTATCTCTAACACCCACTTGTCTGTGGTGATGGTTGACCAAAGGTGGAGGAAATGGTACAGTCTGCCTCCGACAGGTAGGGAGGAGGCGGCCTGCATCTCAGGGGTTCTGTTTAGGCTGGGGCTGAGGTTGTGGCTGAGACCCTCGCCTAGAGCCCCTTCTACCCCTACTCCTAGAGTAGCCCTGCTGGGGGTACTGCTGGTATTGGAGAATGACTACTGGCTGGAAAAAAGGTCTTGTTATGAAAGAGCAACCTCTGCCCCCCTCCTTTCCATAGGGCCTGGAGGATGAAGAAGCTCTGTCTCTGGCAGAGTTGCTTCTATAAGTAGCCTTATATTCATCCACCTTCTTCATATAGGCCACCGTGGATTCCCCAAAAAGAGAATTTCCTTCTAATGGAAAATCCAGGGCCTTTGATTGGGTATCCTGAGTGAGGTTTGTAACCCTAAGCCAAGCAAACCTCCTCTGAGCCACTGTGTTAGCCATCCATCTGGCTGCAGTGTCATTCAAATCAGCAGCCATCTGGAACTGGTACTTAGCCACCTCTAGCCCAAACCTGGCAGTTTCAGCCAGGTCATCTGTCAAGTGTGAAGTGGGTTTCATGGACATTGCCAGTACAGACTGCCACAGGGATTTCTAATACTGGGCAGCATAAACTTGGAAAGTAGCCTGTCTCATGGCCAGTGAGGCTGACAAATAGCCTTTTTTTGCCATACTGTCCAATTTTCTGGAGTCCTTGTCAGGTGGATGTGAGGACAGAGGGACCTTAGCTTTATCACAGGCTGCCTGTTGTATTACCCGTTGATGGTCAGGATGGGAGAAGAGGAAGTCATCTCTCTCCCTATCCAACTGGTACTTTTTGTCTATTCTCCTGTCGATTGGAGGAATAGAATTAGGGGTTTGCAGCAGCTTCATAGCATCCTTCTTAAAAAATTTATATACTGGGAGGAGGAGGAGGGCCTTTGTGGGTGTTAAACCCATCATACTAAGGTACTCAATTTCCTCCTCATCCTCCACTTGCTCTGTTGTGGCGATATCCAAGACATCTGCCATTTTCCTTACAATGGAAAAGTGGGAGGAAAAATCTTCAGACACCCTGGGAGACAAGCCAAAATCCTGCTCATAGGACACCTCTGGGGGGATAGGTTCGTCCTCCTCATAAGGCTCATCATCCTCTTCAAAAAATAGTTGCTCCGGTGCAGAGGGCAACACAGTACTAGCAATCTGGGGACCCTGTGAGGGGGCAGGAGACTGAGGGATGATGCTCTGCAGAGCCTGAATAATTTTGAATGCCTGAGCTATCTCTTGAGCTGAAGGCATTGCAGACACCTGCGCAGAAGTCCCTGGGTTAACAGAAGAAGGTTCTGCATGTTTAAGTTTCTTTGTTTTCTTTGAGGGAACCAGAGAGTCACCTGGTTCTTTTCCTCTTTTTGCCCCTTTTTTGTCCGTATCAGGGGCAGGGGTAGTAGCACTTGTGGGTTCAGCCACAACAGACTGGGGTGTCAGCTGGTTAGAGACTGAGGGACCCCTAGGAAACTTTTTATTGAGCCGTTCAAGGTGCTTTTCCACAGTTTTATCTGGAAAAGTTTTACATATCTCACATTCCTGGTCCAGATGTTTGAAACCCAGACAAGCTACACATAAGGTGTGCTTGTCTTCCTTGGCGAACACATCTCCACACTTTAAACAGTTTTTAAACCCAGGCTCCCTGGTTCTCTTCTTAGGTTTCTCTGCCACAGTGAGAAGCAAAGAGGAAAAATACCAACCACTGAATAATAGATACTGTTGAGGTTCTTTAAACAGCTTTTATATATATTTTATTTTTTTATGGTCGGTTCGGGAACCAATAAGGAACTGGAGGAACCGAGCAGGGAAGATGAAATATGAACCGGTTCAGCAGTTCTGTAACCACTAAAAGACTGTTACAAATTTAATGAAAATAATATAGGTTCTTTAGTCAGAGAACCCAAATTAAACTAAACTAACTCGGATCCCTCACGGTTATGCCGAACCGCGAGGAACCGAGAAAAAACAACTACTTTAATAATAAACTAGATCTAAACTTACAATCAGTAGAGGCAGTAAAAGAAATTAAGTATACTTATGGTTTTGATAATTTTTTTGATCTTTCTTCACGTGAAAGAGGGCGACAGAGACTCCGAGCGACCAGACTTTCAGGTGGAGAGAAAAATCTAAAGGGGTTAAAACACTACAGTTGGTAGAGACAGTATTTGAAAGATGCTCACGTGCAAAGAATTCCATCATTTGCATGTCTTCCATCTCTCCGGGCAGTCCAACCCACCAGGCTGACTGCACAAAGTTATAAATATCCTGAGCATTACTGGTGTTAGAAAAAAATGTTTATGGTATTTAAAGTGGGTTTGGGGACTGTTTATGCTATACAGATGTGTCTTGTGAAATTAGTTCACTGGTAGCAGCACCAGGAGTTCTTGCTAACCAACAATCAAAACGGCTACATCAGGTTGAAAAGGTGGTGGCAGTGCTTTTTTATTTGTTTCTATCATCAGGTTGATTTGCCTACTGGATTTTTATCCGTGAGTTATGCTGTGATGTACTCATGGATAAAAGACTCAGTCAAAAGGCTTTTTCCTTTGAAAAGTGCCATTGTATAATTTCCATTAAGGCACAGCTTCCCCTATCAGCGCTTGTCTCTAGCACCTGCTATACATTCAACAGCGTCTGCCTCAGCACCTGTAGGAGTGGGATGCCTTGACTGATACAGGCAATGTCTTCACTCACTGCCTGTGTTAGATGTTCAAATGGCCTCAGAATTATGATCAGGTCATACATTAGTTGCCACTGGTCTGTTGTCAGAGACATAGATACTCTGGCACTGTCACAGGTTGTATGCAGCAGCAGATATTCCGAGATGGCTTTGTAATGCCCATATAAACGCTTTATCATGTACAGTGTCAAGTTCCATCTGGTGACAACTTCCAGCTTCAGATGGTGCTGAGGCAGTTTGTTCTAGATCTTCAGGAGCCGTGGATGGTCATGGGCCTTTCCAGAATTGGTAAAGTGGGCATAGATGTGACGGGGCAGAGTCAACATGGATATGATATCAGGATATGCTAGAAACTCCTGCATGAGATTAATTCAGTGTGTCAGGAATGGCACCCTGAGAAACCACCATCACTGATGCATTTTTTTACATTTGAGGCACGACTGCTTGCAATTAAACACACCTTCAGTGAATGGGGATGCAGCCACTCAGTCTCAGACAGGAGCAAGTCTATCATTTTCTGACCTGTGTGTGATCCTCTTACACTCTTCATTGCCAGCATGGTATGCTGGTGAATACCCGGAGTGTTTTTACCACCACTACTGGACTTAGTACAGTTTTTCCCCATTCCAACATCAAATACTACCCCAGGTACCTGTGCCCCATGGGCTGTAATGCACAGTTAGGAGCTACCAGCTGTCTGGCCACTGGTCCATATATCCATACTAAGATGTATGTATGGGGATGCTGAATGCAGCAGGGCATGTATTACTGTGTGTGACACAGTTCTATAAAGTTCATGAATGGCATGGGTGGAGAATTAGGTTTGCAACAGAATCTGCCATGTGGGACAGGAACACATCTTCAGCCCTCTGAGTCCGGCATTCTCCACAAAAGAGAATGGTAGTAGATCAATTGCTGGCATTTCAGCGGTTGCTGCTTTTAGTTCCCATGCGATAGCATGACTGGTTGGGTATTTTGTATGATGCTCACACATGCCATGCAGTGTTGGCTGCACCTTTCAGTGTATTGAGATATTAAACAGTTGGGCTCTGCATGGTGGCATGGCTGGAGGGGTAGCATTTGGCTCAGGGAGGTCACGGATGCTGCTTGAGTGAAAGATGTGATTTGGGTGTTTTATGTACTGGTGTTTGTCACAAACCCACTCAGCAGGTCAGCCCTCTACTCCCAAAGTGCCGACCTCCGAGCGCAGTCTTGTGAACAGTAAACAGAACAAGGTAACCCTCTTGTCTGTTTTTGTGGATTCAAATCAGTCTTTAGTCTCAAGTTCTGGAGGGATTCAAACTGTAAATCTCTTGTTAGCATACCCAATGTACAGGCGCAGATAATTGTGTCTTTGAGGGGCCAGATATCTTTGCCTACGGGCACCTAACCAGGTGTACAGAAATTAACCCTTAAAAACTGTAATAAAAGACCTCAGATTTAAAACGCTTACCTTTTTCCAGTTTGGTATCACCATTCAAGCTCACGTATAGTGTCTGCTTTAACCATATATACTCTACTTGTAAAGGAAAGAAATCAAAGGCAGACCAAGTAAGCTCTAAAAATAGAGTTTTACTAAAATAGATAAAAAATATGTAACACATAAAATACAGAACTATTACATCACAAGACATACAAATCTCATAAACAAAACAGGTTTTAACAGTGCAAATTCCTACTACAATACTTAGATTTGTTTCTCTCTCTCTAAATACCTCCTTAGAGTGCTCACAGATGTTTCTTTGTCAGAGTCTAGATAGAAGTGTCACTCTGAAGTAAAACAGAATATTCCTTAAAGGAAACTGTATTTGCCAACCCCTTTTGTGTGAGGTCACCTAGCACCTCCTCTGTCAGAAAATATATAAAAAATATCTATACAGAAACAGGATGTCTTTTCAAAGTATTAAATTCTGTAATTGTTAGCATAATCATGTTCTCCAAATGACTGTCTTTGATCTATATAAGCTTCCTCTCTCACACAGACATCAAGGAACATTTATAACTTCGCACCCATGTGTAATAACCTGGTTTTCCCTCCAAACATCATAAAATGGATATGATCTTCCCTCTTAGCAGCTACAGGTATAATTAACTCAGACAAACAGAAGATCCTTGATTAAGGCCTGGTCTGTAATTAGCTCATGGCTTTCATCTTTTTAGCAGAGACCTGGGGAGGGTTGAGTGAGGTCATTCCAAGAGCACCAGATTTCTCAGCAGAGACAAATCAGTAATATATTTTTATATTTAAAAAAAATGATACAGCACTCAGAACTGGCTGTCCACATCACAATCCTCACCACCTAGACTGAATTTGGGGGCTGTATCCCCTGCATGGGATGAGCTTCCCAAATCAGTTCACTCCTCATAGACCCTAGACAGCCCATCTGAGTTCTGATTTTTGACTCCAGCCCTATGTAATATTGTCATATCATACCCTTGCAAAGCAAGACTCTATCTTAGCAATCTACCATTGTTCTTTCCCATCTGCATTAGCCAAACCAGGGGGTTGTGGTCAGTCTGCACCACAAAATGCTGCCCATATAAGTATGGCTCTAATTTCTTTAGGACCCACACTATGGCAAGACACTCCTTTTCCACCATGGAGTATGCTTGCTCCGTGGGAATTAACTTCCTACTCAGGTACACTACTGGGTGATCTGTCCCTTGGCTGGATGTCTGACTCAGTACTGCCCCATACCCACATCTGAGGCATCAGTTTGAACTTTAAAGGTTTTGCTATAGTCAGGACTTGTCAAAACAGGGGCACTGCACAGTGCCTCCTTTAGTTTGGAAAAGGCTTCCTCACAGGCCGGGCCCCAGGTAATTTTCTTGGGCATCCTTTTCTTTGTCAGGTCAGATAGGGGAGCAGCCAGGGCACTGTAATTGGGTACACATTTTCTGTAGTACTCTGCTGTCCCTAGAAAACTCCTGACCTGCTTCTGTGTTTCTGATCTGGGCCACACCTGGATTACCTCTATTTTTATTTGGTTTGGATGGAGATGTCCCCAGCCTACCACATGCCCGAGGTATGCCACTTCTCCTACGGCTACCTGGCACTTCTCGGCTTTGACAGTGAGCTCAGCCTTTTGTATCCAACCCAACACTTCCTTAAGGTGGGATAGGTGCTCCTCCCAGCTGGTACTAAAGATAGCAGTGTCATCCAGGTATGTCACGGCATACTCCTCAGCACCATTTAACACCTGGTTCACCAACCTTTGGAAAGTGGCTGGGGCGTTCTTCATTCCGAAAGGCATTACTTTAAACTCAAATAAGCCTATTGAAGTGATGAAGGCCGACCTCTCCCTAGCTCTGTCTGTCAATTCTACCGGCCAGTAGCCCTTGGTCAGGTCAATAGTCGTATGGTAGGTTGCCCCCCAACTTGTCCAGGAGTTCATCCATCCAGGGCATTGGGTGGGCATCTGACTCTGTGACTGCATTCAGTCCATGACAGTCCACACAGAAATGAGTCGAGCCATCTGGCTTGGGCACAAGGACTATGGGTGAGGCCCAGGGGCTGTGGGATCTCTGGATTACCCCTAAATCCAGCATCTCCTCCACTTCCCTCCTAATGTCCTTTTGGACAGCCTCTGACACTGATGTGCTGTCCACCGTATGGGCATCTGTGTCTGTCTTCACATCATGCGTCACTAAGGGGGTTAGTCCAGGCTTGGTGCTAAACAACTGGGCAGAAGTCTGCTAAAACCTCCCTTAATTTCTGGATCTGGTCCATGGCCAGCTAGAGAGACAATTTAACTGCCTCCACAGAGGACTCCTGCTTACTTTCCTCCAGCAAGTCCAGAAGGGGGTCTCCTTCGTCCGTCCCCTCCCCATGACTACACACTGCAAACACCATGTCAGCCCTATTTGCATATGGCTTCATCATGTTGACATGGTACATCCTTTCTGTCTGTCTTCGGTCAGGTAACTCCACAATGTAGTTCACATCATTTACCTTCCTAACCACTTTGCACGGTCCTGCCCACTCAGTTTGCAGCTTGTCTTTCCAGACCGGAATAAGGACCATGACTTCCTGACCCACCATGTACGAGTGAGCTCTGGCTCTGTGGTCATTCCACACTTTGTTGGGAAGCTGCCAGGTTGCTCTGGGCTGTCCCCATAAGCTCCTTCAGCTTTTCCCTAAACCTAAGGACGTAATCCACAATGAGAGTTCCCTGGGTGTTGTGCTTGCCTTCCCAGTCCTCCTGGATCAATTCTAGGGGCCCACATACTCGGCGTCCATATAAGAGTTCAAAGGGGGAAAATTCTGTTGACTCTTGGGGCACCTCCCTGTATGCAAACAGGTGGGGAAGGTATTTCTCCCAGTCCCTCCCATGCTGTTCAGCAAACGCCCAGAGCATTGCCTTTAGGGTACCATTGAAACTTTCCACAAGCCCATTTGCTTGTGGGTGATACAGTGTCGTGCATCTCTGCACCATCCCACACTTCTCCCATAAACATTTCATCAGGTCCGAGATGAAGGAACCCCCTTGATCGGTGATTATCTCCTGCAGAAACCCAACACAAGAGAAAATCCCAAGTAATGCATCTGCCACTTTGTCTGTCCTCAGTGAGGATAGGGCGACTGCCTCTGGGTATCGGGTGGCATAATCCACCAGTTAGGATGAATCTCTTCCCTGAGGAGCTGGGGGTGTTTAAAGGCCCCACAATATCCATTCACACCCTCTGGAATGGCTCCTCCACTATGGGCAATGGAATCAGGACAGCTTGGGTTTTCTTGCCCGCCTTCCCTATTTCTTGGCACTGGTAACAAGACCTACAATACTCCTTCACATGCTGGGTGAAGTTAGGCCAGTAGAAATTCTGGGTTAACCGCTGCAATGACCAGACAAGGGAATATCATGTGCAAATTTGAGCAACTGCTCACGATACCCCTGGGGAACAACAAGCTGCCTGCCTAGCATCCCTCCCTCTGTCTGTACTGCCTGAGTATACGCAAGTCCATTTTCCAAATAAATCTTATGTCTGCCGTCACCTCCCTGTGCTCCGTCAGAGTCTTCCCAAGACCTCAGCTTCTCTAAACTAGGGTCACTCCTCTGAGCAGCTGCAAACCCCTCACATAGTCCCAAGGGATGGGACAGGTCCCCTTCAGTCGCTAAACCAGGGTCCCTAGCACTAGCGTCAGGGCACTCAGGATCACTGTCAGTCCCCACACTCTGACAGTGGGTCACCCCTCCCTCTTTTGAGTAACCCTCTGTAGCTGTGTGGTTACGTGCTATTGGGGAAATTTCTACCCCTGCTTCATTACTCTCCATATCAGTAGACACAGGCTGGGGGACCAGCCTCTCAGTGGTTTCCACAATGGCTTCTGTGGGGTTCAGGGAACTACAATTTTCCCTTGCTGCTTGGCTATGGGTAACTGCACATGCGATCCCTTGCTTGAGATTGTTACCCAGGATCACATCCACTGCTAAGGTTTCGGCTACAGCCACCTGTTGCACAGTCCCCCCTGTTTCACCCCAGTCTAGGAGAACACTAGCAAGGGGCAATGTTTTCACCTCATCAGTGAAGTCCTGTACAGTGACGTATTTATTGGGTATAAGCTGCCCAGGCTGTACCAGATCCCCCTTTATCAAGGTCAGGGATGCCCCTGTCTCTGTACATCATGCACCATGACTGGGTGCATGTGTTCCCTCATGTTCACTGGCATGCTTCCAGGGACACACAAACAACCCACTTCTTTTTTAGCACCCGGTTGTGTATTATTGCTCGCCTTTTTGGGACACTGCCTAACAATATGCCCAGTTTCTTTACACAACCAACATTCATTTCTTCTCTCAGAGAAATCTTTTCTCTGAAACCAGGGGCTAACTGGTTTTGGTGGAGGCAGTGAGGGTTTTAGCTGCCCTGAAGGTGCACATTTCTCTTTCTGCGCTGCCACACCTGCCCCATTTGATCTCAGAGCAGGTCTGCTCTTGGCATAGCAGTCCGAGAGTTCAGCAGCCTCTTGCACTGTTTTGGGATCTCGGTCCTCCAGCCAGGTTTTCAGCTCTGCTGGGCATGCCCAGAAAAACTGTTCTAATAAAATCACATTTTCAATTTTATCAACAGAGTTTGCCTCAGTTCGTTCACACCAACGTTTTAAAAATTGATGTTGTTTCATGGCTAGCTCCTTGTAGCTTATATCAGGGCTTCTCCTGAGCTTATGGAATTTAGCTCTGTATGATTCAGCAGTTAATTCAAAACTTTTTTAGCAGTGCAGCTTTTAGCTTGCTGTAATCATTACTGTCCTCATTGTGCATTTGACTCAATGCATCCCGAGCTTTCCCGATAAGTAGCGGGGATAGCTGGAAGCTCCAGGACTCTCTAGGAATTTTAGCCTGAATACAAACTTTTTCAAAAGAATTTAAAAAGGCATCCATATCCTCTCCCTCTTTAAAGTCGGCTATTAATTTGGAATTCAATTTGTAACCCAGTCCTGCAGTCTCAGTTATATCCAAGCCACTTACCTGCTCTGGTTCCGCTGGTTGGAGTCATAGCTTCTCCAGTCCATGTTCCCTCTGGTGTTCCTCTCTCTTCTCCTCTGCAGCTCGCTGGTGCTCACGCTCCTCATGGTCTGCTTCCCTCTGTTCTCGCTCTGCATCATGGTGTTCTCACTCTACCTTCTCTTCTGCAGCTCGCTGGCACTCACGCTCTGCCTCCCGCCTCTCTCACTCCCTCTTCTCCTGGAACTCCAGCTCCATCCTGCACAACTCAGTTTGCAGCCTGAGTACTTCTGGATCCAGGCTACTGGTGACCTTCCCCTGCTGCTGTGGCCCTTCGCTGACAGTGGCCCTGTTGTCCTCCTCATTGGATCTGGACACTGCACTGGCCACTAGCCCTGCCACACTCAAGGTTTGGTCCTTTTCAGTCACGGTCTGTGACTCGCTGCTCTGGGTATCTGCTACCATCAGGGCATCTATGAGGTTCTGCTTGCTGGCTTTCACCTCAAACGGGACTCCTCTGTCCCCACGCAGCTGCTTTAAGAAGTCTACAGTGTGCCTGCTGTAGTCGGAAGCCATCTTCTTCCCTCACTACTGCTGCTCTGACTTGCACTTTTAGAAAAATAAAACAGGTAGGAACTTGACTGTACGCCAAGTGATATAGTTCTGTTTCCTTTTTAAAAATAAATCACTACCTTTTTCTTTCTTTGCAAGTGAGCTTACAGTCTCAGCTGACGCACTGAATAAAAGCTTGTGATACCAAAATTATCTGCACCACTGCCAACATATCTGTCACAAACCCACTCAGCAGGTCAGCCCTGTACTCCCAAAGTGCCAACCTCTGAGCGCAGTCTTGTGAACAGTTAACAGAACAAGGTAACACTCTTGTCTGTTTTTGTGGATTCGAATCAACCTTTGGTCTCAAGTTCTGGAGGGATTCAAACCGTGGACCTCTTGTTAATGTACTCAATGTACAGGTGCAGATAATTCTGTCTTTGGGGGGCCAGATATCTTTGCCTACGGGCACCTAACCAGGTGTACTGAAATGAACCCTTAAAAACTGTAATAAAAGACCTCAGATTTAAAACGCTTACCTTTTTCCAGTTTGGTATCAGCATTCAAGCTCATGTATAGTGTCTGCTTTAACCATATATACTCTACTTGTAAAGGAAAGAAATCAAAGACAGACCAGGTAAGCTCTAAAAATAGAGTTTTACTAAAATAGATAAAAAATATGTAACACATAAAATACAGAACTATTATATCACAAGACATACAAATCTCTTAAACAAAACAGGTTGTAACAGTGCAAATTCCTACTACAGTACTTAGATTTGTCTCTCTCTCTAAATACCTCCTTAAAGTGCTCACAGATGTTTCATTGTCAGACTCTAGATAGAAGTGTCTCTCTGAAGTAAAACAGAATATTCCTTAAAGAAAACTGTATTTGTCAACCCCTTTTGTGTGAGGTCACCTAGCTCCTCCTCTGTCAGAATATATAAAAAAATATATATATACAAAAACAGGATGTCTTTTCAAAGTGTTAAATTCTGTAATCCTCAGCATAATCATGTTCTTCAAATTTCTCTCTGATCTATACAAGCTTCATCTCTCACACAGACATCAAGGCCTGATGGGATTCACCCTAGAATCCTAAAAGAACTAAGGGAGGATCTAGTGACACCACTGACCACACTTTTTAACAAATCATGGGAGGATGGGGTGGTACCTGAGGACTGGAGGAGGGCAGATGTGATTCCCCTTCACAAAAGTGGGAGCAAGGCAGAAGCAGGAAACTACAAACCTGTTAGTTTGACCTCAGTGGTGGGGAAAATGATGGAATCACTTCTGAAAGAAAGAACTGTTCAGTACCTAGAGGCCAGCAGGGCACAGGACCCAAAGCAGCATGGATTCACAGCAGGAAGGTCATGTCAGATGAATCTAATAGATTTCTTTGAGTGGGTTGCCAAAGTAATAGACCAGGGAGGGGCTGTGGATATGGCCTACCTAGACTTTAGCAAGGCATTTGACACAGTCCCACACAAAAGATTAATAATCAAGTTAGCCAGCCTGGGAGTGGGTCCCAGGGTGGTAGCCTGGGTAGCAAACTGGCTGCACAACAGGATGCAGAAAGTAATAGTGAATGGAACACATTCTGAAGAAAGGGGGGTTACTAGTGGAGTACCTCAGGGCTCAGTACTGGGTCCAGTCCTCTTTAACATCTTTATAGGTGACATTGCAGAGGGTCTGGAAGGAAAAGTATGCCTCTTTGCAGATGACACAAAGATCTGTAACAGAGTTGATACACAAGGGGGGTAGAAAGGATGAGAAGGGACTTGGCAAGGTTGGAGGAATGGTCAGACATATGGCAACTTAGATTAAATGAAAGAAGTGCAAAGTAATGCACCTGGGAAATAAAAATCCAGGAGAAGAGTACACAATAGCAGGGAAGGTACTAACAACAATGGAAAGGGATCTGGGTGTAGTCATATCAGATGACCTAAAGGTGGGTAAGCAATGTGAGAAGTCAGTAAGGAGAGCCAGGGGGATGCTGGGATGCATAGGGAGGGGCATCACAAGTAGAAAAAGGGAAGTGGTTATCCCAATGTACAGACAGTTGGTGAGACCCCATCTGGAGTACTGCATGCAGTTTTGGAGACCTCATCTACACAAGGACATAGACAGGATGGAAGCAGTCCAGAGGAGGGCAACTAAAATGGTGCAGAGTCTACATCAGAAACCATATGAAGAGAGACTGAGAGAGCTTAATATGTATACCCTTGATGAAAGGAGGGACGGGGGGACATGATAGACACTTTTAAGTACCTCAAGGAAATCAGCAAAGTCCAGGAGGGTAGCATCTTTCAGAAAAAGAGATGTATAAGAACAAGGGGGGACAATTTAAAGTTAGAGGGGGGATGGCTCAGAGATAATGTGAGGAAATTCTTTTTCATGGAGAGAGTGGTTGACGCATGGAACCGCCTTCTTGGAGAGGTTGTGGGGTCTAAAACAGTGGGGGAATTCAAACATGCATGGGACAGACATAAGACAATTATAGTGGGGAGTTGCAGGAAGGAGGCTGTTGGTTAACTAGAATCTGCAGCTTATCCAATAGGTAGAGAAATGGGCAGACTGGGTGGGGCAAGTGTTCCTTATGTGCCATCAACGTCTATGTTTCTATGTTTCTAAGGAACATTTACAACTTCACACCTGTGTGTAATAACCTGGGCTTCCCTCCAAACGTCATAAAATGGATATGATCTTCCCTCTTAGCAACTACAGCTATAATTAAGTCAGACAAACAGGAGATCCTTGATTAAGACCTGGTCTGTAATTAGCTCATGGCTTTCATCTTTTATCAGAGACCTGGGGAGGGGGGTTGAGTGAGGTCATTCTAAGAGCACCAGATTTCTTAGCAGAGACAAATCAGTAATACATTTTTATATTTAAAAAAAATGATACAGCACTCAGAACTGGCTGCTCACATCAGTGTTGATGTGCTTTGGTGACTCTGGCTGCTAGTACTCAACACAATACTTCTATTATGACTACTACTAGACAGTCCCCCAGACTCCTCCTCGTCTCTGTAGTAATCTATTGTAGTCAACTCTGCCTTCACAAGGACTGTTTCTTTGCCACTTCAGGATCCCTTGCCAAATAAAGATGATAAGGGAGAGTGTTAGGATAAGCATATTATTATATCAATAGCCTCAATGAATGATCATGTTATATTCACACACAGTACTTCATTCCTTTGTACTATAGGCACATCACAGCACTATTAAGTGGTTAACATGGAATTAGTTAGAAAAGAGAAAAATATACTTAAATTGTCTGACCTTGGGAGGCTGGGGAAGTTGCTGTGGAGACTGAAGTCTTTAGCAAACACATCTTATATTTTTTCATATATTACATTTGCTAACAAACTGTCTAGTGCAACTTAACAGAAACCTTGAGATAAGACAGCAGGTGTCTAATGTAACCACTGTACCTGCCATGTAAGTGTACCTATAAAGAATGTAATTTGTAAATCTGTGAATGATGTAAATGTATCCATTGTACTTGCCATGGCTTTGTCAATGTAATGCACTTCCCAAGTCACCCCTGAAAAAGGTACTGTACTGTCTCAGCAGGCTCACCTGGTTACCAAAAGTCTAATAAACAAAATAAAATTTGGTGAAAAACATGTTTTCCTGTACAACTCGGAGATGGAGCAGAAAGCATTTTCTGCATGTACCACTGGTATGAGATCATAATACCTTAGTCAAAAACATGATCTTACTTTGAGAGAGTTCCTGCAGTAGGTCATAATAACATACAGGATTGTGCCCCCTGCCATCAGGACCACACGGAAAACTTTAGCTAGCAATATCTGGCGGGGGACCACCCACACGACATCACATGATGATGTCAGCATGACCCTGTATAGTGGGCAGTCCCCACGCCCACCGTCCAGTTCTTTCCCGCCATCGACCTACGCACATCGAACCTCGTGGAGAACGCTGCTACTGTTGACCACCATTTCGGATCAGTATTATCTGATATTTTTTTTGTTATTTTTGTTGAAAAGTATGATTAGCCTTCTGTATGTCTTCTCCTACATTCACTCTGTATAAGAAGTGTGACTTCTGCGGCATGCAAATCCCGCACAAGGATGACCATACCCTTTGCCTGTGCCCAGAGCACAACACCGAGGGCTGCGCAGCCTGCAAGGACTTCAACCAGGCCACGTGGAAAAGGTGTCAACAGGCTCTGGATGCCCATCTCTTGAAGATTAAGATGGCCACCATGGAGAAGGAGTTGCAGAGGCTGTGGGATTCCTCTTCCTTCCCTACTATGCAGCATAGATGAAAAAGGACAAGGAGAAGCACCAGGATCGGTTCCCTTACAGCCTGTGGCCACCTTTGGGGACCGTGGACAGCAATAGGTCTTCTACTAGCCCTGGAAGTACCCCTCCAGCCAAGCCTCCTTCTGCTGTGGTGCATCAGGTCTCAACCCCCTGCCTGAACTGGTAACCATCCAAGTGGTCTTCTCCAGCAGTGCCAGAGTGCTTGCTGCCCTTAGGCCCCTCAAAACTCCTGAGTCGAAGTATGGCAGCAAGGCCAACAAGTTACTCCCTGGCTAAGCCAGAGAGCGCATGGTCCTGATTGGTAAGTCGGACTTCAGCTCTGCTGGCATCTGCACGGCCACCGTCGGTGAGTCAGATGCCAGCTCTGCTGGCCTCTGCATGACCACTGTTGGTAATTCAGACACCAGCTCTGCTGGTGTCTGCGCAGCCGTGGCTGATACTTCAGCCCAGACTGTTAAGTCACTTATCAGCTCTGCTGATGAATGCCCAGCCACAGCACACCCATCAGGGTCCCACATCACACCCGATGATGAGCATCATCCACTGCCACCTTCATGGCAGCCTTCCACAGTGGGGTTCTCCCTCTCAGGAATCTTCCTCTCCAACCCCCAAGGTGGACCCTCCAGTCTCCCCTATTCCTCTGGAGCCAGAGGAGGAAGCCTACCCCCTGGTCATGGTTAACTGTGATCCCCACACCAGAGCCTTTACTGCTGGGCATGCCCACTGGACCTTCAGTGACCTCTCCAAGGCCCTACGTCGGGGCCTCAGAGTCCTCTTTACCCCATGGACTATCAAGTTCCTTCATCTAGGCCTCATAATCCCCAGACACTAGTGGTTCCTCCGTCTGGGCTGGTGAATCCCCAGACACCAGCTAACCCTCCATCTGGACTGGCTATCCCCCAGACACCAGCAGATCCTCCATCGGGTCATGTTTTTCCCCAGATGCCCAGGGATCTGATGCCTAGGCCCACGCCAGACATTATGATGCCTGACTCTGCCCCAGGTCCATTGAATGTCCCAGCAGGTCAGGTGCTGGGCCCTTCAGCCCCTCCTCCCGGACCCCCCACCAGTCCCTCGGCCCCTTCGTCAGGCACTAATCCTGGCTACCCTTAACCATGTTACCCGGCTTATCTGACGTCTGGATATTCAATATCAGGGTACCCAATGTCACCTTACTTACCAGGCTACCTGATGTCGGGCTATCATCTTCTGGGTTACCCCGCACTGGGGTACCCCCTTACTTACCAAACTCCAGGATATCCGATATGTCATTACCAGACACTGATAGTCACTCTACCAGCCCCCACTGCCTCCTCAGCCTCCACCTCAACCCCAGGCTGACCTGCAAGTGGCTTTTCAGTCCTGGTGGCAAGAGACCAGGGCTCAGTTGGTCTCAGATGTGGACTGTCGGCAGCCAGTGGTGGCCTCCACACCGGCCCTCTCTCAGCCGACTCGTAGGTCCTTGTTGCCTGTCGACTCTCACCTTTCCTTGGCAGGGAAGTCTCACCACACTTCCACTGTCCACAACCATGTGAGGGATAACATCCAGGACATTCCTCTTCTCAGGACTCAGTTGCCGGACAAGGCACTTTCTTTGGACTCAGAGTCTGACTCTTCCTCATCCATTAGTTCTGACTCACATGCCTCTGGTGATGAGCCGCAGCCAAGGGAGTCCCCTAGGTCTCCTCCTGAGGATCCCTCTATTTCAGAGCTCCTCAAAGTGATCCATTCGGCCAATGGCTGGACCACTGAGAAGCAGGACCCCAAGAGGAAAAGGCTAGCAGAGCATCTGGACATGGCAGAATCTTCACCCATGCCTGTTCCACCCTGGACTGTTCCTCATGAGGACCTCATGTCCACTATTTGGCAGCAGCCTTTTTCTGTCCCCTCAGTCCCCCAAAAGGCGGACAGAGTGTACCAAACCCCTAATGGGATCCCTCATTTGGCCTCTCACCCTGAAGTGGACTTCATTATTATAGTGGCTACCCAGGACCATGCGACATGGCCTAAACACATGACCTTACCTCTGGATAAAGAATCCAGGCAGTTGGATCAGTTTGGGCACAAGATTTATTCTTCATCCACTTGCGCCCTCAGATCCCTTAATTATGTGGCGCACATGGTGTCTTTCCAGAACTTCCCTCTGGGTCAACTGGAGTCCAAGCTTGAGGCCATCCAGGATCCTGAACTTAAGGCTGAGATCACTAAGACAGTGAGTATGGTAAAAATCTCCTGTTGTTATGCCCTCCGGGCCGCTTATGACTCCGTGGACTCGGTGGCTCGGTCTACAGTCACTGCTGTCTGCCTTCCGAGACATTCGTGGCTCCAGAATTCTGGCCTGGCACAGGATGTTCAGTCTGCCATACAGGATGCCCCTTTCCGGGGATCTGTACTGTTTGGCAGAGATGCCATGGACATCATTACAGAGCTCGAGGACAGTGGCAAGACCTTGCGCTCTGCCCACTCTAGGTATCTTGTGGGCTTTAAGTACAAATGGCTCTTCCATCAGCAGCAGCAGCACCGTCAGTCAAAGCAGGCTCCAGCTAGATGCCAGACCAAATTCTGGGCCCTGGTGTCAGCAGTCTCCACACTCCCCGGCCGAGCTTCAGAGGTCTTTCTGGGCAGCGCTGTCCCCCTACTCCTCAGCCTCATGATTCATGAGGGACCCCCCCGCCACCACCTGACACTCCAGTGGAACCAATGGGGGAAAGTGTTGCGACATAACCAAGGACTTATGGGTCCCTCGGTCAATGGCAAGAGGGTCCATTGACCCCTGGGAAGACCTCCAGACAAATCCTCCAGGCCTCTCCCATTACCCTCTAGTGTATGTCAAGGGTCGCTAGCTCTGTGCACTGAACATACAGGATGCTTCCCTGCATATCCTTCTCTCCCTGGCCCACTTGCGCTTCATCTGGTTTGCCTTTCAGGGAGAGCCTTTCTCAGCTCATAGAAACATAGAATCTGATGGCAGATTAGGACCGCTTGGCCCACCTAGTCTGCCCATTTCCCTACCTAATGGATAAGCTGCAGATCCTAGTTAACCAACAGCCTACGTCCTCCTACCCCCACTAGAATTGCTTTATGTCTGTCCCATGCATTCTTGAATTCCCTCACTGTTTTTGACTCTACGACCTCCTCAGGAAGGCTGTTCCATGCATCTACAACCCTCTCTGTGAAGAAATACTTCCTCGTTATCTTTAAGCCATCCCCTCTATCTTCAAATTGTGCCCTCTTGTTCTTGCACATCTCTTTTCTGAAAGATGCTACCCTTTTGGACTTTGTTGATTCCCTTGAGGTATTTGAAAGTTTCTATCATGTCCCCTTCTCCCTCCTTTCCTCGAGGCTATACATCTTAAGCTCCTTTAGTCTTTCTTCATATGTCTTCTGGTGCAGACCCCACACAATTTTGGTTGCCTCCTCCAGGCTCTTCTCTTTCGCCTCTCCTTGGCACCCGAGGTTTTACCTAGTGCCTAGCAGTGGTGGTAACGGCCCTGCATTGCAGAGGGATTTATGTGCCTCTAGACCTTGATGGCTGGTTTCTTCTCAGCTCCATCGAGGAACAGCCTGATGGGCTTCCTCTTCTTCACTCTGGACCTCTTGGCCAGACTGGGTATTACAGTGAAGTATCCCAAGTCGTACCCTTCTTCCTCCCAGTGTCTCCAGTTTACTGGAGCAGTTTAGGATTCAGTCCAGGGCAGGGCCTCCCTCCCTGAGGACAGGGTAACAACTTGGCAGGAGTGGGCCAGTATGGTAGCCTCCTCACACTGGACCACAATCAGAGCGATTCTTCACCTTCTGGGGCTGATGGCAGCAGAGGTCTCTACTGTCCCCTTGGGCAGGCTGCACATGAGGGTCATCCAATGTGTTCTTCGAGTCCAATGGGATCAGTGTCTGGACGATCTGGAACACAAGGTCCTTGTGTTCAGTTGCATGTAGAGGGGTTTCCTTTGGTGGCAAGAACTTTGACCTCTTCAAGGGAGTTCCCTTTCATTCCCCTCCTCCTTCCCTGACCCTAACCATAGAGGCTTTGAGACAGGGTTGGGGAGCTCTCTTGGGGTCCACAGGACCCAAGGAACTTGATCCCCACCATACAGGGAAGCAAAACGAGTTTGGTACTGGGCAGTCCAGCTTGCTTTTTACCGTACAGCAGTTCATGTTCCAGGCATTTACAATATCTTGGTGGACAGTCTCAGTCGCACCACATCCCAGGCTCACAAGTGGGAACTAGAGCAAGAAGTGGTCGAAGATATCTTCAACCTGTGGGGTTGTCTAGAGGTAGATCTGTTAGCCTTCTCATTCAATGCAAAATTACCTGATTTTTGCTCGCTCGTTCCTCAGTGTGCTGTTTCTGGTGAGATGCACTATCTTTCTGCTGGACAGGGAGGTTCTTGTATGCCTTCCCTCCTTTTCCAGTGCTTCAGAGTGTCCCTCTAAAGCTCCAGGTGGAAGGAGCTCACACAATTCTGATCACCCCTTATTTACCCCAGCAGATCCGGTCCCCTCTGCTCCAGCAGCTGTTGGTGAAAACACCAGTACCTTTGCCTTTCTGCCATGACTTTCTGATCCAGGAGCTAAGCAGAATGGTTCCTCTGAGCTTTAAATCCCTTTACCTGTATGCATGGCACCTGTGGACATAGCTGCCTCATGTTCTGGAGTTTCTACCCCATGTCTCCGGTTGTGGGGGAGGCCCGTAATCCTCCCACCAGTTCAACCTGCACTATGCTATGGTAAAGTTTTCCATCTGGGCATCCTCCAAGGGTTGGGATCTCTTTTCATACCCGGTGACACAGGTGATGGAGTACCTCTAGCACCTTTCAGATCTTGGCCTTTGTTATTCTTCCCTGAAGATCCATTTTTATCTGTGGTTTCTGCCTGCCATGCTTTGGTGGAGGGCAAAATCCTGACTTGGTTGGAGATCTCTAAAATCTTTCTGAATGGGATCTTCCGCCTGAAACCCTTATTTTGTAACCCTGTTCCCCATCCCCGGGAATTTTAACTTGGAAAACCTTTCCTTGCCTCCTCTTGAACCGGCAGCAAGTTGCTATATGCGTTACCTTTCTTCAAAAGTGCCATTTTTAGTTATGGTTACTTCTGCTTGAAGGATTCCCGAGCTTCAGGCCTTGGGGTATAAGGAGCCCTATTTGATTTTCCTCAGAGACCGGGTGGCTCTGCGTAAAAAATTCTAAGTTTTTTTCCAAAATGGTTTTGAGTTTACACTGAAGCAGTCCACTGGTGTTTTACCCTGAGCACTCTTATCAGGGGGAGGCTTGTCCGCTTATGCTGAATGCAAGCAGAACTTTGCATTACTATGATAACTGGACAAAGGTAATCCATAAGCAGGATCTCTTGTTCGTCTCATTTGCACCCAAGTGACAGGGAGCGGCTGTGTCCAAACAGCATTTGTCCGAATGATTGGTGAACTGTATTTTGTTATACTACCAGAAGTGCAACAAGCCAATTCCGGAGGAAGTTCGAGGGCACTCAACCAGAGGCATGTCTACTTCTATTGCTTATTCAGGAATGTGTCAGCCACAGAGATCTATGCATCAGCCACTTGGAATGTTGTCCATACTTTCACTGAGCTTTGCAGTCTGGACATTGCTTCTAGGTGCAGGGGACTTTGGACTAGCTGCCCTTCAGAGCCATCTGTCTTACTGTTCCTGTGTGTCTTCAGACCTTTCCTGCCTCCTGTGCTTCAGTCCTTGACTGCCTTTTGACTGCTTGGGATTCAGTCCTATATGTTATGACCTACTGCGGGAACCCTCTTGCAGTAAGATACTGCAGTAACAGTCACGTAAGAACTTACCGTGACAGTAGATCTTCAAGAGAGGTTCCTGCTGTAGGTCACCTTTTTCCCTCCCACCTTCCCCCGGCCTCTGCATCTGTTTTCTAATGCCTTATTTTTCTTGGCTTCAGGATCCCATTCCTTTCTCTGGTCGCACCTAGTTTTGGGTTTCCTCTGGCGGAAGAACTGGTGGATGGGCGTGAGGACCACCCATTATATAGGGTCATGCTGATGTCATCATGTGACGGCAGGTATGCAGTCCCCCACCAGACATTACTAGCTAAAGTTTTCCATGTGTTCCTGTTGCCAAGGGGCACAATCCTATATGTTATGATCTACTGCAGGAACCTTTCTCGAAAATCTACTGTTACAGTAAGTTCTTACATAACTGTATTTTTTTCTTACCTTGAAAGAATGCCTTAAGTCAGCAGAAGTTGGGCAAAGGTTGGTACCAAAAAGTGTATATAAGCAGAGGGGTTTTATCAGTCTGTGTTACACAGATCCTGATGTCATGATGTCACAAACTGCTCGCCATTTAATCCGATTGTCAGTATAACTTTGTCTGTCTCATAACTGTTAGTAAAGGTGTTTAGATTTAGGAAGATATTTTTATTTAGCAAAATATCTCAAGCTTTTAGTCTGTGTAGACCTATGTGGTCTTAGTAAAAAGAAATACTAAGATGAATATCTGCCTCTGTCTGGTCTTTACTTCTGGTATAAGTTGTATTATTATTATTTTCATTGGTAGTTCTAATATTATAAGTTACAAATCTAACAGAGAGGCCTCCCCTGCACTGGCTTCCCTTTGGTTTTGAGTCCAGCGTAACAGGTGCATGGACTTGAGGTGTGCATGTTAGCCACCAGTGCATAGGTGATGTCCCTTTTCACATGGCTAACTTGTGCTCAGTTGGGTGCGCAATACAGCTGGCAGATAGCTACCATTTTGTCAGCTGGGTCCAGTATGTAAGAATCCCAAACTAGGGATTTTTCAGCCCTTGATTTTGCATAGCGGTGGTACTGGGACATTGGAGAGGTGGCAATAGGTGTTGTTGGGGATGATTTCTGCACTGCAACAGTGGGTGACTCATGCTGTGCTATTGGCTCAACAGCCCTAAAAAGAAAAACAATTGAAGTATTGGGGGGTTCTTTGGTAGTTCTCTGAAACTGTGATGTATACAGCTCCACAGGTTCAGCAGCATGACTCTTACTTTTTTATTTTCAGGTTCCCATAAGAAGTCCAAATCATTATCCCTATCCCCATCTTGGCTAATAACCTCCTGAGATCTGTCCTTCTCTTCCTCCTCCTCACTTTCTCTACCCTCTCTTCATTCTTGCATGCAACAGTCAGATCTCCTTCCTCAGACTGTGAGTCATGGTCCAGCTCATCAACACCCTCCTTAGGAAATGGGAACCTATCATCTCAGTGCCACCAGCAATACCAGAGACAGTGACAACAACAACCACACTTTTAACCAAATTTCCAGAGCAAGAATGAAAAAATTACTTACCATAGTAATCTTGTTTCTTCCAGGGGATACTCCAATATTTATAACTCTATACAGTATGCCTTTAAGCCAGATCTGCCTGGAGATGGAATGATATGCTAATGATGGAACACCATTGACACGTGCCACTTTTCAAATGCTGCCACTATCAACTGCCTACATTACAACTTCTCAGATTTCATGGACGCCTGACAAGACAGGCCCCATGAGGAGAATACCTATATAACACAATAATAGTAATAATAATAATAATAACTCAACACCCAAAAAGCCTCCAACAGGAAGGAAAAAAACACAAAAAAAACACCCCCAAATGTCAGAATCACCTGAAGAGGATAAAACCAGTGAAAACACAGTTTCAGCAGAAATGCCAGAGTGTGGCACTCATAACTCTGGTAACGGCATGGAGTGCAGAGGCCACTGGTTCTAGCAGGGGAGGCAGGGTAGGAGAGTACCCCCTGGAAGAAACAAGATTACTATGGTAAGTCATTTTTTCTTCTCACCCCAGGAATACTCCAATATTCCTAACTCTACGTAGACCAAGAAGCAGTACTTTTGGAGGTGGGCACAGAACCTACTTTGGGAATAGGCTCTGCAGGACAGCTGTGCCTGGCATCTTCTCTAGCCTGTGTGTCCAGGATGTAGTGCTTAGTGAAGGTATGCACTATTCTCCAGGTGGCTGTTTTACAGATGTCCACCAATGGGACATCCCTGGAAGCTGCTATAGTAGCAGCTGTACCCCTTGTAGAATGGGCCCTCAGCTCTTCTGGAGGCTCTTTTCCAGCTTTTGAATAACAAAACCGAATACACTGAACTATCCAGTGAGAAATGGACCTCATAGATGTTGGACTCCCTTTTCCCACATCCTCGTAAGTCAGGAACAGCTGTTTCCTGTCCTGTCTATGGGTCTTAGTGATAGTCATATAGTAGCTAACAGCTCTCTTGACATCAAGACTGTGCAGTCTACGCTCACCAGAGCTTGAATGTTCAGTGAAAAAGACAGGTAGAGTAATGAACTGGTTCAACTGGAAGTCTGTGATACCTTTGGAAGAAATTTTCTGTTTGCTCGAAGGACCACTTTGACCTTGTGGAATGAAATGTAATCCTGTTCAATGCAGAGAGCCTGGAGTTCACTGATCATTCTAGCAGAAATAATTGCCACATGGAAAACTGTCTTCCATGTGACATACTTCAAAGAAGCCAAAGACATGGGTTCAAAGGGGGAACCCATGAGCTTGGCAGTACACACATTTGGATCCCAGGCTGGCAATGGTTCTATGTGATGGGGGTGCAAGTGAGCTAGACCTTTAAAGAACCTCTTAAAAATAGGGTTCGCTGCCATAGAGGCATTCTTTCCAGCTGAGGTGTTAGCAGACACTGAAGCTAGGTGGACCTTTGGAGTAGTGGGCTGCAGGCCCAGGGAGTGCATATAAGTAAGGTAGTCAAGCACAGCTGGAACCTCTGCCTGTGCTGGCACCATATCCCTGGTGGAACACCAGATAGAAAACCTTTTCCATTTTGAGGCATAGGTTTTCTTGGTGGAAGGCTTCCTGTACCCCCTTAAAATGTCCAGAACACTTTCAGAGAGACGCAAACCTGCATACTCTAGGTCCTCAAGAGCCATGCCTTGAGCCTGAGGGATCCGAGGTTCAGGTACAGTAGTCTCTCTTGACTGGAGGTTAATAGGCTGTGCCTCTGAGGAGCGTGTATTGGTTTGGCTACAGACATGGAGAGCAGCAGAGAGTACCATGACTGCCTGGCCCAATCTGGTGCTATCAAGATCATTGATGTTGGCTGGGACCTGAGCTTGAGTACCTCCCTGACCAGTTCAGAGCCAGAGCATCCAGGGATATTGTTCCCTGAGCTGGGGATCTGCGACAGTACTGTGGCAGGTGGTGACTTTCATGGGATGCAAAGAGATCTATTTCTGGGGTACCCCACCTTCTGAAAATCACTCCCACCACCTGTCTGTTCAAGATCCATTCATGATGGGCCTGGTTGATCTGACTCAAAGCATCTGCTAGGGTATTGTCCTTGCCTGGCAGATGAATGGCCTGAAGGGAAACTCCTAGGGAGTAGACCAGGCTTCAAATTCTCATAGCTTCTCTGCAGAGGGGATCTGACCTTGTTCCTCCTTGCTTGTTTATGTAATACATTGCGGTGGTATTGTCTGTCCTGACTTGTACCACCCTTCCCTGTACTAGTGGTGTCAAGGCTTGAATTGCCAGCAACACTACTCTGAGCTTCAACAGATTTACATGCTGGAGTGACCCTGCACAGGACCAAGTGCCGTGAGAGGTGTGATCCCCTAGAGGGGCATCCCAACCCAGTAGTGATGTATCTGTTGTGAGAATCACTGATGGAGACTCTTGTTGAAAAGGAATCCCTTCCCTTAGGTTGGCTTCCTCTTTCCACCACTGAAGTAACATTTTTGCTACTGGGATTGGTTTTGAGAGAAGGTCTCTTCTCCGACACCAGTGTGCCCTGAGGTGGAATTGAATGTCTCATCTGAAACCTAGAACCCAGGACTATGCCAGTGACGACTGGCATGTGGTCCAGAAGTTGTAAAACTGTCTTGCAATTTTTGGTTTGTTCAGGCTGAAGGAGTCTGCCATCTGCAGAATACTTCTTACCCTGTCCAGAGGCAGGTAAGCCTGCCTGCCTGGGTATTTAATTCTGCTCCTGTGAACCGCAGTACTTGTGCAGGGAGGACTGACTTTGAGATTTATCACAAAATCCAGTGACTCTAGGAATCCTTGGGTGAGCTGCAGATGTTCCCTTACCTGTTGTGGTGACTTTCCAACCCCAACCAGTCATCCAGGTAAGGAAAAAATCTGTGACACTTAGGCTTTGAGGTGTGCCAGAACCACTGCCAGGCACTTTGTGAACACTCTTGGAGCTGAAGTGAGACCGAATGGCAGGGTTGAGAACTTGTAATGACCTGAAGGGTGTCCGAACCTGAAGTACTTTCTATGAGACTGCCTTATGGGGATGTGGAAGTAAGCATCTTTTAGGTCCAGAGATGCCAGCCAATCTTCTCTTTGGAGTGCTGGCAGAATCAGTGACAAGGTTACCATTTTGAACCTTGACTTTAATAAGTGCCTGTTTAGCACCCTTAGGTCTCGGATAGGCCATCACTCCCCATTTTTCTTTGTTGTAAGGAAGTATCTTGAATAAAAACCCTTTCCCCTTTGTTGTGGGGGCACAGGTTCCACTGCCCTTGATGACAGTAGGTTTTGTACTTCCTTTTCCAGCAGCTTCCTTTCTGCATTGGAAGCTGGCTTAAACACTGTGGTTCTTAGAGTGGGAAAGGTTTTGAAACTTAGGGACACACCCTGACTCACTACTTCCAGGACCCACTTGTCTGTGGTGATTAGTTTCTATGCCTGGAAATAGAGAGTCAGCCTGCCCCCTACTATTAGTGGAGAGGCAGCCTGGGAAAGCACGTCAGGGGTCTTGCTTTGCCTGAGACTGAGACTGGGAACCACACCTGGAACCCCTTCTGCTCCTGCCCTGAAATACTACTCCTGTGGGTACTGCAGAACTGGGGTACAGCCATGGCCTGATATAAAGGCCTGGCGTGGAAAGGTCTACCCCTGCCTATCCTTCCGTAGGGTCTAGTGGATGGAGAGGACCTTTCTTTGGCAGAATTGCTTTTGTAGGTGGCCTTGTACTCATCCACCTTTTTATGTAAGCCTCTGTCTGAGTTATAAAGAGGGAATGACCCTCAACAGGAAAGTTCAAAGCCTTGGCCTGTGTATCCTGAGTGAGGTTTGTGGCTCTTAACCCAGCAAACCTCCTCTACAAAGAAGTGTTAGCCATCCACCTGGCAGCAGTGTCATTAGTGTCTGCTGCCATCTGAAATTGGTATTTGGCTGCTTCTAAGCCAAACCTAGCAGTCTCAGCTAAGTCGGCTGAGAGACCAGGTGGAGCTTTATCTGCCATAGCCATGACAGATTGTCACAGAGACTTTTGGTATTGGGTTGCATAAGCCTGGAAATTCGCTTGCCTGATGGCCAAGGAGGTGGACAAGTAACCCTTCTTAGCCATGCTATCAATTTTTCTGGAATCTTTTTCAGGAGGGTGAGATGCCAGAGTTACCTTTGCCTTGTCACAGGCTGCAGCTTGTACCACTCCCTGGTGGTCAGGGTGGGCGAACAAGAATTTAGCCTCTTCCCTGTTCAGCTGATATTTCTTGTCTAGCCTTTTGTGTAAAGGAGGGACAAAACCAGGTGTTTGGAGGATTTTAAATATGTTCTTTTTAAATAACTTATTCACAGAAAGCAATAATTTCTTGGTGGGTGTTAACTCCATCATTTCTAAATATTCTGCTTCCTCCTCATCCTCTATCACTACAGTGGTAGTTATGTCAAGGGCCTCTACCATTTTTCTGACAAATGTGAAATGGGAGGAAAAATCCTCTGAAGCCCTGGGTGGTTAGCCAAACTCCTGTTCAAGGGAGACTTCGGGCTCTATAGACTTCCCTTCACATTCTTCCTCATACTCCCCATACTTCTCCATTTCTTCATGGAAGGAAGATTGGGTAGAAGGTTGTTTAGTGGGGGGTCTGAAATGGTGGCTGCTTTCCAGCAGGCAGCATCCCCTGTAAGGCTTGCAATCTTGAAAGCCTGTGCAATCTCTTGTGGAGAGGGCAAATTTTCAGTTACCTCAGAAGTCCCCAAACACTGTCCAGCAGGGGGTTCTGTGTGTTCATTTTTTTTAGTTTTCTTTAATGGAACCAGAAAGCTAGCTGGTTCAGCAGACCTTTTTCCAAGGACCTTGGTACTCTGTATCAAGGGTAGAGGTAGTGGTCTCTGGTTTCACCCACAGGCTCTGAGGGTGTCGGCTGGTCAGAGCCTGAGGGACCCTTAGGTGGAGGCAACTTCTTTCTGAGCCTTTCCAAATGTTTTTCAAGCACTTTTTTAGGAAAGGTCTTGCAAATTTCACAATCAGACTTTAAATGTTCATAGCCAAGGCAAGCCACACAAGAAGTGTATTATCTGCCTTGGCAAATACTTCTCCACACTCAGTACAGTTTTTGAAACCAGGTTCACCAGTTTTTCTCTTAGGATTTTCTGACATTTTGCCCAATTTGGCAGAAAAACCCCAACTGCAAAAGAATTTTAAATAGTAGTTTGTGGTTGCAGTCGTTTCATGAACTGATCGGAACAGAGAACTGCTATAGAAAAGAACAGGAGGTTATCGGTTCAGTAGCCGGTATTAGTTGTTACACAAAATAAAATTATTTAAACAGTTTAAGCTAAAATAAAGGAATTTCTTTCACAAAACTCCGCTCTAGACTAAATTCCCAGTTCCCCTCCGGACTCTGGTTATACCGAACTGGGAGAAACCAAGGAAAACAACAATTTTAACTAAAATAAACTTAGTGGTTAAGCTAAAAACAAAAGATAAGGGCAGCAAATGAAAAAAAAGGAATACTTATGTATATTTTATGTCTTCACATCGAGATGTTGAGGAGTGGATCTCTAAACATCTAGTCTTGACTGGCGGAGAGTGAACTCTGAGAGGTTGGAATATAATTTGTTGATAGGAGCAGAATTTAAAAAGTGGCACATGCCAATGGTATTCCATCATTAGTATAACGTTCCGTCTCCAGGCAGATCTGGCTTAAAGGCATACTGCATAGAGTTAGGAATATTGGAATATTCCTGGGGTGAGAATTTTGTACTCTTTACAACTGATCCTCTTGTCGTTGCATCCCACAGCACCCACC
Source organism: Neoceratodus forsteri (assembly GCA_016271365.2). Classification (NCBI taxonomy): domain Eukaryota; kingdom Metazoa; phylum Chordata; order Ceratodontiformes; family Ceratodontidae; genus Neoceratodus; species Neoceratodus forsteri. The sequence goes on from CM057450.1 coordinate 720,255,540, forward strand.
AGCACTGATGCCACAGATGTGGCAGAGGAAAATGTGGACACACTAATTGCATCACCAATAACTTCTTTGCTAGTAGTACTCATGGCCCCTGATGAAGCTATGGCAGAAGTAGTTTTTATTTTGGAAAAATGCCCTTTTGACCCAAAGAAGCTATGCTCTTCTTGACAGCATCGACGGCAACTTGAACTTTACTCGAGCATCTTTTTCTGGGCATTTTGATATTTAAATTTCTAATCACTCCAGTTAAACTAAATACCCCCAGCAGCAGAGACAATACAACACCTCACCAGAACAGTGTTATATTAGTAACAACACAAGAGTTTACTGAGTTAATAATAGCTACAGTCAAAATACCACAAAAATAAGATTTTAAAAAAAGTTTAACACAATACACGATAGGGATTAAGAAAACACACAAGACTGGTAATTCTAAAAATTCTAAAAAAGCTACTGAAAGTATTAAAGTGAAAAATAACTACAATCAGTATACTGTAGTAACCCCAGGCAGACAAATGTAATTCCCTTACACACAAAACTGTTGTACAGAAATAAAATAAATCACAGACAACAAAGTAATTCAGAAGAGGTACTGAGGAAAACAATACTAGTGCTTACAGACAGGGCTGCCTTGCTTGCCACACTGCACTGCTTTACTACATAGAACAAATCCAGTACTTTAAAATAAATTAATCTGAAAATTACAAAACATATTGCTAATCTAGCTGCACAATGCAGTCTAGATACTTACAGAAGTGATTTTGTTCAAAATACTACACGCCTGAAGCGCTTTTAAAAGTGTTTTGGCTCAGAAATTCAGGGACAGATTTAACTGCAACTCTCTTCATAAGACTGCACTGAACTTAGCCTACGCATGGCATTCAGCTAATTTCAGTACCATGTAACCTCCCGTCCTATGGTACAGTGCAAACTTCACCTGTGGGGCCCTCTTCGCATGCAAAGTTATCAAATCTACCATTTGCGAAGTTAGCTCTGTACTACGAATAAGAAATATGCATGGCAGATTGTATTCCCCAGTTTGGGTGAACTTGCAGATTACTCTTCGAAGTGCAGTTAGCCAACTTTGCACACCTCTGCCTGTGGGAGGAAGCTTTTCCTCTTCAGCGTGTTTAGTTCTGCTTCTATGAAGTTCAGAACTTAAACAGGTTCTACTTGGGACTTCTGCAAATTTATCAGGAAACCCAGAGACTCCAAGATGCTTTTCACTGTCTGACGTGAGCAGCTTGTCTCTTGTTCTCTTTTTCCTGAAATTAGCCAGTCATCTAGGTAGGGAAAAACCACAACACCTTGCCTTCTCAAGTGTGCTACTATCACAGCCAAGCACTTTGTGAATTCCCTTGGTGCTGAGAGGAGGCCGAATGGAAGAGCTGTGAAATGGTATTGGCAGTTCCCCAGCCAGAACTAGACACATGGTGGAATCCCTGCAGGGGGAGGGCTTCAAATAACTGGTACAACAACCCACAAGAGACAGGGCTATCCTAGATCTAGTACTGGAAAGGATCACAGGTCTTCAGGTAGAAGGTCACCTGGGGGCCAGTGACCATGCTATGGTATGGTTCAATTTGGTAAGTAGAACTAAATCATCCCATTCCAAGGCAAAAATATGGGACTTCAGAGGAGCCAACTTTGATAAGATGGCCAGCAGAACTAATTAAGCTAGCCCTGGCAAAAAGAAATACAGGTGAGGGGTACAGGCAAAGTGGGCAAGCATTAAGGATGCAATACTTGAAGTAACATTCCACTGTGTTAGAGAGAAAAAGAAATGCAAAAGAAGAAGGAAGCCACTTTGGTTCTCAAAAACAGTAGCAGAAAAGGTCAGACCCAAAAGGCTGGCCTTCAGAAAATATAAGGGAATGCAGCAGGATGAAGATAGGGAGGCATACCAAACTTCCCTAAGAGAAGTAGGGAAGACAGTAAGGCAGGCAAAGGCCCAAACCGAGGAAACACTAACACAAACAGTAAAAGAAGGCAACAAGACTTTCTATTGATACATTAGTGAAAGGAGAAAGTCCAGAGGGGGTATTGCTAAGATCTAAGGGGATAAGGGGGCATGTGAGGAGGACCATGTAAAAGCATCTATCCTAAATAGATACTTCTGCTCATTATTTACTGGAGAGAGGGAAGGGCAGGGCCCACAGCTCAACACCATGGATACACAGGAGAGGGAGGTGTGCACTAGTCTCTTCACAAAAGAAAGGGTCCTACAAGAGCTCTATAAGCTCAGGGTGGACAAGGCAATGGGACCTGATGGCATACATCCCAGGGTACTAAAGGAGCTAAGGGTGGAACTAGCAGAGCCATTATCAGAACTGTTTAGTGAGTCTCTGAGTACAGGAGAGGTCCCAGAAGACTGGAGAAGGGCTCATGTGATCCCGCTCCACAAGAGTGGTAGCAGGGAACTACAGACCAGTGAGTCTTACCTCAGTAGTGAGCAAGATTATGGAGGCACTCCTTAAGGAAAGGATAGTGCACCACCTGGAATCCATAGGAGCATAGGATCCAAGACAGCACTGGTTTGCAAAAGGAAGGTCCTGTCAAACTAATCTCATAGATTTCTTTGACTAGATAACCAGAGTGGTGGACCAAAGGGGAGCAGTTGATGTCGCCTACCTTGACTTCAGCAAAGCTTTCAATACTGTTCCACATCGAAGATTGATTAATCAGCTGGGTAGGCTCGGAGTGGGATAGAAGTTGATCAACTGGATGGCAAACTGGTTGATGGGCAGAAAACAGAGAGTAGTTGTAAATGGTATACAGTCAGAAGAGATGCAAGTCACAAGTGGGGTACCTCAGGGATCAGTCCTGGGGCCAGTCCTCTTCAATATCTTCATCAGTGCAATTGCAGATGGGCTGGAAGGTAAGGTTTGTCTGTTTGCAGATGACACCAAGATTTGCAACAGAGAAGATGATCCCGATGGGGTGGGCAGAATCAGAAGAGATCTGGATAAACTAGCAAAATGGTTGGAAGAGTGGCAACTGGAGTTTAACGCAAAGAAGTGCAAGATCATGCACATAGGGAAGAGTAACCCTGAAGCCACCTATAGGCTGGGAAGGGAGTTGCTGGGAGTCACAAGGGAAGAAAGAGACTTGGGCATCATCATCACCAATGACCTGAAATCATCCAAGCAGACCACTAAAGCAGTAGGTATGGCTAGGGGGATGTTGGGGTGTATTAATAGGGTATCACAAGTCATAATAGGGAGGTAATAATCCCTCTTTACAAGACACTGGTTAGGCCCCATCTGGAGTACTGCATGCAGTACTGGAGGCCACACCTTCACATGGACATTAACCAAATTGAGGAAGTCCAGAGAAGGGCAACCAAAATGGTGCAGGGACTGCATCAGAAAACATATGAGGACAGATTAACGGAGCTCAATATGTATACCCTAGAGCAAAGGAGGGAGAGAGGTGATATGATCGAAACATTCAAACACCTTAACTCATTGCCTCCACAGGAGCTCACTGAAGTTGCACCACTTGTCTCCTGTGTTCTGTTAACAGTAAATCCTGGGCCTTTCTAAGCAAAATCAAGCTATAGTCAGCATGCCACAAACAAATCCTAATAGCTCAAGAACCATAAGTGCTAGACACAAAGTATGAGTGGCAAGGTTATTCAGCACAAAATTATCTTTCCAGTGGTGGTATACAAATAATAATATGCAATTTTGTTTTTTTTTCTATGCTGGTTGAAACAGCAAAAAAAATATTTTTCACTAAAACAGGCAACATAAGCCATACATACCATACCATAAACAAATGCGAATAACTCCTAAATTATACATGATATACACAAAATATCAGTGGCAAAGTTGTTCGGCACAAAATTACCTTTCCAATGGTGGTATGCAAATAATATGGGAAATTTTTTTTCCAACGCTGGTTGAAACAGCAAAAAAAAATTTTTTTTCACTAAAACAGGCAACATAAGCCATATACACCATACCATAAACAAATACGAATAACTCCTAAAGTATACATGATATACACAAAATATCAGTGACAAAGATGTTCAGCATAAAATTACCTTTCCAACAGTGCTATGCAGTCAAATATATATTATATTCTGTTACACTATATATTAAAATATATAAGTGACTTCTCCAGACGTTGCAAGGGCACACTGAGAGTCAGTAGCCGACTTCTGCAGGTGTCCTCAGGACACACCAGTGTATTTTACTGATGACTACAGACGTCTGCTAGGAGACAATGAGTTAAGGGCATTAAGATGAAAGAGTCTAACATGTTCAAACAACATGAAGTCTTGCTGTATTCTGACTATGTGCAGTTGGCCCCAACACTTGAACTGCTCCAGTGAGGAAAGAGTTAACTCTATGCCAAGGCATAGAATTCTGAGCTCGAGCTCTGTTTTCATACCTCTGTCCCAGGTACTCCTCAGTGTAACCAACAGATTCTTTACTCCGCCTAACTGTGAAGTCGCTCCGGAGATCCTCTCCTTTACTTCAGTTCGGTTGTTGTAAAATCGGTCGGTTTAGTAAACCGCTTCTTTATTTTTTCGGTCTTTACATCTCTGTCCTGGTACAGTAAGTGTATTAGTAGGGTAGTAGTGTGGTTTATAAAGAAATTGTTTTGTATTTTCGGTTTCTTTCTAGGCAGTCTGGTTGGGAATCAAAGCGATTTGTTGTTTCTATTTCTATCTTTAAGTTTAGTGTGGTTTCCGGTATCTATTGGTTCCTGAAAAGACCGTTGATTTCTCTGTTTTTTTCCTCTGACCCATGACACGGTTGGAACTGATAGGTTTTGACAGTTGCCTGGCATAAAAAAGCTGGTAAGGGTGACTGTTATTGAGGCATGTCTGAGAAACCCAAAAAGTAAACTGGGCCCACTGAGTTTCAACACTGCACTGAGTGTGGGGAGGTTTTTGCCAAGGCTGATCCCCATCTCATCTGTGTTTATTGTCTGGGGTTTGATCACCTCAAAGAAGACTGCCAAATCTGCAGAAACTTTCCTAAAGCCATTGTGGATAAACGTTTAAATAGGCTAAAGGAAAGGGAGGCTGAAAAATCCGCTGACCCGGATGGCCAGCCCGGTTCAGTTCTGACCGAACCTGAGGGGGTGCCCGCTGACCTGGGCGATACCCCCTTGGGCAAGAGGAGAGCTGATTCTGCAGAATCGGTTCCTGCAAAGAGAAAGCACAAGTCATCTGGTTCGGATCCCAGTTCCCATGGTCCGACCACTGACGAGATAGCTAAAGTGATCGCTATTGTGCAGTTGCTTTACCAGGTTCCGACCGAACCGACACCGACGCAGAGACAGTCGGTTTGGTCGAACTTGTCTGCTTCTGAATATGACCCTGAAGCATTTTATCAGAGTGATTGGGAAGGAGATGAAGATGATGAAGATGAAGACTATGAAGACCTAGATGAGCCTGTTGAGCCTGACATCTCCCCAGACAGACCTTCTAATGTGTCTCCTCCCAGGCTTTCTGAGTCCCCCTCCCACTTCTTGTTGTACAAGAAGGTGGCTGAGGCGATTCAGCTTCCAGTGGAAGAAGCTGAACAGGATCAGGAGGAGCCTAACTATGTTGAGATGATGGATGTCCCAGAGTGAAAAAGGGTGTCTATCCCTCTGCACAAGTCCCTGGGGAAACAGACCCAAAAAATATTACAGTTTCCAACATCCATACCTCCTGTGGATAAGAAAATGGACAGGAGGTATGCTCTGTCAGGCCCTGGTATGAATTTCCTTTCTAGTCATTGCAGCCATGTTGGGGTAGTGCAAGCTGCAGCCTGTGACAAGGCTAATATTCTCCTGGCATCTCACCCCCCAGATAAGGATTCCAGGAAAGTGGATGCCATGGTGAAGAAGCAGTACTTGGCATCCTCTTTGGGACTTAGGCAATCCAACTATATGGCATATACAGCCAGATACCAGAAGTAGGATACGGTTCTGGAGCTGGCTAAGAATGCCCCTCCCCAGCTGGCCAAGGATCTGGAGCAGGTGGCTGTGGATGGCATCGAAGCTTCAAAGGTCCAGTTTCATGTTGTTGTGGACTCGAATGATGTTCATTCTAGGGTCATGGCTACATCAGTTTCCATGAGGAGATTTGCCTGGTTCAGGTGTACCAATTTATCTCAGGATACCCAGACCAAGGCCATGGATTTTCCTCTCACTGGTAACTCTCTGTTTGGGGAGCAGAGACGTACATGAAAAAGATGAATGAGTACAGGACCACATATAGGAGTGCTGCAGCCAAAGAAAAGCAGACCACTCCTCAGAGGCAGCAATCCAGGACTGGCAGGGGCAGGCCTTTTCACAGTCCTTTCTACCTGGCCCAGGCCTCTTCTTTTCAGCAGAGAGGGTTCTTTGGGGAAGAGGCAGAAGGGGGATGACAAGAGCTGCATCCTCCTCTCAGTCTAAGCCCCCTGTCAAACAGACACCCTGATGTGTTAGTCAGGGTCGCCTCCCCAATTCCTGTAGGGGCAGACTGGCTCACTTTTTCCAGGGCTGGAAGTCTATCACTTCAGACAAATGGGTCCTGGAAGTAGTGAGCCAGTCCTGCTCTCAGCTTCAGCAGGTTCTCAAAGTTGAGAGCAAGGGCTTTCTGTCCTTTCTCGGCAGAGGAAACACCGGCCTTAGAAATAGAGGTCTCTTCTCTACTGCTTCTGCAGGCAGTGGAGAAGGTACCCCTCATTCACAGGGGAAAAGGATTGTACTCCAGGTACTTCCTTACCCCCAAAAAAGACAGGGGAGTGGCGACCGATCCTGGATCTACGATACCTAAACAAACACATACTAAAGCCAAAGTTCAAGATGGTGACTCTGGGAATTATTCTTCCCCTCTCTGATACCAAAAGACTGTCTAGCCTCCCTGGATCTCAAGGATGCCTATTTCCACATACCTATCAGGCAGTCCCACAGAAAGTACCTCCAGTTCGAACTTCGCTCAGGCCATTACCAATTCAGAGCAATGCCTATTGGCCTAACATCTGCTCCAGGAGCATTCACCAAGTGCCTAGCAGTAGTGGTGGCCTTCCTCAGAAGACAAGGCATCTTACTGTTCCCTTACCTGGACAACTGGCTCATAGTAGGTCAATCCCCAGATCAAGTCGGGTCAGCTCTAAGGGTCACTCAAAATCTTTTAGACTCCCTAGGATTCATTTCTAAATCTGGAAAAGTCTGTTCTGGAACCAGTTTAGCTTCTTATATTTATAGGAGTGGAGCTGGACACTGTACATGCCAAGGCCTTCCTTCCTTTCTCAAAGGTCTAATCCCTCATCACTCTGGCTTCCTCTTTTCATCCAGTTGTGTCTCGACCAGCCAGACACTTCTTGCAGTTGCTAGGCCACATGGCAGCCTGCACTGCAGTAGTGCAAGGGGCAAGCTTTCAGATGAGGGATATTCAGTTTCATCTAAGAGCCTTTTGGTTTCAGAGAAAAGATCCCCTCTCCAAGTTAGTTCCAGTGTCTCTGACTTTGGTTCAGGCCCTTCAGTGGTGACTGGAAGAGGACAACCTGAGGCAAGGGGTTCCCTTCCTCATTCAGGTCCCCATAGTGATTCTCACCACAGACGCTTCCCTGCTAGGATGGGGAGCCCACCTGGATCAGCATACTGCTCAGGGGACTTGATCTCATCAGGAGTCTCATCTACACATAAACCTCCTCGAACTCAGGGCTGTCTTTATAGCACTTCAGACATTCTCGAACTTAATTCAGGGGAAAGTGGTGCAGATCAGGACAGACAACACCACAACCATGTGGTAAATCAACAAGCAGGGGGCCACTCAGTCCTCGGCCTTGTGCACCGAGGCCATGAAATTATGTTCACTAGCTTATTCCCTGCAGGTTTCCCTGATTGCTGTGCATCTCCCAGGGAAGGACACTGTACTTGCACATGCCCTCAGCAGGATTTCCCAAGGTCATCACAAATGGGCCCTGAATCATCTCATCTCATTCTTCAGATCATTTTCAAGAGATGGGGCACTCCAGAGACAGATCTCTTTGCAGTCCTGGACAACCATCAGCTCCCTCTGTTCTGCTGCAGACCCCCTCTGCTGGGGTCTGCTCCTTTAGATGTCCTCCTGTTGGATTAGACCAACAGGTTTCTCTATGCCTTTCCTCCCTTTCCTCTGATATTCAGAGTTCTGGTCAAGATCAGGTCCCAACCCTGCACTGTCATTCTGGTAGCCCTGGATTGGGCCAGACAGCCTTGGTATCCTCTATTATTGTCTTTATCAGTGACAATTCCCCTGTGCCTTCCCAGACAGTTCAACCTCCTCACCTCATTCCAGGGGAGGATATTGTACCCCAGTCTTCACACACTAAGACTCAAGGCCTAGATCTTGAGGAGCTAGAATATGCAGGCCTGCATCTCTCACAATCAGCTCTGGATATCCTTAAGGCCAGCAGAAGGCATTCCACTAGAAAGTCCTATGATTCTAAATGGAAGAGGTTTGTGTTCTGGTGTTGCCAGAGGCACATCCAGACGGATTCAGCTGATATTGCCACTGCTTTAGATTATTTGGTGTATCTTAACAGTTTAAGCCTTCAGCCTACCACTCTCAAGGTGCATTTGGCAGCTATTTCTGCTTTTCTTTCATCTGGGAAGGTCTCCTCTCTAGCCTCCCATCCAGTTTTCAAGAAATTCTTCAAAGGTTTGGTCCATATCAATCCTCCCTTCAGGGATCCTACTCCTCTATGGGATCTGAATATCTGTATTGCACAGCTGATGCAGCCTCCCTTTGAAACCCTTTGCTCAGCTGAGCTCAAATACCTGACTTGGAAAACTGTATTCCTGGTTGCTATTACTTCTGCCAGGAGAATCAATGAGTTAAAGGCTTTATCAGTGGAACCTGATTTCATTTCATTTCATTGGGATAAGGTGGTCCTTTGTACAAATAGGAAATTCCTCCCTAAAGTGGTATCAGACTTCCATCTGAACCAATCTATGACACTGCCTGTATTTTTCACTGATCACTCCTCCTCCTCTGGAGAGAGGAGATTACACAGTTTTGATGTAAAGTGGGTTCTGAGTTACTACTTAGAATCCGCTAAGCCCCATAGAAACGACTACTCCCAGCTGTTTCTCACTTATGGGGAGGTGGATAAAGGTAAGCCTGCCACCAAGAGAACTATTGCTAGGTGGATTGTCTCTTGCATACAGTTCTGCTACTCAAAATTGGGGAAAGAGCCACCCTCAGGCCTGAGGGCTCACTCCACCAGAGGTACAGCTTCTTCGGTCACAGCAGCTAGAGACATACCCTTAGTGGAAATCTGTAAAGCAGCCACCTGGAAGACTGTTCACACATTTACCAAGCATTACTCCCTTGACATTCAGTCAAGAAGTGATACTAGGTTTGGCACAGCAGTACTGCAGAGCCTGTTCCCAAAATAGGTTCTGTAGTTCCCTCCTTCTTGGGGATACTGCTTGGTAGTCTGCATACAGTCAGAATACAGCAAGACTTCATGTTGTTTGAAGAAAAAAATTACTCACCTTAGTAATTGTGTTTCTTCTAATTGAGTCTTGCTGTATTCTGACCTCCTCCTCCCTCCCTCCTGCCTCCCCTCCTGGAACCTAGTTGTTTTGAGATGTGGGTGGGCAGGTGCAGTGTGCACCTCAAGGGTGTACCTGGGTGCCTCTTCTTAATTGAGGTTTTCTTTTTCCTATGTTTTATGATTGTTTGCTTGATTACCTACTTGGATTCTTTTTGGGGGTCTCGACCGGAGTCTTTGGACCCTAAATTTTATATTTATTGCCTTTTGGCGAAAAAGCTCTAAAAACAATTTATGGGGTGTTAGTATAGGGCTTGTAAGAATCTGACGGCTACACTGAGGAGTACCTAGGACAGAGGTTTGAAAACCAAGCTCAAGCTCAAAATTTTATGCCGTGGCATAGAGTTAACTCTTTCCTCTCTGGAGCACTTCAAGTGCTGGGGCTAACTACATATAGTCAGAATACAGCAAGACTCCATTAGAAGAAACACAATTACTAAGGAGAGTCATTTTTTCTTTCAGTATAAGAAAAATAGCAGGACAAGAGGACACAGCATGAGATTAGAGGGAGGCCGATTAAGGGGTAATGTGAGGAAGTTATTTTTCACAGAAAGAGTGGTGGATGCATGGAACGGCCTACCTCAGGATGTGGTGGATATGAATACAGTGCAGGCTTCAAACAGGCATGGAATAGGCATAAGGGAGCAATACGGATGAGTATGAATAGAGATGGCACATTCATAAGGTAGAAAAAGAAATGGGCAGACTGGATGGGCCTTGCGGTCCTTATCTGCCGTCAACTTCTATGTTTTTATGTTTCTATGAACCTGATATATTTTCTGTGGAATGGCCTGACTGGGATATGAAAATAAGCATCTTTCAGATCCAGTGATCCCAGCCAGTGACCTGTCTGCAAAGATGGTATCACTGTTCTCAAAGTGACCATCTTGAACTTCTTTCTTTATATGCTTGTTCAGATATGTGAAACCTAACTGGATCGCCACTCCACATTTTTTCTTGAGGGTCAGTTAGGACATTGAGAATAGGCCCTTGTCCCACTGAAAGACAGGGACCTTTTCTACAGTTTTTGCTACTTACAGTTGTCTTACTTCTAGCTCCCACTGAATTCTTTCCATGGGAGAGTGAGCTGGAATGCTTTTGTGTTTCCGCAGTTTGTGAAATGTTTTTGAACTGTAGAGACAATCCCTGGCCCACTACCTCCAAAACCCACTTATCTGTGGTAATGTTTACCCATTTTTGGAGGTAGTGAGCCAATTACCCCCCCCCCAGCAATGGACGGATGAAATAGGTAGAACTGTAAGAGGTTTTACTGTGGCTGGGGATTGGGTGCTGATTCTGCAGCAGCAGTACACTTTATGACCCTTCCCCTGTAGTAGCCTTTTTGTGGCTGAAACTTGTAAAGGGAATATGGGGTATTGGCTTTTGGGAAGTAACTCCTGCTGCTGCCTCCCCTTCCATAAGGCCTGTAGGAGGTAGAGGACTTTTCCTTCTCATTGTTATCTTTTTTTTAATACTTTTTGCCTGTGGTCACCACCAACTGGACCTCTTAGTTGCCTCCAGCCTCATTCTGTCCTCCCTGAGATCCTCCCTACCTGTGATCTTGGCTACCCCATCCACCCACGATTCACCTGTGGGGCAATCCTCTTGCTTTCACCCCATGAGGGTGGCCACCTTCAGCTCCTCAGCACTTCCTTACATCAATCCAATGGCCCACAGGCAGAAGTGAAGATTGGAGGGGAGTTCGTGGCCCAGGAGGGTAGGATCTGGTGCTGGACAAGGGGGCTGTGGAGTGACATCACCTATCCAGCCAGTGGGGTTTTTCCATGTTCCTTTTGTCCCTGATGGGAGCGGACAGACATGATGTCCAAGGGTGGTGTGCACACTCCCATGTGCGCCTCGCCAATGTCTGCTGCCTTCCAGCATTCCCCTCGTCTGGAGGGCTGTCAGTGCAACACCTTCTGTTCATTGCCGGGAGGCATCCTGTTGCTGGAGCCCTGCAGCCACCCACCCCAGAACAGGTGAGCTGTCCATCGAACACTCAAACCTCCTCACCCCGGCCGACCCTCTGACACCCTAAGCTCACTTCCGAACCCAGGCTGTTGGCACCGTAACCAGTAGTGCTACCGCTGCGCCAGCGGGCTGACATCTCATTGTTACTCTTATAAGTGATTTGTATACATTTACTATTTTCATGTATGCTTCCGTTTTGTTACCAAAATGTGAATTTCCTTCAAAGGAGAAATCCATAGCTTTGGTTTGGGTATCCTGGGGAAAGATGATAGTCCTTAACCAGGAAAATCTTCTTAAGGACACTGTATGATCTAAAAACTCTAGCTGCAGTGTCATTAGTGTACACAGCAGTGTGGAAATTGTACTTAGTGGCATCAAGGCTGATCTTGTGGTGGAAATTATGTCCTGTGCCAGATCACTATCTGCTTCATCAACAAGTGCCAGAATTATGTTCTACAGTGCTTTCTGGTACTGTACTATATGTGCTGAGTAAGCAGCCTGTCTAATGGGTAAGGAAGCCGAATTATAAGCCTTTCTGGCCATAGCATCCAGTTTTTTGGAGTTCCATTTCAGGGGGCTGTGCAGACATGGTGACTTCTACTCTCTCACAAGCAGCAGCCTGGACTACACTTTGACGATCATGGTGGGCAAATAAGTATTCCACCCCTGTCTATTCATCTGATATTTTCCTTCAACTTTATCAATGGCTGCAGCTGAAGTAGGTGCAGACATGATTTTTGATATGGTCTTCTTAAGTGATTTATGTAATGGGACAGCAACCTCCTTGCAGGTGATATCCCCATCATATCCATAGATGCACCATCTTCTTAATCCTCCTCCATTTCATAAGGGGGGATACTGAGAGTATCAAGCATTTGTCTGACAATGAAAAAGAATTATAGTCCTCATTATACTTGGGTGGAGAACCAAAGTCTTCCTCAAGTGCACCCTGCTATTCCACGGGGCCAGCTTCCTCCTGTTGTACATAGCATTCATCTTTTTCTTGCTTTGCAGGCAGATAGGTTGGAGCCGAGGGGATGGGGGTTGGGGCAGTCACATTATTAAAATTTCCCATAGCCTGGATATCCTGAAAAAAAATCACCACATCTTTGATATGTCCTCAGATGAGGGCATTTTTCCTGTGAAATCTGCCTGTTTCTTTCTTTGTTCAGGAGAGGTAGTAACTTCTTTTTCTTTTAGTTTCATTTTAGCAGGCATCATTTCCAGTGTCTGCTCTGAGGTGGTTTTATCTTTATTTTTGCCATCAACAGATTCAGGGTTCCCCCTTTTGGACACCCTGGTATCTGATCCACCTTTACTGTGCCTGTCAGATGACTGAACAGCTTTATCCTTTTTCTTGCACCATTTTCAGTATTTGGTGCTGCTGCTCAATGTGAGGAGATGGACCCTTCTGATGTGTCCTTTCCACCATCATTGGGAACTGCCTTGAAGTCTTTTTTATTAGTTTTGGTGACAAGGAGGCAGACTGAGAAGTCATAATTTCTTTTAATCATTTTTTTTTACCCTTTTATTTAAGGTTTTAGGGCAAAAAAAAAATACTGGACTCGCAAGTCATGGGGCTCAATTTTCAAAGCCCTACTGTTGACACAAGGTGTCTGCATCAAGGGGAATTGGCGCAAGTGGCACCTTGCGTCAAAAGTTGCAACACTCCTGATTTTCAAATGCAGGCTGCGTCAAACAGGAGGCTGTGCACCAAACCAGCCTGTGCCACCTTTGCACTGAAAGTGGTGGTGCGCAAAGGTGGAAGGGGGCTTGTGCCACAATGGCACTGCAGCATCCCCTTATTTGGAATTTTGGAAGCCCTGCCATGGCTGCAAGTCAGGGCTGTGGTTGGGTCAGCCATGAGCTCATCTAACGGCCCTGTGCCACAGGTCAGGAGTGTGACAAGGTGGGGAGGGAGCCTGTGAGGTTGGGGGACACTGAAGAGGGGCCTCGTTGGGTACTGTAGTGGGCAACATGGGCCAGGCAGTGTGGCAGGATACACAGGTGGCACTGAGCAGATGTTCCCTGGATAGTTCTACAGAGCTGGGTACATGGTACTCCCTGGTAGGTATGTACCGACCCTGTCCCAGACCCCATGGTGCCACCAGCCCTGGCAGGTTTCATGGAGGTTGAACAGTCCCTGACATACTGAAATAGTCCTAGGTGCAGTTGGTAGATGAGGACGTGCCCCAGGCAGTGCAACAGTTCCTTGCTGCACAGCCTGCTGTGTGGTGGCATACTGCAGGAACAGGTGCTGGAATAGCAAGGAGATGGTGTGAGGGCACTCCAATAGGCAGGTGCCAAAAGGTGTGTGACAGACAGCAGGACAAAGGACTGGCACCACATATACTTGAGTGGGGAAGCTCCATCCCTGCAACCGTACCCTGACATGTTGCAACAGTACAGGCAGAGCCATGCAGCTGCCATGCAAACCTGTCAGGGACTGTGTCTGGCACATACATGGGTGATGTACAGTATGGCCCTACCCACCTGACATGTCACGACCAATGTTCCTACATTGCAGGGTACAGTGGCAGGGACAGAGCTTCCTCACTCTGTGCGGTGCTGGTCCCTTGTCCTGCCATCTGCCAGACCCCTGTCTGGCAATTGCCTATTAGGGTGCCCTCACACCGTGTCATAGTTACACTGGCACCTGTAGCAGCAATATGCTACCACACAGCAGGCTGTGCAGCAGGGGAATGTCGCGCTACCCAGGGATGTCCCCTTCCACTGACTGCACCTAGTACCCTGCAGCCATTGACTACCTCTGCATGTCAGGAACTATGCAACCTCTGGGAAACCTGCCATGGCTGGTGGCATTGGGAGTCCAGGACAGGGTCGGTGCATGTCCCCAGCTCTGTAGAACTGTCCAGGGCACATCTGCCTGATGCCACCTGTGTACCTTGCCACACCCAAAATGTTCACGCTGCCCACTACAGCACCCCTCCAGGTCCAGCTTCAGTGTCCCACAAGCTCGCAGGCTTCCTCCCCCCCCAACATCAAAATTCTGGGTCTTCATTTCTTCGGGCAGAGAAGTTTGACAGGACCCTCCATCAAATCCCTCAGGTGTGCCTACTATTTGGCATAACACTCCACCTGTGGCAGCCTGGGAGACTTTGGCACAGGGACCCCTGTTCTACTAAAATACAGCGCAGGGTCCCTGGCACATGTGGAGTTTGCTACATGCTGGGATCAACACAATGTGCACCAATCTCGTGGCTCTTTAAAAAATTGAGCCCATGGTCTGGACCCAGGCTGTTTAAACAGAGCTCATGGTAGTTGACCTTTCCCAGGAGCTGCAAACAATTTTTATAATTTTTTAAGTCTGTGGATCTCCCAGGTCTCCCTAACATGCCAAATTAGAGATATCCTAGCAAAAAAGTCAAAAGAATTCCCAAAAACACAATATAGTAAAGAGCCCAATAGTAAAAAACTTCTCTTACCCTTAAAAACTGTGCCAAAGGTCAAACTGCGTTTTCCTGCAACAGGAACCGATTAATAAAGGTGAAAGGGCACAGGCAGAAATGGAAAGTGAAAGCACTCCATTTCCTGTACTGTAGATGAGGAAAAGAAATGAAATCACTATGAAAAAGAAAGGAAAGTGGTTAATTTGAACAAAATTAGCCCATTTAGAAAAAGGTAGCCAGCAGGGTGGTCTCTGGATCCTGGGAATCAAAATGGGAATGGGACAGACCAATATTAATAATCCCTAACTAATGCAGAATAATCAAGGAACTAATTTAAAAGCATTAAAACACTTCAAGTAATTATTTTAAAACAACTAAAGTGGCTGAAGACCCAGAGATACCAGAGCTTGACTTAGTGTGACTACTGTCTCTGGGCAGAGAAACAGATCTGACCAACTGCCAGAGTAGAGGGTGGCTGCAGAGTTAGAACCAAGGTTCAAAATTCTAGGAATCGGAATTGGTTCAGTTTCTGGGGCATCAGTCTCCAAAAAGATTGATGCATGGAGTATAAACATTAAGTGAAGAATTCTTGGAGTTAGAAGACTGGTTTCCTGTTACAAAACAAATCCTTCAAACCCCAGGAATCTCCAAGTATGTTTAGATATATGCAGTCAGCCCAGAATCTCTGACTGCCTCGGAGCTGTAGTGTAGAATGTATGCATATAATGGAACTAGAACACTGTTCAAACTGCTGCCTCTAGGTGGACTGTGTTCCAAGTAACAGTCAGATTCATTTTCTCTGCCCTGACAACTAGACACCCCGAAGAGCTTTCCTTAGCATCTTTGCTGTAGGTTTGTTTATTTGTATAAAAAGTTTAATATTCGGGGTTATTTTGTTCAGTTCACTGTCTCTAGTTATATATTTCTGGGGGTTTCCTTGGTTCCTGCTGGTTCCGTTTTGGTCTCCAGGAACCGAGGCCTTTCCTATTTTTAGTACTTTTTAACAGTTCTTTACCGTGATTTAATATATGTTTTGTCTGGTAGACTCTTTTATTTTTCCTTTTGAAAGAGTGATTTCTACCTTTCAAACAACATGAAGTTTTGCTGTATTCTGACAAGTGCAGTTAGCCCCAGCCTTTAAACTGCCCTGGAGAACAATGGGTTAACTTTTCTATGCAGGGCATAGAATGTTGATCTCGAGCTCGGTTGATGTCTCTGCCTGTTGTATTTTGAACTGCAACCGTCAGATTCTTTACTCCGCCTCACTGAACAGTCGCTCCGGAGAGTTCTCCTGCAGCTCGTTTCGAAGTCGGTTGAAGTGTCGGTTTTCGGTCCGTTTCTAACGAAATTTAGTTTCCGCATAGTCGGTTCAAGTCTCTGTCTGTGGTACTGTGAGTACTAGATAGGTTTTGTTCTGTTTTCTGTGTGGAACTTGTAAAAAGTGTGCCTCGGTTCGGTTGAATCGATCGTTCAGGTAATTTTTGTATCTTACTTTAGCGTGTGGTTACCGGTCCGTATCGGTTCTAAAAAAAACGGGTTTTAGTACGTTTTCCAAGACCCATAAACAGGTCAGGAACCAATAGGAGTCTTGCCTGGCGGTTGCGAAAAAGGGTAAGTTTGGTTAGGTTGGCCATGTCTGAGAAACCCAAGAAAAAAACCGGTCCCACTGGGTTTCAACACTGCAGTGAGTGTGGGGAGGTCTTTGCTAAGGCCGATCCCCACACCACCTGTGTTTATTGTCTGGGGTTTGACCACCTCGATTCAGACTGCCAATTTTGTAAACATTTTCCCAAATCTACCCTTGAAAAGAGATTGGAGAATGGCTTGGATCAGATGTACTAGCCTCTCACAGGATACCCAGGCTAAGGCCATGGATTTTCCTGTAGTGGGTAATTCTCTGTTTGGGGAGCAGGCAGAGAATTACATGAAGAAAATGGACAAGTACAGGACCACTTACAGGAGTGCTCAGGCCAAGGAAAGGCAGGCAACTCCTCAAAGGCAACAGTCTAGGGGCAGGGGCAGGCCTTTTCAAAGGCATTTTTACCAAGCACAGGCCTTTTCTTCCTTTTCCCAGAGGGGGTTCTTCAGAGGGAGAGGCAGAAGGGGGATGAGCAGGCCTGCATCCACCCCTCAGCCTAAAGCAACTGCCAAGCAGACACCCTGATGGGTCTGCCCGGGTCGACTCTCCTATCCCAGTAGGGGGCAGGCTGGCTTACTTTGTCCAGGACTGGATGTCTATCACATCAGACAAGTGGGTCATGGAAGTAGTAAGCCAGGGACTGGTTCTCAGCTTCAAAATATTTCCGAAGATGAGAGCCAGATCTTTTCCACCTTCAAATCTTTTGGAAACCCTTGCCCTAGAGGCAGAGGTTTCTTCTCTCCTAGCTTTAAGAGCTATAGAGAGAGTACCTACCCTACACTGGGGCAAAGGACTGTACTCCAGGTACTTCCAAACCCCCAAAAAGACAGGAGAGTGGTGACCCATCCTGGACTTAAGATATCTGAACAAACATCTTTTAAAGCCAAAGTTCAAGATGATAACTCTGGGAATTATCCTTCCCTCTAAGGCCAGGGGACTGGCTAGCCTCCCTGGACCTCAAAGATGCCTACTTTCACATTCCCATCAGGTGCTCCCACAGAAAGTACCTCAGGTTCGAGTTGCCCTCAGGCCACTATCAGTTCAAAGCAATGCCCTTTGACCTAACCTCAGCTCCAAGGGTTTTCACAAAGTGCCTGGCAGTAGTTGTTGTCTTCCTAAGAAGACAAAAGATTTCCATTTTTCCATATTTGGACGACTGGCTCATAGTGGGTCAGTCTCCAGACCAAGTCAAGTCAGACCTGCAAGTGACCCAGCAAGTGCTCACTTCTTTAGGATTTCTTCTCAACCTACCAAAGTCAGTTCTCGAAATGGTGCAGCTCCTCACCTTCATAGGGGCAGAGCTGGATATGGTAAAAGCAAGAGCCTTCCTTCCCCTGGAAAGGGCAAGGGCTCTCATGGAGCTGGCTTCTTCATTCAGCCTTCAGTTGTCTCGACCAGCAAGGCATTTCCTTCAGCTCTTGGGCCACATGGCAGCTTCTACAGCAGTGGTCCAAGGTGCAAGATTCCAGGTGAGGGATATTCAGTTCCATTTGAGAGCTTTTTGGTCCCAAAGAAAGGATTCCCTTACCAAACTAATCCCAGTGACTCGAACTCTGATCCAAGCCCTGCAATGGTGGCAGGATCAGGACAATTTGAGGCAACGGGTTCCATTTGCCACTCAGTCTCATTCAGTGGTTCTTACTACAGATGCTTTCCTGCTGGGCTGGGGAGCCCATTTGGGGGACCTCACCACCCAGGGACTGTGGTCTCCTCAGGAAACTATTCTACACATCAATCTCTTGGAACTCAGGGCAGTGTTTCTGGCACTGCAAACTTTTCCCAGTCAGTACAGAACAAGGTTGTTCAGGTCAGAACAGACAACACCACCACCATGTGGTACATCCACAAGCAAGGAGGCACTCGGTCTACGGCCTTGTGCACAGAAGCAATGAAGTTGTGATCCCTGGCTTATTCCCTGCAAACCTCTCTGATAGCAGTTCACCTTTCAGGGAAGGACAATGTCCTAGCAGATGCACTGAGCAGAATATCTCAGGGCCATCACGAATGGGCCCTGGATCCTCTGGTATTGAAGGTGATTTTTTCAAGATGGGGCACTCGAGTGATAGATCTTTTTGCAGACCCAGACAATAACCAGCTTCCTCTTTTGTTGCAGGCTCCCAGTCTTGGGCTCAGTCCCCCTGGATGCTCTGATTCTGAACTGGGAAGGGAAATTTCTGTATGCTTTTCCCCCCTTCCCTCTCCTGTTCAAAGTTCTAGTCAAGATAAGGTCACAACCTTGCAGAGTGATTCTGATTGCTCCAGACTGGGCCAGGCAGCCATGGTACCCCTTGTTGCTGTCCCTAGCAGTCCATCTTCCCCTGTCTCTTCCCAGGAATTACAACCTGTTAACCTCCTCTCAGGGGAGGATTTAGTACCCCAATCTTTAGTCTCTCAATCTCAAGGCATGGCTCTTAGAAGAGTTAGAGTTTGCAGATTTGCATCTGTCTCAGGGAGTTCTGGATATTCTCAAAGCTTCTCGAAAGCCTTCCACCAGAAAGACTTATAACTCCAAATGGAAGAGATTCAGCATTTGGTGTTCCAAGAGGCATATCTCCCCAGATACTGCTGAATTGCCTACAGTTCTGGATTATATGGTCCATCTTAATAGCCTGGGCCTCAGAACAGCTACTGTCAGGGTACGCTTGTCTGCTGTTTCTGCTTTCCTGTCAGTAGGCAAGTCTTCCTCACTGTCATTCCACCCTGTATTCTGTAAGTTTTTTCAAGGGATTGCTTCATACCAATCCCCCCCTTTAGGGATCCTGCTCCTGCTTGGGATCTTAATGTTTGCATTGCTCAGCTTATGCAACCCCCTTTTGAGCCTTTGTCCTCAGCAGATCTTAAGTACTTGACTTAGAAAACTGTGTTTTTGGTAGCCATTACTTCTGCTAGACATATCAGTGAATTGCAAGCCCTGTCAGTGGAACCCGATTTCATCTCTTTTCACAGAGATAAAGTGGTCCTTAGAACTAACAGAAAGTTCTTGCCTAAAGTGGTTTCAGATTTCCACCTGAATCAGTCTATGTCTCTCCCTGTTTACTTCACTGATCATTCTTCATCAGGGGGAGAGGAGGCTACACAGTTTAGATGTTAAAAGAGCCCTTAGCTACTACATAGAGCATACCAAGGGTCACAGGTTTGATTCCCTCCAGTTGTTCCTCACTTATGGAGAGGTAGGAAAGGGCAAACCTGCCACCAAGAGAACTATTGCTAGGTGGATTGTGTCTTGTATACAATTCTGTTATGAGAAAATGGGAAAGATTCCACCCTCAGGCCTGAGGGCTCACTCTACAAGCGGTATAGCTGCTTCCCTGGCTGCTGCTAGGGATATCCCTCTCTTAGAAATCTGTCAAGCAGCCACCTGGAAAACAGTACATATCTTTACCAGGCATTACTCTCTGGATATCCAGGCTAGGAGTGATGCTCGGTTTGACACAGCAGTACTTCAGAGCCTATTCCCAAAGTAGATTATGTCCCTCCTCCATGGAGGTACTGCTTGGTAGTCTGCACTTGTCAGAATACAGCAATACTTCATGTTGTTTGAAGAAAAATTACTCACATTAGTAATTATGTTTCTTCTAGTGGAGTCTTGCTGTATTCTGACCTCCCCCCCGCCTCCCCTCTCAGAACCTGGATTTTTTGGGATGTGGGTGAGCAGGCGCAGTGTTGGCACCCCAGGGGTGCCCCCTTACAACCTCTGTTACTCATGGGATGATATGTTATTTCAATTTTATTGGTTTTTGTGTTTTGGGTTAACTGACTTGAGTCTTCCTTTGGGAACCCAAAAGATTATTTTTCTGCCAGTTGGCTAGTAAAAATGTTACAGTTTCCAAACAGAACACCTAGTGAGTTTTGTTCGTAAAGATCTGACGGTTGCAGTTCAAAATACAACAGGCAGAGATATCAGCCGAGCTCGAGATCAACATTCTATGCCCTGCATAGAAAAGTTAACCCATTGTTCTCCAGGGCAGTTTAAAGGCTGGGGCTAACTGCACTTGTCAGAATACAGCAAGACTCCACTAGAAGAAACATAATTACTAAGGTGAGTATTTTTTTCTTTGTGTTCAGTCCCCTTCATTTTGGGAACCCACCGTTTTATTGATATTTTATAAAAGTTTTGTTTTAATCGTGCTTCCTTTTTCCCCCTTTGGGAACTAACCACAAATTTGCTTTTTTCTCTTTTTGAGATCATATTTTAGTCTCCTGATATTCTGGCATGTCAGTTAGACCAAAAAAGAGGACGGGACCCATAGGTTTTAAAAAGTGTTTGAAGTGCTTTCAAATCTTTGTTAAGGCTCATCACTGCAATTTGTGTTTGGAGTGCCTGGGACCCAGTCACATTTTTTTCTAACTGTGAGTTTTGCCCCAAAACAGTCAAAATAAAAAGGGCAACAAAGATGATAAGAGATGGCTTCTGCTTCTACCTCTATGTCACCACAACACCCCGAGGAGGCCTCTTCTTCCTCACATATGTAGTAAAACAAAGGAGAGGCCCCTAAGGAATCCTCTGACCCTGAAACTTCTGATATTGGAGTTTCTGAATGTGGTAAATACCAAAAACCAACTGAGCAGGTTTCAGATTCACTACTTGCTGAAAAGAAACACAAAGAAAAGCATGTCGCTGTGCCTCCTGCTGAAGAAGCAAAGGAGCTCCCAGCAGACAAAAATTAAATGCCTCCTGCTGAGGACGTTGCCAAAGCTCTGCAGGTCATTCAAGCTGCAGGTTCCCTTCGGGGTTCACTGGTTTCTCTCCAACACTGGTTCCCCCAGGGCAGGGTCCTGAAGTCGATTTCGAGGAGGAAGAGGATGACCTGGACTTAAGGGAGCCTGAGGTATCCCCTGAGCAGTAGTTTAGTATCCCTCCTTGTGAAGAGGATGATTTTTCCCTTCCACTTTTCTTTTGTTAGGTAAATGTCTGGCACTTTGGGCCTCTACTCACAAGAAAAAATGGAGAATGAGGAAGGGGCTGAGTTCATTGACATGAAGGGTCTGGCCCCTACAAAGAGGTTGTTCTCACCTCAGGAATCCCTCGGTATGTTTGACTTATGCAGTATTGCCAGCTGGGTTCAGCTGCCCTGAGGTGGTGCCTATGTTAATGATGGCTGGGCATTAGCCAGTAAGAAAGCAGTAGAAGACTGCTGCCTGTAGGTACTGCTGCTAGTGAGTCAGATTCAGTTCTCCACCTACTGGAAAAAATTGGCCCCGGAGTGCTCTCCATTTCTGATCAGTTGAAGAAGTTTATCAGTAAAATTGTTTTATTTCTGTAGTTTCTGCTGCATTTAGTCATTTTTTTAGTGGGTTTTTCCTTATTTTTGCTAGTTTTTCTCAGTTCCCAGCAGTTCCCAGGAACTGAGAAATTTTCCCCTGACAGGGGTTTTTACCATGGTTCCTGCATTTTTCTTCTGACTGGAAAATCACTTTCTGTGCTGAAAAACTTCTGTTTTTCATATTTAAACTTCAATTTTCAGTTGGTTCCCTTCTTTTTAAGGGAACCACGTTTACCTGTAATTTTTCTTTTATATTTTAATATTTTGGAACCATTTCTCATTGTTTCATTGTGCTTGGGAACCGATCACAATTTCTTATATTTTTCCTATTGGGAACCAAATATTTAGTCTTCTGACATTTTTGGTATGCCAGATAGACCAAAAAAGAGAACTGGACCTACTGGTTTTAAAAATTGCATTGTGTTTTAAAATCATGGGCAAAGCAGACGGCCACGATCTTTGTTGAAGTTGTTTCGGTCCAAACCATAACTGTGATCTTTGAACTAAATTTTGCTCTAAAACAGTTAAAAAAAAAGCAAAAAGATTAGAAATTATGGCTTATGCAGCTACTTGTCTATTGCTCTGTATTTTCCTGTACTCTGCATAAAAACTGATAAAGTATATGAATTAAAAAAAAAGAAATTATGGCTTAGCAGTCTGCCTCCCCCTCTAATAAACCTCTTGAAGAGGGGTCCTCCTCTCAACATTAATCAAAAGACAGGCCCTTCAAGGACCCCCTAGAAAATAAGTCTAATAAAAATAATTCAGATCGAGCCAAACAAAAAAGACATTCTGAGCAGGTTTCTGATCCAGTGGCTGCCAAAAAGAAACAAAAAGAAAAACTTATCACTGCCCCTCCCGCTGAAGAGCAAAGGGAGATGTCAGTGATGCAACAAAATATGCATTCTCCTGAGGAGTTGGCAAAGGCTTAGTAACTTTATCAAACCTTTCAGGCTATGGGCAATTTATCTGGTGCCCCAGGTGGTCCTTCCACTCCTGTTCCTATGGAGCCTGACAAAGGCCAGGGTTTTTATTATGAAGAAGGCAATGAGGAAGAGGAGGATGGAATAGAGCCTGAGGTATTCCCTGACCAGGAATAGTGACTCCCCTTCACATGGTTAGGAGGATTTTTCCTCCCATTACACATTTGTCCAGCAGATGGTGGACATGCTAGAGCTCTCCATACACGAGGCTACTGAGAAAGATGAGGAGGCAGACTTTCTGGATATGATGGGTCTCACTCCTCCCAAGAAGCTGCTGCTTCCAGTTGAAGGAATCAGAATTAGAGCCTTTGAGTCAAGGAATCCTTTGCAAAGGCTCTACGCCAGATATGCATGCAAGAAATGACAAGATATACAATAATAAATATACAGAGAACACACCAGAATACATACATTGCAAGTTTAAAAACAGTATATACAATAAGAGGCATATAGTGAAGACAAGTTACAGTTCAAGGGTGGAATGTACCAACCCATGACAAATTATAAGTCCAGCATGTACAATAACAATATACAGAAATCAAAAGGTTAAAGTCACAGGGAAGGGGGAGAAGGACTAAGCACAAGTTCACAAGTCCCTTCGAAGAGCAACCTTCAAATTACTCCAGAATCCCACCTCCATTCCTGGGGTGGATAAGAGCATAGAAAAGAAGTACCAGCTAATCAAAACTAATGCTGAAGTACCTCTGCACTCATCCTGCACACGAAGGAGTGGTACAATCAACAATCAATCAAAATCTTTATTTTGCCAGGCGGAACATCATTGAGACAAGCTCATTTACAAGATGGACCTGGGGTAAAACAATTTTTATTTATTTATTTATTTATTTCCGAGATCAGAAATACCTTTGAGTCAAAGACTCCTTTACAAAGGTTCCACGTCACATATAATATATACAGATATACAATACAGTTAGTACAGATACACAATACAGTAATTATTACAGAGTAGAGCTGTGTTTATAACAGGAACAGTTATTTGCCAGCAGAGTTAAGACATAACAGGTTGAGTGAATGTACTTAACAATTACATAGTAATAATAACAATATAATAACATATAACCATCACATGTAACAAGATACTTCCACCAGAACATAGCAATAGGTTCAGCAGGAGGTAGTGCCATTTAAATACAATTGCATAGATACAGATATATGGACATAAGGTAATGAGCTAAAGTTTATACAGTAAACATCATTGGAGGAGTCATAGTGAGCAGGAGTGGCAGTTCCTCTAGTGTCAAAGTGCAAAGAAGATTGAGATGTAGGAGTCCGTTGATAAGTACTGTAGACATGGCCTGGCAAGTGGGGTGGGAAGGGGAGGGGTATAGGGAGTGGGGAGGGAAGGTCAGATGAGATAGGAGAGGGTTGAACATGATGGCCTCGGGAGGAAGGACTGTTCTAAGGGAGAAACACGACATGCCACAGGCAATGGTTGGGGTTTAAGTCCAATATCTGAAGCAGAGACAGATCATGATGTTGGGACCTTGATTTGGACAATGACAGAAGGGAGGACTCAAATGACACCTCAGGCAATGGTTGAGGTTTAAGTCCAGAATTTAAAGCAGTAACAAATCATGATGTTAAGACCTTGACTTGAAGCAATGACAGACTTCAGAGAAGATCCTCAGGAACAAGGATTTGAAGAGGAAGAATGTGACAGGGAAGCGAGCCTTAAGGTTTTCTGGATCTTATTACAGTGCGTAGGAAGAGTGAAGCTTACTGAGGCTCTACCAAAGTGCGTTTTAACTTTAGAGATAGCCAGAGATAAGATGGTAAGACTTCTGAGAGAATAGGCACTAGGGATGCAGGGAGTTAGGCAGCTTGTGAGGTACTGTGGTAATATATGAGTGATTGCCTTATATGTCCGTAGAATAGCATTCTTTTGCCTCCTGAAGCTAAGGGAGCTCCAGTCTATGGAAGAATAGAGGATGCAGTGGTGCGTGTCATAATGGGCATCCGAAATGAACCTAAGGGCTCTGTGGTACAGGGTATCAAGCTTGGAGAGAGTTGTGCTAGTACTATGGCCATATAGGAAGTCTGCATAATCTAGGAGAGGCAAGAAGGTAGCTTGGACTAGGAGTTTTCTAGCCCCCAGGGTTAGTGAGTGCTTCATCCTGAAGAAAATACCGAGCCTTTGACACAGTTTCTTAGTGCGTTCTTCAATGTGATCAATGAAGGACAATTTGTAGTCAATCCAGACCCCCAGGTATTTGAATTGTTCCATGAACTCCAGGGCTTCTCCCAAAAGGGTGCTTACGTGAGGAACCTTATCTGTTTTTTTTTTTTTTTTTGGAGATGAGGGGCCAGTGGAGAGAAAATCATGGCCTTAGTTTTTTTGGCATTGAGCAGGAGTTTCAAATTGAGTAGAATTTTTTGGAGGATGTCAAAATTGTTCTGGAGGTCCAAAATGGCTTGATCGGAGTTGATCTGTCAATGTAAAGCACTGTATCATCAGCGAAGAGATGGATACTAGATGACTTTAGGCCAGTGTCAATTTGATTTAATATAAATGGCAAAGAGAAGTGGAGTAAGTATGGATCCTTGGGGGACACCTCTAAGGAGTATTATTTTTGGCAATAGGTCTCCTTCAGCCTTGACCTGCTGCTCTCTGTCCTGTGTCAAGGCCAAGGTTTCTCTTTCCTTTCAACCTCCTGAGAAGGAATCCAGAAAACTGAATACCATGGACAAGAAGAAAAATTTATTTACCACAGTAATATTGTTTCTTTCAAGGGATCTCCCAGTATGATTAGACATATGCAGGCAGCCCAGAATCTCTGATTGCCCCGGGGCTGTAGTGATGTAATTTGGAATGTGTGCAAATAGTGGAACGAGAATGTTGTTCAAATTATTGCCTCTAGGTGGAATGTGTTCCATCTAACTGTCAGATTCGTTTTTGTAGCTAAAAAATACTAGACTATCCGAACTAATAAATTCTAACCCAAACAACAATACCCACCCCCTGGTGATGAGAATGGGTTTCTGAAACAGGATAAAAGAACCACAAATGGAGAGCTAGGCCCCCTAGTCAACTTTGTGTGCATAAACAACAGTAAGTTAAGCCAGTGATTAAAGGCAACATCAAACTCTAATAAAAATATTGTTGAACCTGATCCAGGTTATGTAAGGGGAGGTAGGGTGGGAGGTCTAATCGTACTAGGAGATCCCTTGGACAAAACAATATTACTGTGGTAAGTAACTTTTTCCTCAAACCCCAGGAATCTCCCAGTATGATTAGACATATGCAGACTACTAAGCAGTACCTTGGGAGGAGGGTACAGGACCTACTTAGGAAAAAGGTTTTGCAGTACTGCAGTGCCAAACCTTGCATCACTTCTGGACTAGATGTCCAGGCAATAGTGCTTTGTGAAGGTGTGGACTATACTCCAAGTACTGTAGCTGCTGCCACAGAAGAACAAATTACTCACCATAGTAATCTTGTTTCTTCAAAGGGATCACTCATTATGATTAAACAAATGCAGTCAGCCTCCTGTGTTGGACTGCCTGGAGAGATGGAATTATATGCAAATGATGGAACTCTCAATTGGCTCATGCCACTTTCAAACTGCTGCCCTAGCAACTGTTGCACTCTGAATGCTTCAGATTCTTACGTAGCCTAAACTGGGTGTAAGAACTATTAACTATGATAATAGTTACATATAATAATTTTTTGTTCTCTCAGGTCAAAAAAAATCCCAATAAATAAACCTAAAAAACTTGAGACCACAAGGGAACCAACTAGTTAACTGAAAGTGAGTCTCTAACTTAACCTATGTGGAAAAAAATATACTAAAACAGGGATGCAGAACAACGTTCATAGGTTTTTTAGTAGGGGAGGCAGGGTGGGTGCTTTAATCATAATGAGTGATCTCTTTGAAGAAACAAGATTACTATGGTGAGTAATGTTTTCTTCTAACCCCAGGAATCAGTCATTATAATTAAACAAATGCAGTCTACCAAGCAGTACCTTTGGAGGTTGGGCAGAAAACCTATTTAGGAAACACGTTCTGCAGCACTGCTGTACCAAACTTGGCATCACTTCTGGATTGCAGGTCCAGGCTGTAATGCTTTGTGAAGGTGTATACTGTTTTCCATGTAGCTGCTTTGCAGATTTCCAAGAGTGGAATATCCCTTGAAGCTGCCACTGAAGTAGCTGTACCCCTGGTGGAATGTGCTCTGAGGCCCAGGGGAGCCTGTTTACCCACTTTACTATAGCAAAACTGGATACATGCCACTATCCAATGAGCAATTGTCCGTGTTGTGGCAGGTCTACCATTACCTACCTCTCCATAGGTAAGAAAGAGCTGTGCCTGGCCTGGTCTGTAAGACTTAGTTCTGTCAACATAGTGGCTAAGTGCCCTTTTGACATCAAGGGAGTGAAGCCTCCTTTCTGGAGAACTGGAGTTCTCTGTGAAAAAGACAGGTAAAGTGATGGACTGATTTAAATCAGACACCACTTTGGGAAGAAATGTCCTATTGGTCCTGAGGACCACTTTGTCCCTGTGGAATGAGATGTAATCTACATCTGTACACAGGGCTTGTAACCCACTGATTCTTCTGGCTGAAGTAATAGCAACCAAAAACACAGTTTTCCAAGTGATATACTTCAAGTCTGCTGTTGCTATCAGTTCAAATGGGGCATCCATGAGCTTGGCAATGCAGATATTCAGATTCCAGGCCGAAACTGGTTCCCTCAAAGGAGGGTACAAAAGGTTAAGGCCTTTAAAATATTCCCTGAAGACTGGATGAGAGGCCATGGACCTCTCTTTACCTGCTGACAGGTAAGCTGAAACTGAAGCCAAATGAACCTTGAGTGTTGAAGGCTTCAGAGCTAAAGAATGCAAATGTGTCAGGTAATCCAGAAGAATGGCAAGGTCAGCCCTGGATGGGTCGATATCCTTACCTGCACACCATATGGAAAACCTCTTCCACTTGGCAGAGTATGTCCTTTTATTGGAGGGTTTCCTGGAACCCCTAAGTACTGCCAAAACTTGTTCTGATAGTTTAAGATCCACATACTCTAAGTCCTCAAGAGCCAGGCCTTGAGCCTTAGTGATTTGAGGTTGGGATACAGTAATACAGTATCCTGCCCTGAGAGGATGTCTGCAGGCTGTGCCTCCTGGGCAGATGAATTGGAGGTACCACTGACAGAGCCAACAGAAGTGAATACCAGTGCTACCTCGCCCAATCTAGTGCCACCAGTATAATTGTTGCTGGTTGGCATCTCAATTTCAGCAGGGTCCTGAATATCAGTGGAAAAGGAGGGAAGGCATACAGGAACTTCCCTGTCCAATCCAGTGCCAATGCATCCGGGGTAGGGTGCCCCTGAAAGGAGGCCTGCAGCAATATATCGGTAGCTGGTGATTTTCTGCAGAGGTGAAGAGATCTATCTCTGGAGTGCCCCAACGCCTGAAAATCGAGCTGAGAATTTGAGGATTCAGACACCACTCATGACTTATCCTGCTGAGGGAGTCTGCCAGCACATTGTCCTTTCCTGGAAGATGTATGGCTGAAAGGGATACTTTCATGGAGCAGGCCAGGGACCACAGCTTCATTGCTTCTGTGCACAGTGGGGCTGACCTGTTTCCTCCCTGTTTGTTTATATAATACACAGTAGTGGTGTTGTCTGTTCTGACCTGCACCACTTTGTTTTGAAGATGTGGAGCAAATGCCTGAAGGCTAGGTACACTGCTCTGAGCTCCAGAAGATTTGTGTAGCAACATGGATTCTTGAGTAGACCATGTGCCACTTACTGTATAATCCAACATGTGTGCTCCCCAACGCAGAAGGGATACATCTGTTGTAAGAACTAAGGAAAGTTGTTCCTTTGTGAAAGGAACCCCTACCTGAAGGTTTTGTTCGTCCAGCCACCACTGCAGTGCCTATAGGAGAGTGTGGGTGACTGGAACCAGTTTGGACAGAGGATCTGTCCTCTGTGACCAGTATTGTCTCAGGTGGAACTGAATGTCCCTCATTTGGAATCTGGAACCTAGTACCACTGTAGTGGCAGCTGTCACGTGGCCTAAAAACCTGAGGAAGTCTCTGGCTGGTTTGGATTTTCCTGGTACAAATGAGCTTGCAATTCGTAGAATGCTGTTTACCCTGTCCTGTGGCAAGAAAGCTCTGCCCAGACTGGTGTTCAGTTCTGCTCCAATGAACTCGAGTACCTGAACTGATGTTGGCTGCGACTTCTGCTCGTTTATGAGGAAACCCAGGGATTCCAGAGTAGACTTTGTTAGTGCTAAGGCCTGCTCTGTAAGATGTAGAGATGGACCCACCACTAACAAGATATCCAGGTAGGGAAAGACTGAGACTCCTTGTTTTCTCAGAAACTCCACTACCACGGCCAAACACTTTGTGAACGCCCTTGGTGCAGAGGTCAGACCAAAAGGAAGGACTGCAAACTGATAATGGCCTGAGGCCAGTCTGAACCTCAGAAACTTTCTGTGAGAAGGTCTGATGGGGATGTGAAAATAAGCGTCGTTTAAATCTAGGGAGGCTAGCCAGTCTCCCTTCTGTAAAGTGGGAATGATCAGAGCAAGAGTGACCATTTTGAATTTTGGTTTTAGAATATGCCTGTTTAGAAGTCTTAAATCTAGGATAAGTCGCCAATCCCCATTTTTCTTCTTTGTAAGGAAGTATCTGGAGTAGAAGCCTTTGCCCCGGTGGTTTAGGGGCACAGGCTCCACTGCCTTGCTAGCTAGCAGATGTTTTACTTCTGCATCCAGTAGTATCCTGTCTGCAGATATGACTGGTGCAAATGTTCTTGCTGTCAGCTTGGGGAGAGATTTGAAGCCGATTGCCAAACCCTGGCTCACCATCTCCAGGTCCCACTTGTTTGTGGTGATGGTGTACCAATCCTAGAGAAAATGAGCCGGCCTGCCACCCACTGGTAGATTTTTGGAAGGGGATGCGACCTGTACTAGCCCGTCTGGGGTTCTGAGTGGGCTGTGCCTAAATCACTGGGGAGGGAGAAGCTCTCCTTGTGGCTCTCCTGCCCCTTCCTTGGAAGTATTCTGTAGGCTGTTGTTGCAGCTGAGAGGCCTGAGCTTGGAAAAAAAGGTCTGGAGTAGGATCCCCTACCCCTGCCTCCCCTGGCCTGGGACCTATAGGTTGAGGAAGGCCTATCCTTAGAATTGCTTCTGTAGGTGGCCTTACATTCTTCTACCTTCTTCATATAGGCCTCTGTTTTATCTCCAAACAGCGAATTTTTCTCAAAAGGAAAGTCCAACGTCTTGGCCTGGGTGTCCAGGGTCAGGTTTGTGGCCCTGAGCCAGACATATCTTCTAAGGGAGGCAGATAGTGCCATCAACTTGGCTGCAGAGTCATTAGTGTCCACAGCCATGTGGAACTGGTATTTTGTGGCATCTAAAGCGGCCCTTGCTGTATCCTGCAAGTCTACTGCCACCTCACCGGGCACTTTGTCAGCTAGAGCTAACATTGCATTCCAGAGTGCCTTCTGGTATTGCACTGCATAGGCCATATAATTAGCCTGTCTAAGGATGAGAGAAGCAGCCATATACCCTTTCTTTCCCATTGTATCCATTCCAAGATCCTTATCTAGAGGATGGGTAGCCAAGGGGATTCTGGCTTTGTCGCAGGCAGCAGCCTGCACAACCTCTTCAGGGTCAGGGTGGCTGAACAGAAAATTAGCTGTTGTCCTATCAAGCTGATATTTCTTATCAGCTTTTCTTTTTTTTTTTTTGAAATTTGCTCTTTTATTTCACGCCCCACGTCCGTCCTCAGCCTGGTCACGGACTCCGGGATCCCCGGTCACCGGACATTGCCAACTCCCCAGTCATCCCTGGCTTCCCCCCCAGAGAGTGGGGCCGCAGTTCCGACCCCCGGTATCAGACCGCGGAACTAGTAACTGGTCGGGGAATGGCTCCGGTGACCAATCAGGGCGTCCTGGAGTAAAGCGTCATATAGACGCTGGGCGTTTTTACCCCCATTAGCCCACTCCCTTGAGGGAGGCGGGGACGTGCAATGACGCTGAGCGTCTGCCCCTGCCTCACTCCTCCCCTCTGGCGTAAGCACAGCTGCGTGGGTGATCCTAGCCTCCGCTAAAGTCCCCTCGCACCGACTGCTACCCCAGCCCTCCCCCCGGAGAAGGGGAGCAGTCCGTGGGACTCTCGATCCTTCTCCCCCCGGCCAGCCCTCCGATGACCCGAGTCCGTTTCCGAACCCGGGTCGCCGGCGTCGAAAGTGGAAATCCAACTGCTGCGCCGACGGGCCGGCCTTTATCAGCTTTTCTATCGACTCCTGGAATAGAACTGAGAGTTTGGAATACTTGCGTTGCTGCCTTTTTTAAGGACTTGTGCATAGGCAGTAATAAACGTTTTGTTGGGGTTAACCCCATCATATCCAAGAATTATGCTTCCTCCACATCCTCTTCTGTCTCCTGCAGGGGGAGGTTGAGTGTTTTCTACCATGCTTTTAACAAAAGCATAGTGGGAATAATCCTCTGGGCCCTGGGGCTGGGGTGGGGTGGGGTGGGAACCGAACTCCTGTTCTGGAGAAACCTCTGGGTCTATATGTTCCTCTTCAAAATCATCATCATCCTCCTCAGGAAAGGAAGCCTGTGGCTCCTGAGAGGGTGGCGCTGGTACAGGAACTGGGACAGTGGGTATTGGAACCGGGAATACAGCTTGCAGTGCTTGCAAGACCTGTAAGGCCTTAGCAATGTCCTCAGCCAAGGGCATATCAGTTTTGTCAGCTGGGAGCCTTCTCGGCCGGAAGCGCAGCAACATGCTTTTCCTTACATTTTTTCTTCAGTGGCACAGGTTCAGTCCCTGACTCCACTGGCCTTTTTGGCTTACCCTGCTCAACTTTATCTGATCTCTTATCAGGATCCTTAGGTTTACCTCCATCCTTTCTTGTGCCAGAGGTGGAGGGACCAGTTTCACCAGTATTAGTAGAAGCAGAGGCCATCCGTTCTAATATTTTTTACCTTTTCTTAAGAGTTTTAGGGCAAAAT
The DNA here is from genome assembly GCA_016271365.2 of Neoceratodus forsteri. Taxonomy (NCBI): domain Eukaryota; kingdom Metazoa; phylum Chordata; order Ceratodontiformes; family Ceratodontidae; genus Neoceratodus; species Neoceratodus forsteri. Next base: position 720,287,332 of record CM057450.1, read on the forward strand.
GTTTTACAAATGTCACAATTTGCAAAAATATGGCTAGTACCCAGACAAAAAATATACAATGAATGTCTGTCTGCTTTAGCTATTATCTGACCACTAGACTCACACAATTTAAAGCCAGTTAGTCCTGTGCATTTTTTAGGCTTAACAGGAGCCTCTGACATTGAGTAGGAATTGTTGAAGAAAATATAATGAATTATCGGTTCCTTAGAACCGAATATAACAACTATAAACAATCGCTAACGGTTCCGGGAACCGAGCGCTACTCGGTTCCTGACATGGAGAAACTGAGAAATCTATATAAGATTTAAATAAATGTATGCGGTTAGGAACCTACTGCAAAAGATAAACAAATGTAAAAGATTGAGGTATAAACCTCATTAAAAATAGCGGAACCCTCGGTTCCAAGGAACCGCTAAATACAATAAAAATTACACAAATTACAAAATAAACTAAAACTAAGGCAGCAATCTGAAATATAAAGTAAAAACACTACTTATCGATCAGATAATTAGATTTTGAAGAGGTTGAAGGAGAGCTCTCCGGGACATCTTCACTAGGCAGGTGGAGTAAAGAAAGAATCTGAAGCACTCAGAGTGCAACAGTTACTAGGGCAGCAGTTTGAAAGTGGCATGAGCCAATTGAGAGTTCCATCATTTGCATATAATTCCATCTCTCTGGACAGTCCAACACAGTAGGCTGACTGCATTTGTTTAATCATAATGAGTGATTCCTGGGGTTAGAAGCAGCAGTTCCACGAGTGGAATATGCCCCTAGTCCTTGAGGTGGCTGCTTCTCAGCCTTGTTGTAACAGAATTGGATGCAGGACAGTATCCAGTGTGCAGCTGATCTCTTTGAAGCATGCCTGCCTTTTCCAACCTCACCAAAGGTGATAAACAGTTGTGAGTGGGAATCCCTGAGGTCCTTAGTACGACTGATGTAGCAGCTAAGGGACCTCTTCACATCCAGACTGTGAAGCTTCAATTCCCTTGAACTGGACTTAGCTCAGAAAAATACAGGAAGGGTGATGGATTGGTTTAAATGAAACTCAGATGCCACCTTGGGTAGAAGTTTCCTGTTTGTCCTGAGGACCACCTTATCCTTATGGAAGATAATGTAATTAGGATCAGTGCAGAGAGCTTGGAGCTCACACACTCTTTTTGCTGAAGTAATTGCCACCAGGAAAACCATTTTCCAGGTGACATATTGCAGGTCAGCCTTAGCCACTGGCTCAAAGGGGGGGGTCATGAGTTTGGCTATGCACAAATTCGGGTCCCAAGGAGGGACTGGTTCCCTAATGGGGGAATCAAACGTGCCAAACCTTTGAAACACTTCCTAAACATAGGGTATGAAGCTATTGTTCTCTGTGCATCTGAACACAAGTAAGCAGAGACTGCTGCTAAATGAACCTTGAGGGTCACAGGCCTCAGGCCTAAGGCCTGTAGGTGTACCAAGTAGTCAAGCAGTACAGGTAAGCTTGCTTTAATAGGACTGCTGTGCTTAGATTTGCATCAGATGGAAAATATTTTCCACTCTGAAGCTTAATTCTTTCTGGTTGAAGTTTTCCTGGAAATTTCCAGGATCTTAAGGATTTCTTCTGACAGTTGAAATTCAGAAAATTCTAACTCCTCAAGAACCAGGCCATCAGGTGAAGGGTCTTGAGGTTTGGAAATACTACCTGATTCTGAATGGCTGTTAGGATATTGTATCTCTGGAGAAGCCAGATGTGTTGCTTGGTGGTCAAGGTAAATAGTAGAGTAGAGGTGTCCAACCTTTTTGGGGCCGTGAGCCACATTTAAATTTCTGAGTAAGATGTGAGCCACAACAACTTGTGGCCTATACCATACCCAATGTGCAGTCCTTACCATACCCATATTTAGGAGTTAAAATAATAATATAGTCTTAGTAAACAGTCAATAATCATATTTTATTAAGTCAAAGTATTTTTAAAAAATAGTTGTAATTTTAAAATAATTGTTCAGATCAGCTCTGGAGCTTTAGATTTGCTTGCAGGCTTAGTAAAAGTAGCTTGTTGAGCACTCAGACACTTTTCAGCTCCTGTACTTTGACTTTTCTCAAATTTAAAAAGCTGTGACGTGTACTTGACACGTATTTGACAAACCTCTCAAGAGCCACATCAAACTGCTTCAAGAGCAACATGTGACTCACGAGCTACAGGTTGGCCACTCCTGTAGTAGAGGATACTAGGGCTGTGCTAATACCAAATATTATTTCCCGAATACCACAAATAATGAGATATTCGTTATTCGGAATCTGAATAACGAATAGCTCACTATTCATGCGGTATTCGGGGAATTATTTTTTTTTAATTTTTATTTATTGAAGGTCTAGGAATTGCAACCCTTTGAGTCAGGGACTCATTTGCAAAGGCTCCACATCATACATAAATGAGGACAGGTACAGAGTATAACAGAATACAGTACTAAGTACAGAGGCAAAGATACATAATACGTAATACATACATAAAGCAACACCAAAGGTGTGTATAGTTGAAGCATATATTGGAATCACAATACATAAACTGCAGTGAAGCTTTTAGACTTTGTAGAGGAGTTTATCTTCAATCACAGTTAGAGATGGACATAATGAGGCTCCGTAGCTCAGGTTTAAAAGGCCCTAGCCTGGGGATACATAAGATAGAATCAGGGACTGAGTTCATCCAGAGTGGGGCCCTGTAGTGAAAGGACCTTTGGCCAGCAGTGGTCTTCACAAAAGGGACATGGAATGCTGTAGTGTCAGAGTGTCTAGTGGTGCGAGCCAGCAAACTCTTTTGGAGAGTGAGAGAAAGCTGGGGGGGGCTAGCCCCAACTGGATTTTTTTAGCCAATTAGCAGGTCTGGTAGAATAGACGCAGAAGTTTAGCCATGCTGACTGTTGGTAGAGGTCACAGGTATGCATGAGCTGATCACAGCCTGTGGCCAACCCGCAGGCTTTGTTGAGGGTGCGTTTAGTGTTGGTCAGGGCAGTGTCAGAGGCGGCACCATAGATGGCTATGCCATAGTCTACCAGGGAAAGGATGGAGCTAGAGATGGCTAACCATAGGGCGTCAGGAGGGAGACAGGGTCTATGTTTATAAAGGAGACCAGTTCTGATGTTAATTGCAGAGCATGTCGATGCAATATGCTCGCAGAAGGTAAGGGCTGAGTCAAGGGTAATCTCTAGATATTTAAAATTGGTAACTGGTTCCAGCATGGTACCCTGCGAATTTTGTATGGATATTTTGGCCGTGTTGTGTTTATGGTGAGGGTGGACGAGTAGCATAACCTTCATTTTTTTGTAGTTGAGTACAAGCTTGTGGGAGGCAAACCAAGATTCTATTTCTGTGAAGGAGCCCTGCAAGGATTTTTGGAGCTGGGTAAGGTCAGGGTGCCGACTAAAGATCACAGCATCATCTGCATAGAGGAAAAGGCGCCCAGAGGAGGCCATAGGGAGGAGTTCAAGTATAGTGCAAAAAGGAGCGGACCAAGGATGGACCCTTGGGGGACACCCGACCGAACAGGAAGGTTAGTAGAGAGGGTGTTATTTATCTTCACTTGCTGAGTGCGGCCATGGAGATAGTTGGAGAACCAGCAAGTGGTTTCTTGGGATACGCCAACAGAGAGGAGGGAGTTTATGAGCATATTGTGATTGACAGTATCAAATGCCTTGGACAGATCGATATAGACAGATCCAGCCAAGGCTCCCTGGTCTAGGGCATCATGGATAAAGGAGGTAAACTCTAGCAGGGCAGTGGTTGTGCTGTGTCCTTTCTGGAAACCGTGTTGTTGCTGGCACAATAGGTGGCGTGAGTCTAAATAGTCATTAAGTTGATCTGCTGCTATTTTTTCCAATGCTTTTGAGAGGGGAGGGAGTATGGAAATGGGCCTATAGTTACTACTTAAGGTACGGTCACCATTTTTATGGACTGACATAATAACCGCCCTTTTCCACATTGATGGGAACCGCCCTAAGCACAGGGACATATTGAGTAATTTTGTGAGGGGTGTTAGGACTGCATCAAGGGTTAAGAAGAGCAGTTTTGCATCAAAAGAGTCACTGCTCTGCCTTGTCTTTCCAAAGAACATGGCAAGATATGTGCGGGGAACACTAGGGGAGATCATTTTGAAGTGAAAAGGTGGAGTGCGGGGGGTGGTGGGAACTGTCCAGCAGATGCAGTGAAGAAGTCAGGGGGGAGGATAGTACTGAGGTCAGAGAATGATGTATTGAAGGCATTTGCTATTTTTTAGGGGTCTTGGGTGGAGACACCATCGATAATAAGCATGGTAGGGGGAGGGGAGGCAGACTTGCCACTAAGTTCCTTTATATTTTCCCAGAACCTCTTCCCATTTCCCCAGGTGGCAGTAAGGTTGGCCTGATAGTAAGCCCCTTTGCCTGTAGGATAACCCAGGTGCATGAGTTTTGGGCAGCATGGTACAGTTGTCAGTCAGAAGGGAGACCAGACTGAAGGGCATGGTGCCACAGGTGATCATGGGCCTTCATGTGGTCGAGCAAGGACCGATTTACCAAGGGGGTGGATTTTGTTTTTTCTATCCATTTTACACAAGGGGCAAAGATGTCACAGATGGTTTGGAAGGAACTTATGAAGAAGGACAGGGCAGCATCGACCGACAACTGGTGATTGAGTGGAGACCAGTCAAGGTTACGGAGATGGTTTCTGAAATGTACCAAGGATCCTTTCTTTAGTTGGTGATACATGGAGATCCTGGGGGGGAACCTTCCAGCTGTTTGTCCAGAGACAAGTTACAGGGGAGTGATCACTGAGTGAGTCTGGGAGGACCTGGCCATCCTGTATGCGCTCAGGATGATTCGTGAAGATGAGACCAAGGAGGGAACTAGAGCCCTTGTTTTGGTTTTACTCTAGTAGGGGTAAGCACCATTTTGGACAGATTTTGGGCTGCAGCTGCATCCCTGAGGGAGGATGTCTGGGGAGCAAGCCAGTTTGTGTTGAAATCACTGAGGGCTATGATTTCCAATTTTTTGGGGAGCTGGCGATAATGTTTAGGATGGATGTGAAAGCATCCCTTTGGTTGCAAGGGGGTATGTATATTAACATTATATAGAGAGATTTACCCAAGTTGCCAACAGCAAGCCTAAGGGTGAGGTACTGTGCACCCTCTGCAGGGTTCATTGTTGCAATTTTTATACCTTGCAGGTGATCCCGAAGATACAGTGCACTGCCCCCACCCAGCCTATCTGATCCGAACAATGTGTAGACCAGTATGTAAACAGCTAAGTCTGGGGTATTCTGAGACAGCCATGTTTCAGTTATGGCTAGGGCATCAGGGTTGTGGAGGCAGACCCATGCTTGGAGTGGGCGAGTTTCTTTTGGAGGCTACATATATTAATGGTGGCCAGCTGTAGTCCTTTGTGTTGCATTGATAAGCAAGTGGTGGGGGCAGTAGGGCCAGGATTGGGGTGTATGTTGCCCACAAGTAGCAGGAGGATAATAGCAATCCTGGATAGGGTACTTTTTAGGATCTTCTTGTGAGTACGCAACGATGGGACTGCATGGTGGTGTGGCTTGTTGGTAAGATGGGAGCATGCAAAATGCAATATTTCATGGCCATATAGAAAATGGGTAATCACGATTTCAGGGAGCAGGTGGTTAGGCGTGGGGGGATGGGGGGATATGGTTACTGAAGCAGGAGTAGTCACGGGTGGGTAGCAGAGGGGTGTTAGGGGGCAGGTGGAGGGGTAGTGTGAAGTTGAGTATGGAAGGGGCAGGAGGGTGGTATGCTAAGAGGAAGGGTTATCGAGAGGAGAATAAGCCATGACATCATTTTGTGAATGAGAGAGGGAAATATAGCAATGTTGCTTAGCAGTTTTGGGTGGTTTTAGTATAAAATCTAAAGTTGTTTAGGCTTATAAGGTTGGTAAAGAATGGTAATTTTCTGCTGCTGTTGGAGGGGAGTGTAGGGCTAGAGATTTGAGCAGCTTGTTTGAGATGTTTGGGTATTCTTATATTTGACACACCAAGACAGCGTGTTGTAACGTATGGGCTGAAAGAAATAGCAGCCACTAGTGGTAGGTACTGATAACCTGCCTATGGGAAAGTTGCCTGATTGGTTTAATCAGGTCACCTGGGGTCTCTGGTCCTCTATATAACAACAAGTCGGCCAAGGGTGGTGGTGGGGGTGGTTGGGCAGCTGACTCATAGCGTCAGTGGGGGCCCCTATTCCAAGTTTCGATATTCCAGGGCTGTGTGTCTGTAGAGCTGCTGTTCCTTGTAAAAAGTGCACGTTACCTAGGAAATGCTGTGGGGGAAGGTCCTTGCAAAGCTCAAGGGAGGGTGTCCTACCCTCATGACCAGCACCCACGAGGGGAACCTTCCTGTTCTGTTGGAGAAAGAGGAAAGCAGAGTTTTATAAGGTGAGATTGCACAGGTGCAAGGTGGTGGGGGGAGCGTGGAGTTTCAATCCGAATTACAGGGGGGCAGGGGCTACTATTCTAAGTTCAAACTAGCCTGCATCTGCGTAAACGATGAGAGACATTTAAGATGGTGACTAGAAATAAACCGAGGTAGATTTCAGCTGAGTTTTTAAATGGCTTAAATAGCATGCAGTAACAGGCTCTGGTATTGTTTGAACAGAAACATTGATTTTCTTTACAAGGCTGAAAGGCTAAGACGTTTTTCCCCTAGTACAGTTCACAAACGCATACAGACTGGCTTAAAAACAGGATTAGATGCTATTAAAATAAAGGCGCAGTGACTGTGTTCGAGTAAATAATTCAAATTGAGAAATTGGTGCAAAATTAAGCTCTTAAGGCACAGAGGGATTCATTAAATCTTGCCACTGAGACGCTAAAGATTTAAGAAAAAAAAAACTATCTCCACATGTGCGGGGACTGTAATTTAAGGAGCTTGGTAAAAATACAGTCATTTAAGGGACTTTAAAATTAAAAAGTTCAAATCCTTGGCTCCTATTCCGAGTTTCGGTATTCCAGGGCTGCGTGTCTGTAGAGCTGCTATTCCTTGTAAAAAGTGCATGTTACCTGGGAAATGCTGCGGGGGGTCCTTGCAAAGCTTGGGTGAGGGTGTCCTAACCGCACGACCAGCGCCCATGAGGGGAGCCTTCCTGTTCTGGGAAATGCTGCGGGGGTTCCTGGCAAAGCTCGGGGAAGAGTGTCCTACACTCACGACCAGCACCCAAGAGGGGAGCCTTGCTGTTCTGGAAAATGCTGCGGGGAGTCCTTGCAAAACTCTGGGGAGGGTGTCCTACCCTCATGACCAGCACCCATGAGGTGAGTCTTGCTGTTCTGGGAAATGTTGCGGGTTGTCCTTGCAAAGCTCGGGGGAGGGTGTCCTACCCTCATGACCAGCACCCACGAGGGGAGCCTTGCTGTTCTGGGCAATGCTGTGAGGGGTCCTTGCAAAGCTTGGGGGAGGGTGTCCTACCCTCATGACCAGCACCCACAAGGGGAGCTGAAATAATATAACCCCTCCCCCCACCCTCAGATAGCATCCAAATCCCTTCCCCCAAGCAGTTTAATAATTAAAAAGAAAAGTCAGCAATTTCTTTTGGACGACCAACACAACTCCACCCACCTCCACATGACCGTCCACCAGGTTTCATACATTCATTACCACAGTAATTTAAAAGTTTAGATAGTCCTCCTGTGGTCTGTCCTTATCCTCCTCACCCCGTAGCCAGCACCTGCCCCCGCCTCCCCCTGAACCTTGCCTGCACCTAAAGAAAAGTAAGAAAATGTAAGCAAAAGGCAGCCGGCACAGCCCACTCTCCTCCACGGCCGGCTGCCTTCTTGTGAATGAAACCATGCTTGCTTGCTTGCTTTTATATAGAGAACAAGCTGATCACACTGAGGGTATGTGTAAATTTCAAGTTTACACACCACCCCATTATTTTATTTTATATAATTGCTGGGTTTACCTTTCTCATCACAGCAATTATATAAAATAAATGTTGTGCTGCAGCCGCCGTCTGGTTTACTTTTAGAGCTGCCGGGGTCCGTTTGGGCAATTCATTTTTTTTTGCTTTGTTTTGTCTTTTCTTGCGCTGCCCTTTGGAGCTTTTGTCCCCCCAGTAACGTCTGGCAAGTCATCTGTGGCGCAGTCCATTAATTATATTACTATTATACAATGTATAAAAAAAAAAAAAAAAAGAAACAAAAATATTTTTTTCTCATTTTAATTTTTTTTATTTATTTATTGATGCGCTGGAAAAAATAGTTCCCTGTTGATAGGCAGAATATTGTAGCTTGAGAGACAACATCAAGTCAGCTCTATCCTGTAATAGGATAGCTTACAGTATAAAGATTGCAAAAAGCTTAATTCGTGAACTTTACTAACAACAATAAAGGACTCCAGTAATTCTCAGGATTCCTCCGTTTGCCATGGACTTATAAAGTAATCAGTAGAAGTAGTACAGTACACAGTACAATGAATGACATCCGCCCACACACACACATTTGTTTTTGTACCTTTTTCTGATGTCGCAGGTGGTGAGTCACATTGGGTTTGAATGACCGCTAAAGGTTTATAACAGTCCCCCAATCTGAGTAGTCTACCGTAATTATTTTTAAATTTTTTTAATCTTATTATCTTCTTAAAACAGCAACAAAAGGCTGTACAACACCTTCTGATGTGGCATCATGATGTCATGAAATGCCTTACTAAGCTATGACCCAGCCAATAAGAGGCAGATGGGCAGCAATGGATGTAATAGAAGGAACAACCCTATGGACTAACACTGCTGTCTCTCCCTTAAAAAGTTAAAGATACCCTTGGTTGTACTGAAAATAAAATAAATTAGGTGCATATTGGCTACAGTCAAACATATGGGGTGAAGTTCGGCCAAGTCAGCCAAGTAGGGGGGCCCCATGACTTCAGTAATCCTGCTGGGGGCCCCCAAAACTCTAAAGCTGGCCCTGTGGTCTAGGATTCCACCACTCAGCTCATAATCTTTGAGGGCACTCCAGAAGACACCTTACCCAGCGCACCTGAGCGGGCGGGAGACAGCAGGCATGTCGCAGACATCCAGTTCAACAAAACGCACACATATACAGCTCCCTCATCAACAACAAGAGACAGACAGAGAGAACTAACTCCAGCCACAGTATGAAGACTGCCTTCACAGCCCTCCTTGTCTGAAGTCTTATCACCTGAGGATACTGGGGTAAGCGATTTGTAGACTACCTACAGTACTGTAGCCAGCTATATGGTACTGTATACAAAGCAACATGAAAATGCTTTTAGTTACACAACTGCAGGCTGTTTCAACGTAAGTATGAAAAAGGTGAGCCATGGGGATGTGGTTATGGTAAAGTAGGGGGGAAAAAAAGACTGTTTTGGTGCCAGTATGGCTTTTGGCAGTGTTTCCGTTCTTTTTTTGGAAGGATGTAAAGAACCCGATGTTCAACGGGTTTAGAGCAGGAATGACAGGTAGTGTTTACCATCTCTTTCCCTCTTTGTGAGTCCTGGCTTTGTTGTGCTTGGAATGATTTTAGGGGGAGTTTCTGATGCAGCTCACTGGTGGCTGACACCTTTTCCAGCGGGTACACTGGAGGATTTATCATGCTGAAAAGGTGCCAACCAATCAGATTTCAGGGACTGTGCATTTGGATTTACCCCACTGTATAATACATTTTTTACCCTCGAGGGAGGAAAGCCTTACCCTGGACAGCTCCAATGAATTCCAGCAACTGAACTGGCTCCATCTGAGACTTCTGAATATTGATGAGGAAGCTCAAAGACTCCAGAGTGTTTTGGGTGACCCTGATGGAGTCCTTTACCTGTTGGTATGATTATCCAATGACTAGCCAGTTGTCCAGGCAAGGGAATACCTTGATTCCTTACCTCCTGAGACAGGCTGCCACCACAGCTAGGCACTTTGTGAAGACTCTTGGGGCATAGGTTAGCCTGAAGGTGAGTGCCCTGAAACTGGTAGTGCACTGAGGGTAGATTGAACCTTGGGTATTTTCTATAGCAAGGCCTGACTGGAATGTGAAAGAAGGCATCTTTTGGATCCAGAGATGCCAGCCAGGTTCCCTTCCTTAGATAAGGGATAAAAATGGCCAGGGTTACCATTTTGAACTTGAGCTTTGCTAAGTGTTTTTTCAGGAATCTGAGGTCTAGAGTTGTCCGACATTCCTCATTCTTTTTCTTGGTTAGGAAGTATCTGGAGTACATGCCTTTCCCCATTTGGGAGGAGAGACTGGCTCTGTTGTTCTTGCTTGCAGAAGCTCTTTTACCTCCAGTTCCAGCAGAATTGTATCTGCAGGGGTTGAAGGCCAGAAAACTCTGTGGCCCCGAAGTCTTGAAAAATGCTTGAACTGTAGGCAGAGGCCTTGACTCACTACCACCAGAACCCACTTGTCTGTGGTGATGTTTTTCCAATCCTGAAGGTAGTGAGCCAGCCTGCTCCCTACTGGAAAATGGGTGGTGGCCTGTTTTGGGCAGTCAGGGGTTCTGTCTGGGCTGAGCTCTGGACACTGGGGTTGAGTCAGCCCATCTAGAAGGTTTCCTACCCCTGCCCCTGTAGTAACCTCTAGCCTGAGTGTAATCTACAAGCATAGAGACTGGGGCATAAGCTCTGGGGTAATACCCCCTATCTCCCCTTCCCGCAGTTCTAAAAGAAGAGGAGGCTCTGTCTCTTGTAGACTTGCCTCTATAGGTAGTTTTGTATTCTGCCACCTTTTTCATGTATGCCTCAGTCTTGTCACCAAAAAGGGAATTATTTTCACATGAAAATCCATGGCCTTTAACTGTGTCGTGGGTAAGACTGGTTGTTCTGAGCCAGGCAAACCTTCTCAAAGACACTGATAGGGCCAACAGCTTAGACGCAGTGTTGTTTGCATCCACAGCCATGTGAAATTGATATTTGATTGCATCCTTTGTTGTCCTGGCAGTGTCAGCCAAACCATGTGCACATAACCTGGCAATCTGTCAGTTAAGGCCAAGACCGAGTTTTAAAGGGCCTTCTGATATTGTGCAGCATATGCCATTTGAAAGAAATAAACAAATTTGCAGTGAAATTGCTGAGGAAAGCTCTTTGGGGTGTCTAGTTGTCTGAGTGGAATAAATGAATCTGACAGATAGAACACAGTCCACCTAGAGGCAGCAGTTTGAAAAACATTCTAGTTCCACCATCTGCATACATTCCACATTACATCACTACAGCTCCGGGGCAGTCAGAGATTCTGGGCTGACTGCATATGTCTAATCATACTGGGAGATTCCTGGGGTTTGAAATCTTATACCACAGCCTCTCTGCTGCTACACCTCTCTATGTACATGGTATATACAGCATAGTAACAAAAGGCCCTGTGGAATTCAGGCCTAGCTATTAGTCAGAAAGCTCCTGACAACATTGCTTAGGACTTGGCGGAAACTGTTATAACTGCCTTGGATGCCACAATGTACCAGTTTCATATGGCAGTGGATGCCAATAACACTGCCTCCAGATCTATGGCCCAAGCCATTTCCCTTAGAAGATCTGCACGGCTGAGAACTACCAACCTCTTTCAGAATACTCAGACCAAAGCTGTGGATTTCCCCCGTGAGAATAATTCTCTATTTGTGGACAAAACAGGCATACAGTATATGAAAAAGGAGGAGGCATACAAAATGCACCTACAAAAGTACTGCAGCTAGAGAGAAAGCCTCCACTTCTTATAAGCCTCAGGGAAGAGGAGGCAGAGGTAGGGGTTACCACCCCAGAGCTTTCTATCCCATGCCCATTGATTACTCTCAAATGAGAGGTTACTTCAGAGGAAGAGGTAGGAGGGCTCAGAAGCGTACTGACCCTGCCCCCTCACCTAAAGCCCAATCCAAACAAAACCCCTGATAGGAATGTCCAGGTCGCCTCCCCTCTCCCAGTAGGAGGAAGGCTGACCCACTACCTCCATCAATGGCAGCTCATCACCACAGATAAGTGGGTGCTGGAGGTGATGGGTCAAGGACTCACTCTGCAGTTCAAGAAATTCCCCACACAGCAGGAAAGCAGGGGTTTACAAGCTTCTGACCCCCACAGAAAAGATTCTGTTGGAGTCAGAGGTCAGATCTCACCTGCTTGCAAATGCAATAGAAAGAGTGCCCCTCTCCTAGTGGGGAAAGGTCCTTTATTCAAGATACTTTCTCCCCTAAAAGAAAAATGGGGACTGGCGACCCATTCTAGATCGCAGGTACTTAAACAAACATTTACTGAATCCAAAGTTCAAAATGATCGCTATAGCTGTAGTGATTCCCTCCTTACAGCAGGGAGACTGGCCATCCTCCCTAGATCTCAGAGATGCCTACTTTAACATACCAGTCAGGCTCTCTCACAGAAAGTATCTAAGATTCAAACACATCAGGCCATTATCAGTTTACTGTACTACCATTCGGCCTGTCCTCAGCTGCCAGGGTCTTCACAAAGTGCCTGGCTGTGGTTGCAGCCCACTTAAGAAGACAGGAGGTTGCTGTCTTTCCCTATCTACATCATTGGCTCATATTAGACAAGTCTTCTCAGAGACTCTCTATGACTCCCCCATCTCACCCTGGAGTCACTGGGATTCCTGATCAATGCACAAAAGTCTCAGCTAAAGCCATTACAGCTCCTGGAATTCATGAGAGCAGAACTGGACACCATACAAGGAAAAGTGCTGCTTCCCCTAGACAGAGTGGAAAACCTCCAGTCCTTGGCAAACTCATTTGTACTCAGCCAACCAAGACCAGTCAAGCACTTTCTCAGGCTCCTAGGCCACATGGCTTCCACTACAGCTGTAGTCTCAGGTGCTAGATTTCAGATAAAGGACATTCAATACTGTCTGAGGGCTCATTGGTCCCCAAAAAAAGAGACTCACTGTCAAAACTGATTCCAGTCACTAGGACTTCAAGCCTTGTACTGGTGGAAAGACGGTCACAATCTCAGGGAAGGAATCCCCTTCTAACAGAAGGAGCCCTCCAGAGTGCTCATTACAGATGCCTCTCTTCTGGGGTGGGGAGCATACTTGGCAGACCAGTCCATAAGTGGGTATGGGCTCCCAGAGAGTCCAGATGTCACATGACAGTTCTTGAGCTTAGAGCTGTGTATCTGACCATAAAAGCCTTTGCCCCCAAGCTCAAGGGTCAATCTGTCCAAGTCAGGACAGATAACACAACCGCCATGTTTTACATCACAAGCAGGGGGGCACAAGACTTTCAAAGCTCTGCACGGAGGCCATGAAGATCTGGTCACTGGCTTACTCTTTGGATATGCAACTAACTGTCATTCTCCTGCCGGGCAAGGACAATGTGCTGGCAAACCCTCTGAGCCACATCAGCTAGGGCCACCACGAGTGGACCCTAAACAGACAAGTGCTGGACATGGTCTTCAGGAGATATGGCACTCCAGAGGTAGACCTCTTTGCCTCCAAACACAATCACCAGATCTCTCTGTACTGCTGAAGGCCTCCGGCACTGGGCACAGTACTAGTAGATGCTCTGTCCTTCAGTTGGACAGGGAGGTTTCTGTATGCTTTTCTTCCTTTTCCCCTGATTCTCACAGTGCTCCTCAAGCTCAGGAGACAACAGGCAACAATGCTCCTGATGGCTCCAGACTGGGCAAGGAAGCCATGGTACTCTCTGCTCCTCACCCTGTCAGCCAAATGGCCCATTTGACTGCCTCCAAGCCACAGTCTCCTGACTATGCCTCAGATGGGGGTAACATACCCCAACATAGAATCCCTTCACCTCAAAGCTTGGGACTTGAAGAACTAGAGTTCCCTGATGCTCAGTATTCAGGGCAAGTTCTCAGAATCCTTAGACTAGCTAAAAAACGAGTACCAAAAATGCTTATCCTTCCAAATGGAAGAGATTCTCCTTCTGGTGTAAAGCTAGGCAGACTGACCCTTTGCAACCTAGCCTGCCCTCCATTCTAGAGTACCTGTTTCACCTGCAGGCCTCAGGCCTGAAAGTTCACCTGGCAGCCTTTTGGCATACATTTCAGCAGGCAAGGAGAAATCTGTAATTTCCCATTCCATCTTCAAGAAATTCTTTAAAGGCTTGCTGCATCTTCAACCCCCACTTAGGGAACGTGTCCCTACCTGGAACTTGAACCTGTGTATAGCCAAGCTGATGGATTCTCCATTCGAACCAGTGGCTACATCAGATTTAAAGTATGTCACTTGGAAAACAGTTTTCCCAGTAGCCATCACTTCTGCCAGGAGACTATCAAAGTTGCAAGCTCTTTGCACTGAACTTAACTGTATCATCTCCCACAGGGATAAAGTAGTTCTCAGGACTAATAGGACATTTCTTCCTAAGGTGGTCTCTGAATTTCACTTCAACCAATCCATAACTCTCCCTGTCTTTTTTACAGACAGATCCACCCCTAGTGAGTGCAGGCTCCACAGCCTGGATGTTAAAAGGGCATTGACCTACTACCTAGAACATACTAAGTAGGTCAGGGCTTCTCATACACACCTATTCCTATTTATTTAGTTATGACTTTGATAATCGGGTAGGTGCACTGATCCAAAGGAAAGTTTTCAGGTATGACCTGGGCCAATAGGCACAAGGTACCTGAATACATGATAAACACAATAGAGTACACCCAATTACAGGGTACAGTAGGGTAGATAGGTACACCAGTAAATAACGATAGGATAAATACAGTAGGGTAAATTAGGTACAACAGTAGAGACAATGTTATTATCAACACAAGGCAGATGAGGCGAGGTACAGAGACAACAAATGGCAGAAACCTACTAACCCACTCTACCTAGATGCCCTAGAGCAGTTTGACTAGCTAACCAAGTAAGAGCAGGAAGGGAGAGCGTGGAGGAGTTAGCCTGTGTAGGAGAGAATCACTGAGTAGGTAGGGGGAGCTATCTGGGCAGACAGTTACAGCTGTGCTTGGTTAGCAGCCAGGATGTGAGGTTTTGTTTCAAGGTAATATGGGTATTAGAGGATCTGTGGGGTGTGGGAAGCCCATTCCAGAAGTTGAGGCCGCTGCCGACAGGGCATTCCCACCCATATTGGTCTTGGTTCTCGGCACCTCACTAGGGGGGACAGCAGAGGAGTGAAGGCACCTGGGAGAGGTACAGAACTTACAGAGGTTGGAGAGAGGGGAAAGAGCGCAGTTTCTTATGATGGTGTCCACAAAGCAACCAAGGGTAAATTTGAAATGGCCTTGTAGAGAGAGCCACTGAGAGAGTGGTAAAGGTCCCAGTGATGTGTGGAGAAGGGAGCGGATAGCGCAAAGCAGGAAACACTACTTTGCCCACCTCACCTGTGGTGAGGTGGGCAAGAGCAGGCCAGCCTCTAAGAGAACCACCTCTCAGATAGTCTCTTGCATCCAATTCTGTTACAGTAAGGCTGGCAGACAGCCACCTCAAGGCCTCAGGGCCCACTCCACCAGGGGCACTGCAGCCTTGGTGGCAGCATATAGGGACATACCTTTGCTCAATATCTGCAAAGCAGCTACTTGGAAGACTATACATGCCTTTACAAAGCACTACTGCTTGGATGTACGATCCAGATTGGATGCTAAATTTGGCACTGCAGTCCTGCTGAACCTCTGTCCCAAGTAGGTTCTGTTTCCTCCTCCCAATTACACTGCTTTGTAGTCTGCATAAGTCAAGCATACTGAGGGATTCCTGGGGTGAGAAGAAAAAAAAAATTATTTACCAAAGTAACATTGTTCCTTCCAAGGGATCCCTCAGTATGCTTGACCTCTCACTCGTCCTCCCTTCACATAAGCTGGCTACTCATGGTTCTGCAGTCCTTATCTCAGACCGAAGTTTTTACTGAGGAGCATATTTAGTGTAATGTGTCACAGTTAAAAATGTGTTGTATATAGTTTGCCTCTAGGTAGTTTGTTTGTTTGTTTTCCATTTCTTTTCATTTTCTGTAATAGCGGTAGGGATTAAAGCCTTTTGCCCCATATGCTTCAGAATGAATCTAACTCACTAGCAGCAGCTGATACAGACAGCAGTCTCCTACTGCTTTCTGACTGGCTAATCCCCAGCTATCGTTAGCATTGGCACCACCTCCGGGGCAGCTGACCCAGCTGGCAATACTGCACAAGTAAAGCATACTGAGGGATCTCCTAGAAGAAACAATTTTACTATGGTAAGGAATTTTTTCTTTCTCCCTATTCACAACTCTTTTAAAAATGTGACCCAAAGAATTCTGCAAACTCCATCCTCTCTTCCTGGGGTTAACAAGAAGGTGGAGAAAGAATACCAGGTGGACAGATCTACCACTGAATATCTGTATTCTCACTCCCCTGGATAAAGACTCTGGAAAGATTGACACTATGGGAAAAAAGGGGTACATGGCTTCCTCTCTTCTTCTCAGACAAGCAGCTTACATTGCATATGCTAAAAATTCCCAAGACTACAGGGCTGCGGATATTTCTGGCCCTCAACCCCTACAGAGACATTTCTGCTGGAATTGGAGGTCAAAAAGCTTCTGCAAGCAAATGCAATAGAGCCAGTCCCTCTCTCTCTCTCTCTCTGAAAGGGGGAAGGGCATGTACTCCAGATATTTCCTCACCAAAAAGAAGAATGGGGAATGGTAGCCAATTCTAGACCTCTGATTCCTGAACAAGCACTTGGCAAAGCCCAAGTTCAAAATGGCAACCCTTGCCATAGTTATCCCCTGTCTAAGACAAGGGAACTGGCTAGCATCTCTGGATTTAAAGGATGCTTATTTCCACATCCCCATCAGGCCCTGTCACAGAAAATACCTGAGGTTCAGTCTAACCTCAGGGTAAAACCAGTTCTCAGCTCTTCCCTTCAGGCTCGCTTCTGCCCCCAGGGTGTTCACAAAATGCCTGGTTGTGGCCATCAGTTGAGGGACTCCATCAGGTCCACCAAAACCATGCTGGAATCCCTAGGCTTCCTCATCAACACTCAAAAATCGTAGATGGAACCAGTTCAGTCCTTGGAATTCATTGGCTCAGAACTGGATGCTATCCAGGGCAAGGCATTCCTCCCTCAAGAGAGGATAAAAAACTTGCTAGCTCTGGCAAACTCCTTTGTCCTGGGTCAGCCCTGGACTGCTAGACAATTCTTAGGTCTGCTGGGCCACATGGCATCAACTACTGCGGTAGTCTCAGGTGCCAGGTTCCAAATGAGCGACATTCAGTACCACTTGAGAACCTATTGGTCGCAGAGAAGGGATTCCCTTTCAAAATTGGTGCCAGTCACAATAACTCTGCTTTGGGCTCTGCAGTGATGGAAAGAAAGGGACAACCTTAGGCAAGGTATCCCTTTTCAACAGCAGCCACACACGGTGGTCCTAACAACAGATGCCTCCCTCCTAGGATGGGGGCATACATAGGGGACCAAACAGTCAGTGACACTTGGTTCCCTTGGGTTCCCTTGGGAGTAGGCTGCATATCAACCTCTTAGACTTGACAGCAGTTCTCCTTGCTCTAAAGGCCTTTGCTCCTCAGTTAAAGGGTCAGTCAGTCCAAGTCAGGACAGACAACACCACTACCATGTGGTACATCAGTAAGCAAGCAAAGAGACACAACATCCTCAACGTTGTGTGCAGAAGCCATGAAAATCTGGTCCCTAGCATATTCCCTGAGTGTGCACTTGCCACCCAGGAAAGACTACACTGGCAGATTCACTCAGCAGAATCAGCCAGGACCACCAGGAATGGGCTCTAAACAGACAAGTGCTGGCTACAGTGTTCAGAAGGTGGGGCACCCCAGAAATAGATCTGTTTGCCTCGAGGGAAAACCATCAGCTTTCTCTCTGCTGCTGCAGGCCTCCCTACTTGGGCACAGTGTCCATAGAGGCACTAGCCCTAGATTGGACAGGTAAATTCCTGTATGCCTTTCCACTCTTTCCACTGTTGCTAAGGATCCTTCTCAAACCTCAGGAGCCAGCCTGCAACCATGATACTGATGGCTCCAGATTGGGCCAGGCAACCCTGGTACTCTCGTTTGCTCGCTGTGTCCACCAAGCAGCCATTCACTTTCTCCAGAGATACAGCCTCTTTAACAGCCGCTCAGGGGAGAGTAGCATTCCCAAATCGCAAGACCCTGCACTGGAAGGCTTGGTTTTGAGGAGTTAGAATTTTTCTGAATTTCAGCTCTCTGACGATGTCGTCAAGGTCCTTAGAGTGTCCAGGAAGTCTACAACTAGGAAAATCTATGCTTCCAAATGGAAAAGCTTTTCTGTTTGGTGCAAATCCAAACAGGCCAATCCTCTTCAGTCAAGATTGCCCATTCTACTTGACTATTTGGTTCACTTGCAGGCCCAGGGTTTGAGGCCTGCGACCCTTAGGGTTCATCTAGCAGCAGTCTCTGCTTACTTGTCTGCAGGTAGTCAGAGGACAATAGCCTCGCACCCTATCTTCAGAAAATTCTACAATGGATTGGCACAGCTGATCCCCCTGTTGGGAATCAGTCCCTCCATGGGACCTGAATTTGTGTACAGCCAAACTCATGCAACTTCCTTTTGAGCCCATGTCAATCAATCAATCAATCAAAATCTTTATTTAACCAGGCGATAACTGTTGAGCATAGAACAATGTACAGAATTTAGATGGATAACAGTACTAATTCTTGATAAAAATATATATACAAAAATATACATGAGATTCTCTGGACTGTAAAAGGGAATAATAAATACAAGTTACAAGGAATATACAGGGTGCAAGAGAGAGGGCTCTTAGATTCGGTATGAAGTAGAAGGATAGATCCATAAAGTGAAGGGGAAGGGGCAGAAGCGTAAAAGGAGGAGGCAGAAGGGTAGAAGACTACTAAATGGACAGTGGCAGCCATACGATGGCCACTGATCGCAGAGTGCTGCTGAGACCACCAATGGAATTATGGTGGGTCCCAGGATGCTGGTCAAAGGCAAGGGGAGGGAGGGGATAAGGGAACAGAAAGAATAGGGGTCAGGGGAGGATAGAGAGTGGGAGGCTCAATTCTAGTAATAAGGCAGGGTCAGGTAAAACAATTACAAGATTCCTTGAAAGAACGAGCATAAAGAGTTTTGAATGTTAATAGTTTGATAGGGTAGACCAATTTCAATGTTTTTAGCAGCTTCCATATCTACTGCAGATCTAAAATATGTCACATGGAAAACAGTTTTCCTGGTAGCTATTGCTTCAGCCAGAAGGGTGTGCGAGCTTCAGGCTCTTTGCACTGACCCTAATTATATCATCTTCCACAAGGACAAGGTAGTCCTTAGGAGCAACAGGAAATTCTTACCTAAGGTGATATCTAAATTTCATTTAAATCAGTCCATTACCCTTCCTGTGTTTTTCACAGCTAAGTCCAGTTCAGGTGAACTAAAGCTGCATAGTCTGGATGTCGAAAGGTCTCTTTGTCACTATATAGCTGGCAGTATAGCCTAGAGGTTTGAATAATGAGCTGTGAATGAACTTGGTACCTCAGCAAATCTGGGTTTGATTCTCACAACCTTCACTTGCATACTGTGTGACTCTGAGCAAGTCACTTAACCTCTGCAGTGCTTCCAGGTTGCCCGTGAAAACAGGCACTTGTGTCTAGTGGGCCTTATCAGGTTACCAGAGACTAAAAGAAAATAAATAAACCGTACCAAGGACCTCGGGTGCTCCCACTCACAGTTGTTTATCACTTATGGTGAAGTGGGAAAAGGAAGGCCTGCCTCAGAAAGATATATTGCACACTGGATAGTATTCTGCATCCAATTATGTTACAGCAAAGCTGAGAAACAGTCACCTCAAGGCCTCAGGGCACATTCCACTTGTGGAGCTGCTGCCTCTGTGGCAGCTGCAAGGGACATTCCCCTGTTGGAAATCTGCAAAGCAGCTACCTGGAATACAGTCCACACCTTTACAAAGCATTACTGTCTAGACATTCAGTCCAGAAGTGATGTCAGGTCTGACACTGCAGTATTGCAGAACCTTTTTCCTAAGTAGGTTCTGTGCCCTCATCCCAAGGTACTGCTTGGTAGTCTGCATATGTCTAATCATACTGGGAGATTCCTGAGGTTTAAAGGAAAAAAATTACTTACCATAGTAATTTATTTATTTATTGAATTCTCGGATTACAATCTTTGAGCTACATGCTCATTTACAAAGGTTCCATATTGGGACACAGAAAACAGAGAGCAAATACAGTTACATAGAATTACAGGCAGATACAGATGCTAGAAACTAATAACAGTACAGGTCCTAGATCTGGGTAGCAGAGGGGATAGGGTAACAATGGACTGACAAGTTGAATAGCTGAGCAGAGCTGGTATAGAGGAATGGAGAGAGAGAGAGAGGGAGGTAGGGTGAGTAGACCAGGATAGGTGGTGAGTAGGGGAAGTATAGGTGTGAGAGTAGCGGTCATTGGACCGGAAACCTTGTCTCTTGATGGGGGAGGGGGCATGACAAGGTAGGGGCATAGAGGTGGGGCGGTCAATGTGCCCAGAAAGAGTAAGAGAGGGAAGGGGGGAAGTGTGGGGGTAGGGAAAAGGAAATTGGGTTGATAAGTAGCTTGTTGGGCCATATTGAAGAGCATAGTTGGGGTAAAAGGATGTATTCCAGGAGGCAGTGGTCAGGGGTAGCAGGAGCATTGCACTCGGCTGGACAGGTGAGTTTTAAGCACAGATTTGAAAGGGCCTATTTTACTGATGGAGGCCATCTCAGGTGGGAAAGAGTTAAGCCAGAGTGGTGCTCGGTATTCAAAGGAACACTGCTCTTGAGAGGTGCGATGGAAAGGAACCTTGATGGAGCGTTTATTAGATGCCCTTGTAGTCCTGGCAGGTTCAACCTGTTGTAAGAGGAAACTGGTTGCAGGGAGCAGCAGTCCCAGGACCACTTTTTTGGCTAGAAGGCAGACTTGGTAGCGGGCCCTATTGCTTAAATTTAGCCAACCTGTTTGTAAATAAAGATTACAGGTATGAGTGAGACATGGTGCTCCTAGGGCTAGTCTGCAGGTTTTAAGTGTCATGGTGAGCTGCTGGAGGGTGTTGTCTGGAGCAGCGCTATAGATGGCGAGCCCATAGTCAATGGTTGAGAAGTCTGAGCTGGTGATGGTGAGCCAAAGGGCTTGATTGGTGAGGCAGTTGCAGTGTTTGTACAGTAGACCAATCTTCCTGTTGGCTGATGTGGTGACGTGGTCCACTTGAGAAGAGAAGAGAAGGAGAGAGAGCTGTCTAACGTGATCCCTAGGTACTTGAAACTATGACATGGACCATTTCAATGGCTGCATTTTGTTTAGTATGCATATTTATAGTGGACATCTTGTGGCGGCTATGGGCTGGGGCAAAGAGCATGGATTTTTTTTTTTGTGGTTAACAAGTAGCTTGGCTTCGGCAAACCAGTCCTCCCCTTTGTTAAAGTCCTGCTGCAGATGTTGTTCTAGGGTGGTAGGGTCAGTGTGGCTAGATTAACTGCATCATCCGCGTAGAAAAGTATTTTATGTTGACATGCTTGTGGAAGATTGTTTAAAAAAAGGCTAAATAGGAGGGGGCCCAGGATGGAACCTTGGGGGACCCAGGTGGATACTTGCTGGGGATGCAAGAGTGTTACTTATTTTTACTCTTTGAATACGGTCTATAAGGTAGCTCCGGAACCAACCCAGGGAATCTGCTGATAGTCCTGTTGCATCTAGTTGGGCTAGATGGAGGTCATGGTTGACTGTGTCAAAGGCCTTGGTGAGGTCAATGAAGGTTGCACCCACCAGGTGCCCTTGATCACATGCATTGTGAATGAATCCCGTGAACTCCAGCAGCGCTGTAGTAGTGCTGTGGAGTTTTTGGAAGCCATGCTGTTGTTGGCATTGGAGTTGATATTTTTTAAGGTGGTTGACCAGTAGGTTGTAGACTATCCGCTCAAGAGCTCTTGACAGTGGGGGGAGTATTGATATTGGACGGTAGTTGGTATGGTCAGTCTTGCTACTTGATTTATGGACAGGGGTTACAACTACAGCTTTCCAGAATTTTGGGAATGTCCCAGATGTGAGGGGCAGGTAAATGATTCTGGTTCAGGGAGTTAGCAGTTCTTCAGGTATAAGGGAGATCAGTTTTAGATCTAGGCCCTCAGCACTGTGCCTAGACTTACCCAGGACTTTGGAAAGGTATTTTTTTGCTTCAGCTTTGGAAATTACCTTAAGGTAGAATGGGGGGCATGATTTACTGGTAATGTTCATTGAAGTTTTTGTAGGTTGTTGCTTGCAGGGCTATGGATGTGGGGTAGAGCACAGTACTGAGGTCGGTGAAGGCTTTATTAAAAATGTCAGCAATAGATTTGGGGTCTTGTGTAGTGGTCCCCTCATAGCTCAGCAAGGCGGTAGTAGAGGTGTCTCACTTTCCAATGACCATATTGATGTTTGCCCAGATTCTTCGACCATCACCCCAGGAGGAGTTTAGCTCAGCTCTGCAGTGATTGGCTTTGGCCTGGTGGATGGTCTGGGTGCATTTCTTCCAAGCAGCCTTGTAGTTTTGCTTATCACTGTTTGCGAGGGTGCTTTTGTACTTATGCCAGAGGAGGTCCCTGGAGCTCATCCAGGCAAGTAGGCGGGGGGGTGATCCAGGTTTTGTGAGTGCCATTGACTTTTCTTTTGGTTATGGGGGCATAGATGTTGAGGCAGTATTAAAAATTGCTATAAATTTGGCTTGCACTGTATCGACGTCATCGGCAGTTAGGGTTGGGGCCCAGCACTGTTGTTTCAAGTGCTGCTTAAAGCGCCAAAGCTTGCCCTTTTTTAGTATGCGGGATATTATGACCTTAGCTGGCTATTTAGGAGCATTATTTGACCAGTAGAAGATGATAGAGGAGTGATCACTTACGGAGTCCGGAAGCACTTCTAGACTGGAGACCCACTCTGGGTGGTTTGTTAATATCCAGTCTAGCAGAGTGCAGGTACCTGTTGTATAATTTGTTCGAGTGGGTTTGTCCACTAGTTGATGGAAGTTGATTGAGGAGACTGCGTCCTTGAAGGTGGCAGCGTCTTGCGATAAGCAATTTATGTTGAAGTCGCCCAGAACTATGACTTCACTGTCGGAGCGAAGATCAGCTAGGTGTTCATGCAGTACTCTAAAGCCTTTGGCTTGTTCTCTTGGGGGGAGGGGGTATGTAGACTGAGACAAGTGTGAGGCCCTTGCCCTGGGTACCAAGGGTTAGCTGCACAGGGGGTATCTGCACATTCTTTCCTGTGTTTAACTGTAGAAGAGCTATCCTCTGAAGGTCATTTTTTATATAGAGAATGCAGTTGCCACTCATTTTGCCGAGCCTGTCAGGCCGGAAAGAGGTGTACCCTAGGAGTTTGACTTGTGAGTCCGTAGTCCTTGGTGTAGGCCACTATTCGGTGACAGACAGGATATCTGGACTATGCTAAACCACCCAAGATTGCAGCAGGTTCAGTTTTGGGAGGAGGCTACAGATGTTAATAGATGCTATGGAAATCAGATGCCTATTCCCAGAATTACTGTGTCTTGGGCCAGGGTTAAGGTGTGTTTATTACCTGACACCAATAGTAGTAGCCATGTTACCCTGATTGCATAGAGCTTGAGGAGGGGATCTCCCAGTATGATTAGACCTCCAACCCTACCTCCCCTTCCAGAACCTGAGCCAGTTTCTGCAATACTACTTTCTTAGTGTTTTAGCGTGGCCTTTAACCATTGGCTTAACTTACTGTTCATTACTCACACAAAGGTGACTGGTTCACATGGTTTCTCCTTTGTGGCATTTATGTTTTTTTATGGTAATCTGTTTCATTACCATGAGGTGGGTATTATTATTTTGGGATAAGATATCTAAGATAGGATAGTCTAGTGTTTTTTTAGCTACAAAAATGAATCTGACTGTTACTTGGAACACAGTCCACCTAGAGGCAGCAGTTTGAACAGTGTTCTAGCTCCATTATTTGTATACATTCCACTTTATATCAGTACAACTCCGGGGCAGTCAGAGATTCTGGGCTGACTGCATAGGTCTAATCATACTGGAGATCCCCTGGAAGAGACAATATTACTAATGTAAGCCCACTCTCATTTGAGAGAGGCTCGTACTCCCTTTAGGGACCCCTTCCTTCTTACTGCTCCCAGATTTGTTAGTGCTCTGGGGGCACATTTTCTGTTAGCCGCCATTTGGTGGCAGCAGACAGCAGGGTTTAGGGATATAAAAGAGTCAGGGCAGGAAGTCTGGGGGATTGGTAGAGCGAGAGACTGATGGGCACTGCAGGGCAGTGTTGGGGGGGGGTCTCCTCCATCCCTGCTTTAGGCAGACTGGCTCTTTCACCGGCGATGCATTGGGTCCCCCTGGGTATGCATCCGAGGGATGGCCTTGTAGACAGGCAACAGCAGCTGTTATTTGTGGGGTCCTGGGCTGTGGGAGGTGGAAGAAAGAGAAATGGAGGTGCAGGATAGGTAGGCCCCAGGGTCAGGATTAGGCCCCTGTAGATTGATAGTGGGCCTGGATCATTGGGTTTGCAGCAGGTTGTAGCAGGGCCTCTGCATCCCAGTGTGGCAAGGCGGCCTTTGGTCCCGCTGGTGAGGGGGCCTGGGGGAGTCTCCACCCTTACAGGGCCTGTCTGAGGGACAGGCCTGGGGCTGCTGGTCTTTAGCCAAGTGGGCCGCAGAGTGCCCTGGAGGTGTATTTTGCCCCAGTGTTGGTTGCACATATCGGGCAGTGGGATGGTTGGAGAAAAGGTTACGGCTGTGCAGGAGCAAGACCATGCACTCTGTCTTACGCCTTGAACCAGAACTCAGAAGGGAGCTAGTAGTGGACGGGGGAGACCAAGCAGATCAGGAAGGCGACCTGGGTAGAAAGATTAAAGAAGGGGTGTAGCGGTGAGTTTTGCTGGTACCTCACCATCTGTGTCCCTTGGGGTTGAAGTGAAAGCCAGGGAATGGGTTGGGAAGAAGTTATATGCTTCCCAGTAGAGAGGAAAATGGAAAAGCCTCAGTTTAATTAGTGAAGCGTTGGGTACTTACCAGTGCCAGTGGGATTGTGGAGCTTCATGATCCAGGAGAATAGGTCACTAGGTTCCTAGGGACATTCAGGGTCTGCTGTAGTGTGAGCTATCAAAGACCTTGCTCTTCTGCCAATCTTTCTTGTAAAAAGTTTAGCTCCATGGAGCTGAGAGTTGATCTTAAGTGACAAGTAGACCCCTGTAGCCCTGTCAAATCATTTGGGCTCAGGAGAAATTAAGTGATTATATTTTGGGGAAAAAAAAATCAGGAGTTGGTTTCCATCTGTAAATAAGGCTCCCAATGAAATGTACGTTTTTTTTAAAGATTTTAACCTTCCAGATGAGTTTATTTCCTTGGGGGGGGAGCTTAATTAATTCTTGCATGTCTGTGGCTTCGAGGTTGGGGAGATCTTAGTGGCTGAAGAAAGAAGACATCCAGAGCCATCTGATCTTCAGTGGAATTTTGGGGTGCCCTCAGAGTCTGTGGTCGTGATCCCTGAAGTTTTCCAGCCATTTTGAAGATGCCTTCAGATAGGCCCAAATGTTTATTCCAAGCTTTGAACCTGTGGGATGTTTCTAGTGAAATTTCTGTGTTGTGCTGTTTTTCCCCCTCCGTGTGGAAGATCGGTGGGTCTCTAGACATTGGGGAGGGGGTGGGCCACACAATGGTAAGACATTTTTTCTTACTACCCCAGGACTTCAGGGAAAGAATAATCCAGTCTATGATATCCCTGTTTTGACTATGTGGGTATCTTCCACTGTGGTATATCCAAGACCAGTTTGGCCAGAGTACATGTGCTGTGCAGCAGTCTGGCCAGACTCATCCTTGACTGCCATTATGTCACTCACAGTTTTAAAGTGTACAGTAGGTTAAATCGGCTGACCTTAGTGACAGGAAGGAACTACAATTTATCCTGTTCTCCTCAAAGTGCTTTAAAGGCAAGGTTCCTGTATATACACAAATGGCTTACTTGCATGACCTGCACTAGACTGGTTCAATGGAGCTGATGGTTTCCCACAGTATCGTGGTCTTTGTGTCCCTTGCCTTCAGTTTCAGGTGCTAGACTGTGTGGAACTCCCTGTCAGAATTCCTACAATCAGCCAACTGACCCTTACCATCTAGTACAAATTTTATGGACAAGTTTCTATACAGTTTCTTCTGGACAAAGACCTTTTTGCTGCCATTCAATGAATGTAACATAGATAACTGCAACCCCATGTCTATGTCCTTTATGCTTCACCTGCACTTGGCTTTTGTTTCTGCATTGTGAACTATACAATGTCCTTGTTAATGTAACCACACCCTCGGGAGAGGACTTACCTGAACTGGTCCCAAGTCCTTTCTGAAGCTTCTGGACTGTGGTTGCTGTGAACTGCATTGGCTGGGTCTTTCTCACGTCTGTGGCAGGAACAGAGAGAGCAGCACTGCAGGACCTTGTTGGCACCTCCTGTGGCTTTTCCAAGCAGCTGCAGCTGCATTCTTCTGTCCCATTCCCTGGATTCTGATAGAGGGTACTGGGAGCAACAAAACCAGGGCTTACACACTTCTTTTCAGTGCTTCCTGCTCTAGTGACTGCTGCTGTCTATGGCTTGGAGCCACATCAGAACCCCATGTCTCAACTGGGCAGCAGCCTAGGAGGGCTATAAACAAAATCTTGGGGGCTAGCTCACTAAAAGAGCATAGAATAAAGAATACAATAAATGACTTTTGAGCCAAGGCTCCACCAGTGCATGGCCATGGCCATACTGGCAACCTCTGACCCCGTGACTCAGTCAGTCAGAGGGCTAGGAGGCCCAGAGAGGACCCAAGGAATTGTGGGGCAACAAAACTTACAGAACACCTCCCTAATGGACTGGCAGACTAAGAAGAGTCTATCAGGAGAGTGGAGAGGGCAAAAGGGCTGGCGGACTGCCCTACTTGGGCAATTAGAGACTGACGTAGGAGAGAGACGTTTCTGGGCTCGCAAGTAGCTAGTGGCAGTCTGAGAGAAACTAAGGTGTACAGACCTGCTGCTGGTGAGACCAAGCTAGAAGCCTATCCAGGCCAAAATCCTGCAAGCCCTCACCAGGTTCACCCTACAAAACCTCTGTGAGACTTATCCTGGGCTTTCACTGTTCAGAGCTATGCCAGGGAAAGGCACCTGTTTAGTGAAAGCTGTGAAATTGTGCGAGATGGGCACCTGTTGAAAAAAAACCTCTGACAGCCTGTACCTGTGGAGCGTTACTACAGATTGAAGCTGCTGAACTGTACAAAGTGGAAACAGAGACCTACATCCTACATAGCTTGCTTTGGAGCCAGGTAAAGGGACTGCCAGTCCTAATCTAGTGGGGTGGATTGGGGAACAGGGAGTAATGGGGCACATGCCTTGAGTACATGAGTAACCTCGATAAGGAGGAAAGTTGGACCAAGGGGGGTTGCTCCTGGGGTCTGAGCTCCTTGGGAACCAGGAAGCTGCTGGGTAGTGCTCCTGTGACTGAGAGCTAAGCTGGACGGGCTGTGCCCTGAGAGTGTTGAGCCAGAAGGGCCATACTGCTGCCAAGTACAGTATCTGAAACACAAACATTGAATCTGACGGCAGATAAGAACCGCCTGGCCCACCAGGTCTGCCCATTTTCTTCTACCTATTGATAATATCTCAGACCTCATTTGGTCTCTAGCTTCCCCCTACTTCTTTGTTAACAGCGTTCTGTTATGTTTGTCCCATGCCCTCTTGAATTCCCCTACCATCTTCGCCTCCACTACCTCTGCGGGGAGGCTGTTCCACTTGTCCACCACCCTCTCTGTGAAGAGGTACATCCTCACATTACTCCTGAGCCTGCCCCCTCCAACTTCATATCATGACCTCTTGTTCTCGAACCCCATTTTATCTGGATGAGGTTACTCCCTTGTACTTTGTTAATGCCCTTGAGGTGTTTGAAAGTTTCTGTCATATGTCCCCTTTCTCGTCTCTCCTCCAGAAAATATATATTGAGGTTCCCCGTCTCTCCTCATATGTCATCTGATGCGATCCTTGTACCATCTTTGTAGCCCTTCACTGAACTGTCTCTGTTCTTTCTATGTCTTTCTTGAGATATGGCCTCCAGAACTGTAGATAGTATTCCAGTTGCAGTCTCACTAATTGCCTGTATAGTGGCATCACCACCTCTCTCCTTCTACTAGTGATACTCCTCCCTATGCAATCCAGCTTCCAGCTGGCTCTCCTTACTGCCTTCTCACACTGCCTAGACCTCTTTAGGTCATCAGTTATGATCATCCCTAGGTCCCTTTCTTGATCCATGATTGTCAGGACCTACCTCCCCAACCTCATCCCATCATGTATTCCTCACCTGGATTTCTGTGTCCCAAATGCATGATTTTACATTTTTGGGTATTGAAATTCAGCTGCCACACCCTCAACCATTCTTCAAGCCTGCCTAGGTCCCTTTTCATTTTCTCCACCTCCCCCAGGAGTGTCCACTCTGTTTCAGATTTTTGTGTCATCTGCAAAGAGGCACACTTTGCCCTCTAGCCCTTCTTTTTTTTCTATATACATTTTTTTATTTCTCCCATTTTGCTTCCCCAGACCTGTGTGCATGGAGGCACATGCGCACACCGGACACCAGCTCGACCCCCTCCGCCCCACCCCTGACATTTTTGCCGCCGCTGCCCCTCACCTACGCTTCCCACTGGACCTCTACCCAGTGGGAGCGGAACTACGGTGGAAGAGGACAACCACTCCTGGGAGGAGAGAGAGCTGCCTACTGCAGCTCAATCCCGCTCCGACCTGCTCCCCCATGCCAGCTCCCCAGTGACCCAAGGTTGTTCCTGAACCTGGGTCACTGACTTAGCATGAGGTAAGGTGACCAGTGCCTCAGCCCTCAGCGCAACCGGGCCAGCACCCCTCTAGCCCTTCTGCAATGTCGCTTATGAAGACACTAAAGAGAACTGGCCCCAGTACTGAACCTTGCAGTATCCCGCTGGACACTTCCCTCTCATTGGATTGGGCCCCATTTACCACTACTTTCTGTGTCCTTTCACTCAACCAATTTCTGATCCAGTTTACTACCCTGGATCCCACTCCCAGGCGTCTAACTTATGTGTCTGTGTGGGATGGTGTCAAAGGCCTTGCTGAAGTCAAGGTAGGCCACATCTACTGTCCCTCCCTGTTCCAGCTCCTTTGTCACCCAGTCAAAGGAATCTATCAGATTTGTTTGACAAAACCGACCTAATGTGAATCCATGCTGCTGGTATCCTGCGTCCCACTGTCCTCAAGATATGCCACAATCCTGTCTCTTAGCAATGACTCAGTCAGTTTCCCCTAACACTGAGGTCAGCTTAGCTGGCCTATAGTTGCCCGCCTCTTCCTTGCTCCCACTTTTCTACATAAGGATTACAATCGCTCTGCTCCAGTCTTCCGGAACATCACCTGTTTCCAATGATTTGTTAAACAGGGCCACCAGTGGTGCTGCCAACTCTCTCCCAAGTTCTTTCAGTATTCTGGGATGTATCCCATCTGGTCCCATAGCCTTGTCCCCCTTCAGCTTTGATAGATCTTCGAGACAATCTCTTGCAGCAGATCATTACATATGGGATATCATCCACAGGCATCATTTCCTCTAGATGACTTCTCAGCAGTCGACCCTGGGACCTCCCCCATACGTTACCACGTGTTGTGAGTCTGGTACATATAAAAGAGGGAGGTCCCAGTGACTCCTCAGTTCTTTTCAACCATGACCTGCTTGCAACAAGTCCTCCTTCAGAGCTCTACTTACCAGTCTTTGACGAAGAGTTCCACCGACCAAACATTCACTCAAAATGGGTTCATCTACTACCAGAGGTCCTCCACAGCATTGGTATTGGGTGCCTTGGCCCTGTACATGGCACCCAGGTTTGAACCTGTGAACATGGATCCACACGGAACCTGCTCGGGGTATCGCCACTCCGATGGTGAACCTTCCTCGTCACCGACCATGGGTTCGAGCAAGAACACTACTAGCAGGGACTATGCACATTTCTCCAATGCTCTCATCATGGATGAGGAATACCCCGAGATCTACAACACAGGTAAGTAACCTGAGACAGTAGCCGCTACTTTGTCGTCTTCTACACCATCGACGACTGCTGGCTCCTCTTTCTTCCATCGACGGCTCCTCTGTTGATGGTAGGTTCTGGGGTTTTACTCTTGCCATCCTCTGAAGGAACATGGTTTTGGGCCAGTCGATTATCCTGCCACTGATGGTGCAATTAAAGGGTTTTACCCATGCCATCGTCCATCGATGATGGCTCCTGGCCTGTCAAAGATCCTCTTGTCGACGACTGGCTAGTTTGCTCAGGTCTGTCATCTTCTATACCATTGATGACTGCTAGCCTATCTCTTTCCACCATCAGTGGTGAGTTTGTTTTTTTTTACCCTCACCATCATCATCATGTCAATGATGGCATCTAGCCCATTGACGATCTTGACCGTTGACAAGGAGTTACGGGTTTTTACCCATGCTATCGTCCGTCAATGATGGCTTCTGGCCCATCGACGATCCTCTCATCGATGACTGGCCAGTGTGCTCTACTCTGTCATCTTCTGTACTGTCAATGACCGATGGCTTTTCTCTTTCCACCGTTGACGGCTCTTCCGTCGATGGTGAGTGCAGAGGTTTTACCCATGTCATCGTCATGTCAGTGATGGCTTCTTGCCAGTTGATGGTCCTGACCATCGACGAGGAGTTCACGTGTTTTTTCCCATGCCATCATCCATCGATGATGGCTTCTGGCCAATCAATAATCCTAATATGTTGACGGTGAGTTCAAGGGTTTTCCCCTTGCCATCATCCGTCAACAATAGCTTCTGGTCCACTGACGATCCTCTTGTTGATGACCGGCTGGGTTTCTGAGAATTCATGTCCAACTTCTCCTCTTTTCCCCCAGTCTACATCTGAGGAATAGGGCCCCGACGCACCCCTTGTTACAGCAACAAGGGTCTTGATACCCTGGAGGGTAACACCATGATTGTTTTGGAGAAAAGAGTGTTTGCATCTACTACGATGTCTCTCCACCTCTTAATTAAAGGGATTATGTCCTCAAAACAGGAGGACCTTATGGCTAAGTTCCCAACTGATGCGGTGGTAAAAAGCCAGCACCTACTTAGGGCTACCTCTTATGCCATTCATACCTAACAGCTCGGGCATCCTCAGTGGGGGTTTGTCTCCGCACGGGCAGAGTCTGTACCATGGCACATACAGTGGTCCAAAAAGGTGATAAGCTCTTTAGGCAGACCCAAGACTTGAGGGAATGACATGACTCTGGTTGTCCCTTTCAGTCTATTTGCATCACGTGTGGCACTCATGTGAATTCGGCCAACTGGGGTTCCTTCTGTGGCCGTCCTCATAGGTCTAAGCCTGCTACTACAGAAATGCAAGAAATAACCAATGCTATGTTCTGGCTGCCCCCAACAGGGCCTGTCTGCAGGGAGGCATTTCTCTGATCATGAGAACAACCTCCTGGGGTACCAGTGGTCACTTCAGAGCTCCGGATCCTCCAATTGATACAATCAGGTCATGCATTTGCTCTCATGGAGTACCCCCTCTGTGGCCACCAAGGATCTCTCTATCCCCCAGACTAAGCATTGGCATCATACGCCAAAATAGATGCTTTGCTTATAGAACAAACCATCGAACCAGTATTCCACAGAGGGGCATAGGATTTTATTCCCATTTCCTTCTGGTTCCCTAATGGAAGATGGACTTGTGACATGTTTGGATCTCAGTGATCTCCACCGCTATATCAAATTCCAAAAGTTCCGGATAGTGTCTCTCTAACACTCCTCCTTGCTGTACATGGGAGATTGGCTCTGTTCCCTAGATATGAAGG
The DNA here is from genome assembly GCA_016271365.2 of Neoceratodus forsteri. Classification (NCBI taxonomy): domain Eukaryota; kingdom Metazoa; phylum Chordata; order Ceratodontiformes; family Ceratodontidae; genus Neoceratodus; species Neoceratodus forsteri. The sequence continues at coordinate 720,319,023 of CM057450.1, forward strand.
CTGCATACCTCTATATCCTGATGCACCCTGCTCACAGATGGTTTCTCCATGTTTTGTTTTGGGGTCATCATTACCAGTTCAGGTTTCCTCCCTTTTAGCCTTTCCTCGGCCTGAGGGTATTCAAAAAATGTCTAGTGGTGATCACAGCGGCCCCCCCATAGGGAAGGCCTCTATATCTTTCCCTGCCGGGATGACTTGCTCCTAAAAGCATCTTCCTGCTGAAGGCTGGTATCCATGCTTTCTTGAACCCTGCAGTTGTTCACTCAAGTTGGGATAGCAGTAAGCTATCCAAAGTCCTAACTGGGCATCGTGCAATGCCTCAGGTGTATCAGAGCATACTAGCCACCTTCTTCAGGATGGCATGTTTACTCACCTGATTACACTGGCGCACAGACTAGAGTCCAACAAACTGGTCTTGGCAAGAGACTACCTGCACCTCCTGGGACACTTGGCAGCCACAATTCCAATGGTCCCTAATGTCAGGCTGAATATGAAAGTCCTTCAGTGGTCACTGACAGTTCAATGGGACCAGAGGGAGGACAATTTAAAGGTCCTCATGTCTTCCTCAGCTCTTTGAGCACTACAATGATGGAAGTCCATTGACACTTTAATGTGAGGCTTGCCATTTCATTCTCCTGTCCCATGTCTCATTCTGACTACAGATGCCTTCTTGACAGGGTGGGGTGTGCATCTCCTGCATGTCTGGTCCCAAGGATCCTGGATGCCTGTGGAGGCCTGCCTACACATCAATGTCATGGAGATGAGGGTAGTCCTCTATGCCTTACAGACATTAGAGAGTCTCCTGCCCCCTGGTTGCCTTCAGATGCAATCAGACAGTTCTGCGGTGGTTCACTACCTAAACAAGCAAGGCAGTACCCATTTATATCCTCTCTGCAGAGAATCAATGTGGGTCTGGTATGGGGCGATCCAGAGGAGTATCTCTCTTCTGGCAGTCCACATGCCCGGGGTATCCAACACTCTGACAGTTGCCCTAAGCAGATCCACTGCCCTAGCCCATGATGTCTTCCACCAATGGGACTGACCAGAGTGGGACTTGTTTGCCTCTCCACTAAATGCAATACTGCCTCTTTGCTGCTCTTTTCAGCAAGGTCCTAGAATTGTGTAGCGGGGCGCGTTCTCTTTCCTGGCCAGGAAGATTTCTATACGCTTTCCAGCCCTTTTTCCTCTCATTCAGAGAGTACTCAAACTGGTACAGGATGGAGTGTCTATGATTCTCATAGCACCATTCTGGCCAAGGCAGATTTGGTTCCTCCTGCTTTTACAGCTCTTGGAACCAGTTCTCCTACCTCTGCCAATTTGCCAGGCTCTGTTGTCCCAGGCTCAAGGCTCCTTGCTACATCCGGACCTTCACTCCCTCCATCTGCATGCCTGACTCATGAGGACATAGTCCTCTCACGCTTCAGGGTGTCTCCAAAGGTGGAGGAAGTCCTCCGGGCTGCTCGGAGGCTGTCTACACAGTCTTCCTATTCCATGAATAGGAAACGCTTCTCCATTTGGACATCTATGCAGGGCTTAGATCCTTATGAATGTTCCCCTCAGAGCATCTTAGACTATTTGGTCTCCTTGTCAGAGGGTGTACTGACATATTCCTCTGTGAATGTCCACCTTTCGGCGAGTGCCACGTTTCATTTACCTGTGGGCACCAGACCATTGTCCCAGTTACCTTTGATTTGAACTTTTTGAAAGGAATTTTGCACCTTCATCCCCCCTTCCGGGACCCAGTCCCTGTGTGGGATTTAACGTTTGTGCTTGAAGAATTGACCTTGAGTCCTTTTGTGCCTGCTGTTCCCAGCGAGCTCTGTTATCTTCTTAGAAAACCGTATTCTAGTTGCCATTATGTCAGGTAGACATATTTCAGAGTTACAGGCACTAATGTGCAAAACTCTATACCTGCACTTTCATAACGATAGGGTGTCTTCACGCACCAACCCGTCATTTTTACTAGAGGTGGTTTCTGAATTTACTTTACACCAGACCATTCAGTTACCAGTGTACTTTGTGAAGCCTACAAATCCAGGGGAAGCCCTGCTTCATACTCTCGATATGCATAGAACATTGAGCATTTACCTGCCCGGCACTTCACAGTTGCAAAAAACTGAGTGACTTTTTGTCTCTTTTACACTGGGAACCAGGGTGTTAGTGTTTCAATGCATTGCTTGTCCACAGGTTGGTCAACTGCATTACATTTATCTATGCAAAATACGAAACACCTTTCACAGGGGTTGTGAAACCCCATTCTACCAGAGGCATGGCTGCCTCTACGGCGTGTTTCCGGGGCATTTCTGCTTTGGATATTTGCAAAACTGCCACACTGTCTACTGTACATACGTCCACCAAGCATTACAGTCTTGACATTGCTTCTAAGAAGTGGGCCATTTTTGAATGGGCCATCCTACAAGGCCTCCCGTTCAAAGTCCTAATGATTTGCTTCCTCCTCCCGCTGGGTATAATAACTGCTTGGGAATCTTCCCATGTGTTATGACCTGCTGCAATAGATTGTCTTGAACAAAATAGTACAGTTGCACAAGACTTTCATGTAACAGTAGATCTTCAAGAGTATCTCTTGCAGCAGGTCATGCCTGCCTTCCCCCTTGCTGTCACTTCAGAAGGATACCTTGCTCTTATCTTTCTATTATTCCATGAGTTACTGCCTTATTTCCCTCCTCAGTTCTCATCAGAGGCCTGAGAAATGGTTTCTCATTTGGTCGCTAGGATGGAAAAGAACTGAGGAATAGCTGGGACCGCCCCTTTTTATACGTGCCAGACTGACACCACATGGTAATGTGAGGGGGGGGTCCCAGGGTCGATTGCTGAGAAGTCATCCAGAGGAAATGATGCCTGTGGCTGATCTCACATGTGTTATGACCTGCTGCAAGAGATACTCTCAAACATCTACTGTTACGGGAAGTTCTTACTCAACCATACTTTCCTTGAGGACTCTCTCTCTCCTCTATGAATTTATTGCTGTCCACTCCTCCTAGCTTTTTGCCTCTAACACTTAACTGTGGCCCCTTCCCTTCCCTCTCCTTTGTAACAGATCAAAACTATGCATTCAGGATTTCTGCTTTTTCTGTGTCTTCTTCAGCACAACCCTCCTCTGCACTTTTTAGCCTCACAATTCCCTCTAGATTTTTTCCTTTCACTAATGGTAATGTACCTATAAAAAGTCTTATCCCCTTTTTACAGCTTGTGCTATTATGTCCTCTGTTTGTGCCTTTGCTCTTCTGACCATCTTTCCTGCCTCTCTGTGTTTTTCCAGATACAGACTCCTGTCCTCCTCACTCTGAGTACTCTTGTACCTCCTAAATGCTAACCTTTTTTCCCTTATTTTTCCAGCCACCTCCCTTGAGAACCACAAGTGTCTTCTTCTCCTTTCTTTTGCCTTCCTTACTTTCCTAACACACAAGCTTGTTACTTCAGCTATGGCCCCTTTGAGATATGCCCACTGGTCCACTAGTCACCCCCCATTTCTCTACCCGCCGTGGTTTCCCTGAGATACTCTCATCTTTGTAAAGTCATCCCTCCTCATATCTAGAACCTTTGCCTTCATGTGGCTTGCTTCTTCTACTGTTGTTACTTTGAACCACACCATACAATGGTCGCTGTAACTCTTTCCCCATTTGTAAGCACTAGGTCCAGTATCGCTTTCTCTCTGGTGGTTTCCTCCACTAACTGTTTAAGGCAAACCCTCTGCATGGCATCCAGGATGTCCCTACCCCTTTTGTAGCTGCAGTGTTGGTGCTCCAATTTATATCCAGCAAATTGAAGTCACCCATAAGCAGCACCTACCCTGCTGCCATCCTGTTTATAACCTCTATCAATGCCCGGCCCTGCCCCTTCCCTTGTGCCAGGGATCTGTAGATCTCAGGCATGAATGGCGATGTTCTTACCTGCTTCTAGTGTGACCCACAGTGCTTCCACGTCTTCCTGTACCCCTTGTATGTTACTGGTTTGAATTCTCTCCCTTACATATAAAGCTACTCCCCCTCCTTTTTTCCCCCACTCTATTTCTCTGGAGCAGAGCATATCCTAGTACTACTATATCCCAGTCCTGGTTGTCTGTGTATCATGTCTCGGTCAGAATCACAGTGTCCAGGTCTGCCTCTGCCATAATGCCATTAGGTCCGGTAGCTTGTTACCCAGACTGTGGGCATTTGTATACATACTGTATCTCCAAGTTTTGGCATCTTCCTTCTTTCTGCTTTTCTTGTTGTCGTTATGCTTACCCTCTCCACCCCTTCAGGTGTATTTCCTATCATTCCCTTTGATGTCTGCTGATTCTTGTCTGACCTTCCTTTCTATCTTTATTGATATTTTTTGTTGCTTGTGTCTAGTTTCTGTTTGTGTTTGTGGGGGAGTAAAGGCTAAGGTCCCATTTATCAATGTCACTGTGATAGGTTCCTTTGCCTCAAGCTCCCCCTCCTCTAGTTTAACCGTCCAATGCTGATGTCGAGCTTCTGTCCCAGTGCACTTAGACCTTCCCTGTTCAGGTGTAGTCCATTGTGCTTGAATAGCCGCCTCTCCCAGAAGTCTTCCCAGGCACCTATGAAGTGGTACCCTTTTTCCTGGCACCAGCTCTGTAGCCATTTGTTGAAGTCTTCTGTTTCCTTCCTCTTGATTCTGTCTGGGTTTCCACCTCTGCCCCATACTGGAAGAATCTCAGAGAAGGCTAGTGATGATGTCTGGGTAGCTAGTTGTTCTCCTAGTTTGGTTAAGTTCTGTCTGGCCTCTTCGACTGATTGGCTATCAAGGTCGTTTTTTCCAAGGTGTACTAAGATATGTAGATCTTCTCCTTCCTTCTTTGCCATTCTCACAATACCATCCATGTCTTGTTTTGCTGAGGCTTCCGGGAGGCATTAAAGGAAAACTACACCTTTGTATCTTCTAAATGTTATTTGTTTCCATGTCAACAGACAACTCTTTTCATGTAGCTGTTTAAGATGTATGCTACTGCATTAGTCAGTTTTCACAGTTCGTACTAGGCCCTGTTACTGTCCTGGGAGATTCCATTTCATGGTTGTTGAAATCTCATTGTTCCCGAGAGCTGCATTAGCATATGAGAACATGATGCATAATCACCCTTTAAACTCCGCAGTATGCCTATCTGCTTAATTAATCTTCAAAGAAACAAGCTACAAAAAGGTGTGAAATACCACATCTACCTTCAGTGAGCTTTGCAAACTATCTGAGTTATAATGCAGGTTTTTTCCTTTAAACTCCATTTAGTTTATGAGTTTCCAGAGTTTTTGAAGGGTATTTGTTATTTCAACATAGAGATGCATGATATAAATGGTTGATCTGACATCATGTTCTCATATGCTAATGCAGTTCTCATGGACAATGAGATTTCAACAGCCATGAAATGGAGACCCCCAGGGCAATCACAGGGGCTACCATGAGCTGTGAAAACAAACTAAGGCTAACACATATAGCCCTAACAGCTACAGGAAAGGAGTTGTCTGTTGACATGAAATCAAATAAAATTGAAATGATGTAAGGATGCAGTTTTCCTTTAATTGGCACCTTTGCATGCTAGTAGTCACTTATCTGGGTCTCCACTCCCCTTATCATGGAATCACCAATTATGACCACCTTTTTTCCTCCCTCCGTTCTTCCTTGCCTTTTTCTTTACTTACACTGCTAGCCATTTCTGGTTTCTTGCCAGAGTCCTTGATCCGCTTGTTGTCCTCTGTCATGCTTCCAGGCTCCTCTTCCTCTATTAGTGGAGAAAAACAATTTGCAGTAGGGATGGCATGACTATGGTATCTCTGGTCTGACCTGTCGATATTATGAGCCCCCCTTCACCATCTTCCATCCTCCTGGATCTGACTGTCTCTTTGGAAGGGCACTTTTAGGGGTGACATGAGGTTGCTGCAGTTGAGGTTGAGGGGCCCAGTTCCTGTTCTAGTATAGGAGGGGCTGGAGCTGAGCTATCTCCTTCTGTGCTGCCCACAGCTACTCCCTCAGTTCAGCTGGTGATTTACATATGGGGCAATGCCCGACTCGCCATAAAAGTCTTCTGGAGAAGAGTGCCCCACATCCTTGGCATCCGTTGATATCCATGTTGCCTTGTCTAATGTTACTGTTGCTCCTGTCCCTTAGACGCATGCTCCTCTGTAACTTTGCCTAGTTTTTGTCTGTCAGTCTATCCACCTGGATTTATGTTACTTCGGACACTTGTAGGTGGGGTTTGTTGATTTCCAGCCTCTGCTTAGATTTGGATGAACCTTCCTCTTAGTACCCAAGAAGTTTCTGCTGTCAACTTCCTGTATCCCCTATATATAGAGCAGCACCTGCGTGAGTGGTAGGGAAGAAAAAAATACTTACCATAGTAATCTTGTTTCTTCCAAGGGAATCGTACTGTATTCTGGCAAATGCAGTATGGTTTTACCATAGGACTGCCTGGAGTTGAAATGGGTAATAGAACCTATGCAAATAGTGGAATGCTAGGCTCGAGCTTGGTTTTCAACCACTGTCCCTGGTTGCACTTCCTGCAACTGTCAGATTCTTATGAAGCATGCATAAACTTAACTATCCTAATATGCAACTAATTGCCCCCTTAAAACCCAACCCCCCTCTTAATATTAGGGGCATCCTAAAGACTCAAGTCACAGATGCCCAAGAAACAATCATACCAACAGGTCTGCAGTAAGATATGGACAGCTGGAGTGCAGTGCCCATTAGGTTCTAGTAGGGGAGGTAGGGTGGGAGCTACAGAATACAGTAAGATTCCCTTGGAAGAAACAAGAATACTATGGTAAGTAATTTTTTTTTCAAACCCCAGAAAATCATACTGTATTCAGACAAATACAGACTACCCAAGCAGTACCTTTGGAAATGGGCAGAGAACCTATTTAGGAAACAAGATCTGCAGTACTGCTGTGCCAAACCTGACATCACTTCTGGCCTGCGTATCCAAGCAGTAGTGCTTGGTAAACATGTGAACAGTTTTCCAGGTAGCTGCTTTACAGATTTCCAGCAGAGGAGTATCTCTAGAAGCTACTACAGAAGCAGCTGTTCCCCTGGTGGAGTGTACTGGGCCCTGAGACCCGTAGGGGGCTGTCTGCCCACTTTGCTGTAACAAAACTGAATGCAGGCAACACTCCAATGTGCAATAGAACTTTTTGTAGCTGGTTTGCCTTTTCCCACTTTCCCATAGGTCAGGAAGGGCTGGATATTGTCCTGCCTGTGTCTCTTTGTGTGGTCCGGGTAGTAGCTGATAGTTCTCTTAACATCTAGGCTATGCAGTCTACATTCCCCTGAAGTGGGATGTCAGTAAAAAAGACTGGCAGTGTAATAGACTGAGGTGGAAGTCAGACACCATCTTAGGAAGACATTTCCTATTAGTCCTGAGGATAACCTTGTCCCTATGGAATGCATTATAGTCAGGCTCCATGGATAGAGCCTGGAGCTTGCTAATCCTCCTGGCAGAAGTAATTGCCACCAGGAACACCATTTTCTAGGTTACATACTTGAGATCTGCCGAGGACATGGACTTGAAAGGTGGCTGCATGAGCTGGGCAATACATATATTAAGGTCCCACACTGGACTGGGAACCCTGTGTGGGGGATGGAGATGCAGCAGCCCTTGAAAAACTTTCTGAATACTGGGTTTGAAGCCAGGGATGAGACCTTGCCTGCTGATAGATAAGCAGAGGCAGCTGCCAAGTGCATTTTGAGAGTGGATGGTCTTAGACCAAGGGAATGAAGGTTGGTCAGATAATCCAAGACAACTGACAAGTCCACCTGAGTGTGATCTATATCTTTGTTCTGGCACCAAACAGAGAACCTTTTCCACTGAGACATGTAAGTCTTCCTAGTGGAAGGTTTTCTAGAGACCCTGAGGACCTCCATGGCTCCTTCTGAGAGGTGCAAATTAGCATACCCTAAGTCCTCAAAAGCCAGGCTTTGAGCCTGAGGGACTGGAGGTTGGGATATAGGATCCTGCCCTGAGAGGATGTCAGTAGGTTGTGTCTCCTGGGAAGGTTGATTGGTTTGGCTACTGACAGGGAGAGAATTAGGGACTACCAGGGCTGCCTGGCCCAGTCTGGAGCAATGAGGATCATTGTTGCTGGCTGAGATCTGAGCTTGTTCAGTACTCTTATCAACAGTGGAAAGGGAGGGAAGGCATACAAGAACTTCTCTGTCCAATCCAACAGCAGTGCATATAGTGGGATTGTGCCCCTCACAGGAGGTCTGCAGCAGAACTGGGGTAGCTAATTGTTGTCTGAGGCTGCAAAAAGATCCATTTCTGCAGTGCCCCATCTTTTGAAGACAATCTGCAGGACCTGCTTGTTGAGGGACCACTTGTGGTGGTTCTGGCCGATTCTGCTGAGAGAATCTGCCAGGACATTGTCTTTCCCTGGAAGGTGGACTGCGGATAAAGAGATCTCCAGTGAGTATGCCAGACTCCAGACTTTTATGGCCTCTGTGCATAGTGGGGTTGACCTTGTGCCTCCCTGTTTGTTTATGTTGTGGTTGTGTTGTCTGTCCTTACTTGTACCACTTGTCTCTGCAGCATACTGGTGAAGGACTGGATGCCCAGGAAGACTGCTCTGAGCTCCAGCAAATTTATGTGTAGCAACAACTCCTGCTTGAGCCATGTGCCATGAGCAGTGTGCTCCCCATCCCAGAAGGGAAGCACCTATGGTTAGCACCAGTGAGGGGTTTACCTGCAACAATGGTAAGCCCTGTCTGAGGTTGTCCCTCTCCTGCCGCCGCTGTAGTGCCTGAAGGAGTGTTCCTGTGACTGGCACCAGTTTTGATAATGAGTCTCTCTTTTGATGCCAGCGTGACTTGAGATGAAACTGAATGTCTCTCATTTGAAACCTGGCCCCTAACACTGTTGAAGCTGCTATATGACCCAGCAATTGTAGAAAATGCCTTGCTGGCCTTGAGACGTGCAGTTTGAAGGACCTGGCTAGCTGCATCAAGCTGTCCACTCTTGCCTGTGGAAGGAATACCCTTCCCCTTACAGCGTCTAGTTCGGCTCCTATGAACTGCAGGAGCTGAACTGGCTGCAGTACTGACTTTCTCAGGTTGACTAGGAACTCTAATGATTGTAGAGTATCCTGTGTGACTGCTAGATCCTCGCTGACCTGATGTGGAGATTGACCTGTGACTAGCCAGTTGTCTAGGTAGGGGAACACCACCATCCCCTGCCTCCTTAGGTGTGTTACTACCACAGCCAAGTACTTTGTGAACACCCTTGGGGCAGAGGTCAGTCCAAAAGGCATTTCCTTGAACTGATAATGACCCAATGGCAATCTAAACTTGAAATATTTTCTGTGGGATTGCCTGATGGGAATGTGAAAATAAGCATCTTTTAGGTCCAGAGATGCTAACCAATCCCCCTGCCTTAGTATTGGGAGGATGGTTGCCAGAGTCACCATCTTGAACTTTGGTTTTGACAAACATCTGTTTAGTTGTCCAAGATCCAGTATGGGGTTGCCACTCCCCAGTTTTCTTTGTTGTGAGGAAGTATCTTGAGTACAGGCCTTTTCCCCTTTGTGCCAGGGGAACTGGCTTACTGCCTTTTGTGACAGAAGGTTGGATACTTCCTCCTTTAACAGAGCTGTTTCTGATGGGGTACAGGGGCTGAAGACCCTTGCCCTCAGCTTTGGCATGAACTTGAAGCTGAGAGCAAGACCCTGGCCCACTACCTCCAGGACCCACTTGTCTGTGGTATGGTTTGCCATTCCTGAAGACAGTGGGCCAGCCTGTCCCCTACTGGGGTTGGGGAGGTGACCCGAGCAGACACCTCAGGGTGTCTGCTTGGTTTGGACTGGTGCCCGAGTACTGGGGCTAGTGTGGTCACTGCCTCTTCTGCCCCTGCCTCTAAAATATCCCCTCTGTTGCTGATACTGTGGGAAAGCTTGAGGCTGAAAGAATGGCCTATAATGGCCCTGCCCCTACCACCCCTATCTTGGTGCTTCTGGGGTGTGGATGCCCTTTTTTTGGCAAAAGCACTTTTGTAAGCAGTTTTGTAATCATCCATTTTCTTCATATAAGCCTCTGTTTGCTCTCCAAACAGAGATGTGGGCTCACTTGGAAAATCCAAAGTGTTTGTTTCTGTGTCCTGGGTCAGGTTAGTAGTTCTGAACCAAGCAAACCTTCTAAGTGACACTGAAGTTGCCATCTGCCTGGCTGCCATGTCATTGGCATCAACTGCCATCCTAAACTCGCCTTTAGAGGCTTCTATGCCCCTTTTTGCAGCTTCCTCCAAGTCAGCTGCCATGGGAGCTGGGTCAGACTTTGCTATCTCCAAAACAGTATTCCAGAGTGTTTTCTGGTATCTAGAGACATAAGTCATATAGGAGGCTTGTCTGATCACTAGAGAGGACCCCAAGTAAGCTTTCTTAGCCATGGAGTCCATTCTTCTGGAGTCCTTATCGGGGGGGGGGGTGATACCAGTGGAATGCCAGCTTTATCACAACCTGCAGCCTGTACTACCCCTTCATGACTAGGGTGCCCAAAAAGGAATTCTGCTCCACCTTTGACTACCCAATACTTCTTATCCAGTTTTTATCCACTGGTGGCACAGAAGTGGGTGTCTGCAATATTTTATTTACCTGTTTCTTTAAGGATTTATGAATGGGCAACAGCAGTCTTTTGGAGACTGGGACATCCATCATCTCCATGTAGCCCTGTTGTTCCTCCTCCTCTTCAGTGGACTCCTGAGTGGAGAGGTCCAAGGTTTGAGCCACTTGCTTCATAAAAGCAAAGTGGGATGTATAGTCCTCAGATCCCTTGTCAGGGAAATCAGGATAGTGGGGATCAGTAGAGATATCCAGTTCAATGGGCTCTCCATAGTCCTCATGTTCATCCTCATCTTCATCTTCCCCATAAAAAGCTACACTCTGTTCCAATGAACCGGGAGCCAAGGCAGAACCAGGGGTTTGTGCCTGCAATTGTTTTTCAGCCGGAACCTGGGTTCCAGGTTGAAGTGAATGTATAATCTTTATTGCATTTGCTATCTCTTCAGTGATTGGAACTGAAGTTTTGCTTGGCTACGGTTCCTGTGCTGTATGCTTTTCCTTTTTCTCTCTTTTGCCTGCTGTTGCCGGTTCAGCAGGAGTGTCCACAGAGCGTTTTCTCCCTGAGGAACTATTGCCATTGTCAGAGGGCTGTTCCTCCGGTTCCTTTTGAAGAGGAGCCAGTTTGTCTAAGACAGTGGCTTTTTCTGACATTTTTTCCTGCAGTCATTTAAGTTGCCTCTCAAGTGTCGACTGTGGTAAATTCTCGCAAAATGTCACAGTCTGCCTTCAGGTGGCCAAACCCAAGGCATAAGACACAAATCAAATGAGGATCAGCCTTGCAAACGGTTCCCTACACTCAGTACAATGCTGGAAACCTGTAGGACCTATTCTTTTCTTTGTTTTCTGTGACATCTAGCCAAAACACCTTAAAGTTTTTTGTTTTTTATTTGGTTGGTTTTAAAACCGAAACAACCAAGAGTTACCCCGGCTAAAAATTAAGTAAAATTAACGTGACTTACCAAATAAGTCATAATAGACAGAAACTAATGAAAATTACTTCAGAAAAAAACAAATATCGGTTCCTCCCTAGTTGCAAGGAACTGACAAGGAACTGAGAAACACACCCGATTAACACTAAATCTAGACTAAGTCTACCTGTGTACCAAGGACAGTGCTTTAAAAATCGAAATAAATCAACAAAATTATTGAAAACAGATGCAAATAACTTTCTTCAAGCAAATGAAGGAGAGCTCTCCGGAGACGTCTTACTGAGGTAAGCGGAGTAAAGAATCTGACGGTTTCAGAAGTGCAACCAGGGACAGTGGTTTGAAAACCAAGCTTGAGCCTAGCATTCCACTATTTGCATAGGTTCTGTTAACCATTTCAGCTCCAGGGCAGTCCTATGGTGAGACCATACTACATTTGTCAGAATACAGTAAGATTTTCTGGTGTTTGAAGTACTATAGTCTAGTATCCCCTTGTTCTAGCTCATCTGCTGCGCTGCTGTTCTACACTCCCTCTTGCTGTCTCAGCTCCTTAGTAACTTTCTCCTTGCTCAATCCGCCTGCCGCTGAATTGCCAAACAGTTCTCTGCTAACCAAAGAAAATAAAACTATCAGTCATGCCCTCCGATTGCTCTTGCCAGGCACTCCTTGCTACGCCGACTGTACCCCTGTGCCTCACTCTACAGAAGAGGCACTGGACGGAAAGAAAAGGGCGCTGCTATTAAAGTATCAGTGGTACTATGGGATAGTTAAAGCCCTGACCCACTTTTAAATCTGGTGCACTCGGAGTGGGACTGCCACCTGACTGGCTAGTCCCATTGTGACGTGTGCACAGCTCAGTCAGCCCTAAGCCATTAGCCCAATCTAGTAGCCCTTTGTTCTAGCTCTCTACTGCACTGCTGTTCTGCACTCCCTCTCACTGTCTCAGCTCCTTAGTAGCTTTCTCCTTGCTCAATCCGCCTGCCACCAAACCGCCAAGATGCTGTACAGTTCCCCGCTAACCAAAGAAAATAAAACAATGGGTCATGCCCTCTGACTGCTCTGCCAGGCACTCCTTGCTATGCCAACTCTACTCTATTTGTGGCCCCTCTCCTGCTGCTTTGTATGCTTACTCTCTGCTCTGTTTTTTTCTCCCTACTTTCCTACTGCCTTTGTGCCCTTACAGCTCCCGCCCTTTCTGTTCTGGGACAGGAAGTTCCTGTATTCCTCAGTAGTCTCCTTCTTAGTAGTCTCCTTCTTTGCTATAGTCAGACCTCAGTTGAAAGGGTCTCAAGCACTTGATATCCAGGCCACTGGGACCTACTGCCAAACACTGCCCAACTTGCTGCTATGTGCTCGTTTTTGCCTTGTCTGAGCAACTGCATCCATGGGTCACGTGAGTTCTGATGCTGCTGACTGGGGTCTTTGCTACTTGTCTCTTTTGGATTACAGTTACCTCTTTGGGATTACAAAATTGGATTTTTCAAGCATTTTGAGTTTCAAGGTCTTTAACTTGTGCTAGCTCACAATGGCCAGTTGGTGGGTTAAGTTGCAAGCTTACTAAATTTCATCACTTGCACCACTGAAAGAACTCAGGAAACAATTACCAGGCCAGCACCAGAACTTGTGTAATCCCTGGGTATCCAGAGTCACTATTTTGTGTGTCATACTTGAAATCATAATTTTAGTACTGGAATCAGCTGAAGAGTTTACTGTACCCTGTGTAATTAATCCACTTGTGCCCCTTGATTGGGCGAGTGCTTCATAGACCATATGGGATCCGCGAAAGTGGCAGTGACCCACAGTACAGTGGCTCCCAGGGGGCATTACAACAGGGTGGGAGTGCTTAAGGTGATTTGCAACTGTCTAACCCCTATTTTCCTCTCACTTCCAGGCCTGTGTTTGTTAAATAAAAACACTATTAATTTGCTGAATTTCACTTCTGTGTGTGCCCCCGCTTTGTGTAACCTGATTGAAGTCTTCACTGGTGAAGGTAATCACTGTCTTACTGCTCCACACAGGGTGGTCCAGTACAGCGTAGGGAGGTGGGCAGGTACTGCATCCCAGGTAGCAGTACTGTACACAACATCTGGACTTCTTATTCTCTCTGGGAGGAGGCACTGCACTACATCATTTCTTCTGGGACAAACCCCTCTACTGCAGGAGAAGGAATGAACCCAACCCCCTCAACCAGGTGTGTCCTGTACAGTCATCAATCAGGGATGTGAACCTGGGCACAGCGACCGGAGGATTACATAAACTACACAGCACCTTTGTACTATGTGCCCAGTATCTAGCACTGTCTGTGTCAGAAAGGTATGTCTGTTATATGAAGCCTGCTTTAGCAGGACACCACTGCAAAGGAGTTCTGCTCAATGGTATTTATCCTGAATAAAACTGAATATAATCGAAGTGTTGTGTGAGGCTATATTTTGTTTAGTGTATTACTGTGATGTAAGTGGAGAATAACTTTGTACAAAATTAAGAGGTAGTATGAGTGTGGACTGCTATGTATCACTACCACTCAATTCCCTGTGTAGCCTAACACACTTAAATCACAATATTACAAGAAGTACAACAAAACCTTGCACCTCACACTAATGCTGAAGCAGCTGTTTGCTCTAGACAGCACTTGTTTATTCTTGTGTTGTGAACAGCGCTATTTATGCCTTGTTCCTTTCCCATGGTCTGCCTGTACTTCCTGACTCACTCCACGACTACAGACCCCTTTTAGCCCCCAGTGCAACCCTGGCTGGCTCCCCAACTTGCAAGGTGGGGCTCATTAGTACCTGGCATATCTAGGGGATTAGCTACATACATTTTAACTTTTAAACATAAATGATAAAACTTAGCAAGGTACAGGCGTACTGTACATTAGTGGAGCAACCACTGTCCTCAGCAGAATGTAAAGAGCTACCCCTGAGTGCTGGGGAGCTTGTGACAAGCACAATGCACAGGACATGCTTTTAATTTCTCAAGATCCTCGGGTATCATGCAGGGGCAGAACTGATGCACTAGTTTGACATCACACATCAAATTCATACTGCCAGAAATACGTGGCTATGCATGTGTACATGCATGGGTGTCTGACAGTATCTCTATCTGTGCATATATGTATCTCTCTCTCCATATGTGTATATATATATGTATATATATAGCTGTATCTGTCTGTCTGTCAATATAGATAATCAGGAATATGCAGTGGGCTAACTCAAAATATGCAATTTATCTTCAAGTGTGAGGGTGCAGGACCATAACTCATGAGAGGCAGAGCCACAAGTGAGTTACGAAAGTCTTGCATACTCACAAACGATGATAAATTGTCTATTTTGAGTCATACTGTTGAATATTGGATATATACAACAGTAGTTTACAAGTTATACCTTTTAAATCTGTAGTTTGATTTTGCTGTTTTTCTTTCACAGCTGGCTTCAGTGCTGCACTAGGCATTGTGATGTCATCAGCACTGTGAAGGCTGCTCTCTAACTGGTTCAGGAGTGTAGCCAGAAATTTCCATTTTCTACACAATCAACAGTTACACCCCCCCCAATTAAAAAATGTATACATCCTTTCCAAATGGCACCCCCTTCCAAACAAGTCAGATTGTTGTCAGATGACTCCTTTACTCTCTAAAGAGGTTATACATGTATTGGACACTCCTCAGTGGCCTACACTAACCCAAATACTACAGATTAGAATGATAATATTAACAGAGTGGCTTATGGTTTGTGACAGGCACTCAACAAAACTGTACACAAATGTGTACAGTGAGTATGCCTGTCTACACCCTTGAACTGGTTCAGTACTTCACTGTGATGATAGTAACTTTAATAACCTTATGCCCACTGGGGCTTTGGACATCTGCGCATGAACAGTGCCCTGTGTTTTTTGCCATGGTCCCACTGATCTGGTAGCGGAGACACGCGGCAGGCACTGAAACTTTTACGCCGCTCCTCTGAGCCATCCCTCATGGAAGGAGCTGTCCGTGAACTTGAAGTCCTGAGCCTAGCATGTGGACCAGCAGCCCGGTTGCTCACTGGAGCATTGGGCTGGTAAAGCTGAAAAGCCGCAAGGTATGTCTTTTGGTGCTCAAAACACCCTGGAATTATAAAAGGGGGCGCCCTGCCTGTGATTGGAGGAAACCTATTCCTGTGAACAGTACGGATTGGTGCTAGTCCCTTGGACTTTCTTGGCTCCAGTCACCATTATTGCTTGGCCTGAGCCGTGGACTACAGTTCAAGTAGTACGCCCATTTTAGTTAATTGCTCCTCTGTTAGTGTGGACTCCATATTTAGGCCACTACGCAGTAGGAATTGTTTGTCCTTTGAAATCCCTGGTTTATGCGTGCCTTTTCTGGTGCCTAGCTAATGAACACAAAGTCAATTTGCTACTACTGTGATTTCAGCTCCTCTTTGGGTTAAGTTAACCAATGTGCTTTACGGCTTTATTTTAAGTTTGCATACATCTGATAATATATTGACCTGTTCCTAACTTTAGAGCCTTAAGGAATTGTTTTTGGTACAGCTTTAAAGTAGTTAATTGCTGCAAGCTTGTCTCACTGTCCCACTCACCCTCTGTCTTCTCCTCCCTTAATCTCTCTGTCTGCCCAGTTTCTTTGTCTCCTGAAACCCCCAACCCCCACTTGCTCTTACTTAAACCACTCTCCCTTCCTCTCCCCTCAGGTCTCCTTAAGCCCACCAGGGCTTCGGACCTCTATGCTGGAACAGTGCTCTGTGTCTTTTGCCGTGGTCCTGCTGATCTGGTAGTGGAGACACATGGCAGGCGCTGAAACTTTTACACCGCTCCTCCAAGCCATTCTTCCCACAGGCGCTGTGCGGCTCCCCTCACCTCCCACCTCACCCAGCCTGGGTGGACCTGTTCTTCTATAGGGCTTTCTTAGTCAGATGACTAAGTGCCCGATTTTCCATTGGCTCCTTATTCTGTGTAGCCACTAGGGGTGTGTTCTAATCTATACTCGCTGTTAGACTTTGACAATGCGGTCCTTTACACTTGCCTGAGCTTCTTGAGTCTCATATTTATGGGCAGCTTTTGTCTAGTGGTGTTCCCTAACCGACTGCCTCAGTTTCATATTTTTTGAATATCTTTTTTTCTAGCTGTGTTCCTAAACTAGCTTTATTTACTCTATTTTTGAACCTAAACATCTTCCCAAATCTTACGACTACTGTGCTTTATTTTTCCTATCTATAGCTGTACTGTAATAAAATTGGGACGGTTGGTTCCTTAACAGCTAGCATAGGTACTCACCTACACTATAGGTCAAATGGAATTTGTTCAACCAGACTATATCTTGATATCCCTTTGTAATACACAGCGTAGTGTGCTAACTATGGCACCAGTTAGTGGCCTCACCCGATCCCCCGGTGACAATATAATGCTCCGCTACCATATGGTAGGGGTCACCCTCTCTCTCTTACTACTCTGCACAAATTAATTATCTCTTTCTTTACCATGCAACCAGAATGGTAATTCTCGTGGACTTAGGGACTTTAGGTTCTCTAACCTTTTAATTTTGAAATACTGACCTGTATATACTTGGCTATACTTTGTCCACAAAAGTGGATGTACATGCTATGCGCATTTTGCCCTTTGTAAGTGGAGGGGGAAGCATTCCTTGCCCCTTACACACTACTCCGTAAGGCTCATGTTCCTGCCAATCCTAGTGCTTCCTCTATCAGGAGATGTGGAACCTAATCCCTGTCCTCCCACCCACTTCTCTGCTACTGACCTATCTGAGATAACTAATAAAGGACTCTTCATTGCACATATGAACGTTAGGAGTCTAACGTGCCACATGGATGAACTGGAAGCGTGGATCAAAGTCTATAACCCAGACATACTTTGTCTTACTGAAACTTGGCTGAAACCTCGAATCTCTGACTCTCTTTGCTCAATAGCTAATTACTCCTAGATCCATGGAGACAGACCGTACGTGAAGCGTGGCGGGGGTGTGGCTCTCTACCACAAGAACCACCTCAGCATTACAGCTGTCCCTACCCAGGCCTCACCTACCCTGTGTGAATCCATTCATGCCATAGAGTCACTTGGTGCAAAGAAATTACATATTATCTGCACATATAACACTCCCTCTGGGGGTTTGGCAGGACTCCAGGCCCTCCTTGACCAACCATCACAGTCTGTCAATCTAAACAAGGCTATAATCCTGGGGGATCTAAACCTAAACTGACTAGGACCTACTCAAAGCTCTGTCACTAGTGCACAGCTATAACCTATACCACTTGATAACTGAGCATACGAGAATGCCAACTCCACCTAAACCAAGCACCCTTATTGACTGGTTACTTACAAATTGCCTGGAGCATGTTACCACGTCGAGAATCCTGGCAGATGTAATAACTGACCATTCTCCAATTTTTTGTATCTGGACCTCGGGTGCCCCACTATCTCCTCCACCTCGTTTAGTCACCTTCACAAATTTTGCAACCATGAATGAAAATGCATTCCTTCATGATGTTTCCAACACTGACAGGTCTGAGGTCTATCAAGCATGAAAAACTGAGGATGCCCTACATATTTTTCTTAGTGCAGTTCAGTTGAAGCACGCCCTGTAAGTTACTAGTAGGGTCAGAGGTAATCAAACTAGGTGGCTCCACAAAGACCTGCTTACTGAGCTGCGACTCAGGGATAAGCTGTGGAAGCACTATAAACATACTGGCTTGCTTTCTGATCTCAATACATATAGAGCTCACAGAAATTCCTGCAAAAAACAAATAAGACAAGCCAAAAGTAAGGACTGCCAGAACCTGTTATCTAGCTCGGCCCGTGACCCTCGAAAATTCTGGGCCCATGTAAAGACTTTTCTTGGTGCATCACAATCTACTACCCCGTCATAAATTATTCTCAATGGAGTTCATTGCAATGACTCTAATAGAATGTTCTCTGAACTCTTATTATACACTTCTTTCTTCCCTCCTGTGTCTACATCCTCTGTCCTCTGTCTCTAGCAATCTAGCGGACCCCCCTTCACCTTCTAAAGGGTCTCCTCTGACTCTGCCTTTTTACTTTAAGGCTATAACCAGATTGCAGGTCCATAAACAACTGAGATCAATCTCTGACAACACTAGCCCAGGGTTCGACTCCCTTGAACCCCGCCTGCTGAAACTGGTGGCTCCTCTCATTGCCTCTCCACTGGCAAACATTTACATGTTATCTCTTTCCTGTGGTGTTGTTCCAGACCTTTGGAAAATTGCTAGGATTACTCCTATATTTAAAAAGGGGGATAAGAAGGATATTACAAATTACAGGCTGATAGCAATTCTCTTGGTCCTGAGCAAAATACTTGAGAAGCTTGTCGCCGCCCAAACACATGACTTCCTGGCAACTTCAAAACTTCTCTCTGATGATCAGCATGATTTTAAGAAAAATCATAGTACATCAACAGCTCTGATAAAACTCACTTTGGATATACTCTCTAACATGGACTCTGGACGGCTTACAGGGGCTGTCTTCACTGACTTCACCAAGGCCTTTGATCTGGTTGACCACCCCTTGCTCCTGTCTACCCTACAAAACCTGGGCTTCTCGACTCCTGTTGTGAACTGGTTTAGCAGCTAGCTGGCAGGACTCAAACAGTGAAATTCAACTCAGCAATATCTAACAGTACTACAAACACTGGTGTTCCCCAGGGGTCCATTCTGGGGCCACTTTTATTCTCACTCTTTATAAACAATATTCCAGATGCCAATACATCCTGCTCATCTCTTCTCTATGCTGATGATCTCATCTACACCAGCACTGCAAATGTTGATTGCTTCAACGAGTCACTTTCCACTGATTTTGGGAACATTTAAAACTGGCTGCGCAACCATAAATTGGTTCTAAATGCCTAAAAACAAAAACTATGCTCCTAGGCTCTGCCCCTAAGCTAGGGGCATGTCCATCACACCTGATAGTCTATGATCTTGAGTGGACTAAACTAGAGTCTGTCACGTCCTTTAATTATCTTGGTGTCATGCTTGACCAATCATTTGATCTCAGTCTCCACATTCAGTCAACCTACAGAACAATTAATACTAGGCGGGTGTTGCCTACAAAACTAGCTACATGCTAACACCATCTGCTAAGCTGGCCATTGCCAAGGGGATCCAGCTCCCCAACCCTAACATATTGTGCTCCTATCCTTGCGGCTGCCCAAAAATCAACACTTCAGAAATGGGATGTCACTTACAACAATGTCTGTTGCTATGCATTATTGTCCTCTCGACTTAAGCATCGCTGTCAACTCTATAGTGACCTTGGTTGGCTCTCTCCCTCTGCATCCAGACAATACTATCTTGGCTCTCTGTCTGACTCCATTACCAGGCTTCAAACCCCTACCTCACTTGTGACACCACTAATTTCCCCTCTCCTCCTCCTGTGGACTGCAATCAGATGGCAAATCATTGGTAAGGGTACCTAGGTGTCATAACTCTAAAGGCACAGGGGCATTTAAATATGCTGCTCCTCTGCTTTGGAATGCTCTTCCCTTAGATCTATGGCTATCTGCATCTCACTGTCACTTCAAAAGTGACCTCTGATGATACCCATCAATGGCTGAATCCTGTACTTGCTTTGACCCTACTTGACTTGTCTGGGGGTCCTCCATACCCTTGCCCTGATATCCGTAATTCTCAAAGCTTTCCTGCTCCTCACAACTACCCTCTCAGCCCCTTCCCTTCTCCACTTTCCTCTTATCTTACCCCTGCCCTTGTTCTCTTTTTGACTATGCCTTGGCCTCCCTCCACCCCTTCTCATATACTTATCCTCTAAAATCCCCCCTTTTTACTCTACTTTATTTCATAGGTGCCCTCCTCCTGCTATTTCCTCTTTTGAAATTCTTAGGTGTCACACTGATCTAAGTTGTATCCTATATGCATTGACACATGCACTTTGATTACTGGTGCTGTGACCCATTCTAATATTTGTTTATTGACTGTATCTCCTATACTATGCTGTATATGCTTTTATAATGTATGGTAAATGCCTATTAACCACCATAATCAGCAGTCACACAGCTTTGTTATGCACTGCTTAGAAGTTTAAAAGTTGTTAACCACTCTTTGGAACTTCCAAACAGTGGCATAACAAAAAAGAATGTACCAGAGTTCCATAATTCTCACACATAGAATGCAAACAGTGATTTTTTGACCATACACTATAAAATATGATGGCTGAGGATCGGTGACAACCATGCTGAAATCACCTCTCGTGGTTGTTAGGGCTATAGTAAACCTCTCGAGCTGCACTCTCGAGGTTTACCATGTTGCCCTAGCAACCACTCAAGGTGATTACAGCATGGTTATCACCCGATTCCCAGCCGTTATCCTCTATGTTATTGTTTGCATGTACTGTTCGCTGTTTGTTATTGATCTGCTGTTGTATCATAGAAACATAGAATTTGATGGCAGATAAGGACCACTTGGCCCACCCAGTCTGCCCATTTCTCTACCTGATGGATAAGCTGCAGATTCTAGTTAAACAGCTTACTTCCTCCTGCCCCCCACTAGAATTGTCTTATGCCTGTCCTATGCATTCTTGAATTTTCCCACTGTTCCTGACTCCAAAACCTCCTCAGGAAGGCGGTTCCATGCATCCACAACTCTCTGTGAAAAAATACTTTCTAACATTACCTCTGAGCCATCCCCCCTCTATCTTAAAATGTGTGCCCCCTTGTTCTTGCACATCTCTTCTTCTGAAAGATACTACACTCTTGTACCTTGTTAATTCTCTTGAGATACTTGAAAGTTTCTATCATGTCCCCCTCTCCCTCCTTTCCTCAAGGGTATACATATTAAGCTGCTTTAGTCTCTCCTCATTATGTCCTCTGGTGCAGACCTTGCACCATTTGGTGCCCTCCTCTGAACAGCCTCCTCTGTCTATATCTTTTAAGATGGGGTCTCAGAATTACACATGAGTACTCAGATGGGGTCTCACTAACTGTCTGTAGAGAGGGATAACAACTTCCTGTTTTCTACTGTTGATGCCTCTCCCTATGCATCCCAGTATCCCCCCAGCCCTCCTTACTGCCTTCTCACATTGCTTGCCCACCTTTAGGTCATCTGATATAATTACTCCTAGGTCTCTTTCGATTTTTGTTGTTATTAACTCACCTCCCATTGTGTACTCTTCCCCTGGATTTTTGCTTCCCAGATGCATTACCTTGCACTTCTTTGCATTGAATCTGAGCTGCCACGTATTTGATCATTCCTCCAACCTTGCCAAGTCTCTTTTCATTCTTTCCACCCCATCTTGTGTATCAACTCTGTTGTAGATCTTTGTGTCATCTGCAAAGAGGCATACCTTTCCTTCCAGGTGCTCTCCAGTGTCACTTATAAAGATATTAAAGAAGACCGGTCCCAGTACCGAACCCTGTGGTACCCCGCTAGTTACCCTCCTCTCTTCACTGTGGACTCAGTTTACTATTACCTTTTGCGACCTGTTGTCCAGCCAGTTTTTTATCCAGGCTACCACCTCGGGACCCACTCCAAGGCTGGCTAACTTGAATATTAATCTTTTGTGCAAGACTGTATCGAATGCCTTGCTAAAATCTAGGTAGGCCATATCCACAGCCCTTCCCTGGTCTACTACTTTGGTCACCCAGTCAAAGAAATCTATTAGGTTTGCCTGACATGACCTTCCTGCTGTGAAACCATGCTGCCTTGGGTCCTGTGCCTCACTGGCCTCTAGGTACTCAACAATTCTTTCCTTCGGAAGTGATTCCATCATTTTCCTTACCACTGAAGTCAAACTAACTGGTCTGTAGTTTCCTGCCTCTGCCCTGCTCCCACTTTTGTGAAGGGGAATCCACATTTGCCCTCCTCCAGTCCTCAGGTACCACTCCATCCTCCCATAATTTGTTAAAGAGAGTAGTCAGTGGTGTTACTAGTTCTACCCTTAGTTCTTTTGGTATTCTTGGGTGAATCCCATCAGGCCCCATTGCTTTGTCCACCCTCAGTTTCAAGAGTTCTTTCAAAACTCTTTCTTCTGTGAATGAACTGGTATTGACCCCCCTATTCAGAGTTTCTCACTTGTTTGGTTTAGGCACTTCCCCCTCCTCATCTGTTGTGAATACTGAGCAGAAATATTCGTTCAGTATCCCTGCTTTTTCACTGTCACCCTCTGCCCACATTCCCTCCCCTTTATTAAGTCTCTGTATCCCTTCCTTGGTCTTTCTTTGCTCCCTAATATACCTATAAAAAGTTGTATCCCTTTTCTTAACAGAGTTGGTTATCTTTTCCTCAGTTTGTGCCTTTGCTATTCTGACTGCCTTGCCTGCCTCCTTCTGCTTTAACTGATAAAGTTCTCTGTCTTGCTTCTTCTGTGTTTTCTTATATTTCCTAAATGCAATCCTTTTCTCCTTAACCATCCCTGCCACCTCTTTTGAGAACCATAGTGTTTTTTTCCTTTGTTTTGTTTTATTGATTTGCTTCACACAAAGGTTTGTTGCCTCTGCGATGGCTGTTTTGATTATTCCCCATTGTTTCTCCACCCCTCCTTCTTCCCCATTTGGTAGTGCTTTTCTAAGGCACTCTCTCATTTTCCCAAAGTCAGCCTTCCTAAAGTCCAGTACTCTTGTTTTTATATGGCTTGACTCTATGACTGTTTATTGTGAACCACACTGTTTGGTGGTCACTAGTTCCCAGATGACTACCCACTTGTAAATCAGAGATCCTTTCTCCTTCCCCATTTGAGAGTACCAGGTCTAAGATTGCTCCCTCCCGAGTGGGTTCCAACACTAGCTGTCTGAGGCATGCCCCCTTTAGGGCATCAAGAAGAAAAAATTACTTACCTTAGTAATTATGTTTCTTCTAATGGAGTCTTGCTGTATTCTGACTATTGCAATTAGCCCCAGCCTTTAAACTGCCCCGGAGAACCAAGGGTTAACTTTCTATGCAGAGCATAGAATGCTGAGCTCGAGCTCAGTTGAGGTCTCTGTCTGGAGCCCTTTGAAATCCAACCGTCAGATTCTTACGAGCAAAAACTCACTAACTATTCTATGTGGAAATTGTAAAACTTTTACTAGCCAACTGGCAACAAAAAGTTTTGGATTCCCAAAGGAAGACTCAAGTCAGAAAACCCAAAACCAAAAACCAATCCAAATAAGAATAATAAAACAAACACCCAAACAAAAAGAAGAGGGTGTAAAAGGAGCACACCTGAGGTGCAACACTGCACCTGCCCACCCACTTACCACAAAAAGGTTCTGAGAGGGGAGGCAGGGAGGGAGGTCAGAATACAGCGAGACTCCATTAGAAGAAACAATTACTAAGGTGAGTAATTTTTTTCTTTAAACATGAAATCTTGCTGTATTCTGACTACTGCAGACTACCAAGCAGTACCTCTATGAAGGAGGGACAGAACCTACTTTGAGAATAGGCTCTGAAGTACTGCTGTACCGAACCGAGCATCACTCCTAGCCTGGATATCAAGAGATTAATGCTTGGTAAAGGTATGGACTGTTTTCCAGGTGGCTGCTTGACAAATTTCTAAGAGAGGAATATCCCTGGCAGCAGGCAGGGAAGCAGCTGTACTTCTGGTGGAGTGAGCCCTCAGGCCTGAGGGTGGAATTTTTCCTAGTTTCTCATAGCAAGATTGTATACAAGATACAATCCACCTGGCAATCGTTCTTTTGGTGGCAGGTTTGCCCTTTCTCACTTCTCCATAAGTGAGGAACAACTGGAGAGAATCAAACCTGTTGACCCTTGGTACGCTCTATATAGTAGCTAAGGGCCCTTTTAACATCCAAGCTGTGTAGCCTCTCTCCTGAAGAGGAATGATCAGTGAAGAAAACAGGGAGACAGACTGATTCAGGTGGAAATCTGAAACCACTTTGGGCAAGAACCTTCTATTGGTTCTAAGGATCACTTTATCCCTATGAAAGGAGATAAAATCAGGTTCCACTGACAGGGCTTGCAGTTCACTGATACATCTGGCAGAGGTAATGGCTATTAAGAACACAGTTTTCCAAGTCAAGTACTTAAGCTCTACTGAGGACATAGGCTTAAAGGGAGGTTGCATCAACTGAGCAATGCAAACATTTAAATCCCAGGCAGGGGCAGGGTCTCTAAATGGGGGATTGGTATGAAGCAATCCCGTGAAATTTACAGAACACAGGATGAGATGATAGTGAAGAAGACTTCCCCACTGACAGAAAAGCAGAGACAGCTGACAAGTGTACCTCGAGAGTAGCTGGTCTGAGACCTAGGCCATTTAGATGGACCATATAATCTCGAACTGTAGGCAATTCAGCAGCGTCTGGGGAAATATGCTGCTTGGAACACCAAATGCTGAATCTCTTCCATTTGGAGTTATAGGTCTTTCTAGTGGCGGGCTTTCAAGAGGCTTTGAGGATATCCAGAACCCCTTGAGACAGATGCAGATCTGCAAACTCTAACTCTTCAAGAGCCATGCCTTGAGATTCAGAGACTGAAGATTGGGGTACCAAATCCTCCCCTGAGAGGAGGTTAACAGGTTGTAATTCCTGGGAAGAGACAGGGGAAGATGGACTGCTAGGGACAGCAACAGGGGGTACCAGGGCTGTCTGGCCCAATCTGGAGCAATCAGAATCACTTTGCAAGGTTGTGACCTTATCTTGACTAAAACTTTGAACAGTAGAGGAAAGGGAGGGAAAGCATACATAAATGTCCCTTCCCAGTTCAGAATCAGAGCATCCAGAGGGACTGAGCCCAAGACTGGGGGTCTGCCACAAAAGAGAGGAAGTTGGTGATTGTCTGGGGCTGCAAAGAGATCCATCTCTGGAGTGCCCCACCTTGAAAAAATCACCTTCAAGACCAAAGGATCCAGGGACCATTCGTGATGGCCCTGTGAGATCCTGCTCAGTGCATCTGCTAGCACATTGTCCTTCCCTGGAAGGTGGACTGCTATCAGAGAGGTTTGCAGGGAATAAGCCAGGGACCACAACTTCATGGCTTCTGTGCACAAGGCTGTAGACAGCGTGCCTCCCTGCTTGTTGATGTACCACATGGTGGTGGTGTTGTCTGTTCTGACTTGAACCACCTTGTTCTGCACTGACTGAGAGAAAGCTTGCAGGGCCAGAAAAACTGCCCTAAGTTCTAGGAGATTGATATGGAGAAGGGATTCCTGAGGGGACCACAGTTCCTGGGAAGTGAGGGCCCCCAGATGGGCTCCCCAGCCCAGAAGGGAAGCCTCTGTGGTAAGGACCACCGAATAAGACTGAGTGACAAATGGGACCCCTTGCCTTAAATTGTCCTGATCCTGCCACCATTGAAGGGCTTGGATCAGGGTCCGAGTCACTGGGATCAGTTTGGTAGGGAATCCTTCTTTTGGGACCAAAAGGCCCTCAGATGGAACTGAATGTCCCTCATCTGGAATCTTGCCCCTTGGACCACTGCTGTAGAAGCTGCCATGTGGCCCAAGAGCTGGAGGAAATGCCTTGCTGGTCAAGACACCTGAAGGCTGAAGGAAAAAGCCAGTTCTGTAAGAACTCTTGCCCTTTCCAGGGGAAGAAAGGCTCTTGCTTTGATAGTATCCAGCTCTGCCCCTATAAAGGTAAGGAGCTGTACTGGCTATAGAACTGACTTGGGAAGATTGAGAAGAAATCCTAGAGAAGTGAGCACTTGCTGGGTCACTTGCAGGTCTGATTTGACTTGGTCTGGGGACTGGCCCACTATGAGCCAGTCACCCAGATATGGAAAAATTGAAATCTTTTGCCTTCTTAGAAAGGTAATGACTACTGCCAGGCACTTTGTGAAAACCCTTGGGGCTGATGTTAGACCAAAGAACATTGCTTTGAACTGATAGTGGCCTGAGGGCAACTCGAACCTGAGGTACTTTCTGTGGGAGCACCTGATGGGAATGTGAAAATAGGCATCCTTTAGGTCCAGGGAGGCTAGCCAGTCCTCTGGCCTTAGAGCTGGAAGAATTATTCCCAGAGTTACCATCTTGAACTTTGGTTTTAAAAGATGTTTGTTCAGGTATCTTAGGTCTAGGATGGGTCGCCACTCCCCTGTCTTTTTTGGGGTAAGGAAGTACCTGAAGTACAGACCTTTGCCCCTGTGTAGGGTAGGAACTCTCTCTATGGCTCCTAAGGCCAGAAGAGATGAAACCTCTGCCTCTAGGGCAAGGGTTTCTGAGAGACCTGCAGGTGGAAAAGATCTGGCTCTCATCTTTGGAAATTTTTTGAAGCTGAGAACCAGTCAGTGGTTTACTACTTCCAGGGCCCACTTGTCTGAGGTAATAGACATCCAGTCCTGGACAAAGTAAGCCAGCCTGCCCCCTACTGGAATAGGAAGAGTCGACCCGGGCAGACCCATCAGGGTGTCTGCTTGGCAGGGGCCTTAGGCTGAGGAGTGGATGCAGCCCTGCTCATCCCCCTTCTGCCTCTCCCTCTGAAGAACCCCCTCTGTGAAAAGTGAGAAGAGGCCTGTGCTTGGTAAAAAAGCTTATGAAAAGGCCTGCCCCTAGACTGCTGCCTTTGAGGAGTTGCCTGCCTCTCCTTGGCCTGAGCACTCCTATAAGTGGTCCTGTACTTGTCCATTTTCTTCATGTAATTCTCTGCTCCCCAAACAGAGAATTACCCACTAGGAAAATCCATGGCCTTAGCCTGGGTGTCCTGTGAGAGGCTAGTACATCTGAGCCAAGCCATCCTCTGAAGAGCCACAGATGTAGCCATGACTCTTGATGACACATCATTGGAGTCCACAGCAGCATGAAACTGAACCTTAGATGCCTCAATCCCATCTGCAGCCACCACCTCCAGCTCCTTGGCTAGCTGGGGGGAAGCCAGTTTAGCCAGTGCCAGTACAGTGTTCCACCTGGACTTCTGGTACCTGGCTGTATAGGCCATGTAATTCGCCTGCCTGAGTCCAAGTAAGATGCCATGTACAGCTTCTTTGCCATGACATCAATCTTCCTGGAGTCTTTGTCTGGGGGGGGGTGAAGCCAAGGGAATGTTTGCCTTGTCACAGGCAGCAGACTGTACTACCCCAACATGGCTGCATTGCTGGTATAAAAACTCTGTATCTGAGCCTGATAGTGTGTACCTCTTGTCCATCCTTCTGTCAACAGAGGGTACAGAATTGGGAGACTTCAGGATTTTGTGTCTGTTTCCCAAAGGATTTATGAAGGGGAATAGACAGTCTCCTGGACTCTGGGATGTCCATCATTTCCACATAATCAGGCTCCTCCTGATCCTCCATTGCCTCCTCCATAGGAAGCTGGAGGGTTTCAGCCATTTTTCTGTAAAACAGAAAATGGGAAGGGGACTCAGAAAGCCTAGGAGGGGATACACCAGAAGGTCTGTCTGGGGAGATGTCTGGTTAAACAGGCACATCCAGACTTTCACCATCATCACCATCATCTTCAAACTCCCCCTCCTCCTCAAACTCCAGCTCAAAAATCTTCAGGGGTATAATCTTGAACCGGGGGAACCGACCGAACTGAACCCCTGCGAAAAGGTGTCGGATCGGTTGGAACCGGGTGAAGCGATTCCATAATTTGAATCTCTCTGGCTATTTCCTCGGTGGTTGGAACATGAACCTCTGGATCTGAACTGGTCGATTTTTCTTTGCGTTTCCTTTTTGTAGGAACCGACCCCTTAGGATCAGCTCTCCTCTTGCCCGAAGTAGTATCGCCCTGGTAAGAGGGCACTCCTTCTGGTTCGGTCGGAACCGAACCGGGCTGGCCATCCAGGTCAGCGGACTTGTCTGCCTCTTTTTCCCTCAGTCTACCTAATCTCTTTTCAAGGGTAGATTTAGGAAAATGTTTACAGATTTGGAAGTCTGAATCGAGGTGTTCAAACCCCAGACAATAAACACAGGTGGTGTGGGGGTCGGCCTTAGCAAAGACCTCCCCACACTCACTGCAGTGTTGAAACCCAGTGGGCCCAGTTTTTTACTTGGCTTTCTCAGACATGGCCAACCTAACCAAACTTACCCTTTTTATGGCAACCGCCAGGCTAGACTCCCTTATCGGTTCCTAACCGTGTCACGGGTGTTGGAAAAAAACGCTCAAAACAGTTTTTTTTTAGAACCTATAAGGACCAGTAACCACACTCTAAAGTGAAACACAAGGATTCAATACAAATGAATGGTTCAACCGAACCGATCTAACACTTTATAATTTCCACTCAGAAAATCAGAACAAAACCTATCTAGTACTCACGGTACCGCAGACAGAGACTGAACAGACTATGTGGAAATAATTTCGGTAAAAACCGACAACTTAACCGAGACTTTAACCGACTTTCGAACTGAACTGAAGGAGAAATCTCCGGAGCGACTGTTCAGTGAGGCGGAGTAAAGAATCTGACAGTTGGATTTCAAAGGGCTCCAGACAGAGACCTCAACTGAGCCCGAGCGCAGCATTCTATGCTCTGCATAAAAAGTTAACCCTTTGTTCTCCGGGGCAGTTTAAAGGCTGGGGCTAACTGCAGTAGTCAGAATACAGCAAGACTTCATGTTGTTTGAATGACCATGCTCTTGGATGTGCCTGCAGCAAAGGTACTCCAGTTAACATCTGGCATATTCAGATCCCCCATCAACAATATCTCCCCTTTTTGCCATTTTAAGGATGCCTTCTATCATTTCCTTGTCCATTTCCTTCCCCTGAGATGGGGGTCTGTACACAAACCCCCATGTGGATTGTGGTGCCATTTCCTGTCTCCAGGGTGATCCATAGTGACTCAGCTTACTGTTGACTCTTTAGTTCTGTTGCTTAAATCCCTTCCCTTATATAGAGATCTACTCCTCCTCCTCCTCTTTTACCCACCCTGTCCCTCCTGTAGACTGTATTCTGGTATGTTGACTTCCCACTCATGGTTCTCTGTGTACCGTGTTTCAGTGACTGCCACAATATCCAGGCATCCCTCTTCCATTAAGGCCACTAGTTCAGGGAGCTTGTTGCACAGACTACGGGCATTGGTACTCATCACCTTCCATTTATTTTTTATGGCCTTACCCCTTTTAGCCCCATCCCTGTCCTTAACACCTTTTTCTGCATTTATCCCTGTCCTGCTCCCTAACTTCGCTGCCTTGGTGTTTACCTCTCTAACTACTGTGCTTGGTTGGGGGGAGGCTGGGATTTCCCTGCTTCTTTTCAGTGCCTCCCCCCTTGGCTAGTGTATCCTTATTTAAATGGTTACAAACTAAGCTGTATGTATTATTGTAATGCATTTCTGAAATATTTCTTATATGTAATCTCTTGTACTCTTCCACGTCGTGCCTTAAAATAGTCATTTTTTGGCTAGTGCACTTACCCGGTCAACAAAAACTAAATAAATAAATAATTAAGCAATAAGGCATGACAGGGTGTGCATTATTGTTGGGTAACAGCACACCTTGGGAAGTGAAGCACAAGGTAAATCCAATGGTTTCGAGACCCAAGAAGTGCTAATCCTCAGTTGATGACACCCTGGAATGCCTTACTGTGATTAGAAAATGGCTTCCTGATTTTTTATTTTAAGACCAAGTAATTCAAGTGCTCAAGGAGTGAAAGGGATCGAGGGGAGTATGAGCTGATGGCTAGAAGGGCCACTAGAGTGGTGAGGGCGGCTAAGGCAAGGAAGGAGCAGAACCTGGCCAGGGAAATTAGGAGAGGAAAAAAGGGGTTCTTTAGATACATTGGGGAAAGACAAAGGGTGAAGGGGCAGATTAGCAGGATTAAATCAGGGGAGAGATGGGCACAAGACCGGGGAGCAGGCTGAGTACTAAATGAGTACTTCACCTCAGTTTCACCAGGGAAAATGGGGATGCTGCATCATACATGGGAGGAGACAGAGATAATGAGGAGGGACCCTTACCGATCGGCAGGTCTGGGGAGGGGCATCATTGGCAGGTGGGGGAGGACTAAGCAGGGAAGAGGTACCAGAAGTGGAAATCACAGCAGAGAAGTGAGGAAGCCCTCAGCTCCCTTAAGACGGAGAAAGCACCGGGGCCGGATAAATTACATCCTAGAGTGCTGAAGGAACTTGCAGATGTCCTGGCGAAACCCCTGGCAGAGCTTTTCACCATCTTTCTGAGGACAGGGTGGGTGCCCCAAGACTGGAAGGTGGCGCATGTAGTGCCTATCCACAAGGGGGGATCAAGGGAGCTGGCAGGGAACTACAGGCCTGTCAGCCTGACATCGGTGGTGGGCAAGGTGATGGAGGGCATTGTCAAGGAGAGGCTGGGGGGACCTGGATAAGTCAGGGTGCCTGGACGATAGACAGCATGGATTCATCCCAGGGAAATCGTGTCAGACAAACCTGGTGGAGTTCTATGACTGGGTGACAAGTGCCTTGGACCTGGGTAGACCAGTGGATGTCCTCTTTCTAGAGTTCAGCAAGGCATTTGACTCTGTTCCTTACGTGGGCCTGTTGGATAAGCTAGGAGAAATGGGGGTGGGAAACCAGATGATCAGATGGATAGGCAATTGGCTCAGGACCGGACCAGAGGGTCGTGGTTGGTGGGATAGTCTCATCCCAAGGAGGGTCATTAGTGGTCCCACAGGATCAGTCCTTGGGCCCCTCTGTTCAACGCCTACGTATCTGACATAAGGACAGGAATCAGGAGCGAGATGAGTCTCTTGCAGATGACTCAAAACTGGGGAGGTGGTGGATGGGGAGGAGGGGTGGCCCTGCAGGGGGACCTGGAGGCTCTGGAAGATGGTCTAGAAAGTGGAAGCTGAGGTTCAATGCAGGGAAATGCAAGGTACTCCACCTGGGGGCCAGAAACCCAGGCAAGTGTACACCCTGGGGGAATACTACAAGTCTCAATGGCTGAGAGAGACCTGGGGTGGTGGTGGATGTCAAGATGAACAACTCTGAGACTTGTGGGAGGCAGCAGCCAAGGCCAACAGGATGCTGGGATGCATCATCTGGGGATCACCTCCAGAAGGAGAAGTGATACTCCTCTGTATAACTTGGTGAGGCCGCACCTGGAGTACTGCATGCAGTTTTGGAGGCCACACTTAAAGAGGGACATTAATCCTCCTGGAGAGGGTCCAGAGGAGGGCAACCAAAATGATTTGGGGCTTGGGGACAGGACCTATGAGGAGAGGCTCGAAGAGCTAAATATGTACACATTGGAAGAGAAGGGACCGGGGGACATGATAGAGGTCTTCAGGTACATGAAGAGGGTAAATAGGGAGGAACAGTCAGGGTGCTTGAAGGAAGGAGGAAGGGGCCACTAGAGGGCATGGGTGGAAGCTGGAGGGAAGATTCGGGAGAAAGGAGGAGGTGCTACTTCACTGGAGAGGTGGTGGAGCCATGGAATGCACTACCTAGGGGGCTGGTGGAGGCAGAGACAGTGGAGGGGTTCAAGAGGGGGTGGGACAGGTACAGGGGAAGGGTTCAGGAAGCAAAATCCAATGCAGCAAGAATATCCGGAACTGAGAAGGGAGAAGCCAGAGAAGGCGAGGGGGACAGCAAGGTCAGCACCCAGGGTGGGGGCTGACCAAACGAGCAGACACGAAAGACCGTTAGGCCTATTCTGCTGGCATTTTAGTATGTTAGTAATGAGATTCAGAAAGTTAAGCATTTCTGACCCGTGCTTTTGTGCTGGGATAACAGCACGGCCATGTGACTGGATTCTACCAATCACAGTACATATTTCTCTTACCCATTTTATAATTAAGCAATAACACATGACAGGGTGTGCTTTATCATAGGATATCAGTACTCCTTGGATGCATTGTGAGGCACCAGGTGAAGCCAAGTGCCTTACACACCCGAGAAGTGCCGATATCCTATTATAAAGCACACCCTGTAGTGTGTTATTGCGATTATGCACTGGACTCATACTGTAAAGTAAAAAAAGGTGCAAAAACAAGTCAAGCAATTAC
The DNA here is from genome assembly GCA_016271365.2 of Neoceratodus forsteri. Classification (NCBI taxonomy): domain Eukaryota; kingdom Metazoa; phylum Chordata; order Ceratodontiformes; family Ceratodontidae; genus Neoceratodus; species Neoceratodus forsteri. The sequence continues at coordinate 720,351,322 of CM057450.1, forward strand.
TTTTTTTACTGTTTTTAAACAGTGGAAGTACATTAGTGCATAAAAAAGTCCAGTGCTGGAGTCATTAATCAGGTAACTGCCCTAACTTTTAACTGATTAGAATAAGGGTTTTGAGAGGGCTCAGGGATATTGTTTTCTGGTCAGGGATCTTGTTCTTAGCCGTTCCATTATGAGAGAATATAAGTATGGGTCTGGAATGCTGCCGACCAATCAGCTCCTCAGATTTTTCCTGTCCAGTGCATAACATCCATTGTGACAACAGTAACAGCAATTTTTTGGGGGGATATGTTGCTGTTTTTGATGTCACTAGCTTAGATATCTTTTGTATCTAGTCATTTTACCTCACTCCTGTTGTGCATATACATATACACACACATATATGATATCTTTAATATCTTAATAAGTAACATTGCAGAGGGACTAGAAGGGAAGGTATGTCTTTTTGCAGATGACACAAAAATCAGAAATAAGGTAGACACTCCAGGGGAAGGGGGTGATGGAAAAATGAACAAAGATCTAGACAAGCTTGAGGAGTGGTCTAGAAAGTGGCAACGAAGTTTCAATGCAAAAAAGTACAAAATCATGCACTTGGGACATAGAAACCCAGTGTCAGAGTACAAAATGGGGAGGAGTGGTACTGGCACCCTCCAAACAGGAAAGAGACCTGGGTATCATCATATCTGATGACCTAAAGGTGGCCAAGCAGTGTGATATGGCAGTGGGGAGAGCCAATAAGATGGTAGGGTGCATAGGGAGGGGTATCACCAGCAGAAAGAGGGAGGTGGTGATACCTCTGTATTAATCTCTAGTGAGACCCCACATAGAGTACTGTGTCCAGTTCTGGAGTTCTCATCTCCGAAAGGACATAGACAGAGATCAGGCAGTCCAGAGGAGGGCAACTAAAATGGTGTGGGAACTACATCAAAAGCCCTATGACTGAGGAGAGACTGGAGGATCTCAATTTGTATAGACTGAAGGAAAGGGGGGATATGATAGAGCCTTTCAAATACCTCAAGGGTATAAATAAGGTTCAAGAGGGAAGCCTTTTTCAGAGAAAAGGATGCACAAGAGCAAGGTGTCATGTGATGAAGCTGGAAGGGGGTAGAATCGGGGAAATGTAAGGAAACACTTCACAGAAAGGCTGGTGGATGCCTGGAACAGCCTCCCTGAGGAGGTGGTGGGAGCAAAAAATGTAATGGGATTTAAAAAGGCATGAGATTGGTATAAGGGAACCTTAGAAGCAAGGAATGGGGGGAGCTGGAGATCAGGTAGGGTCTATGGTGTGACAGTAGGTAGGGAACATGGGCAGACTAGGTGGGCCAAGCAGTCCTTATCTGCCATCAAATTCTGTGTTTCTGTGTTTTTGTGATGACAGAAAAAGGCCCACTGGCCCATCAGATCTGCCCACTACCACATCCAGTCTAATGCTAAACTGGAGCAAGGCTACCGATGGCCCTGACTGTGTTTTGACACTCCCTTCCTCTTCTGGTTTGGACTCTATCTCTTTGCCTATCCTCCCTGTGTTTGAAGCCAGTGACAAACTCTGCGTTGATCACTTCTTTTGGTAATACACTTCACTTCTTAACAACCCTTTCTGTAAAGAAGAACCTCCTTACATCCCTCTTAAAGCTTCCTGCTACCAGTTTCCATGCATGCCTTCTTGTTACCGTGCCCTCATTTTTTCTGAGCAGGGCACTGCTGTCCAATTTATTATTACTCCCTAGCTACTTAAAGGTCTCTGTCATGTGCCACTTCCTCTCTTGGACTCCACTGTGTACATACTGAGCCTCTCCCCATATGTCTTCTCTTGTTGCCCCTCAGTCATATTTTTTGTCATCCTCTGAACGGCTTCCATGAGGTCCCTATCCTTCCTTAGGTGTGAGCTCCAGAACTGTGTATAGTACTCCAGGTGAGGTCTCACCAAGGAACTGCATAGGGGTAGAATCACCTCCTTCCTTTTGCAAGAAAAAATCCTTCCCATGCACCCCAACATCCCATTTGCGTCCCCTGTAGCCTTTCGGGCATTGGGCATGGGACTTTAGACCATCACTAATAATAATCCCCAGGTCCTTTTCCTTCATCATTTACTCCAGCCTCCCACCCCCGCCCAACCAGTTCTCTGTTTTTAGATTTCTTTTGCCAGTATGCATGACCTTACATGTGTTGGCATAATGTTTGCGTTGTCATCCCTTGGATCACTTTTACAGTCTGTTCAGGCCCATTTTCAGTCCCCGTATTCCCTGTGCCATATCCACCCTGTCTCCAATTTCAGTAACGTCTGCAAAGAAACTGATTTTACTCTGGCTTCCCTCCCCTATTATCACAGATGAATAATGCATTATTAACCCTTGCTGTGCCATGGACTGCTATATCAGTCCAAAATTACTATGTGTTCTAATTCTGCTGGCAGCCTAAGGGTTAATAATACATTATTGACAGTAATTACATGAGCACATTAGATGGCAACCCTCCCACCACCCTTCCACACCCAACCTCCCTCCACCATGCCCCTCAAAGTTAGCTTTTTAATATAAGGTTGCTGTATTGAAATCCCTACTCAAACCCTACCCTTCTAAGCTTTATCACAACCCATCCACCTCCCCCACCATGGCAACTATCCTGACTTCCTCACCCTACTCACCTTATAGCCCCCAACCTTCCCCCTTCCCAAGCTCTCTCCAAAGTTATTATTTTTTTTTTATTATAAGGCTGCTGTGTTTAAATCACTTCATAAACTCCCCAAACCAGTGCCAAATCATGAAGGAAAAACTAGTCACCATAGTAATGTTGTGTAAGCAATAAGACACAACAGGGTGTGTATGGATCATATTTTACTGCATGGCCAGGGGCGTAATAAGGCATGAGGCTGCAGGCCAAGTGACTTTAGCTGCTGGCTGTATGGTAAAATATGTTCCATGCACTCCCTGGCGTGTCTTATTGAGCTTACAAAATGGGCCCTTACTGTTTAAAACAAAAAACACAGAAAACTGGTATTAGCTGCATAAAATTATTTTTGGCAACAAAATAACTATGCAGCATAAAGTAGTTCTAATGAATATGAGTGGGAAAGGGAAGGAAATAAAAGTGGTTGTAGTTCTGTGATCGTGATTCATAGCAACCTCCTTGCTAATCACTTACAAATCAAACATACAGTTTTCAAAGTACGGCTTAAAATGTTACCTTTATTATTTAAAAGTACTTTGTTTTGTCTTCAGTAACAAGGAGTTACAAAGGTTATCACTGCAGTGCCTGGTTACAGGGGACTTGGGGGGTCAGGGTGAGCCATTGGAAACATTGGCCTGGTCCCAGAAGTTTTTTCTTAATGTACGTTTTTTGTTTCTTTTTGTGTATGTATGTTTTTTAATGCTAATATTAGTTTAGAATTTACCCCGTACTATGATAATTTGTTGGAGGGGCAATCCTGGAAGTAAAAGCAGCAGATGGGGGAAACAAGATTACACTGCTGTTGGTACAAATGGCCAAGATATTTTTAAAATTGTTCGTTTTTCTTCCGTGATCTGGTATCTGCAGGCGGTATGAGACTGAGGTATGTGGCTGCCTTTTTTTCATAACAGCAGAAAAAAAATCCCATTGCTGTGTCTTTGTTGTTTGCGGTTGTGTGTCAGCAGCAGCTTTCCATTCAGTAAAATGGGGGATAAAACTCTGATTTTGTGTGTGTGTGTGCGTGTTAAAAACTGCACCAGAAGGGAGACAAAATCGTGGGGCAAAATCGGAGGCAATGGGCTGATTTTCACATCGTGGTACAGCATCTCGAAGGGTAGGCTAGGTCAGAGAGCAGATGAGAGAGCCTAACTAACAACACAGGTGACAGAGATGGGTCTGGTAAGAGGACGCTATAGGAGCCTATATGGCAAGGCTGAGTTTTTGTTTGCAACTTACCTATTGTCAAATGGAGATCCCCCAGAAAAAAAGAGGCACAACAACTTTTTGTGGGTGCTCGACTGGCAATTTGATTTATGAAACATGTCTTACAATGATTGCATTTTACTTTTCTTACATTTTCAACAGTCCTTCATTTCCAAAACTATCCATTTCACATTCCGTCTTTCAAAGATTTGCATACTTCAAATCACATGTTTCAAACTGTCCCTTTTTCCGTTGTCTTCTCGGGGTCCAGATGCTTTAAAGCCCGATACTCCTTGGTCCTCTTCCTCTTGTGGTCCTCGTCTTTTTGTTGTCCATAATCTTCTTGGGGTCTGGACGTTTGGAAGTCCAGTACCCCTTCTCCTATTCCCCTTGCTGCCCTCCCTTTTCCGGCTGCCGATGGCAACTGTGCCTCATATTAAACTCTTCCTACCTCTGTTTTTTTTGCTTGCCTCCATGTCTGGGCGTCTGAGCCCGGCCCATGGTTTCTACTTGGCCCCCCCCCTCCCATTTTAATTTTTAATTTTCTGAAAATTTCCTCCACTAGCCCATCTCCAGCTTATGCGATGGAATGATGGTCTTCCCCCTACCCTCTTCTTACGCGCTTCTCTATACTGTCCTCCAATTGCAATACAGTATGTTACCATCCTACCGTTGAAGGTGTGCACATCCTGTCTGTACATTCCTGGCTGGGATAGGATATTCCTTTATGTTCTATGTACACTCCCACCTCCCCTTTAGCCAAGCTGCCACCTTCCTGGCCCGTTCCACCCCTTTTATATCCCTGGCCTGCCGCCACACCATCCTGGGCACCATCTCTGACCAAGCTAGCCTTGCCTGCGGCCACCACTGTTGAATTGTCCCCATATCCCTTATCTCCTTGCACAGCAAACCCCATGGACGTTCCCCAAAATCATTACCTCCCAAGTGCAATATTAACAGGTCCGGTTTTGGCCATTTCTGTTTCAAATCTTCTAAGGTTGGCATAATCTGTGCCCACCTCATTCTGCTTACCTCCTTCCACTGGACCATCACTCTGTCAGGATCCTGTCCTAGCTGTCTCCCTCCTTGACGATTAGCAACCCACCTCTCTGCCCAGTAAATGTAAGCGTGCCCTAGTATCCAGACCCATTTGCATCTTCCCTGACCTGTGAAAAGCAAGTGTGGATATTAGACTATTTTTCTCACATATGTCTTAAAGCGGTTTGACCTCCACCTGCCTGCTTCCTTGATTTCTTCTTCAGACCCATCTTTTTCTGCTAGTGCGGATGCAGCTCCTATTCTAATTGAATGAGAAGAATAATTTTCCGTGTTCTCCCCTAGGTGCGCCATCCCCTTCTTCAACACCCCTGTTACCTAGAAAAAGGTCACCAGTTTTCCGTCTATATGTGTAAAGAACTGCCTGCTTTTTCCCTGTTTCTTCACCTTGTACTTCCATAGTGCCGCTACTGGGCATGTTCTCTCACTCTCATGCTTGTCTAATACAATCTCCATCCCCCTTCCTATCTGGTCTGTTTTTGAACGTGTCAGCCAAATTGTGATCTCTTGTTCCCAGTGTATTTCTTCCTCCCACAATCCCCGTACTGCGTCTGTTTTGTTGACCGCTACTACCTCGCTGACCCTGAATGAGCCTCCTGCCATCACCGTGAAAATGGCCCTGAACAACACGGCTTCAAAGGGTGTGGTACAAATCTCTACCAAGGTTTTCACCAGCCCTTCAAGTTTATCCCCCGCAACAGGTTTTCTTACGTCTACCTTCCCTCCTTTTAGCAGTTGCCACCCCATCAACATGCACCACACCACCTTAAACTTATTTGGCTTGGCCCAACGTTTTGTGCTGCATACACATCCTATCCCCGCCAGCTGCACCCCCATTGTGCCGCTAGCCATCCCTGCTTTCCACATCTTCACCATGTACTTTGGTCCTGTGAAACTGGCTCACTTACCTTGAACCCTTCCTGTTTCCAGAACTCCTTGAAGGCCCCCCACGCCCCTTCGTATGCCTTCAGCGTGTTGGTGGACCAGGAGCTCCTGTATAACAGTCTGGCTCCTTCCAGCCAATTTCCCATACTTTTTCTGCCACTGGTTTCTCTTTGCAGCTGCTTGTGGTGCCAAGGACCTGAATCTTTCCAGCTGCAAATGGGAAAGGCTGTCAGCTATGTCATTTTTTACACCCTCTATGTGCTTGGCTGTAAACAACATGTTTAGTTGTAATCCCCTCAACACTAACTGTCTCAGAGCCCTGTTCGCCATCTCCGAATGCCCTCCCTGCCTGTTGATAACCTCTACTGTGGCTCTGTTATCGTACAAAGTCATTATTTTCCTATTCCTTAAGAGTTCTCCCCATGTCAACATCACCACCCATATTGGGAAAATCTCTAGTAGTTTTATGTCCTTTAGCAGCCCCTTCTCTTTCCAAGAATCCAGCCACACCTCCACTATCCATCTCCCTCAGAAATAAGCCCCAAACCAATAGCTCCGGATGCATCCGTATATAGATCCAGATTGTTATTTCCTAGCCACTCTTTCTGCCAGAATGTAACACCGTTGTATTCCTTTAAGAATTGTTCTCACACTTCTACATCTTGTCTAATCCCTCGTGATATGTTTACCCAATGGTGTCGATGCTTTTTGCCCACTTTTGCCCTGGTTAACCTCTTGGTGAACACCCTCCCTGGTGCAACCGCCTGGCATGCAAAGTTCAAGTGCCCCAACAGCTGCTGAACCTGCCTCAGGGGAACTCTCCTCCTACATTTTACCCCTTGCAGCAAAGCCCTGAGCCTGGCCACTTTCTGTTGTGGTAATCTGAAGATTTGCTCATCTACATCAATCTCAATCCCCAGGAATTCCAGCTTCCTGGCTGGCCTTCTGTTTTATCTCCCGCCAAAGGCACCCCTAACTGCTCACACATCTCCTCAAAGTCCACAAGCATTGTTCTTACCTCTTCCTCACACCCCCGTATCATGAGGAAATCATCCAAATAGTGCACCATTGCCTTGTGCCCATATCTGTTCCCAAACGCCCATTGTATCCAGGAGCTGAATGCCTCGAACTTGGTACAGGCTGTGGAACAGCCCATGGGCATTGCCTTGTCAAAGTAGAAGGACCCTTGGAAGCAAAATCCCAACAGGTCCCAATCCTCCTTCTGGACTGGTAGTAGCCAGAAAGCTGACTCTATATCGGTCTTTGCTAGCCAGCCCCTTTGCTCTGATCAACTCCACTGCTTGATCCAGGGTTGCATACGAAACTGTGCTACACTCATCTGGTATAAGGTCATTCACCGAGGTCTCTTCTGGGTAAGACAGTTGATGAATTAGCCTAAATTTCCCTTGTTGCTTCTTGGGCACTAGGCCCAATGGGGAAACCCGCAGGTTGGGTAATGGGGGTGTCCGGAATGGCCCCTCCATCCTCCTTGCATCTATTTCTTTCCTTATTTTTCTGAAAGCTATGTCCTCCCTCCCCTTAATGGATGACAAGTTTTGTGGCTCTCGTGCCTTCCCTCTCCCCTTGATATTCTAAACTAAATCCCTTTTCGAAGCCTTTCACTAACATCTGTCCTGCCTTCTCCTCTGGGTATCCCTTCATCCATTCTTTAAGCACCCCTACCCTGACCGGCATTCTGGCCAGCCTGAAACCCCCCCCCAACCTCTCCTACCCTCTCAATGGTTCCCCATACCTCCATTCCCAAATCCCACTTCTTCCTTGAAATCCCCTCCCTCTCCCCGATTGGTATCCACCCCTTACCCCTCGAAATGGCTACCCATTTTCCAATTGCCCGTTCTTTCTGTTCCCCCATTGCTCTGCACCGGGTTGCCAGGTGCTGACCTGCACATTTTGAACAAATGTGCCTGAATTTGCAATTACTCCAGGAGCACGATGCCTTGTTGAAACCCCAACATGCTTTTTCTTCCAGCCTGCCTCCTCCTTGTCCATTCCCTTTTTCCGTTCTTGTAAAAACTGCTAGGCTTCTTACCAATGGTTCAGAATGGGTCGAATCCCACCTCAGATCCCCTCTGGCTGCCATTCTCTGCCGGAAGGCCTCATCATACTTTAGTCAACCTATCCCCATCCTAGCCTTGCAGGCATCTTTTATAGTGGTGGCATACGTGAGCAGCGGGATGGCCAGGTCTGTTTTTTTCTCCAGCATGATGGCACTGTATATCGAGAACCCTGCCTGCCAGGCCTCTATACTCTTCCCCTTGTAACTTGTCTCCTCTACCTAGTTTTCAGCGGTCGCCAAAGCCACCATCATCTCAGATTTTCCTACTGTCTCTTTCTGTGAGTACCTCTTCACCGACTCCTTATCCACTAGTGCAAATAAATCTATGTACTCCCCTTTCCATATCTTTTCTTTTATCATTAGGGGGACATGATCCCCCATTGTCATGTCTGGTATCCCCTTGTTACCCACTCTAGTTTTTGTATTCCCTTCTACCCCTGCAGCCTTAATTTCCTGCAATGCCTTTCCCATTCGCTCTAAGCCCTTTTCTCCCATGTCCCCCAACACACCTGCTAGATATTCAGTCAAATCCCCCTCTGGGGTCTGTTCACCCGTATCCTTACCACTCATGCCCTCGTCTGTGTCCAGGTCCACCAACCGCTTCAGATCCGGCACCTCTCTTGGGGCTCTCTTTTCCGCTGGGCTCTTCTCTGACCCTCCAGCCAGCGTCTTCCATTTTCCCACCGAATCATTGGCCTTTTTCTGCTTTGCTGCCTCTCAGCTCGTTTATTTTGTCCATCAGGCTTTTTCCTTGACCTTTTTTGCTCCTTGCCCTCTCTGCCTCCTCTTCTGCTTCCTTCTTTCTTGTCATATCCAGCATCTCCATCGCCTTCATCATCATTTCTGCCACCTGCTCCATCATCGGCATGCTTGTGACTTCTGCCATCCTGGATAATTAAATACTTAAAGGGGTATACAACAAACAGTTATCCCTTGTCCAGCATTGAAATCACCCAATATATGCCCCCAACAGTTTTTTGCGCACTCTCTGCAGACCTTACACCCCCTTTTTGGTCCCCTCTTCTGGTGACGGCCTCACATCTTTTGGCCAGTCTCCATCCCACTTCTAGCTGGGAATTGCCCCGAATCCACCCCCTTAGATTTTTTTTTTAACACGCTGCTCCCTACCCTGGTTCACTGCCCTTTCCCACAAAATTCTCAAATTGAACATTTTTTTCTATAGATAAAGGGCGAGAGAGAAAGAGACAAGTAATCCATAGATGCATTTTTAATTACCATTGCCTATGCTGAATCTTGCCCTTTAACCACATTTGCAACGTTCTGTTGCAACAATGCCACTGCAGGAACCATGCCCAACACCACCACATGGGCACTACAGTCCCTGAAGCTGCTGCTGCAACAGCAGTGGCCCAAAAAATGGCAGCGCATGTCACCAGAGGAGAATCCTGGGCCCCTGTGCTCCTTGTGTGCAGCTCTATCCAACCCTTGACTCCCGGGACCCTTTGCGGATCCAGCTGCATCTCAGGTACATCTGTTTTACTGTTTACATAACAAGATGGAATAAACTCCCATTTTCCCCATGCTTTTTACCCCGCTTGGGATCCCCCTCCAACTGGAAAGCCGAATCCCCCCGCTTTGGTAACTCTGCCCTCACTGGCCACAATGCTCCTGTTCCCCCTTCCAATGTGGTCCCAAATTCCAAACCTGTATTTTGCCTCTTCAGTATCCTGGCTACCAAGATCAACAGCCATTACACTTAAATTACAACCTTCTTTTTTTTGTATTTCTGTTATTAATGCGTCTCCACCACAGGTTTGGTCGTAAGTAGCCTCCCCCAATAATTATTTTACTCAGCCCCGCTACTGCCTTCCGGCCCATGTGGCCTTGCTAGGCCCCCATGCCCAAACTCCCAGCCATGTGGCCAGGCCTACTTCTTCCCCCATTATGCCTTACCTCAAATCCGATCCTTAATTCCTCACTTATGTGAAATACAAACAGGGCAGCAGTGCTCTATAACTGTTATATACTTGGTTATTTAGAACAACTGCTATATAAATACATCCCAAAACGCTCCCTCAGCATCTAACTCATGAGGGAACCTAGTACAAAGTTATTAAACTACCTCTCTACATTTGTCATATGGTCACAGTTCCTGCCCCAAAACAATCCTCTGTGTAGACAATACAAAAAGGAAGAACAGAAGCCAAAGACGCTTTCCTCCAGCGGTACTATTACTTTCTAAATTGCCTAAAAATGCATCTGCTGATTCTCTATTTACTGAGATATAGATAGATATATTTTTTTTTTGCCAAGCCTGCTAACATTGTATTTCTGACCATTAATAGATCTTGCCTCGCATGGCTCTAAAGTTCCTCTGCTACTTGCTGAAATTCCTGCAATTGTTAACCAAATTGAACTGTTTCCTTAATTGCAGGTCATGTGCTGACTGTAAAACACCTCTAGGAAAAATCCCAGCACAAAAGGCCTGCCACTAGCACACTGAAAGTTAACTCCCTTGCCTGGTTACTGCTCAGGCCGCTCCCATGTTGCCAGGCCTACCCCACCTGAAAAAACCTTACCTCAAGTAGTTGACTTGCCAGTCAAAGTGCTGAGCTCTGTTAATCTTGAAAACCCAGCAAAAAGAGGGAGACCCCTTCCTCTGCTGTCTCCTAAATACCCTCAAGACCTCCTCCCCTTTTCCTTCCAGCCAATCCTCACCTGGCCTACCTGCCCAGTCATATTGGTCATATCAAGGTATGACATCACGCCCCCTCCCCTCCTTACCTGAGCCCTCCCTTCCCCCCTTTCTTTCCTCCCCGCCCCCTGATCTGACCTGTCTTTGACTTGCCTAGCCTTCCCCTCCCCAACACCCCCGTTCACCCTTTTCTTTTGGGATCCCCCTGACAATTTAGGTAGTCCCTTAGGGGCAACCGCATTTTTGTCATAAAGGGGGAAGAGTGAAGACTGAGCATCATCCTTAATCAGGGAAGAGCCACTTTAGCAGGGGAAAAATGGCGGCATTTAAAAACTGAAAGTTCTAACTGCACATCGTTTTTTTTTTTTGCAGTTCTTTCCCACTTTTAGGCACTTGTTATTACCTGTGCATGGAACAGATTTCAGCACAGGTAATAACCAAATACGATTTTTCTCTTCCCATTTTATTATTCTTCTTAAAGGATCCCTCACTATGTTTAAACTTTATGCAGTCATCTCAGATGAGAGTGATGCCCTTGAGATTACAACCTATGCTAATTGCAGAATTTAGAATGTAGGTTTAAACTTAGCATCCATGCTCCAATCTGGCCATTGCTTAGATCCGTTTCCAAGCCAGAGTGGAGCAGTGACTAATGAAACAAGCTAAAAAGGCTGTGATGCTTGTACTGCTGGATCTGATTAATCTATGCTTTTTGTAATATAAAAACGTGTTATTGAGTGTCTCTCATGAGACATGCTGTTTCAGCTAAAAGATAAAAGCTAGGAGATGATTACAGGCTAGAAGAGACTTAAGAAAAAATTACTCACCTTAGTAATCATGTTTCTTCTAATGGAGTCTTGCTGTATTCTGACTATTGCAGTTAGCCCCAGCACTCAAACTGCCCTGGAGAGTAGAGGGTTAATTTCTATGCAGAGCATAGGATGTTGAGAATGAGCTCGGTTCAGACCTCTGTCTGCTGCACTTTGAAGCCCAACTGTCAGATTCTTATGAGCCAATACTAACTACTATGTGGAAATTGTAAAATTTTTACTAGCCAAATGGCAACCAAATATTTTGGATCCCCAAAAGACTGAAGTCAAGAAATCCAAAATCAAAAACCAGGTAGTGAACAACTTAAGACTGTTAAATTAATAATATAACCCACTCCCCCTCTCTAAAAGGAGGGAGTACCCAAATGCACCCCTGGGGTGCAACACTGCACCTGCCAGCCCACTTCCCAAAAACAGGTTCTGAGAGGGGAGGTAGGGAGGGAGGTCAGAATACAGCAAGACTCCATTAGCAGAAACATAATTACTAAGGTGAGTAATTTTTTCTTCAAACAACATGAAGTCTTGCTGTATTCTGACTATTGCAAAGCTACCAAGCAGTACCTCCATGGAGGAGGAATCAAACCTACCTTGGGAATAGGCTCTGCAGTACTGCTGAACCAAACCGAGCATCACTCCTAGCCTGGATGTCCAGGAGTAATGCTAGTAAATGTTGGACTATTTTCTGGTGGCTGCTTCACATATTCTAGCTAGGCAGAATATCTCCCGCTGCAGCCAGAAGCAGCTGTACCTCTAGTTTAATGAGCCCTCAGGCTTGAGGGAGGTATTTTGCCTAGCTTCTCATAGCAGAATTGAATACAAGAGACAATCCACCTGGCAATAGTTCTCTTAGTGGCAGGTGTGCCCTTACCCACTTCCCCAAAAGTGAGAAACAACTCAAGGGAGTCAAACCTGTGAGCCTTAGTATGCTCAATGCAGTAACTAAGGGTTCTTTTAACATCCAAACTGTGTAAACTTCTTTCTCCTGAAGAAGAATGATCAGTGAAGAATACAGGGAGAGACACAAATTGGTTCAGATGAAAATCTGAAACCACTTTAGGTAAAAACCTCCTATTAGTTCTAAGAACCACCTTATCTCTATGGAATTAGATAAAATCATGCTCCACTGACAAAGCTTGCAATTCACTGATACACCTGGCAGAGGTAATGGCTACCAGGAACACAGTTTTCCAAGTCAAGTACTTAAGCTCTGCTGAAGACAAAGGCTCAAAAGGGGGTTGCATAAGCTGAGCAATGCAAACTTTAAGATCCCAAGCAGGGGTAGGATCCCTAAAGGGGGATTGGTATGAAGCAATCCCTTGAAAAATGTACAGAATACAGGGTGAGATGACAGTGAGGAAGGCTTTCCCGCTGACAGAAAAGCAGAAACAGCTGACAAATGTACTTTGAGAGTAGCTGGTCTGAGGCCTAGGCCATTAAGATGAACCATATAATCCAGAACTGTAGACAATTCAGCAGTGTCTGGGGATATATGCTTCTTGGAACACCAAATGCTGAATATTTTCCATTTGGAGTTGTAAGTTTTTCTGCTGGCAGGCTTTCAAGAGGCTTTGAGAATATCCAGAACCCCTTGGGACAGATGCAAATCTGCATACTCTAACTCTTCAAGAGCCATGCCTTGAGATTGAGAGACTGAAGAGTGGGGTACCAAATCCTCCCCTGAGAGGAGGTTAACAGGTTGTAATTCCTGGAAAGAGACAGGGGACGATGGACTGCTAGAGGCAGCAACAAGGGGTACCAAGGCTGCCTGGCCCAGTCTGGAGCAATCAGAATCACTTTGCAAGGTTGTGACCTTACCTTTACCAGAACCTTGAACAGTAGAGGAAAGGGAAGGAAGGCATATAGAAATTTCCCTTCTCAGTTCAAAATCAGAGCATTCAGAGGGACTGAGCCCAAGACTGGGGGTGTGCAACAAAACAGAGGAAGTTGGTGATTGTCTGGGGCTGCAAAGAGATCTATCTCTGGAGTGTCCCACCTTGAAAAAATCACTTTCAACATTAGAGGGCCCAGGGACCATTCATGATGACCTTGGGAGATCCTGCTCAATGCATCTGCTAGCACATTGTCCTTCCCTGGAAGTTGGACTGCTATCAGAGAGGTTTGCAGAGAATAAGCTAGGGACCACAATTTCATGGCTTCCATACACAAGGCCATGGACTGAGTGCCTCCCTGCGTGTTGATGTACCACATGGTGGTGGTGTTGTCTGTCCTGACCTGTACCACCCTGTTCTGCACTGACTGAGAGAAAGCTTGCAGGGCCAGAAAGACCACCCTGAGTTCCAAGAGATTGATATGAAGAAGGGATTCCTGAGGGGACCACAGTCGCTGGGCTGTGAGAGCCCCCAGATGGGCTCCCCACCCCAATAAGGAAGCATCCATGGTTAGGACCACAGAGTGAGACTGAATGATGAATGGGACTCCTTGCCTGAGGTTGCCCTGATCCTGCCACCATTGGAGAGCCTGGATCAGAGTTTGGGTCACTGGAACTAGTTTGGTTAGAGAATCTTTCTTCTGAGACCAAAAGGCCCTCAGGTGAAACTGAATGTCCCTCATCTGAAATCTGGCCCCTTGGACCACTGCTGTAGAAGCTGCCATGTGGCCCAGAAGCTGAAGGAAGTGTCTTGCTAGTTGAGAGACCAGAAGGTGGAATGAAGAAGCCAGCTCTACAATAGCCCTTGCCCTTTCTAGGGGAAGAAAAGCTCTTGCTTTGACTGTATCCAACTCTGCCCCCTTGAAGGTGAGGAGCTGTACAGGCTCGAGAATGGACTTGGGAAGATTGAGAAGGAATCCTAGGGAAGTGAGCACTTGCTGAGTCACTTGAAGGTCTGACTTGACTTGGTTTGGGGACTGACCTATAATGACCCAGTCGTCCAGGTATGGAAATATGGAAATAGTTTTCCTTCTTAAAAAGGCCACTACTACTGCTAGGCATTTTGTGAATGCCCTTGGAACTGATGTCAGGCTGAAGGGCATAGCTTTGAACTGATAATGGCCTGAAGGCAATTCGAACCTGAGGTACTTTCTGTGGGAGCACCTGATGGGAATGTAAAAGTAGGCATCTTTTAAGTCCAGGGAGGCTAGCCAGACCCCTGGCCTTAGAGAGGGAAGGATTATTCCCAGATTCAGCATTTTGAATTTTGGTTTTAAAAGATGTTTGTTCAGGTATCTTAAGTCTAGGATGGGTGGCCACTCCCCTGTCTTTTTTGGGGTAAGGAAGTACCTGGAGTACAGACCTTTACCCCTATGCTATGTAGAAACTTTCTCTATAGCCTTTAGAGCCAGTAGAGATAAAACCTCTGCCTCTATTGCAATGGTTTCGGAGATGCTTGCAGATGAAAAAGATCTGGCCCTCAGCTTTGGAAATTTCTTGAAGCTGAGAACCAGCCCCTGGCTTACCACCTCCAGGACCCACTTGTCTGCGGTAACAGACATCCAGTCTTGGATGAAGTAAGCCAGCCTGCCTCCTACAGGAATGGGGGAGTCGACCTGGGCTGACACATCAGGGTGTCTGCTTGGCAGGAGCCTTAGGTTGAGGGATGGATGCAGCCCTGCTCATCCCCCTTCTGCCTCTCCCTCTGAAGAACCCCCTCTGAGGAAAGGGAGAAGAGGCCTGTGCTTGGTAGAAAGGTCTATGAAAAGGACTCCCCCTGCCCCAACCTGCTGCCTTTGAGGAGTTGCCTGCCTTTCCTTGGCCTGTGCACTCCTATAGGTGGTCTTATACTCATCCATCTTTTTTCATGCAATTCTCTGCCTGCTCCCCAAACAGAGAATTATCCACCACAGGGAAATCCTATGGCCTTAGCCTGGGTGTCCAGTGAGAGACTAGTACATCTGAGTCAAGCCATTCTCCGAAGAGCCACAGATGTAGCCATGTCTCTAGATAACACATCATTTGAGTCCACAGAAGCATGGAACTGTACCTTAGATGCCTCAATCCTATCAGCAGCCACCCCCTACAGCTCCGAGGCTAGCTGGGGTGAGGCCTGCTTAGCGAGTGCCAGTACAGTGTCCCACCTGGACTTCTGGTACCTGGCTGCATAGGCTATATAATTAGCCTGCCTGAGTCCCAAGGTGGATGCCATGTACTGTTTCTTTGCCATGGCATCCAGCTTCCTAGAATCTTTATCTGGGGGGTGTGAAGCCAAGGGTATATTAGCCTTATCACAGGCTGCAGCCTGCACAACCCCAACATGGCTGCATTGTTGATACAAGTACTCTGTACCTGAACCTGATAAGGTGTATCTTTTGTCCATCCTTCTGTTGACAGGAGGTACAGAATTTGGAGTTTTTAAAATCTTTTGTGTCTGTTTCCCAAAAGACTTATGAAGCGGAATAGACAGTCTCGTGGACTCTGGGATGTCCATCATCTCCACATAATCAGGTTCCTCTTGTTCATCTACAGCTTCTTCCACAGGGAGCTGGAGGGTTTCTGCCACTTTCCTGTAAAACATGTAGTGGGAAGGGGACTCAGAAAGCCTGGGAGGGGAAACACCAGAAGGCCTGTCTTGGGAGATGTCCGGTTCAATGGGCTCAACCAGACCTCCCACACCATCGTCATTGTCATCATCATCATCATCATAATCTTCATCCCCCTTCAAATCCGGTTCATAGAAATCTTCAGGGGTATAATCATGAACTGGAGGAACCGACCGAACCGAGTGCCTGCCAGAAGGTGCTGGATCAGATGGAAATGGGGGAAGCAATTCTACAATCCTTATCGCATTGGCAATCTCTTCCACGGTCGGAAAATGGGTCTCTGGATCTGAACCGGCCGATTTTTCCTTTCTTTTTCTTTTTGTAGGAACCGATCCCTCAGGATCGGCTCTCTTCTTGCCCGAAGAAGTATTGCCCTGGTCAGAAGGCACTCCCTCAGGTTTGGTCGGAAACCGAACTGGGCTGGCCATCCGGGTCAGTGGACTTCACAGCCTCCTTATCCCTGAGCCTACCTAATCTTTTTTCCAGGGTAGACTTAGGGAAATCTTTACAGATTTGGCAGTCTGAATCAAGGTGGTCAAACCCCAGGCAATAAACACAGGTGGTGTGGGGATCAGCCTTAGCAAAGACCTCCCCATACATACTGCAGTGTCGAAACCCAGTGGGCCCGGTTTTTCTTTTGGGTTTCTCAGACGTAGCCATCCTAATCACAAACTTACCCTTTTTATGGCAAACAACCAGGCAAGACACCCTTATCAGTTTCTAACCGTGTCATGGGTATTGGAAAAAAAACACAAGAAAATGTGTTTTTTTTTAAACCGATAAGGACCAGTAACCACACTCTAAGTTTAAAAACAAAGACAGATTATATAAATCACTAAATGGCCGGTTCAGCCGAACTGGTCGAAAAATAAATTTTTACAATTTCCACAAGTTTACTATGTCTAGTTCACTACCTAGTACTTACTGTACCACAGACAGAGATCTGAACTGAAACTTGTGAAAAAATAATCTGTAAAACCAAGGACTTTAACTGACTTTCGAACCGTGAGCAAAGGAGAAATCTCCAGAGCGGCCGTTCAGTTAGGCGGAGTAAAGAATCTGACAGTTGCACTTCAAAGTGCAGCAGACAGAGGTCTGAACCGAGCTCGAGCTCAACGTTCTATGCTCTGCATAGAAATTAACCCTCTACACTCCGGGGCAGTTTGAGTGCTGGGGCTAACTGCAATAGTCAGAATACAGCAAGACTTCATGTTATTTGAAAGTAAGGATCTCCTGTTCATCTAGCTTGATTGTAGCTGCCAGTTGCTAGGCTGGAAAATCATAAATTTTTATGATGTTTAGAAAAAGAATACAGGTTATGTCACTGTGGTGTGAAGTCATAAAATGTTCTTTGATGTCCTTGAGAGAGGATGCTGCTGATGGATGAAAGAAAGGACTTGGAAAATTGCAGACTTAATTGGGAAGACATATGGGCAAACAAGTTTTTCTGCTGACGTCACCTATTAATTTACCTCCTGACACAAGACATCCTGATTGTATAATTTTTAATAAATAGAGGAGGAGCTGGGTGACATCATGGAGAAGGCAGGGTCAAGACAGTGTTTTAATTATGCTGTAACAGACCTTTACAGACACACATGTTTGGACTTTGAAAAAAGAAACATCTACAGCACTATAAGAAGATAAGAATACATTAGGTAGACAGGTCTAAGTGTATTATTGGTAGGAATTTGCACTTTTTAAACCTTATTGTTTTAAAAGATTGTATGTTTTGTGATATATGGTTCTGTGTTTTACATTTTACATTTTTATCTGTTTTAAGTAAACCTCTAATTTTAGAGACTACCTGGTGTACCTCTGAAATTCTTTCTTTGACAAGGGAAGCATATATGGTTAAAGCTGACACTGTACAAAGCTTACTAGTTTTACCAAACTGGGAAAAGGTAAGAGTTTATTCTGAGGTCTTTCATAGAGTTTTTAAGGGTTCATTTTGTACACCTGGTTAGGTGCCTGTAGGCGAAAGATATCTGCCCCCCAGAAGAGCAGAATTATCTGACCCTGTACATTGGGTACACTAGCAAGAGGTTCACAGTTTTAATCCCTCCAGAACTCGAGACCAAAGTTTGATTCAAACCCATAAAAAAAACAGAAGGGTTACCCTGTTCTGTTAACTGTTCACAATACTGCGCTCGGAGGTTGGCACTGTGGGAGCAGAGGGCCTGACCTGCTGAGTGGATTTGTGACAGATTGGTGGCAGTGGTGGGATAAGTTTGGTATTACAAGCTTTTATTGTTCAATGTGTCAGCTTGAGACCATCAGCTCACTTGCAAAGAAAGAAAAAGGCAGTGATTTATTTTTAAAAAGGAGACAGAACTATATCTCTTGGCATACAGTCAAGTTCCTACCCATTTTTTTTTTACTAAAGTGCAAGTCAGAGTAGCCGTAGTTAGGGAAGAAGATGGCTTCCAACTACAGCAGACACATTGTAGACTACTTAAAGCAGTTGTGTGGGGACAGACGAGTCCCGTTCAAGGTGAAAGCCACCAAACAGAACCTCGTGGATGCCCTGGTGGTAGCAGATACCCAGAGCACTGAGTCACAGACAGTGACTGTAAGGGACCAAACCTTGAATGTGGAAGGGCTAGCAGCCAGTGCGGTGCCCAGATCCAATGGGGAGGGAAGCAGGGCCACTGTCGGCGAAGGGCCACAGCAGCAGGGGAAGGTCACCAGTATCCTGGATCCATAAGTACTCAGGCTGCAAATTGAGTTGCGTAGAATGGAGCTGGAGTTCCAGAGGGAGATGGACTGTGAACAGTGGTAGGCAGACCATGAGGAGCTTCAGCACCAGTGAGCTGCAGAGGAGAAGAGGGAGCAAGAATGCCGAGAGGCAGAGTGAGAACACTGAGAGGCAGAACGAGAATGCTGAGAGGCACAGTGAGAACAGAGAGACACTGACTGTGAGGAGCATGAGTGCCAGAGGCAACATGAACTGGAGAAGCTACTACTCCAACCAGCGGCACCAGAGCAGGTGAGTGGCTTGGGTTTAACTGGGACTACAGGATTGGGTTACACATTGAATTCCAAATTGATAGCTGAATTTAAAGAGGGGGAGGATATGGATGCCTTTTTAAATTCTTTTGAAAAAGGTTATATTCAGGCTAAAATTCCTAGGGAGTTCTGGAGCGTCCAGCTATCCCCGCTACTTACCGGGAAAGCGCAGGATGCATTGGGTCAAATGAACAATGAGGACAGTGATGATTACAGCAAACTTAAAGTTGCACTGTTAAAGAAATTTGAATTAACTGCTAAATCATACAGAGCTAAATTCTGTAAGCTCAGGAGAAGCCCTGACATGAGCTACGAGGAGCTAGTCATGAAACAACGTCAGTTTTTAAAACGCTGGTGGGAAGGAATTGAAGCAAGCTCTGTTGATAAAATTGAAAATGTGATTCTGTTAGAACAATTTTTCTGGGCATGCCCAGCAGAGCTGAAAACCTGGCTGGAGGACCGAGATCCCAAAACAGTGCAAGAGGCTGCTGAACTCTTGGACCACTATGCCGAGAGTAGACCTGCTCGGAGAGTGAATGGGGTGGGCACAGCAGCTCAGAAAGGGAAAAGTGTGCCTTCAGGGCAGCTAAAACCCTCACTGCCTCCACCAAAACCAGTTAGCCCCAGGTTTCAAAGAAAAGATTTCTCTGAGAAAAGAAATGAATGTTGGTTGTGTAAAGAAACTGGGCATATTGCCAGACAGCATCCCAAAAAGGTGAGCAATACACAACAGGGAACTAGGAAGGAAGTGGGTTGTTTGTGTGTCCCTGGAAGCATGCCAGTGAACATGAGGGAACACATGCATCCAGTCATGGTGAATGGTGTACAGACACAAGGGTTAAGGGACACAGGGGCATCCTTGACCTTGGTAAAGGGAGATCTGGTACAGCCTGGTCAGCTTATACCGAATAAATATGTCACTGTACAGGACTTTACTGGTGAAGAGAAAACATTGCCCCTCACTAGTGTTCTCCTAGACCGGGGTGAAACAGGGGAAACTGTGCAACAGGTGGCTGTAGCCAAAACCTTAGCAGTGGATGTGATCCTGAGCAAAAATCTCAAACAAGGGATGGTGTGTGCAGTTACCCATAGCCAAGTGACAAGGGAAAAGAAAAAATTACTCACCTTAGTAATTATGTTTCTTCTTTTGGAGTCTTGCTGTATGCTGACTAATGCAGTTAGTCTCAGCCTTTAAACTGCCCTGGAGAACAAAGGGTTAACTTTCTATGCAGAGCATAGAATGCTGAGCTCGAGCTCGGTTGGTGTCTCTGTCTGTTTCCCTTTGAAATCTAACCATCAGATCTTTACAAGCAAAAACTCACTAGCTAACCTATGTGGAAATTGTAAAATTTTATTAGCCAACTGGCAACAAAAAGCTTTGGATTCCCAAAGGAAGACTCAAGTCAGGAAACCTAAAACAAAAAAACCCTTCAGATAAGAAGAACAACAAGATAAACACCCACACAAAAAAACAGAGGGTGTAAAAGAGCACCCCTGAGGTGCAACACTGTGCCTGCCCACCCACTTCCCAAAAACCAGGGTCTGAGAGGGGAGGCGGGGGAGGGAGGTCAGAATACAGCAAGTAGAAAGAAACATAATTACTAAGGTGAGTAATTTTTTCTTCAAACAGCATGAAGTCTTGCTGTATTCTGACTAATGCAGACTACCAAGCAGTACCTCCAAAGAGGAGGGACAGAACCTACTTTGAGAATAGACTCTGAAGTACTGCTGTGCTAAGCTAAGCATCACTCTTAGCCTGGTTATCCAGAGAGTAATTCTTGGTAAAGGTATGGACTGTTTTCCAGGTGGCTGCTTGACAAATTTCTAAAAGAGGAATATCCCTGGCAGCAGCCAGGGAAGCAGCTGTACCTCTTGTAGAGTGAGCACTCAGGTGTGATGGTGGAATCTTTCCCAGTTTCTCATAGCAGAATTGTATACAAGACACAATCCACCTGGCAATAGTTCTCTTGGTGGCAGATTTGCCCTTTCCCACTTCTCCATAAGTGAGGAACAACTGGAGGGACTCAAACCTGTGACCCTTGGCACACTCTATGTAGTAGCTAAGGGCTCTTTTAACATCTAAACTGTGTAGCCTCCTCTCTCCTGAGGAAGAATGATCAGTGAAGAAAACAGGAAGAGACATAGACTGATTCAAGTGGAAATCTGAAACCACTTTGGGTAAGAACCTTTTATTGGTTCTAAGGACCACTTTATCTCTGTGAAAGGAGATAAAATCAGGTTCTACTGACAGGGCTTGCAATTCACTGATACATCTGGCAGAGGTAATGGCTACCAAAAACACAGTTTTCCAAGTCCAATACTTAAGCTCTACTGAGGACATAGGCTCAAAAGGAGGTGGCATAAGTTGAGCAATGCAAACATTTAAATCCCAGGCAGGGGTAGGATCCCTAAAGGGAGGCTTGGTATGAAGCAATCCTTTAAAACATTTGCAGAAAACAGGATGAGATGATAGTGAGGAAGACTTCCCCACTGACAGAAAAGCAGAAACAGCTGACAAGTATACCCTGAGAGTAGCTGGTCTGAGGCCTAGGCCATTAAGATGGACCATATAGTAAAGAACTGTAGGCAATTCAGCAGTATCTGGAGAAATATGCTTCTTAGAACACCAATTGCTGAATCTCCTCCATTTGGAGTTATAAGTCTTTCTGGTGGAGGGCTTTCGAGAAGCTTTGAGAATATCCAGAACCCCCTGAGACAGATGCAAATCTGCAAACTCTAACTCTTCAAGAGTCATGCCTTGAGATTGAGAGACTGAAGATTGGGGTACCAAATCCTTCCCTGAGAGGAGGTTAACAGGTTGTAATTCCTGGGAAGAGACAGGGGACGATGGACTGCTAGGGGCAGCAACAGGGGGTACCAAGGCTGCCTGGCCCAGTCTGGAGCAATCAGAATCACTTTGCAAGGTTGTGACCTTACCTTTACCAGAACCTTGAACAGTAGAGGAAAGGGAGGGAAGGCATACAGAAATTTCCCTTCCCAGTTCAAAACCAGAGCATCCTGGGGGACTGAGCCCAAGACTGGGGGTCTGCAACAAAAGAGAGGAAGTTAGTGATTGTCTGGGGCTGCAAAAAGATCTATCTCTGGAGTGCCCCACCTTGAAAAAAATCACCTTCAATATCAGAGGGTCCAGGGACCATTCGTGATGGCCCTGTGAGATCCTGCTCAGTGCATCTGCTAGCACATTGTCCTTCCCTGGAAGGTGAACTGCTTTCAGAGAGGTTTGCAGGGAATAAGCTAGGGACCACAACTTCATGGCTTCTGTGCACAAGGCCATAGACCGAGTGCCTCCCTGCTTGTTGATGTACCACATGGTGGTGGTGTTGTCTGTTCTGATCTGAACCACCTTGTTCTGTACTGACTGAGAGTAAGCTTGCAGGTCCAGAAAAACTGCCCTGAGTTCCAGGAAATTGATATGGAGAAAGGATTCCTGAGGGGAGCTCAGTCCCTGGGCAGTGAGGGCCCCCAGATAGGCTCCCCAGGCCAGAAGAGAAGCTTCCATGGTAAGGACCACTGAATGAGACTGAGTGGCAAAGGGGACCCCTTGCCTTAAATTGTCCTGATCCTGCCACTATTGAAGGGCTTGGATCAATGTCAGAGTCACTGGGATCAGTTTGGTAAGGGAATCCTTCCTCTGAGACCAAAAAGCCCTCAGATGGAACTGAATGACCCTCATCTGGAATCTTGCCCCTTGGACCACTGCCATAGAAGCTGCCATGTGGCCCAAGAGCTAGAGGAAATGCCTTGCTGGTTGAGATACCTGAAAGCTGAAGGAAGAGGCTAGTTCTATAAGAACCCTTGCCCTTTCTAGGGGAAGAAAGGCTCTTGCTTTGACCGTATCCAGCTCTGCCCCTATAAAGGTATGAAGCTGGACAGGCTCAAGAACTGACTTGGGAAGGCTGAGAAGAAATCCTAGAGAAGTGAGCACTTGCTAGGTCACTTGCAGGTCTGACTTGACTTGGTCTGGAGATTGGCCCACTATTAACCAGTCGTCCAGATATGGAAAAATGGAAATCTTTTGCCTCTTTAAAAAGGCAACTACTACTGCCAGGCACTTTGTGAAGACCCTTGGGGCTGAAGTTAGGCCAAAGGGCATTGCTCTGAACTGATAGTGGCCTGAGGGCAACTCGAACCTGAGGTACTTTCTGTGGGAGCACCTGATGGGAATGTGAAAATAGGCATCTTTGAGGTCCAGGAGGCTAGCCAGTCCCTGGCCTTAGAGAGGGAAGAATTATTCCCAGAGTTACCATCTTGAACTTTGGTTTTAAAAGATGTTTGTTTAAGGTATCTTAGGTCTAGGATGGGTCGCCACTCCCTGTCTTTTGGGGTGAGGGAAGTACCTGGAGTACAGACCTTTGCCACAGTGTAGGGTAGGTACTCTCTCTATGGCTCTTAAAGCCAGCAGAGATGAAACCTCTGCCTCTAGGGCAAGGGTTTCTGAGAGACCTGCAGATGGAAAAGATCTGACTCTCATCTTTGGAAATTTTTTGAAGCCGAGAACAAGTCCCTGGCTTACTACTTCCAGGACCCACTTGTCTGATGTAATAGACATCCAGTCCTGGATGAAGTAAGTCAGTCTGCCACCTACTGGTATAGGAGAGTCGACCCGGGCAGGCCCATTGGGGTGTCTGTTTGGCAGGGGCCTTAGGCTGAGGAGTGGATGCAGCCCTGCTCATCCCCCTTCTGCCTCTCCCTCTGAAGAACCCCCTCTGTGAAAAGTGAGAAGAGGCCTGTGCTTGGTAAAAAGGCCTATGAAAAGGCCTGCCCCTACCCCTAGACTGCTGCCTTTGAGGAGTTTCCTGCCTCTCTTTGGCCTGAGCACTCCTGTAAGTGGTCCTGTACTCATCCATTTTCTTCATGTAATTCTCTGTCTGCTCCCCAAACAGAGAATTACCCACTACAGGAAAATCCATGGGCTTAGCCTGGGTATCCTGTGAGAGGCTAGTACATCTGAGCCAAGCCATTCTCCGAAGAGCCACAGATGTAGCCATGACTCTTGATGACACATCATTGGAGTCCACAGCAGCATGAAACTGAACTTTTGATGCCTCGATCCATCTGCAGCCACCTCTTCCAGCTCCTTGGCAAGCTGGGGAGGCCTATTAGCCAGTGCCAGTACAGTGTCCCACCTGGACTCCAGTACCTGGCTATATAGAGCCATATAATTCACCTGCCTGAGTCCCAAGGAAGATGCCATGTACTGTTTCTTTATGGCAGCATCAATCTTTCCTGGAGTCTTTGTCTCTGAAATTGTGAAGCCAAGGAATGTTTGCATTATCACAGGCAGAAGCCTGCACAACCTAACATGGCTGCATTGCTGATATAAGAACTCCGTATCTGAGCCTGAAAGTGTATACCTCTTGTCCATTCTTCTATCAACAGGAGGTATAGAATTGGGAGACTTCAGAATTTTTTGTGTCTGCTTCCCAAAAGATTTGTGATGGGGAATAGACAGTCTCCTGGACTCTGGGATGTCCATCATTTCCACAAAATCAGACTCCTCTTGATCCTCCATTGCCTCCTCCATGGGAAGCTGGAGCGTCTCAGCCACCTTTCTGTAGAACATAAAGTGGGAAGGGGACTCAGAAAGCCTAGGAGTGGATACACCTGAAGGTCTGTCTGGGGAGATGTCCGGTTCAACAGGCACATCCAGACTTTCACCATCACCATCATCATCTTCAAACTTCCCCTCCTCCTCAAACTCTGGTTCATAAAACTCTTCAGGGGTATAATCATGAACCGGGGGAACTGACCGAACTGAGCCCCTGCCAAAAGGTGCCGGATCCGTCGGAACCGGGTGAAGCGATTCCACAATCTGAATCGCTTTGGCTATTTCCTCGGCGGTCGGAACATGAGTTTCTGGATCTGAACCGAACAATTTCTCTTTACGTTTTCTTTTTGTCGGAACCGAACCCTTGGGATCAGCTCTCCTTTTGCCGAAAAGTATCGCCCTGGTTGGGGCACTCCTTCCTGGATCAAGTTCGAACCAGAACCCGGGCTGGCCATCCGGGTCAGCAGACTTTTCGGCCTCCTTTTCCCTCAGTCTACCTAATCTCTTTTCAAGGGTAGATTTGGGAAAGCTTTTACAAATTTGGCAGTCTGAATCGAGGTGTTCAAACCCCAGACAA
This sequence comes from Neoceratodus forsteri, assembly GCA_016271365.2. NCBI lineage: Eukaryota > Metazoa > Chordata > Ceratodontiformes > Ceratodontidae > Neoceratodus > Neoceratodus forsteri. Next base: position 720,376,342 of record CM057450.1, read on the forward strand.
TAAACACAGGTGGTGTGGGGATCAGCCTTAGCAAAGACCTCCCCACACTCGCTGCAGTGTTGAAACCCAGTGGGCCTGGTTTTTCTCTTGGGTTTCTCAGACATGGCCAACCTAACCAACTTACCCTTTTTCTTGGAAACTGCCAGGCAAGACTCCCTTATTGGTTCCTAACTGTGTCACAGGTCTTGGAAAAAACGTACCAAACACGTTTTTTTCAGATCCGATAAGGACCGGTGACCACACACTAAAGTAAGATACAAGAATTAACAACTGATCGGTTCAGCTGAACCGAGCCACGCTTTTACAAGTTCCACACAGAAAAACAGTACAAAACCTATCTAGTACTCACGGTACCACAGACAGAGACTGAACCGACTATGCGGAAATAAATTTTGGTTAAAAACTGATGGTAAACCGACACTTCAACTGACTTTCGAACCGAGCTGCAGGAGAAATCTCCCAAGCGACTGTTCAGTGAGGCAGAGTAAAGAATCTTACGGTTAGATTTCAAAGGGAAACAGACAGAGACACCAGCCAAGCTCGAGCTCAGCATTCTATGCTCTGCATAGAAAGTTAATCCTTTGTTATCTGGGGCAGTTTAAAGGCTGGGGCTAACTGCATTAATCAGAATACATCAAGACTTCAAGTTGTTTTAATTGTAGTTCCATGGACCCCACAGAAGCCATTGTGAAAACCACTGGGAGGCTGGTTCCCCAGCCTGTGTCTCTAGATGGGGAGACTAATGAAAAGGGGATAGAAATTTCCGCAGTAGCAGTTAACCACACAGCTACAGAGGGTTACTCCAAAGAGGGAGGGGGTGACCCATTGTCCAAGGGTTAGGATTGACAGTGATCCTGAGTGCCCTGATGCTAGTGCTAGGGACCCTAGTTTAGCGACTGAAGGGGACCTGTCCCATGCCTTGGGAATGTGTAAGGAGTTTGCAGCTGCCCAGAGAAGTGACCCTAGTCTAGAGAAGCTGAGGGCTTGGGCAGACTCAGACGGGGCACAGGGAGGTGATGGTAAACATATGGTTTATTGGGTAAATGAACTGATGTATACTCAGGCTGTGCAGACAGAGGGAAGGGTGCTAGGCAGGCAGCTTGTTGTTCCCCACGGGTATCGTGAGCAGTTGCTCAAGGTTGCACATGATATTCCCTTGTCTGGTCATCTGGGAATCACACGCACTACACAGCGGTTGGCCCAGAATTTCTATTGGCCTAACTTCACCCAGCAGATGAAGGACTATTGCAGGTCTTGTCACCGGTGCCAAGAAATAGGGAAGGCGGGCAAGAAAACCAAGCCACCCTGATTCCATTGCCCATAGTGGAGGAGCCATTCCGGAGGGTGGGAATGGATATTGTGGGGCCTTTAAATACCTCCAGCTCCTCAGGGAAGAAATTAATTCTTACTGTGGTGGATTATGCCTCCTGGTACCCAGAGGCAGTCGCCCTACCCTCATTGAGGACAGACAAAGTGGCAGATGCTTTACTTGGAATTTTCTCCCGTGCTGGATTTCCGTAGGAGGTTATCACCGACTGAGGGGGTTCCTTCATGTCAGACCTGATGAAATGTTTATGGGAGAAGTGTGGGGTGTTGCAGAGATGCACGACACCGTATCACCCACAAGCCAATGGGCTTGTGGAAAGATTCAATGGTACCCTAAAGGCAATGTTCCGGGCATTTGCTGAACAGCATGGGAGGGTCTGGGAGAAATACCTTCCCTACCTGTTGTTTGCATGCAGGGAGGTGTCCCAAGAGTCGACAGGATTTTCCCCCTTCAAACTCTCATATGGACGCCGGGTACGTGAGCCCCTAGACTTGATCCTGGAGGACTGGGAAGGCAAGCACACCACCCAGGGAACTCCCATAGTGGATTACATCCTTAAATTTAGGGAAAGGCTGAAGGAGCTTATGGGAACAGCCCAGAGCAACCTGGCAGCTGCCCAGCAGAAACAAAAAGTGTGGTACTACCACAGAGCCAGAGCTCACTCATACATGGTGGGTCAGGAAGTCATGGTCTTTATTCCTGTCTAGAAAGACAAGCTGCAGGCTGAGTGGGCAGAACTGTACAAAGTGGTTAGTAGGTAAATGACATGAACTATATTGTAGAGTTACCTGACCAAAGACAGACAGAAAGGATGTACCAGGTCAACATGATGAAGCCATATGCAAATAGGGCTGACATGGTGTTTGCAGTGTGTAGTCCTGGGGAAGGGACAGATGAAGGAGACCCCCTTCTGGACTTGCTGGAAGAAAGCAAGTGGGAGTCCTCTGTGGAGGCAGTAAAATTGTCTCCCCAGCTGGCCCTGGACCAGATCCAGGAAGTAAGGGAGGTTCTAGCAGACTTTGCCACATTGTTTAGCACCAAGTCTGGACTAACCCCCTTAGTGATGCACGATGTGGAGACAGGGACACAGACACCCATACGGCGGACAACATATCGGGTGTCAGAGGCTGTCCAAAAGGACATTAGGAGGGAAGTGGAGGAGATGCTGGATTTAGGGGTAATCCAGAGATCCCACAGCCCCTGGGCCTCACCCGTAGCCTTTGTGCCTAAGCCAGATGGCTCTACTCATTTTTGTGTGGACTATCATGGACTGAATGCAGTCACGAAGTCAGACACCCACCCGATGCCCTGGACGGATGAACTCCTGGACAAGTTGGGAGGGGCGACCTACCTTACGATGATTGACCTGACCAAGGGGTACTAGCAGGTAGAGTTGATGGACAGAGCTAGGGAGAGGTCATCCTTCATCACTCCATTAGGCTTATTTGAATTTAAAGTAATGCCTTTCGGAATGAAGAACTCTCCGGCCACTTTCCAAAGGTTGATAAACCAGGTGTTAAATGGTGCTGAGGAGTACGCTGTGGTGTACCTGGATGACATTGCCATCTTTAGTACCAGCTGGGAGGAACACCTATCCCACCTTAGGGAAGTGCTGGGCAGCATACAGAGGGCTGGGCTCACTGTCAAAGCTGGGAAGTGCCAGGTGGTCATGGGAGAGGTGGCATACTTGGGCATGTGGTAGGCTGAGGACAGCTCCATCCTCGCCAAATAAAGATAGAGGTAATCCGGGCATGGCCCAGACCAGAAACGCAGAAGCAGGTCAGGAGTTTCCTTGGGATAACAGGGTACTATAGAAAATTTGTACCCAATTAAATTGCCCTGGCTGCTCCCCTATCTGACTTGGTAAAGAAAAGGATGCCCAAAGAAAATTACCTGGGGACCAGCCTGTGAAGAAGTCTTTACCAGATTGAAGGAGGCACTGTGCAGTGCTCCTGTTTTGACAAGTCCTGACTATAGCAGACCCTTTATAGTTCAGACTGATGCCTCAGACGTGGGTATTGGGACAGTACTCAGTCAGACATCCAGCCAAGGGAAAGATCACCCTGTAGCCTATCTGAGTAAAAAGTTACTTCCCAGGGAGCAGGCATACTCCACTGTGGAAAAGGAGTGTCTTGCCATAGTATGGGCCCTAAAGAAGTTGGAGCCATACTTGTATGGGCAGCATTTTGGCTGACACAGATGGGAAAAAACAATTGTAGATTGCTAAGATGGAATCTTGCTTTACAAGGGTATGACATGACAATTCTGCATAGGGCTGGAGCGAAAAATCAGAACTCGGATAGGTTGTCTCGCATCTATGAGGAGTGAACTGATTTGGGAAGCTTATCCCATGCAGGGGATAGAGCCCCCAAATTCAGTATAGGTAGGCAGGATTGTGATGCTTGTATAGCTGGTTCTGATTAATCTATGCTTTTTGTAATATAAAAATGTGTTATTGAGTGTCTCTCATGAGACATGCTATTTCAGCTAAAAGATAAAAGCCAGGAGATAATTACAGGCTAGAAGAGACTTAAAGTAAGGATCTCCTGTTTATCTAACAATTGTAGCTGCCAGCTGCTAGGCTGGAAAATCATAAACTTTAGCGTTTAGAAAAAGAATACATGTTATGTCACTGTGGTGTGAAGTCATAAACGGTCCTTTGATGTCCTTGAGAGAGGATGCTGCTGATAGATGAAAGAAAGGACTTGGAAAATTACAGACTTAATTGGGAAGTCATATGGGGAAACAAGTTTTTCTGCTGATGTCACCTATTAATTTACCTCCTGACGTAAGACATACTGATTGTATAAATTTTAATAAACAGAGGAGGAGCTGGGTGACATCACGGAGAAGACAGGGTCAAGACAGTGTTTTAATTATGCCGTTACAGACCTTTACAGACACACATGTTTGGACTCTGAAAAAAAACCCATCTACAACACTATAAGAAGATAAGAATACATTAGGTAGACAGGTCTAAGTGCATTATTGGTAGGAATTTGCACTTTTTAAACCTTATTGTTTTAAAATATTGTATGTTTTCTGATATATGGTTCTGTGTTTTACATTTTACATTTTTATCTATTTTAAGTAAACCTCTATTTTTAGAGACTACCTGGTGTGCCTTTGAAATTCTTTCTTTGACAAGGGAAGCATATATGGTTAAAGCTGACACTGTACAAAGCTTGCTAGTTTTACCAAACTGGGAAAGGGTAAGAGTTTATTCTGAGGTCTTTCATAGAGTTTTTAAGGGTTCATTTTGTACACCTGGTTAGGTGCCCGTAGGCAAAAGATATCTGCCCCCCCAAAGAGCAGAATTATCTGAGCCTGTACATTGGGTACGCTAGCAAGAGGTTCACAGTTTTAATCCCTCCAGAACTTGAGACCAAAGTTTGATTCTAACCCACAAAACAGACAGGAGGGTTACCCTGTTCTGTTAACTGTTCACAATACTGCACTCGGAGAGTGGCACTGTGGGAGCAGAGGGCCTGACCTGCTGAGTGGGTTTGTGACAAAGGCTACCAAAAAATGTTAGGGAGTGTAAATGTGGTGACTGATCCTTTAAGACGAAACAACATTACTACTGAGAGTAAATTTTTTTCTTCTAACTGCAAGAATCCCTCACTTAATGTTTACACTTTATGCAGACTCAGTAGCAGTATCTTGGGAAGTTGGGTCCAGAACCTAGTTAGGAAAACGGTTCTGCAAGACAGCAGTTCCAAATCTGGCATCCCTTCTGGATTGTATGTCCAAACAGTACTGCTTCATGAAGGTGTGTACTTTTTTCCAGGTAGCTGCTTTGCAAATGTCTGACAATGGGATGCCACTTGAGGATGGCACAGAGGCAAGGGTACCCCTTGTGGAGTGTGCTCTTAAGTCTCCTGGATGCATTTTTCTAGCTTGTTCATAGCAGAACTGAATGCAAGAGACTATCCATCGAGAGATGGATCTCTTTGTGGTTGGTTTGCCTTTGCCAACCTCACCATTGGTAACAAAAAACTGGGTACTCTGGGACTTGACCTCTTCTGTCTGGTCCATGTAGATAGCCAGGACTCGCTTTTGGTTCAGGCTATGCAATTTTTCCTCACCTGGACTGGAATGCTTTGGACAGAGTACATGGAGGGTCACTAACTGAGTCAGGTGGAATTCAGACACCACCTTTGGTAGGAATCTTCTGTTGGTTCTGAGAACTACTTTATCCCTGTGGGGGAATACGTAATTTCGCTCTGTGCAGAGGGATTGCAATTCACTCACCCTTCTAACAGAGGTCATTGCAACCAGGAATGTGGTGCTCCATGTGACATTCAGGACTGCAAGTCAGTAATTTCCATAGGCTTAACAAAATTGTGTTTTTAGGATAGAATTTGTTGGTAGTTGGTTAACTAGATTTGGTAGTCACTGCTCTCCCACAGTTTGAGAAATAAATCTGCCATAATCTAGGCAAAGCATATATTGAGGTCTCCGCATAGGACAGGGTCCCACACTGGTGGGTACAAGTGGCTGAGGCACTTAATAAAACCTCTGAAAATGGGTTGTGAAGCCAAAGACTTTCCCATGCCAGCTGATATGTATGCTGATATTACTGCTAAGTGCACCTTTAAAGTGAAGGCCATTGGCCTAATGACTGTAGGTGTGCTAGGTATTCAGAATTATAGGCACCCCTGCCTCTGTTGGGTTTATTTCTCTGGGTGCACACCAGTAAGGATACCTTTTCCACTTGGAGAAATATGCTTTTCTGGTAGCAGGCTTCCTTAAATATAAATACCTTAAGGACTTCCTCTGAGAGACCCTGTCCAGAAAACTCTAATTCCTGAAGAACCATGCCCTCAGGCATAGGGTCCTGGGGTCTGGAAATGTTATTCTGCCCTGGGATAAAGTCAACAGGTCATGACTGAGTGGTGGGCTGTTTGGATTCTTGCGAGACAGGACCAGGAGCAAGAATACCTGGCTTGTCTGGTCCAGTTTGGAGCTATCAGGATCATTGTTGCAGGTTGCCTCCTGAGTTTCTGGAGTACTTTCTGAGTAAATGGGAATGGTGTAAAAGCATACAGAAACTTCCTTGTTCTGTTCAGTACCAGGGCATCCTCTGGGACTCTCTCCCTGGCTGGTGGTCTGCAACAAAACTGTGGGAGCTGATAATTTGTCAAGATGCAAACAGGTGTACATTGGGAGTGCCCCACCTTCCGAATGCTGTGGCTAGATCCGCTGGTTTAAGATCCATTCATGATTTCTCTGGTTGATTCTGCATAGGGAATCTGCCAGGATGTTGTCTTTGCCTAGCAGATGAACTGCAAATATGATTGCTTCTGAGGAATACGCCAGGTCCCAGATCCTTCTTGCCTCTGTACACAGTTTTGAGGATTTTTTTCCTCCCTGCTTGTTTATGTAGTACATTGCTGTGGTGTTGTCTGTCCTGATTTAGACAGAATGACCCTGTAGATGGGGGGAGATGAAAAAATTACTTACCATAGTAATGTTGTTTCCTCCCAAGGGATCCCTCACTATGCTTGACAAGTGCAATTATTCCCCCGGAATGAGCTGCCCCTGAGCCAAGAATTTAATGCTAATTGGAGAACTTTAGAATAAAATTCGAAACTCTTCTGTGGTCATGCTGTCCCCTGCTCTCTTAACGGCAGATTTATTTCTCAAACTGTGGAACAGCAATGACTACCAAATCTAGTTAACTGACTACCAACAAATTCTATCCTAAAAATACACTTTAAAAAAAAAAGAAAACGCAAAGCAAATGAGGAAAAATCTCACAAAAATTGCTGCTGTGAGCCAAAAGCAACAGGAAATGCTTAATCCCACTAAGAGAAGGCTGCTGAGTGAACCTTTTCAAGGTTCTGGTAGGGGAGGTAGGTAAGGGGTATGTCAAGCATAGTGAGGGATCCCTTAGGGCAAAAACAACATTACTATGGTGAGTAATTTTTTTTTTCAAATGCCAGGAATATCTCACTATTGCTTGACAAGTGCAGACTCCGTAGCAGTACCTTGGGAGGCTGGGTACAGAACCTATTTAGGGACAAAGTTCTGCAAGAAAGCAGTACCAAAACTGGCATCCCGTCTGGGCTGTATTTCCAGAGAGTAGTGCTTTGTAAAGGTGTGTACTGTTTTCCATATAGCTGCTTTACAAAGATCCTGAATGGAGACACCTTTAGATGCTGCCACAGAGGCAGAGGTGCTCCTTATGGAGTGGTTCCTAAGGCCTTCAGATGGACATTTGCCGGCTTTGCCATAACAGAACTGTATGCATGCCACTATTCAGCAAGCAGTGGTCTTCCTGGATACTGGCATGGCTTGGCCTACATCCCCATAGGTAACAAAGAGTTGTGTTGAAGTGGACCTGGCATCCTTATTGTGGGCCAAGTAGTAGCTTAAAGCTCTTTTAACATCCAGGGAATGGAGCCTCTCTCCCCTTGTGTAGATTTTTTCAGTGAAAAACACAGGGAGTGTGACAGATTGGTTGAGGTGAAACTCTAAAATCACTTTAGGGAGAAATCTTCTGTTGGTCCTCAAAACAAATTTATCTCTGTGGAAGAAAATGTACTGTAGTTAGGATCTGCGCACAGAGCTTGGAGTTTGCTCCTTCTTCTGGCAGAGGTGAGGGCCACAAAGAAAACTGTTTTACAGGTAACATACTTCAGAGTAGTACTTGCCATAGACTCAGAGGGAAGACCCATGAGCTGGGCAATGCAGAGATTTGAGTCCCAAGGAGGGACTGCATCTTTAAAAGGGGGTTCAAGTGGGTCAGACCCTTAAAAAAATCCTTTGAAAAAAGCCAAGGAGGCTATTGTCCTCTCCCTACCAGCCGAAACATAGGCTGAGACTGCTACAAGATGTACCTTAAGGGCAGAAGGGTGAAGACCCAAAGACTGTAGGTGTACCAGGTAGTCCAGTGCACAGGACAGACTGGCCTGAAGGGGATTGACTTGCATGGAAGAACACCACAGGGAAAACCTTTGCCACGTTGAGGCATATGCTTTCCTGGTGGCTGGTTTTCTGGAAACTTTTAATACATCCAAAACCTCTTTTGAGAGGTTTAACCGAGAGTATTCTAACTCCTCAAGTACCAGGCCCTGAGGCACAGAGTGCTGGGGTCTGGAAATGTTATCCTGCCCTGAGGCAAGATCAGTAGGTTGTACATCAGGGGAAGAGTGATGGGAGGTTTTCTGGAGTGGGCCAGGAGTAGAGAATACCACGTCTGCCAGGCCCAGTCTGAAGCAATCAGAACCATCACTGCAGGCTCCATTCTGAGCTTCAGCAACACCCTCAGAAGGAGAAGGAGAAGGAAAGGGGGAAATGCCTAAAGGAATCTCCCTGTCCAACAGAAGATCAGGGAATCCTTTGTGACTGTCCCCACTGATGGAGCCCTGCAACAAAATAGGGGGCACTGGTGCCAAGAGGCGAACAGGTCTACCTCCAGTGTGCTCCACCTCCTGAACACTGTTGCCAGCACTTACTTGTTCAGCGTCCATTCATGGTTGCCTTGGCTAATTCTGCTGAGGGAATCTGTGAGGGCATTGTCCTTTCCTGGTAGGTGAATTGTGGACAGCTGTATCTCTAACTTGTATACTAGGCTCCACATATTCATTGCCTCTGTACACAACTTTGAAGATCTTGTTCCTCTCTGTTTGTTGATGTAGTACATGGTGGTGATATTGTCTGTCCTGATCTGGACAGGCTGTCTGTTGATATGGTAGGAGGAAAAAAGCCTGCATAGCCAGAAATACAGCCGAGAGTTCCAGGAGGTTTATGTGCTTCTGGGACTCTAGTGGGGTTCACACCCCACTTACAGTGAGATCCTTCAGATGGGTGCCCCATTCCAGGAGGGAGGCTTGTGTAGTGAGCACCACTGTGGGTGATTGCTGGAGGAAGGGGATTCCTTCTCTGAGGTTCTCCTCCTTCACCCACCAGTCTAGTGGCCTTAGAAGACACTTTGTAACTGGCACCATCTTTGACAGAGGGTCCCGTCTGTGAGACCACTGGGACCCTAAGTTGTATTGAATATCTCTCATTTGAAATCTGGCACCGTCTTTTGGATGAGATGTTAATCCGAGGTCCCATCCACCTGGATTGGTGGTAGTTCAGGTGGATGTTAAAGATCCCATGGCATTTATCAAAAAGAGAGTAGGGGAATTTCCCCGGTGTCCTGGCCAAATTTCCCTCATTCATTAAAAATACCACCAACAGTTTAATCTGGTTCAGTTTCAGTTGCTTACCATCTGTATCCCCCCTCCCCCCGGTCGCCCCTGAAAAAGGGGCGTATAGGCCCAGTGGGCTTACCGGGTCAACAAAATTCAACAAACAAACAAACCTGGGACCACAGCTGTTGAGGCAGTGATATGTCCCAGCAGCTACAGGAAAACCCTTGTTGGTCTGGGTTGCCCAGCTTTGAAAGACTTTGCCAGTTCTGCGAGGCTTACCACCCTCTCCTGAGAAAGGAACGCTTTTCCCCTGTAATGTGTCTAACTCTGCTTCTATGACCTACAGCACCTACCAGGTTCTGTCTGAGACTTTGGGATGTTTATCAGGAACCCCAGATTCTCCAGGGTTGAGTGGGTGAGCTGGAGGGAGGCCTTGGCCTCCTGGCACAACCCCACTGAAACTAGTCAGTCATCCAGGTGTAACCCCCATACAAGTGGAGTTCCCGAAAAGTCTTCCTTGAGCTTGCCTAAATGCTCACTGCCAGGCTGGTGTTCTGCGTTTTAGCAGTTTAAATGTATTGCCAGAGGGTGCCTGTATAGCCTCTGTCTACTGTCTCTTTAAGAGCTGCATGGATTGCAGTCATAATTAATCTGAAAGGGAGTTCTGTTAGAAAATGTACTTGTTTGCTGATCATTTGTTAGAGTAGTAATAATATATAGTTCTTTGCAGCATGGACAGTTCTGTTTGTTTCCATCATCTTGGTCCTGGACTGCTGAAATGGGCCAATCAGTACATTTGGGACTGTAAAAGGGAGCCTGTCTACAGGGGCTTGGTGGGACCAAAACTTGTAAGAATTGTAGTTTTGGGCTTTTGGTGCCTAAAATAGCCTGGAGAGGGAGCCCTTGTTGTGACTGACAGACAGATCAGCCAACTGAACCTTTAGGATCTTGGGGAAAGTCCCACACTGCTTGCAGTTTCAGTTAGATCTGAGTTGGGAAGTGAACAAGTAACAGCTCGAGATAGTTCGAGCAGCAAACCATAGTGGATTTATGTGGGACAACTGTGGAAAGGCCTGAGTTTGGCCTGCATGCCTGCCTGCTGTCCCTGAGAGGGAACTTGTGTTTTTTTTTTTGGACTGAATCTGAATTTGGAGAGTGAATTAAGCCACTGAATTGTGACCAGGCTTTAACCTGAAGAAGACCAAATATTTGCTGAATGCGATTGCCCTGTCAGGACTTCCAGCCACCTCTGAACTCCCAGATTGTGCAGAGACTCTGTAATTGCAACCGGAGAGCCATTTGCCTGGTACAGTGGAATTTTCTTACATGTGAATGTGCTGTGTGCTTATAGTGGGTCGTGATTTGGTTCCCCACTGTGTGTCTGAACTGTGTTTTGCTTGCTGGAGGCTGTATCTAGCTCCACGGACTGAATCTCTATCCATTTCCATTTGACTGGGCCCTGCTACACTGGCCCAGCCAGAATACCTGCTGCGTAGAGAAAGTCATTGATGAGAGATCAGCCTGGGGATCAGCCCCCTGCTCAACGCCTTGAACAGGAATGATGCCTCGGTGATTTGTGTGGGCCCTGCTTCTCCGGGCACTCCAGCTCAACAGCCTGCAGTCTCAATTTCATCCTGCCTTTGTCCAGTATTGGGTATCATGAGTAAACATCAGGGTAGCTCCCTGCAACAATGGCTAAATCTAAAAGTGTTGTCATCTGATTGTCTTGTTGCCTTTTCTTTCATGAACTGAGCCCTCTGGCTCCGGATTACAAATAATGTGTGTTGTGCATGTTGCTTTCTTCCATCACAAGGCCCCAACCAGCTGCAACGTTCCTGGCTAGCCCACCATTTTCCTACCTTGGTACCCAGAGTGTGTGACTGTGTAGGGACTCTGAACTGCATGAATAACTGTCTGATTAATATAGCTTTTAAGCACATCAACCTGATTATGCCCCTCCCTTGTTCAAGCCCCCTGACTAAATCAGATTTAACTTTGTTTGCATTTAACCTGACTGTGGTTCCAGTTTGTGCCAAAAGTATTGTACTGTTACTATTTGCTGTGCTTAACCTTGTTTTACAAGGAGTCCCCAGGGTCAAGCTAGAGGAACCAGCCCTGGTGGTAAGTTCAAACAGTGTGGGTAATTGCTTGGTGAATAAGGGTCATTGTGAAAGTAATTATTGTATATTATTCAGGCCACTAGAAGGGAAAGAGGGGGGTTACAGTGTCCTGTAGGGTTGCGCCCAGGTTAGCTTGACCACTAACAACCCTGACTGCTGGGAGGAGGCACCCATTTCATTTCCCAGGCCCCTTAACCTGCTACTAGTCAAACAGGCAGGGGTAGTAGCCCTTGGGATAGTGCCACCTAGGGGTCACATCTTGGAGGCACCACTGGGATTTTGTGCCTTCTAGTGGCCAAAAATTATGAATTATTGTTAAAGATTAATGGCTATCCCAGTATAAATGGCTGTACACCAGTTGGTGGGGTGGTGTACTGGGTAGGAGATCGACCCCCAAAATGTTCTGCTTATACTGGATATTCCCCTGGGTACCAGTAAAGGCACTGTAGAAGGAGCACTCTCCAAAGTTGAATGTTTAAAAGAGCCTGTGGTGGTGGGTCGACAGGCTGATTTGATCGCCCAAACTTTCATAGCCTTGGTAGAGCATAGTGACCTTGTGGACGTCTCTAAAGTGCCACAGACTATTGCCTCAGAAGGGGTCCTAGCTGCTTGGAGAGTGATAACAAAAGACAGTACAGACCCTGGGGAGGATGAGCTCCCATCATTATCTGAGACTTTTGAGGAGAAATTTGCTAAGTTGTTGCTGGAGGAAGGGAAAACCGTAGAGGACTTTAAGAAACTATTCCTGCCACCTGGGGGTGTTCCTTCCCCGACACCCTCTCCCACTCCAGCACCTGTTACTGCCCTACCTTCTGTGCCTGTGCCAATGCTGGTCCCTATATCTGTATCCACCATTAGAAACGACTCCTACCGAAGGCTGAGAATCTTCTCAGGCACCCTCCCCACCCCTCAGGGGGAGGATGACTGGAAGACCTGGATTGACTATGTTGCCCCCCTTGGTACCTGAGTGGTAGTGTGCAGAGGCTGAGAAGTGGAAAAGAATCATAGAATGTCTGAGGGGCCCTGCCCTTGAAGCCATTACATTTTTGAGGTCCACGAACCCTGGTGCATCTGCTCAGATGTACCTATCTGTACTTGAAGGCAATTTTGGGAGTATTGAGTCAGGGGAGACTTTGATGTGGAAATTCCAAGGTACCAAACAATGGAAGGGGGAAAGTTTGTCTGTGTATGTTACTCACCTAGAAAGAGCTTTGCAGAAAACTTACCGGAAAGTTGGGGTATCTGTCAGTGATTTGAACCGTGTGAGATTGGGGCACATACTGTAACATGCCAAGCATTCTAAACTGCAGATCATCCAGTTAAGGCTCCAGGATAGGACAGGTAACCCACCTGACTACTGTGACTTTATAAAAGAACTCCAGGAGGTAGAAGGTGTAGAGGGAGATCTTAATTATGGGGTGATTGCAGCCCAAATGATCATGGCACCGGAAGGCTCTTCCGAAATGGAGACTATTACAAGTGTCCCGATGTGGGCTAAATGGTGGGGGGAGGAGTTGCTGAAGGAAGTCAGAATAGTACAACTGGGTGCGTTTGCTGAGGTATCCCCTGCTGACAGAGACCCTGGCCCCTTTCAGGACGTGACTGTTATGGGGGTGGGAGTGCACCCTCAGGCATCCTCTACTGAGGGTGGCTTCTCGGCCGAGCTCAAGGAATTGGCTTCCACCCTAAAGGAACTTTTGAGACATGGTACATTACCAGCAGAAGTCAGATCACAATCTTCCGTCGATGCTCCAGCATCCCCTGCTATGTTTTCCCCAAGGATGCCCCGAGAGCCTGTCATTTGTCACAATTGCGATAAGGATGGCCATATGAAGAGGGAATGCTGGTCTCAGAAGGACTTAGAGAAAGTGGTGAACTGGCTTCAGGGAGAGCTTCAGAAAATGAGTCAGTGGTCAAGGGGTGCACGAAATGACCGCAGTGAAGGCTTCAGCCATCTTAACTCAAACCCCTCTGTGGCTAAATCGTCTGTCCAGGCCCCTTCTGTTGTCCCTCCAGACTGGTCCAAAATAGTGGGCCCTTCAATGAAGACTACTGTGGCTGTGAATGGTATTCCTACTTGGGCTGTGCTTGACAGTGGGTCGCAAGTGACCATTGTATTTCAGGACTGGTATGACAAACACTTATCTGATGTGCCATTACAATCCCTGGAAGGTCTACATGTGTGGGGGCTGAGCGACAAGTCTTATCCCTACCTAGGATATGTCTGCCTCTGGTTGTCTTTTCCTGCAACTGTAACTGGTGTAGAGAAGCAAGCAGAGATACTGGCCCAGGTGTGTCCCCCCACCGGACTGTATGATGGGGTTCCCCTGTTAACTGGAACAAACACCCACATGTTTGGGAGACTAGCACAATTCTGCCATGTGAAACAAGGGCAACTGACTGGACAGCCCTAAGAATTCCAGCCTTAGTAAAAAGGGCACATGACTTACAACAGAAACCCAGTGAAGAGGACCCAGGTGAACCAGTGGGGATAGTGTGGAAAAAGGACCCTGACTCCTTGGTATTGGCCCCAACACCCAGTGCACAATCCACGGAGAAGTCCACCTAAAGAGAAAAGTAAATAACAAAATATTAATGTTGGATGCACCAGGTGATGGAAAGTTGCCAGACGGATTATTGGTTAAACCCAGCATCTTGCCGCCTGTGCCCATACCTATGCACGACGAGTGAGAGTCCAGATTCGAAATGCGTCAGATCGGGAGGTCCGGGTGAACAGAGGGTGCACTCTAGCTCCAGTACACTGTGCAGACACTGCAGTATTACCCAATAACAAGTACTCTGGTCAAAAGGAAAGAGTGACCCTGGACTTATTTGACTTTGGTGATTCCCCGCTGCCAGCTGAATGGAAGGCTTGGATTAGCAAGAAACTCGACCAGAGAGACCAAGTGTTTTTGTTAAAAGAATGGGACGTGGGGTGTGTCCAGGGTGCAGAGCATCATATTTGCCTGCATGATAACTGGCCATTTCGAGAGAGATCATGACGCCTCGCCCCAGTGGACATAGGTGATGTGAGGAGACACCTGCAGGAAATGCTCGCTGCTGGCGTGATACAGGAATCAAGGAGCACAAATGCCTCTCCCATTGGGGTTGTGCGTAAGAAGAATGGGTCAGTGAAGATGTATGTTGATTATCGAACTGTGAACTGGTGGACCATCCCAGATCAATACACCATGCCCCGTATACAAGATGCTCTGGTTTGCTTGAATGGGAGCAAATGGTTCTCAACATTGGATCTTCGAAGCGTATATTACCAGATTCCGATGGCCACGGAGGACTGTGAGAAAACAGCCTTCATCTGTCTTTTGGGGGTCCTACGAATTCCTGAGAATGCCACAGGGGATTTCAGGTGCCCCGGCCACCTTTCAGTGACTGATGGAACGTGCGGTGGGAGATATGAACTTGCTGGAATGCCTAGTGTACCTAGATGATGTCATTGTGTTCAGACGCACTTTAGAGGAGCATGAGACCCGACTGTTTAAAGTCGTAGACCGAATGGAAGACTTCGGCCTCAAGCTGTCCATTGACAAGTGCCAGTTTCTTCAAACCTCCGTGAAGTATGTGGGGCACATAGTATCTGCAGAAGGAATAGAGACCGATCCCAGTGAGGTTGAGTCACTGACTACTTGGCCCCAGCCCCATAACTTGAAAGAACTATAACGTTTGGGTTCTGTGGCTACTACTGCAGGTTCATAAATGACTATTCCAAGGTGATTTGCCCACTTCTGAATCTCACCCAGGGTTACCCCCCCACCAACCATAAATACAAGAAAGGGTCTGTCAAAGAACCCGAGAAAGTATACTTATGAATAGGTGAAACTTTTGGGCCCCACTGGACACCTGAATGTGAAGCAGCCTTCTATGAAGTCATATACCAGCTCACCCACGCCACCATCCTCACCTATGCTGACCTTACCAAGTCCTATGTGCTGCATATGGATGCTAGTCTGCAGGGCCTAGGAGCTGTGCTGTATCAAGACCATGTGGATGGTTTGAGTCCAGTGGCTTTTGCCAGCAGGAGCTTGACACCGTCAGAATGAAACTATCCTGTGCGCAAGCTGGAGTTTCTTGCCCTAAAATGGGCCATTGTTGACCAGTTTCATGAGTACCTCTATGGGGCAAAGATATTGGTGAAGACCGACAATAACCTGTTAACCTATGTACAGACTTCAGCTAAGTTGGACGCCACTGGGCACCAGTGGCTCTCTGCTTTATCAACCTGTGATTATACTGTCGAATACAGGCCAGGACTGAACCATATTGATGCTGATGCCCTGTTACAAAGGCCAGTCTCCAAGAGCGATTGGGTCAGGCTGTCTGAACCTGACATTCGAGCATTGTGCCAAAAGTTTGATAGAGATGAACAGATGTCTACGGACACAGTGGACTGTTTAGTACATTGCTTGGGCCCTCCTGATACCTGCATACCAGCTGCCTATTGCCATTTCTCTGCTCTAGATATTAGTGCACTACTTCAATTTGACAATGACAACATCCAGTGGACTCAATCCCAAGATCCTATGATTCAGCCAGCACTTGATGCCCTGTGTGCGCGGGAAAGATGTGTCACAGTTGCATTCCCCTGACTTGCGAACTGTCCTATTGTTTAAAGAAGGCCCCAGGTTAAAGTTACACAATCAGTTGTTATACAGAGAGACAGTGGATTTCAGTGGTCATGTGAGCAAGCAGCAATTGGTCCTGCCCACGACCTTTAAAGATTTGGTACTGAGGTCCCTCCACAATCACATGGAGCGCCTTGGTACTGACAGAACTCTCGACCTGGTACGATCTCGATTCTACTGGCCCAAGGTGAGGGCCAATGTTAAGCACCATGTAAAGACCTGCAGTCACTGCCTGCAAAGGAAAGCCCTGCTTCAGAGGGCTGCCCCCCCTTGTCAATATTACTACCAGCACCCCCATGGAACTGGTCTGCATAGACTTTTTGTGTTTAGAACCTGATCAGTGGAATATTGGCAGTGTGTTAGTGGTTACGGATCATTTCACACGGTATGCACAAGCTTTTCCAACTAAAGATCAAAAGGCCTCAACCATGGCCAAGATGCTAGTGGAAGATTTCTTTGTCCACTATGGTGCCCCCCCAGCAGATCCACTCTGACCAAGGCAGAGACTTTGAAAGTCGGCTAATCAAAGAAAATGATTTCTCTTTTGGGGGGGGAGTGCGGAAGTCAAGAACCACCCCCTATCACCCGCAAGGGGACCTTCAACCAGAACATTTTAACCGCACCCTTCTAGACATGCTGGGCACCCTCCATCCAAAAGACAAGCTTAAGTGGAGCCAGCAGATTAGCACCTTGGTACACGTGTACACGTGTACCAAAAATGATGCTAATGGGTTCTCCCCCTACCGCCTCATGTTCAGGAGGGAGGTCCAACTGCCAGTTGATGTCTGCTTTGGGGTCTCTCCAGATGGGGTCCGAGCCGAAAACTACCTGCAATATGTACAGAAACTGAATGCTCAATTGAACCATGCATATTAACTGGCCCAGACAATGGCTGCCAAGAGAAATCTCACCAACAAAGAGAGGCACAATAAGAAAGTAAAGGCTCAAGAGCTACGGTCCGGAGACCGTGTGTTGTTACGCAGTTTGGGACTACATGGCACGCACAAAATTGCTGATAGGTGGCACCATCTTCCTCACGTAGTAGTTGGAAAGTTGGATGATCTACCAGTGTACAAGGTACGCCCAGAGAATAACTCCAAAACTGTCAAGGCCATGCACCGTAACCACTTCCTGCCTATCGACCAAGTTATTATTGAAGCTGAGCCAGCAGACATTACCTTCCCTGGGCCGGGGACTCGTGCTGCTGCATAAAAGAGACAGAGTCAACCTACCCCAGTAGTTACAGATTTAAGGTTTCCCCCACAGCAGGCCCAGAATGTTAGTGACTGTCAGTCCACCTCTGATGAAAGTTACTATGGTAATGCCTATTATCCCTCCTATGAACTGAGTCAGTTGTTTCGTGGAAATCCTATGCAGAATCATGGGGATGAAGCTGAGCCTTATGGACTGCCTAACCCCCCAGCTTCGTCCTTGGAGCCAATGCTCCTTGAAAGTGAAGTGCAAAGTATCACGTCTGAGGCTGTGGACTCCCTGTGTTTAGTGGAACTGTGTGACTTGCCCGAAGAAGGGGCTGATGGTCTGAGTCTCTCTGGTGACACACCAGAACTTGAATCACAATAGGAGAGTGCTGACAGACCCCCTTCAGTGCTACAAAGCCTAATTGTGCCAAAACCTTCTCTAAATGAGCCAAGTGTTGTGGAAACAGAGCCTACAGAGCAAGGAGCTGACAGTGGACATTCCCATCTGTTCAGAGGCACCCCATGAATGATGAAATCTCCAAAGTTAGTGCTGAAAGTACAGAGACTGTAGCGGTTCCCCCAGAAAGACTGGCCAAGCTGTCAAGCCAGTATTGTGCTTCAGTTATGATTCTCCCGGGAGGCCAGTGGATTTGCCTCTCAATGTGATTCACAAAGGTGTTTATATTTCTCAGAGCTCACTACTCGAACTGAGCTTAATGGCCAATTCCAGGTTGATTGTTCTTCCTTCTCAGTATGGTGCCCCTGTCCCATCCAGCCCCAAGTTAGCTGATAGGAAAGGGCCCCCTTCTTCATTGTTTAATGTACAGGAAGTTATAACATGAATCAGTATTGTGATGTCACAAGTATGTTAATCATAGTGGAATCAGTGTTACCTATATGAAACATGCATAAATATTGTCCTTATGGATATAGTCTCATGAAGTGTAGTGAATATGTATAGTAAAGTAATAAGTTTATGTTAACTGATGCATGACGGTACAGACTTGACGCGGATGCCAAGTTTTCTCCAGGCAGGGAAGGGTGTAGCTCCCCTACAAATGGGGGTTCCCGAAAAGTCTTCCTTGAGCTTGCCTAAATGCTCACTGCCAGGCTGGTGTTCTGCAGTTCAGCAATTTAAATGTATTGCCAGAGAGTGCCTGTGTAGCCTCTGTGTACTGTCTCTTTAAGAGCTGCCTGGATTGCAGTCATAATTAATCAGAGATGGAGCTCTGTTAGAAGATGTACTTGTTTGCTGGTTATTTGTTAGAGTAGTAATAATATTGCAGTTTATTCTAACCTGCCTTCTTTGCAGCATGGACAGTTCTGTTTGTTTCCATCATCTTGGTCCTGGACTGCTGAAATGGGCCAGTCAGTACATTTGGGACTCTAAAATGGATCCTCCCTACAGGGGCTTGGTGGGGCCAAAACTTGTAGGAATTGTAGTTTTGGGCTTTTGACGCCTAAAATAACCTAGAGGGTGAGCCCTTGTGACTGACAGACAGATCAGCCAACCGAACCTTTTGGATCTGGAAAGTCCCACACTGCTTGCAGTTTCAGTTAGATCTGAGTTGGAAAGTGAAGAAGTAACAGCTCGAAATAGTTCGAGCAGCAATCCATAGTGGATTTGCGTGGGAGAACTGTGAAAAGGCCTGAGTTTGGCCTGCATGCCTGCCTGCTGTCCCTGAGAGGGAACTTGTGCTTTTTTTCAGACTGAATCCGAAGTTGGAAAGTGAATTAAGCCACTGAATTGTGACCAGGCTTTAACCTGAAGAAGTCTGAAGATTTGCTGAATGCAATTGGCCTGTCAGGACTTCCAGCTACCTCTGAACTCCTGCATTGTGCAGAGACTCTGTATTTGTGACTGGAGAGCCATTTGCCTGGTACAGTGGAATTTCCTTACAAGTGAATGTGCTGTGTGCTTATAGTGGGTCGTGATTTGGTTCCCCACTGTGTGTCTGAACTGTGTTTTGCTTGCTGGAGGCTATATCCAGCCCCATGGACTGAATCCATATCCATTTCCATTTATCTGGGCCCTGTTATACTGGCCCAGCCAGAATACCTGCTACATATAGAAAGTCATCGACGAGAGACCAGCCTGGGGATCAGCCCCCTGCTCAACACCTTGAACACGAGCGACACCTCGGTAATTCGTGTGGGCCCTGCTTCTCTGGGCACTCCAGCTCAACAGCCTGCAGTCTCGATTTCATCCTGCCTTTGTCCAGTATTAGGTATCGTGAGTAAACATCAGGGTAGCTCCCTGCAACATCAGCTAAATCTAAAAGTGTTGTCATCTGATTGTCTTGTTGCCTTTTCTTTCATGAACTGAGACCTCCGGCTCTGGATTACAAATAATGTGTGTTGTGCATGTTGCTTTCTTCCATTACAGGGCCCCAACCAGCTGCAACGTTTCTGGCTAGCCCACCATTTTCTTACCTGGGTACCCAGAGTGTGTAGGGACTCTGAACTGCATGCATAACTCTCTGATTAATATTGCTTTTAAGCACATCAACCTGATTATGCCCCTCCCTTGTTCAAGTTCCCTGAATAAATCAGATTTAACTTTGTTTGCATTTAACCTGACTGTGGTTCCAGTTTGTGCCAAAAGTATTGTACTGTTGCTTTTTGCTGTGCTTAACCTTGTTTTACAGGGAGTCCCCAGGGTCAAGCTAGAGGAACCAGCCCTGGTGGTAAGTGCAAACAGTGTGGGTAATTGCCTGGTGAATAAGGGTCATTGTGAAAGTAATTATTGTATATTATTCAGGCCACTAGAAGGGAAAGAGGGGGGTTACTGTGTCCTGGAGGGCTGTGCCCAGGTTAGCTTGACCACTAACAACCCTGACCTCCAGGTGGAGGCACCCGTTTCATTTCCCAGGCCCCTTAACCTGCTACCAGTCAAACAGGCAGGGGTAGTAGCCCTTGGGATAGCACCACCTAGGGGTTACAGAGGTAAGGGAAGACCACCACACCTTGTTTTTACAAGTCACCTATGACCACTGCCAGGCTCTTTGTTAAGACCCTTTGTGCTGAGGATAGGCCAACGGATAGGGTCCCAACCTGATAGTAGAAGCTCCCTACCCCAAACCTGAGTTACTTTCTGTGAGAAGGTCTTACTGGGATATGAAAGCAGGCATCCTTCAGATCCAGAGACCCCAACCAATGTCCCTGCTGCAGAAATGGGATCTCTGCAGATAGTGTCACCATCCTGAACTTTTAATTTTTCAAGTGCTCGTTCAGAAATCTTTGGTCTAAAACACAGTAGCATGAGTTCCCTCTGGCCAGTGTGGCAAGAGCTGTACTCCTGGTACTGGTACTTCCCTAGAGTCACAGAAAGAATGTAACTCATTTTAACAATTGTAATATGTCTCGCACAGGACCACCTTGTAAATAGGACCCAATGGTGCTAATGGTGTGATGTTAACAGCTTTCCTATATAAACATAAAGATTTTATAAAAAATAAAATATTAAATAATAATAATGGGTTGCCACTCTCCATTTTTTTTGTGGTTGAGGAAGTACCAGGAGTAAAGCCCTTGCCACACTAGGCAGAGGGAACTCGTTTTATTGCATTAGCCTGCAGCAACTTTTTGACCTCCAACCCCAGCAGTAGTTTTCCTGCTGGGGTATGAGATGGGAAGGCCCTGTGTGCCTGCAGTTTTGGAAACTTTCTGAACTGCAGGGAGAGAGAGAGCTTGGCTCATTATTTCCAGGACCCACTTGTCTGTGGTAATGTTTTTCCACACCTGGAAAAAGTGAGCCAACCTTCCTCCCACTGGAAATAACTGGGTGGCATATACAGAGCTATCAAGGATTCTGCTTTGCTTGCACTGTGGGAGCTGTGTGGCTTCAGCCTGCTTTGCACCCTATATACCTCTGCCCCTGAAGAAACTCCTCTGAGGAGGGTAGTCATAAGTCACATAAGTGTGGGGGACATAACCTCCACCCCTACCTCCCCTTTCGTGGGGTCTATGAGAAGTGGAAGCCTTCTCCTTTTCAATGTTGCTTTTATAAGTGGTCTTATATTCATCCACCTTTTTCATGTAGGCCTCTGTTTTGTCACCAAACAATGAATTTCCCTCACAGGGGAAATCCATGGCCTTAGTTTGAGTATCCTGAGAAAGGTTCTTAGTTCTGAGCCAGGCAAACCATTCCTGAGGGACACTGCATGAGACATGACCCTAGAGGCAGTGTCAGTGGCATCTATAGCCATGTGAAAATGGTTACTTGGTGGCATCCAGAGCAGCATTTGCTGTGTCGGCCAGGTCCTATGCTAGGTCATCTGCAGCCTTTTCGCTCATGGACACTATAGAGGTCCAGAGGACCATCTCTTACTGAGCTGTGTAGGCCATATAGACTGCCTGCCTTACCAAAAGGCAGGCGGCTATGGTGTAAACATTTTTGCCCATGCTGTCCAGTTTCCTAGAATCCCTTTCTATGGGTTGAGAGGAAAGTGGGACCTTGGCCTTGTCACAGACAATGGTTTGTACAACTCCTTCACGGTCAGGGTGAGTGTAAAATTACTCAGCGCCCTGCCTATCCAACTGGTATTTCTTTTCTGTTCTCTTGTCTGTACCTGCTGCCGGAGTGGGGGCCAGTAAGATTTTTGAAGTGGCTTTCTTCAATGATTTTTGTATGGCAGGAACACTCTCTTTGTGGATGTTAGGTTCATGATGTCTGAAAATTCTACCTCATCCTCTTCCTCCTTGCCTTCTGCCTCACAAAGGAATAGAGTGAGGAGAACTCCTCTGAGGACCTGGGAGGGAAGCCAAATTCCTGAACCGGGGAGTTGTCAGGCTCTATGGATGCATCCTCCTCCTCCTCCTCTTCATAAAACACATCAGCCTCCTCCACCACAGACTTTGCTATAGGCTGTGGAGCCTGGGGAGGGGGGCTTGCATAGTCATAAAGGCTCCTATAGTTTGAAAAGCCTGGAAGAATTGCCAAGCCTTAGCCATGCCCTCAGCCTAGGGTATTCTGTTTCTGTTAGCTGGTGTCTCCTTTGCTTCTTCAGCTTGGGGGGTGGGGGGTGCATTGACATGTTTTTCTTTCTGTTTTTTTTGGCAGGCACTGATTTAAATGCCTGTTCAGCAGATCTTTTTATTTTGGTACACTCATGGGTCTCCCTACCCAACACCTTGACCTCTGAGTCCCCTTTAGCAGCTTTGTGCTTCTGTTGAGGAACTTGATTCTCCCCAGAGCCAGGTTGTGAAAAGGAGGCAGACTGGGAGGCTATGATTTTCTCAGTGTTTGGCCCTCTAACCTGTTGTGAAGCTCATAGCTGGAAAAATTGTGTTCAGGACCCAAACAGGAAAAACACAACTTGTGTCAGTCTGCCTAAGCCAGGAGTTTTAAGCACCAGGTACAATATTTAAAACCTGTGGGTTCTGTCCTTTTCTTGGGCTTGTCAGACATGCCAGTCTCTGACAACCAGAGGAAAAAAATGGAGGTGCATTTCCTAGGGTTAGCAGTTTGGCTCCCACCAAAGATGAGAACCACAACTAAATTTTCTTTCTTTTTTTTTGTTGAATTTAAAATGCCCAATGTTCAAACAAAAACAGTCATAAAAACATGCAAAATGCTATTTTCTTTTGTTCCCACAGGGAACTGGGAGACAAAAAACAAGAACTGCCAAGTGGTAACTTAAAAAATTGGTACTGCTCTAAAATAATGGGCAAAACACTAAAGGAGAAAGAAAAATACTTATTAAAAAAGGGGGTTAAAAATGCGGTTCTGCAAAATGGGAACAATGGTTAAATAAGTGATTCTGTGTTCCCTAGAAGAAAAAATTACCTACCATAGTAATCTTGTTTCTTCCAAGGGAATCATACTGTATTCTGACTTCTGCAGTATGGTCTCACCGTAAGACTGCCCCGGAGACTAAATGGTTAATAGAACCTATGCTAATCATGGAATGTTAGACTGGAGCTTGGGTTTCAAACCACTGTCCCTGGTAAACATTCTACAACCATCAGATTCTTATGGAGAAAACATAATAACAAGCTATCTAAACTATAATAATAATAATAATTAAATAACCAATTAAATACACAAACACCAAATAATCACCCTTCATTTAAAAATGTGGGCAACACTCAGACTCAAGTCACTATGCCCAGAAACAAAACCATTCAAAGGTTTCAAACAGCATGGACAGCTCTGTTGCAGTTCCCATAGGTTCTAGCAGGGGAGGATGGGTGGGAGCTCAGAATACAGTAAGATTCCCTTGGAAGAAACAAGATAATTATGGTAAGTAATTTTTTCTTCAAAGCCAGGAAATCTTACTGTATTCTGACTTCTGCAGACTACCCAAGCAGTACCTTTGAAGGAGGGTA
Source organism: Neoceratodus forsteri (assembly GCA_016271365.2). Taxonomy (NCBI): domain Eukaryota; kingdom Metazoa; phylum Chordata; order Ceratodontiformes; family Ceratodontidae; genus Neoceratodus; species Neoceratodus forsteri. The sequence continues at coordinate 720,400,105 of CM057450.1, forward strand.
GAGAACCTATTTAGGAAATAAGCTCTGCAGTACTGCTGTGCCAAACCTGGCATCACTTCAGGCCTGGGTATCTAGGCTGTAATGCTTGGTGAAGGTGTGAACTGTTTTCCATGTAGCTGCTTTACAGATTTCTAGCAAAGGGATATCCCTTGCAGCTGCTATAGAAGCAGCTATACCCCTTGTAGAGTGGGTTCTGAGCCCTACAGGAGGCTCTTTATCGAGTTTGCAGCAGTAAAATTGGATACTGACCACAATCCAATGGGCAATGGTCCTCTTTGAGGCAGGTTTGCCCTTCCCCACTTCTCCATAGGTCAGGAAAAGCTGGGTTATATCCTGCCTGTGTCCCTTTGTGCGACCCAAGTAGTAGCTGATAGCTGTCTTTACATCAAGACTATGCAGTCTTCATTCCCCTGAACTGGAATGATCAGTGAAAAAGACTGGCAATGTCATGGACTGATTAAGATGGAAGTCTGACACCACCTTAGGGAGGAATTTCCTATTGGTCCTGAGGATAATCTTGTCCCTGTGGACTGCTATGTAATCTGGCTCTGTGGACAATGCCTGAAGCTCACTGATACTCCTCGCTGAGGTGATGGCTACTATAAACACTGTTTTCCATGTCACATACTTAAGCTGTGCTGAGGACATGGGTTCGAATGGTGGTTGCATTAGCTGGCCAGTGCATATATTGAGGTCCCATGCAGGAGTGAGTTCCCTGTGTGGGGGTGCAAGTGTAGTAGCCCTGAAGAACTTTCTGCATACCTGGTTAGCAGCCAGGGATGCCCCTTTTCCAGCAGAGAGGTATGCAGAGACCACTGCTAGGTGTACCTTAAGGGTGGAAGGCCGAAGGCCAAGCAAATGCAAGTGTGCCAGGACCCACTTTTCTGTAGTGATGGATTCCCAAGCCTGGAGATAGTGGACCAGCCTGCCTCGTACTGGAAGTGGGGAGGCGACCCTGGCAGGCCCCCCAGAAGGTCTGCTTGGTCTGTACACTCTGCTGAGTGGTGGGGCCAGCACAGCTGCTGCTGCTTCTGCCTCTGAAGTACACCCTCTGAGTCTGGTAGGCTGGTGATGCCTGAGCATGAAATACATGCCTGTAATGTGACTTACCCCTACTCCCTTTGCTTTGGTACTTCTGACGTGTTGCTGCCTTCTGTTTTGCAGCAGCACTCTTAAAGGCCACTTATACGCATCCATTTTCTTCATGTAAGCTTCAGTTTACTCACTGAAGAGAGATGTAAGCTCACAAGGAAAGTCCAGTGCATTTGTCTGAGTATCCTGTGACAAATTAGTGGCCCTCAGCCAGGCAAACCCCCTCAGAGACACTGAGGTTGCCATTTGTCTGGCTGCAATAACATTTGCATCCATTGCCATCTGAAACTGGCATTTAGAAGCTTTTATGCCCCTTTTTGAAGCTTTGGACAAGTTTGATGCCATGGGTCCAGGGCATGCCTTGGCTAGCTCCAAAACAGTGTTCCAGAGGCTCTTTTGGTATCTGAACACTTAAGCCTTGTATGTTTATTTATTTATTTTATTTATTTCATTTTTGTTGACCGGGGTAAGTGCACTAGACAAATCCTGCCTATTTTCAGACATGACCCAGGGGAGGGGGATACAAATGAATGCCAACTGACCTTGAACCAGATTAAGCTGTTGGTGGTATTTTTAATGAATGAGGGAGATTTGGCCAGGACACCAGGGAAATTCCCCTACTCTTTTCGATAAGTGCCATGGGATCTTTAACATCCACCTGAACTACCACCAATCCAGGCAGATGGGACCTCGGTTTAACGTCTCATCCGAAAGATGGCACCTCAGAAGCGCAGCACCCCTCTCATGCTGCACTACAGTGTCAGTACTGAGATATTAACCCAAGTGCCAGATGTGGGAACTGAACCCACAGCCCTCTGATCTCCTGGCCTCAGAGGCGAGTGTGCTAACTACTGAGACACTGACACATGTTGCTTGCCTAATAACCAAAGAGGCACCCAAATAGGACTTCTTGGCCATAGAATCCATTTTCCTAGAATTCCTCTTTAGTGGATGTGATGCCAGGGGGATCCTTACTTTATCATATGCAGTAGACCTTCATGGCTGGGGTGTCCAAAAAGGAATTCTGTTCCAGACTTGGCCACCCAATACCTCCTATCCATCCTCTTGTCTACTGGAGGAATGGAAGTTAGGATTTGTAAAATCTTGGAGGCCTGTCTCTTCAAGGACTTATGGATGGGCAACAACAATCTTTTTGTTGCTGGCACATCCATCATTTCTATATAGTCTGGTTCCTCTTCCTCCTCTGTAGATTCTTGGGTGGAGTGGTCTGGAGAGGTCCAGAGTCTGTGCAACTTGTTTCATAAAGGCAAAGTGGGATGAAAAATCCTCAGCTCCCTTCTCATTGGAGTCAGGACGATGAGGATCAGGAGATACTTCAGGTTCAAGAAGTTCCCCATAATCTTCATCATCATCATCATCCTCATCCTCCCCTTCCTCATAAACCTCAGCAAACTATTTAAGTGAACCAGGAACTGAGAAGGAACCCAGGTCCTGAAACGAGGTTTGTGAACCGGGCCGATGAATTGGAACTGCAGTACCAGTTTGCAATGCCTGAAGAATGCTTATAGCATTTGATATTGCTTCTGCGGTTCCTTAACTGAGTGTTTTTTCTTCTTCTTTTTCTTGGTGGAACTTGCCAGTTCAACGGCAGTGTCTGCAGTTCTCGTCAAACCCCAGGAAGTCTTACTGTATTCTGACTAATGCAGTTAGCCCTTCCAGTTGAACTGCCCCAGAGATGAGAGAGTTAAGTAAGCAATAAGACATAGCTGGGTGTTGGTAGTACTGAGATACCTGCACACCCAGAGTCGTAGTTAGGCACGAGACCGCAGGTCGAGTGCCTTCAGCCTCTGGGTGTGCAGGATTCTCAGTACTACCAACACCCAGCCATGTCTTATTGCTTGTATAAAATGGGCCCATAGGTAACTTTGAAAAAAAAGAACATTCTAAACGTTTCCAAAGTCACAAAATAAATTCTGAAATGTTGCTAAATAATATAAAATAGTCCTTCCACAGATGTTTTTCACCTGTCAGTCATCTGTCTTTCTTCACACTCAATACATTGTGTGATTATTTTCCATGGAATAGAAGAATTCAAAGCTCTGTATTATTCCAGTAGTAGATTGCCCCCACCCCCCCCACACACATTGGTAACATGGAATATATAAATTCAACATTCTTCAGAGCTCAACTGGCATACAAACAAAGACACACACACAGGCCTGAAGTGGAGCCAGAACCTCAATTTTACCTGTTGCCAGGTAAGGAGCAGGGCGTTCTCTGGCAAAGTGGTAGAGCTATGTGGGGGAATTTTCATGGTCATCAAAGAAATACCTGTGAACAGGACTTGATTTGTTAAAATTGTGTATGTGTGTGAGGGGTCTCATGCGTGTAAATACTATTTAATTACTTACTTACTTTATTTCATTTAATGGTCTTTTATTTTTAGGGCCTAGTTGGAGTTTTGTTTTATATATATGATTAAAGGCTATAGCCATGTTTGTGATGGAAACTAGGAACTAGGTGGCTTATGAATTCTGTGAGTTGCCCTGGTTGGCAGGGACTTGGTTTACCTCTTATTGCAATAGCTAGAACCAAATCTCAGCCTACTAGGGCACAGGGATTTCTTTGCCCATTTTATATAAGCCTATATGCTAATAGTGGAATGTTCAATAGGCTCAAGCTTGGTTTTCAAACCATTGTCCCTGGTACATTCTATGTAACTGCCAGATTCTTTACTCCGCCTGCCTGTGAAGTCACCTCAGAGATCTCTCCTCAGCTCCTTCAGTTGAAATTCAAGTTTCATTGTTTTTTATAACCACTGTTTATTTTATTTTAAAATTTCAAACCTCTGTTCTCAGTTACAGGTTAGACTAGACAACATTTTCTGGTAAATTTTTTGGTTTCTGATCGGTTTTCACAACCGGGAGGAAACCGAAGACATTTACTTATTTTCTTAAGGTAAAAAGTTTAGTTTTTACTGTAAGTTTATTTTGGGGACTGGTAGATTTTTTCTCGGTTTTTCCCTCGGTCATTAAACTGACCATTTAACCAAAGATCTTTACTATCTTTTATCCAGGTCTAAACAACCCACTTGGACAAGCGTTAAAATAAAAAAAAAAAGTGTGTGAGGTTATGTCACAGAAACTGAAGAAGAGAACCGGTCCCACTGGGTTTCAGCATTGTACAGAGTGTGGTGAGCCATTTGCTAAGGCTGATCTGCATCTTATTTGTGTGTTTTGCCTAGGGTTTGACCACCTTAAGGCAGACTGTGAAATTTATAAAAATGTCCTTCAGTCTACGCTGGATAGGCATCTCAATAGACTGCAGGAGAGAATGGCTGAAAAATCAACCAACACTGAAGGTCGGTCTGGTTCCACAACTAAAGAGAAACCGGTGGAACCAGAGGGGGTGTCTTCTGACTAGGGCAAAACCTCCACTGGTAAGAGAGCTGCTGATACAGCCTTGAAATGCCTGCAGCAAAAAAGAAAAGAAAAACAGCCAGTTCAGAACCGAAGAAACAAGCTGTTGCAGTTTCAACCACTGAGGAAATAGTGAAAGACATTCGTATTATACAGTCTTTGCAAACCGGTTCGGGCTACCGGATCAACATTCCCCAGCCATCACTCTGTTTCAAACACTGGGTACTTCTCTCCTCTCCAGTTCATATGATCCTGAAACATATTATGACCATGAGTGGGATGATGATGAAGAAGAGGAGGAGGATTTTGGTGAACCCATTGAGTCTGAAGTCTCTCCAGAGCACTTGGAGGCTGAGTCCCCACCCTTCTGGGGACCCTTCTACTCATTATGCCTTCATAAAGAAGGTGGCAGAAGCTTTAGAGCTGCCAGCACAGAAAGCCTCTGAGGCGGAAGAAGAGCCTGACTATGTTCACATGATGGATGTGCCTGCTACTAAGAAACTTTTAATACCTATTCGCAAGTCTCACAAGAGACAGACCATGAAAATTTTACAAACTCCCACCTCTATACTCCCTGTGGATAAAAAGATGGATAGGAGGTATCTGCGGGCTGGCAAAGGCACCGAGTTTTTGTTTAACCATTGCAGCCATGAGAGAGTGGTCCAGGCTGCTGCTTGTGAGAAAGCAGGCATTCCTTTAGCTTCCCATCCTCCAGAAAAGGATTCAGGAGAATTGACTCTTTGGCTAAGAAAATGTACCTGGGTGTTTACCTGGGCATCAGGCAAGCTTCATATATGGCTTATGTCTCAAGGAATCAGAAGTCTCTGTGGGAATCTGCCCAGGAACTGGCTAGCAAGGCTTCACCTCAGCTAGCAGCTGACCAGGAAGAAATTGCAAAAAATGGTGTGGAGGCAGCCAAATACCAGTTCCACCCGGCTGTAGATGCCAGTGATAGTGCCTCAAGAGTGATGGCCACTGCTGTTTCGCAGGGAAGGTTTGCCTGGCTAAGGTACACTAACCTTTCCCAAGACACCCAGACAAAGACCCCGGACTTTCCTCTAGTGCAGAATTCTCTTGTTGGGGAACAGACTGAGGCCTATATGAAAAATATGGCATACAAGAGTACTGCAGCCAAGGAGAGGGCTGCCACTCCACAAAGATAGCAGAGTAGGGGAGGTAGGGGGAGACCTTATCAGAGGCCTTTCTACCAGGCCCAGGCCTACCAGCAGCAAAGAGGCTATTTTAGGGATGGGGCAGAAGAAGTGCTGGATCTAGCCCTCAGCCCAAGACTCCTGCCAAGCAGACCCCCTGAGGTGATTGTCCGGGCCGCTTCCTCAACCCCAGCAAGAAGCAGGCTGACTTATTACTCCCAGGCATGGCAATTCATTACCACAGACATGTGGGTCCTGGAAGTAATAAGCCAGGGTCTTGCTCTAAGCTTCAAATCATTCCCCAAAACAAGAGCAAGATCATTCAAACCTGCCACCAACTCAGAAACAGCCCTGCTGGAGGCAGAGGTGTCCACATTACTACAAACCTGTTCCTCTACCTTACAGGGAAAAAGGGCTGTATTCAAGGTACTTTTTAACCTTGAAGAAAAATGGGGGGTAGCAACCCAGTCTGGATTTAAGATACCTCAACAAGCACCTGACAAAACCAAAGTTCAAAATGGTGACTATAGCTATGATTTTTCCCACTTTAATGCAAGGGGATTGGCTGGCATCCCTGGATCTCAAGGATGCCTACTTCCACATCCCCATCAGCCAGTCTCACAGAAAATATCTCAGGTTCAAGCTGCCATCGAGCCATTATCAGTTCAAGGCACTGCCCTTTGGTCTATCCTCAGCACCAATAACCTTCACAAAGTGCCTGGCAATAGTCGTGGCACATCTGAGAATGCTAGGAGTCACTGTGTTTCCTTACCTGGATGACTGGCTAGTCATGGGGCACTCACCCCAGCCGGTAGAGGAATCTCTGATCACCACACAGGATACACTGCAGTCCCTGGGTTTCTGGTAAATCTCAAAAAGTTGGTTATAAAGCCAGTTCAGCTTCTGGAGTTTATAGGGGCAGACCTGGACACAATTCAGGCAAAAGTTATTCTGCCACTGGCAAGGGTGGACAGCAAAGTTCAGCTAGCAGGCTCTTTCCATCTGCATGTCCCTCGACCAGCAAGGCATTTTCTTCAGCTCCTAGGCCATATGGCTGCGGCCACAGCTGTGGTCCAAGGGGCCAGGTTTCAGATGAGGGACATTCAGTTTAACTTCAGGTTTTCTGGTCACAGAGAAGGGTTTCTTTGTCCAAGGTGGTTCCAGTGACTTCCACACTAGTGCAAGCCTTGCAGTTGTGGCAGGACAGGGACAGCCTCAGGGTAGGGATCTTTTTCTTGCAGCAGTCCCCTACTGTGGTGCTGACCACGGATGCTTCCCTGCTGGGATGGGGAGCTCACCTCGGGGATCACATGGTACATGGACAAAACAGGAATCTCTGCTGCACATAAACCTGTTGGAACTTAGGGTAGTGCTGCTGGCATTGCAGTTATTTGCCACAATGATACAGGGAAAGGTGGTTCAGGTCAGAACAGACAACACCACCACCACCATGTACTACATAAACAAACAGGGAGGAACCAGGTCCTCTGCTCTCTGCACAGAGGCCACAAAGGTCTGGAATCTGGCTTACTCCCTCAAGGTTTCCCTGTCAGCAGTTCACCTGCCAGGGAAGGACAATGTTTTGGCAGATGCACTCAGCAGGATCAATCAGAGTCATCATGAATGGACTCTGAACAGGCAGATCCTATTAGCAGTATTCAGGAGATGGGGCACTCCAGAGAGAGACCTCTTTGCAGCCCCAGACAATCAGTTACTACCCTAGTTCTGTTGCTGGCCACCAGTTCTGAGCTCAGTGCTGGTGGATGCACTGCTTCTGGACTGGACGGTCAAATTTCTGTATGCCTTTCCCCCATTCCCTCTGATCTTCAGAGTTCTAACCAAACTGAAATGTCAGTCAGCAACAATGATTCCGATAGCTCCAGACTGGGCCAGACAGCCGTGGTACTCAATGCTGCTGACCCTGTCAATCACCAGTCTGATTTGCCTTCCCAGGCGGCACAATCTCCTGACCTCCTCCCAGGGGAGGATCCTGTATCCCAACCTCAAGTCCCTTAGGATCAAGGCTTGGCTCGTGAGGACCTAGAGTATGCAGGCTTGCATCTCTCTGAAGGAGTGATTTACATCCTAAGGGTCTCTACGAAGCCTTTCACCAGGGAAACTTATACTTCAAAATGGAAAAGGTTCATTATCTGGTGTTCTCAAATGGATACAGATCCATAGGAAGCTGGCTTGGCAATCTTATTGGACTAGTTGGCACACCTTCATTCCCTTGGCTTTCAACTCTCAAGGTGCACTTGGCAGCTGTTTCTGCTTAACTCTCAGCAGAGAAGGGCCCTTCCCTGGCCTCTAATGCTATTTTCAAAAAAATTTTAAAGGGTTGCTTCATCTGCACCCTGCCCATAGGGAACCTACTCCTTCTTGGGACCTGAACATCTGTATAGCACAGCTAATGCAGACCCCTTTTAAGCCCATGTCCTCAGCAGAGCTAAACTATCTGACATGGAAAACTGTCTTTTTGGTGGCTATCACTTCAGCAAAATGAATCAGTGAGCTACAGGCCTTGTCAGTGCAACCTTTACATTGCACTCCACAGAGACAGAGTTGTTCTCAGAACAAATAGGAAATTCCTTCCCAAAGTAGTTTCAGACTTCCACTTAAATCAGACCATTACATTGCCTGTTTTCTTTACTGACCGTTCTAGTTCAGGTGAACGCAGGTTGCATAGCCTGGATGTAAAAAGGGCTATCAGTTACTATTTGGATCAGACAAAGGGCCATAGGAATGAGTGTACCCAGTTGTTCCTCACCTATGGCGAAGTGGGAATGGGCAACCCAGCCACAAAGAGGACCATTGCAAGGTGGATTGTGGCCTGCATTCAGTTCTGCTATGGCAAACCAGGTAAGGAGCCACCAGAGGGTCTGAGGGTTCATTCCACCAGGGGGACAGCTGCTTCCATAGCAGCTGCTAGAGATGTCCCCTTGCTTGAGATCTGTAAAGCAACTACCTGGAAAACTGTTCATACATTCACCAAGCACTACTGCCTGGACACCCAGGCTAGAAGTGATGGCAGGTTTGGTGCAGCAGTCCTGCAGAGCCTATTCCCTAAGTAGGGTCTGTGCCCACCTCCAATGGGCACTGCTTGGTAGTCTGCATTAGTCAGAATACACTAAGACTTCCTGGGGTTTGAAGAACAAATTACTTATTATAGTAATCTTGCTTCTTCCCAGGAAATCTTACTGTATTCTTTTTTTTTTTAAATTTCCTTTTATCCCTCCTTTCCTAGCACCGGAGACCACTCAGTCAGAAGACACCAAGGCACCCCCACTTTCCTACCTGCTTGAATCCCCTGGAGAGCCCCATGGAGCCTTGGCTATACCCCACAGGCAGGTATGAGCTGGGGCCCGAACACCCTGAGAATCCTTCATTTCGTCAGGTCCCCATTCGGTAGCCAAGCAGGTGGGAGTAATCAGGGATCATGCCAGTGTTCCTTCCCCTCAGTACTCCAGTGTTTTTCCTCCATTTTCTCCCTAGTGTGTGGTGCGTGCCCTGAAGCCAAGGTGCTACATGCCGACGTACATCACGTGTCACTGACCGGTCCCTCCTGCTACTGCAGGAGTTGTCTTACACCGAGCCTCTGCTCAGGGTCAGGCTAACTGTGAACCTCGGTCTCCTCCCTCCCCCCGGAGAAGACAAGCAGTCGTGGGACACTCAAGTCTTCTCCCCCAGCCAGCCCTCCTGTGATCTTACTGTATTCTGACCTCCCATCCTGTCTCCCCTACTAGAACCTAGGGGGGCACTGCACTTCAGCTGTTATTTATAGAAAATACTGGACCACTGGGGTGGTCATTCTTGGGCATCTATGACTTGAGTCTTTATATGTCCCATTTTTGGGTTCCTAGTCAAAATACTATTTTAGTTTTTATATGTATTTGTTGATTAGCACAGTTTAGTTATTATTATAATTACTGGTGACCCCCTTTTACACATGGTTACACTGGTAGTTTCAAACACCGTAATATCCAGGCTTCCTGGTTATTATGGCATTCTGAGAGGAATCTCACAGCTCTGGCCTCAACCTAAGCAAACAGTGTCTCGAGACTACTGTTTTCAGGCCACTTACTGTTAACATGTTGCACAGCTGTGAAAGCAATCACTCGCTCACTGTCCGTCATCTAATCTCAGTCAGAAACAGCAAATAATCAAGTTTTAACACAGAAGGAAATCTATACTTTAAAGCATCATTTTCAGATGCACCCTAGCCTTTTTATTTCTGACCTCAGCACCTCTGGAAATGGTTTCCTGACCCTGTATTGAAAGCTCACCGTGAAGAAATTGCATGAATATCCATCAATGGAGACCATTTCAAATTCCATGAGTAGAATGTTTCTTGATCTACTGTCTGTTTTTTAAATGTTTTAGACTGTTAGCATTTCAAAATGAACTGACTGAGCCACAAAAAATGTCTGTTCTTGTTAAGTCCCTGCACCAGCAATTATAAAAAATAATGGCTATACAACATTGATGTTATTTATTTTTTTAACACTCCTTCAGTGTGTGATGCCTACAGAAACCTCTTGAGGTTTATGTGGCATCACACATCTTGCTGGTGTAAAAAAAAAAAAAACATAACACACAGTTGCATAGCCGTTATTCTCTATGTTATTATAGTTGCTTGTAAGAATCTGGCAGTTACATAGAATGTACCAGGGACAGTGGTTTAAAAACTGAGCTTGAACCTATTGAATGTTCCACTATTTACATATAGGCTTTTAACTCTCTCATCTCCGAGGCAGTTCAACTGGAAGGGCTAACTGCATTAGTTAGAAAACAGTAAGAGTCCCTTGGAAGAAACAAGATTACTATGGTAAGTACTTTTTTCTTCTTACTCAAGGAACCATCACCCTGGTCAGAGGGTTGTTCAACCAGTTCCTTGGGCTTCTCCTTCTGAGAGGAGGAAGGTCTATCCAAAGCTGGGTCAACAGCCTTTTGGGACATGTTTTCCCACAGTCGGTTCAAACGCCTATCAAGCGTCGACTAAGAAAAATTCTTACAGATTTCACAGTCTGCCTTAAGGTGGTCAAACCCCAGACAGACATCACAAACTAAGTGAGGATCTGCTTTTGCAAATGGTTCCCCACACTCTGTACAATACTGAAACCCATTGGACTGGTTCTTTTCTTGGATAGAGACGTAACCAGTAAAAACCCCATAAAAAGTAGGTTTTCTGAAAGCCAGAAACCCGCACAAATAAACAAAGATCTCTCTACTTTTTTTTTTTTGAAAGCGGTCGGTTTAGTGGCCGACGAGAGAACCGAGAGTTACCACGGTTTCTCTCAGAAATGAAATAACTGGCCCAAGTAGGTTTAAATATATAAATTCAACTTTTAAAATGTAAATAAATGTTCGGTTTCCTCTCGGTTAAACGAACTAAGAAGAAAACGAAAAACTTAACGGAATAAAACTAAATCTAGACTAATCTACCTGTAAACTCAAGGACAGTGCTTTAAAAATGAACAGAAATAAATATTACTTCAAAAAACTGAGAAACATAAAATCTTCAAGAAAGAAGGAGGGCTCTATGAGGCATCTGTACTAGGCAAGCGGAGTAAAGAATCTGACAGTTGTAGAACGTTTACCAGGGACAGCGGTTTGAAAACCGAGCTTGAGCCTAACCTTCCCTGATTAGCATAGGTTCTACTAACCATTTCAGCTCTGAGGCAGTCTTATGATGAGATTATATTGCCTAAGTCAGAATACAGTAAGATTTCCTTGGGTTTGAACTACAAGGGAACTGAGATAAACACACAGTACAGAATAAAATACTCTAACCTAACTCAGAGTATCAAAAAATGAAAATTACGTGCCTAATTCTTGATCTTCTTTTGTATCTCCACCATTCATTACTGCTGGATGTAAGGCTAGAAGCACCCGCCATGGAAGCTTTTATTTTGTGGGAGGAGTCGGTGCCGATGACACCACCTACGTGGCTGACACACTGCTCAGAGCATGCGGGTTGGCCGTTAGGTACCGCAGACTCCTCCATCCCAGTTCTGTTGAGCTGGAGAGGAAGAAACAGGTTGTTGAAAAAGAGAGTGAGGCAAGAGAGCCGAGGGATAGAAAATGGAAAGGATATAAACAGAAAAAGGCATAAGCCGAAGACAGGACAGAGAGAAGAGAACCCTACCCTAATCGTCCTTAGAGCTTCAATCCTTGGGAGGTCTCGGGAGAAGGAGAAGGCAAAGGATAGAAATAGAAAAGGCAGAAGAGATGAGACTAAAAGATAAAGGGGAGGGAGGGAGGAGAAGGGCTGTCTGCCACAACAAATTGAAAGACCACTGGCTTGAAAGTTTCAAAATCCATGTGGGATTTGAAGACATGGGAGCAAGGATCCCTCCAGTGAATACTGGTTGAAAACCCAAGGTCTGAGGGGGGATTAAAAGACTTGACTTGTCGAAGGCAGACCCTTCCTCTCACCCTTTATCTGGGAGCTATATGAGAGTCCTAGAGCCTAGGCCTCACAGACTATCCCTTGGAGGGCAATCAGTCCTGCTCAGAAAAGGAGTGAGTCCTGTCTTAGGTGTAGGGAAAAAATCCAGACGAAGTTTCCCACTGGAGTACTGGCATGGTCCCCACTTCAGGAGAAGAGAACCATGGGACATCAGTGCCATAAGAAAAGAGAGGGAGGAAGATCCCATGGACCCTCTTAGGACTGCACTGATGCAATGACAGCCAGAGGGTGACATAAGCCAGAGGATTATCCAGCCCTGAGAGGCGGCACCCCAGTGCATCGTGAAGAGAATCTGAGGGAGTTCCCTCAGAGGTTTTAGGGTGAAGACCCTACTCGCCATCCTCCAGGTTGAACACTCTGTGACTTTTAGAGAAGGAACAGAGAGCCCTGAGGTGCCAGGGGACTCCACTCCCTACTGGCCTCTAGGAGGGGGAAAGCGAGTAGGGTGGAAGTGACACCCAAGAATTGAGGCCCATGAGGGGATGGAGGGTGGAAATCAGTAATGAATAGTGAAGATACAAGAGAAGATCAAGAATTATGGTAGGTACATCATTTTCATATCTTCCCTTGTCAATCTTCATCATTCATTACTACTGGATGAGAACCAAGCCCCTAGAAGGGACCTGGCACAGCCCTGAAGGAACAGATCTCTCAGTCTCCTGCAGGTGAGGTGCAGGAGAGGGAGACCCTAAAGCCATACTAGACCAGCAAGGTCTAAGGCTGTTCAGGAAAAGGAGGTGTCCCCCATCGCCGGGGGGATGGGAGACACCCCTGAAGAACTCTCCTTGCCCTGCGGGAAAAAAATCGGGTCCCCGGAACATGGAGGAGATCACCCTACACCAGGCAACATGTGACAACCTGGATAGATGAAGCAACACCATCCGCCTAATGCAGATCGCTGTCCCTGCCAGTCTGGACACCACCTAATTGGCATCATAAGATGCCCTTACCTGGTGCCTTGCACGCTCCAGACCTTGAACAGAGAGGGCAATGGCCTGTCTAGATTGCTCCATATCAGGCAAAGATGCTAGGACTTGCACTAGCATCAACCACAGGTGTCTGTTATAGGCAGCGTGGTGAGCCTGATGAGAACCTATGCATATAAATGCAAGATCCGAAGAGAAAACTCTTCATCCCCACCGGTCAAACTCTACGAAAACCAGATCTGGGGGGTTGGTCGTGTGCCAGGCACTGAAGCCTGAAAAGAGTGTCTAGGGACATCAGCCCCAAAGGCGGGTGAGGTAGAGAACCTAGAGACTCCTGGAGGGTGCAGTACCATCTTCTGCAGTCCACTGGGGAAGGGGTGGCTGGAGACTGCCAGGTGCACATAGACATTTCCTGGAAAGGAATGGGCCAGAAAGGCACCACCAAGTGGTGGGCGCTGAATTCACTCAGGAATGAGTGCATCTGCCACTCGGTATTGCTTCTCAGCATGTGAGAAATGCGAAGCTCCTGAACCAGCCTCGAGAGGAACCACTGATATTCAGTGAAATCAGCGTTGCAGAACAGGTGGATGGAACATTCCTCTCCCTCGGAAGAGGGAGACAAGGAGGAAGAGGAGCTTAAGTGTTCAGAGGTCTCCTGTGGCAGGGGAGGCAGGCAAAAAAACCATTTGTCCATAGCCCTGACATAAGTGGGAAAGGCCGACGCAGTGGCTCTGAACATCTCCCAGGTTAAGGGCCCCATGGGACCCACATGGCCTGGGAGAGGAGGAGGTGCCTGCAGAGGGATGGGTGATGGGCACCAAACTGTTAGTGCCCAGCCTCTGCTAGGTCTCTGAGACCCAGAGACTGGTCCCGCCGAACAGGGGGACCCTAGGGCCAAGCGGGGTTATGAAGGCTGTGTCTGAAATGGCAAACTCTGGAAGAGCCCTAAGGGGGAATCTCCCCTGGAGTTGCATGTGTCCAGAAGGGCAACACTCCACGCTGCCGACCAAGGAAGCCTCTGAGACTTTGAGGAAAAGGCAGGGTTCAGCTCTGTGACTCCTCCCCACCCCCCGCAGGGCAGTGGAGGAAGGCAGCCACACTTTGCCCTGGCCCCTCAACCCCTCGGACTTGGAGACTGCCCTCTTCCTTGACCCCAGCACAGGTGGGTCCCCCAATCCCATAGGCCCCCGAGGGAGACCACAAAAGAGGGGGTCCCAGTCCCCCCAAAGGGTCTGGGTAGCACCAGGAATGGCAGCTGCCATGGCTTCCCCAGGGGTGGACACCCCACCCTGAACTCCTAGGTCACCATCCCCAATGGATTCATGGCCACCCTCAACCTTAGGATCCACCAGAACAACAAGCTCTGAGGACTCTGGGATAGGGTTGCTGGGCCGCCTGGTACCACGTCCCAAGGGGTTCTCTGACTCTGAAGAGTCAGGGTGCCAGTCTGGATCAGCCTGTGAGTATCTTCCTCCAAAGAATAAATGACCAGTCAGACCTCCAGTCAAGCGATCCTGGGAGGGCTGCTGTGGGACACGGCACTGCCCCGGGTGCCGTCCTGATCACCGGCACCGCAAATGACACCGGGATTCTGGTTGGTGCCAGGGAGGCGGTGCTGAGGGTCCATCAGTGCCAGGCCCAGCAGCCGTGAGCTGCAACACTGAGGGAGCCTGCACCTCCGTGGAGGTGACTGCCGGGGTGGCGCCAGCAATGCGACTCCACAGGGAATCGCATTGCTCCTCCAGCACTGCAAAAGAGTCCTCCTCTTCCGCAAAGCTAGAATTGAAAGAGGCCTCCTCCTCGCAGGGCCATATAGACCTGGAGGAAGGGTCAAGAGTCCTGGCCCTGGTGACCCACGAGCGATGCTGCCCTCCTAAAGTCGGCAGGGACCTGACGACTTTAAATGCATGAACTTCGAGAACATGGCAGTCCATGGAGAAGCAGGCATCGCAATGATCCATATCATGACTGGGTCCCAGGAATTGCAAGCAAACATCATGCCAGTCCGAAACAGAAAAATGCCGGCCACAGGAGCACCGACGCATGGGGGCATGGCCCTCTTTAGATTTTCTTTTTGCCCCAGAAAAGGACATGATGAGAAATCAAAACACAAAATTCAGAAAAAGATCCCGTCGTTGTCGATAAAAGTAAAAACAACGGACTTACTGGACTTCCAATAGCGTCAGGATGAAGGTGAGAAGGCGGTGTTGAAAGATGAAGGCCTAGTGGTGTATCGAGAAATTGTTCACAACTCATGCAGCAGGTGTGGCCTCGATGGTGGGAGAAACAGAACTGGGATGGAAGAGGAGTCTACAGTGCCTAATGGCCAACCAGCAGGCTCTGCACAGTGTGTCAGCCACGTGGGCGGTGCCATCGGTGCAGACTCCTTCCACAAAAAAAAAGCTCCCATGGCGGGTGTGTGCCTCCAGCTTACACCCAGCAGTAATAAATGGTGAAGACTGACAAGGGAAGATCTAACTAAAACACACACACTGAAATAAACAAAAGTAATAGACCAGAAACGCTGGCACTTTGGAGAGTGACTTTGGAGCGATGCTTCCTCTCAGGTGGAGAAATAAATCTGCTATTCGAGGGCAGTGGAGAGCATGACCACAGCAGAGTTTTGAATTTCATTCTTAAGTTCTCTAATTAGCATAACATGGGGCAGCCGATTCCAGGGGATGATTGCTCTTGTCAAGCAATAGTGAGGGATTCCTGAGGTTTAAAAGACTGCATTGCTAGCAGTACTGCTCTGAGCTCATGGAAGTTGATGCATTCTAATGACCCCTGTGGGCTCCATCTGCCACTCACTGTGAGGTCCTGCAGGTAGATGCCCCACCCCAGGAGTGAGGCATCTGTAGTAAGAATACTTGTTGATGATTGCTGAAGGAAGGGAGTACCATCTCTGAGGATGCTTTCTTCCTTCCACCACTCTAATGATTCCTCTAGTGCATTTGTCACTGGCACTAACTTTGAAAACAAATCTCATCTTTGAGACCAGTTGCCTCGTAACAGGACAGGAAATTATTTCTAATTGACAGCTGTTGATAAAGTTCCCATTTACAGAAATGATATCCATAAGCCTAAATGATTCATTTGTAACTGTATCTGAATACAAAGTAATGTGAAGAACTATACTTTGCATTGTTCTGTTTTTATGGGTAGCATTCTGTTACAGTTATCTGCACGGAACCAATGATCTAGAGTTTTAACTATGTCACGGTTTGAGCAAAGAACTCTAAGCATGGTTCTGATAGGACAATAGCTCATGTTTAACATTCTGTACACAAACAGTGACATAGTAAAAACTCAAAATTAATAGTTCCATGCATAGGTGTGGACTGGGGGGGGGGCTACCCTGGCCCCCCCCGGTAAAAACCATCCTCCAACTAAATTATAAAATAATTATATATGCCCCCAGACCCCCTAGCTTTGTGGGGATTCTGCCCCCCCTTGTTCTCTGACTCTGTGCATGCCTCTGGTTCCATGAAGAGAACTCTACAGAATGTTATCCATAAAAAGAAAGCAATTGAAAACACAGTTTTTCACATTGATGTTCATTAAGGCACATTAGAAAATGAGTAACGTGAAACTCGCCTCCTGATTGGCTAAAACAGCCTGGCACCTGGGCTGTTATTTTTTAACAATGCCCTGTAAAAAACAAGTGCCAAGTCAGGGTGCCCCATTACTTAGAATATTACTGGGCACCCCAAATTTGCAAATTCACCTGCCGTCATTTTTTTCCATCGCTTACCGACAGAAACGCCCCACCAGCCCAAAAAGTGCTACAACCCCCACCACATCATCATTTTTCACTTATTCACAAGAAAACATTCCATTCTTAAATCAGTACTCCGCCTCTGAACACAAACATGGAAAGCTGCCACACTAACAACTACCTGGGTCCCGCGCGCGGTACCTGTGCCAACGGCATTCCCATACAGATCTCCCAACAGTTCGACAGTGCACCCGCGTGCCACCTTCCCTCTGCTGTTCATTCCCTGAAGATCCTACCTTCTTCTCGAATGCTTCCTTTTCTTGCCCTGTCAGCTCGTCCGTCCGGCACCACTGCTCTTCGCTTACAACCCCAAGCTACAAAAAAAAAAAATTGACCTGACAGAAGAGAAAGAATGAATCTTTAAAAACAAGCATTTGTCAATGCCTAATGTTGCTTGCTTCTATGTGCTGTTTAGGTATTTGGAAGTCATTGGAGTGCAAATATTGAAAATTTGCGAACTTACGAGCGTGCGTAGGAACTGCGCAACGCATGCTCGTAAAACAGTCATTGTTAGGAAATTTTTCACAAAATTTTCAACATAGCCATTTTAAGACCTCTGCTCATGAACAGTGTCACTGTGATTTTGTTAATGTGTCCCATACATTGAGTTTGCACACCGGCTGTGCCATTGTGCTACATGGGCGGAAACACGTTTTGGGCAGGATGTGAAAAATGACAGCTGTACTGCTCATAAGGAGGTGTGGTAAAATGGCAATGTTGAAAATCTGGAGTGGAAATATTGAAAATTCGCAAACCTATGAGCGTGCGTGGGAACTGTGCAACGCACACTCGTAAAACAGTCATTTTTAGGAATTTTTTCACCAAATTTTCAACATTGCCATTTTAAGATCTCTGCTCATGAACAGTGACACTGTGATTTTCTTAATGTGTCCCATACACTGAGTTCGCACACCGACTGCGCCATTGTGCGCTACAAGGGCAGAAACATGTTTTGGGCAGGATGTGAAAAATGACAGCTGTACTTCTCATGAGGAGGTGTGGTAAAATGGCAATGTTGAAAATCTGGAGTGAAAATATTGAAAATTTGTGAACTTACGAGCCTGTGTAGGAACTGCGCAACGCACGCTCGTAAAACAGTCATTTTTAGGAATTTTTTCACCAAATTTTCAACATAGCCATTTTAAGACCTCTGCTCATGAACAGTGTCACTGTGATTTTCTTAATTTGTTCCGTACATTGATTTCGCACACCGACTGCGCCATTCTGCGCTACAAGGGTGGAAACACATTTTGGGTGAGATGTGAAAAATGACAGCTATACTACTCATAAGAAGGTGTGGTAAAATGGCAATGTTGAAAATCTGGAGTGAAAATATTGAAATTTCGTGAACTTACGAGCCTGCGTAGGAACTGCGCAGCAGCACGATCGTAAAACAGTCATTTTTGAATTTTTGGACCAAATTTTCAACATGGGGTTTTTGGGACCCCTTCTCATGAATGATGTCACTGTCATGGCAGTATTCAGGCCCGAAGGGTGATTTCACAGTCACTGCACAAAATCACCCTTCGGGCCCGAATAACGCCATGACAGTGACATCACTCATGAGAAGGGGTCCTAAAACCCCATGTTGAAAATTTGGTGCAAAAATTCCCAAAAATGCCTGAGATATGCAATAAAGTTGAACCCCCTATCTAGCCCATTATACAGCTTACCGGCATTTCCTCAGTTCGCGGTTGGCTTTGAAGAGTGCAGGCGTGTTTCCGGTCCACGAAATCGTCCACGCCGAGTCCGGAGGTAAGTATGGGGTGGGGGTTGTGGGGAGGCTGGGTGCGCAGTGGGTGGGTGCCGGGTTGTGGGAATTGGAGACTTGCGCTGGACTGTTTTTGTTTTATAGGTTTTTAAAAAAAAAAAAAGACGCTGTGGACGCTTTGCCACGCTTGGTGGGCTCCCAGCATGGCACAAGGATGGGGGGGCCATTCAGCCGACGGAGGATTGGGCACCCCCGTCGGCCAAAGGACTGATTGCCACGCTGGGGTGGGCTCCCAGCGTGGCACCAACTACTGGGTGGAGGGGGGAACGACGCAGCTCAACTGACGGGGATTGGGCACCCCATCGGCTACACAGTACATGCGGGGGCATGCACGCCTGCGTGTGGGGGGGAGCTACGCTTCTTATCGCTGCTCACTGAAGCGTAGCTCCCCCTTTCAACTGTATGCCACTGCATTTTGGAGCGTGTCATAGACAGCTCCAAAATGCATTGGCTTACAGGGGCTGCGCCTGCCAGCTCACTGACTGAATTGGAGGAGGAGGTGACACACCTCCGAAATCTCCGATGATGGCACTATGTTTCTTACACATGCGTGCAAGCAACATAAAAATGAAGTATAAAACAAAACCAGATGAATTGAAGTCCCGCGTCTCTCGGGTGTGTCGGGAGAGTGAGGAAACCATGACAACCAGAAATCAAAACTAAAAGCTACGTAAGCTGTACTAGGACAAAAGCCCCTAGTAAAAAAATCATTACAATGCAGGTTGAGGAACTATTTTATTACAAATGGAAATGAAACGGCTCAGAGTACAAACATCTAAAGAAATGTGTTTTTTTTTCAAATATATGAAACACAGTTGCCCATTTTCTAAGTGTAATAATACCCTCCAGGGTGGGCGTTATGGAATATAACGGACCTTCCAGGGGCTATAAGGCCCTCCGCTTGCGGCATCGGGCCTCATTACGCCCCTTGGCGGTCCATTATATCCCAATAACGCCCACCCTGTCGGGTATTATTACTTACATAACGTATGGGCGAGACTTATTATTAACTAAATTCACACACTTTACAATGTTGTTATACCATCAATATGACATCAGATTGTTGTTATACCCTCTTCACTATGTCATAACAATGGTATAACAAAACAGAACGGTCACTCTGTGTAACATTCTGTACTGTGTGAATTCAACACAAACTGGTGCCCATACACTATAAAAGCTATAATGGATGGTCTTCGGGTAACAACCATGCTGCAATCACTTCTTGAGGTTGCCGCGACAACAGTAAACCTCTCGAGCTTCGCTCTCAAGGTTTACAATGTATGACAACCTCTCAAAGTGATTATAGTATGGTTATTACCCAAAGGCCATCCATTATCCTCTATGTTAAATATGGCTCATTTTGAGGCAGTCTTTCATTTTTGCATTCACTTGCGCTTGCGCAAGGAACGTATTGGTACAATACAGCATTTGAGAGGTGTGTCACTGCCAGAGCCAATTACAGCTTAAACTGCAATGGGCTTGGCAGTGTACACCAATGACCAAGCACTCTGGTCATGACACTAGTTCAGCTTTGCTGACGTGGCACATTCTCTGTTTAAAAGAAATTAACTGCTCCAATCGGAGTGCTTCATTTCTTTCTGTAGATGTAATTTAGGCCTTGAGCATTAGAATGCACACTAATGCACATAGCCAGAGTTATGGCCACTGTACTGTATTTGTCTTTGCTTCTCTTCAATCCCCCTGCTTCAAGATTAGCTGTGGTGTGGCTTTCATTGTTGGTGGCTCCTGCCGCCTACCACACTCTCCCCGGTACTCACTCCTCTTCAATCCCCACCCCACTTTGCTTCAAAATTAGCTGCGGTGACAAAGAGGTGAGAGTTCCGGCCAATTGCTTCAACATTAACCCCCGCTTCTCCTGCCGCCTGCCACACTCTCCCTGGTGCTTGCTCCTTTTCAGTCCCCCTGCTTCAAGACTAGCTGTGGTGTGGCTTTCGTTATTGGTGACTCCTGTGACTTGCCACACTCTCCCCAGTGCTCGCTCCTCTTCACTGCGCTAGACACTTGAGATTGTAGTCTTGCACAATGGACCACGCCGGGATCCTATACTTTTTCATTGGAAATCATATTTAAGGCCACAAAAGTGTACCAGTGCTTTAGCAAAAATGAATGACCATGTAGGGTAAAAGCAATCCACCCAGTAATGCATGGGCTACCGCCTTCAGCGTGTCAACTGGGAAGCCACTGATGAAACTATTACTCCCTTTGTGGCAAGAGACGTGGGAATGACATCCACAGTTGAGAGGAACAGAACCAGCTGGCTGATGACAGGACCCTGAAGATGCAGCAGGTTGGGAAGGAATGAGCTTCTTACTACTATTAATTCTGCGCTGCAAATACCAGGCATCAGTATATGTACAGAACATGGGCTGTACAGATGTCAATGAGCTATAGAACTGTGGTTCACATGAGCTGTTCGTACCCCATTTTAGAATGCCTGCTGTGCTCTGGAAGTCTGACAGCACTGATTTCCATTCATCTGGGCTGCTTGCACCTCCGTTTCATGACAGGTTGTCTAATGCGGTGAGGATGTCATGGTCAGCATGCAGGGGGGCCTGACATCACTAGTTGTGGAGTGTCCATCGTGGGCTTTGCAAGTCATACAGGTTTCATGCTGTTGCTAGACAAATGCAATATAGAATATCTCTGTGGGGTTGCAACATACGTACTGTAGGCTGACTCCCACTGTGTTAACTGTATGTATCGACAGACATGCCTTCTATCATGGTGGGTCGAATCTAATATTTTGATGCATTTGAAAGGGACCAGTGTTGACTTGTGAGCTTTCTGACTACATGTAACTGGCTCAATCTGCACATCATGTGGTTGTTGGGAACTTAGGAGGCTAACAGAATTTCAAAAGTTCAGTCTTGGATGGTACGTTTTCCATTCATGAAGATAAAGTTTTGTATTGTCATATTGTACAGTAAATCTTTTTTTTAAATGTATTCTGTATAGAATAATGCATGGGGTGGTGTGTTTAACAAGATTTTACACATACCCCGAGGTGTTGGATGTCGCAACACCGAAGGGTGCATGTACAATCTCAAGTTAAACACATTACTCCATGTTTTATTTTATATAATTGCTGGGGAGCCTTTTCTCACCATAGCAATTATATAAAGTAAAACAGCTGCGGTCCGGTAGCGTTGAAGCCTGTGGATGACATGCTGTCTGTGGTTGGCAGCTGAGCAGTTGCTAAACCTTTTTCTTTTTTTTTTTTTTTTTTTTTTAAAGATTTATCTGAATTGGAGAAATTACTCCAGGAGGTCAAGTGCTACAAAGCAAATTTTTTTTTTAAATAATTACCACCGACCGACACCGAGTGATGGTGGTGGCAAAGTGTCTGGCGCTGTGAGACGGTGAGAGGAGGCAGGTACATGCATGGAGCAAGGGAAACCCTGTGCATGTTCGCCTTTATAGAATTATAACTGAGTTTCCCTTTGGGATAAAACACTCCCCAGTTATTATAGTAAAAAAAAGCAAAGGAAATCTAATCTCTCTGGATTTGCTACAGTCTTCCGGATTTCTTACATTATACGATGAGTTCAGAAGTGCCACGTGACATTGTACAGCTAGCTTCTATATTTATAAATTTAGAAATGTTGGCAAGGGCATAGAATAAAAAGGAAAACTGTCCATCGTTGTCTGTTATGCTGTTATCCCCCAACCCATCCACTATGCTCCACCGCCCCAAAGCCCTTACTTATCCACCAGGACGTCCACCACTATAATCTTCTGTGGACCGCAGACACGTCTTCACTCTATCAAAGACGGATCACGAACTGAGGAAACAGGTATGTGGCACAATGTATTTCAGTGAGGTTGGAATTTACTGGTTTTCCACTTAGCGCCATAAGTGCCAAACACCACTGCAAATACCTGCTAGTGAAAATTTGGCATTGGCAAATGCTTGTTCTTACTAGGCACATTACTAACTGCTGCCAATTACCACACATTTCCTGTCCCCTTTTTAAATGGTACTGGATATCTCTCATTTGGAACCTGCCCCATGGAAACACAGCTGTGGATGTGGCCATGAGTCCTAGTAACTGCAGGAAGTCTCTTGCAGTTCTTGGCTGACCTGCTGTGAAAAGACTCTGCTGCTGCTGTCAAAACTGTAACTCTGGCCTGTGGTAGGAAAGCTTTTCCCTGCAGGCTGTTTAGCTCTGCTCCTATGAAGTCCAGTACTTGAACAGGCTATAGCTGGGACTTCTGCAGATTTACCAAGAATCCCAGCTTCTCCAAGGTGCTTTTTATCAAGTGAACTGAACACCTTGTCTATTGTTCTCTTTTCCCTGAGGCTAGCCATTTGTCGAGGTAAGGGAAAATCTTCACGCCTTGTTTTCTCAGATGTGCTGCCACCACAGCAAAGCACTTTGTGAAAACCCTTGGAGCTGAGGTGAGACCAAATGAGAGATCTGTGACCTGCTAGTGGAAGTTCCCTAGCTTGAATCTGAGATAGTTTCTGTGTAGCAGCCAGAGTGGGATATGAAAATAGCCTCTTTTAGATCCTGTGATCCCAGCCAATGACTTGTCTGCAAATAGGTATCACTGTCCTTAGTGTAAATATCTTGAACATTTCTTTTTTCAAATATTTGTTCAGAAACCTGAGATCTAAACTGGGTCACCACTCCCTGTTTTTCTTGTGGGTCAGGAAGTATCTTGAGAATAGGCCCCAGCCACACTGGGAGACAAGGACCTTTTCTATGGCTTTTGATATTAACAGTTTTTTTTTTTTACTTCTAGTTCCAGTAGAATTCTTTCTGTGGGAGAGTGAGCTGGAAAACGTCCATTTTTCGACAGCTTTAGAAAGTACTTGAGCTGCAGACACAACCCCCGGCCCACTACTTTCAGTACCCACTTGTCTGTGCTAAAGTGTACCCATTCCTGGAAGTAGTGGGCCAGTCTTCCACTGGCAATGGGTAATGGTTGGGTAACCAGGGCAAAATTGTCAGGGATTTTGTCTTGGCTGGGGCTTAGGTACTGGAGCTGCACAATTACACATGGAAACCCTTTTTCCCCTCCTCCATAGTAACCTATTTGTGATTGGTGCTCATAGGGGGCATAAGAGACATAGGCTCTTGAGAAGAATTCCCTGCCTCAGCCTCCCCTTCCATAGGACTTGTAGGAGGCAGAGGCCTTTTCCTTCTCATTGTTACTTTTGAAAGTGGTTTTGTATCCATTCACTTGTTTCATATAGGTCTCTGCATTGTAACCAAATAATGAATTTCCCTTAAAGGAGAAATTAATGGCCTTATTTTGAGTAAACTGAAAAAGGACATTGCATGAGCTAGGACTCTAACAACAGTGTCATTATTATCCACTGCAGTGTGAAAATTATATTTAGTGGCATCCAGCGCTGATCCTGCTGTGGCAGTAAGATCTTGGGTCAATTTATTATCTGCTCTTTCTGCCAGTGCTAGAATTGTGTTCCAAAGTGCTTTCTAGCATGGTACTACATGCATTGAGTAAGGTGCCTTCCTGATCAGCAGAGAAGCTGTTGCATAAATCTTTTTTGCCTTAGCATCCAATTTTGTTGTGTCCTTTTCAGGGAGCTTCGCAGATAGTGATTTTTTGCCCTCTCACAAGCAGCAGCCTGGACCACTCCATGATGATCAGGATGGGCATACAGGTATTCCACTCCCTGCTTGCCAACCTGGTATTTTCTTTCAGTAAGCAATAAGACATGAAGGGGTGTGCATTGAACAGACATTACCACAAATCTGGGGTGTAGTGATGCACAAGACACAGGCTGAGTGCCTTCAGACCCTGGGCATGCTGTAGTATCTCTTTAATGCACACCCCGGAGTGTCTGATTGCACTTATAAAATGGGCTAAATTAATTTAGCTTCATTTTTCATGTTACAAAAATCTATTTTACACATGAAAAAGACTATTAATATGACAATTTGTCATGAAATAGTCCTTCCGCACCTATAATATGATGTCATTTTGCCTATGGTACTTGTGTTGCTATTTGAGTTTTGTTGACATGCAGGAGTATCCCCCCCTGCATTTGTCGTGGCTGTGGAATGAAAGAGTAAGCAGTTGCTGGCAGTCTTTTTTTTTTCCTTTGCTGACAGTCTCTTTTTTTTTTACTTGGATCGCTGTGATGAGACATGCTGATTTAAGTGGCTTCTTCCCTTCCACTGACAGTACTGAGGAGCAAGAGGACTGAAACTATTAAGAAACCAGCATTTTTTGTGGGTGGTGAACATAAGTGTGGTTTTATTAAGAATGAGTTCTGGATGGCTGCAGGATGGAGCAGCCCTTCCCTGACATACAGTGAATGCCGTTGCTGTGTCATTGTTGTTTATGGAAGTTCTTGTATGTCACAAGCGTCCTGCCATTCAGAAAATAAATAAATAAAAAATTGACATTTTTTGGTTAAAACAGGCGGGGGTGGGAACGCTATTGATAAGGGAAGCAAAATCAGAGGCAATGGATTTTATCTTTTAAACTGTGGTGCTGCAGATTGAAGCATAGATCAGACAGCAGACAAGAGAAAGGCTCACAGCATGGGAGATGGGTCCAGTGAGAGGCAGGGCTGACTGTTTTTTTTCTTTTTAACCTGACTTTTTTTGTCATAAAGCAAAAAAAAAAAAAACACAGAGTTGAATAAGGCCGTCCTGTTTGTTATTCAAAAAAGTTTAAATACAAGGATCTGTTCTATCCTCTCTTTTCTGTCTTTTGTCTGTCTGATAGCACAACCAAATGTTCTTGTCAGACCTAGAAACTGATCACTCTGATGGTCTCGCGATTCTCTGCCTCCCGGTATCTCTCTGCCTTCACTTGCTGTTTCTTTCTTTTCTTCCCCTTACGTATCTGCGATTAGAAAAATATATGGGAATCTTTGTGTGAAACTGTGAGTGAACCTGGGATCCCTTGCTTTGAAAATGTATATAGATCTTCCTTTATGTATCGTCACTATTCATCACTGGTGCGTTACATACAGGAGGCACTATGACCCCGCGGGAGTTTTCAGCTTACAAATTTTTTTCTGAGGGAGGAGCTGGCATCATGGACAGCATCACTCATGAGGATGATGCACATCATGCTGCTCGAGCGTCAGCCAGTAACCGATGCTGACTCCTCCCTTCCCTCAGTTCTGTTCTTCATTGAGAGTGCACCTCGTGGGAGCTGAAGAGCTGAACTGCGCAGTTCATTGTTTGTTCAAAGTCGCCAAAGTTCTGTTCATTTACTTGAAGCCATACAGCTGCAAACAGGTGAGACCATTCCCTTTTGTTATTATAATCTTGTTTTATTGTTTCTATGGTGCCGAGTCTTTTCTGTATTTTACATTTATTTTGTGTGTGGCTGATCATGTCTGATCCAGGGCCTAAGTTGAAATCTAAGGTGGGACATGCATCGGTGCCCCTGTGGCAAGTCCATCTCCATAATGGATCACTATGATCAATGTCTCTCTTGCATGGGCCCACAGCACAACATGGACAACTGCGATGTGTGCTTCTCCATGGACCACCAGGTCCTTGAAACACATGCACTGAAGATGGGTTGGAAACCTCCTACCTTCAGAAGATGGAGTCAGTCCAAGGATGCCATGGCAAGAACTTTGGACCCTTCCCCCGGGTCGCCCTCCATTACTATACATACCAGAGAGCCACTAACTGTTGATGGTGCCTGCCTTTCTGACACTTCCGGCTCACTAGATGGGTCAGGTTGACAGTTGGCCTCCTCTGGGGGGGTCAGTTGAGCTCCCCTCTCAGTCATCAGCCTCCTCAGGGCCACGACCACCCCTAGTGTTGCAGTCAGAGCTATACGTTGGATCCAAACTGGTGGGGCCCTTGACTCTGTCTGCTGACTCCACTTGAGCTACTGGCCCTGTCTGCAGGGCCAGTGAGCAGGGTGAAGCTGAGGTTGCGGCATGGCCTTCATTTAATGCCATGCACAGTGCCAGATCTGGTAGGGTGCGAGGAATTGCCTCTTTCCCGGTCGCCCTGCACTCTTACTCTTCAGGGAGGAGGACAGGTCTGACCCAGAGTGGTTGCCCAACTCTGAGGAGCTCTCCAGCTCCAAGGAGTCTTGTTGCCCTACAAGACCTAGCTGCACAATTCTGGAGGTATCTTCTATGTCCCCAACTGGCTCTGTCTCTGGGATTGCCCTCTACAGGTCTTCCAGTGCCATTGGCAGTGCCGGGAGGTATCACAGAGCTGACCCCTGTGCTGTGGAAAGGGATGGCACCAAGGATGGAGTGGAGCCAGGAGACGGTGCTGGGTCTGGGAGTGGTGCTGCACCCGATAGCGAGTCGGAGGTCAGCACCTCTGTGGAGGCTGAATCCGGCGCTGAAGTTGGGAGCTGTGCTGCTTCTGTTCCCAAATCAGGGACTAACTTGGGGGTTGCCGTGGCAGGCTTGCAGATGCCTGTGGCTCTTCCGGTGTAGCCCCCTTTGATGCCTCAGGGAGGGATGAGGGGCAGGTCTTTCTCTGTGGGAGAGGGAGAGGGATTGAGAACACCTGGGGTGGCTCAGGGGTTTTCTCCCGGGGCTGCTTGTGGCTCTGGGAAGAACCACAGTGCTGACCCCTCATGTTTAAGTTCTCCTCAGCAGGGGGGGATCTGCATCAGGTGGGGGAGTGGCCCCAGTCTCCTCACTGTGGGGCTTTCTCCTTGGAGCATCACTTAGGCCACACCTGTATGGTTGTGCAACCTTCTGTAGATTCTCTGTGCAGCCCCACCCTTCTGGAGGGGTCATGTGAACATTCCTGAAGCCCTAGCAGGGACTCTTTGCTGGCTTACCAGTCTTCTTCTCCTTCTTCGGATCCTCTGCCTCACCCTTCTGCTCTCCTGGGCATTTTGGGTCCTACAGGTCCCCTGTCTTGGGACCAATTTAGAGGCTCAGCTGCAGCTTTCCCTCATGATTTAAAAGCTGTGGACCAGGTCATATTTAGACCAGAAACCCCCGCTGTGCTCTAATCTGAATCAAGCTCCTCTGCCTCCTCGTCTTCCTCCCTTGAGGAAGAAGACTCTTTGGTCCACCTGTCCTTGGACCCTGATATCACCAGCTATCAACAATTCTTGTTAAAGTTGTTAGAGGAACTCCACATTTCCCATTTTGCTAGTCACAATCCTGCTCATGGGATGCGTGCTGTCCTAGGAGAGTTCTCCTTAGAGAATGTGGTTATTCCTCCATGGCCTGTTGCTTTTCAGGAAGTGTTCACCCCTTCTCCTGTCCCAAGGGACTGTCAGTGCAGGTATCTTGCCTCATAGAGGTCCCCAGGTTCCATGCCTCACCCCACATCAGGGATAGAGCTACTGGATACCCCTCTGGGCATCACCACCCAACACATGACTGCCCCCCTGGAGTTCAACTCAGTTGAGTTCAACCACTGGGGGAGAAGGATGTTTTCCTTGGCATGTCTCCTTTATGTATTTCAGCCTATCAGGCCCATATGGCTGTCTGTGCTAGTCACTTATGGATGGTGCTAGGACAGCTCCTAGCCACTTTGCCTGACTCAGAGGCAACCAGGCAGGCCATCTGCCTTTCTGGTTCTGGCCTAGTGCTAGTGAGGCATCTCTCAAGGGCATCATTCAATGCTAATGAGGTAGCTTCTAGGTTGGCAGGATCTGCAGTATGTATAAAACAGGCAGCATGGCTTCACTTTTTGAGGTTATCACCCTTGGCCCGGTATAGGGTGATTGCTTCCCCCTCCCAAGGAGCCCATTTTCCCCATTCAGGGTGAGATGGGAACTAATGGGGTGCCTTCCTTCTCCCAGGGCATGGGAGTCCCTATCTCACCCTGATCAGTCACGAGCCTCTCTGGACCCATAGGTGATGATACATACAGGAAAATATGAACATTACATACTTACTGTAATTCTTGATCTTCTTGTATATCTTCACCATTCATCACTGCTTCCTGCACATCATCCCCTCTGTTACCTCAACCTCTGAGCAGTACCTCCTCCTTGCTTGCTCTCCCCTCCATGGATACCCTTGTGGGGTAAGCCTTCTGGCTTCTCTGCTCCAGTTTCTCCAGGGTGTTAGTAGTTCTCCTTAGGGGAGAGGACAAGCGGGGGCCTTGGCTCCCATATAATGAGGGTTCCTCAGGTTCCTTCCTGATCTCTGTCTTTGTCTACTAGCAGATCTTAAGTTTGGTCTTCCTTTGGGACCCTTTTTGCATCCAGGTAGACTCTGGGAGACTGAGGGACCCCTCCCCTTGTCTTTTTCTCTTTGTTAACTGATCAGGTTAACCTGGGGCAGTTTCTCTTCTTCGACGGTTTCTCCTCCCTTGCCACTGGCTTGGGATCGGTTACAGAAAGTAACAACACCTGGATGTGGAATAACTATGAAGGGTCCTGTCCCCGGCTCTCTATCCTTGAACAACCTGTAAAGTCCCCGGCATCCTACTCCCCACAGTTCTAACGAGTAGTCCATCCTGCTTCAACCTCAGGGGGTGTCTCAGGGCTGTCTATTAGCTCAAATAACTGGACTCATCTCAAAGGGGAGACAGTCCAGTCTCTCTTTCATGTGAATGTGTCTGGAGAATGTAGAGATGGAAGCCACCCTTGACATCTTCATCCTGTCTCCCTAGGGGGAGTGGGGTGCCATAGGGTTTCTCATAATTCTTTTCTATACCTTCTTCTTCTCCTGAATTTTCCCTAACCCTTCCCACTTCTCTGTCCATTAGGACTGCCCAGTGGTTGTGGCCCCATCCCTATGCCACACCCTCAGGTAGCCTCCCTCTCCTCTTGTGTCGGCTTTTTTCTCCTTTCTGTTTATATCCTTTCCTTTTGCTATCTGTCTGGCACCCTTGCCCCACCCTCTCTCTGTATCTATTTTTCACTCTCTCTGGTGGACAGTACTGAGGTGAGGGAGGAGTCACTGTCAGTTACTGGCTGATGCTCAAGCAGCACGCTGTGCATCGTCCTCATGGGTGATGCCATTCATGACACCAGCTCCTCTCCAGAAAAAAAATTTGTAAGCTGAAAGCTCCCACGGTGTCATAGTGCCTCCAGTGTATAACCCATCAGTGATGAATGGTGAAGCTATACAAGAAGATCAAGAATGACAGTAGGTATGCAATTTTCATTTATTCTGCTGAAATGATTGTAAAAAGCTATTTGGAACTCAAGGAATTAACCTTGAAATGCAGCACAAACTCTTTTGCAGAGCTATCAACAAGAGGTCACTTCTGGGACACCATGTTCTATTTTGTGGCACCTGCAAGGAAATTGACAAAGCTGTAATACATTTTATGAGGAACAGGACGTCTATTAATGAGCTGAGGCTGCAGAAGTTAATTACCAGGCAAAGACTTATAAAAAGAGCAGAAATCTTTTGTTAGGGACAGAGACTAAAACTTGGAATTAAAGACATCTTCAGAAAAAGGACTTTAGTTTTCTCTGTTCATACTGCCTTTCAATATTGCTATCCTGAACTGTTTTTTTTAATTTTATTTTCATTCCATTGGTACTAGAAGTAATAAAATGCTGATTGCCAATTTTATAATTGCTCCTTCTTTTTCCTATGCTTCCCGACTTATGCGTCAATGACAGATGGTGTTAGTAGTGGGTTTACATCATGCATACTCTAAGCCAGGAGTTTTGTGTGTGGGTACTAGACCTGATGCCAGGAAAACATAGGAGAAAGGCATGGATCCTGCAACAGCAAACCCAGCAGTGATTACCAGAATGGCAGCCAAACTAGAAGCAGAAACAAAAGCCTAAACTGAGACTGTACAGCCAGAACCAGTGATTGAAGAACAGGCAGGGACATAACTTGAAAGCTTGTCTGCCTTCTTCAAATTGGGGGTTATACAACAAAGAGCAGCTCTGACAAGGGTGGCCAGACAAAAATCCAACAGAGGTGTGTCTAGAATAGGTATGACCCCCGAACAGATGGCTGGCAGTAGAACACCTAACAGAGACACTATGGAGTGGCTTAAACATGATTTATGGGCAGTGAAGGAAATGATGCAGATTGTGAAAACCTTAACAGAACTGGTGAACTGGCTCACAGAACAATGGATGGATGCTTAGCAGAGATACACAGGGGTCTGAGTAATCCACCAGTGGCAACATTATGAGTCTGCCAGGAAAGGCAAGCACCTGAACAAGTCAGACAAGGTTGAGAGGTGAGGAGAGGCCCCATCTGTTGCAGAGGCCAGAGGGAGTCCAGTCACAGTACAGAGAACCAGTTCTGAGCCATGATACCTGACATGGAGATGGAGCATTTGGAGATTCCTGTGTTACCAGGGTGCTACCTTGTTGATCCAAAATCTGAGATGGAGGAACTCCTGGTGCTGGGTCCTGCAGGATCAGGTGTGAGTGGTATAGAGACTGCCAATGAAGAGGTGCTTGCTCATCATGAAGAAGAAAGGGCACCCCGAGATGCAGATGATGTTATCTGAGATGGATGCACAGCCCCTTCAGTAAAGCAGTTGAAAGGTGAGGAAGAAACCTGTGAGATGGCTGAAGGGACTGATCTTTTTGCTATTCCAGGGATTCCCTGTGGATTCAGAGACTGGGGTATGCTACAAAATGGGGATACACATGTTTTCAAGTTATACCAGTATGTGAAAACTATTTATGGTGTACTTAGTGGCCCTGGGGTGGTTAAGAGAGCCCATCCCCATTATATTGTCAAGAAAGGGGTACTATTCAGATTATGCCATAACCCCAGGTTAAACAATATACAAGAGCAGGTGGTTGTTCCCACCATGTCAGATGCAGATGATAGAGTGGGCACAAACTGATCCCAGTGAGAGGCATCTAAGTAAGCCGGAAACCTTGGAAAACCATCTGTCACAGTTTTACTGGCCAGGAGTCTACAGACAGGTAACAACCTACTGTAGCTCCTGCGGTAACTGCCAGTTAATATTGGCTCTAGCCACCAAAGAGAAGGGTGTGGTTACCCTGCAAAAAAAAGCCTTTACTTGCCAGAGACCAGGAGAAGCAGAAGGCCAACAAAGGAAGGCCACCTGGGGGGAGAGAGGTGGCATTCTGGGAAAACAAGTGTGCTTCTTCCAGGGCTGGGAGAGACATAAAAAAAGAGGTAACCGGGGAACAGTATAACAGTTTTGCTACAATGTTAATGGTTAAACTGATAAATTAGAAACATTAGAACTGAGAATTCCAAAGGCCGACAAAAAATGTGTGAGTTTAAACTTTGCTGTTTGCTGTGCTGGTTGTTACAGAAAAAGGATACTGCATATGCACTTAACTGTAAAGGCTATAATGTAATATTAGAGAAGAATTAAAAGAAACGCTTTGGAAACCACTTTTTTTAAAACAGGTTCCCTCTTAAAGAGGAGGGTATGTGACAGGGTTGAATAAGGCCTTGTCCCATTTGTTATTCAGAAAGAGTTTAAGTGCAAGGATCTGTTCTGTCCTCTCCTTTCTTATCTTTTGTCTGTCTGGTTACGCAACCAAATGTTCTCATGAGACCTAGGATCTGATCACTTTGATGGTCTCACAATTCTCCACCTCCCGCTATCTCTCTGCCTTCACTTGCTGTTACTTTCTTTTCTTCCCTTTATGTATCTGCAGTTAAAAAATATATATGAATCTTTGTGTGAAACTGTAAAAGAAACTGGGATCCCTTGGTTTGAAAATGTATATAGTTATATTGTTGAAATGATTGTAAAAAGCTATTTGGAACTCAAGTGGTTAGCCTTGAAATGCAGCACAAACTCTTTTGCAGAGCTGTCAACAGGAGGTCAGTTCTGGGACACCATATTCTATTTTGTTGCACTTGCAAGGAAATTGACAAAGTTCTATTCTAATACATTTTTTGAGGAACAGGGTGTTTGTTAAGGAGCTGAGGTTGCAGAAGTTAATTACTAGGCAAATACTTATAAAAAGAGCAGCAATATTTTGTTAGGGACAGAGACTGAAACTTGGAATTAAAGATACCCTCTGACAAATGACTTTTGTTTTCTCTGTTCGTACTGCCTTTGTTTATAGCTATCCTGAAGATTTTTTTAATTTTTATTCTATTGTTACTGGAAATAATAAAAAAACTACTTCCAAATTTTATAACTGCGCCTGCTTTTTCCTATGCTTCCTGACCTATGTTTCAATGACAATACTGAGTGGCAAAAGAGGTTCCTGATCAGGGATGAGCTACCTTAATGGAAAAAAAATGGTGGTATTTGAAACGCAAACATTCTGAGTGTACACTGTTGTTTTTTTTATGTATATAATGTGGTCCTACTATAGAGTACTTGTTTTTACCTGTGCATCAAATGGATTTGATGTACAGGTAAAAAAACAATCAAACTGCAACATTTTCATTCCCCATTTTATAAAGTTTCTTCTCACTGGCTGCAGCGGAAGTGGGCACAGCCATGATTTTTGATATGACCTTCTTAAGTGGTCTATGTATGGGAAGTAAAACTCTTCTAGGTGGAGCTACTCCAATTATGTCCATAAAAGCAGCATTATCTTTGTCCTCCTCTGTTTCTAGTGAGGGGATATTGAGGGTGTTAAGCATTTGACAAATGAAGAAAAAGATGAGTAGTCCTCATTGTGCCTTGCAGGAGGTCTGAAATCCTGCTCAGGAGCATCTTCCAGTTCCATGGGGTCACCTTCTTCCAGTTGTACATAGTATTCTTCATCCTTCTTCTCTGCAGGCAGATGGGTTGGAGCCTGAGCCTGGGAAGGGTAGTGGCAGGTATCTTATTAAAATTCCCCATGGCCTGAACCACCAGGAAAAACTGTCACATTTTTGATATGTCTTCCAATGAGTGCAATTTATCTATGCCATCTACCTGTTTCTTTCTTCATTCAGGAGGAGTGGCAGTGACACTCTTTTCTTTAAATTTCTTTTTGGCAGGTACTGTTTGCAGTCTCTGCTGTAAGGCTCTGTTATTTTTGCCCTCACTAGATTCAGGGTTCCCCGTTTTGGACACCCTGATGCGTGAACCATGTTACCAAGCCTTTCTGATAGCTGTACAGTTTGATCTTTTTTCTTGTCTCCTTTAACATTGTTTGCTGCAAAACATGAGGAGATAGACCCTTCTGATGTATGCTTTTCACCATCGCTGGGAACTCCCTCAGAGCCTTTTTTTTATCATTTTTTTGGTGACACGGGGGCAGACTGAGAAGACATGTCATTTAACTTTTTCACCATTTATAATGAGGTTTTGGGGCAACAAATATAGCAGGACTTACAATTAATAAAGTCGTGTTGTAGACCTAGACACTATAAATCATGTTTGTGGCAGTCTTCCCTTGCCAGGAGCTGGAAACAACTTTTATAATTTAGTAAGTAAGTAAGGCTTTATTTACAAGCACCCTTTCCCTGAGGCTCAGGACACTGGATAGATTGCAGGCGGTGCAAACATGAGTTCAAACAAAAACTAACATTAATCATATGGTTCTAAAGCCAATATATACTGTAAAACAAGTATAATATCTTAAAATAAATACTAAAATCAGCAGACAGCACCAGGGGAGCGTACTCATTAAACCCTGAATGCCTCCCTGAACCAATTTCAGAGAACCTTAAAATATAAAATCGATTCCCCAAAAAATGCAGTACAAGAGCCCAATAGTAAAAATGACTCTTGTACTAGGAAAGTGTGCTAATGGTCAGATTGCAGTTCCTATAACAGGAGCCAAATAATTAAGGTGAAAGGGCATAGACAGAAACAGAAAGTGAAGTGCTCCATTTGCTGTGCCTTTAATCAGGTTGAAAAGCAAAACCACTATAATTTAACTAAAAAAAATGGGTTACTATCAAAAATAGCCAAAAACAAAAAACTGGTGGCCAACTAGTGTAGACTCTGATTTCTGGGAACTGGAGAGAGACCATAAATAACTAAGAAAGCCCTAGCTAGCACAGACTAATCAAAAAATAAGTAAAAAATAATACTTTTAAAAACTCTAGCCATTGTCAGAGTTCACTATGGAAAGGGCCCCGTGTTTTCTGTGATTCCCTGGTTGCAGCAGTGGCTGCAGAAATCAGGGCTGACCGAAGAAATCAGTGCTTGCTGCAGAAATCAGGAAAACCAGTCACACAGTCACAGAAATGCTAGCTATGCTATGCAGTCACACAAGGCAAGGGCATAGCTCTTGATGTGTTAAGTACACCATGGCACACATGCTCATTAAAAGGGGCAGCAAACTGATGCTGTCCACTACAAAGCTGAAAAGCTAATGGCTGCATGGCATCTTGACTCATGCTAGCTCTTGTTACATAACTCCGTCCAGTCAGTATTGTGTGTGTGTGGGGGTACTGATGCAAGAGTAGCAGAGCTTGATTAGGTCCACGGCAGTTATGATTTGCTGCTGTGTAGGTGTGGGTAGCTCAGCCATGTTAATTTTTCATTGTGAGGCTGCTTATGGTGCATGCTTAATCCCTGGAAGATGAATTTGGAAGGAAGAACTGGAAGGCAAGCTGTAATCAAGAAGTGAGAAGATTCAGTGGTGCCCGTGGAGGTGGAACTGATCTCAGTGTGGTGACAGGTATCAGAGGAGGAGCTGATTGCAGAATCATTGGGCTGGCAGCAGACTGAGTAGAGGACTCAGTCCCCAGTGGTGGACATCTATCACAGTTTTGATTTGTGGGCTGCAGTTCTGTACCTGCAGGTGTGAGAGTAATTTCTTGGCAAATCTGAACCTGCAGCCGAAGTGGTGGCATCAAGCTCAATTCTTAAGGAGGATCAAGTTGCCCAGCTGCAGCAGAGTTGGGGACCAGGGTATACTAGAACTAGAGCAAGCTGGTATGGAAAAAAATCTGAATGGAGAGTTTGATTGCTGCTATACATAAGTGAAATGAGGGTCACTGACTGAAGAACACCACCACCCCCTGAATTGCGAGGAGAAGAGAACATGCTAACCAAGGTTACTCCAGCTTAATAAGAATGACTTGCTTGCATTTTTTAGTGTGTCCCCAAAAGAAAAAATAGGAGTCAACAAATCCTACAGACATTGCAAGTTACACCCTTCTTCACTATTATAGGAAGACAACTCCCCCCAAAAACACAGATTTGTACACTGCACTCAACATATTTGTTGCAAGGCAGTTGGAGTATTCCTAGTTTACAAAAATAATTATTTAAAAGAACATTGATCAAATTCAGAAAAAAATGGCCTTCAAGTTGGAGTCTCTCTTTATATCTGCTAACTGTAAATATAAACCAGAAGAAATCCAAGCAGGTTTTGCCTTCTGTATAGTTTTAGCTAAGTGTGTATGTACTTCTATGATTATAACCTAGGAGTACAGCAAAGACCACCAATTTCCAGAAGAACAAATGAGCCTTCAAATTCTGGTTGGGAGGGAAAATTCATTAAAAGAGAACACTGATGCCAATGACTGTGCTAGGTTTGGGTTATTGCTGTTTAATATTTGTGATAAAAAAACTACATACTGTTAAATGGCCTGATGTTCCACTTTTAGTGTAGCAGTGTGATTGCACGAAGGCAGTCAGAAGGTTAACAAAGACTTAATCCCTTTGAAGGTATGCTGTTCAGCCACAATTTATATGCCGCATAATGGCTGCAGAATCAGCAGTTGTTCTGCCACAGAAAGTATGTGGTCCTGCCACAGAATGTAGGTCCACTTTGCCGCAGCAAACACAGGGCCCTGACTATGGGGTGACTGCTCTCTTCAGGTGGAGAAACAGATCTGAATAATGGACAGAGTGGAGCACAGATGCAGAGTTTGAACCTACATTCCAAATTCTAAATTTCCATAGGTTTTAGTCTCTGTGGCTTCACTCTTAGCCGAGATGACTGCATGAAGTGCAGACATTAAGTGAGGCATTTCTGGGGTTAGAACCAACCACCTCCAACACCCTGACAACTACTCCAGCCCTCAGGTTTACAAGACCCCCCCACACACCCTATAGTACCCAACCCCTCTCCTCCCTTCCCCCTCAAATCACAAAATCATAGGGCTAAACACCTTTACCCCAAATAAAGTCCTGCTGTGAAGCAATCATCAAGTTTGTCTTGGTCACTGCAATTTCCCATCTAGTATAAACGGATAATGATGTCCTCCTATAGAAACACCTAAATGGCTGCTTGCCAGCCAGTCGGGTGTTACTATGGGAGGACGTCATTCCTTCATATCAGTCGGGACTCTGCTTTGACTAAGAAAAGCATGATGATGGCCCTACTGCAGGACACTGTTAAGGGGTTGAAGTAGCTGGCAGGATAGGGGGAGGTAGGTGGTTCATGATTTGGCATGTGGGGTGTTGGGAAAGGATTTTAATGCAGCAGCCTTCTAATAATAAAATAACATTGGGGGGTTGGGTGAGGAGGGAGGTTGAGTGTTAGAGATGGCATAATGTGGGGTTTAGCTAATGCAACAGGGATACGAGGGCATTGACAGGGTAGGAGGAGGTGGAATTTTAAACAGAAAAATCTCAGATTCAAGAATGGGTATCAGATTTTGGTATCTACATCTGATAAGAAATCATAATATTTAGGATTTAAAATTTTCAGCAGCTATATCCCAAGAGTTCTAAATCCTAAATTTAGGCCAGAATCTGAGACCCCAAGGAGCAACTCCTATGCAGTTAGAAAATGTGTGTGATAAATTTTCATGTGCTGTATTTTTTTGTCCATGGACTCAAAAGGTTATATCAGTTTCTTTGCTAATATATGTAAAACAAAAAAAAGGAAAAAAAAAAAACATGAAGACTCTCATTAAGTCATTGGATCTTTTAATCACTGTCAAGTGTTTGTGCTTCATAATGATCCAGGCAGAACTTGGTACCAGCAACCAGTGATGCTGCCAACATTACAGTAGAGACCCAAGGTGGTTCTGCAAGATGGTTTCTGGACGGTGTCAACCTGCACAAAGTCAAAAACAAAATCCAGATTTAAAATGACATAGTCTATGGGCAACAGAAAGACCTCCTGCAACTTGCAAAGAAGACTAGTTAATAAGCTCTGTTCACTTGGAGCCCAGGTTTATTCCAGCTACACACTATGATTGTAGGGCTCATTGTCTATATACTGTATGTATGTGTGTGTGTGTGTATATATATATATATATATATATATATATATATATATATATATATATATATATTTATGCAATAGGCATGGACATAAATCCTATGTGATAAATCTGAGCTACTATGAGATAAATTCAAAATGTTACATTTATACACATAGTAGATGCATCATCACAGATTTATATACATAGTAGATATGTCACAATCACTCAAGAATTAATTTAGAATGGTCAGCCTCTGTACCAGTACTAACGATATTCAAATGCAAATAACTTTAAAACGAAAAAAGATAACACAGTGCTGTGAGCATGAAAGTTGTGCAGCACAAAATTATCTACAAATTGAGTGATATTTCATTTATAGATACCTTATAGATTTTTTTATAATTAGCAAAAAGAGCAATGCAGAAATGCAATTTTTTTTTCACTTTTTTGACAAACATATGCAAAAAAAAGATAAACGATCAAAATCAAATGTCCCTGCACTGACAGAAAGCATCCCTATTGCATAAATGAAATATACAATGGTGAGCTGTCAGATAAATGATTTCTCTACACTCGCGCTGTTTGACCTCAGACGTCTCACTCGTGGCTTATGCCACTCGTGAGGTTACCCGAGGTCAAACAGCACTTGTGTAGATAAATCATTTATCTGACAGCTCACCATTGTATATCCCTTATTTATGCAATAGGCGTGGACATAAATCCTATGTGATAAATCTGAGCTACTATGAGATAAATTCAAGATTTTACGTTTATACACATAGTAGATGCATCATCACAGATTTATATACATAGTAGATATGTCACAATCACTCCGGAACTCATTTAGAATGTTCAGCCTCAGTACCTGTACTAACTATATTCAAATGCAAATAACTTTAAAATGAAAAAAGATAGCATAGTGTTGTGAGCATGAAATTTGTGCAGCACAAAATTATTTACAAAATGAGTGGTATTTCATTTATAGATACCTTATAGATTTTTTTATAATTAGCAAAAAAGAGCAGAAAATGCAATTTTGTGTTCACTTTTTTAACAATCTAAAAAAATCAAATGTCCCTGCACTGACAGAAAGCATCCCTATTGCATAAATGAAATATACAATGGTGAGCTGTCAGATAAATGATTTATCTACACTCATGCTGTCTGACCTTGGACACCTCACTCGTGGCTTACGCCACTTGTGAGGTTAACCAAGGTCAAATAGCACTTGTGTAGATAAATCATTTATCTGACAGCTCACCATTGTATATCCCTTATATATATTTATGCAATAGGCATGGACATAAATCCTATGTGATAAATCTGAGCTACTATGAGATAAATTCAAAATGTTACATTTATACACATAGTAGATGCATCATCACATATTTATATACATAGTAGATATGTCACAATCACTCCAGAACTCATTTAGAATGTTCAGTTTCAGTACCAGTACTAACTATATTCAAAAGCAAATAACTTTAAAATGAAAAAAAGATGGCATAATGCTGTGAGCATGAAAGTTGTGCAGCAAAAAATTATCTACAAAAGGAGTGGTATCTCATTCATAGATACCTTATACATGTTTTTATAATTAGCAAAAAAGAGCAGAAAATGCAATTTTTTGTTCACTTTTTTGACAAATGTATGCAAAAAAAGATAAACAATCAAAAGCAAATGTCCCTGCACTGACAGAAAGCATTCATATTTCATAAATGAAATATACAGTGGTGAGCTGTCTGATAAATGATTTATCTACACTCATGCTGTTTGACCTCGGACACCTCACTCGTGGCTTACCCCACTCGTGAGGTTACCTGAGGTCAAACAGCACTTGGGTAGATAAATCATTTAACTGACAGCTCACTATTGTATATCCTATATATATATATATATATACATATATATATGTTAATACACCAGGGTTGACTTAAAATATCACATTTATTTTATCTGCAGGTTTTGACCTCTGTTGGCCTCACTAGTCTCAGAGCCACGAGTCAGGTCTAGAAGACAAACTCTGCAGATAAAAATGAATATGATATTTTTAGTCAGCCCATGGCATATGTGATTTATACAATGACAGGGCCTCTCTGACAAGATTTTTTTCTTTTCGTGAAGATCTAACTCTTTTTGTGTGATTTCACTGTTCTGTTTGTAATTGCACCTGCGGACATTGTGATGTCATTATGCATAGTGCAAGCTGGTCTCCCATTGGTTAAGAGCTCCTTTGTGACCAGCCTTTAGTGGAAATAAAGGTTGATGACCCACCTAACATTAAAATACATTTTTTTTATTTCCAGTTTAGTCCTGTCATTCATGAAAATAAATGCATGTATTTGCAAAATCCTATTCTCACAGCTATTGTATAAAGTAAGCAATATCATATGACATGGCATGAAGTTATTGGGAAATACCACACGGCCCCTACCCCTGTGGGTTGGAGACACAAGGCGATAGTCAAGTGCCCTTCACCACAGGGTGGGGGAAGTGCAGTAATTACCCAGTAACCACAAGCCATGAGGTATGTTATTCCTTTTATAAAATGGCACCAACATTTTAAAAAACACAAGACTAAATAAAATCATTAAACTAATAATTTTTTTAAGCTTCATCACAGTAAATCGATTCTCACACAAACAGGTAGGTTTGTCCTATCAAATAGGTCACATTGGCAGACAGGTACAGTAAGTCACTCATGCTGTTAGTTGAACATTTTTTTGTTTTTCCCAAGTGTCACAGTTACTGAGATTTCTGAAGCAATTTAGATCCAAGACTTGCAAGGCACTTTCCAGACCTGTATGGTTATTGGTCAGTTACTGCACAGGTCTGTATAGCTGTTGACCAATCAGATCACTGGAATTTTTTGGCTTATTTTATAATAGGAATTATCACACGGTATTTATTGTGTAAGCTTTTTTATTGTCCTCTGAAATGTTGGCAACAATGCACTGCTGGCATGAGTGGCACAGTCATGAGTGGAAAGGGGCATTGTTGCCTACATGGCAGAGGAAAATAAAAAGTTTATACACTAGAGTCCCATATTATGTCCTAGTTATACCATTGGGTACAGTCCTTGTGTCATACATGTGGGGATGAAAGCAACCCTATAGGGATGCTAAAAATTATATCATCCTTGCAGATACCTAGCAACATTGTTTTTATCAAGTCCATTAACACTCCCCCAATGATATAATTTTATATATATCTTATAGTGGCATGGTAGCGCCACTATAGTTAAGGTTAAGCAGGGAGTTCTATGTTAAACCTTAAATTTTGCACTTTAATATCTTTGCAACTGTTCAATAGATTTGCACAAATTTTGCATGCATGGTTTCAGGGGATAGCTCTCTTGATATGTCAAGTTTTGTTCAACAGATGTGCAGATTCTGAGATGTGGATAGCAAAAAAATGTCAAAAAATTGCTGGTTTTATTTGCTGTTTGTGTGTCATTGCCTTTGTGCCCAGAAGATTTGGAACTATGGCCTGAAGTTTTCAAGTAGAAAGGGCTTGGCCCACAGATGTGTCTCTCACCGGTTTGGTGAAAAATATCAATCCATTCCAAAGTTATGACATTTTAAAATGTCAGTTTTGAGCATGCTTGGTACAGGCTTTTGGACAGCTGCTTGGAAAAAAAAAAAAGAATTCAGTGCATATGAAAAAGGTTCCTTTTTTTGTATGAGGCCAATCCTTTTTTGTGAGGAAAAATCCTTTTTTGTAAGGCTGCCATCTTGTTTCCATTTTTTTCAAAAAATATTTTTTCAAAACCCTCTAAAGTAACATCCTGCAGCGACACCAACACATTTATTTTGGTCATCGGGACCCTGTTCCATGTATTCTGCACTTAACTGTTGGAAAAATGACCCCCAAATGTGTTTTTTTAATATTTTGAAATCCTAAATCATGACTGGCTTCCATTTTTTTCATATGGCCATATGAAAAAATAATTTGACCATACAAAAAAGGATCCCTTCATATGAAAAAAGAATCTAGAAAAAAAACCTAAGTCCAAATTATTTTTTTGTATGAAGGAATCCTTTTTTGTAAGCTTTTTTTGTTCATATAAAAAGGGATCCTTTCATATGAAAAAATAATTTGGACTTAGTATTTTTCCTGATTTATTTTCTGTATGAAGACCTCCTTTTTTGTATGGGTTTTTCATTTCATATGAAAAAGGATCCCTTCATATGAAAAAAGACTTTGGCATAATGGGTGAATACTTGAGGAATGCATTAGCAAATGGCCAGAAAGGAAGGGTGGAAGAACAATGGAGAAAGATCAAAACTGCCATCATGGATGCAACAAGCCTTTGTGTAAAACAAATAAAGAAAACAAAGCAGAATAAAAAAAAACACTATGGTTCTCAAAAGAAGTGTCAGGGAAGGTTAAGGAGAAAAAGGCTGCATTCAAAAAGTATAAGGAATCACAGAAGGAGCACAACAGGGAACTGTATCAATTAAAGCAGAAAGAAGTGGGGAAGGCAGTCAGAAAAGCAAAGGCCCAAACCGAGGAAAAGATAGCCAACTCAGTTAAGAAGGGGGATAAAACCTTTTATAGGTACATTAGGGAGCATAGAACAGTTAAGGGAGGGATAGTGAAGATTAATAAAGGAGAGGGGAGGTGGGCAGAGGGAGACAGTGAAAAGGCAGAGATACTGAATGAATACTTTTGCTCAGTATTCACAAAAGAAGAAGAGGAGGAGGAGTTACCTAAACCAAACAGTAGAAGCACTCTGGGTAGTGGGGTTGATGCCAGTCCATTTACAGAAGAAAGAGTCCTGAAAGAACTCCTAAAACTCAAGGTGGACAAAGCAATGGGGCCTGATGGGATTCACCCTAGAATTCTAAAAGAGCTAAGGGAGGACCTAGTGACACCACTAACCACACTTTTTAACAAATCATGGGAAGATGGGGTGCTACCTGAGGACTGGAAGAGGGCAGATGTGATTCCCCTTTACAAAAGTGGGAGCAAGGCAGAAGCAGGAAACTACAGACCTGTTAGTTTGACCTCAGTGGTGGGAAAATGATGGAATCACTTCTGAAATAAAGAATTGTTGAGTACCTAGAGGCCAGTGGGGCACAGAACCCAAAGCAGCAAGGATTCACAGTGGGAAGGTCATGTCAGATGAATCTAATTGATTTCTTTGACTGGGTGACCAAAGTAATAGACCAGGAAGGGGCTGTGGATATGGCCTACCTAGACTTTAGCAAGGCATTTGACACAGTCCCACGCAAAAGATTAATAATCAAGTTAGCCAGCCTGGGAGTGGGTCCCAGGGTGGTAGCCTGGGTAGCAAACTGGCTGCACAACAGGACACAGAAGGTAATAGTGAATGGAACACATTCTGAAGAAAGGGGGGGTTACTAGTGGAGTACCTCAGGGCTCAGTACTGGGTTCAGTCCTATTTAATGTCTTTATAGGTGACATTGCAGAGGGTCTGGAAGGAAAGGTATGCCTCTTTGCAGATGACACAAAGA
This sequence comes from Neoceratodus forsteri, assembly GCA_016271365.2. NCBI lineage: Eukaryota > Metazoa > Chordata > Ceratodontiformes > Ceratodontidae > Neoceratodus > Neoceratodus forsteri. The sequence continues at coordinate 720,443,089 of CM057450.1, forward strand.
TCTGTAACAGAGTTGATACACAAGGGCAGGTAGAAAGGATGAGAAGGGACTTGGCAAGGTTGGAGGAATGGTCAGACATATGGCAACTTAGATTCAATACAAAGAAGTGCAAAGTAATGCACCTGGGAAATAAAAATCCAGGAGAAAAGTACACAATAGCAGGTGAGGTACTAAAAACAACAATAATGGGAAGGGATCTGGGTGTAGTCATACCAGATAACCTAAAGATGGGTAAGCAATGTGAGAAGTCAGTAAGGAGAGCCAGGGGGATACTGGGATGCATAGGGAAGGGCATCACAAGTAGAAAAAGGGAAGTGATTATCCCTTTGTATAGACAGTTGGTGAGACCCCATCTGGAGTACTGCATGCAGTTTTGGAGACCTCATCTATGCAAGGTCATAGACAGGATGGAAGCAGTCCAGAGGAGGGCAACTAAAATGGTGCAGGGTCTACATCAGAAACCATATTCAGAGAGACTGAGAGAGCTTAATATGTATACCCTTGATGAAAGGAGGGACAGGGGACATGATAGAAACTTTTAAGTTCCTCAAGGGAATCAACAAAGTCCAGGAGGGTAGCATTTTTCAGAAAAAGAGGTGTGTAAGAACAAGGGGGCACAATTTAAAGTTAGAGGGGGGATGGCTCAGGGGTAATGTGAGGAAATTCTTTTTTATGGAGAGAGTGGTGGACGCATGGAACCACCTTCCTGGAGAGGTTGTAGGGTCTAAAACAGTGGGGATTCAAACATGCATGGGACAGACATAAGGCAATTATAGTGGGGGTTGCAGGAAGTAGGCTGTTGGTTAACTAGAATCTGCAGCTTATCCAATAGGTAGGGGAATGGTCAGACTGGGTGGGTCAAGTGGTCCTTATCTGCCATCAAAGTCTATGTTTCTATGTTTCTATGTCTTAGTTTTTTTCTCCACATTTAAACTTCAACAAGACATACCTCTCTCAATATTTGGACTCAAGGGACAATCTATATATCAAAACAAATGCCTTAATGAGTACTACAGGAATAACACACAATCCTCCCCAAAAATTTAGATCCCACATAGGAAAACAAAAACACTAAAACATTAAAATTCCTTCAGGATAACAATGGAACTTTAACAAGCCATAACTCCCTCAATATGTGGACTTAAGGGACACTGTATATCGAAACAAGGGTCTTAAAACAGTACTACAACAATAACATAAAACCTCCCCAAAACATTTAGGGGCAATATAAAAAAAAGAATAAAACATACAAATTCCCACAGCATAACATTGGAACTTCAACAAGCCATAACTTGCACATTCTTTGGACATAAGCGACAATAAATATATCAAAACAAAAGTCTTCATTAGTATTACAAAAATACCACATACTGCCCAACAAACGTTTAGGGACAATATAAAAACAGTATACAAAAATAAAAATGCAAATCCCCATAGGATAACATTGGAATTTTAACAAGCCACACAACGAAGGAAAGAAATGGCTGTTTTGGCACAAATGGAAGCACAGCAGGCAAATGAGGATGTGATTATACTACCTCAAAAAGTAAGAAAATTCATTGCAAAAAAAATTGCTAATGTACTAGTTAGGGTTAAACTGACAAAAGTAGGGAAATGTGCCATTAGGGTTTTCAAACTTTAACACCCCACCCCACCCTCCAGACAGCAACAGGAAAAGCCATTATGGTTTCACCTCTCCTGCATCTTTACAAACCAAGCGTGAGGTGTGCCTTGGGATTGTCAACCCTAATACTCACCCCATTCTCACACACTGTACACATCTCAGTTTTTTTAATGATGGAATGGATTTGAAATTTCGGTTCTGAGTATGCTCAGTAGGGTCTTTTGGTTAGATGTTTGATACCCTACTGATCATGCTCAGAACCAAAATTTCAACTGCTTATAACGTGGGAACAAATTCATATTTTTTCACCAAATTAATGAAAGTCACAGTTCTGTGGCATACCCTTTCTACCCTGAAAATTTCAGACCAAAATTCCAAAACATCTGGCCTGTATGTGATGATAAAAAAAACACAAGTTTTCTTAAAAACGCACTATCTGGATCTTAGAATCCTCACATTTGACTAGAATGAAACTTGACAAATCAAGACACCTTGTCCCCCAGACTGTACTTGCAAAATTAAGTACAATTCTCTTAAATAGGGGTGAAGCTATTAATTATAGCAGTGCAGTAGCACCACTGTAGTTAGGGTTGAGCAGTGGTTTCTATGTTAAACTTCAGAGTTTGCATTTTAATATCTTTGCAACTGTTCAATGGATTTTCATGACATTTTGAATGTGCAGTCTCATGGGGTAGATCTCTTCATGTACCAAGTTTAGTTCCGGTTCAAAGTGCAGATTCAGAGATGCGGATAGCAAAAAAAATGTAACAAAAATCACTGTTTTTTGCTGGGTTTTTTTCATTGCCTTCTGCCTAGATAGTTTGGAATTTTTGGTCTGCAATTTTTCAGGTAGAAAGGGCTTGGTCCACTGATGTACCTTTCACTGGTTTGGTGAAAAAATATGAATCCCTTCTAAAGTTATTACATTTAAAGAATTTGGGTTCTGAGCATGCTCAGTCAGCACTTCAAAAATAGCTGTATAACGCTTTCATATGGGAACCATTTTACATACTTTTTTTGTTTGTTTTTTTTTGTATGGCCACCATCTTGTTTTCTGTTTTCCCCTAAAATTTCTAATTTGGAAAACCACAAAAATGACATTCTGCAGAGCTACCAACACATAATAGCTTGCTTATCTGGAGCCCTTAAGCTGGATTCTGCAGTTAACTGTAGGAGAAAAGCCCTTGACATGTTGTTTTTTAAGATTATAAATCTTTTTTCATGACTCATGATACAAAAAAGGAATCTTTTTCATATCTCAAGTCATGAAAAAAAGATCCTTTTTTTTGTGATGGAAACATCATTTTTCTTTTGCTGGTATCTGTTCCCTGGTGTCTAGTGGCACCCCCTCCCTCCAGTCAGCATCCCCTTAATACAGCTATATTTCCCTGGAGTCTACTGGCACCCCCACCCTCTGATTACCCTGCCTGTATTTTTTTCTTTATTATTTCATGTGTTTAGTGGCTCCTCCACCATCCGATCACTGCTCCTGTATTTATTGGTTATGTCCCTGGTGTCTAGTGGTATCCCCCACCCTCTGATCACCACCCCATAATTATTTATTTGTTTCTCTTGTGTTTAGTGGCACCTCCCAATCCTGCCATCCTCGCCCCATAATATGTCTGTTTATGCTCTCTGGTGTCCAGTGGCACCCCCATGATCTGATCACCATCCCTGTAATATTTGCTTTCCTCATTGGTGTCCAGTGGTACCCCATACTCTCCGATCCCCTCTCTTGTTAGACCTGTAATACAGCAAATGGTCCCTTGATGTCATTTTTTTAAAGACTTGTAAAAAATAAAATGGTCCCTCACCAATCTGATCCCCCCAACCCTGACCTCGCACTGAGTAACCACCACCCCACACCACTTCCACACACCCTGTGCACCCTCACTCACCTAAACCGCTTGCTGGCTGAAGATCCACTTTTCGATTGAAGACACGTCTTGCTGCTGGAACCACTGACTGCAATATGAGAAGCTAAGATAAATGTGGTTCAATGTATTTCAATGGGGTTATCAACTTTGATTCATAACTTAGGCATTTTTCACATATTTTGACACTAAATTTTCAACATGGCCTTTTTGGGACCCCACCTCATGAACAATATCAGTGGAATTCTACAAATCTGTCTTGAAATGCGATTTTGCAGTCACTTGCAGGGTTATAAATAATTGATTAGCAGTTTTTTTCTTGGGACTACATTAACTGTACAGAAAGTATTTATATAGATTTTCTAGAAGTGTTGTGTTTGTTAAACACAGTGAGGCAAGAGCTATGCATTTTCACAAAGATTTAACACTTTTATGACCAAAATGCTAATCAATTTTTAGAGTTAAATAAATCCCTGCACTTGGCAAAATCACCTTTCAGGCAGGATTTGAAAAGTTTCACTGCCCTTGTTCATTTGGTGGCAATAAGAAGGCTATGTTGAACATTTGGGGTCAAAATATGTAAAAATGGCAAAGTTATGAGCATGCCTTGAAATGTTGCTATGCTTGCTCAGAACTCTGGTAATTTTCAATATTTTGACACCAAATTTTCAACATATACATATATTTACATCACCTAATGAATGTGATGAAAAAATTGCTTACCATAATAATCTTGTTTCTTCCCAGTGATACTCAGGTATTCATAACTTTCTGCAGTATGCCTTTAAGCCAGAACATCCCGGAGAGGACAGAGCACATGCAAATGATGGAACTCTTTGCACTTGGCAACTATTCAAATGCTGCCTTGAACTAACTGCCTTAGTTCTAAACCCTCAGATTTCCTGTGTGCATGGAAAGGCAGGCCCCAAGAACCATGAATGCTGAATAGTATTAGTAATCAATAATAATCAAATTTAACAATAATAATAACAATACCCATAACCCCCAAATAAACCCTCCAATTGGAGTGGTAAAAACATTAGAGTCCCCCCAAAATGTCAGAGTCACCTGAAAGAGGGGAGAAAAGGAAAAATGACTCACCTTAGTAATTATATTTCTTCTAAGGGAGTCTTGCTGTATTCTGACAATTGCAGTGATTCCCAACCTTCGAACTGCCCCAGAGAACTAAGGGTTAACTTTCCATGCAGGGCATGGAACACTGAGCTTGAGCTCGGTTGAAGTCTCTGTCTGGAGAGTTTTGAACTCAAACCATCAGATTCTTACGAGCCCAACTAAACTAAACATTCTATGTGGAAATTGTAAAAATTCTACTAGCCAACTGGCTGAAAAGTTTTGGATCCCCAAGGAAGACTCAAGTCAGGAAACCCAAAAACTAAACCCAATGTGCTTAAAAAATAACAATAATAAATAAGCACCCAAACAAAAGGGAGGAAGGTGCCAGCAAATACACCCCTGGAGTGCAACACTGCACCTGTCCATCCACTTCCCAAAAACAGGTTCTGAGAGGGGAGGCAGGGAGGGAGGTCAGAATACAGTAAGACTCCATTAGAAGAAATATAATTACTAAGGTGAGTTATTTTTTCTTCAAATAACATGAAGTCTTGCTGTATTCTGACAATTGCAGACTACCAAGCAGTACCTCCAAGGAGGAGGGACAAAATCTACTTTGGGACTAGGCTCTGAAGTACTGCTGTGCCAAACCAAGCATCACTCCTAGCCTGGATATCCAGAGTGCGATGCTTGGTAAAGGTATGGACTGTTTTCCAGGTGGCTGCTTGACAAATTTCTAGGAGAGGGATATCCCTGGCCACAGCCAGGGAAGCAGCTGTACCTCTTGTGGAATAAGCCCTCAGGCCTGAGAGTGGAGTTTTTCCCAGTTTTTCATAGCAGAATTGTATACAAGACACAATCCACCTGGCAATAGATCTTTTGGTGGCAGGTTTGCCCTTTCACACTTCTCCATAAGTGAGGAACAACTGGAGGGAGTCAAACTTGTGACCCTTGGTACGCTCTATGTAGTAACTAAGGGCTCTTTTGACATCTAAACTGTGTAGCCTCCTCTCTCCTGAGGAAGAATGATCAGTGAAGAAAACAGGGAGAGACACAGACTGGTTTAAATGGAAGTCTGAAACCACTTTGGGCAAGAACCTTCTATTGGTTCTAAGGACTACTTTATCCCTATGAAAGGAGATAAAATCAGGTTCCACTGACAGGGCTTGCAATTCACTGATACACCTGGCAGAGGTATTGGTTACCAAAAACACAGTTTTCCAAGTCAAGTACTTAAGCTCTGCTGAAGACATAGGCTCAAAGGGGGGTTGCATAAACTGAGCAATGCAAACATTCAAATCACAGGCAGGGGCAGGGTCTCTAAAAGGGGGACTGGTGTGAAACAATCCTTCAAAAAAATGTACAGAACACAGGATGGGAAGATAGTGAGGAAGGCTTCCCCACAGACAAGAATGCAGAAACAGCTGACAAGTGTACCTTGAGAGTAGCTGGTCTGAGGCCTAGGCCATTAAGATGGACCATATAATCCAGAACCATAGGCAATTCAGCAGTGTCTGGAGAAATATTCTTCTTAGAACACCAAATGCTGAATCTTTTCCATTTGGAGTTGTAAGTCTTTCTGGTGGAGGGCTTTCGGGAAGCCTTGATGATGTCCAGAACCCCTTGGGAAAGATGCAGATCTGCAAACTCTAACTCTTCAAGAGCCATGCCTTGAGATTGAGGGACTGAAGATTGGGGTACCAAATCCTCCCTGAGAGGATGTTAACAGGTTGTAATTCCTGGGAAGAGACAGGGGAAGATGGACTGCTAGGGACAGCAACAGGGGGTACCAGGGCTGTCTGGCCCAATCTGGAGCAACCAGAATCACCTTGCAAGGTTGAGACCTTATTTTGACTAAAACTTTGAACAGGAGTGGGAAGGGGGAAAGGCATACAGAAACTTCCCTTCCTTTCCCAGTTCAGAATCAGGGCATCCAGGGGGACTGAGCCCAAGACTGGAGGTCTGCAACAAAAGAGATGGAGTTGGTGATTGTCTTGGGCTACAAAGAGATCTATCTCTGGAGTGCCCCACCTTGAAAAAATCACTTTCAACACCTGAGGGCTTAGGGACCATTCGTGATGGCCCTGAGAAATCCTGCTCAGTGCATCTGCTAGCACATTGTCCTTGCCTGGAAGGTGAACTGCTACAAGAGAGGCTTGCAGGGAATAAGCTACGGACCACAACTTCATGGCTTCTGTGCACAAGGCCGAGGACAGAGTGCCTCCCTGCTTGTTGATGTACCACATGGTGGTAGTGTTGTCTGTTCTGACTTGAACCACCTTGTTCTGAACTGACTGTGAGAATGCTTTTAGAGCTAGAAAAACTGCCCTGAGCTCTAGAAGATTGATGTGCCCTGGGCAGTGAAAGACCCCAGGTGGGCTCCCCAGCCAAGAAGAGAAGCATCCGTGGTAAGGACCACTGAACAAGGCTGAGCAACAAAAGGAACACCTTGCCTTAAATTGTCCTGATCCTGCCATCACTGGAGGGCCTGGATCAAGGTCGGAGTCACTGGAATCAGTTTGGTAAGGGAGTCCTTTCTCTGAGACCAATAAGCTCTCAGATGGAACTGAATATCCCTCATCTGGAATCTTACCCCTTGGACCACTGCTGTTGAAGCTGCCATGTGGCCAAAGAACTGGAGGAAATGCCTTGCTGGTCGAGATACCTGAAGGCTGAAGGAAGAAGCTAGTTCCATAAGAGCTCTTGCCCTTTCTAGAGGAAGAAAGGCTCTTGCTCTGAGTGTGTACAGTTCTGCCCCTATAAAGGTAAGGAGCTGGACTGGTTCAAGAACTGACTTGGGAAGGTTGAAAAGAAATCCTAGGGAAGTGAGCACTTGCTGGGTCACTTGCAGGTGAGCCTTGACTTGGTCTGGAGACTGACCCACTAAGAGCCAGTTGTCCAGATAAGGAAATATGGAAATATTTTGCCTTCTCAGAAAGGCAACTACTACTGCCAGGCACTTTGTGAAAACCCTTGGAGCTGAGGTTAGGCCAAAGGGCATTGCTCCGAACTGATAGTGGCCTGAGGGCAATTTGAACCTGAGGTACTTTCTGTGGGAGCACCTGATGGGAATGTGAAAGTAGGCATCTTTGAGGTCCAGGGAGGCTAACCAGTCCCCTGGCCTTAGAGAGCGAAGGATTATTCCCAGAGTTATCATCTTGAACTTTGGTTTTAAAAGATGTTTGTTCGGATATCTGAGGTCTAGGATGGGTCGTCACTCCCATGTCTTTTTGGGGGTCAGGAAGCACCTGGAGTACAGTCCTTTGCCCCAGTGTAGGGTAGGTGCTCTCTCTATAGCTCTTAAAGCTAGGAGAGAAGAAACCTCTGCCTCTAGGGCAAGGGTTTCTGAACGATTTACAGGTGGAAAAGATCTGGCTCTCATCTTTGGAAATTTTTAGAAGCTGAGAACCAGTCTCTGGCTTACTACTTCCAGGACCCACTTGTCTGTTGTAATAGACGTCCAGTCCTGGACAAAGGAAGCCAGCCTGCCCCCTACTGGAATAGGAGAGTCGACCCGGGCAGACCCATCAGGGTGTCTGCTTGGCAGGGGCTTTAGGCTGAGGGGTGGATGCAGGCCTGCTCATCCCCCTTCTGCCTCTCCTTCTGAAGAACCCCCTTTGCAAAAAGGAAGAACAGGCCTATGCTTGGTAAAAAGGCCTTTGAAAAAGTCTGCCCCTGCCCCTGGACTGCTGCCTTTGAGGAGTTGCCTGCCTTTCCTTGGCCTGAGCACTCCTGTAAGTGGTCCTGAACTCATCCATTTTCTTCATGTAATTCTCTGTCTGCTCCACAAACAGATAATTACCCACTAGAGGAAAATCCATAGCCTTAGCCTGGGTGTCCAGTGAGAAGCTAGTACATCTGAGCCAAGCCATCCTCTGAAGAGCCACAGATGTAGCCTTAACTCTTGATGAAACATCATTAGAGTCTACAGCAGCATGAAATTGCACTTTAGAGGCCTCAATCCCATCTGCAGCCACCACCTCCAGCTCCTTGGCTAGCCAGGGGGAGGCCTGTTTAGCCAGTGCCAGTACAGTGTCCCACCTGGACTTCTGGTACCTGGCTGTATAGGCCATGTAATTCGCCTGCCTGAGTCCCAAAGAAGATGCCGTGTACTGCTTATTTGCCATGGCATCAATCTTCCTGGAGTCCTTGTCAGGGGGGTGTGAAGCCAAGGGAATATTTGTCTTGTCACAGGCAGCAGCCGACCTAACCAAACTTACCCTTTTTTCGGCAACCACCAGGCAAGACTCCCTTATCAGTTCGTAACTGTGTCGCGGGAAAATTTTTACATATTTGGAAGTCTGAATTGAGGTGGTCAAACCCCAGATAATAAACACAGATGGTGTGGGGATCGGCCTTGGCAAAGACCTCCCCACACTCACTGCAGTGTTGAAACCCAGTGGGCCCGGTTTTTTCTTGGGTTTCTCAGACATGGCCAACCTAACCAAACTTACCCTTTTTCAGCAACTGCCAGGCAAGACTCTAGATCGGTTCCTAACCGTCACATAAGTATTGGAAAAACGCTAAAACACGTTTTTTTCAGAACCGATAAGAACCGGTAACCACACACTAAATATAGCAAAATTCATAATCAAATGGTCGGTTCAGCTGAACCGACCGCACTTTTACAAGTTCCACACAGAAAAATAGAACAATTCCTATCTAGTACTCACGGCACCACAGAGACTGAACTGACTATGCGGATACTTTTTTTCGGTTTAAACCGATGAAAAGCTGAAAACTTTAACCGATTTCAAACCGAGCTAAAGGAGAAATCTCCGGAGCGACCGTTCAGTGAGGCGGCGTAAAGAATGTGATGGTTTGAGTTCAAAACACTCCAGACAGAGACTTCAACTGCGCTCGAGCTCAGCGTTCCATGCCCTGCATGGAAAGTTAACCCTTAGTTCTCTGGGGCAGTTCAAAGGTTGGGAATCACTGCAATTGTCAGAATACAGCAAGACTTCATGTTGTTTGAAACACAACATGAACCTTGGTTAGTCAAATTGTGCCAGAAAGTGGTATGTATACCCCTGAGAGCATAGTATGCAGGAATGCAGAGGCTAAAGGTTCTGGAAGAGGAGGCAGGGTGGGAAGTCTTTGGCAACTGGGTTAGGCCCACTAGGCACAAGTGCCTATTTTCAGGGGTGACTTGGGAGCACTGGGAAGTTAAGTGACTTGCCCAGAGTTACACAGTATGCAAGTGGAGGTTGTGACAATCAAACCAAGGTCTGATCTGCTGGATGTACCAAGCTCATTCACAGCTCATTACTCTAACCTATAGGCTATACTGCCAGCCCTGTTATGTTATTTTATGAATACCTGAATATCACTGGGAAGAAACAAGATTACTATGGTAAGTAATTTTTTCTTCTAACCCCAGTAATACTTGGGTATTCCTAACTTTCTGTAGACTACCAAGCAGTACCTTTAGAGGTGAGCACAGAACCTTATTTAGGAAACAGACTTGGCAAGACACTATGCTAAACCTAGCATCACTCCTGGACATAATATCCAGATTGTAGTGATTCGTAAAGGTGTGTACTGTTTTCCAGGTAGCTGCTTTACAGATGTCAACTAGTGGAACATCCCTGGCAGCTGCTAAAGTAGCAGCTGTCCCTCTTGTGGAATGGTCCCTCAGTCCTGTTGGGATAGGGGAGACAGTGGGGACAGAGAGAAGATCTCAGATCTAGAAGTGGGTTGCCATCTGGGAACAAGTGACCATCAAACAGTGTGGTTCAGGTTAAACTCAGCTACAGAGTCAAGCCATACAAAAGTGAGGGTACTGGACTTCAGGAGGGCTGACTTTGTCAAAATGGGACAGTGCTCAGAAAAGCACTAGCAAACAGGCATCAAGGAGGGGTGGAGCAACAATAGGGAAACATCAAAACAGCCATCCAGAGGTAACAAGCCTTTGTGTGAAGCAAATGAACAAATTAAAACAAAAGAAGAAAACGCTATGGTTCTCAAAAGAGGTGGCGGGGAAGATTAGGGAGAAAAAGATAGCATTTTGGAAGTATAAGGAAACACAGAAGGAGCAGGAGAGAGAATTGTACCAGTTAAAGCAGAAGGAAGCCGGGAAAGCAGTCAGAATAGCAAAGGCCCAAACCAAGGAGAAGATGGCCAACTCGATTAAGAAGGGGGCTAAAACCTTTTATAGGTACATTGGGGAGTGAAGAAAGACAAAGTGAGGGATAGTGAGGCTGAATAAAGGGGATGGTGGGTGGGTAGAGAGGGACAGTGAAAAAGTAGGGATACTGAATGAATACTTCTGCTTAGTATTCACAAAAGAAAAGGAGGGAGAGGTACCTAATCCAATCATAGAAGCACTTTGGATAGGGGAGTTGATCCCAGACCTTTCACAGAAGAAAGGGTTCTGAAAGAGCTCCTAAAACTGAAAGTGGACAAAGCAATGGGGCCTGATGGAATTCACCCCAGGATTCTAAAAGAATTAAGGGGAGAACTAACGAAACCACTGACTACCCTTTTTAACAAATCATGGGAGGATGGTGTGGTACCTGAGGACTGGAGGAAGGTGGATGTGATTCCCCTTCACAAAAGTGGGACCAAGACAGAGGAAGGAAACTACAGACCTGTTAGTTTGACCTCTGTGGTAGGGAAAGTGATGGAATCACTTCTGAAGGAAGGAATTGTTGAGTACCTAGAGGCCAGTGGGGCACAGGACCCAAGGCAGCATGGTTTCACAGCGGGAAGGTCATGTCAGGTGAATCTAATTGATTTCTTTGACTGGGTGACCAAAGTAGTAGACCAGGGAGGGTCTGTGGACATGGCCTACCTAGACTTTAGCAAGGCATTTGACACAGTCCCACACAAAAGATTAATAGTCAAATTAACCAGCCTGGGAGTGGGTCCCAGGATGGTAGCCTGGGTAAAACATTGGCTGGACAACAGGACACAGAAGGTAATTGTAAATGGAGTCTACTTTGAAGAAAGAGGGGTTACTAGTGGGGTACCGCAGGGTTCAGTACTGGGTCCTGTCTTTTTTAATGTCTTTATAAGTGACATTGCAGAGGGACTGGAAGGAAAAGTATGCCTCTTTTACAGATCACACAAAGATCTGCAACAGGGTTGATACACAAGGAGGTGTGGAAAGGCTGAGAAGGGACTTGGCAAGGTTGGAGGAATGGTTGGAAGTATGGCAGCTAGGATTCAGTGCAAAGAAGTGCAAAATAATGCACCTGGGAAACAAAAACCCAGGAGAAGATTACACAATGGGGGTGAGGTAGTAACAAAAACCAAAAAGGAAAGGGACCTGGGGGTAATCACATCAGATGACCTTAAGGTTAGCAAGCAATGTGAGAAGGCAGTAGGGAGATGGGGGTATACTGGGATGCATAGGGAGAGGCATCACCAGCAGAAAACAGGAAGTTGTTATCCCTCTGTACAGACAGTTGGTGAGATCCCATCTGAGTACTGCGTCCAGTTCTGGAGACCCCTCCACAAGGACACAGACAGGTAGAGGCAGTCCAGAGGAGGGCAACTAGAATGGTGCAGGGTCTGCAAGAGAAGCCATACGAGGAGAGACTAAAAGAGCATAATATGTATACCCTTGAAGAAAGGAGGGAGAGGCGGGACATGATAGAAATGTTCAAGTACCTCAATGGAATCAACAAAGTCCAAGAGGATAGCATCTTTCAGAAAAAGAGACATGCAAGAACAAGGGACACAATTTAAAGATAGGGGTGGTCTAGGGCAATGTGAGGAAGTATTTTTCACAGAGAGGGTAGTGGATGCATGGAACAGCCTTCTGAGGATGTGTGGGGTCTAAAGCTGTGGGAGAATTCTAGAATACATGGGACAGACATAAGGCAATTCTTGTGGTGGGTAGGAAGAAATAGGCTGTTGGTTAACTAGGATCTGCGGCTTATTCTGTAGGTAGGGAAATGGGCAGACTAGGTGGGCCAAGCGTTCCTTATCTGCTGTCAAAATCTATGTTTCTGTGTTTCTGTTGGAGACTCCCTTCCAGCTTTAGTGTAACAGAACTGGATTCACTGAACTATCCATTGAGAAATTGACCTTTTTGATGCTCGGTTACTCTTTTTCTCATCCCCATAAGTCAGGAACAGCTGTTTTCTAACCCCAGGAATCCACTAATAGTATTACTCTTGCAGTGCTTCTTTAAGTCAGCACTGCTCTGGAGCCAAATGGAATGCTATGCTAATGATGGAATCATTAGCGCGTGCATCCAATTTCAAAACTGCCCAGTGTAACTGCCTACATTCTAATCTCAGATTTCTTCTGTCTGCTGCAAAGTTCAGATGCCCTGGACATCTTCTTCCAATCAAGAGAGATTCCTGAAGTGCATTGAACAAAAAAATCTTGAGTATTTTGTTTAATTCTTTCATTACTGCTTTGTGTAATTGTTTTTTAGTATTTTTACCTCATAGTTTAAATTTTTAGACTTGTTACCAGTTCCTCGTGGTTCCTGTGAACTGGGGGGTGGCCGATCCTTTTTTCTCTTGAATCAGAACCTTTTATTGAGGGTTCTGATCACTTTTTCTTTATTTTTATTAAATTTTACTGCATTTGAACCAAAGTTTATCAGTTCCCTCAGTAGCTTCTCAGTTCTGAATCCAATCGGAACTGTTTGGTTTTGGTTGACTTCAATATTCCAGACGTGGACTGGAACATCCCAGCAGCAGCATCAACTAGGAGCAGATTTATCCTGGACTCCCTTCAGGGTGCCTTCCTCAAGCAACTGGTCATGGAACCAACTCGGCAGAAGGCAATACTGGACCTTGTGCTCACAAACAGGGACAGTGTGATGGGGTAACAGTGGGGAGCACCTGGGTAACAGTGACCACCAGTCATTGTGGTTTGAAATCACAGAAAGAGCAGAACCAAACCACACAAAACACGATCCTGGATTTTAGGGGCAGACTTTGGGAAAATGGGAGATACTTGAAAGAGGCATTAAGGAAATGGGACAGGAATCGGGGTTGAGGAACAGTGGGCAGTATTTAAATGGGGATTACAAGAACAACAGAATTATGCATTAGGCAGGTTAGCAAGAGGAAAAGGAAGAGGAGACCATTATGGTTTTCCAAAGAGGTAGCAAAGAAAGTGAAAGCCAAAAAGATTGCATTCAGGCAATACAAAAGACACAGGCAGAAGGGATAGGGAGAAGTACCAGGAGAAGCAAAGGGAGGCAGGAGGCTGTGTAAGGGAAGCCAAAGCTCAGACAGAAGAACACATTGCAAAATTAGTGGGTAGAGGGACAAAACCTTTACAGGTACATAAGGAAAAAGAAAGACAAAGGGAGGGATAGTGAGACTGAAGGGAAGGATGGGAGCCAGTGGAGGATGACAACAGTAAAGCTGACATATTGAACAGGTATTTCTGCTTAGTCTTTACTGAGGAAGAGGGGGTAATGGGTCTGAAGGGAGTACAAGGGTGAGAATGGTGCAGAATGGACACAAGTCCCTTTACACGAGAAAAGGTCCTGAAGGAACTGGAAGTACTAAGAGTTGATAAAGCAATAAGGGGCCAGATGAGGTGCACCCCAGGGTCCTTAAAGAACTAAGAGAGGTGGTGGCTGAACCTCTGGCTATCCTGTTTAGCCGATCACTGGAAACAGGGGAGGTACCCAAAGACTGGATGACAGCAGATGTAGTCCCCTTATACAAAAGTGGGAACAAAGAGGAAGCAGGGAACTACAGACCAGTCAGCCTCACCTCGGTAGTGGGGAAGATCATGGAAGCACTACTGAAGGAGAGATTGGTGGAACATCTGGTTGTCAATGGACTACAGGACCCAAGGCAGCATGGTTTCACCAGGGGGAGGTCATGTTAGACCAATCTCGTTGAATTTTTTGACTGGGTGACTAGGGAGGTGGATCAGGGGAGGGCAGTGGACATGGCCTATCTGGACTTCAGCAAGGCCTTTGACACTGTGCCACATAGAAGACTATTACACAAACTGGGGAATATGGGTGTGGGCAGGACAGTAGTGTGGTGGGTAGGTAACTGGCTGGGTGGCAGGACACAGAGGGTGGTGTAAATGGCTGTCACTCCACAGAGGGAAGAGTGACCAGTGGGGTACCACAGGGATCAGTTGGGACCGGTCCTATTCAACATCTTCATCAGTGACATTGCGAGGGATCTAGAAGGCAGAATTTCACTGTTCGCTGATGACACAAAGCTCTGTAATAGAGTAGACACACCAGAGGGTGTAGACAGAATGAGAAGAGACCTGCAGAAACTTGAAGAATGGTCAGGGGTTGCACAGTTGAAATTCAATGCAAAGAAGTGCAAGATAATGCATATGGGGCACAAAAACCCTGGCACAATGTATCAGTTGGGGTGAGGATATAGCATGCACCAAGCAGGAAAGGGATCTTGGGGTTATCATCTCTGATGACTTCAAGGTAGGGAAACAGTGTGACAAGGCAGCAGGTAAAAGCAAATAGGATGCTGGGATGTATAGGCAGGGGCATCACCAGCAGGAAAAGGGAGGTCATAATTCCGCTACAAGACACTAGTGAGGCCCCACCTGCAGTAACAGTGTACAGTTCTGGAGACCATACCTACGTGAAGGACATAGACAGGGTAGAGAAAGTTCAGAGGAGGGCAACAAAGATGGTGCATGGATTGCATCCAAGTCCTATGAAGACAGGTTGAAGGAACTGAACATGTACTCCTGGAGGAGAGGAGGGAGAGGGATATGATAGAGACATACAAGTATCTTACAGGGAGGAACAGGGTGCAGGAAAACACTATTTTTAAGCGAAAAGATGTTCCAGAACTAGAGGCATGGGATGAAGTTGGAGGGAGGACGATTCAGAGGAAACATAAGAAAGAATTTCTTCACAGAACGGGTGGTGGACAAGTGGAACACCCTGCCAGAGGAAGTGGTGGGGGCTGAAACAATCACAGGATTTAAGAATGCATGGGATAGACATAAAGGAATTCTAGAGGTCAGGGGTAAGGGGCAACAGACTTCTAGGAAAACAAACTGAACTTACAAGCTCAAATGGGCAGACTGGGTGGGCCATAGGCCCTTATCTGCCGACACTGTTTATGTATCTATGTTTTGAACTTTATTGGTTCTGAACCGACTGCAAATCCTTCAGGAACAGACTGCAAATACTAAAGTTTTTCCTATTTTTGTCGGTTCCCAGTTCCTGTTTTCTTACAATGCCAGATAAACCTAAAAAGAAAACAGGACCTCCTGGTTTTTAAAAATTGTCTGAAGTGTTCAGAGATGTTTGCCAAGGCAGACAAACATGACTTATGTTTGCTCTGCCTTCGTCAACAACATTTTTCTGCAAATTGTGAAATTTGTAGGTCTTTCCCTGACAAAACAGTGGAAAAACATAGGGAGAGGCTTAAAAGAAGATCAGAAGAGGGGTCCATGGGCTCTAACCAGTCCACCCCCTCTAAAACTGTGGCTATTCCTTTCAGAGCCTCCAAATCCACCCCTTATACAGGTGAGGGCTCTGGCAAGAGGCAATGAACAGGCTGACTCCCCGGTGCCTGCCAAAAAATTAAAGAAAATAAAGCATACTGAAACCCTGGCTGAAACGTCTCAAGGAGTCCATCAGGTGTCTGAACCTGCTCCTTCGCTTGCCAACCTAACACAGGCTTTAACCTTATTACAAGTGCTGCAGGGCTTACTACTCCCTAAGCAGCCTGTAATTTCTTCTGCTGAAAAAACTCCAGTTTTGGTTCCTCTTTTACCCACTGACGCAGTGGAGTGTGAGGCAGATGATACTGATGAGGAGGGTATTGAACCCGAGGTCTCACCAGAACAAGACTTTGGCTCCCCTCCTAGACCCACAGAGGACTTTTCATCCCATTTTTCTTTTATTAAGAAAATGGTAGAGACCATGGATCTGCAAACAGCAGAAGA
This sequence comes from Neoceratodus forsteri, assembly GCA_016271365.2. Classification (NCBI taxonomy): domain Eukaryota; kingdom Metazoa; phylum Chordata; order Ceratodontiformes; family Ceratodontidae; genus Neoceratodus; species Neoceratodus forsteri. Next base: position 720,459,526 of record CM057450.1, read on the forward strand.
GATCCAGGATGAAGAAGAGGCACAATATATGGAGCTTATGGGGCTGACACCCACCAAGAGGCTCCTTCTGCGTATGTACATGTTTTTTAAGAAGGATGTTCTGGAAATCCTCAAGTTTCCCAACACTGTCACACCCACTGATAAAAAGTGTGACAAGAAATACCAGCTTGAGAGGTCAGGAGAGGAGTTCCTGTTTACTCATCCTGATCACCAGGGTACTACTCAGCAGGCTGCCTGTGAAAAGGCTAAAACTCCCTTGTCCTCTCATCCCCCTGTGAAGAACTTGAGAAAAATAGATAGCATGGCAAAAAAGGGTATCTTTCAGCATCCCTGGCAATTTGTCAGGCCAGATATCAGGCTTATGCAGCCCTCTATCAGATGGCTCTTTGGCAGTCAATTGTAGATAATCCTGAGGCTAAACCCTTTCTAACAGTTTCAGAGCTGCTGGATACTGCAAGGCTGGGCTTGGAGGCTTCCAAGTACCAGTTTCAAATGGCAGCTGACACAAATGACACAGCTGCTAGACGGATGGCAGGCATCATAGCACTAAGGAGATTTGCCTGGCTGAGAGACGCTAATCTCACCCAGGACACCCAGAGTAAAGCTATGGATTTCCCAGTCAAGAGCCATTCTCTTTTTGGTACCCAGACTGAGGCATACATAAAGAAAGTAGATGAGTACAAGGCTACTTTCAGGAGCAATTCTACTAGAGAGAGAGCCTCTCCTTCCACTTCGTCCTATGCTAGGGGAGGCAGGGGTAGGTCCTCTTTTAGGAGGCCTTTCTTCCAAGTGTAGGCTGTTCCCCAACAGCAATACCAGTCATGGCAGGGTGGCTTTTATAGAGCCAGAGGCAGAAGGGGTTCAAGCAGAGGATCCCAATCTCCACAGCCACAGCAGCAAGCAAAGCAAAATCCCTGACTTTTCCCCACAGGCTGCCTCTCCATCTCCTGTAGGGGACAGACTGACTCATTATTTTCAGGAATGGCTGAAAATAACCATAGACAAGTGGGTTCTGGAAATAGTGAGTCAGGGCCTGTCCCTTTGTTTCAAGTCCCTCTCTCCTCCAAGATCAAAGCTGTTCACACCAGCTCCTTTCACAGAAAGAAAACTACTGGAGCAGAAGGTGCAGACTTTACTGCTGGCAAGAGCAGTGGAGCCTTTTCCCCCTAATCAAAGAGGGCAAGGGTTCTATTCAAGATACTTCCTGACAACAAAAAAGAATGGAGAATGGCAGCCTATACTAGACCTTGGACTGCTAAATGAGTACCTGGTAAAACCCAGGTTCAAGATGGTTACATTGGCCATGATTCTGCCAACCCTACAAAAGGGAGACTGGCTAGCCTTCTTAGATCTAAAGGATGTATATTTCCATATTCCCATAAGAGAGTTACACAGAAAATATCTGAGATTCAGACTCCCCTCAGGCCACTATCAGTTCTCAATACTTCCCTTCGATCTCACCTCTGCACCAAGTACATGGAAGTAGTGGTGGCACACCTAAGAAGGCTAGGTGTCACAGTTTTCTCTATCTGGATGACTAACTAATTGTGGGAAAATCTCACCAGCAGGTGACAGAACACCTTCAGCTAACCCAGAGTCTGTTGCATTCCCTGGGATTCCTTCTCAACATCACAAAGTCAGTCCTGACCCCTGTGCAGGTTCTGTAGTTCACAGGTGGAGAACTAAACACTATACTGGGAAGGGTTTCCTCCCTCAGGAGAGGGCAGAAGGCATTTGACTTTTGGCAGACTCATTTGTATTGGGCAGGCCAAAGCCAGCAAGACAGCTTTTACAACTGTTAGGGCACATGGCTTCAGCAACAAGCACAGTCATAGGTGCCAGGTTTCAGATGAGAGATGTTCAGTTCCACCTCAGAGCACACTGGTGCCAAAGGTGGGACTCCCTATCAAAGATAGTACCAGTAACAAAGGTGTTACTACAAGCACTCCAATGGTGGATAGAGCTGGAAAACATGAGAGAAGGGGTCCCATTCCTGCAGGAGCCTCCTTCCCTGGTTCTCACAACAGATGCTTCCCTGTTAGGGAGGGGTGCTCATTTGGGGGAGCACACCATTCACGATACCTGGGAGAGTGCACACTTATTCTTGCACATAAACCTGCTGGAGTTAAAGGCTGTTTACCTGGCCCTTCAGTCTTTCTCACATCTAATACAGGGAAAGGTAGTACAAGTCAGAACAGACAATACCACAACAATGTACTACATCAACAAGCTAGAAGGGACAATGTTCACTCCACCATGTACAGGGGCAATGAAGATATGGAGCCTTGCTTACTCCCTAAATACCTCCCTACAGTTGATTGATCTGTCTGGCAAGGATAAAACCTTGGCAGATGCCTTGAGCAGGATAAACCAGGTCCATCATGAATGGGCACTGAACAAGCAAGTGGTGAATGCTCTATTCAGGAGGTGGGGAACCCCAGAAATAGATCTTTTTACATCCCACCAAAATCACCACTTACCTCAGTATTGTTAAGGGCCCCTGTAAAGGGGACAGTTCCCTTGGATGCCTTGATTCTGGATTGGAAAGGGAGGCATCTTTATGCCTTCCCCCCTTTCCCCTGATAGTCAGGGTGTTCATCAAGCTCAAGTTGCAGCCAGCTTCAATGATTCTTGTAGCCCCAGACTGGGACAGACAGCCTTGGTACTCCATCCTGCTCTCTATGTCAGTGATCAAACCGATTCACCTTCCACAAAGGTACAATCTACTGATCTCCTTTCAGGGGAGGGTCGTGTACCCCAATCTCAGGTCTCTCAAGCTCAAGGCATGGCTCTTGAGGACTTAGAATATGCAGACTGGCAATTCTCTGAAGGGGTATTGGAGGTCCTCAGATGGTATAGAAAACCTCCTACTAAGAAAACCTATGCCTCAAAATGGAAAAGATTTTCTATATGGTGTAGAGATAAGGGTGTAGTCCCAGCTGAAGCTGGCATCCCAACCCTGCTGGACTATTTGACTCTCCTGCATTCTCAGGGGTTGCAGCACTCAACCCTAAAGGTGCATTTGGCTTCAGTGCCAGCATACATTTCAGCTACAAAGGACACCTCCCTAGCATAAAATCCTATCTTCAGGAGGTTCTTTAAGGGACTCTCTCATTTGTTTCCCCCTCACAGGGAACTGGTGCCATCCTGGGACCACAACATTTGCATTGCCCAGCTTATGCTTCTACCCTTTGAGCCTACGGCCTCTGCATAGCTTAAATGTCTTACTTGGAAGGTAGTCTTTTGGCAGAAATCACTTCTGCCAGGAGGATAAGTGAGCTCCAGGCCCTCTGTGTGGAAAAAAACTATGTTTCCTTCCATAGAGACAAGGCAGTGTTGAGAACCAATAGAATGTTCCTCCCCAAGGTGGTCTCTGACTTCCATCTGAGCCAGTCTATTACCTTGCCAGTTTTCTTTACTGATCACTCTAGCTCAGGGGAGTGTAGATTGCACAGTCTGGATATAAAAAGGGCTTTAAGCTACTACATGATTCATATCATGGACCATAGGCAGGACAGGCAACAGCTGTTCCTCACCTATGGGGAGGTAGGTAAAGGGACACCTGCCTCAAAAAGAACTATCTCTACTTGGATAGTTCAGAGTATTCAGTTTTATTACTCAAAAGCAGGTAAGGTACCCCCTTCTGGGCTTAAAGCCCATTCTACAGGGGGTATAGCTGCCACTATTGCAGCTACCCAAGAGGAGTCTTTGGTGGAAATCTGTAAAGCAGCTACCTGGAGGTCAGTCCGCACCTTCACTAAGCATTATAGGCTGGACACCCAGTCCAGGAGTGATGCCAGGTTTTGTACAGCAGTTCTGCAGAGTCTTTTTCCTAAATAGATTCTTTGCCCCACTCCTTGAGACTGTTGCATGGTCTGCAAGAGCAATAATATTAGTGGATTCCTGGGGTCAGAAGAAAAAAATACTCTTCCAACAAGATCCACTAATATTATTGCTCCCCACCCTGCTTCCCCTGCAGAATCAGTAAACAGAAAAATCCTCTCCACAGCTGATTGTATGTATACTTGGAGTGGTATGACATATACTGGCACTTCTTAGTAATGTTTTATAGCTTGTAGGTTCTTTTTCTTAGGTACATCTGACTAAGAAAAAGGGAAATTTCTCTTTTGGTCCTCTGGTTAATGTTTACTAGTTGCCCCAGTTGGGCTACAATTTTTCCTATTGTTATTTTGTCTATAGTTTAGTATGACCACTTTGCAGGATCCTAAGAAATCTGAGGTTAGAATGTAGGCAGTTACATTGGGCATTTTTGAAATTGGATGCACGAGCTAAAGATTCCATCATTAGCATAGCATTCCATTTGACTCCAAGGCAGTGCTGACTTAAAGGAGCACTGCAAGAGTAATAATATTAGTGGATCCTGTTGGAAGAAACAAGATTACTACAGGTGAGTCATTTTTTCTTCTGTCCTGCCTATGGTTCTTAGTGGCTGTCATGTAGTAGCTGTGAGCTATCTTGACATCCAGACTGTGAAGCCTTCTTTCACCAGAAGTGGACTGCTCAGTGAAAAAGACAGGTAGGGTAATGGACTGGTTCAGGTGGAAATCGGAAACCACTTTAGGGAGAAATTTCCTGTTTGTCCTCAGGACCATTTTATATAATTATATACTAATATAATAATTATCTAAAATATAAAGATATATATATATATATATATATATATATATATATATATATAAAAGTAAATAAATAAACAGAGAGACGAAAGAGTAAGCATATAAAACAACAGTTGAGGGGCCACAAATAAGACATGATGGGAGTGGTGCAGTGGAGTGGCTGTGGAGCAGCAGTCTTCCGGGAGATGGTCTGGAGGATATGATGTCCCATCTGCAGGCACCTCTCTGGGCTGAGGGTAGAGGTTGCTCATCTCCAGGCTGAGTTGGCCAGGATTCAGGAGAACTCTTCTCCTACCCAGGGACCACCAGGGCCACTGTCGCTGCCTCAGAGGTTGACAAGAAAGAGGAGCGGTTGGACCACAGTGGGCTCAGGGAGGGTGAGGGTGGTGGAACAGAGGTGCATCTCTCCAGTTGTACCTGTCCACAATTCATATGCTGTTCTGGCAGAGTGTGGTTCCTCTATGGAGGCACCCATAGTGGAGAACAAGGAGGATGCTGGGAACCTCCACAAAGGAGACCCACAAGAGGGTGGCATGGGACCCCACAGGGGAAAGAAAAATCTCCTGGTGGGGGACTCCATTGTTAGGAGGATAGCACTGGGTGAGATAGGGGAGAGGGAGGTAAGGTGCCTGCCTGGTGCCATGGCTTGGAGGGACAGGGAGTGAATCCTCAGGATCACAGGAGCAGCTGCATGGCAGAGGGAGCTGGATGCTATTGTCCACCTAGGGACACATGACATGGCTGGGAAAGGGATAAGAACAGTGGAGGAGGAGTTTGTGGAGTTGGAAGGGGCCTTAGACAAGTAGCATGCACAGTAACCTTCTTGAAGGTGCTGCCTGTCTATGGCGGGGGTGAGGACAGGGTGCTCCACACCATGGAATTCAATCAGTGGTTGAAAAACCAGTGCAGAGCTCAGGGTTTTGGCTTCATTGGGGACTGGGGTCCACCTGGAGGGATGCAGGCCTATACTGGTGCGATGGTCTGCATCTATCCAAGAGGGGAACCAGGATCCTACATGATAGGTTTAAATGCTTCATTGGCAAGCATTTAAACTAGCCAAGGGGGGAGGCACTGAAATGGAGCAGGGAAATCCTAGCCCCCCCAAAAAAATCAGGGTAATTAGTGAGATAAACACCAAGATAGAGATGTCGATAGGGAGAAGGGCAGGGCTAAATGGAGAAAAAGGCAAAAGCAGCAAGGATAGGGGTGGGGCAAAAAGGGGCAAGGCCATCAAAAAATGGAGGGTAATAAGTACCAATGCCCATAGTCTAGGTAACAAGCTCCCTGAACTGGTGGCCTTGATGGAAGAGGGATGCTTGGATATTGTGGCAGTCACAGAAACATGGCACACAGAAAAACATGACTGGGATGTCAACATACGAGGGTACACAATCTACAGGGGAGACAGGGAGGTAGAAGAGGAGGAGAAGTAGCTCTCTATGTAAGGGAAGGATCAAAGCAATGGAACAAAAGAGTAAACAGGGAGGAGAGGAGGCACTGAGGGTCACCCTGAGACTGGAAATGGCACCACAGTCTGCACAGGGGTTGTATACAGACTCACGTCTCAGGGGGAGGAAATGGACAAGGAAATGATAGCAGGCATCCTTAGGATGGCAGAGGAAGGGGAGATATTGTGGATGGGGGGCCTGAATATGCCAGATGTTAACTGGAGCACCTTTGCTGCAGCCACATCCAGGAGCAGGGCCATTCTCGATGCCGTACAGGGGGCATGCCTCAGACAGCTAGTGTTGGAACACACTCGGGAGGAAGCAATCTTAGACCTGGTACTCTCAAATGGGGACAGAGAGAGGATCTCATATCTAGAAGTGGGTAGCCATCTGGGAACAAGTGACCACCAAACAATGTGGTTCACAATAAACTCAGCTGCAGAATCGAGCCATACTAAAGTGAAGGTACTGGACTTCAGGAGGGCTGACTCTGACAAAATGGGACAGTGCCTCAGAAAAGCACTAGCAAACAGGCAACAAGAAGGGGTGCAGCAACAATAGGAAAACATCAAAACAGCCATCCAGAGGTAACAAGCCTTTGTGTGAAGCAAATAAACAAATTAAAACAAAAGAAAAAACACTATGGTTCTCAAAAGAGGTGGCAGGGAAGGTTAGGGAGAAAAATATAGCATTTAGGAAGTACAAGGAAACACAGAAAGAGCAGGAGAGAGAATTGTACCAGCTAAAGCAGAAGGAAGCCGGGAAAGCAGTCAGAATAGCAAAGGCCCAAACCAAGGAAAAGATGGCCAACTCGATTAAGAAGGGGTCTAAAACCTTTTATAGGTACATTGGGGAGTGAAGAAAGACAGAGTGAGGGATAGTGAGGCTGAATAAAGGGGACGGTGGGTGGGCAGAGAGGGCGAGTGAAAAAGCAGGGATACTGAATGAATACTTCTGCTTAGTATTCACAAAAGAAAAAGAGGAAGAGGTACCTAATCCAATCAATAGAAGCACTCTGGATAGGGGAGTCAATCTCAGTCCTTTCACAGAAGAAAGGGTTCTGAAAGAACTCCTAAAACTGAAAGTGGACAAAACAATGGTGCCTGATGGAATTCACCCCAGAATTCTAAAAGAATTAAGTGGAGAACTAGTGACACCACTGACTACCCTTTTTAACAAATCATGGGAGGATGGTGTGGTACCTGAGGACTGGAGGAGGGTGGATGTGATTCCCCTTAACAAAAGTGGGAGCAAGACAGAGGAAGGAAACTACAGACCTGTCAGTTTGACCTCAGTGGTAGGGAAAATGATGGAATCACTTTTGAAGGAAAGAATTGTTGAGTACCTAGAGACCAGTGGGGCACAGGACCCAAGGCAGCATGGATTCACAGCGGGGAGGTCATGTCAGACAAATCTAATTGATTTCTTTGACTGGGTGACCAAAGTAGTAGACTAGGGAGGGACTGTGGACATGGCCTATCTAGACTTTAGCAAGGCATGTGACACAGTCCCACACAAAAGATTAATAAATTAGTCAGCCTGGGAGTGGGTCCCAGGATGGTAGCCTGGGTTAAACATTGGCTGGACAACAGGACACAGAAGGTAATAGTAAACGGAGTACACTCTGAAGAAAGGGGGGTTACTAGTAGGGTACTGCAGGGTTCAGTATTGGTCCAGTCCTTTTAATGTCTTTATAAGTGACATTGCAGAGGGACTGGAAGGAAAAGTATGCCTCTTTGCAGATGATACAAAGATCTGCAACAGGGTTGATACACAAGGAGATGTGGAAAGGATGAGAAGGGACTGGGCAAGGTTGGCGGAATGGTCAGAAGTATGGCAGCTTGGATTCAGTGCAAAGAAGTGCAAAATAATGCACCTGGGAAACAAAAACCCAGGGGAAAAGTAAACAATGGAGGGGGAGTTAGTAACAACAACTAAAATGGAAAGGGACCTGGGGGGTAATCATATCAGATGACCTAAAGGTTAGCAAGCAATTTGAGAAGGCAGTAGGGATGGCTGGGGGGATACTGGGATGTATGGGGAGAGGCATCACCAGTAGAAAACAGGAAGTTGTTATCCCTCTGTACAGACAGTTGGTGAGACCCCATCTGGAGTGCTGTGCCCAGTTCTGGAAACCCCATTTCTGCAAGGACATAGACAGGATGGAGGCAGTCCAGAGGAGGGCAACTAAAATGTTGCAGGGTCTGCAACAGAAGCAATATGAGGAGAGACTAAAGGAGCTTAATATGTATATCCTTGAGGAAAGGGGGGGGCATGATAGAAACTTTTAAGTACCTCAAGGGAATCAACAAAATTCAAGACAGTAGCATCTTTCAGAAAAAGAGATGTGCAAGAACAAGGGGACACAATTTGAAGATAGAGGGAGTACAGCTCCGGGGCAATGTAAGGAAGTATTTTTTCACAGAGAGGGTTGTGGATGTATGGAACGGCCTTCCTGAGGAGGTTGTAGGGTCAAACACAGTGGGGGAATTCAAGAATGCATGGGACAGACATAAGGCAATTCTTGTGGGGGGTAGGAAGAAATAGGCTGTTGGTTAACTAGGATCTGCAGCTTACCCAGTAGGTAGGGAAGTGGGCAGACTAGGTGGGCCAAGCTGTCCTTATCTGCTGTCAAAGTTTATGTTTCTATGTTTCTTATTCCTGTGGAATGAAATGTAGTCCTGTTCAATGCAAAGAGCCTGAAGCTCACTGATTCTTCTTGCAGAAGTAATTGCCACTAAGAAAACTGTTTTCCAAGTGACATATTTCAGATGAGCAGAGGACATGGGATAAAAAGGAGGTCCTATGAGCTTAACTATGCACACATTAAGGCCCCATGCTGGCACTGGTTCCCTATGAGGGGGGATACAGATGGGTCAAACCCTTGAAGAACCTCCTAAAGATAGGGTCTGAAGCTACTGTCACATTTCTTCCAGCAGAAATGTAAGCAGATGCTGCAACCAGGTGTACCTTAAGGGTGCTGGGCTGTAGCCCCAGGGAGTGTAAATAAGAGAGGTAATCAAGAACAGCTGGAACCCCAGCCTGTGCTGGTGCCAGATCCCTGGCCGAGCACCAGATAGAGAACCTTTTCCATTCTGAGGCATAGGATAGGTTTTCTTAGTGGAAGGCTTCCTGTAACCTCTCAGTATGAGAGAGGTGTAGACCTGCATATTCTTGGTCTTTGACAGCCAGGCTTTGAGATTGAGAGACCTGAGATTCAGATATAGAAGTCTCCCCTGGTTGGAGGTTAACAAATTGTGCCTCCGAGGGAGATGTACTGGCTCGGCTACAGACATGGAGAGCAGAAGAGAGTACCATGGCTGCCTGGGCCAGTCTTGGGCTATCAAGATCATTGATGCTGACTGGGACCTGAGCTTGAGCAGTACCTTGTACACCAGAAGGAAGGGAGGAAAAGCATAAAGGTGCTTCCCTGACCAGTTCAAAGCCAGTGCATCCTGAGGTAGTGTGCCCTTATCTGGTGGTCTGCAACAGTACTGAGGCAAGTGGTGGTTCTGGTGGGATGTGAAAAAGTCTATCTCTGGGATGCCCCACCTCCTGAAGATTACTTCCACCACTTGCCTGTCCAGAGTCCATTCATGATGGGCCTGGTTGTTTCGACACAGAGCATCTGCTAGGGTGTTGTCCTTCCCTGGCGGGTGGATTGCCTGCAGGGAAACTCCCAAGGAGTAAGCCAGGCTCCAAATTTTCATGGCCTCTGCGCAGAGAGGACTCAACCTGGTGCCTCCTTGCTTGTTTATGTAGTACATTGTGGTTGTATTGTCTGTTCTGACCTGTAACCTCCTTCCCTTGCACCAGTGTTGTAAAGGACTTTAGTGCCAAAAACACTGCTCTGAGTTCCAGCAAGTCTATGTGTTGGAGTGACTCTGCACTTGACCAGGTGCCCTGGGTTGTGTGGTCCCCTAGATGGGTTCCCCACCCCAGTAGAGATGCATCTGTTTTGAGAACTGATGGAGATTCTTGTTGGAAAGGAACCCCTTCCCTTAGGTTGGATTCCTCTTTCCACCACTGAAGTGCTTGTAACAGAGTTTTTGTTACTGGAATCATCTTTGAGAAGGAATCTGTTCTCTGGCACCAGTGAGCCCTTAGGTGGAACTGGATGACTCTCAGTGTCTCTCATTTGGAACCTGGATCCTAGGACTGTGCCTATGGCTGCAGCCATATGGCCTAAGAGTTGTAGGAATTGCCTTACAGTTTTTCTCTAATGCAGGCTGAATGAGTTTGCAATCAGCTGGAGACTTCTCACCCTATCCAGAGGCAGGTAGGCCCTGCCATGCATGGTATTGATCTCTGCTCCTATCAAGTGCAACTCCTGTGCAGTTAGGAGGACCGATTTTTTTGTGATTTATTAGGAACCACAGGGACTCTAGAAGCTCCTGGGTGGTTTGCAGATGCCGTCTGACCTAGTCTGGTGATTCTCCTACCACCAGCCAGTTATCCAAATATGGGAACACTGTGACACCCTGTCTTCGAAGGTGTGCCACTACCACTGCCAAGCATTTTGTGAATACCCTTTGGGTGAAGTTAGGCCAAATGGCAGGGTTAAAAACTGACATTTACCTGATGGGAGTCTGACCCTGAGATGCTTTCTGAGAGAGTCAATTATGGGGATGTGGAAATAGGCATCTTTTTCGGTCCAGTGATGCCAGCCAGTCTCCTTTTTGGAGTGCTGGCAGAATCAGTGCCAAAGTTACCATTTTGAACTTTGTTTTTTTTAAATGCTTGTTTAGTACCCTGAGGTCCAAGATAGGCCCACCACTCTCCGTTTTTCTTTGTGGTATGGACGTACCTGGAATAGAAACCATTTCCTCTCTGCTGAACTGAGACAGGTTCCACTGCCTTTGACAGCAGCAGGTTTCAAACCTCGGCCTCCAGCAGCATCTTTTCTGCGAGGGAGAATGAACTAAACACCCTGGTTCTGAGAAGAGGAAAGGATTTGCAATTCAGAGGCAGTCCCTAACTCGCTACCTCCAGGACCCACTTGTCTGTGGTGATCCTTTGCCAAGCCTGGAGGTAGTGAGACGGTCTGCCTCCAACAGGTAGAGAGGAGGCGGTCTGTGAAGACACGTCATGGTGTTTGCTTGCTTAGGGGTTGAGACTGAGTTTGAGATCCCTGCTTGAAACCTCTTCTGCCCCTACCTCTGAAGTACCCTTGCTTGGGGTACTGTTGATATTGAGGTGCAGCCATTGGCTGGAAAAAGGGCCTAATGTGAAAAGACCTACCCCTGCCTCCCATTCCATAGGGTCTGGTAGATGGAGAGACTTTCTCTTTAGCAGAGTTCCTCTTGAAGGTGGCTTTGTATTCATCCACCTTCTTTATATAAGCCACTGTTGATTCTCCAAAAAGTGAATTTCCCTCCAAGGGGAAGTCTAGAGCCTTTGTTTGGGTATCCTAAGTAAGATTTGTGGCTCTTAGCCAGGCAAACCTTTTCTGAGCAACAGTGTTTGCCATCCATCTGGCTGCTGTGTCATTGGTGTCAGCAGCCATTTGGAACTGATACTTGGCTTCCTCTAAGCCAAACCTGGCAGTTTCTGCCAGGTCATCAGATAAGAGTGAAGGGGCTTTTTGTGCTATGGACAATACAGACTGCCATAAGGACTTCTGGTACTGGTAGCGTAGGTCTGGAAATTTGCCTGTCTAATAGCCAAAGAATCTGAGAAGTATCCTTTTTTGGCCATACTGTCGATCTTCCTGGACTCCTTATTTGGTGGATGAGAAGCCAAAGGCATACAAGCCTTGTCACAGGCAGCTGCCTGCTCCACTGCCTGGTGGTCAGGGTGGGAAAACAGAAACTCTGCCCCTTCTCTTTCTGACTGGTACTTCTTATCCTGTCTCTTATTAAGAAGGGGAACATAATTAGGGGTCTGTAAAATCTTCAAGGTATCCTTCTTGAATAACTTATTGACAGGTAAGAGGAGTGTCTTTGTGGGTGTTAACCCCATCATTTTGAGGTATTCCACCTCTTCTTCATCCTCTATTTGTTCTTTTGTGGTGAAGTTCAAGGCATCAACCATTTTCCTCACAAAAGTAAAATGTGAGGAATAATCCTCAGTGGTTCGAGGAGGTGAACCAAAATCTTGCTCAGGGTAGACCTCAGGCTCAGTGGGTTCCCCTTCATACTCCTCTTCATCATAATCTTCTTCCTCAATAAGAGAGGATTTACCAGTACTGCCAGTATGTCCAGCTGGGACCGGGTCAGGTGGCTGCTGGCCAGTGGGAAAAAGACCTTATAAGCCCTGGACCTCTTTAAAGGCCTGAGCAATTTCAAGAGGAGAAGGTAGTACTAGAGCACCTACAGAAGTCCCCTTTTTCTCAGTTGGGGGTGCTGTGTGATTTGTTTTCTTTATCTTTTTTGAGGGAAATGGGGAGTCAACTGGTTCAGCATGCTTCTTAATGCCATTGTCACCTGTATCAGGGGTTGAGGCAATTATTGAAGTGGTTTCACCCACAGCAAAAGAGGGTATCGGCTGGTCAAAGCTAGAGGGACCCTTAGGTGGAGGAAGTTTTTTCTCGAGCCTTTGCAGATGTTTCTCCACTGTTTTTTCTGGGAAAGTTTTACAAGTATCACATTCTTTATTAAGGTGATCATATCCAAGGTAAGCCACACACAGACTATGTTTGTCTGCCTTAGCAAACACTTCCCTACAATCAGAACAATTTTTAAAACCAGGTTCACCGGTTTTCTTTTTAGGTTTCTCTGACATTTTTTCAGATATCAGTAAAAATGTTAGCTGCTAAACTATTTAAATGTTGATACAAAAAATTCAACAGTTGCAGTTGGTTCCCCGCACCAATAATGAACTGATGGGAACCGGAACCGATGAGAAAAATAAACCGAGACTAGCGTTTGAGTAACCAATAAAGCAGTTACAAAAATACATTTTTAAAATAACTTTTAAGTAAACTAAACAGTTTTTTTTTTAGTCAGAAAACCCGAAGATAACTAAACTAAATCGGCTCCCCACCGGTTATACTGAACCAGGAGGAACTGACAAAAAGTATTAAAATAACGCTAAATTAGGTTTAATTACCAATAACAAATAATAAAAGGCAGCAAATAGAAGAAAAAGATATTTATATGTTTTTATAAATTTTTTCACATGACAGGAATAAGTTGAAGAGTGAGACTCTGAGAGACTAGACTTTACAGGCAGACAGTGAAAGCTGAGGGGTTTAGAACCAAGGCAGTTAGTTCAAGGCAGCATTTGAATAGTTGCCATGTGCAAAGAGTTCCATCATTTGCATGTGTTCTGTCCTCTCTGGGTAGTTCTGGCTTAAAGGCACACTGCAGAAAGTTAGGAATACATGAGTATTACTGGAGGTAGAAAGCTGTCATTTTTCAAATCCTGGTGAAACTGTCTTTTAGCACCTGTGGTGTGAAATGATGATACGATGGCGCGGAAGCACATTTTGGCAGGGATTTGAACATTTTCAGTACCAGATTCATGAAGTGGGGGTAATAACAAGTCTATGGTGACAATTTGGTTGCGGTTTTGCTAAAATTAGAATCATAGGGCCCAGAGGACCCTATGATTCTACAGCTATGTATGTATACTCATCTATGGACAGATAGGAGTGCAGGGCCCAGGCAGCCCTGCACTCCGACAGGCAAATAAGTATCAATGGATGGGAGCACAGTGCCCAGATGGCACTGCACTCCCACAGCCAAATGAGTATTCGATTATACTATCTCAAAAAGTAAGGAAATTCATTGCAAGAAAACATTAATGCACCAGTTAGAGTTAAAGCAACAAAAGTTGGAAAATGTGGCATTAGGGTTTCCAACACTAACACCCCACCCCTACCCTACAGGCATCAACAGGTATGGGGTGTGCCTTGGGGTTGTCAACCCTAACACTCACACCATTCTCTTATACTGTACCCATCTCAGTTTATTTACTCATGGAACAGGGTGAGCGCTAGGACTGACAACCCCAAAGCACACCCCACACCTATTGCTGCCTGTAGTGTAGGGATGGGGTGTCAGGGTTGGAAACCCTAATGTCACATGTCCCTACTTTTGTCCTGTTAACCCTAACTAGTACATTAACAATGTTTTTTTACAATGAATGTCTATATAGGGTTGAGCAGGGGTGTTTATGTTAAACCTTGAATTTTGTACTTTTAATATATTCATGACCATTCAACGGATTTGCAGAAAAAGCTGCATGCGTAGTCTTATGGGAAAGGTCTCTTGATGTTCCAAGTTTTGCTCTGGTCAGATGTGCGGATTCTGAGATCCAGATAGCGAAAAAAAAAATATACAAAATCACAATTTTTTTGCCTTCGCCTAGCACCCAGATGGTTTGGAATTGTGGTCTGAAATTTTCAGGGTAGAAAGTGCTTGGCCCACATTAGTTTTTTTTCTTGGTTTGGTGGACAAATATTAATCCATTTGAAAGTTATTAAATTTAAACATTTTGTGTTCCAAGCATGCTCAGTAAGCTCTTCAGAATAGCTGTATGAAATGATCATATGGTAATGAAAATTTTATACGAAAATGTTGGTTCATATGAAAATTTCTTACACAAATTTCAATTCATCTGAAAAGTTTCATATATTTTAATTTATAAAGAAATATTTGTAATATCTTCACAACTGTTCAATAGATTTGCATGAAATTTTGCATGCATGATCTCATGGGGTGGAGATGTTGACTTACTAAGTTTTGTTCAAATCTGATGTTCAGATTCCGAGATTTGGATAGTGAAAAACCGTAAAGAAATCATAGTGTTTTTGCCATTTGTCATTGTCTTGCACCACGATGGTTTGACATTTTGGCCTGATATTTTCAGAGTAGAAAGGGCTTGGCCCACAGATGTTCCTTTTCCCTTATTTAGTGAAAAATATGAATCCTTTCCAAAGTTATTACATTTTAAAAATGTTGGTTCTGATCATGTTCAGTAAGCACTTCAGCTGTATGAAATTATTGTCTGGGGATGAAAGTTTCATTTAAAATTTTTCATTCATATGAAAATTTCATATGAAATTTTCATTCTTCTGAAACTTTTTATCTGATATTTTCATTCATATGAAGATATTTGTAATATCTTCACAACTGTTCTATGGATTTGCATGTAATTTTGCATGCTTAGTCTTATGGGGTACTGTAGATCTCTTGATGTGTCACGTTTTGCTTCAGTAGGTTGTATGGATTTCAAAAGTCAGATAGTGAAAAAAACATACAAAATCACTGATTTTTGCTGTTGGTCATCCCCTTGCACCCAGATGGTTTGAAAATGTGGTCTGAAATTTTCTGAATAGAAAGGGCTTGGCCCACAGATGTTCCTTTTTGCTGGTTTGGTGAAAAAATATTAATTGAGTCCAAAGTTATTAAATTTTAAACATTTCAGTTCTGAACATGCTAAGAAAGCACTTTAAAATAGCTGTATGAAATGATTGTATGGGGACAAAAGTTTCATACATAAATTCTCACTCGTATGAAAATTTGCACATAATATTTTCATTCAATGAACATTTTTGTAATATATTTGCAACCATTCTATGGATTTGCACACAATTTAGCATGTGTGGTCTTGTGGGGCAGATCTCTTGATGGACCAAGTTTTGTTGCATTCGGATTTGCAGATTCCAAGATCCAGATAGTGAAAAAACATTAAAAAAATCACAGTTTTTGCTGCTTTTTTGTCATCGCCTTGTGGCAAGATGGTTTCGAATTTTGGTCTGCCATTTCCAGGGTGGAAAGGGCTTGGCCCACAGATGTGACTTTCGCTGATTTGGTGAAAAAATATTAATCCATTCCAAAGTTATTTTTAAAAATGTTGGTTCTGAACATGCTCAGCAAACATTTCAAAATAGCTGTATAAAATGATCGTATGGGGATGAAATTTTTGCATGACATTTTTGTATGAACAGAAATTTTGATTCATGCAAAAATTTTCCAAATGAAAATATCATACGAAAGTTTTTATATGAATGAAAATTCAATCATATGAAATTTCCATTCATATGAAAACTTAAGGATTCAGTTATACTATCTCATAAAGTATGGATGGATGGGAGGGCAGGGCTCATTGGGTCCTGTCATGTGCTACCACAGGCAAATAAGGATATGATTATACTAGTTCAAAAAATAAGAACATTCTTTGCAAAAACTGCATTAATGCAACATTTAGGGTTCAGGCTAAAGCAAAAAAGTAGGGAAATGTGGTTTTCCCCATTCTATACACTCCAAAAATGTACACATCTAATGGGATGAGATTTAGGGTTGACAACCACAAGCAAGACTGCACCCCTGATTTGTTTTAGGTGTGGGGGTGGGGTTTTAGGGTTGAAACCCTAAAACCACATTTTCCTACTTTTTTCACTTTAGTCTGAAACCTAATGTTGCATTAATGCAGTTTTTTTGCAAAGAAGTATAAAGCTGTATATATTATATATTATATTATATTATATAGGCCCGGTAGTTCCAGTGTATTAGGGTTGTGCAGCCACTTCTATGTCAAACTCAAAATTTTGCACTTTAATAACTTTGCAACCATTACTCGGATTTGCCTGAAATTTTGCATGCGCAGTGTGGTACCATAGATATCTGGATCTGGAAAGTTTCATTCTGGTTGGATTTGCAGTTGTGGAGCTGAGGAGTGTGAAAAAGTGAAAAATCCTTAACTTTGTGAAATTCTTTGCTTGTCTCCACAGCCCAAATGGTTTGTCTGTCTGGTCTGAAATTTTCAGGGTATATTGAGACTGGATCAGGGAAGTGCCTTTTGAGGGATTGGTGAAAAAAATATTAATCCATTCAAAAGTTATTAAAGTTTAAAGTTTCCCATTATAGCCTATAGAAAAAATATATGTGCACCACTAACTGAGTGTGCTCAGAACTCGAAATTTCAAAAGTTAATAACTTTTGAATACATTATTATTTTTTTACCAAACCAATGCTGGAATGTTCTGTAGGATAACCTCTTTCACCCTGAAAATTACAGGCCAAAATATTAATCTGTTCAAAAGTTATTAAAGTTTAAAGTTCCCATTTTATCCTATGGGAAAAATATATGTGCACCCATGTTTATTTGCCATTTCATAGCAAAAGAACGGATAGAACTTTTGGGCTGAAATAGGCAGGGTGGCAAGCCCTTGCCCTAAAAATGTGCCTTTTGGTGGTTTGGTGAAAAAAATTACACTGGTTCCATAGTTACAGCTCTCCGAAAATGCACAATTTCCCATAGGATAACACTGCACTGCCTATGGTATCTTTTGGCACCTGTATCTCGAAAACAGTTTGAGATACAGATTTTGTGCTACTTGGTGGACTAAGCATGTGTGGAGGTTTCCAAGTCAGGATTACGACTGCAGTGGAATTTTTTTCATAGTTGCTATGGTTACTGAGATATTGCCAAATTTGCATTATTCATGCCTCTTGGCCTGCGGTATATCTCTGTACTTATGTGTAAGTGGGTGCACATGGCCCAGAGGGCCCACTCTCCCACATTATGCATATTAGTTTCACTAAGTACCAGTACTTTCATGAAAGTACCAGGCAGTTTTGCAAAAGTACCAAGTAGTTTCACAAAAGTACTGGTACTTTAGTAAAAGTACCAGGTAGTTTCACAAAAGCACCAGGTAGTTTCACAAAAGTACTGGTACTTTCAGTATCAGGTAATTTCACGAAAAGCACAAGGTAGGTTCACAAAAGTACTGCTACTTTCATGAAAGTACCAGGTAGTTTTGCAAAAGTACTGGTATTTTCATGAAAGTATCAGGTAGTTTCGTGAAAGTACCATTGGTTGACATGGGGGAACTTTTGGAAAAGTCCCTCAGTACTTTCATGAAAGTTCCCCCATGCAAACCAATGGTACATTCACAAAAATACTGGTATTTTTGAGAAAGCACAGCTGAAAACCAGCCCCAAACCACACATTTCTTTGCCACGTCATAGCAAAAAAACAGTTAGGGTTTTCTGGCTGAAATTTGCAAGGTGGCAAGCACTTGTCCCTCAGATGTTACTTTTGCTGGTTTGGTGAAAACATTTACAATGGTTCCATGGTTACGGCACTCTGAAGTTGTGCAATTTCTCATAATATAACATTGCACCACCTTTTGGCGCCTGTATATTGAAAATGATTCAAGATACTAATTTTTTTGCTACTTGCCACTTAGTCCACCTCTGGGTGTACTAAGCATATGTGGAGGTTTCCAAGTCATGATTACAGTAGCAGTGGAATTTTTCCCATACTTGTTTCGGTTACTGACATATTGCGAAATATGTGTTACAAGGGTTCCTTTTCATATCTCTAGGCCTGTGGTATGTCTCTGTACTTATGTGTAAATGAGAGCAAAGGGCCCAGCGGGCCTGTGTTCCTACATATGCATACCATTATGCAAAAAATGGGAGTTGGGGCATGCCATTATGCAGTGCTGGGAGTCCCACAGAAACATGAGGGTTCATTACAATGTCTCTACAGTTATGGATATATGGTAGCGCAGGGCCCACCCTACACTCTAAGAAATTAATAACATTATGTATTTATGGCAGCGTGAAAGACCCTGCACTTCCACAACCACATACCACTTACATTGCACTTTCTCAAAAAGAAGGGAAATTCATTGCAAAAAAACTGCGTTAATGCACCATTAGGGTTGCAACATCTAAGGTAGGGAAATTCAACCTTAGGGTTGACAAGAATAACACCACACCCCCACTGTGCATGCAGGAACAGGCATGATGGATGTGTTTTGGCATTATGAACCCTAATGCTCACCCCATTCCATGAGTAACTTAAGATAGGTATAGTATAGGACAATGAGGTGAGCACTGGGGTTCAAAACACCAAAACACATCCGTCATGCTTGTTCCTGCATGTACAGTGGGGTTGTGGTGTTATCCTTGTCAACCCTAAGGTTGAATTTCCCTACTTTTTATGTTGCAACCCTAATGGTGCATTAACATAGTTTTTTGCAATGAATATATGTAATAGATATACCACTCTGAGGTGTGCGGTCGCGCTCTGATATACGCACGCTTGGCGCGCAAGGCTCGGGCCGAAAAGGCCAACCGCTCAAGGCGACGTGATATCAGAGCATGACTGCACACCTCAGAGTGGTTTATCTATCTTATAAAATGTCAAAATTGTTTTGGAGAGGGTAAAAGTGCAGGTATGCGGTCGCGCTTGATATACGCATGGTCATGTGATGCTCATCATCCAATAAAACTACAACAACTTCCTACCCATTTTATAAATATATATATGTGTGTGTGTGTGTGTGTGTGTATATATATATATATATATATATATATATATTATAGTGGCGTGGTCGCACCACTATAGTTAGGGTTCAGCAGTCAGTTACATACTAAAGTCAAAAGTTTGGGCATTTATAACTTTGGACCCGTTTAAAGGATTCACCTGAAATTTGGCACATGTGGTGAGGCATGGTCAATCTTTTGATCTGCCAAATTGTGTTTCAGTTGGACTTATGGCACTGAAAAATGCAAAATTATCCATTTTTGGAGGCAACTTTTGGGATATTGGATGTGGCCCTGCACGGCCGTTGTGTGGTGTGCCACTCTGTGAGATAGCTCATTTGAAAGAGCTTTGGTGGCCAAACATACCGCTTTTTGTTTTGTGAAAAAATATTAAGGCATTCAAAAGTTATGCCACTTTTAAGTTCCCATTATAAGTCAATGGGAAAATTTATATGTCTTATTTTGCGAACAAAGAATGGGGTTCTGGCCATCTGGTCCCACCTGGCGATCAAAGAATTTGCAGCCTCATGGTTCAAGAATCTTTGTCCCCACGGATTTTCAAAATACTTTGATCGCGAGGTCTGCCATTTTGTTTTTTATTTTCCGATTGGAAAAACACAAATATCTCGGCTCAGGGGTCACTTCTGAAGTAAAACTTGGATGGGTTTTACTCAGAGGGCTCCAATCTATCAAGCCATGCCTTTGGTTTCATTCAAATCAGTCAAAAAATAGAGTTATAAGCTTTTAAAATCTTAATTTGTGGCTTGCTAACGATCTTTGATCGCGAGCCTGCAAATTCTTGATCGTGAGATTCTTTGATCGCGATCTTGCACCATGACCTAAAAACACTAATATCTCAGCTCAGGGGTGGGCTAGGGACACAAATGAGGGTGGATGTTGCTGAGGAGGGTCCGCTCTATCGATGCATGCTGTTGGTTTGGTTCAAATCAGTGAAAAATTTGCGTTTCACCATTTTTTATTCTTTGTTGGTGAGCCTGCAAATTTTTTGATCACGATCGTGCATCATGAGTGAGGGATGAGATGACCCAATTTAAAAATAAATTTTCTCAGCCCAGAGGTGTCCTAGGAAGTCACATGTGGGTGAGTTTTACCCAGGGGACTTCGTTCTGTTGAACCATGGTGGTGGTATACCGTAATTCCATCTATTTATTTATTTATAAGATTTTTAATTCTTTGTTCATGAGCCTGAAAATTCTTTGTGAGATTCTTTGATCACCATCTTTGATTGCAAGGGAAGGACAAGATGGCCAGATTTTTTTATAATCTAATAGATAGGGAAATTTTACCAATCTTTAATATTGAATATCTCGGAAATGGTTTGGTCTTTTTACTTGAAATTTGGAGGGTGTTCTCGGCATGTCCTGTAGATTTGAATTCCAGTGTCTGCATGTTAGAGAAAATTTATTTTGTGGAGATATTGCGTGATGCACTTTACGTGTTGCGGACAGTGTTTTGCTTGTTGTAGTGGCTTGAAATTGATAGGATACCTAGCCTTAGTGTAATGGATGTAGTTTTCAGTCATTGTGTGTGTTAAATGTCAACAGGTGCAGAACTGTGCCAGTCTGATGAATGAAAATCTCATACGTTAAAATGTTGTATCTCGGATACGCTTTGGTCTTTTCACTTGAAATTTGGAGGGTGTTGACAGCATGTCCTGTGGATGTAAATTACAGTGTTTCCATATCAGAAAATATTTTTTTGGGTGGAGATATGGTGTGGTGCAGTTTACGATCTGTGGACAGCGTTTTGCTTGTTGTGGTGGCTTGAAATGGATAGGATACCTAGCCTTAGTGTCATGGATGTAGTTTTCAGTCATTGAGTGTGTTAAATGTCAACAGGTGCGGAACTGTGCCACTCTGATGAATGAAAATTTAAATTTTGACATGTTATATCTTGGACACAGTTTGGTCTTTTTACTTGAAATTTGGAAGGTGTTGACGGCATGTTCTGTAGATGTTAATAGAGGTGTTTACGTGTCAGACAATAAATTTTTTGCAGACATATTGTGTGGTGCAGTTTATGTTTTGTGGACAGTGTTTTTTATTGTTCTACTAGATTAACATTTGTTTGGTGGCTGGCCTTGCTGTTGTGAATGTACTTTTTAGTCACTGGGTGTGTAATGTGGCTGACACTTACAAGTTGGTGGAGCGCGGGCCTCCCACCAACTTGCATAACTTTCTACTTTTCTATTCTTTCTTAAAAATTAAGGAAATTCTATGCAAAAATCTTAATTAATGCATCAGTTAGAGTTCTTCTACAGTGAAAAAAGTGAGGAAATTCAATTTAAGGGTTCCCACCCCTTGCACCCCACACCCACACCGCCCCCACCAACAGGCATCAGGGTGTGCGTTGGGGTCATCAACCCTAACTCTCACCCCTTCCTATGTGTAAACAAGATGAGGTGGTGAAGTGTGGGAGGAGCAGGGTGAGAGTTAGGGCCGATGACCCCAGCACCCGATGCCTGATGGTGGGGGGTGGGTGGGGTTTGGTGCAAAGGGTAGGAACCCTTAAAATCAAATTTCCTCACTTTTCTCACTGTAGAAGAACCCTACTGATGCATTAATGAAGTTTTTTGCATGGAAATATATATATATATATATATATATATCTTAAAAAACTTTGTTAATGCATCAGTTGATATCAATATGACAAAAGTATGGAAATGAGACATTAGATTTGAGCCACTAGCCCACCCCACACCATCCTCCACACACCAATAAGCATTGGGGTGTGCCATGAAGTGGTTAGGCCCAACTCTTACCCCATTCCATGTGTAAGCAGGCTGACATGGTACAGTATAGGAGAATGGGGTGAGAGTTAGGCCTGATGACCCCATGGCACACCCTGATACCTGTTGGTGAATGGAGGATGGGGTGGTAGGATGGGGGGTTAGAGGCTCAACCCTACTGCCTCATTTCCATAATTTTGTCACTTCAACCCTAACTGATGTATTAACAAAGTTTTTTGCAATTTATTTACTCACTTTTTGAGATAGTATAATAGTATCTTTATTTTACTGTATGAGCACAAGGTCCTTTGGACCCTGTGCTCCCATCAATCCATCCAGATAGTACAACAGCATCCATATGTCTCAGTGAAAGTGCAGGTTCCTTTGGACCCTGTGCTCCTATCCCTCTACAGATGCAACTGTAGCTGTGGAAACACAGGGGTCTCTGGCCCCTGCACTTCCACACATTAAGTTACGAGAAGAGGTAGTGAAATTGCAACAAATAGTCATAACTGTGCCATCTTAAATAATTTTCACCCCAAATGTTCAACATAACCTTTTTATCACCTCAAAACATGTACCCAGTACAGAAAACTTTCAAAACCCTGTCAAAATGTAATTGTGCACAACTGTGATGCTGTTTTGTGCCACAGGTGTGGAAACATTTTTTTGGCAGGATTTAAAAAATGACAGATATACTGCTCCTGAGGTGTTGTGAAAAAATGGTAATGTTGAAAATCTGGATTCAAAATATGAAAAATTGGTGAAGTTACAAGTGTGCATAGAAACTGCGTAATGTATGCTCATAACACGGTCATTTGTTGAAATGTTTTCACCTAATTTTCAACATGGGCTTCTTGGGACCTCCCCTCATGAACATTGGCACTGTGATTTTGTTAATCCATCCCAAAAGTTGATTTCACACAGTGACCACACCATTCTGCTCCACAGGTGTAAAAAACATATTTCAGGCAGGATGTGAAACATGACAGCTGTACTGTTCATAAGGAGATGTGAAAAAATGTCAATGTTGAAAATCTGGGTGAAAATATTAAAATTGCAAGAGTTATGGCGTGCGTAGAAACTGTACTACACGCTAAGTAACACAGTCAGTTTTGAATTTTTTACTAAATTTGCAACATGGGCATTTGGGACCCCACCTCATGAACAGTGGCACTGTCATTTCATTAGTCAGTCCCAAAAGGTGATTCTACATTGCAACCGCAAAATCACTTTTTGGGACCTAGAAATAAAATGACAGTGCCAATGTACACAAGGTGTGTCACAAGAACCCCATGTTGAAAATTTGGGGCCAAAATTCCCCAAAAAGACTGAGATATCAACCTATGTTGAAACCCCAATTGACTGCCACTATACAGCGCTTACCTTTGATTTTTCAGTTTGTGGTTCGGCTTTGAAGAGTGCAGATGTGTCCCTGTCCTGAGAAAATCACTGCTCCTGACCTCCAGGGGTACGTATAGATAAGGGGGGTGTGGGGAGGTGGGTGCACAGAGGGAGGGTGGGGATGGGGAGGGGACTGGGGAGACGACAGGGACCATTTTCTTTTTTGCAGGTTATAAATAAAACAAATTAAAGATGTCGGGGATGGTTTTCTTTATTACAGGGATTATGCATTGTTTGGGGACACTGGGAGTGGGCTCCCCAGTGTCCCAATGTAGAGGGGGGTTTACAAATAACTGGGGACACTGGAAGTGGGCTCCCCAGTGTCCCACACTGGTGGTGCTGGGGAGTGCTAGTGCCGACATTGGGATTAGGCACACCATGTTGGCAAAAAACTTCAATTGAATTAAAAATATTTTGGGACACTGGAAATGGACTCCCCAGCATCCCACACTGATGGTGCTGGGAGGGTGCTATTGCCGACATGGGGATCGGGCACCCCATGTTGGCCAAAATCCCACCTCCTGTGCCAATCCCTGTTCATGATCCATCAAAATCCCTGTTCATGAGCTGATCCCTGTTCATGAGGTAGGGTCATGTGACCTTCCCCTCATGAACAGGGATTTAAACAGCTCACAAACAGGGATCAGCTCGCGAACAGGGATAGGCTCACAAACAGGGATTTTAAAATTAAAATAAAAAAATGTATTTTTATGTAAGTAAAAGAAACCAAAGGCATGGGTGGGTAGCGGTCCTACCCCTAACCAAAACCCATGGTTTTGTTTCTCCATAAAACATCCCTGGGGCAAGTTTTACATTTCGGTTCTCTACCCTAGCTAAGTGAGAAAACAAGATGGTGGCTTGTGAAGAGGGATTTTTTTCCTCACAAAGAGGAATTCTATAAATCCCTCTTCATGAACTGACACAATCCTTGATTGTGAGCCAAATCCTCTTTTGCAAAACATACACATATTCCAAAGACTGACCTGAGGATGCACTGAACCTGAAAATTCACAATTGAATAACTTGGGAACGGATTAATATTTTTTTCAGCAAATCAATGCTGGATTGTTCTCTGGGGAAGCCTCTTTCTACCCTGAAAATTTCAGACCAAAATTCAAAATTGTGCGGCCACAATGTGATGGAAAAAATCAGCAAAAATTGGCAAAAAACACTTTTTTTTTCACTATGTGCTGTGCAAAATCAAATGCAATCAAAATGAAACTTGGCAAGTCTGGAGAGCCACCCCATGGGACAGCACACACCAAATTTCATGCAAATCCGTTGAATGGTTGCAAAGTTATTGAAGTGCAACATTAGAGGTTTAACATGAAACTGCTTACTGAACACTAACTATAGAGGCAGGACCTATAATATATGTATATATATGTATGTATATATATATATCTATATATATATATCTATATATATATATTATAGTGACGCTATAGTTAGGGTTGAGCAGGGCTTTCTATGTTAAACCTTAAACTTGGCACTTTAATAACTTTGTAACTGTTTAACGGATTTGCACAACACTTTGCAAGCACAGTTTTATGTGGCAGATCTCTTAACGTGCCAAGTTTTGTTTCGTTTGGATTTGCAGATTACGAGCTGTGCATAGTGCTAACACGTTAAAAATCGCAGTTTTTACTGGCTCACTCATTCCTGTCCGAACCACTGTATCACTTGAATACAATGTATTATATTGCCTTCATATATAGAGCTTAATAATGATTTGGATACACATGCCATGTCTGTATGCACTGTAAAACTTGAATAAAAATTAATGTTAAAATAAAAATTGCTGTTTTTTATGCTTTTTTTTGTCATCTTGCTACACCCAGACAGTTTGGAATTTTGGTCAGACATTTTCAGGGTAGAAAGGGCTTGCCTCACAGAAATGCCTTTCACTGGTTTGGTGAAAAAAATATTAATCTGTTCAAAAGTTCTTTAATGTTAAAGTTTTAAGTTCTGAACATGCTCAGTTCAGTCTTTTGGATAGCTTCCTGGAACGGCAAAATAATTTGGTCTCACAAAAAGGGAATATTTGTTGTGAGGGGAATATCCTTTTTTGTGAGAAAAGAATCCTTTTTCTTGAGGTGCCATCTTTGCATTTTAATATGTTCGCAACCATTAAACGGATTTGCACGCAATGTTGCATGCGTGATCTCGGAGGCTAGATCTCTTATCTTGCCAAGTTTCCTTCAAACTGCATGTGCAGATTCAGAGATCTGGATAGAAAAAAAAGTTAAAACATTTAGCTCCCAGACAGTTTGGAACTTGGTTTTAAATTTTCAGTATAGAAAGGGCTTGGCCCACAGATGTGCCTTTCGCTGGTTTGGTGAACAAATATTAATCCATTGCTAAGTTGTAAGGATTTAAAATTCCAGTCCTGAACATGCTTAGTAGGGTCTTTTGGAAAGACATTTGATACCCTACTGATTATGCTCAGAACCAAAAAATTTCAAATGCTTATAACTTGGGAACAGAGTCATATTTTTTCACCAAACCAATGAGAGATGCCATTCAGTGGCATACCCTTTCTGCCCTGAAAACTTTGGACCAAATTCCCAAACCATCTGGGCTGTAAATGATGAAAAAAGAAAACACAATTTTTTCTAAAAATGTGCTATTCGTATCTTGGGATCTGCACATTCAACAGAAGCGAAACTTAGCAAATCAGGACACCTTGTCCTCCAGATTGTGCATACAAAATGTAATGCAATTCCATTGAACGGGGATGAAGCTATTAATATATTTACATACAGTGTATATCTACTGTATATACGGTATTATAGTGGTTCGGTAGCACTACTATAGTTTGGGTTGAGCAGAGGATTCTATGTTAAACCTCATATTTTGCACTTTAATATCTTTGCAACTGTTCAATGAACTTGCACGCAATTTTGAATGCATAGTTTAATTAGGTAGATCTCTTGATGTGCCACGTTTTGTTCCAGTAGGATGTGTAGATTCTCAGATGTGGATAGTGAAAATATGTAAACAATTGCAGATTTTTGCTGTCTTTTTGTCATCACATTGCAACCAGATGGTCTGGAATTATGGTTTGAAATTTTCAGAGTAGAAAGGGATTGGCACACAGATGTGCCTTTTTCAGGTTTGATGAAAAAATATTAATCTGTTGCAAAGACATTACATTTTAAAAATTCCAGTTCTGAGCATGCTCAGTAAGCACTTCAAAACAGCTATATGAAAGCCAGCCCACTGGCACTGAGGGCTGAGATGCTGGATGCCTTACTTTGTGCTATGCCAGCAACCCATGTTTGGGAATGAGCACGGGCCACCGGGGGTTGGCAGGGGAGGAGAAGGATTGAGTGTCCAAGGGACTGCTGTCCTTCTCTGGGGAGGAGGGGTGTCAGTGGTCAACTTATGGCTGGCCCCTTGCAGAAGCTGGGGGGCAGCACACTGATGCTGCAGATAGGGGTGGAGATGGGGTAGACACCTGGAGGATTGCGTGTGGGTGCATGCGTGCTCCCTCCGCTGGTGTCATTGCACACCTCATCACTGCATGGGGAAGAAAAATAGGAAATAATGGCCCTGGTTACTCGGCTTGATGGCCATCCATTGGAATGTGCCACCTCCAGAGGGCATCACCACTAATGCTGGATCTGGTCCTGGTGGGGAAGATGAGGGGCACCCCACCACAGGAGACAAGCTGTGGGGGTAATAGCGGTGATGGCCCGAAGTGTGGCGGTGCGGGCTGGCTGGCAGCTGGAGGACAGGTTGCCAGGTAGATGAAGCCAACCAGGGGCCGGGAGGAGAAAAATCACCCCAAAAAATAAATAAAATAGCTGTGTGATGGGACGTGGCTTCGGCACCTAGAGTAACCTGATGGCTCATGAATAATTCTGAGCTTATTTGCATACACATTTTTTTAAATTGAGGGAGTGAGAAGAATCAGTTGAAAACTACAAGCTATATCTCTTTTGGAAGCTTGGTATATTCAAAATCATTGTTTACAACCATTTCTTTTTCATTTCACCTGTTCACATTGCAAGAAGAAAAATTCCTTATGTGCCTCATGTTTTTAAAATGTCAGTGTAACCATAGTGAATGAATAATCATGAGCTGATTTGCATACCTATTTTTTTAGATTGAGAAGCGTAATCATGATTACGCTTCTGATGAAGGACTTGTTGGTCCGAAAGCTAAAGCACTTTGTTCTTTTTGTTACATCTATATTGATCCAATAAAAGGTATCAAATCATTTGCTTCTGGATCTGTTCTTACGAGGACCAATAAGGCAAACACTAAATCTAGATTTTAAAATTGAGGGAATTAGAAAAATCGAGTGAAAACTATAACCTATCCCTCTTTGGGAAGCATGGTCTTTTCAAAACCATTGTTAACAATTTATTTTTGGTTTATTTTTTGGATACTGGCAGGTTGAAGATGCAAATTGTTTTGAAACATGGGCTATAAGTCTATATGTTAAACATTAGGGCTATAGAAGGAAAGTAGTCATTTTTTTAACTTATGTTAAAATAGGTATTTGAGTACTGATTTTGTGTTCATGTGATTTGAAAAAGTTTCAGACAATTCAGTTGTTTAGAAATACTGCAACGTTTAAAAAAAAAAGACTCTTAGCAATACAGAGAAACAGGAAAGTATTATTAGCTGTTGGCTATGAGCTTGGACACTGGGGTTTTAATCTGACAGCCCCCACTGAATATGGTTAAATGTTGTTTTTTTTTTTGTGAGCTTTGTTTCTTCACCGGCTTACCAAGGAACTCTCTCAGGCATAGCCCCACACCACTGCTGCTGTACCACCTGGTCTAAAGCCACCCATCTGGAATTCAAGGGCTGATACCCCCACCCTTGTCCAGCCCAATGAACCCCCCCCAGCTCTGAGCCCCAATGGGGTAGGGCCACCTTCTACCCTGGTGCTCTATCTAGAATCTAATGCACCGGGTCAGAGTTTTGCGAGGGATCGGGAAAGCCGACGGGCAAGCCCTGTGTTTTGTGTGTGGCTGCAGAGCTTTGAGGAGCCACTATCACCTATCCCTGGGGCTGGGGGTTTCCTTGTGAGTTCCCCGGAGCGTGGACATGCAGTTATGTCTTGTGCACCTACTTTGCTGATGTCTGTTGCCGCCCGCTCAACTGCATCGCCTCCATGTAGGACCTCAATCTCCATCGGTGCCGCAACGGAGCGATTAGCCCACAACCCAACCCAGGAGAGAGAGAGCAGTCTTCCAGATGCTTGATCTTCTCCCTTCCCTGCTGACCCCCCAGTGACCTGAGTCCATTCCTGAACCCGGGTCACCAGCGTGGTGTGAGGTGTGGCATCCAGAGCCTCAACCCTCAGCTCCACCAGGCCAGCCCAAATGTTTTTTTTTATAGTAACTCATACATTCATATAAACTAATTATAGAAAAACAGT
This sequence comes from Neoceratodus forsteri, assembly GCA_016271365.2. Classification (NCBI taxonomy): domain Eukaryota; kingdom Metazoa; phylum Chordata; order Ceratodontiformes; family Ceratodontidae; genus Neoceratodus; species Neoceratodus forsteri. The sequence goes on from CM057450.1 coordinate 720,488,388, forward strand.
CATGCATTTATAAAAACTAATTGTAGAAATAGTACAATCTCAAACAGTAAAAAAAAATCATTGCAAAAAAACTTTGTTAATGCAGCAGTTAGGGTTATATTGACAAAGGTAGGGAAATGTGGCATTGGGGTTTCCAGTCCGAGCACCCCGTTCTTACTCTGCAGGCAGCAACAGGCATGGGGTGTGCCTTGCGGTTGTTAGCCCTAATGCTCACCCCATTCCGTGAGTAAGTACACTTAGATGGTTACAGTATATAAGAATGGGGTGAGTGCTAGGGTTGACAATCCCAAGGCACACCCATGCCTGTTGCTACCTGAGAATGAGGAGGAGTATTGAGGTTGTTGGAAACCCTAATTGCCACATTTCACTTTTAAACTTTATCTAACAAGTGCAATAATAAAGTTTTAGCAAATAAATATATATATATATATATATATATATATATTCTTTGCAAAACTTCATTAATGCACTAGTTAGGGTTGAAGCAACAAAAGTAAATTTGGTGATTGGTTTCGCCCTAACACCCCACCCCCACTCTGCAAGCAGCAACAAGCGTGGGGTGTGCCTTGGGATTGTCAGTCCTAATGCTCACCCATTCTCATATACTGTACCCATCTCAGCTTATTTACTCATGGAATGGGGTGAGCATTAGGTTTGACAACCGCAAGGCACACCCCATGCCTGTTGCTGCCTGCAGGATGGGAGTGGGGTATAAGGGTTGGAAACCCTGTCTCCACATTTCCCTACTTTTCTCACTTCCACCCTAACTAGTGCAGTAACAAAGTTTTTGCAAAGAATTTCCTTACTTTTTGAGATAGCATAATTGTATCCTTGTTTGTCTGAAGGAAGAGTCCCATCCTTCCTTAGATGTATACATATATGTTGCTGTGGAGGGCCCTGCACTTGCATTTGTGTTAAGGCTGGAATGAAATTGACAGCATAGCCTTCTTATTGCCCCTCCTCATGAACCCAGTAATGAAAATTTTGAAATCACTGCCAAAATGTGATTCTGCACCACCTCAATGCCATTGTGTGCCACAAGTGCGAAAATGCAATTCGACCAGCCCTAACACTCACTCCATTCTCCTATAGTGTGCCCATTTCAGCTTATTTACTTATGGAATGGGGTAAGTGTAAAGGCTGATGACTCCAAGTCACCTGCCCGACACCTGTCAGTCTCTGCAGGGTGGGGGTGGGAGTGTTAGGGCCGACGACTGCAAGGCACCTCCCCAACGCCTGTCAGTCTCTGCAGAGTGGGGGTGGAGTGTTAGGGTTGGAAACCCTAATACCTGATTTCCATGCTTTTGCCACTTTAGTTCAGCCCCAACTGATGTATCAACAAAGTTTTTTGCAAATAACAGGCAACTGTGAATTACAAGGCTACATTACATAGTAAGCGTGTTTTTCCTGTGTTTTTAAAACATTGCACTCAACACTTTAGATCATTAAGAACAGCTTTTCTCAGCTGCAACAATCAGTCTGGCACCCTAGTCTAATCAATACTCTAGGGCACAAGCTGAGCTTTAGTCAGTCACAGCTGCAAAAAGCACTATCTCATGTGCTGGTTAAAACTGCCGTTTGCTCCTCAAAAATCAGTTGATGCAGTTTAAGAAAACATGCTACCTATTGTATTATGGAACTAAAAAACACCTAAGTTGTAAAAACTTGCAGGTTCACCTTGTTAGAATGGTGACATCATGAACGCTCTTGAGCGTCACTCTCCTGCCTATGATGTCACCATACAAACTCGATGAAGAAAACACCACTTACCTTCCAGTGCTCTCCTGCTAATGCCTACGGCCAACTTCTGTTTTCTAGCCGTCTCATGCGAGCTGCTCACTCCCTTGCCTGGGATGTGCTAATGTGGCTCTGCTAACTCAACACATGCAGCCCAATTCTAGAAGCACCCCTATGCATGTTTCAACATGTGAGGGATGCAGTTGTGCCAAGGACCCTGCGCACAATTCTGTAAGGGGCAGGATCCCCGTGGCTAAGTCCTGCAACTTGCGCCAACTTCATAGGTATGCCAAACAGAGGCATACCTGAGCAGTTAACCACAAGCCTGCAGCATGCACAAAGGCAGGGCATGAGTGCTCCCAGCCCAGTCCCAAGCCTGAAAAGCCCCTGCAGAGGCTACTCGGACCCCCTGCCCCAGTCCCCAGTGTGTAAAACAAAAAGCCTCTAAGGGCTATCGGACCACCCCATCCCCAATGTGTACAAAGTCCCCGCAGTGGCTGGGACCCCATCCCTGATCCTCCAATAATGTAATGTGTCCTACAGGCTATCAGACCCCTGCCCTCAGTCCCCAATAATGTGTTAAAAAAAAAGTCCGTCAGGGCTATTGGACCCTCCCCAAGTCCAGCTCCTCATAATGTATTAGTAACAGCTCCACAGGGCTGATCTAACCCCCCAAGCCCCAATCCACGAACCCACATCCTGGCGGTTTTTCACACTGTAGTAAAATGAAAAACATATCCCCATTATCCCTGGTAGCTAGTGGCCTCCCACCCCTCAGTCGGCAGTGCCAGACCACCCCGCTCCCCCCCACTCGTCCTGAACTAGCGACAGGCACAGCCCACCTCTCATCACCATGGCCAGCCGCTGACTGAGCTCCATATAGGCGCGTACTACTGTAAATAGTACGCGCTCAATGAATGACAGCTCGTTGATTAAGCGTGTACTATTTACAATAGTACAAACTCATACAGAGCTCAGTCGGCGGCTGGCCGTGGTGGTGAGAAGTGGGCTGTGTCATTTGCCAGCTGGCAATGGGTGGAGGGTGAGTGGGGTTGTCTGCACTGCCGGGTGGGGGAGGGGCACTAGACTACCAGGGATAATGGGATATGTTTTTCATTTTACTACAGTGTGCAAAACCACCAGGACGTGGGTTTGTGGATTGGGGCTTGGAGGGAAAGATCAGCCCTGCAGGGCCGTTACTAATAAATTATGGGGTGATTGAGGAGAGTGGGGTTCAATAACCTTGAGAGGCTTTTTTAAACACATTATTGGGGACTGGGGGGGTGGGGTCATAGATCCTGTGGGGCTTTATTACACATTATTGGGGATCAGGGATGGGGGTCCCATACCTGTGGGACTTTGTACACATTATTGGGGGATCGGGGCAGGGGAGGTTCAATAGCTCTGCGGGGCTTTAATGACTCAGTTTTGGGGGACTGGGGGCAGGGGGGATTCGATAGCCCTGCAGGGCTTATTCTACTGTTTGGGCGATGGAGGGTTGCATATACTGGGGGATCTGGGCTGGTGGCACATTGGCATAACCCCCGGAATACGTAAAGTACACTTATACCAGCTATTAGCTGGTGTAACTGTACTTTGATAGATGTCCTCCAGGGGTTGTTTCAGAATAGCAAAATTGGGGACTTGGAGACTGTCTTTCCAGAATAGGGCTCAACTAAACCCCCTAGCACCATGTCGCAAAGGGTTTATGGCATAACTGGTGGTGTATGTCCACTTTGGTGCAAGCTGGCCTGTGGCATGTCGCAGGCTGCTTTTTGCAAGAATACCAGAGTATTAAACTCTGGTGTAAACTTGTTACTTGCACTACTTTTTTTGGTGCAAGTCAGTTTACACCAGGCATATCCCTTTGAGAATTGGGCCCACCAGGGGCATATTAGCATATCTCGGGCAAGAGAGCAAGTGGCTGCCACGAGATGGCTGCTGGCAGCCTCAGAAAACAGAAGTTTGCAAGCGTTGTTTAAAATCTAAATACCCTTACCTAAATTAAGTTAGAAAAACTATTTTTGATATGGAACCCCTAATTGGGGCATAGGCGCTAGCAGGAGAGCACCAGTAGGCAAGTGGTGTTTTCCCTTTTCCTTTTCCTTTTATAAATTTACTGTACTTTATCTCCCACAATTAACAAGCCCCTATCAGACACTCTCTCTCCCAGCTCCATCATCCACTGTCCCTGAGACTTACCTCCCCCATGGTGGAGCCTCCTGGGGTCCCTAGGCCCAGGAAGAGTTTAGCTCGGATGTTTAGTTGGCAGCCAAGTAGCAGTGGGGGGTTTTAGGGAGAGAGAGGTGGTGTCAGCCTGTGGTTATGAGGGCTCCATTTTCCTGTCCCCCCCCCTACTGGTGCCTCACGGGTGAGGATTGAAGTGGTAGTCACACGCAAATGTGCAGATGACCTCAGTCAGTAGGCACCCTCCCACCCATTGTAGCTTTGTCAAACCTAGGTCACCGGTGTCACAAGTGGTAGCACTACTGCTGCACCAATGGACCATCTTTGGTGTTTTCCTTTAGCATTTAGGTGTTAGTTATTTGCTACATAGTGCCACCAAGGGTTCTGGTAAAATCATAAACCATGAGACCACAGGTCAAATGGTTTTGTAAATGACACCAGAACCCCAAGATGGAATTACAAGCCTTGCAATTTACAGAAGGGCTATTATGTGTTGTGTATAATGTAAGAACAAACACAATTAATAGGGTTTAAAACTGCCTCGTAAGAATAAAACTGTTACCTTGTGAGTAGAATGTGAATAAAGCAGGCATTATTTATTTCAGAATGCTGTAGAGTAAGTAACATAGTATTTGAAGGCAGATAAGGACCATTAGGCCCACCCAGTCTGCCCATATTCCCTGCCTGCATCAGTGGTCGCTGACCCTATTTGGCTATTCCTACCAATCTCTAGGATTCCTTTGTGCCTATCCCATGCATGTTTGAATCCCTCCACTGTGCTAGGTCCCACTACTTCCTGGGATAGGCTATTCCATGCATTTATCATCTTATAGTGTATGGTAGAACGCTGTCGAGCATGGAAATACATGCTCCCAACAGCACTGTTATGCTGCACTAGCTACGTCATCATAACTGTTGTGCTGCACTAGCTACGTAGCTAGTGCAGCATAACACCTAGCATGTGGGTGAGCACGCGCGATCGGGTGACCGGCGACCGGAACGGCCGTGGCGCTGAAACATCCCAGAAGACAAAAACACTGCACACAAATGGGAAAAAGTAAGTGCAGTCTATGTATGAGCGATCATACACTATAAAAGACTGTGTATGATCGCTCATACACAACAAGGGTCTTTTTCAACTCTTGAGGTTTCCATGGTAATGAGACTTCTCGAGTTGTGCTCTCAAGGTCTCCAGTTACCATGAAAACCTCTCGAATGAAAAATACCCTTGTTGTGTATGAGTGATCATACACAATCTTCTAATTCTGTGAAGAAAAACTGCCTCACATCCCCCTTTATCCTGCCTCACTCCAATCTCATATCATGCTCCCTCGTCATGTTAGAAAGATTGGACTGGGTTGCTGTGACAGAAATTTGGTTAATGGAAAACCATGGATGGGACATGGCTATACCCATATACAATCTGTTCAGAAAGGATAGGCAGGGCCAAATAGGGGGGAGGAGTAACCATTTACATTCAAGAAGGCATAAAAGCCACAGAGGTGCAGAGTCATCCTGGGGACACCCAGTCACTGTGGCTTACTATAGATACAGGACATGGAAAAACCTTCAGGATCGGCATCATATACAGACCTCCAAATCAAGGACAGAAAGAGGACAAAGACCTGATAGAAGAATACACAAAATGACTCAGCGAGGAGAGGTGACACAGGTGGGGGACTTCAACCTTCCAGATATAAACTGGAGTACACTAATGGCAGCAACAAGAAGAAGAAGCAGGAATTTCTTATTGGTACTACAGGGAGCAGGACTAAGTCAACTGATCAAAACACCAACAAGAGGAGATGCCATACTTGACCTGGTCCTCACAAACACTGAGAGGGTCCACGAACTTGACGTAGGATGCCATATGGGTAACAGTGACCATCGCATGGTTAGCTTCAAGGTGAACATAACTGAGCACATGTGCCACTCAAAAATAAAAGTACTAGATTTTAAAAAGGTGGACTTCAACCAAATGAGGACCAATATAAGAAACTACTTAATTGATCTACAAGTGGACGAGGTCAATGTCATGTGGGGGAAATTTAAGAAAGCAGTCCAGACAGTCACTGACCAATGCGCCAGAAGGGTTACCAAAGTGAAAAGAAAACAAATCCCCTTATGGTTTTCAAAGGAAGTGGCTAAAATAGTGAAAGAAAAATGGAAGGCATTCAAACTATACCAGGGAACAAACAAGGAAGAAGACTGGGTGTTGTACAAGGAGAAAATAAAAGAGGCCGGCAAAAAAATAAGACAGACAAAAGCACATTCAGAAGCAAGTATAGTAGAGAGGGCAAAGAGAGGAGACAAATCCTTCTTTAGATACATCCGGGAAAGAAGGAAGGCAAAAGGGGGTAGAGTCAAGATTACAACTCAGGAAGGGAAAACAACAGAAGATGATCCAGAAAAAGAAGAAATCCTGAATAAGTACTTCTGCTTGGTATTTTCTGAGGAGGACCCAGGGGATGGCCCAGAAATGGCAAACACAACATCCCTGGACAGTAGGTTGATACTAGCCCCTTCATAGAAACTGAAGTACTGGAGGCACTAAATAAACTACAAGTTGACAAGGCCATGGGGCCAGATGAAATGCACTACAGGACCTTAAAAGAACTGAGATTAGAGTTGGCTGCCTCACTGGATAAACTGTTCACCAAATCCCTAAAGATTGGGGAGGTACCCAAAGATTGGAAAAGGGCAATCATGGTCCCGCTCCACAAATCTGGCAGCAGGGAAGAGTCTGGAAATTACAGGCCCATAAGCCTCACATCCATAGTGGAGAAGTTAATGGAGACACTGCTGAAACAGAGAATCATGGCATTCTTGGAGGCTAGTGGCCATCAGAACCCCAAGCAGCATGGTTTTACAGTGGGTAGGTCATGCCAGACAAATCTGATTGAGTTTTTTGACTGTGTTACAAAGATTATAGATGATGGCGGGGCGGTAGATGTGGACTACTTGGACTTTAGCAAGGCCTTCATCTCAATTCCACACTGAAGGCTGGTAAAGAGGCTCGACCACACAGGAGTTGCATCAGAAGTAGTTAGATGGGTTAAAAACTGGTTACAGGGCAGAACTCAGAAAGTGCAGGTAAACAGAGTACTGTCATCAGAAGGTAGAGTAACCAGTGGTGTGCCCCAGGGATCAGTACTGGCGCCCCTGCTCTTCAATATTTTCATATCGGGCATAGCTAATGGACTACAGGGAAAGGTGTGTCAGTTCGCAGATGACACCAAAATATGCAACATGGTCAACACCCAGCAGGGAGTGGACAAGATGGAAGCTGACCTCAAGACACTGGAAGAATGGTCTGGAGCATGGCAGCTGAGATTCAATGCCAAAAAGTGCAAAGTCATGCACATAAGAAAAAGAAATCCAAGTAAGGCATATTACCTTGGAGGGGAAAGACTAGCTGCCTCCACCCAAGAGCGCGATTTGGGAATCTTTATCTCAGACAACTTGAAGGTAGGTAAACAGTGCGAGAAGGCAGCATTAAAGGCCAGTGGTGTGCTGGGATGCATTGGGAGGAGAATTACAAACAGTAAGAAGGAAGTGATCCTGCCACTGTACAGATCACTGGTTATGCCTCACCTGGAGTACAATGTCCAGTTCTGGAGGCCCCACCTCAAAAAGGACATTGACCAAGTGGAGACGGTGCAGAGAAGGGCAACAAAAATGATTCAGGGACTGCATGAGATGTCCTACGGGGATATACTGAAAGAACTGAACATGTATTCCCTGGAACAGAGAAGAGAGAGGGGTGACATGATCGAAACATTCAAGTACGTAAAAGGCATAAACCAGGTGCAGATAGACGATTCCTTCCAATTTAAGAAGGGCAGCAGAACCAGGGGACATGCTCTAAGGCTCAAGGAGGGCAGTTCTCCACCAACACCAGAAAGTTTTTCCTTCACAGAAAGAGTGGTGGATGCCTGGAACAATCTGCCTGCAGAGGTAGTGGGGGCAAGCACAGTGGTAGGTTTCAAGAATGCCTGGGACAGATACAAGGGAGCCTTCAAACCCAAAAGCAGTTAGAAGGCTAGGCCAAAAGACAATGAGCAGACTAGATGGACCTGGAGGTCTCTTTCTGCCATCAACTTATATGTTACTATGTTTCTATGTCCTTGTACACCTCCTATACTGTAAGATGTAGCCCACTTGCACTTTGTTTATACTTTGAGGTTTCTATCGTATCTCCCCGTTCCTGCCTCTTTTCCAGTGTATACATATTGAGGTTTTTTAATCTCGCCTTGTATGACTTCTGGTGCAAGCCCTGCACCATCTTTGTTGCCCTTCTCTGAACCACCTCTGCCCTGTCTATGTCCTTACGAAGATGCAGCCTCCAGAACTGTACACCATATTTCAACTTTTTGTAGACTGGTATTACCACCGCCCTTCCTTCTTCAGCTAGTAATACTCCTTCCTATGTACCTCAACATGCTACTGGAGCTTTGGGTTATCAATGATGATTATCCCTAAATCCATTTCTTCCTTGGTAAACATCAGCAACTCCCCCCTCATCCTGTAACTCTCTGCAGGGTTTCTGCACCCCAGGTGCATGATTTTGCACTTCTTTGCATTCAATTTTAATTGCCATATATTGGACCAATTTTCCAGCTTTCCTAGGTCCCTCCTCATTTTCTCAACACCACCCCCCCCCCGGAGTGTCTGCCCTGTTGCAGATCTTGGTGTCATCTGCGAATAGACAAACCTTCCTCTCCAGCCCTTCAGCAATGTCACTAATGTAGACATTAAAAAGGACTGGCCCCAGGACTGATCCTTGAGGCACCCCACTGGTCACCCCCCTTTCCTCAGATTGGATCCCATTAACCACCACACTCTGCTTTCTGTCCCTAACCAATTTCTAACCCAGTTCTCCACTTTGTGGCCCAGCTGCAGGCTACCCAACTTGTTAACCAGTCTTCTGTGTGGAACGGTGCCAAAGGCCTTGCTGAAATCGAGGTAGGCGTTATCTACCGCTCCCCCTAATCCACCTCCTTCATCACTCAGTCAAAAAAGTCTATCAGATTTGTTTGACATGACCTTCCTGCTGTGAATCAATGCTGCCTCGGATCCTGTGCTTCACTGGATTCCAAGTGTTCCACAATCCTTTCCTTAAGCAACACCTCCATAATCTTACCCACTACTGAGGTTAGACTGGCCAGTCTATAGCTTCTTGCTTCCTGCCTGTTTCCACTCTTGTGAAGAGGGACTACATGTACCCTCTTCCAGTCCTCTGGGACCACTCCTGTATTGAGTGACTCAGTAATCAGGGCTGCCAGCGGTGCCTCAAGCACCATCTACAGTTCCTTTAATATCCTAGGGTGTATACCATCTGATCCCATTGCTTTGTTCACCCTCAGTTTTGTGAGTTCTTCTTGGACTCTCCATTCTGTAAATGGACTGGTGTTCACATCTCTCCCTCCCTACATTGTTTCTGATGCTCAGCTGTGGTCCCTTTACCCCCCCCTTTCAGGGAATACTGAACAGAAGTATTTATTCAGTATTGATGTTTTTTCTAGGTCTCCCTCCACACATACCCCTTCCTCCCCTCTGAGCCTTACAATCTCAGCCCTGGCCTTCCTTCTTTCATTAATGTATTTATAGAATGTTTTGTCCCCTTTCTTTATTGTCTATGCTAATCTTTTCTTGGTTTGTACCTTTGCACTCCTAACTGCTTTCCCTGCTTCCCTTTGTTTATCTAGGTACATCGACCTATCCCCTTCCTTCTGTCTCTCCTTGTATTTTCTGAAAGCCACCTTTTTGGCCCTTATTTTCTCTGTCACCCCCTTTGAGAACCATAATGGTTTGTTCCTTCTCTTACCCTTGTTTCTTAGCCTAATGCACTGATTTGTCACCTCCAGTATGGCACCCTAGTAGTATAAGGGGATATGTCTTGTCAAATGTTAAATTTCAGCCAATCAGAGCATGCCATGTCATTTGACAGGTGGTTACCATGGCAATGCCCAGCCCCTTTTCCAACCAGAAGTCCCGCGTTCCTCACGCCATGGCAATGTCTCATCCCCCTTCCTGCCACAGGAAGTGACGTGCATTTTGTCCTTGAACCCGGAAGTCCTCCCCTTTTCTACGTTGTACGTGCTTCCTTCTTCTTCCCCTCCTCTCGCATCCATGCCACAGACTCACACCTGAGTCCCTCCACCTCCTCTTCCTCCCCTCACATCAGAGTGCTAGCAGCTCCTCGAACCCCTCCCCTCGGACCCCGGTTTGGCATCCTAGCTTACACCCGGGTCCCTCCCCTCACATCGCAACCCAGCCGCACCATCCTAATTCACACCAGGCTCTCCCTGTCCTTTCCCTCTTGCACCCCTGCTGAAACATCCTAGCTTGAACTCGAGTCCCTCCCCTTGATCCACCCACCTCTTGCACCCAGGTCCCTCCCCCTCACATCACAATGCCACCTCACCATCCTTGCGTTCACACCAGAGTCCCTCCATCTTTTCCCCACTGCACCCCTGTTGCAACATCCTAGCTCAAACACGTGTCTGTCTTCTTGATCCACCTACCTCTTTTACCTGAGTCCCTCTTTCTCCACACCACCCTGCTACCCCTCCACCCTACCACTGTGTCCTAGCTCAAACCTCGAGTCCCCTTCCTCCATTCCCTTCCCCTCAAACTCCTGCTCCCCTCTTTCTTCTCCCCCTTCCCATCGCACCCGAGTCCTAGCACCTTCATACCCCCTGTTCACTCGCTATTCATTTGCCCCTCTGTCGTTCCGGGGATATAAGGACAGGATGTGTGTAAATGCTTTGCGACTTGGAAATCTGTATAAGGAAAATATCATCATGCATCTCTGTATAGATAGGTTCTATGTTTTTTGGTTATTTTTGTAATGTTTGTAATTATTTTTGTCTTGTTGCCTGTATGTTTGAAATGAAATGTCCCTGCTTTTGTTACTTATAGAAACATAAACTTTGATGGCAGATGAGGACCGCTTGCGCCCCTCCTGTCTGCCTCTACCTATTAGAGATGCTGCAGATCCTAGTTACTGTAACCATCAGCCGACTTCCTCCTACCCCCACTCACAAATGTCTTATGTCTGTCCCATGTATTCTTGAATTCCCCACTGTTTTTAACCCCACAACCTCCTCAGGAAGGCCATTCCATGTGTCCACAACCCTCTTTGTGAAACAATACTTCCTCATGTTGCCCCTGAGCAGTCCCACTTCTACATTCAAATTGTGACCCCTTGTTCTTGCACATCACTTTTTCTGAAAGATTCTATCCGCTTGGACATTGCTGATTTGCTTGAGGTACTTGAAAGTTTCTATCATGCCCCCCCCCCACTCCCTCCTCAAGGGTACACATATTAATCTCATTTAGTCAGTCTTCATATGGTTTCTGCTGCAGACCCTGCACCACTCTAGTTGCCCTCCTCCTGACTGCATCCACCCTGTCTATGTTCTTGCGAAGATGGGGTCTCCAGAACAGCAAGCGCTACTCCAGATGGGGTCTCACCAACTGTCTGTACAGAGGAATGACAACTTCTTGTTTTCTACCGGTGATGCCTCTCCCTATGCATCCCAGTATCCCCTCCCAGCCCTCCTTACTGCCTTCACACATTGTCTGCCTACCTTTAGGTCACCTGATATGACTACCCTCAGGTCCCTTTCCATTTTTGTTGTAGTTAGTACCACTCCCCCAGTTATGTACACTTGCCCTGAGTTTTTGTTTCCCAGGTGCATTTCTTTGCACTTTTTTGCATTGAATCTAAGCTGCCATACTTTGACCATTCCTCGAACCTTGCCAAGTCCCTTCTCATTCTTTCAATCCTCTCACCTTGTGTATCAACGCTGTTGCTGATCTTTGTCTCATCTGCAAAGAGGCATACCTTCCTTTCTAGCCCCCACTGCAATGTCACCTATAAAGACATTAGACAGGATGGACCCCAGTACTGAACCTGTGGTATCCTGCTGGTATCCCCCTTTCTTTGGAGTGTAGTCCATTTCTATTACCCTCTGCATCCTTTTGTCCAGCCAATTTTTTATCCAGGCTACCACCCTAGGACCCATTCCCAGGCTGGTTAATTTGTTTATTAATCTTTTGGGTATGACTGAGTCAGATACCTTGCTAAAGTCTAGGTGTGCCATGTCCATAAAGAAACATAGCCTTTGATGGCAGATAAGGACTGCTTGGCCCCCCCAGTCTGCCCATTTCCCCACCTAGAGGATAAGCTGCAGATCCTATTTAACCAACAGCCTATTTCTTCCTAAACCCCCACAAAAATTGCTTTATGTCTGTCCCATGCATTCTTGAACCCTCCAAGAGTTTTGGACCCCACAACCTCCTCAGGAAGGCTGTTCCATGCATAGGCCCTCCCTGGTCTACTACTTTAGTTACCCAGTCAAAGAATTTGATTAGATTAATCTGACATGACCTTCACACTGTGAATCCATGCTACTTTGTGTCATGTGCCCTGCTGGCCTCTAGGTACTCAACAATTCTTTATCTCAGAAGTGATTCCATCATTTTCCCTACCACTGAGGTCAAACTAACAGCTCTGTAGCTTCCTACCTCAGCCTTGCTCCCACTTTTGTGAAGGGGAATCAGATCAGCCTTCCTCCAATCCTCAGGTACCACACCATACTACCATGATTTGTTAAAAAGGGTAGTCCGTGGTGTCACTAGCTCACCCCTTAATTCTTTTAGAATTCTGGTGTGAATCCTGTCAGGCCCCATTGCCTTGACCACCATGAGTATTAGGAGGTATTTCAGGATCCTTTATTCTGTGAATGGACTTGTATCACAACCCCCAACCCATCCAGAGTGCCTGTATTGCATGAGTATGGTATTGTATATATGGAAAGTGTAATTAAGTGACCTCCTTGAAAATGAGTTTAGCTCAATAGAGCTCCATTTCTATTCATAGTTTGTGAATAAAAACATTTGATACTTGCTAATGTCACCTATGAATGTCCTATTAACATTCTACAGAACACTGTGTGTGTGTGTGTGTGTGTATGGGGGCATCATTTTGAAGTATGTACAGTAGTTAAAGGAAGACTAGTTCTATGAAAGGGCTGTCTAGCATACAAGCAGTATCAGCACAATACTCAAAAAAGGCTCCCTAAACTGAAAATAATCACCAACATTTGAATTATTGTATTTAAAAACATCATGGTGCGCAGAAAAGCAATGACAGTCCATCCAGTCTGCCAATGGTTAGCTATTTAACTTCCTGATCAGGATTTCATGCAAATGTACATATTTGTTATATCATCTTTTTTCTTGAAATATTCACTGTGTGGTAATCTCGATGGTATAACATGGTAGTGAACCAAAATAATAAGTAATGATAAGCACATTTGTTATATTGCTGTAGCAGGATCAAAATTTCATGCAAATGTATAAAAGAAAAAAATTACCTTAGTAATTATATTTCTTCTAATGGAGTCTTGCTATATTCTGACAATTTCAGTGATTCCCAACCTTTGAACCGCCCTGGAGAACTAAGGGTTAACTTTCCATGCAGGGCATGGAACGCTGAGCTTGAGCTCGGTTGAAGTCTCTGTCTGGAGTGTTTTGAACTCAAACCGTCAGATTCTTACGTGCCCAACTAAACTAAAAATTCTATGTGGAAATTGTAAAAATTCTACTAGCCAACTGGTTGAAAAGTTTTGGATTCTCAAAGAAGACTCAAGTCAGGAAACCCCAAAACTAAACCCAATGTACTCAAAAAATACCAATAATAAATAAGCACCCAAACAAAAAGGGAGGAGGTTGCCAGCCAATACACCCCTGGGGAGCAACACTGCACCTGCCCACCCACTTCCCAAAAACAGGTTCTGAGAGGGAAGGCAGGGAAGGAGGTCAGAATACAGCAAGACTCCATTAGAAGAAATATAATTACTAAGGTGAGTAATTTTTTCTTCAAACAACATGAAGTCTTGCTGTTTCCTGACAATTGCAGACTACCAAGCAGTACCTCCAAGGAAGAGGGACAGAACCTACTTTAGGAACAGGCTCTGAAGTACTGCTGTGCCAAACCGAGCATCACTCCTAGCCTGGATATCCAGAGAGTAATGCTTGGTAAAGGTATAGACTGTTTTCCAGGTGGCTGCTTGACAAATTTCTAAGAGAGGGATATCCCTGGCAGCAGCCAGGGAAGCAGCTGTACCTCTTGTGGAATGAGCCCTCAGGCCTGAGGGTGGAGTTTTTCCCAGTTTTTTGTAGCAGAATTGTATACAAGATACAATCCACCTGGCAATAGATGTTTTGGTGGCAGGTTTGCCCTTTCCCACTTCTCCATAAGTGAGGAACAACTGGAGAGAGTCAAACCTGTGACCCTTGGTATGCTCTATATAGTAACTAAGGGCTCTTTTAACATCTAAACTGTGTAGCCTCCTCTTTCCTGAGGAAGAATGATCAGTGAAGAAAACAGGGAGAGACATAGACTGGTTTAAATGGAAGTCTGAAACCACTTTGGGCAAGAACCTTCTGTTGGTTTTAAGGACCACTTTATTCTTATGAAAGGAGAAAAAAATCAGCTTCCACTGACAGGGCTTGCAATTCACTGATACGCCTGGCAGAGGTATTGGCTACCAAGAACACAGTTTTCCAAGTCAAGTACTTAAGCTCTGCTGAAGACATAGGCTCAAAGGGGGGGTTGCATAAGTTGAGCAATGCAAACATTCAAATCCCAGGCAAGAGCGGGGTCTCTAAAAGGGGGGTTGGTGTGAAACAATCCTTTAAAAAATTTACAGTACACAGGATGGGAAGATAGTGAGGAAGGCTTCACCACAGACAAAAATGCAGAAAGAGCTGACAAGTGTACCTTGAGAGTAGCTGGTCTGAGGCCTAGGTCATTAAGATGGACCATATAATCCAGAACCGTAGGTAATTCAGCAGTGTCTGGAGAAATATTCTTCTTAGAACACCAAATGCTGAATCTTTTCCATTTGGAGTTGTAAGTCTTTCTGGTGGAGGGCTTTTGAGAAGCCTTGAGGATGTCCAGAGCCCCTTGGGAAAGATGCAGATCTGCAAACTCTAACTCTTCAAGAGCCATGCTTTGAGATTGAAAGATTGAAGATTGGGGTGCCAAATCCTCCCCTGAGAGGATGTTAACAGGTTGTAATTCCTGGGAAGAGACAGGGGAAGATGGACTGCTAGGGACAGCAACAGGGGGTACCAGGGCTGTCTGGCCCAATCTGGAGCAACCAGGATCACCTTGCAAGGTTGAGACCTTATTTTGACTAAAACTTTGAACAGGAGTGGGAAGGAAGGGGAGGCATACAGAAACTTCCCTTCCCAATTCAGAACCAGGCCATCCTGGGAGACTGAGCCCAAGACTGGAGGTCTGCAGCAAAAGAGATGGAGTTGGTGATTGTCTGGGGCTGCAAAGAGATCTATCTCTGGAGTGCCCCACCTTGAAAAAATCACTTTCAACACCTGAGGGTCCAGGGACCATTCGTGATGGCCCTGAGAAATCCTGCTCAGTGCACCTGCTAGCACATTGTCCTTGCCTGGAAGGTGAACTGCTACAAGAGAGGCTTGCAGGGAATATGCCAGGGACCACAACTTCATAGTTTCCGTGCACAAGGCCGTGGACCGAGTGCCTCCCTGCTTGTTGTGGTAGTGTTGTCTGTTCTGACTTGAACCACCTTGTTCTGAACTGACTGTGAGAACACTTTTAGAGCTAGAAAAACTGCTTTGAACTCTAGAAGATTGATGTGGAGAAGGGATTCTTGGGGGGACCACAGGCTCTGTGCAGTGAGGGACTCCCAGCTGGGCTCCCCAGCCCAGAAGAGAAGCATCTGTGGTAAGGACCACTGAATGAGGCTGAGCAACAAAATGAACACTTGCTTTAAATTGTCCTGATCCTGCCACCACTGGAGGGCCTGGATCAAGGTCGGAGTCACTGGAATCAGCTTGGTAAGGGAGTCCTTTCTCTGAGACCAGTAAGCTCTCAGGTGGAACTGAATATCCCTCATCTGGAATCTTGCCCCTTGGACCACTGCTGTTGAAGCTGCCATGTGACCCAAGAGCTGGAGGAAATGCCTTGCAGGTCGAGATAACTGAAGGCTGAAGGAAGAAGCTAGTTCCATAAGAGCCCTTGCCCTTTCTAGAGGAAGAAAGGCTCTTGCTCTGAGTGTGTCCAGTTCCGCCCCTATAAAGGTAAGGAGCTGGACTGGTTCGAGAACTGACTTGGGAAGGTTGGGAAGAAACTTAGGAAGTGAGCACTTGCTGGTCACTTGCAGGTGAGATTCTGACTTGGTCTGGAGACTGACCCACTAATAGCCAATCATCCAGATAAGGAATATGGAAATCTTTTGCCTTCTTAGAAAGGCAACTACTACTGCCAGGCACTTTGTGAAAACCCTTGGGACTGAGGTTAGGCCAAAGGGCATTGCTCTGAACTGAGAGTGGCCCGAGGGCAACTCGATCCTGAGGTACTTTCTGTGGGAGCACCTGATGGGAATGTGGAAGTAGGCATCTTTGAGGTCCAGGGAGGCTAGCCAGTCCCCTGGCCTTAGAGAGGAAAGGATTATTCCCAGAGTTACCATCTTAAACTTTGGTTTTAAGAGATGTCTGTTTAGATATCTTAGGTCTAGGATGGGTCGCCACTCCCCTGTCTTTTTGGGGGTCAGGAAGTACCTTGAGTACAGTCCTTTGCCCCAGTGTAGGGTAGGTACGCTCTCTATAGCTCTTAAAGTTAGGAGAGAAGAAACCTCCGCCTCTAGGGCAAGGGTTTCCGAAAGATTTGCAGGTGGAAAAGATCTGGCTCTCATCTTTGGAAATTTTTTGAAGCTGAGAACCAGTCCCTGGCTTACTGCTTCAAGGACCCACTTGTCTGATGTAATAAACATCCAGTCCTTGACAAAGTAAGCCAGCCTGCCCCCTACTGGAATAGGAAAGTCGAACCGGGCAGACGCATTAGGGTGTCTGCTTGGCAGGGGCTTTAGGCTGAGGGGTGGATGCAGACCTGCTCATCCCCCTTCTGCCTCTTCCACTGAAGAACCCCCTCTGCAAAAAGGAAGAAGAGGCCTATGCTTGGTAAAAAGGCCTTTGAAAAGGCCTGCCCCTAGACTGCTGCCTTTGAGGAGTTGCCTGCCTGTCCTTGGCCTGAGCACTCTTGTAAGTGGTCCTGTACTCATCCATTTTCTTCATGTAATTCTCTGTCTGCTCCCCAAACAGATAATTACCCACTACAGGAAAATTCATAGCCTTAGCCTAGGTGTCCTGCGAGAGGCTAGTACATCTGAGCCAAGCCATCCCCTGAAGAGCCACAGATGTAGCCATGACTCTTGATGACACATCATTAGAGTCCACAGCAGCATGAAATTGTACCTTAGATGCCTCAATCCCATCTGCAGCCACCGCCTCCAGCTCCTTGGCTAGCTGGGGGGAGGCCTGTTTAGCCAGTGCCAGTACAATGTCCCACCTGGACTTCTGGTACCTGGCTGTATAGGCCATATAATTCGCCTGCCTGAGTCCCAAAGAAGATGCCTTGTACTGCTTATTTGCCATTGCATCAATCTTCCTGGAGTCCTTGTCAGGGGGGGTGTGAAGCCAAGGGAATATTTGTCTTGTCACAAGCAGCAACCTGCACTACCC
Source organism: Neoceratodus forsteri (assembly GCA_016271365.2). NCBI lineage: Eukaryota > Metazoa > Chordata > Ceratodontiformes > Ceratodontidae > Neoceratodus > Neoceratodus forsteri. Next base: position 720,505,887 of record CM057450.1, read on the forward strand.
CAACATGGCTGCATTGCTGATATAAGAACTCCGTGTCTGAGCCTGAGAGTGTATACCTCTTGTCCATTCTTCTATGCGTAGGAGGTATGGTGTTAGGAGACTAAGATTTTTTGTGTCTGTTTCCCAAAAGATTTATGGAGGGAATAATGTCTCCTGGACTCTGGGATATCCATAACTCTACATAACACATACATAGATACATACATAGACAGTGTCGGAAGATAAGGGCCTATGGCCCACCCAGTCTGCCCATTTGAGCTTGTAAGTTCAGTTTCTTTTCCTGAAGTCTGTTGCCCTTACCCCAACCTCAAGAATTCCTTTATGTCTATCCCATGCATTCTTAAATCCCTTGATTGTTTCAGCCCCCACCACTTCCTCTGGCAGGGTGTTCCACTTGTCCACCACATTGCTCTGTGAAGAAATTCTTTCTTATGTTTCTCTGAATCGCCCTCCTCCAACTTCATCCCATGCCCTCTAGTCCTGGAACATCTTTTTCGCTAAAATAGTGTTTTCCTGCACCCTGTTCCTCCCTGTAAGATACTTGTATGGTCTATCATATCCCCTCTTCCTCTTCTCCTCCAGGGAGTACATGTTCAGTTCCTTCAACCTGTCTTCATAGGGACTTGTGATGCAATCCATGCACCATCTTTTGTTGCCCACCTCTGAACCTTTCTACCCTGGTCTATGTCCCACGAGGTATGGTCTCCAGAACCGTACACTGTACTCCAGGTGGGGCCTCACTAGTGTCTTGTATAGGCGGAATTATGACCTCCTTTCCTGCTGGTGATGCCCCTGCCTATACATCCCAGCATCCTATTTGCTTTACCTGCTGCCTTGTCACACTGTTTCCTCACCTTGAGGTCATCAGAGATGATAACCCCAAGATCCCTTTCCTGCTTGGTGCATGCTATATCCTCACCCCCAACTGATATATTTTGCCAGGGTTGTTGTGCCCCATATGCATTATCTTGCACTTCTTTGCATTGAATTTCAACTGCCAAACCCTTGGCCATTCTTCAAGTTTCTGCAGGTCGCTCTCATTCTGTCTACACCTCTGGTGTGTCTACTCTGTTACAGAGCTTTTGTGTCATCAGCGAACAGTGAAATTCTGCCTTCTAGGTCCTGGGCCACGTCACTGATGAAGATGTTGAATAGGACCGGTCCCAGCACTGATCCCTGTGGTACCCCACTGGTCACTCTTCCCTCTGTGGAGTGACAGCCATTTACCACCACCCTCTGTGTCCTGCCACCCAGCCAGTTACCTACCCACCACACTACTGTCCTGCCCACACCCATATTCCCCAGTTTGTGTAATAGTGGCACAGTGTCAAAGGCCTTGCTGAAGTCCAGATAGGCCATGTCCACTGCCCTCCCCTGATCCACCTCCCTAGTCACCCAGTCAAAAAATTCAATGAGGTTGGTCTGACATGACCTCCCCCTGGTGAAACCATGCTGCCTTGGGTCCTGTAGTCCATTGACAACCAGATGTTCCACCAATCTCCTTCAGCAGTGCTTCCATGATCTTCCCCACTACCGAGGTGAGGCTGACTGGTCTGTAGTTTCCTGCTTCCTCTTGTTCTCCACTTTTGAATAAGGGGACTACATCTGCTGTCCTCCAGTCTTTGGGTACCTCCCCTGTTTCCAGTGATCGACTAAACAGGATAGCCAGAGGTTCAGCCACCACCTCTCTTAGTTCTTTAAGGACCCTGGGGTGCACCCCATCTGGCCCCATTGCTTTATCAACTCTTATTGCTTCCAGTTCCTTCAGGACCCTTTCAGGCTCTTCTTGATCTTCCAGAGATCAACTACTTGATCCCAACTGAGGCAGTGTCACAAATGTGTTCATCATAACTTATTATTATGGTTCACTACCATTTTATACCATTCAGATTGCCACCCAATGAAGATTTCATGTAAAGACACCCCCTGGTGTACATTTGCATGAAATTCTGATTCTAGCGCATTATCGTCAGTAATTTATATTTCCTAATGAATGACTGTCATATTAAGCAATATATGAATATTCCCTTTAGGATATAATCACGATTCCATGAATACACTTATAAGAAAATACTGTGTGGACATTTGCATGAACACTTGATCCCAACTACAACTATGTCACAAATTCATTATTTTTAACCTATTGTTATAATGTACTGCCATGTTATACCATTGAGATTAACAGCTAATCAAGATTTCGTGAAAAGACACCAACAACTACATTTGCATGAAATTCTGTTCCTGCTGCACTTAAGTCAGTAACTAATGCTTCTCAATGAATGATTGTCATATGCAACAATATATCAGTATTTACAATTGTTTATAAGCACGATTCCATGAACACATTTATAAAAAAATAATTTTTGTACATTTGCATGAAATTTTGATCCCGCTACAGCAATATAACAAATGTGCTTATCATTACTTTTTATTTTGGTTCACTGCCATGTTATACCATCGAGACTGCCACACAGTGAAGATTTCAATAAAAAAGATGATACAACAAATATGTACATTTGCATGAAATCCTGATCATGAAGTTAAATAGCTAACCATTGGCAGACCTAATGGACTGTTATTGCTTTTCTGCCCACCATGATGTTTTTAAATACAGTAATTCAAATGTTGGTGATTATTGTCAGTTTAGGGAGCCTTTTTTGAGTAGTGTGCTGATATTGCTGGTATGCTAGACAGCCCTTTCATAGAACTAGGTGAGTCTTCCTTTAACTACTGTACATACTTCAAAATGATGCCCCCCCACACACACAGTGTTCTGTAGAATGTTAATAGGACATTCATAGTTAACATTGGCAAGTATCAAACTTTTTTATTCACAAACTATGAACAGGGGGATGGAGCTCTATTGAGCTAAACTCATTTTCAAGGAGGTCACTTAATTGCACTTTCCATATATACAATACCATACTCATACAATACAGGCACTCTGGATGGGTTGGGGGGTTGTGATACAAGTCCATTCACAGAAGAAAGGATCCTGAAAGACCTCCTTAAATTCAAGGTGGTCAAGGCAATGCGGCTTGGCAGGATTCACCCCAGAATTCTAAAAGAATTAAGGGGCGAGCTAGTGACACCACGGACTACATTTTTAACAAATCATGGGAGTATGGTGTGGTACCTGAGGACTGGAGGAAGGCTGATCTGATTCCCCTTCACAAAAGTGGGAGCAAGGCTGTGGCAGGAAGCTACAGAGCTGTTAGTTTGACCTCAGTGATAGGGAAAATGACTTCTGAGATAAAGAATTGTTGAGTACCTAGAGGGCCAGCAGGGCACATGACACAAAGTAGCATGGATTTACAGTGTGAAGCTCATGTCAGATGAATCTAATAGAATTATTTGACTGGGTAACCAAAGCAGTAGACCAGGGAGGGACTATGCATGGAACAGCCTTCCTGAGGAGGTTGTGGGGTCTAAAACTATGGGAGAATTCAAGAATGCATGGGACAGACATAAGGCAATTTTTGTTGGGGGGGGTAGGAAGAAATAGGCTGTTGGTTAAATAGGATCTGCAGCTTATCCTCTAGATAGGGAAATGGGCAGACTGGGGGGGGGGCAAGCAGCCCTTATCTGCCATCAAAGTCTATGTTTCTGTATGGACATGGCACACCTAGACTTTAGTAAGTATCTGACTCAGTCATACACAAAAGATTAATAAACAAATTAGCCATCCTGGGAGTGGGTCTTAGGGTGGTAGCCTGGATAAAAAAATTGTCTGGACAAAAGGATGCAGAGGGTAATAGTAAATGGACTACACTCCAAAGAAAGGGGGATACCAGCAGGATACCACAGGTTCAGGACTGGGGTCGATCCTCTCTAATGTCTTTATAGGTGACATTGCAGTGGGGGCTGGAAGGGAAAGTATGCCTCTTTGCAGATGAGACAAAGATCAGCAACTGGGTTGATACACAAAGTGAGGGGATTGAAAGGATGAGAAGGGACTTGGCAAGGTTCGAGGAATGGTCAAAAGTATGGCAGCTTAGATTCAATGCAAATAAGTGCAAAGAAATGCACCTGAGAAACACAAAACTCAGGGCAAGTGTACATATTGTGGGGGAGGGGTACTAACTACAATAAATAGAAAGAGGCCTGGGGGTAGTCATATCAGGTGACCTAAAGGTAGGCAGACAATGTGAGAAGGCAGTAAGGAGGGCTGGGGGGGGATACTGGGATGCATAGGGAGAGGCATCACCAGTAGAAAACAAAAAGTTGTCATTCCTCTGGACAGACAGTTGGTGAGACCCCATCTGGAGTAACGCTTGCTGTTCTGGAGATCCCATCTTCGCAAGGACATAGACAGGGCGGATGCAGTCAGGAGGAGGGCAACTAGAATTGTGCAGGGTCTGCAGCACAAACCATATGTAGACTGACTAAATGAGATTAATATGTGTACCCTCGAGGAGGGAGGGGGAGGGGCATGACAGAAACTTTCAAGTACCTCAAACTCACAGAAAAGTCCAAGAGGATAGCATCTTTCTGAAAAAGTGATGTGCAAGAACAAGGGGTCACAATTTGAAGCTAGAAGTGGGACAGCTCGGGGCAACATGAGTAAGTATTGTTTCACAGAGAGGGTTGTGGATGCATGGAACGGCCTTCCTGAGGAGGTTTTGGGGTTAAAAACAGTGGGGAATTCAAGAATACATGGGACAGACATAAGGCAATTAATAGTGGGGGTAGGAGGAAGTCGGCTAATGGTTACAGTAACTAGGATCTGCATCATCTCCAATAGGTAGAGGCAGATGGGGGGGGGCAAGCAGTCCTTATCTGCCATCAAAGCCTATGTTTCTATAAGTAACAAAAGCAGGGATATTTCATTTCAAACATACAGGCAACAAGAGAAAAATAATTACAAACATTACGAAAATAACCAAAAAACATGGAACCTATCTATACAGAGATGCGTAATGATGTTTTCCTTATGCAGATTTCCAAGTCTCAAAGCATTTACACACATCCTGTCCTTATATCCCCGGACCGACAGGGGGGCAAATGAATAGCGAGTGAATAGGGGGTATGAAGGTGCTAGGACTTGGGTGTGATGGGGAGGGGGAGGAGAAGGAGGGGAGCAAGGGTTTGAGGGGTAGGGAATGGAGGAGGGGACTCGAGGTTTGAGCTAGGACATAGTGGCAGGGGTGCAGGAGGGAGCAGGGTGGTGTGGAAGAAGAGGGACTCGGGTTCAAGAGGTGGGTGGATCAAGGAGACGGACACGTGTTTAAGCTAGGATGTTGCAGCAGGGGTGCGGTGGAGAAAAGGTGGAGGGGCTCTGGTGTGAACTAGGATGGTTCAGTGGCATTGTGATTTGAGGGGGAGGGATCCGGGTTCAAGAGGTGGGTGGATCAAGGAGAGGGACTCGAGTTTGAGCTAGGATGTTTCAGCAGGGGTGCAAGAGGGAAAGGACAGGGAGAGCCTGGTGTGAATTAGGATGGTGAGGCTGGGTTGTGATGTGAGGGGAGGGACCCGGGTGCAAGCTAGGACACCGAACCGGGGTCTGAGGAGAGGGGCTCAAGGAGCTGCTAGCACTCCAATGTGATGGGAGGAAGAGGAGGTGGAGGGACTCGGGTGTGAATCTGTGGCACAGATGCGAGAGGAGGGGAAGAAGAAGAAGAAGGAGGCACGTACAGAGTAGAAATGGGGAGGACTTCCGGGTTCGAGGACGAAAATGCACGTCACTTCCTGTGGCAGGAAGGGGGGCGAGGTGTTTCCATGGCGTGAGGAAGGCGGGACTTCCAGTTGGAAAAGGGGTGGGGCGTAGCCATGGTAACCAGCTGTCAAATGACGTGGCACACTCTGATTGGCAGAAATTTAACATTTGACAAGATATATCCCCTTATACTACTCACCCTTTAGGTGTGCCCAGTGCACCTCAATCCCCCCCTCTTGCTTTCTTCCTCACCAGGGCTTCTTTGATGCCTATCCTGATCTTAGCAAAGTCCACCCTCCTAAAATCCAGGACCCTCACCTTGGTGTGGCACGATTGTGACACTTTACCAATATTAAACCACACAGTCTGGTGGTCACTGGACCCTAGATGACCATCCACCTGGACTTACATGATTCTGTCCCCACTGATCAAATGAAATGTTCAAAACAGTTTGAGTGACATAGACCTTCTAAAAAGTCATAATTCACAGTTCTGACATCACAATTGTGAATTATGGGATTTCTGATGTCACACCTGAAATTAAGGCATAAAAAAGTATATAGGCTGTATGTAGATTGTACGAGCTGATCATGTATTTTATTGAAAGATAGATAGATAGATAGATAGATAGATAGATAGATAGATAGATAGATAGATATACTGGCACAGTAGTGCCAGTATAGTTAGGGTTGAGGGATCACTTTTATGTTAAACTGAAAGTTTTGTACCTTAATAACTTCACAATGGTTCAATGGATTTGCATCAGATTTTGCCTGCATAATCTCTTGGGGTAGGTCTGTTGACAAGACAAATTTTGTGTGAATCTGTTATGTGGTTTTCTGAGATACAGTGTTACAAATCTTTAAATTTACTTTTTTTGTATGTTTCTTTGTCCACCTGTATCTCAGAAACAGTTTTAAACTGTGGTCTGAAATGTTCAGGATAGAAAGCCTTTGCATCACAGATGTGACTTTTGCTGGTTTGGTGAAAAAGTATTAATTTGTTCCAAAGTTATTAAATTTTGAAGTTCCTATAATTTTCAGTGGGGACAAAATAGATGTCCAGCATGAAAATGGATATAGTGTCACAGGAGCTAATCCATTTTCGCAAACGGGTCATCCTGTTTTGCATGTGGGAAATCCCTTTTTGATCTGCAGCCGTTTCATTTTTTTAGTTAGCAAGAGAAAGAAATAAAGAAAACACATAAAAATGAATGGATTTTAAAAACAAACATCAGAACCTAGCTAAACGGGAGCCATTTAGCTACATTCTGATGTTTGTTTTTTAAATATGGCAAGAAACACCTTTTCTGGGCACCCAAAATCCCACGTGCTCAACTTAGTGAGAGGACCACTTCTGCTGCATTCTCTGTAAGAGAATAATGGAATTTTCTTGACTTCTGCAGTCGCAGCTGGAACTCGTGCTGCTGGCTGCAGGATGAGGTGTGAGCCACTGTTTCCGTGGTGTCTAGTGGCACTCCCCCTCCTGCTGCTTGTTTTCTTTATGGAAAGTGAAACACCATACTGGAAATGTGAATTTCAGGGGGTTTTACTCATTTGCTTACTTTCTTGAGCAGTACAAGGTCTGTGGGATGGATAAGTCACTTGCTATGTTTCACAGCTCACTATAGGGTAACCAGCACATGCAGCAGCTGTACTATCCAAATGTCCCTCTATCCCCTCTCCACCACCCGCTCCTCGGCAGCAATGGGGAAAGCAATGATCTAGTCTCTACTGCCTGTTTACAGCACTGTTGCATGGAATGATGTCTTGGCACAGATTTGAAAATGTTCACATATGAGGTTTATAAGCTGGGGTCATAAGACTATTTTCAGAATATAGGGTCAGAATATGAAAAAATTCCAAAGTTATGACCATTCATTGCAATTTCACAATGCCCAGTCATAACTTTGGAAATGTTAAATATTTTGACTCCAGATTTTCAAAATACTTTTCTTATTACCTCACCTCATGTATGTCACAGCTATCATTTTTCAAATTTTGCTCAAAATGTACAGAACAAGTCACATTAAACTGTTCCGCCAATGAGTTGCTTAAGCATTTGTGACTGAGTTGCATAAGTGTTGCTGGATTCAGTACAAAACCTTGCACAAACTGTTTCTTAAGAGTTGCAACTGAGTTTTGAATTGCATTGTGATTGGGCTTCAGGTGCATGCCAACCGAGAAGCAAAAACATTTTATAAACATTGCTGTTGAGCTGATTAAGTGATGGAAAACAATGCAGTATGAGTTGCCAATGCATTGCCAACTGTAAAAATCAATGCTAAACCAATTCATTGACAAAACAGTTTAATGTGACGTGTACTGTATTTTTGCACCTGTGGTGCGAAATGGTGTTGCAGTTGTGCAGAACTATGTTTTGGCAGGGATTCGAAAATTTTCTGTACCGGGTACGTGAGTTGGGATAATAAGATGGTTATCCTGAAAATTTGGTCACTGTTGTCCTCTAAATGGAACACAGGGCTCAGAGGGCCCTGTGCTTCCACAGCTACTTACATATACATGTCTATTGCTGGCCCAGTGGTGCTGAGGGCTGAGGCGCAGGACATCTTACCTCATGTCACGCCGGTGACCCAGGTTTGAGAATGAGCCTGGATCATCAGAGAGCTGAAATGGGAGGAGGGAGGGAGCAGGATCGAGCAGCTGGAAGGCAGCTCTCCTCTCCTGGGGATGATCCTGTTGCCCACCATAGTTCCACTGCCCTGGATGGAGGTCCATGGTCAGTGCAGGCAAGCAGGCAGCAAGCAGTGGGAGAGCATCCCGGTACCGCAACATGTGTGTCCGGTCAGGGTCAGGAGAAAATAAGAATAAAAAAAATACATGTACACATCTAAGGAGGGAATGGGAGCTCAGAGCCAAGCGGGCCACGTGCTCCTACAGACAAATAAGGATATGACTATACTATCTGAAAAAGTAAGGAAATTCATTACAAAAAACATCTAGGTTTGCTGGCAAAGGCACCTAGCTTCACCTGAGCTCTTTTCTTCTAGGTTGCTTGAAAGGACAGAGCAAATAACTTTACCAGAGCAAGGAAAAGGATTAAGGCTTCTTTTGGCAGGCAGATTTACTGTGTGTTGTTATTTTTATTTTGTACTCACAGGGATTGTTACTGTTTGTTGCTAACATTTTATTGTTTATTTTTCTCTGATTCAAATTGTTGTTGCTGGGTATACCTTCTGCTGCATTATTATAGGGTGTGCCTACAGGTGTGTGCTTACAGATTACTGCTGTAATCATCTGATTCAAATTGTCTTTTGCAAGGTATATCTTCTGTTACTGCTTCATTTTTCTCTGTAGCAAAGTGTTTCTTACAGTATATATCTTCTGTGAAATTATTACAGGTGGTGCTTTACAGGTTTTATAGTTTTATCTATCATTAGGATAAGCTTTCAGGGCTACTGCATTTGTTGCTGGCTGATTGTTTCTGCTCTTATCTTTTTGTTTATTTCATCTGTGGTTCTTCTTTTCAGCAGGGAAGGGCCCAGCCACCCACCCCATCCCCAACCACCCCACTACACTCCTTTTATACGGCATCACAGTTATGAAATTTCTTGTAGCAAAGCAGGAAGGGGCGGATCAGAGAGGGATCCACACTGTGACCTCATTTACAGGGCACAAGTAATTTAACTTGTTATAACAACTTATACAAAAACAAACAAACAAAACACAAAATCAAACTTTTGTTTTCATGTTCCTCCTTCTGATTACTCTGACCAGGTTATAAACCCAGCACCTTATCTGGAATGGATATCATTAACTGCAGGTACTGCGGAACACTTTTCAGAAGCGCAGTTGTACAGGATTTAGGACACTGTCCTACATGCTGGGCCATTGGAGATCTAAGTGCTTCGCTCCAGGCAGCATGGGCAGAGATTGCATGCCTCAAATTGCATATTCAAGAGGAAATATAAGAACCGCCTGTGATTTCCCCAACATCCAACAGAAGCACCTCGACTGCAGTGGGTAGGTGGTCCGGGAGGTTGACAGGTGGTTAGTAGGGGCAAATCGGGTGCCCCATCACTCGATGCTCTCCAGCATATCACCTCCACAAACCATATAAAAACTACAAACAGGTATCTGCCTCTATCTCTGAAATCAAACAAAGGGGTAGAGGACACTGCAGAGCAGGACACTGCGGCACATGAGCTAGCACAACAAAACTCACCCAAAACAGGAACCAAAACAAAAAAAGCAAAAAGGAAATTAAAAAAACTTCTGATCATAGGAGACTCCATGATTTGGGGAGTTGATACCTATCTCCAGCCAGGGGCAATGGTCAGATGTCTCCCAGGTACATCAGTGTGGAGAGACAATGACCGCATTGCTAAAATTGTTCAGTAAGCAGGAGAAAACATTGATGTCCTGGTACACATAGGGACTAATGATCTCGCCAGCTGGTCAGTTGTAGAAACCAAGGAACACCTGATGAGGCTGGGTGACAAACTATCATCCATTTCATCTGGCATCTTCTCCTCCGAGATCCTGCCAGTCTGGGAGAGGGAGGCAGATGGACGGAAGGTCAGAGAAGGGGAGATAGGGAAGCTAAACATGTGGCTCAAGGGTTGGTGCCAGGAAAAAGGACACAGATTTGTAGGGAATTGGCAACGGTTTTGGGAGAGAAAGTTCTTTAAATTTGATGGACTGCATCTGACTAAGGAGGGAGTCAATGCATTGGGGCAGACATTTGAATTCTTTGCAGAATATTTAAACTAACAAATGGGGAGAGGGGTTCGGCAGCCGATATGTCGAATGGGAAGAACACCCCTCCTCCCTCAGCTAGTGGTCAAACAGGAGGTCAGCATGTTTGTAGTTCATTTGCATCACCAGGTAAGGAAAAAGATACGACTCTCCATATGACGCACAGGGAAAATGCCAGACCTGGCTCAACAACTAACACACATATCTGGCCAATGGAGAATCATGTACAATAATACTCGCTGTCTGGGAAACAAGATCCCAGACTTGCAGGCAATAATGACAGAGGCTAAACTGGACATAGTAGCCATTAGCGAGACATGGTTTACCAGTAACTACACTTGGGAGACTTCAGTACCTGGCTATGTACTGTTCAGAAGAGACTGAGGTGCAGAAAGGGGGGTGGAGTGGCTCTTTATGTCAATGAAAATATCAAAGCTACAGAAATTCAGACTACACATAAGGAGCCAGAAGAACTGTGGGTCACCCTGGAAACAAGAAATGGGACAGCCATACGAACTGGGGTTGTCTACAGGCCTCCAGACCAGGGGGAGGACATAGACACATTACTGTTAGAAGATATATCAAACATGACAGCTAAAGGGGAGATTCTGATAATGGGAGACTTCAACATGCCAGATACAGATTGGTCAATACCAGCAGGAACATCTGCCAGAACTAGACACATAGTGGATTCCCTGCAGGGGGAAGGCCTCAAACAAATGGTACAACAACCCACAAGAGACAGGGCTATCCTAGATCTAGTACTGACTAACAGGGAAAGGATCATAGATCTTCAGGTAAAAGGTCGGATGGGAATCAAGTGGGGGGTGGGGCAGAGCAGCAAGATGGCCGCAGTGCTGCTCTGCTCCCCACAACATGCTCTCCACAGCATGATTGCTTTTGCTTTGTGGAAGTGGGATTTAACCTTTGTTTTATTCTGTCTCATGAATGAGACCTTAGCTGTTTTTGCTAAATAGCTGAAAATAAGTTATATTTTATCTGGAGGCCACAAGCAAGGCATGTACGCATACATACGTTGTAATATGCGGATGGCCCTAGGTTTTCGGCGTTCCGCAAGAATTTTAGATTATGGTCTGTGCCGGTGCTTTTTATAGATAAAATTATTGTGCGGTAAAGTTTCTGAATTGGCTGCTCGCTTATTTCGGCTTCTTTTGAGTAATTGCCGAACTATGAAGAGAATGGGCAGGAAAAGAAAAATGTTCTGCTTTTGATGGAAAGCCAGTAGTTTCCTTTTCGGTGTCCCGCAGGGTAACTGGGCTGCTGGAATGCCGAATGGAAATGTATTATTTTACTGCAGTACCTTAATCTAATATTTGATAATAACCTGTTCACTGGAATCCTCGGAGAGTTTGGTCAACATGAGAATTGGGCCGCTGAAGCTGCATGAATGAATGGAGGACCCAGGAATTGAGACTGAGGATTTGTTGGAGAATTCTGTACCAGCTGCCTTGGAGCACTGATGAGTGCCAAAATGTTGTTTTTAAATATATAAAAGGTATGATATCATTGCCTGGGGGGGGGGTGTTACTGTGAATTCTTGTCTATTCTGAGCTGAAGTTATTATGCTCAGAGGGAGTGTTTCTATGTTTTTTTCTCCTTTTCAGGTATGGTTGAGCAGGCAAGGAAGCTTCCATCATCTGCTGATATAATTAAGCAAGGAAGAGTGTGACAGTTTGTTGAACTTAATCAAAGGTTTGCCACAGTGAAAAGCCAGTTAATACACTCCATATATTGCTGAAATTAAGTTGACTAAATCAGTAAATCACTGACGGAATACTATCTGGAAAAAGGTACTGTTTTTATATTTTTCTTACATGGCTGGAATTTGATGAATCCCCTTGATCCGTCTTTGGAGAAGAAACAAGGCTGAAAAGTAAATGGACTCCAAAGGGTTTGGAGTCATGAAGTTGTGGCGTTGACTATCAAATTATAAAACAATGTGCTCCCTGATAAAGTGTTACTTTATTTGAGTGACCTATGAAGATGTATAATGGGGTTCTCTTATTCCCATAAAGGAGGATGGGTTTTTAAAAGTGTTATATAATTTAATTGGAACTCTTATTATGGAGTTTTAGTTTTGTACACAATATTCCCAGATGTAAAGATGTAGCACCTGCAGTTGGTCGAAAATGAGGCAGATGGACAATGTAGGCGGACTATGCTATACCTGGGGTAGAGCTGTGGATTTCAGCTCTTATTAATCATGAATGGACTCCTAAGTATAGATGGAGCCTGATGGTTCTTATTTAAAAATTGGACTCCTGAATATAGAGAGCCTCCTATCTACTTAATGGTTAAACCCTTGTGTTGGGACTCCAGGCCTCGGAGCCAAATTTGCTGGCAATTCAGTTATTGCCTTACTGTGGTATTTTGAATTTTTCTTGTTTATTATTTATTCTACAACTTTGTGGACTTATAAAATTGTATTTTAATGAATGTGGGTACTTCTAGTTAGGAAGTGCCTCTTGTGTTTGAAATTTTTCCATGTAAAGATGTTGTAATGGTTTTTGATAACGAACGACAGTAAAACTTACTTACTTACTTACAAAGGTAGAAGGTCACCTGGGGGCCAGTGACCATCACATGGTATGGTTCAATTTGGACACTAGAACTAAATCATCCCATTCCAAGGCAAAAATATGGGACTTCAGAGGAGCTGACTTTGATAAGATGGCCAACAGAGTTAAGCTAGCCCTGGCAAAAAGAAATACAGGTGAGGGGGTACAGGAAAAGTGGGCAAGCATTAAGGATGCAATACTTGAAGCAACATCTCATTGTGTTAGAGAGAAAAGGAAGTGCAAAAGAAGAAGGAAACCACTTTGGTTCTCAAAAACAGTAGCAGAAAAGGTCAGAGCCAAAAGGCTGGCCTTCAGGAAATATAAGGGAACACAGAGGGATGAAGATAGGGAGGCATACTAAACTTCCCTAAGGGAAGCATGGAAGGCAGTAAGGCAGACAAAGGCCCAAACCAAGGAAACACTAGCACGAACAGTAAAAGAAGGTGACAAGACTTTCTATAGATACATTAGTGAAAGGAGAAAGTCCAGAGTGGGTATTGCTAAGATCAAAGGAGATAAGGGGGCATGTGAGGAGGAGGAGGACCATGTAAAAGCACCTATCCTAAATAGATACTTCTGCTGAGTATTTACTAAAGAGAAGGTATGACAGATCCCACAGCTCAGCACCATGGACACAAGGGGGAAGGAGGTGTGCACTAGTCCTTTCACAAAAGAAAGGGTCCTACAAGAGCTTGATAAGCTCAGGGTGGACAAGGCAATGGGACCTGATGACATACATCCCAGGGTACTAAAGGAGCTAAGGGTGGAACTAGCAGAGCCGTTATCAGAACTGTTTAGTGAGTCTCTGAGCACAAGAGAAGTCCCAGAAGACTGGAGAAGGGCTCATGGGATCCTACTCCACAAGAGTGGTAGCAGGGAGGAGGCAGAGAACTACAGACCAGTCAGTCTTACCTCATTAGTGGGCAAGATTATGGAGGCACTTCTTAAGGAAAGGATAGTGCAACACCTGGAATCCATAGGAGCACAGGATCCAAGACAACATGGGTTTACGACAGGAAGGTCCTGTCAAACTAATCTCATAGATTTCTTTGACTGGGTAACCAGAGTGGTGGACCAAGGGGGAGCAGTTGATGTCATCTACCTTGACTTCAGCACCGCTTTCAATACTGTTCCACATAGAAGATTGATTAATAAGCTGGGTAGGCTTGGGGTGGGTCAGAAGTTGGTCAACTGAGTTGCAAACTGGTAGATGGGCAGAAAACAGAGAGTGGTGGGAAACAGAGTCAGAAGAGATGCAAGTCACAAGTGGGGTACCTCAGGGATCAGTCCTGGGGCCAGTCCTCTTCAATATCTTCATCAGTGACATTGCAGATGGACTGGAGGGTAAGGTTTGTCTGTTTGCAGATGACACCAAGATCTGCAACAGAGTAGATGATCCAGATGGGGTGGGCAGAATCAGAAGAGATCTGGATGAACTGGCAAAATGGTTGGAAAAGTGGCAACTGGGGTTTAATGCAAAGAAGTGCAAGATCATGCACATAGGGAAGAGAAACCCTGAAGCCACCTATAGGCTGGGAGGGGAGTTGCTGGCAGTCACAAGGGAAGAAAGAGACTTGGGCATCATCATCACAGATGACCTGAAATCATCCAAGCAGACCACTACAGCAATAGATAAGGCTAGGGGGATGTTGGGGTGTATTAGTAGGGGTATTACAAGTTGTAAGAGGGAGGTAATAATCCCTCTTTACTAGACACTGGTTGGGCCCAATCTGAAGTACTGTGTGCAATACTGGAGGCCACACCTTCACAAGGACATTAACCAAATTGAGGCAGTCCAGAGAAGGGAAACTAAAATGGTACGGGGACTGCATCAGAAAACATATGAGGACAGATTAACGGAGCTCAATATGTATACCCTAGAGCAAAGGAAGGAAAGAGGTGATATGATCGAAACATTCAAACGCCTTAAGGGCATTAACAAGGTGAAAGAGTCTAACATGTTTCAATATAAGAAAAATAGCAGGACAAGAGGACACAGCATGAGATTAGAGGGAGGCCGATTAAGGGGTAATGTGAGGAAGTTCTTTTTCACAGAAAGGGTGGTGGATGCATGGAGTGGCCTACTTCAGGAAGTGGTGGATATGAATACAGTGCAAGGCTTCAGATAGGCATGGGATAGGCATAAGGGAGCAATACAGATGAGTATGAATAGATAGGCCATTGACAGAGCAAAGGGCGATGGCACATTCATAAGGTAGAAAATGAAATGGGCAGACTAGATGGGCCTTGCGGTCCTTCTCTGTCATCAACTTCTATGTTTCTATGTTTCTATCATTACTGCATCAGTTACGGTTGTTACTAAAGTGACAAAAGTAGGAAAATGTGGCATTAGGGTTTCCAACCTTAACACCCCAACCCCACCCTGCAGACACCAACAGGCACTGGGGGTGTACCTTGGGGTCATCAGCCCTAACGCTCACTCCATTCTCCTATACTGTACCCATCTCAGCTTATTTACTTATGGAATTGGGTAAGCACTAGGGGTGATGACCCCAAGGCATACCCCAATGCCTGTTGGTGTTTGCAGAGTGGGGGTTGGGTGTTAGGGTTGGAAAACCAAACGCCACATTTCCCTACTTTTGTCACTTTTAACAACCCTAAATGATGCAGTAATGATAGAAACATAGAAGTTGATGACAGATAAGGACTGCAAGGCCCATCTAGTAGATTGTACCTCTGAGGGAGGTGACTTGGTTTTCTCACAGACATTGAGAGCAGCAGGGAGTACCAAGGCTGTCTTTTTCCCAATCTGGGGCTACCAGAATCATCAAAGCTGGTTGAGACCTGAGCTTGATGAGCACCCTGAGTATCAGTGGAAAAGGAGGAAAGGCATAGAGGGTCCTGCCTGTCCAATCCAGAAGCAGGGCATCCATTGGAACTGTCCACTTCACTGGGGCCCTGCAGCAATAAAGAGGGAAGTGGTGATTTTGGTGGGAAGCAAAAAGGTCTATTTCTGGGGTCCCCCACCTCCTGAATAGAGCATTCACCACTTGCTTGTTCAATGCCCATTCATGAGGGGCCTGATTTATCCTGCTCAAGGCATCTGCCAAGGTGTTGTCCTTGCCTGGCAGATGAATTGACAGTAGGGAGGCATTTAGAGAGTAAGACAGGCTCCATATCTTCATTGCCTCTGTACACAGATGAGTGGACCTTTGTCCCTCCTTGTTTGTTGATGCAATATATTGTTGTGGTATTGTCTGTTCTGACTTGTGATGAGAGAAACCCTGAAGGGCCAGATAAACAGCTCCAGCAGGTTTATGTGCAGGGGTGAGTCTGCACTCTCCCACATACCATGGATGGTGTGAACCCCTAAGTGAGCACCCCATCCAAGCAGGGAAGCATCGGTTGTAGAACCAGGGAGGGAGGGATACTCCTGTAGAAATGGAACCCCTTCCCTTAAATTTTCCAGTTCCCTCCACCATTGGAGGGCCTGTAGTAACGTTTGTGTGACTGGTACTGGCTTTGAGAGGGGATCCCGCCTTTGGCACCTGTGTGCTCTTAGGTGGAACTGAATATCTCTCATCTGAAATCTGGCACCTATGACTGTGCTTGTTGCTGAAGCCATGTGCCCTAACAGTTGAAGAAACTGTTTTGCTGGCTTTGGCCTGCCCAGGGCAAATGAGCCTTCCAAAAGCTGAATGCTTTCTGCCCTCTCCTGAGAAAGAAAAGCTCTTCCCACTACTGTATTCAGTTCTGCACCTATGAACTGCAGAACCTGCACAGGGGTTAGGACTGACTTTTTGGTATTGAGAAGGCATCCCAGGGAGAGCAGAATATCCTGGATTACCTGAAGGTGGTCTGACACCTGTTGGTGGGATTTCCCTGTGATTAGCCAATTGTCCAGATAAGGAAAAATTGCGACACCCAGTCTCCTGAGGTGTGTCACTACTACTGCAATGCACTTGGTAAAGACCCTTGCTGCAGAGGTAAGGCCAAAGAGAAATGTTGAGAACTGGTAGTGGCCTGAGGGGAGTCTGAATCTGAGATACTTTCTGTGTGAAACCCTTATGGGAATGTGGAAATATGTGTCCTTTAGATCCAAGGAGGCTAGCCAGTTCCCTTTTTGCAGAGTTGGCAAAGTCATGGCCATTGTGACCATTTTCAACCTGGGCTTTACCAGGTACTTGTTTAGCAGTCTAAGGTCTAGTATAGGCTATCACTCTCCATTCTTTTTTGTTAGGAAATATCTGGAATAGAATCCTCACCCTCTTTGGTTGTGGGGGACAGGCTCCACTGATTTTGCCAGCAGTAGGGCCTGTACCTCCTGCTCCAGTAGTTTTCTTTCTGAGAAGGGAGCTGGTGCAAAATGTTTTAACCTTGGAGGAGGAAGAGACTTGAAGCAAAGGGAAAGATCCTGACTCACTATTTCCAGGACCCACTTGTCTGTGGTTATTTTTAACCATTTCTGGAAATAGTGGGTGAGTCTGCCCCCTACAGGATGTGGAGAGGCAGCCTGAAGGGAAAAGTCAGGGGTTCTGTTTTGCTTGCTGCTGAGGCTGAGCAGATTGGGATCCTCTCCGAGAACCCCTTCTACCTCTAGCTCAGCAAAATCCAGCCTGCTGTGGTTGGTACTACTGCTGGGAAACAGCCTGTACCTGAAAGAAAGTCCTCCTAAAAGAGGACCTTCCCCTGCCTCCCCTAGATTAAGATGAAGTTGAAGTAGAGGGCCTGTCTCTGGTCGAGTTGCTCCTAAAAGTAGCTTTATATTCATCTACATTTTTCATATATGCCTCAGTCTGGGCACCAAAAAGAGTGGCCTTTGACAGGAAAGTCCATTGCCTTAGTTTGGATGTCCTGGGTGAGGTTGGTAGCCTCAGCCAGGCAAACCTCCTTAGAGCAATGGTACCAACCATCAACTCTGCGGCTGTATCATTGGTGTCAGCTGCCATCTGAAATTGATGTTTGGAAGCCTCCAAGCCCAATTTTGCTGTGTCTAGCAGCTCTGACACTATTAAAGAGGGGTTAGCCTCAGCATTGTCCACTACTGACTGCTAGAAAACTTTTGATAAAGGGCTGCATAGGCCTGGTAGCTGGCTTGATGAATTGCCAGGGATGCTGAAAGGTACCCCTTTTTTGCCATGCTGTCCACCTTTCTTGAATCCTTCTCAGGGGGGTGAGAGGATAAGCGAGTTTTGGTTTTCTCACAGGCAGCATGCTGTACAATACCCTGGTGGTCTGGGTGACTAAACAGAAACTCAGCACCAGATCTTTCTAATTGATACTTCTTGTCACACTTTTTGTCTGTGGGTGTGACTGTATTGGAAGCCTTTAGGATGTCTAAAACATCCTTCTTAAAGAATTTGTAGATAGGCAGAAGGAGCCTTTTTGGGGGCATCAGCCCCATAAGCTCCATGTATTGTGCCTCCTCTTCATCCTGGATCTCTTCAGCTGTTTGCAGATCCAGGGTCTCTACCATTTTCTTGACAAAAGAAAATGGGAAGAGAAATCCTCTGAGGGTCTGGGAGGGGAGCCAAAATCCTGTTCCTGGTGACACCTCAGGTTCAGTTCCCTCTTCATCTCGGTCATCCTCCTCATATGCCACTGTAGCAGTAGGCAAAAGAGGGGTAACAACAGTTGCTTTTTCAGCACTAATAACCACAGGCTGCTGAGGGGGTATTAAGCCCTGCAGCACTTGGAGTAAGGTGATGCCTGTTTCAACTCAGCAGGATAAGGAGCATTAATAGGC
Source organism: Neoceratodus forsteri (assembly GCA_016271365.2). NCBI lineage: Eukaryota > Metazoa > Chordata > Ceratodontiformes > Ceratodontidae > Neoceratodus > Neoceratodus forsteri. The sequence goes on from CM057450.1 coordinate 720,524,547, forward strand.
ACCTGAGGGACCCCTTGAGGCATTTCAGCTGGGATGTCAGTGTGTTTAATTTTCTTTAATTTTTTGGCAGGCACCAGGGAGTCAGCTGGTTGACTGCCTCTCTTGCCAGAGCCCTCACCCGTATCAGAGGTAGATTTAGAGGCTCTGGATGGAATTGACACAGCCTTAGAGGGGGTAGACTGGTTAGAACCCATGGACCCCTCCTCTAGTTTTCTTTTAAGCCTCTCCCTGCATCTTTCCACTGTCTTAATGGGGAACGACTTACAAATATCACAGTCTTCATTGAAGTGATGTTGCCCAAGGCAGATCAAGCAAAGATCATGCTTGTCTGCCTTGGCAAACACCTCTGCATACTTCAACCAATTCTTGAACCCAGATGGTCCTGTTTTCTTTTTAGGCTTGTCTGACATTATAGAAAACAGGAACCAGTAACTGACCAAAAAATAGACTAAATTTAAATATTTACAGTCAGTTTCAGTAGAATAACAGTTGGTTCAGGAACGTATAAAGTGAAAAAATGATAAGTTCCAAGCGGATCTGGAACCGAGAAACCGCTGAGGAAAACCGATAAACCTTGGTTCAAAAGCGGTTAAAATTAAATAAAATGAAATGAAAGACTAAAGTAACCAGAACCCTCTAAAAAGGTTCTGATTAAATAAAAAAAGAAGGTTGGTTGCCCCTTGGGTCAAAGGAACTGTGAGGAACTGATAAGTTTAAATTTAAAACTAATGAGGTATAAAACACTAAAGAACAATGACACTAGGCAATAATGAAAAATAAAACAAAAATTTGTAAGTTTGTTTGCTCTGTGCACTACAGGAATCTGTCTTGATTGAGAGAGATCACCAGGGCATCTGAACTTTGTAGCAGAGAGAAGAAATCTGAGGTAGAATGTAGGCAGTTGACACTAGGCAGTTTGAAAATAGATGCATGGGCTTAACAGTCCGTGATTAGCATGGCATTCTATTCTCTCTGGGGCAGTGCTGGTTTAAGGAAGCACTGCAAGATTAATAATATTAGTGGATTGCTGTAGTTAGAAACACACAGAAACAGATAACATGTTCCTAAAGCTCTCACCCCCATGGTATAAATCGCACACATTATGTGCAGATCATGGGGCATGGAAAATATTCTCAGTTCTGCAGAGTGAGCTGTGCATTCTCACTCGTGCCTTCAGCACTCATAAGAATACAGAGCTCACTCTGCAGGAGTGAGAATATTTTCCATATCCCACTCCTGCCAATCATGTATCCCCTATTTATATATATAAATATATATATATATATAGATTGATAGATAGATAGATAGATATGGATAGATATTGCAAAAAACTTCATTAATACATAGTTAGAGTCGTTAGTAAAGCGACAAAAGTAGGGAAATGTAACACCCTACCCCCACCTTGAAGACACTAACAGGCATCGGGTGGGTATCTTGGGGTCATCAGCCCTAACACTTACCCCAGTCCATAAATACATAAGCTGACATGGGTACAGTATAGCAGAATGGGATGAGCGTTAGGCCTGACTACCCCAAGACACCCCCTGATACCTGTTGTTGTCTGCAGGGTAGGAGTGGGGCATTAGGGTTGGAAACCCTAATGCCACATTTCCCTACTTTTGTCACTTTACTAACAACCCTAACTGATGCATTAACAAAGTTTTTTGCAATTAATTTTCTTACTTTTTGAGACAGTTTACTAGTATCCTTATTTGCCTGTGGGAGCACAGGGCCCCCACCCTCCATAACTGTCATAATGTCAGAGTGGGAGTGCAGGACCCTTTGGGCCCTGTGCTTCCATGCTCCATAATGTTCCTTATTTTACTGTGGGAGTGCAAGGTCCTTTGGACCCTGCGCAATCATCCCTCTGTAGATGCATCACCAAATTATCAACATAGTCATCTTATTACCCGAGCACATGTACCTGAAACACAAAATTTTCAAATGTGCACTAAAATATAATTCTGTGCAAATGCAATGCCATTCCATGCCACATGTGAAAAAACACATTTTGGACAGGACTTGAAAAATGACAGCTGTGACATATATGAGCTCAGGTAATAGGAAGGCTATGTTGAAAATCTGGAGTCAAAATATGTAAAATTTCTGAACTTATGAGTGGGCATACCAAAATTGCAATGAATGGTCATAACTTTGGCATATATTCATATTTTGACCCCAAATTTTCAACATAGTCTTTTATGGCCCCACCTCATAAACCCCATATGTTGAAATCCATGTCAAAACGCCATGCCATGCCACTGGTGTGAAAACACATATTGGACAGGATGTGAAAAATGACAGCTGTACTGTTCATGAGGTGGCTTTAAAAAAATGGCTGTGCAGACAATTTGGAGTGAATATATTAAAAATTACCAAAGTTATGCACGTGCGTAGAAAAATTTCATGTGCGTAACTTGGGCATTTTTAGGAATATTTTCACCAAATGTTCAACATGGGCTTTTAAGGACCCCAGCTCATGAACACTGACACTGTGATTTTGTTACTCGGGCCAAAAAGGGGATTTCATTGAGGGACCACGCCATTCCTCACCAGAGGTGTGAAAACACATTTGGGGCAGAATGTGAAAAATGACAGCTGTACTGTTCATGCAGTGGTGTGAAGAAATGGCTATGCTGAAAATCTGGAGTCAAAATATAACAAAATTACCAAAGTTATGCATGAGCGTAGAATAATTTAAACGAGCATGCATAACACAGCCATTTTTAGGAATTTTTCCACCAAATTTTTAACATGGGCTTTTTGGGAATCCACCTCATGAACACTGGCACTGTCATTTTGTTATTCGGTCTCGAAAGGTGATTTCACACAGCGACTGCAAAATCACCTTCCGGGCAGAGTAATGAAATGACAGTCACAGTGTTCATGAGGTGGGGTCCCAAAAAAACCATGCTGAAAATTTGGTGAAAGAATTCCAGGAAATGGCTAAGCTATTAACTTAAGTTGAAAATGCCATTGAAATACAGTACATTGTATGGCACTTACCTTCATTTCTCATTTTGCGGCTTGGCTTTGAAAAGTGCAGACATGTCCAGGTCCAAAGAAAATGACAGCGGACAGCCTGCGGTGGTAAATATAGGGGAATGGGGGCTAGGGGATGGTGGGTGCTCAGTGGAGGGTCAGAATGGTGAAGGGTGACAGCGGGTAGGATGAGGGACTGTTTTCTTTTTTTTACAGGTTAAAAAAATAAAAGAACGTCAGGGGACAGTTTTCTTCTTTTCAGCAACTAGTAAACATTTGGATTTCAGGACACTGGGAGTGGGCTCCCCAGTGTCCCAAAGTGCTGAGGGTTAGCTACCATTGCCAGTACAGGGATTGGGCCCCCCTGATGCTGGAAAAAAAAAGTAAACAGACTGGGGGGGCATCTGACACAGAGAGTAGGCATCCCGGTGTCAGTTGTATATTAGGGGATACTGGGAGTGGGCTCCCCAGTGTCCCAAAGTGCTGGGGGAGTGTTCATCCTCAGTGATACAGGACAATGAACTGGGGGTGTGACTTGACACAAGGCAAAATGGGCGGCTCAAGGGTGATTCTGCAGCTGGCAGCATGAGTTCCAGCTGTGGCTGCAGAAGCCAAGAAAATGCCAGTGTTCTCATACAGAGAACCGGGGTAGGAGTGGTCCTCTCACTAAGCTTGCCACCTGAGATTTTGGGTTGCCAACAAAGGTGTTTTTGGGCACAATATATAAAAACTCCCTTCAGAATCTAGCTAAACGGGTCCCGTTTAGCTAAGTTCTGATTTTTTTTTATATTACATCTATTTTTTACTTGTTTTCTCTCTTGCTGAGAAAACAAAATGGCGGACAGCAGAGCTCTGTGAAAGTAAAGCAGGCTCTGTGTGACCCTACATGCGAAAAGACAGTGATTTTTGTGAAAAAAACTGGCAAAGTATGACCCTCCATGCCAAAAAACTGTGAAAAAAGCAGTTTCTTGTGTGAAAAAATTATGTGCACAAAAAAAAAAAAAAATCGTGCTTGACATATACATTTTCCCATAGGAAATAATGGGAAATTTAAAATTTTTTTCTTTTTGTATTTTAATTTTTCATTGATTTTGCAAGTAAAACTTACATCTCAAGTACACACGGGGGATAGCATTCTACATGTTAAGACGAGATTGTACACTTACAAAGAACTTGTGAAAGACCCCCCTCCAGAAATACATCATAGGTGGAATTAACATCAAATGCATTAGTTATTAAACAGTGTATAAGACTGCATGCAGCCAGGAAGACCCAAGGAGATTCAACATAGGATGAGTAATAAATCAGATACCTTATTATCATGGTGACTATAATAGTCTGAATGAATCCTCCAATACTACAATGTGTAAAACGAGCTAAGGAAATCCAGAAACACGACCTCCCAGGAGTGAAAACTCAGAATAACATCTCTTTCTCATAGGGAAGTAAGCAGGTACTTTAGTATAATTAAGTCAGTAACTAAGCATATCATTACACAGTAAAGCTCAATATAACAGAAGAGCATTAATTTATCTCAACTGGAGAGTAGACACAGTCCCAACATAAAGGTTGAAAAGATGCAACTAGTCCCATCTGTCCATAGAAGAAAACTATAAATGGCAGCCAAAGTCTGTTGTTACAGTCACTGCATAGTAGTGGAAGATCAGAAAGATCAGGAGCCCAAGTCTCTTGGTCCAACCCCACCAAGCCAGAACGCAACTTACAGCAGCTCAGTCTACATCAGATTCAACATCCTCCACCATTGCCGATTCAGTTTTGCCGATCATTCTCTCGGCATCTCTTGCCTCATTAAATAAATATTGTTTCCCCTGCCAGGAGATCCAGAGTTTAGCTGGTAACAATAGCTGATGAGAGATTTTTAGACTTCTCAAGCGACCCCGAAGCCCATCAAAGGCTCTGCGCCATTGCCAGGTACTGTAAGAAAGGTCCGGGAACATCTGAAGGGCATCCTCTCCATATTTCAGTGATCTGCCATGTCTCACTGTGTTTAGAGTCCTATCCCTCTCCCCAATACCAGTACACACAATCAGAAGAGTTTGTGGAGCCACGTGGTCTGCTGTTGCACGGTTGGGGGTGATTCGGTAAACCTTTTCGATATGAAAAGGAGGATCTGTCTCTTCAAGGCTCAGGATTTGTGGTAGCATTGCCCTGGCAAATGATAGATGGTCTTCACCCTCAGCACCTTCCGACAGACCAAGAATCCTTAAGTTCTTTTCCCTCGTTTGATTTTCTACCGTCTCGAGGCATTGACAGAGAAGCGAGTTTCCTTTCTTTTAATAATTTTGTAGTGGCATCCACAGTTTTCATAACCGACAACTCTGAGCTCTGTATAGTAGCCTCACACTGGTCCATGTGGGTTTCTAGTGCTGAAACTCGAGGTGTGAGTGAATCAAACTTCTTGTCGAGTTCCTGCATGGATTTTATCAACTGGTGCAAGGTGGAGAGTATGTTCATTAGGGAGGCCTCCTCTGCTGCTTCTGGCACCAGATCTGCTGCTGCACCACACTGCACAGGCCTCTCCTCCTGATTGTGTCTCTTTGGTGGGAAAAAATTGCCTGCTGCAGCCGCCACTCCCTTATTCTTGCCCATTGCAGTATTTCTCTTAATAGTTGGCTAAGATTAGCTCTCCGATTACCTTGGAGCAGTAATATTCGAAGTATAAAAAGCTTAGTTTTTTAATTATAAAACAATTTTCTCCCAGGAGCTTGGTCTAGTTGCTGCTTCCTGCTAGGCTGCTCAGCAGCACCCCAATTTAAAATTGTAATAACTTTTGAGTGGATTAATATTTTTCACCAAACCCTTCAAAAGGCACATCTGTGACCCATAGGATTTCTACCCTGAAAATTCCAGAGCAGAACATAAAGCTGTTTCTGAGTAACAGGTGGACAAAGAAACAGAAAAAAAACTGGTAAATTTCAGATTTTTTGATGCTCTGTATCTCAAAAACCACACAATGACTTCACACGACATTTGGCACGTGAAGAGGCCTACCCCTAGAGATTATGCATACCAAATTTAGTTCAAATCCGTTGAACAGTTCTAAAGCTATTAAGATTCAAAATTCGGGTTTAGCATTGAAATGTGCACTCAACCCTAACTATTATGGTGGTACCATGCCACAATATATATCTATATAAATATATATATATATATATATATATATCCTCACAGGATGTGGAGATGGACAGAGAGATGAGGAATCAGATCAGGAAGTTAATTGGAAGAGGAAACATTGTCATAATAGGTGATTTCAACTTGTCTGGAATAGACTCAAGTACCCCTGCTACCTCCTGTGCCAGGGAAAATGTCCTCCTGGAAGCTTTCAAAGACTGTTTCCTAGTGCAGAGAATCACACAGCTGACCAGGGATGGTGCCATACTGGACCTGGTGCTGTCAGATGGAGAGCATGTCCAAGAAATAGCAGTGAAGGAGTCCCTTGCGGGTAGCGACCACCATACGGTGTGGTTTTACCTCAATATGGTTAAAGAAACAGCTAAGACCAAGGCAAGTGTGGTGGACTTCAAGAGAGTGGACTTTAGATGTATGGAGGACATACTTGTAGGGCATCTTGCAAAAATCAGGCTGGGGATGGATGCGGAGCAAAAATGGTCCCTCATTATGTTGGGTCTAAATGAGGCCATAAACGACTGCACGAGGACCCAGAGTAAAAAATCCAGGACCGGGAGACCAAGCTGGTTCAACAAGGAAGTGGCAGAGAAGGTGAGGAAGAAGAGTGCTGCCTTTCAGAAGTACAGGCGTACTATGAGTGAGGAGGACAGGGAGATTTACTCAGAGAAATCCTGAGAGGCAAGGAATGGTTTGGGCAGCTAAAGCTGCAAAGGAACCAAGGCTAGCCCAAGGAATCAAGGGGGGGGAAGACTTCTTCAGATATATAAGGGAGAGAAGAAGCAGTAAGGGGGATTGTTAGGATTAAGAAGGAGGGGGATGGGCAGAAAATAGTGAAGAAACAGGCTGAGGCACTGAGCACGAGTACGTCATCTCTATATTGACTAGGGAAAAGGATGGACCTATGCCACAAGGGAATATAGGGGTAGGAATGGGGGAATGAAACAGATGGGGTGATCAAGGTGCACAGGGTCTTAGAAGGTCTCAGGGCCTTTTGGGTGGACAAGACACTTGGCCCGGATGGCATACACCTGAGGGTCCTGAGAGAACTGGTGGATCTGTTTAACAGCTCACTAGAGATGAGGTGTGTGCCTCAGGTCTGGAGAATGGCTCATGTGGTGCCACTCCACAAGAGTGGTCCCAGAGATGAACCTGGTAACTACAGATCAGTCAGTCTAACATCCATCGTAGGCAAATCAATGGAGACCATTCTAAAAGAAAGGTTGGTAAACTTTCTGGAAGTTAACGGTCTCCAGAATGATAGACAGCACGAGTTTGTAACAGGGAGATCCTGCCAGATGAACATGATAGAATTTTTTGACTGGGTTACAAGGTCACTAGATAAGTGCCAGGCAGTGGATACCTGGACTTCAGAAAGGCCTTCGAGTCATGCTACATGGAAGGTTACTTAGCAAACTGAGTAATCTAGGAATCGGGAACAAACTGCTGGGGTGGGTCAGGAGCTGGCTGCAAGAAAGGAACTAGAGAGTGATGGTAGGGGGTGAACTATCCAAGCCTAGACCTGTAACCAGCTAGGTCCCACAGGGATCAGTACTTGGTCCAGTGCTATTCAGCATCTTTATTTGTGGCATAGTGGTAGGGGTCAGAAGCAAAGTCTGTCTTTTTGCAGATGATACTAAGCTTTGTGAGAGGGTGGACATTGAGGAGGGGAGACAGGAACTCAGGGAGGATCTGGTCAGATTAGAGAAATGGTTTGGCATCTGACAGTTGGGATTCAATGCCAAGAAGTGCAAGGTCATGCACATGGGAGCTAGGAAGCCAGGTACCAGCTACCGGCTGTACAGGTGTCCAGCTCAAAGGAGGAAAAGGATCTAGGGGGTGATAGTCAGAGGTGACATGAAACACCCTGTGCAGTGCTCTAAAGTGTCTGCCATAGCAAATAAAATGTTAGGATGCATTGACAGAGGAATCACCTCCAGTAGGGAGGAAGTCATTCTGCCTTTGTGCAGGTCATTGGTTAGACCACAGTTGGAGTACTGTGTGCAGTTCTGGTGCCCTTATTTGAAGAAGGACATCAAACTAATGAAGGGGGTCCAGCAAAGGGTGACCAGGATAATCCAGTGCATTGGGGACAGACCATATTATGAGGGGTTAAGGGAGTTCAATATGTATTCCTTGGAAGACAGAACGGAAAGGGGAGAGATACAATAGAACCTTCAGGTACCTAAAGGGTATAAACAAGGTTGGAGTGGAGAGCATTTTCAATTTAAAAAGAGAAGGGACCACAAGAGGCCACAGTCTGAAACTTGTGGGGGTAGATTTATTTTTCCATATTGCTTTTTATCCTCCACAGTGGAATGCTGGCTGCATCGGCCACCCTTGCCTAACTCCAGGGGTCTTTTGGGGTCTTGTAGATGCCTAGCATGCCCTGGCAGATCCCGTAGAGCCAGCCTGGAGGCTTCATCCTGCTGTATCCCCTGTATTTCCTCATTTACTCCCCATTACCCCGAGGCCCCAGAATGCGGTATCATATGCATGTGCACCACGGCTCCAGTGACGGCCCCTTCCACTCTCCCCCAGTCTAATGCCAGGGCTCCTCGAGTGTGGCGCTGCCCCCTAGCCTCCACTAGGAGGTGACCAAGCACTCAGGAGACCTTTGAGCCCTCCCCGAGGAGGAGAGCTGCCATCTGGCAGCTCAATTGGCTCCCCCCCCAACTGACCCCCGATGCCCCGAGCTCGTGAACGAATCCGGATCACCAGCGTGTCACGAGGTGTGGTGTCCAGCGCATCAATTCTCAGTGCCACTGGGTCGGCTTGGGGGTAGATTTAAAAAGGAAATGAGGCAGCATTTTTTCACAGAAAAGGTGGTGTCAAAGTGGAATGAACTGCTTGAGGAGGTGATATCATTGAAAGTAGAAAGTTTTAAGAAGGGTGGAACAGGGTAAAAAGGAGAGTAGCAACGGGAGGGAGGAAGGGGATGGGGGAAGGGGGGAGAATTGCTCTGGGGGGCAAGGGGGGACAGCCACAACAAAATAGACTGAGCTGCACACTCGAACAGACTCAATAAACCACTAAGGCCTGTTTCTGCTGGCAATTTTCGTATGTTCTTCTATGGAATAATTAATCTCTGACTCTGAAAAAAGGTTGTTAGGACAATGGGGTGTTTTTGTAACATCATAGAACCACAAGAGTGAAGCTCAATAGCCATCCCAGTGGCACTGAGGGTTGAGGCACTGGATGCCACACCTCACACCACACCAGCGACCCGTGTTTGGGAGGGAGCATGGCCGCTGGGGGTTGGGGGAGGAGAAGGATCGAGCGTCCCAAGGACTGCTCTCCTTCTCCGGGGGGGGGGGGCGATCAGCAGTCAGTACATGCCTGGCCTCTAGTGGAGGTTGATGGCAGCACACTGATGCTGTCAACTGGGATGGGGCAGATGCCTGACATGACGCGCATGGGAGCATGCTACCGACACTGGCATCATTGCATGCCTCTGAGGGGGTGCAAATCGGGTGAAAATGAAGCTCCCAGCTGGATGACCGAGGACACCTTGCAGGTCCTGCCCTCAAATAGCCACAGTGCCGGTCACACTGGATCTGGTCTTCAGTGGGGTTTGGGGAGCCCCGCCGGTACCACTGGTGGGGGTAAGCCCTGGGGGTATTGGTCGATGTCGTCTGGTGGACGTTGAGGGATAGGACTGGGGGTTCCCTCCTGAACTAATGCAGTGAGAGCAAAAGGAGCATAAAGTGATAGCTAAAAAAAGGAAAAAGAACAAAAGAATGAAGCTCAAATAGTTTGATGATGTTTCTAGAACCCCAAGATATCATAGCAACCCTGTTCCTTACAGTTATAATTTTTTTTTTAATAGTACATGATTTGCCCATTTGAAAACACAAACAATGTATTTAAATACTAAACCTTCAGAAGGTCCTAAACAGTGTTGGGGGTGGGGGTGGGGGGACACTGGTAGTGCTGCCAGTACTAAGGGGCAGTTGAACATTGTGAATTCTGATTGGCTGATGGCATTTTAGAAAAGGTAGGGTTACAGCTGGAAACCCTCATGTAGAATTGAACCATAGAATTATAACTATAAATATAGTACATTCACTTTTTAAAAACATATTAGCATTAAGTCACAATAAGGGACTGGGTTATCTTTGTTAAATTAACCCTAGGGGCATAAGGTACTTAACTTCACCTCATACCACATGACAACCCTAGGGCTAGATTAACTGATGGTAACCCAACCCATGATCATGTCTTAATGCTTAAGTGACCCTCTGTGAAGGTGCTGGTCTAAGTTAAAGAAGTATTTATATATTGATATAATTTTTATTGCATTTCCTCTCTCTGTTGCCTCTGGTATTTTTTTTCATATTGCTTTTGTCTGTACCTTTTTCCATTTTTTCCCTGTACACCCCCTCCCCCTCGCGGTGTAAACATGCGTGTGTGCAGGCACATGCACATCACGTCTCCATGCTTCTGTCTCGCCTGGCCTCTGGCAGTGCCCTCTGGCCTCCACTAGGGGGCAGCTAAGGAGCGAGATGACAACCCTCCCCGGGAGAGGAGAGAAGAGCAGTTCATCAGATGCTCGATCGTCTCCCTCCCCTGCTGACACCCGGCAACCCAAGGTCGCTCCCGACCCCAGGTCGCTGGCAAGGCACGAGGTGTGGCATCCAGCACCTCAACCCTCAGCACCACTGGGCCGGCACCTCAGGTGTTCTTAAGCGTGAGAGAACCACAAAGCTGAGTGCTTCTGACACCCTAAAAATGTGAGAGGCGAGTTAAGAATTGCTGTGAGAATGTTATTGTTAAAGATCTAGTGGAGTCAAAACAGGCAGATAGGAAAATAATACAAATTTTAAAGAAGTAGTCAGTTATAACTTTTTATTTTTGATGTATTTTTCTTTTTCCTTTTGCTCATTAGAAAGTCTTCTGTATGATATTTTGCCGGATGTGTGGAACAACTCTTAGCCTGGCAGCTGACATATCTATCTCTATCCCCTCCCCCCACTATATCATCAGAATTATGATCTCACTGACAGTGACATCACAGGTGACAGACCTGGCAGCCACAGAGTGGCTGTTCCTAAGCAGCAGTGATGTCACAGTCAGTGAGGTCATAATTCTGATGATGTAGTGGGGGAACAGAGACAGATTATGTCAGCTGCCATGCAGAGTGCTTTCCCACACATCACACCCACTAACATCAGGTAAAAAATATTCTAATTAATGAAAGGGAAAAGAAAAAAAAAAAAAACTATCTTCTAATTAACGAAAGGGAAAAGAAAAAGTATCTCGGATATAAAAGGTAATGGTTGACTGCTTTTAAAAAAGAATAAAAAGAAAAGAGTTTTAGGCAGTACACTAGCTTTTAATATAAACAATCAAGTTTCTTCTCATTTAATATATTCAATACTTGGTAATTTACAGTACAAAATAGATTTTTATTGCCAGCTCTTTATTCCCTATTGTCTTCCCGGCCAGGCCAGGGCTAGGACCTCCCGTGATCCACATACCAGGAGCCTGAGGAGGAAACTGCTGTGTTTTGGGGATTGGGGCATCTGCTGCCACCACTGCTGGTTTGCTCCTAGAATACCTCTCCTCCACAACAATACATAATTGATGGTGTGTTACCCGCCCCCCCCCGGGGTCACTCAGATTCACTGGGTGAGTTCCTCCTCATATGAACCCCAGTCAGGGGCTTCCTCCTCCTCCCAGCACTGTACTGCTTGACAGGCTCCTCCTTGATGAACATAGGTCAATGGGGTGAGCTCCTCAAGGTTAGCTGAGCACCACATAAACCAGAGTGACTCTTAGCGGCGTGGTAGTGGTGATGATCACACCATCTGCCCACCCCTGCCATGTAAATCCCACCGCCTTCCCATCCTTCTCAGTGTCAGGGTGTGCCTGAAGGCTTCCCAGCACCACTCACGTACTGTAGCTCTGTGAGGCGCCATAGTATCTCCCCCATATTACAATCAGCACCAGGGGATAATCACTAAATGGGGGAGTGTATCTTGCTCAATTCACCTGTGTTGGCCCCCTGCAACAGCCCAGGCTTGAGACATCAATCCGCTTTGCTGGCACAGCGAGTGGCTCCCCAGCTGCAGTGCTAGTAGGAAATCTGATGGGGGGGGCATGTTCCTGTTGCTTGCTGAAATGGGTTCAGCTTTGAACTAGGCATGAGGAAATGAAACACTTGAAGACGAAGCTGTCTGGAAAAACTGCTATGCATTTATTGCTCAGGCACTATTTGTCGACATGTGCCAGAATTATGTGGCAGCAACAGATCTAAAGGTAATGGTCCAAAGTTCTGTGGCTGCTGCATAATTCTGGCACATGTCGACATACGATACGGGAACAGTAAATGCTTGGTACTTTATGCAGACAGCCTTGCGTTTGAGTGCTTCCTTTCCTTGTGCTGTGCTAGTGGGGTGGCTCTTGGACCATTTGATCAATAAGTGGAATGTTTTACTTATAAAAACACTGTGTATGAGGACAGTACATTTACACATGCATTATTAATCACTTATAATTTTAGACAATCAGTGCTTAGAACCCCTCCACCTCTTGCCTTGTGTACAGTGATGTCTTGTTCAGAAACACTGAGTGAATCATTCCATTAAAGAGCCAAAGGGTCTTTGTTAACATTCAAATTTAAAATATAAACACTGTGGCTTAAAACTTTATTAGAAGTCACTCGAGCTAACGCAAGTGATTTATAATAAATTGCAACATGCTCTGCCGGATGTGTTTCACAGTGTTGCATAAGAGAGTCCTTGAGTGCAGTTTGGGCAGGCAGAACTGCTTAGCTTCACAGTTCTCTCTCCCAAACCACATGCTCAGACTCTGTTATTCCATAAGTGACACCCAGCAGAGGATGCGTTAACTTACAGTGTGGTGCTACAGTATATACAGTAATGCATTATTTGTTGCCTTAGCACTAAACCACAATGGACACCTGTAGGTATCCAGAATGTGCTTATTTACAGGGACTATGCAAAGCCTAACTCAAAATGTGCAGTTCATTGTCACATGTGAGGGGGCAGGACCATACTTCAAGAGTGGCAGAGCCACATGAGTTCTTTTGGTTTTGTGACTCCTTCCCTGCACCTCTCCGGTCTCTCTTTCGGGCCCCCACATGAACTCCCCACCGCGGCTACTCTCCAACCCCTACCGACCCATATCCCAACCAGCCCCAAGTAACCCCGGTGTGTCCCTTCACCGGGCGGGTCTCTTATCTCCGAAGGAGAATGGCCCTGGCGGCCAACCAATGATTCTGGGGTGCTGCTGAGATGGCATATGGAGGTCCGGGAGCACGGTGGTGAGGGTTGTGGAGGGCCATCACCCGATCGGCCTGGAGCCATTTTTCTGCTTTGCTCCCCTGAGAAGTGACATGCCACTGACGTCAAGGCATACACTGACATCCGTCACTTCCCTAGTATATTGGGGCCGACATCCTGCCGTACTCCCAGTCTCTGCCAGGAGTCAGCAGGCACCGAGCCGCAAATCCACCCTCCCTCCTGAGAAGGCGAGCCGTTGTCGGGCGCTCATTTCCTTCTCTCCCAGCTGGCCCTCCAGCAACCTGAGTCCATTCCTGAACCTGGGTCACTGGCGTTGCAGGTGGAAATCCAACCGCTGTGCTGGCGGGCCGGCTCACATGTGAGTTATGAAAGTTCTGCCCCTCACAAAGAATGATACATTGTGTTTTTTTTATCATGAACCTTTTTATTTTAAGATTTTTAAATAATACAGAAGACAAGAAGACCAAATTGCAATCCAAGAACAACTTAAGCCACTGGGGTCATATAAAAACAAAATACAATTATAGAGCTTTGCCAAGACACCACACGCCAATTCCAGAGATATATCCATTCAGTAATGTGACATACAGAAGGAAATAGTAGTTATGTAAGAACTTACCATAACAGTAGATCTTCAAGAGAGATTCCTGCAGTAGGTCTTCACATATAGGACTGCGCCCCCTGGCATCAGGACCGCATGGCAAACTTGTAGCTAGCAGTCACCAGTGGGGCAGTGGGGACCGCCCCCATCGTCAGGTGACAGAGGTCAGCATGACTATAAAAGGGGCGGTCCCCCACTCGCCCTCCAGTTCTTTTCCACCAGAGACCTCTAGAAAGGAAGCATAAAAAAGGAGTGACAGACTTCTGGTACCCTGTGCCCTGGATGAGACAGAGTCCTTGGAAGGGAATAACAGAAAAAATGCAGGAGCTGGGGGAAAGGTGGGTGGGAAACTAGACCTACTGCAGGAACCTTTCTCGAAGATCTACTGTTACGGTAAGTTCTTACGTAACTGCTATATTTTACTTTAAGAGGGTTACTGCAGTAGGTCTTCACATGTAGGACTGAATACCAAGCAGTCTAAAAAAAAAAAGGAGTCTGAGACAAGGTTCTGGAAGGAGGAAAATGTCTGCCAACTGAAATCAAGACAATTCAAGACAAGAGGCTTTGCAGAACTGCAAAACCAAAACCATCTCTACGCCTAGAGGCAATGTCCAGACTGTAATGCTTAGTGAAGGTGTGGACGGAGGACCAAGTGGCCGCTGCACAGATGTCCGCAGTGGACACATTCCTGAAAAAGGCAGTTGAAGTGGCCACACTCCTGGTGGAGTGGCCCTTAACTGTACCAAGAAGGGGCTTCTTGTACTTCTGGTAAATGTAATGGATACAATTTGCCAGCCACCTAGACAAAGTCTTTTTTGTGATAGCCTTGCCCTGGCACTGGAAGGTGAAGGCTACAAAGAGCTGGTTTGACTTTTGAACCTCCTTGGTCCTTGAGGTATAATACCTCAAAATCCTGCGCACATCAAGGGTGTGCAGAAGATACCCCCCCCTTGGAGTGCTCTGGGAAGAGCACTGGCAGTTCAACACTCTGGTTAAGGGTCAATTCCAAAACCACCTTCGGAAGAAAGGAAGGGTTAGTCCACAGAACCACCCAGTCTCTGTGGAAAATTAAATAAGGCCCTCTACAAACTAGAGCCTGAAGCTCTGAAACTCTTTGAGCTGAAGTGATAGCAACTAAAAAGAGCGTTTTCCACGCTAAAAAATGCATATCACAACTTGCTGCTGGTTCAAAAGGGGGCAAAGTAAGCTTTTCTAACATAAAGTTGAGATCCCAGGGGAGAACAGGATTCCAGACTGGAGGTTTGATATGAAGGATCCCCTTCAAGAAAGTTCTGGAAACCTCTAGCTGTGCTAGGGTTTTACCCTCCACCGGGAGGTGGTAGGCTGAAACCGCAGAGAGAGGGACCTTCAGGGAGGAATAGCTGAGACCCAACTCTGACAGATAAGTGGATCTAGTGGAGAGTTTCCTGGCCACCACTAAGACCTGAGCAACCCCTGAGGAGACCCTGTAGCGAGAAGCCTCTAAGTCCACAGGTGCCACGCATGAAGATGGAGAGAGACTTGAGGTTGTGAGAGAGAGGAAGAAGTACTGGGGGTTCCAGTGCCAGCTGCTGTAGCAATAGGAACCATATCTGATGAGGCCACAGGGTGGCAATAAAGATCATGTGTGCCCACTCTACCTGTAGCTTCAGCAGAATCTTCTGAAGAATAGGAAAGTGAGGGGAAGCAAATATAAATATCCCTGTCCAAGACTGAGACAGTGCGTCTCGCCAAAAAGCACCATGCCCGGGAATGAGCGAGCAAAAGCTGGGTAGTTTTGCATTGGATGGGGAGGCAAAGAGATCTAGGTCTGGCTGACCCCATTGAAGAAACAGGTTTTCTACTACTGCCTGCTTTAGTTCTCACTCGTGAGCCCTGGCGACTGATCAGCTAAAACTGCCCGCCAGAATGTTGTGAACACCTGGCACATGGACTGCTGTCAAGGATAGGCCATGCTGTACCTCCCAGTATCACACCCCCATCACCTCCCTGCATAGAGGGTATGATTGAGTGCCTCCCTGTTTGTTTAGATACCAGACAGTGGCCATGTTGTCTGTCTGGATAAAAAGTGGTCCTGGAGTTAAAAGCGACTGAAAGGCCTGGAGAGCGTACAGCACCGCTGTCATCTCCAGAATATTGATGTGAAGGTTCTCCTCCAGGAGCTTAGAGTTCGATGATCTCCCAGATGTGCTTCCCATCCCAAGTTCAAGGCATCCGAGGTGAGAATCTGAGAGGGAGATGAAGGGTGGAAGTGAACCCCCACCAAAAGGTTGGCTGGGTTCTGCCACCAAAGGAGACCCTTTTGAAAGCTGTTGGAGACAAGGACTCTCTGGTCCATGTCATCCAAGTGCTGGTCCCATTGGACTCGAAGAGACCATTGGGTAACCCTCATATGCAGTCTGGCCAAAGGGACAGTGGGTATGGTGGCCGCCATCAGACCCAGAAGTCATAGGACTGAACGCGCCATGGTTCACGGAGATGAAGCCACAAGCATTGCTTGGGAGATTAAGGTCTCTGCTCGGTCAGATGGAAGAAAGGCCTTGCTCTGGAATGTGTCCAGCACTGCTTCAATGAACTGGAGGTGCTGGGAGGGTATCAGCTGGGACTTGGAAAGGTTGATTGAAATGCCCAGACTGGAAAAAAGATCCAGAGTGAAGGAAAGGGATTCCTTCAGACTGTCCGGGGAAGGGGCTGAAAAGAGTCAGTCACCCAGATAAGGGAACAAATAGATGCCCCTGCGGCGTAGAAGTACAGCAAACACTGCTAGGCACTTGGTGAATACCTGAGGTGCCAAGGAGAGGCCACATGGGAGGGCTCTGAACTGGAAATGATGGTCCAGAAAAGAGAACCTCAGGAAGTGGTGGTGGACTGGTAGAATAGAAACATAGGTAGATAGAAGTTGACGGCAGATAAGGACCGCAAGGCCCATCCAGTCTGCCCATTTATTTTTCTGTCTTACAAATGTGCCATCAGCCTTTGCTGTGTCAATGGCCTATCTATTCATACTCGTCTGTATTGCTCCCTTGTGCCATCCCCTGCCTATTTGAAGCCCTGCACTGCATTCATATCCACCACTTCCTGAGGTGGGCTGTTCCATGCATCCACCACCCTTTCTGTGAAAAAGAACTTCCTCACATTACCCCTTAATTGGCCTCCCTCTAATCTCATGCTATGTCCTCTTGTACTGCTATTTTTCTTATATTGAAACATGTTAGACTCTTTCACCTTGTTAATGCCCTTAAGGTGTTTGAATGTTTCGATCATATCTCCTCTCTCCCTCCTTTGCTCTAGGGTATACATATTGAGCTCCGTTAATCTGTCCTCATATGTTTTCTGATGCAGTTCCTGCACCATTTTGTTGCCCTTCTCTGGACTGCCTCAATTTGGTTAATGTCCTTGTGAAGGTGTGGCCTCCAGTACTGCATGCAGTACACCAGATGAAGCCCTACAAGTGTCTACTAAAGAGGGATTATTACCTCCCTCTTCCAACTTGTGATACCCCTACTAATACACCCCAATATCCCCCTAGCCTTACCTACTGCTTTAGTGGTCTGCTTGGATGATTTCAGGTCATCAATGATGATGACGCCCAAGTCTCTTTCTTCCCTTGTGACTGCCAGCAACTCCCCTCCCAGCCTATAGGTGACTTCAGAGTTTCTCTTACCTATGTGCAAGATCTTGCACTTCTTTGCATTAAACCCAAGTTGCCACTCTTCCGACCATTTTGCTAGTTTATCCAGATGTCTTCTGATTCTGCCCACCCCATCTGGATCATCTACTCTGTTGCAGATCTTGATGTCATCTGCAAACAGACAAACCTTACCCTCCAGTCCATCTGCAATGTCACTGATGAAGATATTGAAGATGACTGGCCCCAGGACTGATCCCTGAGGTGCCCCACTTGTGACTTGCATCTCTTATGACTATACCATTTACCACCACTCTCTATTTTCTGCCCATCAATGGGTTTGCCACCCAGTTGATCCACTTCTGACTCACCCCGAGCCTACCCAGCTTATTTATCAATCTTCTATGTGGAACAGTATTGAAATCTTTGCTAAAGTCAAGGTAGGTGACATCAACTGCTCCCCCCAGTCCACCACTTTGGTTACCCAGTCAAAGATATCTATGAGATTAGTTTGACAGGACCTTCCTTTTGTAAACCATGTTGTCTTGGATCGTGTGCTCCTATGGATTCCAGGTGGTGCACTATCCTTTCCTTAAGGAGTGCCTTCATAATCTTGCCCACTACTGAGGTAAGACTGACTGATCTGTAGTTCCCTGCCTCCTCCCCGCTACCACTCTTGTAAAGCGGAATCACATGAGACCTTCTCCAGTTTTCTGGGATCTCTCCTGTGCGTAGAGACTCACTAAACAGTTCTGATAATGGCTCCGCTACTTACACCCTTAGCTCCTTTAGTACCCTGGGATGTATGCCATCAGGTCCCATTGCCTTGTCCTCCCTGAGCTTATCAAGCTCTTGTAGGACCCTTTCATTTGTGAAGGGACTAGTGCTCACCTGCCTCCTCCCTGTGTTCATGGTGCTGAGCTGTGGGCCTCTGCCCTACCTTCTCTTCAGTAAATACTGAGCAGAAGTATCTATTTAGGATAGGTGCTTTTACATGGTTCTCCTCCTCACATGCCCCCTTATCTCCTTTGATCTTAGCAATACCCACTCTGGACTTTCTCCTTTCACTAATGTATCTATAGAAAGTCTTGTCCGCTTCTTTTACTGTTTGTGCTAGTGTTTCCTCGGTTTGGGGCTGTGTCTGCCTTACTGCCTTCCCTGCTTCCCTTAGGGAAGTTTGGTATGCCTCCCTATCTTCATCCCCCTGTGTTTCCTTATATTTCCTGAAGGCCAGCCTTCTGGCTCTGACCTTTTCTGCTACTGTTTTTGAGAACTAAAGTGGTTTCCTTCTTCTTTTGGACTTCCTATTCTCTCTAACACAATGAGATGTTGCTTCAAGTATTGCATCCTTAATGCTTGCCCACTTTGCCTGTACCCCCTCACCTGTATTTCTTTTTGCCAGGGCTAGCTTAACTCTGTTGGCCGTCTTATCAAAGTCAGCTCCTCTGAAGTCCCATATTTTTGCCTTGGAATGGGATGATTTAGTTGTAGTGGCCAAATTGAACCATAACATGTGATGGTCACTGGCCCCTGGGTGACCTTCTACCTGGAGATCTGTGATCCTTTCCCTGTTAGTCAGTACTAGATCTAGGATAGCCCTGTCTCTTGTGGGTTGTTGTACCAGTTGTTTGAGGCCCTCCCCCTGCAGGGAATCCACCATGTTTCTAGTTCTGGCAGATGTTCCTGCTGGTATTGACCAATCTGTATCTGGCATGTTGAAGTCTCCCATTATCAGAACCTCCCCTTTAGCTGTTACGTTTTGTACGTCTTCTGACACTAATGTGTCAATGTCCTCCACCTGGTCTGGGGGCCTGTAGACAACCCCTGTTCTTATGGCTGTCCCATTTCTTGTTTCCAGGGCAACCCACAGTTCTTTTGTCTCCTTATGTGTATTCTGAATTTCTGTAGCTTTGATATTTTCATTGACATACAGGGCCACTCCACCCCCCCCCCACCTTTTTGAATCTCGGTCTCTTCTGAACAGTACATAGCCAGGTACTGAAGTCTCCCAAGTGTGGTTACTGGTAAACCATGGCTCACTAATTGCTACAATGTCCAGTTTAGCCTCTATCATTATTGCCCTCAGGTCTGGGATCTTGTTTCCCAGACTGCGAGCATTTGTGTACATGATTCTCCATTGGCCAGATTTTGGTGTTTTAGTTGTTGGGTGAGGTCTGGCTTTTCTCCTGTGCGTCGTATGGGGAGATGGACCTTTTTTCTTACCTGGTGATGCAAATGAACTGCAAACATGCTGAATTTCTGTTTGACCACTAGCTGAGGGGGGAAGGGTGTTCTTCCCATTTGACGTATGGGGTGCTGCACCCCCTCCCCATTTGCTAGTTTAAATATTCTGCAAAGATGTCAAACTTCTGCCCCAATGCACTGACTCCCTCCTTAGTCAGATGCAGTCCATCAAATTTAAAGAACTTTCACTCCCAGGACTTTGCCAGTTCCCTACAAATTTGTGTCCTTTTTCCTGGCACCAGCCCTTGAGCCACATGTTTAGCTCCCCTATTTCCCCTTCTCTGACATTCCATCCCACTGCCTCCCTCTCCCAGACTGGCAGGATCTCAGAGAATGATTTGCCAGATGAAATGGATGATAGTTTGTCACCCAGCCTGGTCAGGTGTTCCTTGGTCTCCACAATTGACTGACTGGCGAGATCATTAGTTCCTTTGTGTACCAGGACGTCAATGTTTTCTTCTGCTTGCTGAACAATTTTAGCAATGCGGTCAGTGTCTTTCCACATGCTGATGAACCTGGGAGACATCTGACCATTACCCCTGGCTGGAGATAGGTATCGACTCCCCGAATCATGGAGTCTCCTATGATCAGAAGTTTTTTGGATTTCCTTTTTGCTTTTTTTGTTTTGGTTCCTGTTTTGGGCGAGTTTTGTTGTGCTGACTTTTGTGTTGCAGTGTCCTGCTCTGCAGTGGCCTCTGCCACTTTGTTTGATTTTGGAGATAGAGGCAGATACCTGTTTTTGGTTTTATATGGTTTGTGGAGGTAATATGTTGGAGAGCACCAAGTGATGGGCACCCGATTTGCCCCTCCTAACCACCTGCCAACCTTCTGCACCAACTACCCTCTGTGGTCGAGGTGCTTCTGTTGGATGTTGAAGAAATGGCGGATGGTTCTTATAATATATTGCCTCTTGAATATGAAATTTGAGGTGCGCAATCTCTGCTCATGCTGTCTGGAGCTGAGCCCTAAGATCTCCAATGACCCAGCATGTAGAACAGTGTCCTAAATCCTGTAAAACTGCCCTTTGGAAAAGTGTTCTTCAGTACCTGCAGTTAATTATATCCATTCCATATATGTTGCTGGGTTTATAACCTGGTCAGAGTAATTAGAAGGAAGAAAATGAAAGCAAAGGTTTGATTTTGTGTTTTGTTTGTTTGTTTTTGTATAACTTATTATAACAAGTTAAATTACTAGTGCCCCTGTAAATGAGGTCACTGTGTGGATACCCCACTGATTGGCCCCTTCCTGCTTTGCCACAGGAAATGTCGTGACTTGGCTACCCTATAAAAGGAGTGTAGTGTGGGGTGGTTGGGGATGGGGTTGGTGGCTAGACCCTTCCCCTGACGAGAAAGAAGAACCACGGATGAAAGAAACAAAGAGGTAAGAGCAGAAACAATCAGTCAGCAACAAATGCAGTAACCCTGAAAGCTTATCCTAATGATAGATAAAACTGTAAAACCTGTAAAGCACCACCTGTAATAATTTCACAGAAGACATACCCTGTAAGAAACACTTTGCCACAGAGAAAACTAAAGCAGAAACAGAAGATATATCTTGCAAAAGACAATCAGAATCAGAAGATTACAGCAGTAATCTGTTAGCACACACCTGTAGGCACACCTTGTAATAATGCAGCAGAAGGTATACCCAGCAACAACAATCTGAATCAGAGAAAAATAAAGCAATAAAATGTTAGCAACAAACAGTAACAATCACTGTAAGTACAACATAAAAATAACAACACACAGTAAATCTGCCTAGCCAAAAGAAGTCTTAATCCTTCCCCTTGCTCTGGTAAGGTTCTTTGATCTGTCCTTTCAAGCAACCTAAAAGGAAAGAGCTCAGGTGAAGCTAGGTGCCTTGGCCAGCAAACCTAGTCTTCCAGTGATATGAAGGTAGGCATCCTGGATATCCAGGGAGCACAGCCAAGTGTTGGGGAGGAGCAGGAGTAACAGTCCCCGGAGAGTCAGCATGCGAAACCTCTTTCACTCTATGAAGAGATTGAGCATGGTGAGATCTAGGATGGATCTTAGATCCCCCATCTTTTTGGGAACCAGGAAAAAGTGGGAGTAAAATCCCCTTTCTGTCTGTTCCGGTGGGATTCACTCTATGGCCGTTTTTTGTAGTAGAGCTTGGATTTCCAGAAAGACTAGCTGTTGTTGGCCTGATGGGTAAAAGGACCTTCCCGGAGGGTTGGGAGGAGGTCTCTCCAGGAACTCTATCGAGTGACCTCTTTCTGAGAGTTGAAGAACCCATGCATCTTCTGTAACAGCCTTCCACCCATCCAGGTGGAGGCTGAACTTCCCCCCCACCAGTTCCTTCGAAAGAGCCAGAGGAAGCGAAGGGGGGAGGGAGTCAGGATGCAGAGGGAGGGGAAGGGCACCTTCCCCCCAGAGGCTGCTTTGGGAAACTTGGCCTGGGGACTTTGGGCGCCGGAACCTGGGGCGCGACGCTTGTTCTGTTGTCTGCCCTGGTTCTGCTTATTCCATTTCTGCTGGTGATGAAATGGTTGCTGCCATTGTTTTTGACTGGAACAATACATAGAATGGACATCCTTAAGGTATTTGCCATTCTTCTGCAACTCGGTAATAATATCTTTGGCGTCGCCGCCAAACAGAACTGGACCCCTAAATGGAGCATCCAGAAGAGATCTGTGTACATCCTGGGCCAACCCCACCAGACAAAGCCAGGCTAGATGTCTGAGGCAGATTTCTGTAGCTACTCCTCATGCCACAGAGTTGTAGGTGGCATGCAGGGCATGGTGGCAGGAAGAATTATTCATCCTGACCTTGTCCAGGAGTTTGTTCCTTAGCTGTTCATCACGGATCTCCTGAGGTTTTTTCCAAGTCCGAAAGGAAGGATTTCTGGAAAGCCACCATATGGGCTACATAATTCAGGGAATGGACAGCGCAGGTGGACGATGAGTAGATTTTTCTACCATACTGGTCCATCTGTTTGGACTCCTTATCTGGTGAGGAGGCACTAAGATGCTTAGGCTGGGCCGATTTATCGTGGGCAGCGATAATAATGATAGAATCAGCCTTAGGATGGGCAGTTAGGTGAGAAACCCCTTCCAGGGGGTAGTAAGTCCTATTGGCCTTCTTGGATACGTCCGGGATGGATGAAGGTTGCTGCCAAATGGTGGACATAAGGTCCTCATGCGGCTTGTCCAGGGTGGTATGGGTAGGGGATCTGCACTGACCTGATTCAAGTGCTCTGCCAGTCTCCTGTGTCCAATTCCTGGAAGGCCCATCTGCATGATTTTTTAATGGTCATGTGCCGGGTGGCGGAGCTGGAGGGCGACTTAGCGGCAGAGCTCAAAGCAGGAGACCCTGAAATAACCTCTGAAGAGGCAACCCCCATCTGCCCGCTACTCTCGGGGGGGGGGGTGTCTGGTCCACTGGAGTGGAAGAAGACCCTACAGGTGGGGTACTTATGGAGGTGGAGGGCCCACCCTGGTTAGCATTGGCTGTCTGGCTGGACTTCCCTTGAGGAGGATGGCTCCACTGCTGGTGTCTCTCCTTGTCCTTCTTTTTCTTTTTCTTCTCCGGGGCTGGCAACAACAATCTTTCCCTCAGCTCCTGGAGTGCTTTTTCAATGGATGCCAGGTCTCTGGGTCAACAAATGGGCATCAAGCGTGCTCTTGCGATGGGTGCACGTGGCCTGGTTGAAGCCCTGGCAAATGATGCACTCGGTGGAGTTGTGCTTAGGCCCCGGGCAGAGGACACACTGGGAATAGTTGTCCCCATTTGGAATCTGCGCACCGCACTTGGAGCACTTCTTCTTGGGCCGACGAGATGACATAAACTGTAATGGATCAAGAAAGAATGGGAAATTAGGAAAAATTTGCTGTAGAAAATGGCGGGTGACTGAAAACTGTTCTACCACATTTGTCAAATGATACCATGCAATGGCGGGAAAGAACTGAAGGGTGGGTGGGAGACCGCCCCTTTTATAGTCACGTTGACGTCAGTCACCTGACAATGGGGGCAGTCCCCGCTGATGGTTGCTAGCTAGAAGTTTGTCATGCGGTCCTGATGCCAGGGGGTGCAGTCCTGTATGTGAAGACCTACTGCAGGAACCCTCTTGAAGTAAGATCCAAAGAGACCTGTTAAGTAAGTATTCATTTCTCCTTGGAGGATCCCCTGAGCGGGCGTTCCATTGCCATACAAGCCCTCCAAGCTCCCTCCTAACTGTGCCTCTGCCAGCAGCCCGAGTGGCACCTCCAAAACTGGAGACCACAAAAGCCTGCAAGCAACCACAGCCCTCCAAGACCTTTTAGCGGGGCGACCGGCACCTTCAAAGCCACCACCCACACCACCCTCTCCAGCCAGCAACAATGACAAGTACGGTAACTTTTGACCAGCGGAAAGCAGTGCTTTCTTACTTCTGCAACCTGATTGGTTGGTCTCCTGACTGTGTGCTCCTATTGGCCAGTTTCTTTTTAAATGCCGTGGCTCTACAGTACGAACTTCTCTCATTCAAAATCTCTGCTTAATTCTGGAAAATCTTAATATTAGCAAATAAGATTGTTCATAACTGTTTTAAAGCATTAGAGCATTAATTGCCATTTAGTTTTCAGTGTGTGTATATAAGCAGGGCCACCTCAGCACTCTCAAAATGTCATTACTACAGCTTTTGTTAAATAATTTATTCTGTTATTGACTGTTAAGCAGTATCCTGAAACTATTAAATTACGCCAACCCGCCATGCAGAGCACAGGAGGGGCTGGCAGGAACGTTGAATTAAATATTCGCCAGCATCGTAGTTTTAATATTACGCTTTGGAAGTCGACAAATTACACAAATCATGCTGAAGTTTAACTTTTAGGTTAGGTCATTTACGTGATCAGGGTATTCAGATAGCAACATAGTTTCTTCTGTGAAACTGGCCACTTCAGATATGGTGCTGCACCCCAGTCTCCCCCTAATGAGCCCTCCTCTCACCTCTAAAACTTCACCACTTATACTCCTGTCTCTCCTGTTATGTCTAAACTGGCTAACAACTTGTACATCTCTTGCTACTTATCCCTGCGCTAACAATGATAGTGACTTCAGGTTTTCTAACATCCTGCTGTACTATTACTCGAATTCTACCCCTGCTCACTCTATCCTCATCAAAAAGGGCTGTATCTATCTGTCTATCCACTCCTATCTCTTGAACTATCGTAGACCCAAACGCCAGCTAGGCACTCTCTCTGCCAACCTACTTTCTCACCTTGCCCGGCCGCTCCTTATGCTTGCCGGAGATATTGAACCCAATCCGGGCCCTATGGTTTGCGCTTCACCCCCTGCAACGGCTGCAACAAAAAAGGGTCTGGTTATAGCCCACATGAATATCCGGAGTCTCATGAGTCACCTGGCTGAGCTCGAAGCCTGGGCTAAACTGATTAACCCTGACATTTTATGCCTATCAGAGACTTGGCTGAAGCCTTGGGTGCCTGATGCCATTTGTCTTGTGCCTGGTTATAGCATTCTAAGGAAAGACCGTATTGGGTCAAAGAGAGGGGGGGTTGCGATTATGTACAAAAATCATCTATCCCTGAACATCCTACCCTGCACTGATTCCCTAACACCTTGTGAAACTCTGCCTCTACGCTGGCAGGTTCAAAACTGCTGCACATCATTTGTGTCTACAATCCACCTGCAAGCGGGATGAGTGGTCTCCAGAATTTGCTACAATATGTCTCCCAGAATGTAAAATCAAATGAGGCTCTACTCCTTGGGGACCTGAACCTTAACTGGCTGGGTCCACAGCACAGCATCCTTGAATCTCTAATACAGAAGCACAATCTACACCAAACTATCACAGGCTTTACCAGAACTACTACTCGCACTCAGGGTCCCTACTTGATTGGATCCTCACCACCAGACCTGATCATGTACTAGATGCCACAGTGCTTGCTGACTCAATCACTGATCATTCCCCACACTTTGTCGATGGCGATCCTGTCCACCTCCTCCTCCTCCTCCACCACGTCTGATTAGGTTTTCAAACTATGCTGCCCTGGACAAACAAGCCTTCCTATTTGACCTCTCTTGTGTTGACTGGTCTAACATTTATACCGCAACCAATGTTGATACTGCCCTCAATTCATTTCTGACTGAATCTGGCAACATCCAAAAGAAGCACCTCCCTACAGTCAAAAGGAGGGTAAGGGGCCAGCATTCGAGGTGGTTGAAAAAAGACCTGCTTCAAAAGTTAAAGTTAGAGACAATCAATGGAAAAGTACAAACAAACTGGACTATGGTCAGATCTCATTCTGTATAAACAATACAGAAATGACTGTAAAAGATGCATCAGGCAGGCCAAAGTAAATACTGCCAAAACCTGCTGATTAATTCTTCCAATGACCCTCGCAAAGTTTTGGGGTCACATTAAGTCCTTCTTAGGTTCTGCTAAAGATGTCACTCCTCAGATATGGTCCTACATGGTGTACACTGTAATGATTCTACTACCATTGCAAATGCTTTTAACCAACAATTTTCTGACTTATCTGCCACACAGCTTCCCTCCCATCACAATCTCTGCTTCACAGTTTAACCCGACAGCATCTGAAGGACCCCCAAACTTAACCAACCCTTCTATTTCAGGGAAGTGTCTATGCATCAGGTCCTAAAGCTGCTCAGGTCACTCTCTGAAAACACCAGTACTGGCTCAGATGGCCTAGAACCAAGACTACTAAAATGGCTTCTACTACATCTCTGGCCCCTGGCACACATCTTCACCCTATCTCTCCAATGGCATTGTCCCTGAAGTCTGGAAGGCAGCCAGAGTCACTCCTGTATTTAAGAAAGGCAGTAAAATGACATATCAAATTACCGCCTATTGCTATTTTGTCTGTTCTGAATAAAATCCTGAAAAAGTAGTATCCATGCAAATCACTGAATACCTTGAGAAATTCAATTTACTAAGCTCAGCACAACATGGTTTTAGAAAGCATCACAGCACCATGACAGCACTTGCAAAATTCACTTCAGATATCGTTACCAATATGGATAGAGAAAGTTAACAGGGCAGTCTTCATTTGACTTAACCAAAGCTTTCGATCTGGTTGACCATTCTCTGCTACTATCCGCCCTCAGTACCTTGGGCTTCTCTCCCCAGTCACTACCTGGTTCAAAAGCTACCTCTCCAACAGAACACAAGCTGTAAGTTTAATTCATCCATGTCAGACAGTGCTGTTATCAACATTGGGGTCCCTCAGGAGTCTATACTTGGCCCTCTTCTATTCTCATTATTCGTCAATAAACTTCCTGAGCTGGTCACCACAGGTCACTCACTTCTTTATGCGGATGACCTGGTAATTTATTATCACTCTGATAAGGTCATGGATCTAAATGCTGCCCTCACTGCAGATTTTCGTGCTGTACAACACTGGTTGAACTCTCAGCGCCTGGTTTTAAATACAAATAAAACAAAAGTTATGATGTTTGGCTCCAATCACAAGCTTAGATCCTGTCCTCTGACCATCTCTGTCTCTGATATCGATGGGGACCCTATAGAAACTGTCACTTCTTCGTTACCTTGGCATCCACCTGGATCAAACCTTGGACCTGAAAGCACATATACAGGAAACCTGCAAGTCAATTAACTGCAAATTGGGGGCTGCCTACAGAACCAAATACCTGCTCACCCCTGCTGCTAAATTGGCGATAGCCAGAGGCATTCTATTGCCAACCCTTACATATGGGTGTCCCATCCTGTCCTTGGCCACTAAATCTTCACTGCAACTATGGGATACTACCTTCAATAATGTGTGCAGGTATGCAACCAAAGCACCTCGACTGCAGCATCATTGTCTCTTATATCAGGACCTTGGTTGGCTCTCTCCTTCCTCTACCAGGCAGTACTACTTGTACAATTTAGTTGATTCCATCCTAAGGACGTCCAAGCCTGTTATCCTGTCTGATCTCCTCAGGCCGGCCATTCCCACAAGGAATCTTAGATCGGCTGATCAGACCTTACTATCCATCCCCTTTTGTCGGACTAAAAAGGGCATGGGCTCCTTCCATCATGCTGCCCCCCACCTATGGAACCTACTACCTCAGGATCTAAGAGATGTCTCCACTCATGTGACTTTTAAGAGCAAATGCAGGACTTTCCTCACTACTATGGACAAATGTGTTTGCTTTGACCCTACCTGATCCGCTGCATTTGTACTGTTTCCTCATTGCTAGCACTTTTGCCTGTCCAAATGGGTGTTCTATACTGTGCCTTGTAATTAATGTTTTATTTTGTGCCTTGTAATTAATGTTGCCTTAACCTGTTTCTTTATAAGCCTAATGTTAGCTGTTGACAATTGTAAGTCGCTATTCTACTCCATGACATTCTTATCTTCACTTCACAGCCTCTCTCACTTAACCCCACTGCTGCTCTCCCCTTCTTCTGTTATATCCTCTGCCCCCTTTTGCCACTCCCCACCAAACTCACCTTTACCTGTTCCTACCTCATCCATGCCCTCCTTAGTCCCACCCTCCTGGCTGTGCTTAGTCACCTCTCCACCTACTACCGCTTACTCCCACTGTCTACCGACCCTCCTCCCTGCCCTTCCGCCTCTGGTTCCACTGGCTCGGCTTGACTTTGACACTTTGCTGCTATTGCCGTAACTCCTCCACCTTTATCCCCTCACCGCATCCTCACTCTCGCCCTGCCGTCTATCGGTTCCACCAGCCCGGCTGTATTTTCCTACCTCCTACCGCTGTTGCCGTCTACTGCCGCTCCCCTACCACCTCTCTTCGCCTGCCGTCTTTCGGCTCCATAGGCCCGGCCGCAGGTTGGTACCTCACCCCGCTGTTGCCGTATCTGACGGCACCTACATTCCACTTAATCTCTCCCTCCCATCCTTTTGCCAGTTTTCCCTTCCTTGTGTCTTTTCTACTGATGCCTATCCTCTCTTATTTTCTGCCTTCTACTATTCACATTTTTGAGTATGTTCCATGATCAAGTGCTAAAGTATATTTTTGTTTACTAATGTATGTTACATTGCCATATGTATCTCTCTCTGCATTTTTTGTACTTGTTGTCTTAATAATCTGGCTGTACTCTTTGTGTGTTGTAATTGTACCTCCCGGGTCGTGCCTGAAAACAGTCACTTGCTGACTAGCGCACTTACCCGGTTAACAAAAACTAACTAAATAAATCAGGGGAAATACAGAAAGGAGATAAGAGTGGTGGGAGAAGCAAATAGAAAAGTGAACATAAAACCAAAAGCAAGGGTAGAAATTGAAGGGGGCCATCAAATAAAATCCTGGCCTGTTAAGAGTTTAAAGTGATTTTGGGGGTTATGGGGATGAGGAGAGACACAATTGCAAATTTTAAGTCAGGTCATTGAGTGTTCAAGTTATACATCAGTGTATTAGATTAACTTTTAAATCTGCTGTTTGTTTCAGAATTTAACTGTTTCTCTTTGATTTGAACTGCTGGCTTTAGTATTGCACTAGGTAATTATGATATCATCGGACTGGAAAAGTTGCCCTCTGACTGGTGGAGTATTCCATTGTGATTATATTCCTTCCTTCCTTCCTTCCTTCCTTCCTTCCTTCCTCCCTCCCTCCCTCCTCTCTCTCTCTCTCTCTCTCTCTTTCTTTCTTTTTTGTTTTACCAGGAAAAATATACTAAGCTAACAGTTCATCTCCAGATTTATCCTGTGGAGAAGAGGATGTGGAGAGTACAATAATAATAAAAAGTAAAAAATTATTCAGTATACAATTGGGAGGAGCCACAAGTAAGTAGCGCATAACATAGTATATCAATAGCAGCAGGTCAGCAAAGTACAACTGGCAGCAAAATAAAGGAGGGTAGGGAGAGTGTGAGTACAACAGGGGAAAGGTCAAATGAATATTGTGGGCCAGTAAATGAGGACAGAAGGGGTGGAGCACTTCGGAGGGCAGTGGGATTAGCCTTGGATCAGCGGCAACTGCAGGAGGTAGTAGTGAAGTAGTGGAGGAGGGATTTGAGAAATAGGGAAGAGGGAGCATGGACAATACTATTAAGTTATCAATTATGACAACACATTCAGTAAACTATGTTTGATATCTTGTTGTTAGTGTTGTTTTTTTTTTTGGCAATAACATTTTTATTTTAAAGAAAGCATCACTGTGAATACATACAACATTAAAAACAATGGCAAACATAACAAGCATTTGTCAATGCCGAATGTTTGCTTGCTGATATTAGCATTGGACGTGGAGGAGTTAGACAGATGCAGAATAGGAGTGGCAGTGAAGTATTGAACTCATGCCAATCCCACCTCCACCCTGCAGAGATGGATAGGCATTTGGGTGTGCCTGTGGGTCGTTGCCCATAATGCTCATGGCATTTCACCTCACCTTATCCTCTAGACACCAACAAGTGTTGAGGTGTGCCTTGGGGTGTTCGGCTTCACCGTCACCCCATTTGGATCTGGACAATCCCATCCCTCATAAGGACATATGCTGAAAGGGGTGCAGTACAGGAGAATGAGGTGAAATCTGGGGCTGAAGAGTGTGAGGCACACCTCAATGCCTGTCACTGGCTTCAGGGTGGGGGTGGGATGGCATGAGCATTACAGATGGTGATCCAAAGTTACACCTCTAATGCCTGTCAGTTTGTACAGGGTGGGACGTTATGGTTAGAAACCCTAACGCCCTGGGCATGTGTTGGTATTTGCACTACAAATTTTCAACATGGCCTTTTTGTGACCCCACCTCATGAAAGCATTTGGGATCTCTTCTCATGAAGTGTGGCAGTGTGATTTTGTTAATGTGTCCCAAACTTCGAGTTCCCACAGCGACCATGCCATTCTGCACCAGATGTGTGAAAACACAGATCAGGCAGGATGTGAAGAATGACAGCTGTACCATCCATAGGGAGGTGTGAAGAGATGGCAATGATGAAAATCTGTAGCGAAAATATTAAAAATGTTCGAAGTTCCGAGCGTACGTGGAAACTAAGCAATACATGCTTGTACCGCAGTCATTTAGTAGAATTATTTCACCAAATTTTCAACACAGGCCTTTTGAGACCTCTGCTCATGAACACTGTCACTATGATTTTCTTAATCTGTCCAAAACATTAATTTCTCACAGCGACCATGCCATTGTGCTCCAGATGTACAAACACATATTTTGGGCAGGATATGAAAAATGACAGCTGTACTGTTCATGAGGAGGTGTGGCAAAATGCCAACATTGAAAATCTGGAGTGAAAATATTACAAATTTGAGCAGTTCCTAGCATTCGTGGAAACTGCACAACACACACTTGTAACAGTCATTTTATGGATTTTTGTCACCAAATTTTCAATATAGGCATTTTAGGTCCTCTGCTCATGAACAGTGTCACTATGATTTTCTTAATGTGTCCCGAACACTGATTTCCCACAGCGACTGCGCTATTCCTTGCCGGAATTGCAAAAACACATTTCAGACAGGATGTGGAAAATTACAGCTGTACTGTTCCTAAGGAGGTGTGGAAAATGCCAATGTTGAAAATATGGAGTGAAAATATTACAAATTCGCGAAGTTATGAGCATGAGTGGAAACTGCGCAACGCATGCTCGTAACGCAGTCATTTTATGGACGTCTGTCACCAAATTTTCAACATAGGCATTTTAGGACTTCTGCTCATGAACAATATCACTGTGATTTTCTTAATGTGTCACAAACACTGATTTCCCACAGTGACCGCGATTCTGCATTGGAAGTGCGACAACATATTTCCATCAGGATGTGAAAATGACAGCTGTACTGTTCATAAGGAGGTGTGTAAAAATGCCAATGTGGAAAATCTGGAGTGAAAATATTACAAATTCCCAAAGGTAAGAGCATACATAGAAACTGCGCAATGCACGCTGGTAAAAGTCATTTTTTGGATTTTTTCCCACTAAATTTACAACATAGGCTTTTTGAGAGCCCACCTCATGAACGCTGGCATTGTAGTTTCATTAATCGGTCCCGAAAGGTGATTCTGTGCAGTGACCATGAAATCACCTTTTGGGACTGAATAGCACCACGCCAGTGACTGAATTCATGAGGAGAGGTCCCAATAACCCCATGTTGAAAAGTTGGTTTCAAAATTTCCAAAAATGCCTGAGATATGCACCACAGTTGAAAAAAACCTATTTATGCCATTATACAGCTTACTGGCATTTCTTCAGTTCGTGGTCGGCTTTGAAGAGTGCAGACATGTTCCCGGTCCACCGAAGATCATCATGCTGGGCTCCGGAGGTAAGTATGGGCTGCGGGGTGTGGTGAGGCAGGGTGCTCAGAGGGTGGGCGTGGGCTGGGAGAGGGGCCACGGACTCAATGAGGGAATGTTTTCTGTTTTACAGGGTTAAAAAAAAACATTGCGGGACTGTTTTTTCTTTTTTTCAGGGACATTTGGCACACTGGGGTGGGCTCCCAGTGTGCCACCTGAGTGTTTTTCTTGGGGGGGCTGTAGCAGACAGGAGATTGGGCACCCCCGTTGGCACCGAGTTGGGGAGGGCAACAGCCGAGGAGGATTGGGTACCCCCCCTTGGCAGACAAATTGGGGGGGACATTATGCCAGTGGGGAGTGGGCTCCCCCATCAGCAAACTGAACTGGGAAGGGTGGACTGAAGCCGACGGGGATTGGGCGCCCCATTGGCAAAGAAAGACTGGGGGGACACATGATGACAAGGGAGTTTGGGCACCCCTCAGCATACAACACAAACTTGGGGGTGGGAACATTTTGCTGATGGGGACTGGCCTCCCCTATTGGCAAAGGAACTGGGATGGGGGCATGTGGAAGGCAAGGAATGGCTGACGCTGCAATGATGAGGTGGCCTCTGATTGCAGCAGCGAAAATGTTTCAAGGTGGTGGCACGCTGGCTGAACTAGTGTCAGCAGCAGCATGCCACCGCATTGAGGAAAGTGGGCCAAGTCTCAAAAGGCACTGTGGCCATTGGCCCCCACCGTGCCACACCTCCAAAACCCTGCTTCTCTGTTAAGCTGTGCCGAAATGTTTCTTGCACATGCGCAAGCAAACATAAAAATACATTTTCCACTACTTGAAAAGAAAGATGAACAAAAACATCATAACAAACTTTCATATTATGCTACTACACCCCCACATATTCCCCATCTTTTCCCATTGGCATTATGTATAAGAAAAAGAAAAAAGGTGAGAGAAGAGAAAAAGTATAATGAAGAAATCTAAAAAAAGGAGAAAAAGATATTTAGAATATAAAATGTTGTTTAAAATACTGTTGCTATTGGTGTTCTCATCAGCCAGTATGAAAAAATGACTTACCATAGTAATCTTTTTTCTTCCATGGTTTTCTCCAATATTCAGAACTCTTGCAGTATCCCTTTAAGACAATACTGCTGCAGAGAGAATGGAACATATGCTAATAATTGGAATGCCATTAGCTCATGCCATTTTCAAATGCTGCCTTGATCAACTGTCTGTATTCAAATACCTTAGATTAAAACGGAGCCTGCTACATAGGCCCAACAAATTAAAATCTACCTAACAATAATAATAACTAACAATAACAGGTCCTAACTGGGGTCAGAAAAGAATTTTTTTTTTTTTTTAAACACCAAAACCCCCTTAATGTCAGAATCATCTGGGGGGGGACAAGGCCCAACAGGGCTAAAAACAGATAAAAAATATGCCAGTGTGTGGGACCCTCACACATTGTTGCTCAGCTTGGAGTGCAGAGGCTACTGGTTCTAGTAGGGGAGGCAAGGTTGGAGAGTTATGAATATTGGAGAGTACCTTCGAAGAAACACGATTACTATTGTAAGTAATTTTTTCTTCTCACCCCAGGAATTCTCCAATATTCCTAACTCTTGCAGGCTATGAAGCAATACCTTTGGATGTGGGCACAGAACCTACTTTGGAAACAGACTCTTCAGTACTGCTGTGCCAAACCTGGCACCACTTCTGGACAAGGTGTCCAGGCTGTAATGCTTTGTAAAGATGTGGCCTAACCTCCAGGAAGCTGATTTACAGATTTCCAACAAAGGAACCTCCATGACAGCTGAATCCCTCATGGAATGAGCTCTGAGTCCTGCTGGGGGCTCCATTCCCACCTTTGAATAGCAAAACTGGATACACTGAACTATCCAGCAAGGGATAGTTCTTTTAGATGCTGGACTTCTTTTGTCCACATCGCCATGGGTCAGGAAAAGCTGTTCTCTGTCCTGCCTATGGTCCTTAGTGTGAGTTATGAAGTAAGTCAGGGCTTCTCTACACCCAGACTGTGCAGTCTGCTTTCTCCTGAGCTGGAGTGCTCAGTGGAAAAAAAAACTGGCAAGATAATAGATTGGTTCAGATGGAAGTCAGATACAACCTTGGGAAGGAACTTCCTATTTGTTCTCATCGCTACCTTGTCTCTGTGAAAAGAAACATAATCCTTTTCAGTCCACAAGGCCTGGAGTTCATTGATCCTTCTGGCAGAAGTGATGGCCACCAGGAAAACTGCTTTCCAAGTATAACCCCTAGGTGGTGCTATCCCAAGGGCTACTACCCCTGCCTGAGTGACTAGTTGCAGGTTAAGGGGCCTGGGTACTAAAAAGAGGTGCCTCCACCTGGAGGACAGGGTTGGTGGTAGTGTTGCTGACCTGGGTACAGCCCCAGGGACACCGTGACCTCCCTCTTTACCCTCTAGTGGCCTAAACAATGAACAGAGTACACAGGTACAGACGCCCCCAAACAACAGATATATCCCCACTCTGACTGCACTTACCACCAAGGCTAGCTCCACCTGTTCTGCCCTGAAAACCCCCTGTAAAGTAAGGTTAAACACAGCAAACACTAGTACCACAGTGCTAGTTGTACAGAAGGGCACCACAGGCAGGTTAAGTGCAAAAAGATTCAGATCTGATTTATTCAGGGGAAATGAACAAGGAAGGGGGGTAATCAGGTTGATTGGTTTAGGTACTGATTCAATCAGGCTACAAGGCATGCACTTTAGAGTCCCTCAACACAGTCACACACACACTCTGGGTACCCAGTGGCGAGGTAGGCTAGCCTGACACGTTGCCCGGGGTAGGTCGGCATTGCAGCTGGTCGGTGCCCTATGATGGAAAGACAAGTCATGTACAATAACCCACAATTCGTAATCCGGAGCCAGGAGGCTCAGTTCATGATGATTAGACAAAAACAATTAAATCAGATGACACACTTTGACTGAGCTGTTGTTGCAGGGAGCTGCCCTGGTGTTTACTCACGCTACCCAGTACAGGACACAGGAGGGACGAAAGGGAGACTGCAGGATGACTTGCTGGTTTGCCAGGAGAAGCAGGGCCCACACAATTCACTGTGGTGTCATTTCTGTTCGTGATGTTGAGCAGGGAGCTGATCCCCAGGCAGGTCTCTCGTCGATGGTCTTCTCTGTGGCGTGAGTAGCTGGCTGGGCGAAGGTGGCAGGGCCCAGGCCAGGTGAACAGTCTGGATAGCAGTCCAGTAGTGCTGAATTCAGCTTCCAGCAAGCATGACACAAGCAGGCAGTGGGGAACCAAATCGTGACCCACTAGCACCATTCAGCACACTTATAGTAAAGCAAGGTAAATACCACAGTTCAGATAACAGTCTGGTCGCAATCACAGTGTCTCTGCACAAGCCGCATGCTCTGTGGAGGTTTCAGACTTCCTGACAGGCCGATCACATGGAGCAAATCTTCATTCCTCTTCAGGCAATAAGGCAGTCACAATTCAGTAACTCTGGTCACCATTGGTTTGGATTTAGTCTGGTTTAATTTCAGGCTAAAGGATTTCCTCAAGAGGGACAAGTAGGCAGGTAGGCCAAACACAGCCTTTCCACTAGTTTCCTGCGTGACTATGTAGGAGCAGCTGCTCGAATGTCTCGAGCTGTTCACTCTCTCAACTGCAAACTCAGACTGACTCTGCTGCAGGCAGCACAGGCACTAACTTCTAATCCAAAAAGGGTTTGGTTGGTGGATTTATCTGTCTTTCAAAGCAAGGGCTCCCCCTCACGGTCCATTTAGGCGCCAAAGTGAAAAAGCTACAATTCCTACAAAAATTCACTCCCACAAGACCCCTGCGGACATACTCCATTTTAGGATTCCCAAAACATACTGATTGGTGCAAAACAGAAATGTCCATGCTGCAAAGAAAGGCAGGTTAGACAAACTATAATATTATCATTATTATTAGAGCAGCTAATCATCAAACAATTACAAGTTTTAACAGAGCTTCCTTTGCACAATTAGCAATGGCAGAATGGGGCAATATTACTGCAGCTCATGCTGGACTCGAGCCTGGAAACACTCAGCCCCTACCCAGATTAATTTTACACTACAAAAATAATGTCTTTTAAAGAAAGAGGCATGGAGGCTAATAGGGCACTCGCATGCAAGCACTTTTAACCCTGTAAAGACACAGAACATCAGCCTGGCAGTGGGCATTAGGCAAGCCCAGGAAGACATTTTAGGAATCCCCATTTGTAGGGGGGTTACATAATAACATACTTAAGGTATGCTGAGGCCATGGGTTCGAAAGGGGGAAGCATGAGCTGAGCAATACAGATGTTTAGGTCCCAAGCTGGCACTGTTTCTCTGTGAGGGGGGGTGCAGGTGGGACAATCTTTTGAAAAATCTTCTGAAGATTGTATTGGATATCAGAGAGACAACCTTTCCAGCTGAAATGTAAGCAGACACTGATGCTAAATGTACCTTCAGGGTCAAATGCTGTAAGCCCAGAGAATGTAAATGTGTTAGGTAGTCCAACAGGGCTGGAACTCATGCCTGTGTTGGTACCACACCATTAGTAGTGCATCAAAGTGAAAACTTTTTCCATTTTGAAACATAGGCTTTCTTAATGGAGGGCTCTCTGTAGCCCCTCAGCACCCCCAGAACACCCTTTGAGAGTAGCAAGCCTGTATACTCTGGATCCTCAAGAGCCATGCCTTGAGCCTGAGGGACCTGAGGTTGGAGTACATGATCCTCCCTTGGTTGGAGGTTAACAAGCTGTGCCTCTGGGCGAGGAGTATTGGCCTGGCCACAGACATGGAGAACAGCTGAAGTATCTCAGTTGCCTGACCCAATGTGGTGCTATGAAAATCACTGATGCTGGCTGGGATCTGAGTTTGATCAGTACTCTGAGTAACAGAGGAAAAAGGGGGGGAAGGCATACAGATGCATCCCTGACCAGCCCAGAATCAGAGCGTCCAGAGAGACTGTGCCCCTGGCTGGTGGTTTGCAACAATACTATGGCAGGTGGTGATTCTCATGGGATGCAAAGAGATCTATCTCTGGGGTACCCCACCTTCTGAACACTATGACCAGCACTTGATTGTTTAGGGTTCACTCATGATTGGCCTGATTGATTCTGCAGAGAGCATCTGCTTGGGTGTTGTCCTTTCCTGGAAGATGAATAGCACGTAAGAAGGCACTGAGGGAATAAGCCAGACTCCATACCTTCATTGCCCCTGTACACAGAGGAGTGGATCTTGTCCCTTCCTGCTTGTTTATGTAGTACATTGTGGTGATATTGTCTTTTCTGATCTGTACCACCCTTCCCTGAATTAGGGGAGCAAAGGGTTGCAGGGCTAGAAACACTGCTCCCAGTTCCAGCAGGTTTATATGCTGGAGTGACTCTGCACTTGACCAGGTACTGTGAATGGTTTGTTGTCCTAGATGGGCACCTGTCCCAGTAGTGATGCATCCGTTGTCAGGATCACTGATGGAGATTCTTGTTGGAAGTGGACTCCTTCTCTGGGGTTGTCTCCTTTCACCCACTACTGAAGTGCATGCAGTAACTCCCTTGTAACTTGAATTGGCTTTGAGAGTGGGTCCCCTTCTCTGGCACCAGTGTGCACTGAATGTCCCTCCTCTGGAACCCAGAACCTAGGACTGTGCCTGTTTATTTATTTATTTATTTATTGGAACATCAGTTTAACAACCTTTGAGCCAGAGGCTCATTTACAAAGGTACCTCGTCACAAAGAGAACAACACAGTGCAAACAACAAACAACTAAAGAAGACAGAAGAACAGAGTACAGTTAAGAGTCAGGCTAATTGTCAAGCATATGTCAAAGTACAGTATACAATAAGCTTACAGGTGAGCATTACAAGATAGACAGTACATAGTTGATGCATGCAGTTTAGTTCAGTGGGCTGACATAGGTAAGGCTGGGTGGAAGACATCAGAGTAGAGGAGTGTGGGGGAAGAGAGTAGCAAATAAAGGTAGGGATGGTCAGGAGGTCAGAGAGCTGCTCAGGGAGCATTGTCTGGAAGAATAGGAAAAGGCTTAGAGGCAGCTACAGCTGCTTGTAGAGAGCAGGTGATTTCTAAGGCTAGTTTTGAAATGAGCTATCGAGGGGGCATCAGTGATTCCAGTGGGGAGGGTGTTATACCAACAAGGGGCTCTGTAGAGGTATGCCCTTTGACCTTGCGAGGTTCTTGCCCTCGGTACAACCAGTGCAGTTTTGCAGGATATACGGGTATGCACTGTAGGGTTTGCTCGGTGGATAGAGGCTGACAGACCAGGTGGGGATAGACCAAGGAGCGATTTTTTTGTTAGGAGGCAGGTTTGGTATTTGAGGCGTTCATCAAGGTTGAGTAGATTAGCCATGGTGTAAAGAAGGCAGGAATGGGTTAGTCTAGGAGCCCCAGTTATGAGCCTGCATGCCTTGTTTAAGGTGTGGCGGATCTTGTGCAGGGCAGTCTGGTCAGCTGCTCCATACACAGGTAGACCATAGTCTACTAGGGATAGTACAGAGGATGTGACTGCAAGTTGGAGGGCATCAGTGGGGAGACAGTTTTTATGACGATAGAGGATACCCAGCCGAGTGTTGGAGACTGAGGCAAGGGCAGAGATGTGGGCATGAAATGAGAGGGCAGGGTCAAAAGTTATACCTAGGTATTTATAAGAGTGAACTGACTCAATTGGGAGTTTTGAGCTGTAGTGGACTAAGACTGGATAGTTACTGGATTTATTTTGGGGGTGGGCAAAGAGCATGGTTTTGGTTTTCTTAAGATTAATTATGAGTATGTGCTTGGTGAACCAGGCTTCTGCATCATTGTAGGATACTTGCAGAGAGTCCTGAAGTGAGATGGGATTACGGTCCAAGGCAAAGAGTACAGCATCATCTGCGTAAAGTAGGATTTTACTGGTACATTCACTAGGCAGGGAGTTGAGAAAAAGTGAAAAGAGCAGGGGCCCCAGAATGGAGCCCTGCGGGACTACAGAGTGGATAGGGCAGGCGCTGGAGAGTGTCCCATTAATTTTAACACATTGTGAGCGGGCAGACAAGTAGCTGGAGCACCAGGAGACGGGCCCAGTGACAAAGCCTAAGTGGCTAAGGGCAACTAGCAGGAGGGGGTGGGAGACAGTATCGAAGGTTTTTGATAAGTCTATGAACACTGCACCTGCTAAAGAGCCAGAGTCCAGCGAGGAGTGAAGAAAGTTAGCGAACTCCAGGAGGGCAGTATTGGTGCTGTGGCCAGCTCTGGACCCATGCTGTTCGGGGCAGAGGATGCTATATTTGTCGAGGTATTCAGAGATTTGGGTGGACACAATTTTTTCTAAGGCCTAAGAGAGAGGAGAGAGGATTGAGATAGACCGATAATTGCCAGGAAGAGTCCTATCCCCACCCTTATGAATTGGGGTGACAGTAGCAATCTTCCAGGCAGAGGGGAATTGCCCTAGGCAGAGAGATTTATTAAAAAGGCAAGTGATTGGTGAGATAACCAGATCCAGAACCTGACAGAGGAGACTGGGATCGAGGGAGTCATTCCCAAAGTATTACCTGTTGCTGCAGCCATGTGGCCCAGGAGTTGCAGAAACTGTCATGCTGTTTTTGGCCTGTTCATTTTGAATGAGCCAGCCAGCTGCAGTGTGCTGCTTACCCTTTCCTGAGGTAGGTAAACTCTTCCCACTATGGTGTTCAGTTCTGCCCCTATGAATTGCAGTGTTTGCACAGGGAGCAGGACTGACATTTCCACATTTATCAGGAATCCCAGGGACTGAAAAAGGTCCTGGGTTACCTGCAAATGCTCTCTTACCTTCTGGGGAGACTTTCCCATGACTAGCCATTCGTCCAGGTAGGGATGCACTGAGACACCTACCTTCTTAGATGAGCCATCACAACTGCCATACACCTTGTGAACATCCTTCGTGCTGATGTGAGACCGGTAATGTTCTGAAAAGAGTCTGAATCTTAGATATTTTTTGTGAGACACCCTTATGGGAATGTGGAAATATACGTCTTTCAGGTTCAAGGAGGCTAGCCAGTCTCCTTTTTGTAAAGCTGGCAGAATCATTGCCAGTATGACCATCTTGAACCTGGGTTTGACCAGGTGCCCATTTAACAGTCAGAGGTCTAGAATAGGCCGCCACTCCCGTTTTTCTTTGTGGTAAGGAAGTAACCTGAGTAAAAACCCTTTCCCTTTTGCATGGGGGGGAAAGTACAGGCTATATTGCTCTGGATAACAACAGGGCCTGTGCCCCTTTTCTAACAGCTTTCTTTATGAGAGAGAAGCTATTCTGAACACTCTTGTTCTTAAGGGAGGGAAGGATTTGAAACTTAGAGACCAACCCTGACCCACTACTTCCAGGATCCACTTGTCTGTGGTGATGTTTTTCCAAGCCTGGAAGTAATGAGTTAGTCTGCCCCCTACATGTGCTTGGAAGGCAGGCTGATGAATGGAGTCAGGGGTTCTGTTTCATTTGTAGCTGGGCTTGACCAGCCTGGGAGCCATGCCTGGAACCCCTTCTGTACCTACCCCTGTAATAGCCAGCCAGCTGGGGGTGGTATTGCAGTTGCTGAGGTACAGCTTGGGCCTGGTAAGGAGGCCTGGTGTACATAGACGTCCCCTTACCTCCCCTTCCATAGAGCCTGGAAGAGGGAGAGAGCTTCTCTTTTGTTGGATTATTTCTAAAGGTGGTTTTATATTCATCCACCTTTTTCATGTAAGCTTCTGTTTGTTCACCAAACAAGGAGTTGTTCTCCACAGGAAAATCCATGGACTTGTCCTGGGTCAGGTTGGTGGCCCTAAGCAGGCAAATCTCCTTAGGGCTACTGTGCCAGCCATCCACCTGGCAGCAGTGTCATTAGTATCTGCTGCCATTTGAAACTGATAATTAGAGGCTCCAATCTAGCAGTTTCAGCTAGGCCTGAGGAAATGCTGGATGGACCCTTCTCTGATGAAGCCCGTATTGAGTGCCATAAGGTGTTCTGGTACTGGGCTGCATAGGCCTGATAGTTGGCTTGTCTCATTGCTAAAGAAGCAGACAGCCTTTTTTTTTGCCATGCTGTTGATTTTTCTGGAATCCTTTTTAGGAGGGTGTGAAGCCAGAAACACATTAACGTTTTCACAGACTACCTGTCGAACTACACCCTGGTGATCACGGTGAGTAAAAAGAAACTCAGCACCTGCCCTGTCCACCTTGCCATATTTCTTATCAGTGGGAGAGACAGTATCAGGAGTTTTAAGTATAGCCATAATGCCTTTCTTGAAAAACTTGTACAGAAGGAGTAATAACTTTCTAGTGGGTGTCAGCCATATCATCTCCATGAACTCAGCCTCTTCTTCATTTTGCACGTCCTCAGTGGTTGCAAGATCCAAAGAATAATCCTCTGTAGGTCTAGGGGGTGAACCAAACTCCTGTTCAGGGGAGACTTCAGGTTCGGTACCCTCATCTACCTCAAACTCTTCTTGTTCCTCATACTCCAACTTTTCCAGGAGTGGAGGGGGAACAGAGGTAGATGCTTGCCTTGTCAGGGCTTGAGCAGGTGGCTGAGGGGATCAAGCCCTGCAGTACCTGTATAACTTTTAAAGCCTGTGCAATGTCATCAGGTGAAGGAATACTGGCAGACACTGTAGTAACCCCTTATTGCATTCCATCAGGAGTCTCAGTGTGTTTAGTATTTTTTAATTTCTTTGCAGGCACCGGGGAGTCAGCCATTTCAATGCCTCTTTTGCCAAAGTTTTCACCCGTATCAGGGGTGGTATGAGAAGCCTTAGCGGTTTCACCTGCAGCTTTCGAGGGTGTGGACTGATCAGAGCACATGGCACCCTTTTCCAATTTTCTTTACAGCAATTTTTACAACATTTTTCAAGCTCCTTTTGAAGGAAAGACTTGTAAAAATCACAATCAACAGTAAAGTGTTGTTGCCCAAGGCACATAACACGTAAGTCATGTTTATCTGCCTTGGCAAACACTTCAGAACATTTAATACAATTTTTAAAACCCCGGGGGTCCTGTTTTTTCCCGTAGGTTTTTCTGACATCTTCAAGTTAAATCTGAAGAAAACAGGAATAGCAAACAGTAAATATAACAATAAAGTTATTGGTTGCGGTCGGTTCCGGAACTGAGAAAAATAGTAAAACTTCAGGGTTGCGGATGGCTCGGAAACTAAGAACCGGGGTAAAGGAACTGATAAACTCAGTTCAAAATATCCCAAAATTAAATAAAAATAACCCTAACAGTAACTGGAGTACTGAATAAAAGCTCTGGATAAGTTTAAACAAATCTCGGTTCCCCTCAGGTTCCTGTGAACTGCAAGGAACCGAAAATAAATATAAATACACTCAAAAGTAAGGTTTTAAAATATATAAACAATAAACTAAAGCAGCAAATGGAAAAATACCAAGAAATACTTAAGTATTTAATGAAGAAACACATCAGGAACCTCCCCTTGTGTTCTCTTCGGCCCCTATCCCTCTCCCTTCCCCCTACACCCCAGACAAAGCCTACCCTGGCAGCTCCCATAGCACCTCTCTCTAGCCTAAGCCCCCTCTACCCCACCTGTCTCTATGCTCTTCCCCCTGCCTGCCTCTCCCCCCACTGACAAAGCCTACCCTGGTTGCTTATCTCACTACCTCTCTTAGTGACCCTACTAAGCACTTAGGACTTGTCGTAGTGCCGTACCTCACTCAATGTGTGATGTCAATGTCTGTGCTCCCTTGCTGAAAATATTGTTCATTTTTGTCATTCTCAACTTACCTGTATGCATTGAGCAACCCTGTATAGCAATGCCATATTGTGCAATGTAACCCTCGTAAAGCAATGTCATGTTATGTGCAGCAATGTCATGCTATGTTATGTTATTTGTTTTGTATTGTACAGACTGACTTGGAACCTTTGTAAACGAGCCATCGGCTCAAAGGTATTAATCCAAAACTGAAATAAATAATAAATAAAAAATAAATCAATTTTCTACTTGGAAACCCACATTTTATGATTTCTTACCTTCTTTAAAATTCATTACTGTTACCGATTGTTTTATTTACTTCCTTTCTTGGTAGAACTTGAAATGCATGCTAAGGGTATAATTATACCCAATCTCGTTTTGTTTCATCTGCTTGAGCTACATTTATTTAATACTTCCTTAACATTAGGAGCACTCCCAAACAGTGCAGCCACTCATGATGCAATAGTCTCCTCTTATCCCACTGCATCATGACTTCATGAGTGGATAGACTGTGTTGGGGTCTTTCCAAGTCCAGGAAAAATGCAGTGGGAGTTGATGCCAAGGAATGTAAACAGTATGGTAGGCAGTCAGCTTTCATTTTCAGAAAGAACAAATTCTGGTCAGATCCACCATGGCTGCATAATGAAGTTAGTGAAGTTGTGTGGTATTGTTAAGGAGGTATAAAGAAACAACACAATGATTTGTAAGTAGTAAGATTTGTTTTAGTTTCTGTTCTAAGGAAGGCATACACATTATTAGGAAAATATATTGTGGTCCACATTTTAATGGAAGGAATAGGAAGCTTACAAAAGAACCCCAGAGCAAATGCTACTGATGTATGTGTTATCCCAGATGATATTGGCCAGACAGCCACATTTTAAAGAAAACATAATTGCACATATCCTAATAATGCAAAGCATCAAGGGAAACTTGCAAATCCCCATGATGGTACAGAAGGTGGCAGTACATGAAAAAGTAATGGCTGGCATATGTTCAGCCTTGGGATTATTTACGCATTTTATTTATTTTTTTTAAGAGAAACAGGGTTTTTGTCCATGAGGTGATGTAAGCTATATTTAAGCAATGTGTTAATATCATGAAGTCAGGTGTAATGATGATGGACTGTTGGAGAAAATGTGATATTAACTTTCAGAGGGGGTCGCTTTTGATAAGGGCATGCTTGTGGTAATGGGAATATTAGGAAAGCATGAGGTCTATGCAGAAGTGGAGTTCAAATATACACAGTTTCATAAGTACGTGCTCAGAGTGCAGGCAAATATAATAAGCAGGTTTGTTTTAGAAACAGGTAAAAATAGCGATACATGCAATTAATAGAAAGATAGATAATTACATAGACTTAGAGAGAGAGAGAGAGAGAGAGAAAGACACAGACTGACAGGCAGAATAGGAATGGCAGTGAAGTATTGAAGTGACGCCAACCCCACCCCCACCCCACAGACTTGGACAGGCATTGGGGTGTGTCTTTGAGTCATTGGCCATTATGGCTCACACCACTTCACCTCACCCTACCCTGCAGACACAGACAAGAGTCGAGGTGTGCCTTGGGGTTTTCAGACTTTGCACTCACCCCATTCCATAAGGAAATATGCTGAAATGGGTACAGTATAAGAGAATAGAGTGAACTTTGGGGCTGAAAAGTCAGAGGCACACCTCGATACTTGTCACTGGCTGCAGGGTGGGAATGGGGGGGTGGAATGGCATGAGCATTACTGTTGACAGTCCCAAGTCACACCCCTGTTGCCTGTCAGTCCCTACAGTGCAGAGTGTTATGGTCGAAAAC
The DNA here is from genome assembly GCA_016271365.2 of Neoceratodus forsteri. Lineage (NCBI taxonomy): Eukaryota > Metazoa > Chordata > Ceratodontiformes > Ceratodontidae > Neoceratodus > Neoceratodus forsteri. The sequence continues at coordinate 720,569,108 of CM057450.1, forward strand.
CCTAATGCCCTTGGCGTTTCTTGGTATTTTCACTCCAAGTTTTCAGCATGTGCTTTTTGTGACCCCACAACATGAACAGTGACACTATCAGTTCATTAGCCGAAAGAAGATTTTGCACAGCGTCTGTGTCATTTGGCACCACAGGTGCAAAAACACATTTTGAACAGGATGTAAAAAATGACAGCTGTACATTTCTTGCTTCAGTAACACAAACACACACACACACACACACACATACATGAACACGCCAGAACACATCGACAAAGTGATTCAATTTGTCTACAAGCACTATTTTCTATGCAAGTTGGAGCACTGGGTGGGGGGTTAAGGCTGGAGATCAGTTATGGTCCATGACATAACCATATGGTCAGAATATTAAATATTTTAAAATAAACATAAATGCAAAAGTAACCATTTCAAGAAGAAAATGCATACTGTGACACTTAACAGTTATAGGGTAAGCTAGCACATCTGCACTTATTTGCTGCATATGTATCTCAATTGCTAAGGGGTCCTGACCATGTTCACCTTTCCTCAAGCCAAGCTAGCTACAGTAAGTCTAACAAAAACATGGATGGCAAAATTATGCCATATTTTCAGCAAGAAGTTAGCATTTTAAAAAGACAGTGCTGTAGACTGAGAAGCAGCTTGTGTAGGTGCATTCATCATGCTAGCCAAGATATGTTCTGGTTGCGTTCCATAAGGCTAACCAGTGGGAGAAGTAGGGGAAAGGGACAGAAATCTAAACTAGAACCATTTAACCCATTTGTGATTTAAAGTTGCATGACAGAAATGTGGCTTCCAGAACTGGACACCATATTCCAAATGAGGCCTCACCAGTGATCTACACAGTGGCATCACCACCTTCTTCCTTCTGCTGGTAATACCTCTCCCAATGCACCACAGCATTCCACTGGTTCTCCTCACACCTTTGGTACGTTGTTTAGCCACCTTTAGGTCATCCAATATGATTAGCCCCAAATCCCTTTCCATTTTGATGACCATCAACCCCCCCCCCATTATCATTCCCTGGGTTCCTGCAACCCTTCCTTATTCAGCAGGCAGTTAGCGCATCTGGATTTATTTGCTGCATATGCATATCAACTGCTAAGGGGTCCTGACTATGTTCACCCCTTCCTCAAGCCAAGCTAGCTGCAGTATGTCTAGCAATAACATGAATGGAAAGATTATACATCACCAGTGGGAGAAGTAGGAGAAAGGGATAGCAATCTAAAATAGAACCATTGAACCCATTTGTGATTTAAAGTTGCATGACAGAAATGTGGCTTCCAGAACTGGACACCATATTCCAAATGAGGCCTCACCAGTGATCTACACAGTGGCATCACCACCTTCTTCCTTCTGCTGGTAATACCTCTCACTAATGCACCACAGCATTCCACTGGCTCTCTTCACAGCTTTGGTATATTGTTTAGCCACCTTTAGGTCATCCAATATGATTACCCCAAAATCCCTTTCCATTTTGATGACCATCAGCCCCCCCCCCCCATAATCATTCTCTGGGTTCCTGCAACCCTTCCTTATTCAGCAGGCAGTTAGCACATCTGGACTTATTTGCATATGCATCTCAATTGCTAAGGGGTCCTGACCATGTTCACCCTTCCTCAAGCCAAGCTAGCTGCAGTATGTCTAGCAATAACATGAATGGAAAGATTATGCAAATGAAAACTTTTTAATTATGCTGTACATACCGTAAGACTCAAAGTGTTTCTCCTTTGGCTGCCATGATGTCTGTGGTTAATTTGAAACAAAAGACAAAGTAACAAGACACTGGCCTCCACTGGAGATATTAAACAATAGAGCAAACTGCACTCTGGGAAGATTGCCTGGGACAAGATGCAATAAAAAAAACCTGAATAGCAGGTTCTAATGAGTATAAAACCACCAGGAATGTTAGAAAGAAACTACCCCTCCCCACTCATTCACAGCTGTCAATGAATGTATTTGTTAACTATGCTGGTTCATCTTCTTGCTTCCCTCATAGTAAAAATGTGAAATTACATTTGTGTTATTTTAAATGAATGATAAATGGCATGCCCAGGGGTATGGCAGCTCTGACAGTTGTTCCAGTCTTACTTTTTTCCTGGCTCAGTTTAAATCAGTGAAAAGAAAGTAGGAAAAAAATAAACAACCAGCCTTTTGTTTCTACAAGTAGTTGTTAATTGCAGCTGGTATTTTTAACACGTGCATGGCAACTCCACTTCTCAAACTTTAAAGGAAAAATACACTTCATCAAAGTCTATATTTACCAAGTACTGTGCCCATGATTAAAATAATTTTAACCCCCTCCCTAAAAAAAAGTGCCCTCACATGAAACTGCATAATTAATTGTAAAGACAATTAAACATGTATTTCTAAATGCATTACAACACCAATGCTTTCAAAGTTCTGAAACTACTAAGAAGACAAATATATATATATATATATATATATATATATATATATATATATATACACTAACATACTAATTGCCAGCAGATTAGGCCTTACGGTCTATTGAGTCTGCTTGAACCTCAGATCCCTAGTTGGGTGCCGAGGCCCTCCCCCCCTTGTGTTCCAGAAACCCCTATCATCCACCCCCCGGGCCAGGCCATCATCTGGTACATCTACTTTCTGTGTCTGTCCCACCCTCTCTTGAAACCCTCCACTGTGGATCTCTGAACCAGCTCACCAGGCAGCGCATTCCAAGGGTCTACCACCCTCTCAGTGAAAAACCTCCTCCTCTTTTCCCCCTTCCACCTTCCAACTTCAAACCATGCCGTCTGGTGACACCTCCCTGCTTTAGTCTAAAGATCCCCTCCATGTTTACCCTATTTATTCCCTTGAGGTACTTGAAGACCTCAATCATGTCCCCCCTGTCTCTCCTCTCCTCCAATGAAAACAGGCAGAGCTCCTCAAGTCTGTCTTCATACGTCAAATTCCCTAGTCCTCGTATCATCTTAGTTGCCCTCCTCTGTACCCTCTCCAGGAGCTGTATGTCCCTCTTCAAGTGTGGTCTCCAGTACTGTACACAGTACTCAAGGTGTGGTCTAACCAGTCTATTGTACAGCAGCAGAATCACTTGCCTGCTCCTAGAGGTGATCCCCCTTACGATGCATCCCAACATCCAGTTTGCCTTGCTAGCCGCTCTCCTGCACTGCTCAGAGTTATTCATACATGCATCCACCATAACCCCTAGGTCTTTTTCCCCTGTTGAGGCCTCCAGTGCCTCCCCTCCCAGGGTGTACCTGTGTTTAGGGTTTCCCCAGCCAAGATGTAACACCTTGCACTTGGTGATATTGAAATTTAATTTCCATGTGTGAGCCCAGCTTTCCAGGGTATCCAGGTCCCTTGCAGGGCCAACCTCCCTCTTCCCCTCACTACTGCTCCCATCTTGGAGTCATCAGCGAAGAGACTCATTTCACACCTATACCCTCCCTGATGTCTGATATGTATGCATTAAACAGGATCGGACCCAGGACCGAGCCCTGTGGCACCCCACTACCGACCTCTCTAGGGTTCAAGAGCTCCCCACTGACCACTACTCTCTGGGTGCATCCAGCTAGCCAGTTTTCAATCCATCTTACCATCAAAGGGCCTACTCCCAACCCTGTCAGTTTCTCCACCAGACCATTGTGGGGGACAGAGTCAAATGCCTTGCTGAAGTCCAAGAATAATACATCCACAGGCTTTCCCCTTCCAGTTCTGATGTTACCCATTCGTAGAACTCCACAAAATTGGTTTGACATGATCTACCTGGCACAAACCCATGTTGCTGACTATCCAGACCTCCCACCTCCTCCAAGTACACCCCCAATCATTCCTTTAGTATACTCTCCATTAATTTTCCCACCACCGCGGTCAAACTGATGGTTTTATAGTTACTTGTTACTTCCCTCGACCCCCATTTATGGATTGGCACCACATGTGCCTCTCGCCAATCCCTAGGTACCCTCCCTGTCTCAAGCGACCTGTTGAAGAGCTCCACCACGGGTGCAGCCAGTATGTCCGCCAATTCCCATAGTACTCTCGGATGATTGCCATCCAGTCCAGGAGATTTATCTTTCTTTAGAGCCTTGAGTACTAACCACACCCTTTCGATGGAGATAGCATCATCTGTCCCCTCCACCTTACTGGCCTTTTTATCCTTATCCCGATGTGACACCCCTGGGGTATATATATATATATATATGATGGTAAACAAATACTGTTAATCCCAAAAGCTGAACTTTATGTTTTTAGTATATAAATGTTTAAGAAAAACCTGTGGCTCTTTCAACCAGAACACTGTGTCTGTTGTTTTCCTTGGGAGCTATAGTTTCAGACACTTCTTAATTACTCTTTCCTTCTGAGACACCAGGTGGCTCTAATAATCATTTGTTCCAAGTGTTTTTAAGTTAATTTGAAGGCATTAAGTAACTTCTGTTCTCCTAGTCCTTAATAAAATGCAGGGACTCCACAGACTTGTTCTGTTCCTTGGTCCAGATCCCAAACTAGTGTGCCTTGTTTCAACATGATAGATCCACCTCATGCCCCTCCCACATGAATAAAAAAAGGTGGGGGTGGATCTTTAGGAGCTTCTCGGGTGGAGGTGGGGGTGGCTCTTACTCCCCCCCCCCCAAAAAAAATGCTGCCTTCCACTACTCAGGTTCTAGTTCTTGTACTGCCCATTTAAGAAAGAAAACAGTACCCTGCAACCATTGACTAACATGAAAGTATATTTATTTGAGGGAGGAAAACATTTCTTGGTGGAGGGTAAGGTGGATGAGACTATTTACACCTTTAGTCAGTTCCACGGACAGAAAACATGACATCACTCGTTTTGTACATGCAAAATGTCTGCAGGCTATTGCAGCCGTAAAAAGGAATCAGAATCAAACTACCAGCCATACATCAGCAATCTCTATAAAATGTGACCAATCATAAAACATGTGTTTTTAAACTAGAGGCACTTTGAGGTCTAAAGGGGTTGACAGCGTCCTTTAATGGAAAGAAAAGGTTGTTCACCTATAACTGTACTTCTTCTAGGGGATATAGTATCCAGATCACATTTTTGCATCTAGCCCAAGCAAGAGTGTCGCCCCAGAACATTGCAATGATTTCATAGGCAGGGTCTGAATGTAAATAAATCCCTGAAGCTGGATGGTTTGCACCTCCAGGGTACTAAAGATTATGACATAGGCTCTGGCAGGGCCACTGGTGCACCTGTTCAATAGCTTCTTGCAAACAAAGATGGTAACCGAAGACTGGAGAGTGGCAGATAGTTGCCACTGCATAACAGCAGAGCTAGGGATGACTTTGCGACCTACAGGTCAGAGAGTCTGACCTCCATTGTAGGGAAGAAAAAATTACTCACCATAGTAATGTTGTTTTTTCCAAAGGGATCCTTCACTGAGTTTAAAAACAGCAATCATTCCCCTGGAATGAGTAGCCCTGGAGCATTAGAGTTTTTGAAAATTATGGAATTTGGAACTAAATCCAAATTCTGCTCTGCATGGTCACAATCACCCTAGCACTCTAACATCAGATTTATTTCTAAGGCTTGATGATGGGGTGACTCTGCAGGCTCAGGTGTCGGTAGTCATCAAGTCATCCTTTAACCATCTGAGGAACATCGCTAGGATCAAGCACCTTGTTCTGTCCGGTGACCTTCCCACTCAGATTCTTGCCTTTGTGACCTCGTGCCTTGACTATTGCAACTCCCTTTACTTAGGGTTACCGGGGGTTGATATCCGCCACTTGCAGCTGGTGTAGAACACTGCAGCCAGACTTTTGACAGGGACTCCCCAGTCATGTCATATCACTCCGGTGCTGCGCGAACTGCACTGGCTGCCGATCCATTGGCGGATCACCTTTAAGGTCAGTTTACTGATGTATAAAGCCCTCCATGGACTTGGACCTGACTACCTGAGAGAGCTTCTGTCTCCCTACTGCCCCGAGCGATGGCTCCGCTTGGCTGACGAAGGGTTGCTAGAGATTCCAAGGGTGTCGTTAAAACTTCAGGGGCCTGTGCAGTCATGTATGTGGCCCCAGCTCTCTGGAACTCTCTACCCTGTCAGTTACGGGAGTCCTTGACCCTAGGGGGGCTTCAAACAGGCACTTAATACTCATTTATGGGGCCAAGCATTTGTTATTTAAATATATATAATTGATTTTACTGACTATTTTTATATTATTGTTTTATGTTAATGTTTTAGTTATCCTTTGTAAAGTGCTTTGGTATCACTGAAAGGCACTTAATCAAATAAAGATTTATTATTATTTTTATTATTATGTGAGCTGTGACCATTAAAACTAGCTAAATGGCTAGCAATTTTTTTTTATTTTACCAAATATTGAAGGATATTTAAAAGAGGCAGGACAAGGTCATTTACGATGAAAAAATAGCACACATCAGACCACTTAGCAACAATTGTAAAAGAAGTGGTAACAATTAATGCCCGTTGGTAAGTAATTTTTTCTCCAAACCCCTGGACTCCCTCAATTAAGCAATGAGGCATGACCAAGGGTTATGTTAATGGTCTGGTAATCACTTTCTAGGGGTGTACTGTGGCACGAGGTGTATCCGAGTGCCACATGCCCCTAGAGGATGATTAACTGACCATTAACATAATCCCTGGGAGTGCCTTATTGCTATGTTAATAAAAAATGTTTTTAAACAGTGTTAAACTTTGTTCAGCATATGGTTAAGCTCTACATGTATGTAAATAAAAGATTAACATAAGGCTGTTAGAATGTTTGCAGCCAATCAGAAAGCTCCATTTCTCAGACCCTTTTTATAATTTAGTTTAACAACAGCAAACACCATAGTAGTACACTGGGAGGCTGGGTACAGAACCTGTTTAGGGAAAAGGTTCTGCAAAACAGCAGTGCCAAAGCTAGCATCTCTTCTGGACTGTATGTCCAAATAGTAGTGCTCTGTAAAAGTGTGTACTGTTCTACGGGTAGCTGTTCTGCAGATTCCTGCAAGGGGATACCCCTCAATGCTGCCACAGAGGCAGAAGTGCCTATTGTAGAGTGTGCCCTGAGGCCTCTAGGTGGCAGTTTGCCAGCTTTATCATTGCAGAACTGAATATAGGAGACTATCCGATGAGAGATGGTTCTCTTGGATGCTGATTTACCTTTCCCCACTTCGCCATAGGTGACGAACAACTGAGTGTTATTGGACCTGACGTCCTTTGTGTGGTCCAAGTAATAACTGAGTGCCCTTTTCAAATCCTGACTGTACAGCTTTTGCACTCTGAGCTGGATATTTCTGTAGAGAAGACTGGAAGAGCAAATGATTCAGGTGGAATTCAGACACTACTTTGGGAAGGAATTTCCTGTTAGTCTTTAGGACTACCTTGTCCCTATGGAAGATATGTAGTTGGGATCTGTGCAGAGGGCTTGTAGCTTCCTTACCCTTCTGGCAGATGTCACTGCCACCAAGAAAACTGCTTTTGAGGTGACTTACTTCAGTGCAGCAGTTGCCATAGGCTGAACGGCAGCCTCCATCACTTGGGTAATACACACATTTAAATCCCAGGGAGAGACTACCTCCCTCACTGGAGGGCATAGATGATTAAGGCCTTTGAAAAACTTTTAGAAGATGGTCTGTGAGGCTGCCTATGCTGACACTGCTGCCAAGTATACTTTCAGTGTTGAAGGTTTAGGCCTAGAGGCTGGAGGTGAATTAGGTAGTTCGGGATAGTAGGCATGCCTGCTCTGAATGGGACACAAAGGAGTGGCTTCTTAGAGAACACACCATGGATGGACCACAAGTGAAACATAACAAGACTAGGGACAAACCTTGGCTACCATGTCCACACTTAATAATAAGTCTCCCAAACCTTGGAGCCATTACAAAGTAAACTTAAAAAAAATGTTTTACCAGAGTAGCACCCCCCAAACCTGCATCTGCATTTCATGTCACTCTGATGCTTTGTCAAGACATAACGAAAAGTGTCAGAGCAATGTGAAACATTGACACAGATTTTGGGGGTGCTACTCTGGTTTCTATGCAACTGTTCCAAGGTTCGGGAGACTTACCACTGAGTCTGGATGTGGTAGCTGAGGTTTTCCCTAGTCTGCTTGGAATGGGTTAATCTGTCTAGAAATACACCAAAAGGAAAATCTCTTCTATTTTGAAGCATACTGTTTCACAGGCTCTTATAAACTCCTTGACTAGTGGACATTAGGCAGTGATTTACACAGACTCCGAATTAACACTTGAGTTTAATTGCATCTTCAGTTCAGTCTGAACAAACACATGGCTACTGTAACAGGGTAAATCATCCTAGCTCACCGAAGTCTGCTCGCACACTTACTAAACTTCTACTTCATGTGCACCGCAGTTGTATGTGCAGAGTTCCCCCTAATGGTTCCCTATTGCAACTAAATGCTTAATTAAGATTCCACTAACAGATATTGTTACATCCTTTCTTCTTTTTTAATGCATACCTCTATAGGAGATTATAACTATCACCTTCATTAAATGATACTTAATTATAACTATCTAATACATAATCATAGCATTTCTGATTATTCAAACTATTACATTGAATAGTTTTTTTGTATCTGAAACATATACTGTAGTTTTCATAACACACGTTAACATAGTCATAAACACCAAACTGTTCTGAGTCCATAAGTCACGTATTGTATGATACTGCCAATCTGTTTACACAGTCTTTCAGATAGCCAGGCCTCCACATTTCTCTACCTCTCCTGGTTATAACAATTGCTCTGCTATCAGCTGAATTGGCAGGTCCCACCTTCAAAGTCTCAGGTAACCTGTGCAACAGCAGGTGTTTCGTCTTTGCCTTGGCCATCTTCCTTACTCTGGATCTCATCACAGATCTCCCTTGCCATCTCACTACTAACAGGCGTAGACACTGAGATGGGGTATGTTACCTTTTAACCCCCTCACAGCCATCTCCTACTTGCAAATGTGCCTCACCAGGATCCTCAGATGAGTCATGTCTCCTTTCATCCTCCTGCAATTTTCTTAGATGTCTTCTGCTCTCACTCTTCAAGAACCATGTTCTGAGGTGCTGAGTTCTCAGGTCTGGGAATGTTATGCTGCCCTGGGACACTATCAGCAGATTGTACCTCAGGAGCAGATTGATAGGAGGATTGTTGGAGAGGGTCAGGAGCATGAAGTACTAGGTCTGTCTGGCCCATTCTGGAGCTATGAGGATCATTGTTGCTGTTTCCCTCCTCAGTTTTGCCAATACTCCAAGTAAAAGTAGGAATGGCGGGAAGGCACTGAGAAACTTCCTTGATCAGTTGAGGAATAGAGCATCATCTGGGACTGAACCCACTACTGGAGGCCTGCAATGAAACAGTGGGAGGTGTTTATTTTTCCAGGAATCAAACAGATTTATTTCTGGTGTACCCCACATTCTGAACACTAATGCCAGAACCTGCTAGTTCAGGGTCTATTCATGATTTCCCTGGCTGATCCTCCTCAGAGAGTCTGCCAGTACATTGTCTTTCCCTGGCAAGTGTACTGTGGATAGCTGGACCTCAAGGGAGCTTGCAAGATTCCAGATCTTCATGACTTCTGTGCACAAGGTTGAAAATCTTGTTCCTCCCTGTTTGTTTATGTAGCACTTCTCTGTGGTGTTGTCTATTCTGAGCTGGACAGACTGACTTCTGATCTGGGAGGAAAAGACTGAGCTCCAGGAAATGTATGTGTTCTTGAGTCTCCTATGTGCTCCAGGTGCCACTCACAGTGAAGTCTTCCAGGTGGGTGCCCCAACCGAGGAGAAGGCATCTGTTGTGAGAATGACTGAAGAGGATTACTGCAGGAAGGAGATTCCCTTTCTGAGGTTGCATTCTTCCTTCCATCACTCCAGTGTCTTTAATAAGGTTTTTGTGACAGGCACCATCTTGGACATAGGATTCCACCTTTGGGACCAATGGTTCCCTGGGTGATACTGAATGTCTCTCATTTTGAACCTGGCCCCTGCTACCACTACAATGGAAGAGGCCATGTGCCCCAGTAACCACAGAAAATCCTTTGCAGGTCTTGGCTGACCTGTCTTGAAGGATTCTGCAGTTGAAATCAGATTTGCTACTCTTGCTTGAGAAGAAAAAATTACTTACCATAGTAATATTGTTTCTTCCAAGGGATCTATCTCCCGGTAGGATTACACATATGCGGTCAGCTCAGAATCTCTGACTGCCCCAGAGCTGTGATGCAATGTAGAATGTATAAATCATGGAATTAGAATGCTACATTCAAACTGCTACCTCTAGGTGTACTGTGTTCCATCTAACAGTCAGATTCATTTTTGTAGATGAAAAAAAAACACTAGACTATCTGACTTAAATAATTGTAACCTAAAACAATAATACCTTCCCTCTGGTAAAGAGGAATGGTTCCAAACAGGATAAAGAAGAACACAAAAGGAGAGCTAGGCCCCCTAGTCATATCTGTGTGCATCAAAAACATTAAGGTAAGCCAATGATTAATGGCAACATTAAGAACCCATATGAAAGTATTGCTGAACCTGATTCAGGTTATGTAAGGGGAGGAAGGGATGGGAAGTCTAATCCTACTGGGAGATCCCTTGGAAGAAACAATATTACTATGGTAAGTACTTTTTTCTTCAAATCCCAGGAATCTCCCAGTAGGTATTAGATACAGTATATGCAGAATACCAAGCAGTACCTTGGGAGGTGGGTACAGAACCTACTTAGGGAAAAGGTTTGCAATACTGCAGTGCCAAATCTAGCATCACGCCTGTAACAGATGTCCAGGCAATAGTGCTTTGTGAAGCTGTGGACTGTACTCCAGGTAGCCACTTTATAGATTTCCAGCAAAGGAATGCCCCTTGCAGCCACCACAGAGGCAGCAGTTCCACAAGTGCAATGTGCCCTGAGGCCCTTTGGTGGTTGTTTACAGCCTTACTGTAGCAGAACTGGATACAGTATACTATCCAACATGCAACTGACCTCTTTGAGGCAGGCCTGCCTTTTCCCACTTCACCATAGGTAATGAACACTTGTGAGTTGGAATCCCTGAGCTCCTTAGTATGACTGATATAATAGCTGAGAGAACTTTTTACATCCAAACTATGATGCTGTAGTTCCCCTGAACTGGACATGGCTGTAAAAAATACAGGGAAGGTGATGGACTTGTTCAGATGAAACTCAGGTACCACCTTGGGAAGGAATTTCCTGTTAGTCCTAAGGGCCACCTTGTCCTTATGAAAGATGATGAGATTAGGATCAGTGCAAAGAGCTTGGAGCTCACACACTGTTCTTGCTGAAGTAACTGCCACCAAGAAAACAGTTTTCCAGGTGACATATTTTAGATCAGCCACAGCCATTGGCTCAAAGGGAGGTTCCATGAGTTTGGCTATGCACAAATTCAGATCCCAAGAAGGGACTGGTTCCCTAATAGGAGAAAACATATGTGTCAAATCTTTGAAAGATTTCCTAAAATTAGGTTGTGAAGTTATTCTTCTCTGAGCACCTGCAGACAAATAAGCAGATACTGCTGCTAAGTGAACCCTGAGGGTTGCAGGCCTGAGGCATAAAGCCTTCCAGTGCACCAGATAATCAAGCAATGTAGATAAGCTTGCCTTAAGAGGACTGATTTGCAGTAGCAGAGTTCTTGTAACTGGCACAAGCTTTGAAATGGGATCTCTTCTTTGGGACCAATGGGATCTCAGGTGATATTGAATATCTCTCATCTGAAACCTGGAGAAACATAGAAACATAGACTTTGATGGCAGATAAGGACTGCTTGTCCCACCTAGTCTGCCCATTTCCCTACCTACAGGATAAGCTGCAGATCCTAGTTAACCAACAGCCTTTTTCTTCTTACCCCCCACAATAATTGCCTTATGTCTGTCCCATGTATTCCTGAATTCTTCCACAGTTTTAGACCCCACAACCTCTTCAGGAAGGCTGTTCCATGCATCCACCACCCTCTCTGTGAAAAAATACTTACTCACATTGCCCCTGAACTGCCCCCCATCTTTAAATTGTGTCCCCTTGTTCTTGCACATCTCTTTTTCTGAAAGATGCTACCCTCTTGGACTTTGTTGATTCCACTGAGGTACTTAAACATTTCTATCATGTCTCCCCTCTCCCTCCTTTCCTCAAAGGTATACATATTAAGCTCCTTTAGTCTCTCCTCATATGACTTCTCTTGCAGCCCCTGCACCATTTTAGTTGCCCTCCTCTGGACTGTCTCTATCCTGTCTATGTCCTTGCGGAGATGGGGTCTCCAGAACTGAATGCAGTACTCCAGATGGAGTCTCGCCAATTGTCTGTACAGAGGGATAACAACTTCCCATTTTCTGCAGGTGATGCCTCTCCCTATACATCCCAGTATACCCCCAGCACTCCCTACTGCCTTCTCACATTGCTTGCTAACCTTAAGACCATCTGATATGATTACCCCCAGGTCCCTTTCCATTTTTGTTGTTGTTACTACCTCTCCCCCATTGTATAATCTTCCCCTGGGTTTTTGTTTCCCAGGTGCATTATTTTGCACTTCTTTGCACTGAATCCAAGCTGCCATACTTCTGACCATTCCTCCAACCGCTACTGTGGTAGTTGAGGCCATGTGCCCTAATAATGCAGGGAACTGTCATGCAGTCCTAAGATGACCTATAACAAAGAAGTTTGCTAGGGTTAGTAAATTTGTTACCCTCTCCTGTGGAAGAAAAGCCTTGCCCTGAACAGTATCCAGTTCTGCTCCCATTGAATTCCAGTGACTGAACTGGCTCCATCTGAGACTTTTGGCATTGATAAGGAAACCCAGGAACTCCAGAGTACTTTGTACCACCCTGATGGAGTCCTTTACCTGTTGATATGACTGCCCTATGACTAGCCAGTCATTCAGGTAGGAGAATACAATGATTTCCTACCTTCTGAGGTAATCTGCCACCACTGACAGACACTTTGTGAATACCCATGGGGCAGAAGTGAGCCTGAAGGGGAGTGCTGAGAAGTTGTAGTACCCTGAAGGCACAGAGAACCTTAGGTACTTTCTGTGGCAAGGTCTGATCGGGATGTGAAAGTAAGCATCTTTCAGATCCAGAGATGCCAGCCAGTTTCCTTTCTTTAGAGCAGGAATAACTATGGCCAGTGTTACCATTTTGAACTTGGGCTTTGCCAAGTGTTTGTTTAGGAACCTGCAATCCAGGATTGGCTGCCAGTCTCCATTCTTCTTTTTGGTTAGAAAGTATCTTGAGTACATGCCCTTTCCCCTTTGGGAAAGAGGGACTGGCTCTATTGCCCTGGCTTGCAGGAGCTTTTTTTACCTCCAATTCTAGCAGAATTGTCTCCGCAGGGGTTGAAGGCTGGAAAACTTTGTGGCCCTGGAGTTTTGGAAACTGCTTGTACTGTAGACAGAGACCCTAACTCGCTACCACCAGAACCCTCTTGTCTGGGGTGGTGGTTTCCCAGTCCTGGATGTACTGAGACAGCCTGACCCCTACTGGAAGAAGGGTGGCAGCCTGTTTTGTGCAGTCAGGGATTCTGTCTGGGCTGAGGTCTAGGAGCTGGGGTTAGACCAGCCCGCCTAGAAGGCCTCCTGCCCCTGCCCCTTTAGTAACCTCTGACCTGAGTGTACTCTACAGGCATAGAGACTGAGGTATAAGTTTTGTGGTAATTCCCCCTACTCCTACCTCCCCCTCCTGTGGATCTAAAAGATGTGGAGGCTCTCTCCCCTGTGGAATTACTCCTATAGGTGGTTTTGTACTTTTCCACCTTTTTCATGTATGTCTCAGTCTTGTCACCAAAAAGGGAATTGTTTTTGCAAGGAAAATCCATGGCCTTTAACTGAGTGTCAGAGTAAGACTGGTTGAGCTGAGCCAGGCAAACCTTCTTAAAGACACTGCTAGGACCAACATTTTGGATGCAGTATCATTGCATCCACACAGCCATGTGAAATTGATATCTTGTGGCATCCAATGCCATCCTGGCAATGTCTGTCATAGCATGTGCCACATCGCCTGGGACTCTGTCAGTTAAGACTAACATAGAGTTACAAAGGGCCTTCTGATATTGTGCAGTTTATGCCATATAAGCTGCCTGTCTGAGAAGAAGGGAGGAGGAGGTGGAGGCTAAATAACCCTTCTTCCCCATAGTATCAATCTTCCTGGAATCTTTATCTGGAGGATCAAATGCCAGGGGGACTTTAGCTTTATCACAGGCAGCAGACTGTATTACACCCTCATGGTCTGGATGGGAATACAAATATTTAGCAGTAGACCTATCTACCTGATACATTTTCTGCAGCTTCTTGTCCGCTTCTGGGACAGAGGAAGATGTCTGTAGGATTTTCAAAGAGGCCTTTTTGAGAGAGTTATGGCTAGGAAGGGACACCCTTTTGGTGGGAACCAAACCCATCGTATCCATAAATTCTGCCTCCTCCTCATCTTCCACAGATTCTTGTGAGGAGAGACCCAAAGTGTCAGCCATCTGTCTGACAAAGGAAAAATGGGATGACAAATCGTCATGCCCACTAGGAGGGATACCAAAGTCCTGATCTGGGGATACTTCAGGCTCAATGGGTTCCTCTAGATCCAGATCCTCCTCTTCCTTCTCAAGGTAAGTTTCTTGACCCTGGTCTGTGGGAACCGGTAGTGGGATTTAAACCGGTGAACCCAGAATGGAACCTGTAATCTGTAAGGCCTGAATGACCTGCAGGGCTTTGGCAGTGTCCTAAGCAGAGGGCATTTTATGTTTGTCTGCTGCAAGCTCCCTTGCTTCTTCAGCGGGAGGCGCAACATGTTTTTCTTTATGTTTCTTCTTAGCAGGCACAGATTATGCAGCCTGCTCAGTAGGTCTTTTATGTTTAGTGTGTTCAGACCCCTTCTCAATAATTTGGGGGTCTGAAGAATCTTTTGAGGGTCTCTCCTTAGATTTAGGGTGAGACGAAGAAGAGGCCTCTTTAGGGTGCTTAGGTGACATTGAGGTGGGAGCAGAAGCCATTTCCTCTAGCCTTTTGGTCCTTTTTTAATAGTTTTAGAACAAAACGTACTGCGCACTTCACAGTTAGAAAAAATATGACTGGGACCCAGGCATTCTAACTACAAATCATGACGATAAGCCTTAGCAAATATTTGAAAACCCTTAGTACAGTTTTTGAAACCTGTAGGTCCCATCCTATTTTTAGGTCTTTTTGACATGTCAAATGTCAGTGGACAAAAAAAAAAAACTCCCAAAAAAGGAACCCTCCCCCAAACAAATCGCAGTCAGTTCCCTGAAGGAAAAGGGAACCAATTGCAAATAATGTAAATCGCTTTTAAAATAAGCTATTAAAAGTCACTAAAATTGAAAAACTAATTAAATAAAGTAACAGTTTAAACCACTAAAACAGTGGTTAAAACGGAAAGATATTGGTTCCTGGCAACCACAAGGGAATCTTTATGACAGAGAAAAAACCCAAACTAATATAACTTTTATAAAAATGTACAATAGACAAAGAATTTTGCAAAATAATGTAAAATATAACTTTTTGGCAGAAATAAACAATCTTGCAGTGAAGTTGCTGTGAGAAGCTCTTTGGGGCGTCTTGTTGTCTGAATGGAGAAAATGAATCTGACTGTTAGATGGAACACAGTCCACCTAGAGGCAGCAGTTTGAATGTAGCATTCTAGTTCCATGATTTGCATACATTCCACATTGCATCACAGCTCCTGGGCAGTCAGAGATTCTGAGCTGACTATATGGGCCTGATTCCAAGATGTTTACGCATGTCGCAAGGTGGCTTGCGCTAGATCCAATGGTGCAAGTCGCACCTTGCACCATGCGTTATGCTGGTTGGAATTCAAAGTGGTGGTCTGTGCCCAAGGGGACATTCACCAGCCACAGCCCCTACGGCATGGCGGAAGTGGGGGTTACAGCAGCAACTGTACCCTATTCTGAGAGGGTGGCTGCCATAACCCAGTCATGCTATTCCAAGAGCTACTGTGGCACTGCAGGGTTAGACCAGGAGTTAGCTGGCCAAAGGGGCTTCCATCCTGGCATAATGGCAGTTTCCCCCACCTGCAGTGCCATAGCCCTCACACAGCCATGCCCCACAGACCCCCCCATTACAAAGCAGACCCTCCCAATACCAGGGTGCCTCCCTCCGGCACCCAGGTCAGCGTTTTGCCGGTGTCACCCTTGAGCTTGTACCACACTGCCGACCTCCCCCCATGTCCCACAGGGGCTTGTGGGCTTGTTTTGGGGCTGGGGGGGTTCGGGGGGGCTGTACCATGTCGTAGATGACTTGCGGCACCCAGGTCCTTTGCGCCCTTCCTGCGGTGCAACCCTGCGGCTGCCGCAGGTCGCAGGGCATAAGTGCTGAGGATCCTGCCTGTTCTGGATTAGGGCACAGGGTCCCTCGCATAGCGCCGAATGTCACAACTTGCATATGCCTGTGAGTTGCGACATTCATCTTGGAATTGGGCCCCATATGTCTAATAGTACTGTGAGATTCCTTGGGTTTGAAATAAATGCCTTCCCTTGCAGGGTATCCAGCTCTGCACTGATTAAATTCAGAACTTGAACAGGTTCTGTTAGTGACATTTGAAGGTCTATGAGGAAGCCCAGGTCCTCCAGTGTGTTTTGTGTCAGCAGTACAGTGGACTTTGCATTCTGCTGTGTTTTTCCCAAGATCAGCTAGTCATCCAGGTAGGGAAAATCTCCACCCCTTTTCCTTCTTGGTGTCAGCGTGGCTCAGCTAGTAAGACATCTGCCCCTGGACCAGAAGGCCATGGGTTTTAGCTTATGCTGAAACACTGGCACATGAGTGCAGTTCCGGGGGTACTGTTGAGGTGTGCTGTCCTTTGGATGATATGTTAAACCGAGGTCCCTTCTCCCATCTGTGGTGTTGTCCTGGTGGGTGTCCAGGTGAAAGTAAAAAAAAATCAAGGTACTTTTTGCAAGAGTAGGGGCATTTTCAGTATTATAAAAATCAGACAAACACAATTCACAAAATGCAAAGAAACATGAAATAATACAATATAAATAACATCCAAGTTCGATAATCAACCACAAAATAAAATATAGGTGAAAATGAAACCAATAGTCAGCAGAAAAGATACAAAAGGAAAATAAATCAACAAGAAAATAGAGACAGAAAAGAAAAATCAAGTGACTTCCGATTCTGGTGGCAATGGGCAAGTAGAGGGTATTTTGAAGCATGGAACCCAGACCCCGACAAAAGCTCCATAAAGTCATCCAAACAAACTAAACATGACGGTATCACTACCAAGGAGCATCAGAAACTTAGATGGGTCGAAGGAAACAAACTCCAACAGCAACTGAAATGCAGCAACCAGAAGACTCCAGTCAGCCTACCACATCGGCCTCTGAGAACATGGCCTCCAACCATGCGGCTGCCCTACAACCAACAAACATGGCCATCCTCACGGAACTAAAGGACTTTTGATTGGAGGACCGAGAGTTCAAAAAAACCTCCAAGCAGAACTCACTAAAATCGATAACAAAGTAGAGGAACTAGAAAGACAGGTGGGAGCCACTGATACCCATTTGGACAGACTAGAGCGCATCATGGCACACACGGTACAGGAATGCCAGCCACTCGCTGACAAGTGCGAGGATCTTGAAAATACTGTAGATCTAGCCAAAACAGTCTGAGGATTTACTGCCTACCAGAGGATCCGAAACTAAGGAGATGGGGATCTATATGGAGGGCCTGCTCAGAGAACTACTGCAACTTGACCCGACGTACCCAATCGATACAGAACAGGGCACTTCTCCCTAAACCACAAAACACATCGGATGGGCCAAGATCCATTGCAATAACATTTCTCAGCTATGTCACCAAGCAGGATCTCCTCATCAGGGCATGGAAAAGGGGCCAGATTTTCTCAAAAATGTCTGCCTATTTCTCAACAATGCTTACTCAAGTAACTTTGCAACCAAGCAAAGAGCTTACTCCTCCATCTTCAAGAATCTGCGGATCCAGAAGTTGAAATTTCAGACCCCCTACCCAATGAGACGGGTCATCTTCTACCTGGAAGGATCTAAGAGCTACAATTCCCCGGATGAAGCAGCTAAGGACTTGGCAGCCTGGGGCATGGATGTACCTTTACTGCAACGACAACCCGAGCAGCAAGATGGTGCTACCTCTCAGGAAATCCCATGGCCGCATGCATCAACCAACAGTGAATGATGCAGGTAGGGCCACTCTACACTGGCCAAAACCCAACAAATACTACAAGTGTTCCGCAGGCACCCACAGAAATAAGCAAGTATAAACTTGCTAAGAGACTTAATATACTTAAATGCTGTGTCTACTGCTAATTGTTTTCCCCCAGCCTCACTAATGCCTTGACGGAGTGAAGTAAGTGAACCGTTGATTTCCACAGCTCCCCCATGTTATCCACTCCCCTTCTCCTTTTGAAAGAACTGTTTGATCTCACAAGTGTCACCCACTAAGGAGCTGACTGGGGTCCTGCCAACACTAAATACAGTTCACAACAGAACACTCATGAATAAGAAACACTCCCAGAGTGGGAAATTGAGAGTGGAAGCCTCTGTTGGGGTGACGCTGGGGACCAGGAGGGGAGGAGCAGGCTCCATTGGGCGAGAGGTGGATGGGAGACTCAGATGCCAAAAGCAGCATTGTATATTTTCATTTAGGTCTTGGCTGAAATTCACCCTGCTTGGTGGGGTCCAACCCCTGGCAGCCATTATAAAGGGAGGAGAGGAGAGAGAAATCGATGGCAGGGCAGTCAAAGGGATAGCAATACCCTGCGCAACCCTACATTATCAGATCCCAACCAATTGCCACTTGCTCATCCATGCAAGAGGGACCCCCCCAACAGTATAATTGACCATGGCAGTGCATACTCCCTTGTAGTGAGACTCAGGAGAATTGCTCCTGAGTGATACAAAGGACTGCGTACTATAGAACAATCAGAAGAGGTCATCCCACCTCTAATTTCAAGCCCGCAACACAATGGGGGACTGTAGTGTTCATAACCACACATATTCCCCAAATAATAGATATGATGCCCTCTCAAGGGCAGCCATGGGCACTTTTATTTTCTGCCTGTCCTCCTCCCCTTCCCTTTGAAGAACCCTACTTTATGGGGGAAATATCCAGGCCCCCACACTTAGTCTTACTTACTGCAATCCCTGGAGACCTTCTTGTGTTAGAACACTTTCCCAGGTCAGCCCATCCCACTCAAGGGAATAGAGGGGCATGGGGTGTTACAGATAGATTGCCCTCTCCCATATTGGAAAATCAAACAAGCAGAAGTTTACATAGCTGAAGTTGGAAGGCTGCTCCAGTTCACTTGGTCTATACCATACCTCCCAAGACCATAACGGCAAGCATCAAAATGAAGGGGACCCCTGGGACGGGAGACAAAACTACTAGCATGTACAACAGGGAACCTAGGCCAAATGTGCAGGTATATATTGTGGTGGGTAGCTGGAGGAGCCTCCACATAACCAAGCTGCACAGAAATTGAAACAACCCTAAAGCAGACCAGTTATTATTGGTGTTCCAAGGAGACTTCTAAAGAGGAAACCAAAGCAAATTACAAGATTTCCCCTAGATTAGCCTTCTCGCTTAGTGAGAGAAGAAGGAATAATCACTGCAACATCTAGCTACATTGGCAGCCCCATTAAGGTATAACTAAGTTTCTGTTGCCCACTTGTGACCAAAAGGAAACACAAGAAATAAAATAGGACTTCATAGGAACCCCTTACAGATAGACAATGATAGAAATAAGCAATATGAAGGACTTGTTTCAAAGGCATCCCCCCTTGGAACATAAAAAAATCCAATGTTTCATATTAGACATTGGATTTACAACATACACACCATAGACATGATCAGTGTCATGGGGGAGGTGGTGAGCTCTCCTACAAGAGAACGTATCACATTTACATTTGCACTACTAGGGAAACTTGAACACAGTGCAGTGGGTAGCGGGGGGGGGGGCTCCCTTAGAACCGTTTAAACTGTACAGAGACAAATTAATGCCTAACTATGACAGGCACTAAGATGGATCCCTGAATATGATACTACTGTATAAGGAAGCAAAGGGCCCCACAAAGGAAAAACAGCCTACTAGACCCTCCTGTACATCTGTTGTACCACAGACCCAAGATAGAAGGTGTTAGCTGCATTGGCAGTCTTCTTATCTATAAACAGGTCCTTGATGCTTATTTGTAACTAGAGGGGCACAAGTATTTGACCTAAACCAGAGCCCAGCATGAGTCCCAAGCAAGCAAAAACAAAACTGAAAACAAGCCTTGCAAAAGACTTGGAGCAAACAATATTCCCCTTCGACAACAGGGGAAACCATTACATTACATTTTGGTCTGTGTCAACTTGGACACAAAGGAATAGGACCCCACGACCACCCCCCCCACAAGAAATAAGAAGCTTGCTAAGAGGTAAGTAGCTATCCCCTATTAGTGCACTGAGTCCAAAACTCAAGGAGCTAGCGAAGAATGCCAGCAGAAGCCTAATCACTGCCATCACCATGTCTATAACTGTAGATGACAAGGTAAAATCTAGATGTAGCACCTATGAATCCCCACCCAAAGGACAGACACACCATGAGGGGTTTAGGTTCCTAGCGCACCATCACGATTTTACTTTCCTGCCTGGGAAAAATCTATCACCAGGGGTTAGAAAGGGTAGAACCTCCTACCTTGCTCCCCTGCAGAGTAGCATTGGACTGCTATGGGGGCCCCCAGTAATCACCGGGGCTCTTCCCCCACGAGGGATACTTCATCAATGCCCCACAGGAGAATTAATATTCTCCCTACCTAGGAAGCACAGGTTTACTGTTTTTTTTACTTCCCACTATCCTAGGGGAGTCTATTTGAGCTGTTGCAGATTTGTTAATGATTTCCAAAGTTGCCCCATTGGCAGAGGTTTGGATCCCTTTAGTAGGATCCTTGTTCATGGTTTTACAAATGTTAATTATGTATCCCAGTTTCCCTGTCCCTCACCCTAACCCCTGAGAGATAGAAACATTTAAACTCTTCACTTCTTTCTCTGTTTACCCCCAGCTAGCCCCTTTCTCTGACCCCCTGACCCAGACTTTACCCCACCGGGAGAGGATGGAGCACTGACCTGTACCAGACGACCACAACCCACCTGTTTTCATGACGGATAAATCATCATTGATAATTTCCTTCAACATAAATGGGATACATAATCCAGGTAAACACCATAGGCTCCTCCACCAGTTAAAAAACAGCTTCCAGATGTAGTGTCCTTCAAGAAACCCATTTGTCGCCCTTAGAACATGATAAGTTTACCTCAATGGGTTATCAAAAGGTCGTTGCATCTTCCCAACCCTCAGAAAAGAGATGTGAGGTGGCCATTCTGATACCCCGGGGAGTACCTTTTACCCTGGAAGACCAGGTCACAGACCCAGAAGGGCATTTTATAATAGTCACGGGACAATTATATACCTCCCGTGTTACATTGGTATCATTATACCATCCCCCAGGCTCCAAAAAACAATAGCCCAACATTTCTTCAATAAACTATTGCCAGTACTAAAAGGCCAATTGATCTTGAGGGGAGACGTAAATACCACCCTCACATCCAATCTAGACACGTCAGGGCCATTAGAACACAGAAACACACCCCTTCAAAAATACCTCAAACAAACCCTGGCCCATCTGGGTTTTGTTGATATATGGCGTCACTTCTCAATCATTAGAGAATACACTCATTTTGCCCTTCGAACGGGTATATCCTCTTGCATAGACTATGCCTTCACCACATCGAAGCATCTGGATACAATTTAGGATCTCCGCCATGTGCAACACTCTTATCAGACCATATACCAATGCTACTTGAGGCTCACCCTGGGCAAACAGACAAGCTCTAACCACTGGCCACTAAATCTTATGCATCTCAAGGACCCTGAATTCCAGGACTTAGTAAAAACAGCTGTACAATGTATTCTGAACAAAAATTAAAACCCAGATATAGCTTCCTCTATACATTGGGATAGCCTTAAAACAGTCCTTGGGGCAGTGATTATCTCATACACCTCCAAAAAGGAAAAAATGGAGGGAAACTCGTCAACCTGAACTACAGACAGAGTTGCACATGCTGCAGTAGTTCATGCAACAAGAAAATCATTCCCTGACCCAACAAATCAGAAAAGTTAAACAAGACTTACAAAAAATCCTAGCCCAAAAGATTGAGCAACAACTTCTTTACTTAAAACACCACCACTGCAAGGGAGGCCCCAGAGGTGCTAGAAACCTAGCCCATGAACTCCGCCAAATCAAAGCACAAATGTGCGTGACACAACTAATAGACCCAGTTTCAGGCTCCATCCTTACAAGACCTCAGGAAATCAGAACCGCAATGGCCCATTATTACAGCCAGCGTTACACAGCAGACATGCAACCCCAGATAGACCACATAAATAAATAACTTCAAAACATTCCTCTTCCAGAATTAACAGAACCACAGACGCAGACCCTAATAGCACCAATTGGCCTATCAGAAATTGAAGCGGCCTTAAGAGATGCAGAAAAAAGAAGGCACCCGGCCCAGATGGATACCAGTTGGAATTTTTCAAATTGTTTCTGGAATCCCTTCTACCAACTTTACAGATGACATTAGGTGACATCCAGGAGGGAGGCCCACCCCCCTTCCTGGAAACCCACCCCGTACCCATGCTTAACTGCGACTACAAACTATTCATGTCAATCTTAGCCAGGTGGCTGGAATTTCTTCTCCCATACATAATTGACCCAGACTAAGTGGGCTTTGTTTGATAGAGGCAGGCCCACGACAGTGTAAGGAGAAATATGCACCTAATAGACCAGGCCAGTACTTGATGGATTCCCCTGGTACTATTCAGCCTAAATGCAGAAAAAGCCCTTGATTGGGTGGCTTGGCCCTTTCTCTGGGCCACTCTATCGCAATTCAGCCTGCTGTCTGCCTTTGTATAGACCCTATGGGACATCTATGGCCCCTTGCAAATGTACCTGAAACTGGATGGTTCACTCTCCACCCCATTCCCTCTCTCAAGGGGCACCTGGCAGGGTTGCCCACTGTTCCCAATACTGTTTTCTCTATACTTAGAGCCCTTGGCGACCACCATTAGAAAAGCTCAAAAGATAGAGGGCATCCCCCTAGGAGGTAGACAGTACAAAATCTCCTCCTTTGCGGATGGCATCTTTTTAATGCTCACCTCCCCAGAGATCTCCATTCCGGCAATGTGGGATCAGCTCAATAGTTTTGGAGTTCTGTCAGGATAAAAATTAAATACTCTTAAAATGGAGGTACTACTGTACAATTACTCCCCTACTCAAGAATCATTTTTCTTTTAAATGGCATAAGCAAACTATGAAGTACCTAGGCGTTAAAATTACTAAAAACCTAACCCACCTAGAGCTCCTTAAGTTTGAATCCCTGACCCAGCAAATCACCGCAGATTTTTCTCACTGGGCTTCCCTCACCTTAGGTCTTTTCAACAGGGTGGAAGTCATATGGCAAAACATCCTACTGAGAATACTATACTTCATCCAGACATTGCCAAAAACGCCAGATAAAATATGTTTCAGGGCATGGGATAAATTAATCTCTAGGTTTGTTTGGCAGGGTAAACCTCCTAAAATCCGATACCGCATACTCCAATTAACAAGAGACAAAGGAGGAATGAACCTCTTTTGGTATGCATTAGCATCCCATTTACGCATTGTGTGCCTATGGCTAACCCCCTCTTATCACTCCTACTGGAAAACAATAGAGCATACCCTAAATGACACACAGGATCATGCCAGATACATCTTCGGAAACTCCTGGCATGCCTTCTTATCAGACGCTTCTCCCTATACACAGCGGAAACCTACCGGCAGTGTATTTACCTCTGTAAACACTTCCTCACTCCAACTGAAACTATATCTGTGGGAGATAGTGCATGACTCAGTCTTTCCCCCCGAATAGAGCTGACGTGGCTCTCCAGTCATGGTATGGGTATGGCATTAAATATATATATATATATATATATCAACTTGATATCCCCAATGGAAATCCTACCTTTTGTGACAATACAGGCCACGTATCACCTCCCCAACAGCGAATTCCACAAATACTTACAATTAAGATCATATCTCAGCACAAAAGAAGAACAGCTCGCCAACCTGGCAGAAAAACCAACCCCAGTAATCCAGCTTATCAAAAAACATCTTACAGGACACACAACAACTCACCTAATTAGCATGTCCTAAATCCCCACAGACCTGCACAAGGACAAGCACAAATTCCATCTTGCTGAAATGGAATGCAGAACTGAACACCACACGCACTCTCAAAATATGGCACAGGTATACACCCCTAGCCCAGAGAGTTATGGCAGCCCCATAATGGAGGGACTTCCGAACCCCTGAGATACTTTCAAAATTCCTAGGCTCACAGGTGGACACCTGCTGGAGGAGCTGTGGAATAAAACCAGTCATCCACACTCATGTACTATGGGCTTGCCCGCGATTATAACAATATTGGCAGAATGTGGTCCTAGAGACTGAAACCATATATGATTGCCCAGATGAAATCACCCCTCATTTATTCTGTTGGCTAGTCCCCCAACACAGACCACACTTAACACACACACACACACAAAAATGATTAATCTATTACTGTTAGTGGCTAAAAAAGCTATAACCAGGTTATGGTGCACAGACCATATCCTCTCTCTACAGATGTTGAGAGACTTCTCTATTGAAATGTACAAGCTGGAAAGGATCTCGGCAAAACTCATGAACCTCATCCCATCATTTGAACTTGAGTGCTGAAAGTGGGTCATGCACTAATATATTCAGCCTTCCCTCCAAACTCCCTGACCTGGGGGCTTGGACCGAGCTCTACAAACCTCACGTCCTGGGACTCACCGAAACTTGGCTGAAACCGCACCATGACGTCAATATTTATCAAAGTTCCAAGAAGCAAAATTCCTGCGCTCACACTTGCTGGAGGAGTTCGCTACTAAGGTGAAACCTTAAAAACTCCAACACATCTCCAAAGCAGTAGCACTCATCCACAGCAAAAAACGGAGATACAAGTATCTATTTACAGCAATTGTTGTTCTTTATTCCACCGAATGTGAGAATCCCTAGAGCCTTGGCAGAGTGCCTTCAAGGGGGCATCCTTGGCATTGCTCTATTCATCAGGGAACCCCTCTCAGCACAGATTGTTCCAAGCTCAAATCCAGCCTCATCAAGCGAATGGCTCTTATCTGAAGTAATTCTTGGAACCTGTAAGAAATTCTACATAGAATGCTGCTACAACCCTCCCACTGCTAGTACCAAGGGTCTAAATAGCTTCCTCACTGGCCTGAGCTTCTTATCCCCACTCAGAGACTCTATTCTTCTGGGGGATTTCAATTTAAACTGGCTGTGTAGCCACCTGCCCGACTATGTCTCCCACCTTAAACAACACAACCTGATCCAAACCATTTTGCTTCCCACCAGACAAAACTCTCGTATGGCCACTTCAACACTGCTGGACTGGATCATCACTAACAGACTTGATCATGCACTGCATGCTGGCACCATGGTTAACTCCATTAGTGACCACTCCCCCACATATCTTCTCTGGTCATCCAAGCTTATACGACCCCCCAAAAAAATACCTGTCCTTCCGTAATTTCAAGAACCCAAACACCTCTAAACTCCTTGCTGAGAGACGGGTGTTGGACTGGTCTGCTCTTTTCTCACTTTCAAATGTGACCCAGGCAGTAACCTGTTTCACAAGGACACTCCTGACCTTACAGGACTGGCATTTTTCAATCACCACTAGAAGGGTCATGGGTGGCTGCTCACACTGAGTTACAAAAGACCTCCTTACCCTAATGAAGGACAGGGGCAGTGCCTGGTCCACCTACAAAGCATTCCCATCCCCGGCCCTCTGGAATGATTACAGACATAGGAGAAACTTATGTAAACACTTGGCCAAATCACTAAAACAAACTCATTTTTGAAACCTCCAACAAGCTAACCTGGGTGACCCCAGAATATTCTGGGCTTCCATTGGCTCCCTTCTAAGCCCCCCCTCCAGCAAATCTGCCCTACAGCTAAACTCTGCTGATGGCCCTATTACGGACCCTCTGGATGTGGCCAGAGCCCATTATATCCAATAGCTCCATATGAAGTCCAAACCATCCATTGATTCTCCTGATACAAAACGGCCGCACAGGGTATAATGAGTTAATGACAAATTCTCTGACCTTACCATGTACCTGAGCAAACTCCCGAATGGCCTGCAAAAAAAAACAGCTATCCACCTTACCCCCCAGCCAGCACCCTCTGGGCCTACCTCCGAGCCTCTGACTCCCCCTTTTTTCTTCAAAGCGTTCTTGCCCTGTGATACAGCCAAACTCCTAAAGAGCATCCCTAACCATTGATCACCTGGAGCTGATGGACTTCCCCTGTCTTCCTCAGGCTTATCTCCCCTGCCATCATCACTCCACTCACGTTTATTTTCAACCTCACTGTGTCCACCTCTGCCATGCCTGATCCCTGGAAAACTGCAAAGGTAATCCCCATTTTCAAAGCTGGTGACCCTCGATCCATGGACAACTACCGTCCCATCTCCATCCTTCCCCACCTATGCAAACTGCTTGAGAAAGCCATTCACCACCAGCTTGCTGACTACATAGGCAAATACAACCTCCTGTGTAGTCAACAGCATGGTTTTTGCAAGAACCATTCCATAACCATCACCCTAACACTTCTAACAGGCCACATCCTTACAAACATGGACCACGGACACGCCGCTGGCACGGTTTTCGTCGACCTCTCCAAAGCTTTTGATATGGTAAATCATGTCTTCTTCCTCTCCAAACTTAGTTGCCTTGGCTGTTCTCTGGCGGTCACAGCCTGGTTCAAAAGCTACCTCACTGATTTCTCCCAATTTGTGTGCATTGGCTCTGCTTGGTACCCCACCCAGCTGGTCTCCACAGGTGTCTCCCAGGGCTCTATTCTTGGCCCCCTTCTATTCTCTTTATTTATTAGCTCCCTTCCCTCAGACAGTCTCAGCTGCCACTCACTCTTCTATGCTGATGACCTCATGCTGTTCTGCAGTGATGAATCCCCTAGCCTCATTTCCTGTGCTCTCTCACTAAACTATGCGGTAGCCCATAACTGGTTTGCTGAAAACCTCCTTCTGGTCAGCGCCAAAAACACTAAATCAATGCTGTTCAGATCCAAGCTCTTCCTAGCTAAATACAAGTCAGGCTCCCCTCTAAATATCATATCCCCTGATGGTCATGCCCTCAAAGAAGTTATGCATTTTAAATACCTTGAAGTAGTGCTTGACCCCTCCCTCTCCTTCTCTGATCATATAGACTCTAGTCCTAAGGTTCTACCAAAAACTAGGTGCTGCTTTCAGAATCCGGCAATACCTCACCTCGGAGGTACACCTTGCCACCTTCCAGGGTAATCTCCCTATCCTGGACTACTGCCCCCCTATATATACTGCAGGACATCCACAACTAGCATGGCCAAACTCTCCAAAGCTTACAACAGTGCCTGTCTGTTCACCTTATCGACTCCCTACACGACACACCACTGTGCCCTCTTCAGTTCTCTGGGGTGGGTCCCGCTGCAGGCCTGTTTTGACTTCGCCCTGTACTGCATGGTTGATTCTGCCATCTGTACTGGCCAGGAATCCCCTCTTTCTCCCCTCTTCTCCATCCGCACCATGCATCGCAGCCTCTGCTCTAGCTATATCCCCGTACAGCCCCAGAGTATCCACTAACATGGGCAGTAGAGCCCTATCAGTGGCAGCCCCTACTCTGTGGAATAACCTGCCTATTGAACTGTGCTCTACCGACACACACCACCAGTTCAAAACCCGTCTCAAGGACTGGCTCCTGTTGGCATCCACCTGCAAATGCTTTGTTGTGTAGCCCCCTTCCCCCACTGCCACACTGTCCACATAAATAGTATTCCTACACTTCTCCTATTGCCAAATCCTCCCCTCCCCTCAGTCTTCCCTCCTCCCCCACTCTCCTGCCTCACTTACCCCCGGTCCTATCTTACTCACGTTGAACCTTGCCTGTCCAATGTACCTGTTGGATTTCCGACTGGTTCTTTCTACTGAGTCCTGTTTTAGTCTAGCAGGGCATTTTCATTTCTCAAACCACTGTATTACCTGTGATTTCTCATGCTATTTGTGCTTGTGATTTTGATATTTGACATTTATGATTTACAGTGTATTTTTGTTATCTTCTATTTATATGTAACACTGCTGTATGATCCCTGTTGAACATACTCTGGCCACAGTACATGGCCCGGGTTGTGCCTGAAAACGGTCCCTGGGATCTGTGCACCTACCTGGTTACCAAAATCATAAATAAATGAAACTGGTAAAATATAAAAACTTTGTCCCGTAAGGTCAGATGCCCATCCACCTCTCATACTTAACCAACCTATGTCCTACTCATCTGGAGTCCACCCCTCACCCCCCCAAATCAATTCTTAACCTACTCTATAACCCACTGAACTCTCCCCCACTGTCTTCCCCTTTTCTTTTATTCTACTTCTCGATGCTCAGACAACCCTGCGAAAAAATACATCAGTAACTGTTAAACTGTAAATGACAAAAGGATGAAAATCATTCATGGAGAGGTTAAGAACAAATCTTATAACCTTCATATGAGGAAATCAAGTTACAATCACTTTGAACCAACAGCATCCTCTCAACTCCTCCCAGTCCAAGAACAAACCAAACACCATATACAGAACCATCCTCACCCGAACAAAGAATGGACAGAAACTACCAAATATTACACAGAGATGATAATATGAGAACAGAAACTGCTACTACACTGTACCAACAGCATTAGCTGGGCCTATTACTCTGTAAATGGTTGTCCTTGCAATTTGAAATGTATGCAGTTTTACCATGCTTAATATGTATATATGAAAAAAACAATAACATTCTTATAAAAAAAGAAAATCAAAATCACTTTCCCACTATATTTACAAAAAAACACCCACTCAGAAGAAAGGTGTACCACTACAGTACACAGGAGCATTTAGTCAGAGATCAAGGACCTTGCCACACGTATTCAGGGATATGGGCCCAAAGACGTGGTGTCTGAGGCCATTTGAAAATTCTCAAATCAGATTTAAAAAACCTTATAGTGTTTAGTGGAACATCACTGTGTATGGAGATCCATACACTGTGAAAAGTCATTCTGCTGCAGTAGTGATGTAGCTACTAACGCAGAATGACTTTTCATTCTGCGTTAGTAGTTGTGTCATAATGCAACCACCCCCATCAGCACTGTTCATAGGACAGGGGGCGGTTAAAGCGTCATGTATGTTAGCTGGCTGGGAGGCGGATGGCCGAGAAGTGCGGGTCATGGATGGCAGAGACTTACTGCTTGAACAAGGAAAAGTAAGAAATTGTGTATTTTGGGATCATACACTATATAGAATAGTGTGTGATAGCCCAAATACACAACATCGCTATTCTTAAACTTTGTGTTTACCAGGATGACAGTGGGAATTCTCGAGCTCTGCTCTTGAGGTCCTCATCATCTTGATAACCACTCAGTATAAGAATATCATTGTTATGTATGGGCCGTCATACACTATCCTATATTTTACAGGTGTTAGCAACAATTATACACAGTTCTTGACAGGAAACCAATTTCTGTTGCAAAGAGAAGGCACAACGGGCCTGCCACAGATAAAACTTCAAAACTTGAAAAAGGACACCAGTTGTATCCTTTTGCATATTTTTCCAACCCGTGGTGCCAATTCAAAAATCAAGCACTCATAAGGAACTTCCTTTAATAATGGCCAGCTCCTTCTTCCTGTTAGATATCGCCAGAAACACTGAGCCGTACCTACACTCTTTAAATAGATGCTCCTGAGTCTCCACAATAATTACACATTCAGGCCTTGGACAATAACATTCTTCCAAACTCTTACGTTTGTTGGAGCCTTTAACCCTTAACCTCCCATGAATGCACTATAACACATCCCCCATTTGCAAACGTTTGTTAGACATCATGTGAAGTATTGTTTACATTAATGAGGACACTCTACAAAATCAAGAGAGGCCTAAAAAATAACATTAATCTGTCAAACCCACTTAAGTGAGTATCGCTGAAGTGAATAATTCAGTTAAGTGAATTATTTTCTAAAGTCCTGATTTCTTAACTATTCTTCTAATGTTAATTTGCTTGTTTAAGAAAATAGAGCAGCCCGCTAAAGTGTATAGCCTTTTAGCCAACCTTGAGCTTCATTCAAAGGGCTTTCACTGCTCTTAGTGTTACTTTAGGCAAGCTACTGAGGCAAGCTGTGGGGGGGGGGGGTATAAGGCTAATTTCCTGTCTCACCTCATAAGCTTCTGTTTAAGAATTCTTTCCTGCTCAGCTAAAACTTCAGACAGCATTTTGAGAGCTGACCCCTGACCGCAAGCTGTGGCTAAAACCTCAGTGAGACTGACCAAATTTGTTATTTAGATGAAAAAACACTCACTCTGCCCCAACTCAAATTTGTGGCTCTGCTGCTGAAACCTCACACTGTGTTTCGAGACCTGACTCCCCTGACCGCAAGCTAAGGCTAAAACCTTATTGAGACTGACCAGCTTTCTTATTTAAATGCAAAACCACACTGTCCCAACTCAAATTTGTGGTTCTGCAGACCATGCTGTGAAAGTCGACCTGACTGCAAGCTGTGGCTGGAACTTTCAGACCGTGCTTTGAGACCTGACCCCCAGTCACATCTGCAGCTAAAACTTTCAGACTCTGCTTTGAGAACCGACCCCCAACCGCATGCTTCATTGAGACTGACCAGCTTTTTATTTCAGCATTTTAACATTTTTAATGCTCTTTAATATTAAAATCATTTTCTAACACAAGTACTGTGTACAGTGTGCATTAGATTATCTATGAGTCTCCCTAGTAAAAGTGCTAAGTTCAAACAGTGCCGCCTGTCCACTTTAGTGAATAACCTGCTTAAGTAAATATTTTCAGCCAACAAATTGGGTATTCACTTAAAAGGGTTCCACTAAAGCACTACTGTATCTCCTTCCTGGACACAATGGGCTGGATATTCAAACTGCACCATTCTGTGGCGCAAGCCCTTGCACTGCTCAAAATAGTTGCACTGGGGTGTGGCCGGGGCGATATTCAATGGAGTTGGGCTATTGAGCAACTCCTTTGAATATCACCCCCCTGGCGACAGCCACTGTGCATGGCGCAGTGGAACTTGCGCCACCGCAGGTGGTCAGAGTGGAGCATTCAAGATGCGGTGGCGCAAGTTCCATTGCGCCATGTGCAAATTTCCGATATTCAAATGGTGACATGCAAATGGGGCCATAATTCATGCAAGGTACAGGGGGTGCCATTTGCATCTACTTATGGCCCCATTGCATTCATTATATCAGGTCGTCAATCCCGATGACTTGCACCTGGCGCCCTGCCAGCAGCAGCCGTTGGGGACCGACTTTGCAGCCTCGATCGCGGCAAAACCGTAGTACTCCTTACTTTCGAGCTGGCCTTGACGCTGGCAAACTCGTAGTAAATCTCCTCGACTGGTTCGACGCAGGCAAACCCGTATCCTCTTCCTCTCAACCGGCCCAATCATGGGCAAACCTAGTAAATCCCTCCCTTGACTGGACCTGACTGTGGCAACTCGATAGTATCCCCCTCCCCCACTAGCCGATCGCGGGCAGAACAGAGTTCAACCCCCAAGAACAATATCCCTGGTGGTCCAGTGGACTGCCGGGCCGGGATCATCGGCATTAGAGCCAACCCCCAGGTCCAAGTACCCTGGTGATCTAGTGGCCCCACCCCAACCACCCACCCACGGAGCCCCACCCACCCCGCCCCCTGTCAGCCGGCGGGTGGCGGCATCTTCACCCGCCTGGCCGCCTGGGCCTGCCTGCCGACTGACTGCTCGGTAGGGCTGCATGCCCATTGGTTCAGAGTAAGAGCCAATGGGCGTGCAGCCCATACCGTACAAGGCAGTCCAGATATGCGCGATCCTCCAACCGCCTCTGTTCCTTTTTTCCTGCCGTCGAGTGCACTTCAGTGACTATGTCACTCGCCTGTCAGGAGTTAAACTTCAAACTAGCAGCATAGTTTTCAGTTTTTTTTATTTTGTAGTATCTCGATACAGTATCGCTTAAATTTATTCTTATTTTTAAAATAAATACAATTCACATAGCTGGATCTGTTTGTAGGTTTATGGACTGCACGACCATTGGCTCTTGCTCTGAACCAATGGGCGGCAGCCCTACCGAGCAGTCGGTCGGGGCGGCAGGCGGGGGGTGCTGCCGCCTGCCGGCTGATGGGGGAGCCGGGTGGTGGGGTTTCTGTGGGTGGGTGGGTGGAAATACTAGATCACCAGGGTACTTTGACTTGGGGGGTTTTGACTCTAATGCCCGCGATTACGCTGTCCACTGGACCACCAGGATATTGTTCTTGGGGGTTGAACTTGTTCTGCCCACGATCGGGCTAGTGGGGTGGGGGATTATTACGGGTTTGCCCGCAATCGGCCAGTCGGGGAGGGGGTTTACTATGGGTTTGCCCGCGATCGGGCCAGTCGGGGGAGGGGTTTACTATGGGTTTACCCGTGATCGGGCCAGTCGGGGGAAGGCGGATTACTACTGGTTTGCCCGCGATCGGGCCAGTTGGGGGGGTTACTATTATGCCCGCGATCGGGCTGCAGGGCGGCACAGGAAAGAAGTGGAGGATCACCCACAGGTGGCAGCTGCTGTGTTGCGCCCTGCAATGTGGCAGCTCACCTGCGGGTGGCCCTCGACTTACTTCTTTTTTTTTTTGCTCAAAGTCATGCAGGCGCAGGTTGGGGGTTGCGCCTGCACAACTCTGCACAGCCTGGCTGAATATCGGGTTGTGCAGTTTATGCATGGTTTCTCCCCCTCCGGTTGAGCATGCCTTCATTAGCATTGCGCTGTTGCTCAGCATGACTTGGGGGGCGCAACTGCCTCCTGCTGAATATGGCAGAATGGCGCAATTTTGGACTTGCGCAGGCGCAACCCTATTGCTCATGGCGCAACCCTTTTGAATATCCAGCCCAATGTGTAAAAAACTTGGAGTTAATTTCCACTGTCTAAGCTTCATAAATGCTATCCTTACATAAGCCAGAAAAGTAGGAACACAGTCTGACCTGGCAACCAAAGCTTACCCCTCTGCCGTGATCCATTAAAGGGTTTATCCAACTCTGTAACATTGGGAGCAAAGCAAGAGCAGGGTATTTGTTCATTGAAAAGAAAAACAATGATTGATGGTACAATCAGTCAAAACAATTTACTGGCACAACATAAGAGATAACCAAAAATCAAAACTACAGCTGTTGAAGAAACCCCTTGTAGAAACACCAAAGGAAAATGAAAGAAAAAATGAAAACAAAATGGGAAGGTGCAACCTGACCCAGGTTAACAATAGAAAGCAAAAAAACAAACAAACAAACAAACAAAAAAATAAGAACAAAAAGAGTAAATTATAAAAAATCTAAAAAAGTGTCCATGGGCAATGCTTCCAACGGTGAATCCATAAAGTTGGAGGGAGCTTAATACGTTCTGCAGTGCATTGCTGCCAAAGGTCAGATTCCATAATTTGCATGAGCAAGGAATGATCCAAAGACTGTTGTAACATATATTTACAGCAGACCCTCCAGATCATTACCTTGAGACAGGAAAAAAATCAGTAATAACATGGAAGGATCATGTTTGGAGGACCGACCAGTAATAGATCTATAAATGAGTGCATTGTAAGTGAGGGAATGACAAAAGGGGCCTGCCCAGGCAGTACCTAAGAAAGACCAAAAAGGGAAAATGTACGGGCAGTCAAAATGCAAGTGCTAAATGGATTCCAACGTATTCTGGCAACAGTCCCTGGGGCAAAATTGCCCCATGATGTTTTTGTTTATTGTTACCTTTAACATTGAGTTTGCCGTGGCACCACAGCCATGCCGCATCCCAATAACGGGGTGGGAAATGGGCATCATTCAAGTATAACAAAGCCTGTGGTCTTAGGGCAGGTGGTAACCCTGGCATAATATCTACTTCTGTGGGAAGTAATGCCTTATAGAAGGCTGTCCTATGTTGGGTACGAATTAAATCCCATGACAAACGACACTGTTTAATAAACTTTAAAAAAGGTGCCAAAAACTCAGGAAAATGGTCAACCTGCTGGAAAAAGGGTGTTGGTCTACTTCATTCTGATTGGAGGGGTGTCATCCAATCCAATTCCCATTCTTTCCATGTGGAAGGAAGGCCCGATAACCAAGGGGCAATATTTTAATGAAAACAAAAATATACCATAAATGAAAACTACGGGATTCACCATATTAAGACCTCAATCCACATAGGGGAGATAAAGAATGTCCCTCATAATTGGATTAAGTCTACGTTCCCAGACCATAGTAAAAAATATGCTGTGTAATCGTGTTTCGAGGCGAAGAAGAAGAAGGGGGAAGACAGCATTAACATACAGAAAAACAGGAATCAAAAAAGTTTTAGCTGTCCCAACTCTCTTCATTTACGACAGTTGCCATGAATTCCAGAGTACCACCCAGGCAGCCCTGATGTTTAAAACCTGACTCCAGTTCAAGTCAGGTAAATTTGAGCCCCCAAAATAAATGCCCAGAATTGTAACTGGTTCCAAGGTAACTGCTATGTTCCCAATAGTGGATGGAATACTCTCATGAGTCCCAATGGGCAGTACCCAACATTTAGAATAATTTATTCTTGATCCTGTTAGTTGAGTTATATCAGTAGTCAGCTGGATGGCATCCTTACCAGAGGAGACATCCTGAATGAACAAAATAACATTGTCTGCATAAGCCAACAGTTTATTTATTTATTTGTTTACTGGGTAGGCACACTGATCCAATGGACCATTTTCAGACATGACCCGGGCCGTACAGATGGCACATATGAGTATAGTCAAGTAATTACAGTTTCAGGTACATAGGACAGGTAAAGATATAAGATACAGGTGCAAGCACTGTTACAGTTACAAATAAGGATATAGGAACAATGCAAATGTACAGTTTAAATTAGAATAAAGGAGACATTTATAACCAGAGATAACTGTATGACTTATAACCAGAGATAACTGTATAACTCATAAGACACAGATTGATCAGACTTAAGATACAGTGAGCCATACATTTAGAAATCACTCTAAGGGGCAGGTACACGTTGCTGCAGCCAATAGGGTGGCTTTATAGTGTGTCTTGAATGTAAGGTGTGAGTGAAGAGAATGGCGGGAGTCAGAGAGATTATTCCATAACTTGGGTGCTATGAAAGAGTAAGCTCTAATGCCCTGATTAGTGGATATTCTAGGGACTTCCAATGGTGGGATGCTGGAGTTTCTCAGAACAATGTCGAAAAAGGACAGGGAATGCCTAAAATCTGGGGAGCCTAAGTAATAGCACGCAATAAGGGATCCATGGTTAAAATGTAAAGGATGGGGCTTAACAGACATCCCTTTCTGACCCCACAGAGGATTGGAATGCAGGAACCCTTCCAGTAATTTTAGTGGGGATTATCGTGGAACAAGAATACAGGAGATGGACCCAATTGATAAACAGTCCAGAAAATCCATACTTCTGGAATACCAGAAACAAGTAATCATAGGGAACCTTATTGAAGGCCTTGGCCTGATTCAAAGCAAAAAGGAAATGTCCAACATGGTGAGGATGACAGGAGGCGATCACATCTCTCATCAACAATAAATTATCTGGAATATTATGGTCAGGGATGGAGGAGGACTGGAGGGAGTGTATGATAGTGGAAAAAATCTGCATTAATCAGCCACAGATACTTTTTTCAAAATTTGGCATCTGTATTTAGGAGGCATATGGGTCTCCAATTTGAGAGGTATTGCCTATCACCAGATTTAAATAAAAAATTTGAATAGCTTCTATAATCGAGCCAGAGAAGAACCTACAAGCCAAAATAGAATTGTGCATCATCCAGTGAGGCAGACAGTATATGTTATGCCTAAGGTGCATAAGTAAGTAAGTAATTTATTTGTTTGGCACCCAATCCTGGAGGATCTGGGCACCTTACAGTAGAAAACAAGACAGGCTCATACAGGAGTAACATAAAATATGCAATAGGCAATAAATAAATAAGCAGAATTAAAATTAGAATAAAATTAAAATACATCAGCAGGAATGGCCTTATTAATAAGATGGGTCTTCAGGTTCTTCTTTAAAGGCTCTACCAAAGGAGCTTCCCTCAAGGATCTTGGCACTGAGTTCCAGAGGACTGGGCCAGCCACCCTGAATGAGCAATCACCCAAGGTTTTCAGACCGGTCCTCGGAATTGCCAGGAGGCCTATGGTGGAGGAACGGAGGGAGCATACTGAAATAGCAGGAGTAAGGAGGTCTGTCAGGTAGCCAGGGCCTGATCTGTATAGGGCCTTATAGGTGAGCAAGCCCACCTTGAAGAAAATCCTCCACCTGACTGGCAACCAGTGCAGATTCCGCAGGACCGAGGTCACATGACAGGACATTGACAATCTCGTCAGTAACCTTGCCGCTGTTTTCTGCAACAGCTGCAGCCGGCAGAGGTTCCCTCCACTGATCCTGAGGTATAGAGTGTTACAGTAGTCAAGCCTGGATGTCACAAAGGCATGTACCAATGAAGGCAGGTCTTCTGGCGGAATTAGGGGTTTAATTTGGACGTTCCTCAAGTGGTAAGAAACACTTTTGATGACAGCTGACACCTAAGCCTCAAGTGTCAGCCTGTCATCAAGAACAACACCCAGATCTTTCACCCTAGAGGATGCCATCAACAGGGGAGATCCCAGGACTAAGCCTGTTATCGCCCCAGAAGCACCCTCATCATGCCCACAACCTGGTTCAATCACCAGGACCTCAATCTTGTTGAGGCTAAACCTCAGCCAATTAGAGTTCATCCAGTCCTGGATTTTGGCAAGGCATTTATTCAGCACTTTAATTACACCATAAGACTTTAGTTAGCCCCCCCAGGGTGGCAATAATATCTGGCATTGACTCATTGACAGAGCCTTTATCAAAGTTTGTGGACAAACATATTAATCATATTGTCCCAACTTTACAATTGTATATTAAGGACACTACCCATATATTTGGCATCTTGGGGGGGGATCTACAGTTGGAGTCTGACTGGATTTTAGTCACTCTTGATATCCAGTCTCTTTATACCAATGTGCCCCATGACAGAGGTCTGGAGGAATTATTTTATTGGCTGGAGTCTGCAACATCCTGCCCATCATCCTTTGTGGAATTTTTCTGTACTTTGTCTAAGTTTGTCCTAATTATGAATTCATTTATTTTTCAGTGGCAGCATTTCTTCCAGGTCAAGGGGACAGCAATGGGGGCTACTTTTGCCCCCACATATGCTAATCTGTACCTTGGCCTGTGGGAGAAGCGTGCCTTTTATGATAACTGCACAAACCCATTTTATGACAAAATTTGATTTGTGGCAGCGATTTATAGATGATATGCTGATGGTGTGGTAGTGTAACAGGGATTCTTGAATTTATTGTATATGTGGAGATGTCAAAGCCCAATTTGAAATTTACTGTACATTACAGTATGGATCATGTACAGTTTTTGGATCTTGACATCATCAGGTGAACTGATGCTTTAATTGAAATGGACTTATATAGGAAAGTCACAGACTGTAATAGTCTTCTTTCAGCAAGTAGCTGTCACCCCCCCCACACACAATCAGCAACATCCCCAAATCACAATTCATGTGAGTGCAAAGAAATTGCTCACAGCCACAGACATATGTACAGAGGAGCACTGAACTCAAGCAATGTTTTCTGGATAGGGATTAAAGTGAGTCCATTATTGGACAAGCACATGAGAAAGTTGAAAATATCCCAAGGCGTGAGTTATTGAGAAACAGAACTAATGCTGCACAAACAAGTGATCATATATTGTTTATTACACAATATTGTGCAATTAGTAATGTCATTAGGGAATGTTTAAACAAATTCTGGCATATACTGGATACTGAACCAACCCTATCTGAGGTTGCACAGTTGCCACCCAGAATTACCTATAGAAGGGGCCTCAATATTAAAAATTCATTGGTTCATAGTTTTTAACCCTCAGAGAAACCACATATGCATGACTGGGTTCCATCACAACCCAGTGGTTGCTTCACAAGAGGAAGTTGTGTCTTTTGTCAGCATATCAAAAGAACAAAAGTTGTTGGTGTAGTTAACAATAACAAGGAGAATAGTATTAAGCAATTTATTAATTGTGGTGTACCTCGCAACATGCAGTTGCAATGCCCTTTATGTGGGCAAGACCAGATGCTCCTTACACTACCCCTAGGGTGGGGGAACATTTGAGTTCCATTCAATTAATAGACTCACATAATGCCCTTTCACAGCATGTACAACATAGCAACCAAATAGGGATGCATCAGTTTTCTTTTTGAGGAATAGAAAAGGTTACCATTGGACCCAGGGGTGGGGACTTAGAGTTTACGTTATGTAAAATGGAAGCCTTTTGGATTTATAAAATGGGGGCACTAAGGAGTCCAGGTCTTAATGATGGAATAGATATTTTCATATTTTAAGGAAATCATAGAATCCTACTCCCTCCTCTTCATTCCAAAAATGTATTTTTCATTATTTATTAATGGTCTCAAGGCATTGGGTGGGGCAGTTTCTGTACTATTTATGTTTGAATTTGGGTATCTTTTATAGGTATGGATTTTTGATGAGACAATATTAAACAGGATGAAGACTCTTTCCCAAACTCTTCCCCCTTCCCTCCCCAGCTATAAATTTTACAATGAGCCCTTTCTTATGTAAATTATGTTAATAATTAAATTTGTCCATAAAATAATGTAAATTATGAAAATAATTTAATTTGTCCATGCTTTTTGGTGGTGATAACTGGAGATTTTTTGCCTGGTTTGTATTAGACTATTTATATATATGTACAGGTACAAACATATATAAGGTTGATGAATTAAATTGTCTAGTGAATTGCAATCTAGGGAATACAAGCTATGCTATACATTTACTGCTGTATTAATGCATATTTACAGTATATCTATGTCTATAACTATATAAAGATGTAGCTAACATTAGCATTCATTATATGTGAATTCAGGTGATTATTTGTTATGACTAGGTTTTTGTTTTAAGCCCTGTTTTTTATATTTACGTTTGTTTATATATTGGGCAGGATTCACAGAAGGGATGCACCCAGCGCATCTGAGATGCGCCGGGGCATCCCCAAAATGCACCCAAGGGCAATTCAGGCAGGGTGCCGATGCACTGGCACAACCCCGATGCACCGCATACCACCAGTAATGCTATACGGTGCATCCAGAGGGGCTGTGAGGGGGGGGCATGCCCATGCATACTGGGCACAGCCTCATTAACAGCCCAATTCTGTGGCGCAACCCCGGAGCAAGTCCGGGAATGCTCCAATGAAAGATAAGTCTAGAAAACTAGACTTATGTCGGTTGCCACCTACAGGCAGTTGCCGCACTGTAGGCAACAGCATGAGTGCCCGCCCATCCTGGCAGTCCAGTAAGCCCCCCTCAGCCCCAAGCCCCCGTACAATGCTGCCCCAGCAGAGGTAATGGACATGGTGCACCCCTCCATGCCTCCGTACAAAGCCACTCCCGGCGGCATCAACAGTACTGAACCACTCCTCCAAGACCCCATAAAGTGCTGCTCCTGGTGGCAGTAGTAGTAGTAGAGATGACCCCCAACCCCAGCACCCATACAATGCCACTCCTGGCAGCAGTAGTTGGATATAAGAACCCCCCAAGCACTCATATGATGCCGCTTCCGGTGGCAGTGAAGGACAGGCTGAACCCCCATCCCAGTCCCAA
This sequence comes from Neoceratodus forsteri, assembly GCA_016271365.2. Classification (NCBI taxonomy): domain Eukaryota; kingdom Metazoa; phylum Chordata; order Ceratodontiformes; family Ceratodontidae; genus Neoceratodus; species Neoceratodus forsteri. Next base: position 720,608,919 of record CM057450.1, read on the forward strand.
GCCCTTGGTAAACCGCCTCCACGCAGCCATGCAGACAGCCCCCAGCACCCTCAACCACCTCTCCCACCACCCCAGCAGGGTCCCTCGTCGGTGGGCAGCTTAATCCACCTGCCTCACTGCTGGCCGCCGCCAACAGAGCTGTCTGAGAATGACAGCTATCGCACAGCCTGAGGCTTCAGGCTGTGTGACAGCTGTCATTCTCAGACTGCTCTGTCAGTGGGCAGCCATGGTGGTATGCAGGTGGGGTGAGCTGCCCACTGACAGCGGGACCCTGCTGGGGTGGTGGGAGATGGGGGGTTGGGGGTACATGGGGGGGCTGTCTGCATGGCTGCTGCGGGTGGTGGCATTACCGGGGCTTGGGGCTGGGAGGAGGGTTCAGCCTGACATTCACTGCCGCTGGGAGCGGCATCGTATGGGCACTTGGGGGGGCAGCATTGCTGCTACTGCTGCCAGGAGTGGCACTGCACGGTGCTGGGGGTCATCTATACTATTACCGTCACCGGAGCGGCACTTTATGGGGGCTTGGGGTGGGGGATTCAGTACTGTTGATGCTGCAAGGGAGGATTTGAATGGAGGGCTGGGGGTTGCCAATATCTTTACTGCTGCTGGGTGCAGCATCCTACAGAGGCATGGGGGGATTCATTACATTCAACACCGCCGTGAGTGGCATGGCTTGGGCTGGGGTCAGGCAGGGGAGGGGTTTTGGACACACTTGGGTGCATTCTGCTGAGGCATCCCAGCCGGAGCTATGCAAATGGGGCCATAGTGGCAAACTAATGGCCCCATTGCACCATGCATGCCTAATGGCCTCATTTGCATGCCTCTGGCAGTGAATCGCATTTTTGGGCACAGGGCATCCGAGATGCCCTGTCCCATTTGGCTCACAGCCTGTCTTGGGTGATGCTCCGGAGCAGCCTGGGCTGGGCGCACCTGTGCTATTCACAGAGGGGATGCGCTGGGGGCATATCCCTGTGCCTCCTCTGTGAATGGCTCATTTTGCACTCAGTGCATCTCCCCTGCACTGGGGCAGCTGAGATGCACTGGGCACATCTTCTTTGTGAATCCTGCCCATTATGTTTTTCTTCACATATATTAGCACTTTATATTGAAATTGCAACATGTCCCTTTAAGTGGTTCACTTATAAGGGTGTAATGAATTACCTGGGTCACTCCCTGATGATGCGTTGAGCAAAACGGTTGGAGGTGTGGTGTGATGGGCTCTTGCTGGCATCCTCGATGAAAGGTTTGTGGTTCACTGACATATTAAAAGCATGAAGCATTTAATGCCCTAACATTGTGTTTTTCTGCTTATTTTGAGGTTGGTGGATAGTGCAGGGGTTCAGCTTGTATTTGAGTCTGAGTAACAGCCCGCAATAAGGGATCCAAGGTTAAAATATAAAGGATGGTACTTAACGGACATCCCTGCTTGACCCCATGGAGTAGTGGAATGCAGGAACCCTTCCAGCCTTTTATAGTGGGGATTCTCGTGGAACAAGAAGAAAAAAATACTCACCTTAGTAATCTTATTTCTTCCAAGGTATTCTTCAGTATACTTAACTCTTGCAGTCAGCCTCCAGTGTTGAACTGCCCGGAGAATGGAACTTATGCAAATGATGTAACACTCATTGGCTTGTGCCTCCATTCAAACTGCTGCCCTTACCAACTGCTGCATTCTGTAATGCTCAGATTTGTAACAGCTTACAGGACAAGATCCTCTAACTAAGCAATCCTAAAATTACTAAAAAAAATTTAAATAACAAACCCCCCCACAAAATGTTCCTTAAACAGTCAGATAGGATCAAAGATGGAGAAAAAAACAACATCCATCTGGGTTTAAAAACCTACAGCACAACTAGGATATAAACCCCTTTCAATACAGAAGTCCAGCTGTTATGCTGATGCCACTGGTTCTGGAAGGGGTGGTAGGGAAGGTGAGCTAACGAGCTGGTGACACGTTCAGGATAACTTTAATAAAACATAATATTTAGGCACTGTCCAGTTTATATTTCCCATTAGTTCTGTATTCCTCCTCCCCATTATTTAGTAGTGAGATCATCTGCATGAAAACAGGATCTTTGCTCCTGTAGGCTTCATATATTCCTGCTGCTTTCTCCCTACCTGAAGTCACAGAGCACTGCTTGTGACCTCACAGTTACTCCCATGGCAACAGATTATGATGTCAATTACAAAGGATTATGACTTGAAGTAGGGAGTAAGCTATAGAGGTAGATTAACTCAGAATTAACTTTAAGGAATAAAGATCATATATGCATATATGCATATACATTTCCTTGGCAATAAATTATGGAGAGGAGAAATATATCAAATATAAATGGAATACAAGCAGAATTGTACCTAATTATTGTTTTTTAAAGTTTTCTTTGAGACGGCAGTAGCTCTTTAAGCATATTGAAGAATACCTTAGAAGACACAAAAGAAAAAAATTATTCACCTTAGTAATTGTGTTTCTTCTAATGGAGTCTTGCTGTATTCTGACATATGCAGTTAGCCCCAGCACTTGAACTGCCCCAGAAATGAAAGAGTTAATTCTATGCAGGAAGCATAGAATGTTGAGCTCGAGCTCGGTTTCAAACCTCTGTCTGCAGTGCTTCAAAGTGTAACCATCAGATTCTTACGAGCTACAACTAACTAACTACATTTCTATAGTGGAAATTGTAAAGAAACATAAGCCAACAGGCAAAGATTGGGTCCCCAAAAGACTCAAGTCGAGAACCCAAGAAAAAAAAACAGGTAGTGAACCAATATATAACTATAAAAATGAAACAGCATAATAATAACCCAACCCCACTTCCAGAAAGGAGGGGTGCCAAGTACACCCCTGAGGTGCAACACTGTACCTGCCAGGCCACTTCCCAAAAACCAGGTTCTGAGAGGGGAGGCAGAGAGGGAGGTCAGAATACAGCAAGACTCCATTAGAAGAAACACAGTTACTAAGGTGAGTAATTTTTTCTTCAAACAACATGAAGTCTTGCTGTATTCTGAAATATGCAGACTACCAAGCAGTACCACCATGGAGGGGGGTACCGAACCTATTTTAGGAATAGGCTCTGCAGTACTGCTGTTCCAAACTGAGCATCACTCCTAGCCTGGATATCCAGAGAGTAATGCTTGGTGAAAGTATGGACAGTTTTCCAGGTGGCTACTTTGCATATCTCTAGTAAAGGGATATGCCTGGCAGCAACCAGAGAAGCAGCTGTACCCCTGGTCGAGTGAGCCCTCAGGCCTGAGGGAGGTGTCTTACCTAGCTTAGTATAGCAGAATTGTATACAGGAGACAATACACCTGGCAATAGTTCTCTTAGTGGCAGGCCTACCCTTTCCCACTTTACCGTAAGTGAGGAACAACTGAAGACATTCCTTCCTATGTGCCTTAGTGTGCTCAATGTAATAGCTAAGTGCCTTCTTAACATCTAGACTGTGTAGCCTTCTTTCCCCTGAAGAAAAATGGTCAGTGAAGAATACAGGGAGAGACATGGACTGGTTCAGATGAAAATCTGATACCACCTTGGGAAGGAACCTCCTATTGGTTCTGAGGATCACCTTATCTCTATGAAATGAGATAAAATCTAGCTTCACTGACAGGGCTTGCAATTCGCTAATATGCCTGGCAGAAGTGATAGCTCCCAGAAACACAGTCTTCCAGGTCAAATATCTGAGCTCTGTTGAAGCCAGAGGCTCAAAAGGGGGTTGCATGAGCTGAGCAATGCAAACATTAAGGTCCCAGGCAGGGCTAAGATCCCTAAAAGGAGGGTTGATATGAATTAAACCTTTAAAGACCTTACAGAAGACATGGTGAGATGCCAGAAAAGAAACCTTTCCTGCTGACAGAAATGCAGACACTGCTGCCCAATGAACCTTCAAAGTGGCTGGCCTGAGACCTGGGCCATTAAGATGAACCATGTAATCCAGAACTGTAGCCAGATCAGCAGTATCCGGTAAAATATCCTTATGGGAACACCAAATACTGAATCTCTTCCATTTGGAATTATAAGTTTTCTTGTGGCAGGTTTCCTAGAGGCCTTAAGAATATCCAACACCCCCTGAGACAGGTGCAGGCCTGCATACTCTAGCTCTTCAAGAACCAAGCCCTGAGGTTGAGAGACTGGAAAATGGGGTACCAAATCCTTCCCCGAGAGGAGGTTAGCACATTGTGCCTTTTGGGGAGAGATAGGGTAAGATGGACTGCTAGGGACAACAACAGAGGATACCAAGGCTGTCTGGCCCAGTCTGGTGCAATCAGGATCACCCTGCATGGTTGTGACCTGATCTTGACCAGGACCTTGAATAACAGGGGAAAGGGAAGAAAGGCATAAAGGAATTTGCCCCTCCAATCCAGAATCAGAGCGTCCAGGGGAACTGTGCCCAGGACTGGAGGCCTGCAACAGAAAAGAGGAAGTTGATGATTGTTTGGGGCTGTAAAGAGATCTATCTCTGGAGTGCTCCACCTGGAGATGGTTACTTTCAATATGAAGGGGTCTAGGGCCCATTCGTAGTGGCCCTGAGTTATTCTGCTCAGGGCATCCACTAGCACATTGTCCTTCCCTGGTAGATGAACTGCTACCAAGGATGCTTGCAGGGCATAAATCAGAGACCATATCTTCATGGCTTCCATGCACAAGGCCATAGACCGAGTGCCTCCCTGCTTGTTGATGTACCACATGGTGGTGGTGTTTTCTGCCCTGATCTGAACCACTTTGTTCCTCACTGCATCTGAAAAAGCTTGGAGGACCAGGAATACTGCCCTGAGTTCCAGAAGGTTGATATGAAGTAGAGACTCCTGAGGAGACTAGACCCCCTGTGCTGTAAGGGCTCCCACGTGGGCTCCCCATCCCAGGAGAGAGGCATCTATGGTTAGTACCACTGAATGAGTCTGACTGATGAAAAGGACTCCTTGTCTGAGATCGTCCTGATCCAACGACTTGAAATTGTACATAACGCCGGTCAGAGTGCTCTCTGCTCGGTTCTAATATAAATATACCACACTGTGCTTGTTTTTTATTAAATATACCTATTTCTGTTTGTGTGAGCCCTTGTAGTCCATGGGGTGTCTCTGTGGACTACAGACTAGTACATACTGCTCGAATTTTAATTTGGGGCTCTTGTGGAGTGCTTGATCACTGTATGCAGGGCTCTTGTGGTGCCAGATTTTAAAAAAATATATATATATTGGAGCCAGTTTTGTGTGAAGTGCAGCATGACCCCACAGTGCATATCTGGGTCACGGGCTGCTATTTACCTAGCCGCTCGTGAGCAGGGCGCCTTGAAATTGTACATAACACTGGTCAGAGTGCTCTCTGCTCAGTTCTAATATAAATATACCACACTGTGCTTGTTTTTATTAAATATACCTACTTCTGTTTGTGTGAGCCCTTGTTTCCTGTATCAGAAACCAGGAAGAGAGCCTGTAGTCCATGGGGTGTCTCTGTGGACTACAGACTAGTACATACTGCTCGAATTTTAATTTGGGGCTCTTGTGGAGTGCTTGGTCACTGTATACAGGGCTCTTGTGGTGCCAGATTTAAAAAAAAAAATATATATATATATATTGGAGCCTAACTTTGTGCAAGGTGCAGCGTGACCCCACGGTGCATATCTGGGTCACGGGCTGCTATTTACCTGACCGCTCCACGAGCAAGGCACATGTGGCGCAGTGCACGGAGACACTCACAGAGACATGCATGTCGGCATGTGTTCAGCATATGCAGTGGGGGTAGCTGGTGGTAGTTAATATTACCAGTACAAATTTGGTCAGCACAAATAGGTTTGGTGTAGTGTAAGTACCTGGCTCTATTGGATAGTTGTATGTTTGTTTATGTAAGCTACTAAACAGCTGCTGAACTATGTCTCAGGCTAACATCGTGACACATATGCACTATTGTGTACAATGTGTAGAATGTCATATGTTTAACATTATGGGAAGTGAATATGTAGTAGAAGGGTATATTTGCCCTAAATGTGAAGAAAATAAATCACTAAAGGAAGCTGTTGCCCTATTTCATAACAGGCTTTCAGAATTAGAAGCCAGTCAAAAGCAAATGCAAGCCAGGTTTGTGGCATTAAATCACTCTACTGCTGATAGAACAACAGTATTACCTGATGTCAATATAATCCCCACATCTGTTTCAGACTCTACAATAATATGTGGTAGTCATTTATCTACCAAGGTTCATCTAGGTAGCACTAAAAAGCGTCCAAGGGATTTTGACTGTCCTGATAGTTCAGATAGTCAGTGGTATGAAGTGCAGAGTAAGAGGGTTTACAAAAATGGTTGTAAGGCCATTCAGTATTCACTGCCCATTAGTAATAGTTTTTTCCATTTTAAGTGAAGTTGAAGACCAGACTCTGGTTTCTACTCCCTCGATTGTAACTGCTATAAGTGTACCAGAATGCAGCTATCAAAGCAATATTATTAATACAGATTAAAACCCTATCAGTTTAGAAACCTGTTGTCCATGTCCCTCAAACATTCCTTTGATACCATCAGTAGTGGTTCCAACTGAAGGTTCGGTAGACGTTGTCTCTGATAATTATTATATGGATTCCCCCACAGCTTATGTAGAGTCTAAAAGTCAGGTTTTTGTTATAGGAGACTCTATGGTGAAATACTTAGACAGGGCTATTTGCGATTTGGACAAGCAAAACCACACATGTTCAAGTTTTAGGGGTTCAAGGATTTCTCACATCACAAGAATGGCCCGTAACATTTTGGCACATGGGGGTATTAATCCCCTAGTTATCATTCGTGTTGGAACCAATGATTTTTTGCATGCAGATTTACTGGATATTAAACAAGATTTGGTTGCTCTTTCCAATATATTAGTAGATATTGGCTGTGACCTGGCTTTTTCTGAGGTCCTGCCCATTCCTAGAGCATCAACTGAGTTCAATAATACTATATGCATGCTTAATAATTGGTTGCGTGGGTGGTGTCTTTGCCAAAATCAAGGTTGTCTTACCCATTGGGAAGAATACATTGGTAAATCTGACATGTACAGTAGGGACGGTCTACATCTAAGTTGTAAGGGAATTCTCTATTGGACCAACACTTATTAAAGTACATTAACAAACATTTAAACTGATCAACTTGGGAGAGAACATACTCACTCCCAACACAAATCTGAATAAGGTTAAAAACGTTTACACAAAATAAATACAAATTGTCTTTATTTCAATGCTAGAAGTTTATCTAATAAAATAGATGAGTTAAAGATATCTGTGGTAACAGATGATGTGGACATTGTGTTTATCACTGAAACATGGGGGGATGATAAATCATGTTGGGCTTTTTCATTGCCAGGTTATACACTATTTAATTGCAACATACAGACTAGGAAAGGTGATGGAGTTGCCATTTTCATAAGGAACTCTATTCAGGTTATTTATATCTCTAACAAAGTTAAGAGTACAAACTATGTATTAGAATCCCTGTGGGTTAAAGTAATGGTTAATACTACCCAGCATATTATTTTAGGTGTGTGCTATCGTCCTCCAAGTGCTTCTCAAGAGTATTTGGACCTACTTATTAATTAGATTAATTTTGCTTGTGTTTTAGGTGATATTGTACTCACCAGTGACTTTAACTTGGGTGATATAGATTGGACTGGGTTATCAACAGTATCTAACTCTGGTAAAAAGTTGGTTGATATTTGTCAACAATATAATCTAATTCAGGTGGTTACTCAACCAACCCGGGGTAATAATCTCCTTGATTTAGTCCTCTACAGTAACTTGGTTATAGTACAAAATCTTACTGTACTATCACCTATAGGTAACAGTGATCACTGTTCAATAGAATTTGTTGTTTGTCAAGCTGTATCCATGCCCCCCAATAGCACTAAAATGTATTTATATGATAAAGCAGATATTAATAGCATTAAAGAGGGGTTAGATAATGTAGACTGGTTTTCTGTTCTTAACAACGCAAGAGTAGAGGAATATTTTTGAACCTTACTCAACAAAATCAATACCCTGAGGGATAGTTGCATACCATTTAGATTTAAATATAAATCTACTCATTCAAAGCCCAAATGGATGACTAAGGACCTGGCCAAACTTATTAAAAAAAAATAGGCGTCATGCTGCTTATCTGAAAAATAAAACACCTGATAATTGGACTTCATATTTGCATATCCAAAAAAAATTTACTAATAGCTTTAGAAAATCTAAAAAGAGGTGGGAACTTAAATTGGCAGCCAGTTCTTGTAAAGATAATAGTAAATCCTTTTTTGCCTATATAAACTTGCTAAAAAACCCACTTGTCAGGTAGGCCCCCTTTTGTTTAACGATACTTTAATTCATGAGCCCCTTAAGATTGCTAATATATTTAATGAAGCTTATTGTGATATATTTCAAAAGAAACAGATGGACACTACAGTAGATGCCCTATTAGGAAGTCATATATCTAATACATTTACAAACGTTCATACTAAGCTTATTGGGTTAAAAGGAAAAATTAATGTATTTCCCAATGATGTACCTGGTCATTTTCTCTGTTTGTTGGCTGATAGTTTGGCATTGCCATTAAAACTATTATATGAACATTGTTTGAATCAGAATTATGTGCCTGCTCTATGGAGAACAGCATATGTAATTCCTATTTATAAAAAGGGTCCCAGAAATCATTGGGAAAATTATAGTCCCATCAGTTTAACTTCATCATTGTGTAAAGTCCTGTAAAGCCTAATTAAGGACTTGCTTACTTCCATCCTGCAAGAAATTGATTCAGAGCAACATGGTATCAAAAAGGGTAGAAGTTGCTTAACCAATATGTTGTGCTTCTATGAGGATGTTAGCCTTCATTTAGATAATAAACTTCCATATGATGTGGTTTATTTAGATTTTAGTAAGGCATTCGACCTTCTTCCTCACTGGGCTTTAATAAAGTAATTATATCAGTTTAATATCAATCCAATCTTGATCAAATGGATAGCTAACTGGTTAAATAAGCGAACACAGCAAGTTCTAATAAATGGCCAACGTTCATGCCTAGGACCTATTACAAGTGGTGTACCCAAGGGTCAGTATTGGGCCCTTGTCTTTTTCAGCTATTATTAATGGATATTTCTAAAAGTTTTTTTTCAAACACCATTACATATGCAGACGATATTAAGATTGGGGATCCATGTGCAAATTCTGATAAAATAAAATCAATACAGAGTGATTTGGATAACATTTCCTTATGGATCTGTAATTGGGGTATGAAATTAAATCATATAGAATGTAAGATTCTACATTTTGGGGCTCATAACCCCATGCATGTATATATCCTAGATAACAAGGCACTGGTTAGTTCAGAGATAGAAAAGGACCTGGGGGTCATTGCATCGAAAAATGTTCTTCCAGATTCACTGATTAATACTGTTATACGCAGGGCAGATAGCGTTATCTGGGCTATCAAGAGAACTTTTAAATCCAGGGAACAAGTGTAATGCCACTTTATAAAGCACATGCCCGTCCACATTTTGACTTTTCATCGCAGTTCTGGTGCCCCTATAAGAAACAAGACATTTTGAAGTTGGAGAGAGTACAAAGGGGATTTACTAAATTAGTAAAAGGATTGAAGGGCATGCCATACGAACTCAGATTTCACTCACTTAATCTGATGTCATTATTCATTAGAAGATTAAGAGGAGATTGCCTCTTGATGTATGATGTTATTAAGAATCCTCAGTTATTGGTAAATCTCGGTTTCTCCTTTAAAGAAGATTTGTTTAATCTTAGAGGTCACCCATTGCAGATGCAGCAGAAACATTTCAACCTCTTGGCAAGAAAGTATTTTTATACACTGCACATTGTTAAACCTTGGAATGCATTGCCAATTGAAGTCATTGTTAGCAGCACTAAAATCACCTTCAAAAATCGGTAGGATAAATTTATTCTATCACACCCTACCTTAAATTATTATTAATAAATAGGAGTAATTATGAGCCTTACCACTCCCTAGCTCCTGATCTGTCTTAGTATGAATCTTAGTACAACCACCATTGGAGAGCTTGGACCAGAGTCTGAGTCACTAGAATCAGTTTAGTCACAGCGTCTTTTCTCTGAGACCAAAACGACCTCAGATGAAATTGAATGTCCCTGATTTGGAATCTGGCACAGGAGCTGAAGAAAATGCCTTGCTGGCCGAGACACCCTAAGGCGGAAAGAAGAAGCAAGATCTGTAAGCGCCTTTACCCTTGCCAAGGGAAGAAAGGCCTTTGCCTGCACAGTATCCAACTCTATCCCTATGAAAGTGAGGAGCTGCACTGGTTCGAGAACTGACTTTGGCAGGGTGAGAAGGAACCCTAGAGAAGTGAGCAGCTGTTGAGTAACTTGTAGATCTGACTTGACCTGGTCTGGAGACTGCCCCACAATGAGCCAGTCATCCAGGTATGGGAATATGGAGATTCTCTGCCTCCTGAGGAAGGCCACTATTACTGTGAGGCACTTTGTGAACACCCTTGGAGCTGATGTTAGGCTGAAGGGCATTGCTCTGAACTGATAATGGCCTGAAGGTAACTCGAACCTGAGGTACTTTCTGTGGGAGCAACTGATAGGGATGTGAAAGTAGGCATCCTTAAGGTCCAGGGAAGCTAGCCAGTCTCCTGGCCTTAGAGAGGGGAAAAATTATTCCCAGAGCCACCATCTTGAGAATGTGCTTGTTTAGATATCTGAGGTCTAGGATTGGCCGCCACTCCACTGTCTTTTTTGGGGTAAGAAAATATCTGGAATACAGACCTTTGCCCCTGTGTTGCGTAGGAACTCTCTCTACAGCCCTGAGGGCTAGCAGAGAGGAAACCTCTGCTTCTAAAACAGTGGTCTTGGACAGGTTTGCAGATGGAAATAATTTGGCCCTCAGTTTTGGGAATTTTGTAAAACTGAGGGCCAACCCCTGGCTTACTACCACCAGGACCCACTTGTCTGAGGTAACAAACTTCCAGGCCTGGAAGTAGTAAGCCAGCCTGCCCCCTACTGGGGTTGGGGAGTCGACCCGGGTTGACACATTGGGGTGTCTGCTTGGCAGAAGCCTTGGACTGGGAGGAGGATGCAGCCCTGCTCATCCCCCTTCTACCTCTCCCTCTGAAGAACCCCCTCTGTGGAAAGGAAGAGCAGGCCTGCGCTTGGTAGAAAGGCCTGTGAAAAGGCTTGCCCCTGCCCCTGCCCCTAGACTGCTGCTTCTGAGGAGTTGCCTGCCTTTCCTTGGCCCCCAAACAGAGAATTACCCACCACAGGGAAATCCATGGCCATAGCCTGAGTGTCCTGTGAGAGGCTAGTACATCTGAGCCCAGCTAACCTCCTAAGAGACACAGATGTAGCCATGACTTGTGATACCACATCATTCGAGTCCACAACAGCACGGAATTGCATTTTGGACGCTCAATCCCATCAGTAGCATCCTCCTCCAGCTCCTTGGCTAGGTTGGGGGAGGCCTGTTTAGCTAGCTCCAGAACAGTATCCCATCTAGACTTCTGGTACCTGGCTGTGTAGGCCATATAATTAGCCTGCCTGAGTCTCAAGGATGATGCCAAGTACTGTTTCTTGGCCATAGCGTCAACCATCTTAGAGTCTTTATCTAGGGGGTGTGAAGCCAGGGGTATGTTAGCCTTGTCACAGGCTGCAGCCTGCACTACCCCAACATGGCTGCATTGTTGGAACAAAAACTCTGTACCCAAGCCTGAAAGCATATACCTCCTGTCCATTCTTTTATCTACAGGGGGTAAAGAATTTGGAGTTTGCAGAATTGCTTGTGTCTGCTTCTCTAAGGATTTATGGATGGGATTAGACTACCTCTTGGACTTTGGGATGTCCATCATCTCTACAAAGTCAGGCTCCTCTTGTTCCTCAACAGCTTCAACCAAGGGAAGCTGGAGGGTATCAGCCACCTTCTTGTAGAGCAAATAGCGGGATGGAGACTCAGAAAGCCTGGGAGGGGAAACATTGGAAGGCCTGTCTTGGGAGATGTCTGGTTCAATGGGCTCATCCAGACCTTTGTCGCCGTTATCATCATCACTATCACTTTGTTCTTCATCTCCCTCCCACTCTGGTTAATATAACTCATCCGGAATGTATTCCAGAACCGGGGGATCCAACCGAACCGAGTGCCTACCGAGAGGTGCCAGATTGGACGGAACCGGATGGAGCTATTCCACAATACTTATCACCCTGGCTATTTCTTCAGCCGTTGGAGTATGCGGTTCTGGATCCAAACCGGCTGATTTCCTCTTTCGTTTTGATGAAACCGACCCCTAGGGGTTGGATCTCCTTTTGCCTGAGGGTGTTTCGCCCAGGTCAGTGGGCACCCCCTCAAGTTCGGTAGGAACTGAACCGGGTTGGCCATACGGATTAGTGGACTTCTCAGCCTCCGTTTCCCTGAGCCTACCCAACCTTTCTTCTAGGGTGGCTTTAGGGAAATTCTTACAGATTTGGCAGTCTGAATTGAGGAGGTCAAACCCCAGACAATAAACACAAATGGTGTGAGGGTCTGCCTTAGAAAATGCATCCCCACACACCACAGTGCTGAAACCCAGTGGGCCCGTTTTCTTTTCTTGGGTTTCTCAGACATGGCCAGACTATAAAACTTACCCTTTACAGCTTAATGCCAGGTAAGATCCTCTTATCAGTTACCAAACGTGTTATGGGTCGTGGAAAAAAACATGTAAAATCACATTTTTTTGAAATCGTTAGGAACTGGTACCTCACACTAACCTGAAAGAAATAAGAAAAACCCTAACACAATTGGTTCTGAACCGGACCCATACACAGGTTTTTACAATTTCCACAGAAATATAATAATTCTAACCCTACAGTCCACTACCTACAACACTTATTGTACCGCAGGTAGGGATCTGAAGCCGAAAAATAACAACAAATCGGTAATTAAAGCAACGGATTTTTAACTGAACTGACCGTAGCAAAGGAGCAATCTCCGGAGCGACTGAACAGTTAGGCGGAGTAAATAATCTGATGGTTACACTTTGAAGTACTGCAGACAGAGGTTTGAAACTGAGCTCGAGCTCAATGTTCTATGCTTCCTGGATAGAGTTAACTCTTTCATCTCCGGGGCAGTTCAAGTGCTGGGGCTAACTGCATATGTCAGAATACAGCAAGACTTCATGTTGTTTGAATTACTAAGGCGAATAATTTTTTCTTCTTACCCCAGGAATTCTTCAATATGCTTAACTCTTGCAGACTATGAAGCAGTACCTTTGGAGGCGGGTACAGAACCTACTTAGAAAATAGGCTCTGCAGCACTGCTGTACCAAATCTGGTATCACTTCTTGATTGAGTATCCAAGCAGTAGTGCTTTGTAAAAGTATGTACTGTTCTCCATGTAGTTGCTTTGCAGATTTCCAACAGGGGAATGTCTCTAGCTGCTGCAATTGTAGCAGCTGTATACCTTGTGGAATGGGCCCTCAGGCCTACTGGGGGCACCTTACCAGCCTTACTGTAACAGAACTGGATACACTGCACTATCCAGTGCGAGATAGTCCTTTTTGGGGTTGGTTTACCTTTTTCCACATCCCCATCAGTCAGGAACAGCTGTTGTCTGCCCTGTCTGTGGGGCCTTTGTATGGTCAACATAGTAGCTTAAAGCTCTTTTGACATCCAGGCTATGCAGCCTGTGCTACCCTGAACTAGAGTGTTCAGTAAAGAAAACTGGCAAAATGATTGACTGGTTTAGGTGGAAGTCAGAAACTACCTCTGGTAGGAATTTTTTATTAGTCCTGAGAACCACCTTATCTCTGTAAAAAGAGAAGTAATTCAGCTCTGTACGTAGGGCCTGTAGTTCACTAATCCGCCTGGCTGAAGTGATAGCAACCAGAAAGGCAGCTTTCCAGGTCACAAATGTCAGATGTGCTGTAGTCATAGGTTCAAATAGGGGTTCCATGAGTTTGGCAATGGAGATGTTGAGGTCTCATGCTGGTACAGGTTCCCTGTGAGGGGGATGCAGATGTGCCAGTCCCTTGAAAAACTTTTTAAAGATAGGATTGGATGCCATGGAAACACCTTCACCAGCTGAAATGTAAGCTGTGACTGAAGCCAAGTGAACTCTGAGAGTGGTGAGCTTTAAGCTAAGAGAATGCAGATGAGTCAGATAGTCCAACAAGGCTGACAACCCTGCCTATGTAGGCACTATATCGTTACCAGAACACCATATGGAAAACCTCTTCCATTTGGAAGCATAAGTCTTCTTGGTTGAAGGCTTCCTGGATCCCCTAAGGACATTAAGAACACTCTCTGAGAGGTGTAAACCAGCAACTCTAGGTGTTCAAGTCAAGCCTTGAGCCTGAGCGACTTGAGGTTCAGGTACAGAAACCTCCCCTGTGAGGAGGTTAGGAGATTGTGCCTCTGAGGGAGGTGTATGGGAGGAGTTACTGATGGGGACAGTAGCAGTGAGTACTATGGCTACCTGGTCCAGTCTGGGGCTATCAGAATCATTGAAGCTGGCTGGGACCAGAGCTTGATGAGGACCCTGAGCAGCAATGGGAAGAGGGGAAGTATAGTTTCCTTCCTGACCAGTCCAGCACTACGGCATGCAGAGGAACTGTCACCTTTACTGGAGGCCTGCAGCAGAATTTGGGCAACTGGTGACTGTCCTGAGAGGCAAAAATATCTATCTCTGGAATGCCCCATCTCCTGAGTACCACCTCTAGCACCTGTCTGTTTAGAGACCATTTGTGGTGGTTCTGGTGGATTCTGCTGAGTGCATCTGCCAAGGTGTTGTCCTTTCATGGCAGATGAATGGCTACCAGGGAAACCTGGAGGGAGTAGTCCAGACTCCACACCTTCATTGCTTCTGTGCACAATTGTCTGGATGTTGTCCCACCCTGTTTGTTGATGTAATACATAGTGGTGGTATTGTCTGTTCTGACCTGCTCCACTTTACCCTGTACCAGGGATGCAAAAGCTTGCAGGGCTAGAAGCACAGACCTGAGCTCCAGTAGATTTATGTGCTGGAGTGACTCTGTGGCCAACCAAGTGCCATGCACTGTGTGCTCCTCCAAGTGTGCGCCCCAACCTAGTAGGGAAGCATCATTTGTGGGTACTATGGAGGGAGACTCTTGCTGGAATAGGACCCCTTCCCTGAGGTTGTTCCTGTCCTGCCACCACTGCAGGGCCTGCAACAGTGTTTTTGTTATTGGAATCAGCTTTAAAAGAGGGTCTCTTCTCTGGCACCAGTGTGCCCTGAGATGGAACTGAATGTTCCTCATTTGGAACCTTGAACCTTTGACTGTGCCAAATGCCCCAGCAACTGTAGGAAGTGTCTTGCTGGTCTTGGTGAATTGAGACTGAAGGTGCCAGTGATCTGTAGGATGCTGTCCACCCTTTCCTGATGGAAGAAGACCCTTTCCTTTAGGATGTCCAACTCTACACCTATGAAGTTTAACACCTGAACCAGCTGTAGGATAGACTTTTTGCTGTTTACCAGAAAACCTAAGGATTCCAGAAGGTCCTGGGTGGACATTAGAGCATTTCTTACCTGCTGTGGTGACTTTTCCACTACTAGCCAGTCATCCAGATAGGGAAATACTGTAATGCCCTGCCTTCTGAGGTATGCCACCACCACTGCCAAGCACTTTGTGAATGCCCTGGGGGCTTAAGTGTGGCCGAATGGCAGAGCTGAAAACTGATAGTGATCCAAAGGTAGTATGAACCTTAAGTACATTCTGTGGGACTCCCTTATGGGAATGTGGAAGTATGCATCTTTTAGGTCTAATGATGCCAGCCAATCTTCTTTTTGAAGAGTTGGCAGGATCATAGCTAGGGTAATTATTCTGAACTTTGGCTTTGCCAGATGCTTGTTCAGAACTCTCAGGTCTAAAATGGGTCACCACTCCCCATCTTTCTTTAAGGTCAGGAAGTACCTTGAGTAGAACCCTTTTCCCTTTGGTAGTAGGGGAACGGGTTCTATTGCTCTGGATCGTAGGAGGTTTGCCACTTCTGTCTCCAGAAGTTTTTTTTCCGAGCGGGACGCTCACCTGAAAACTCTTGACCTTAACTTTGGGAAGGATTTGAAACTGAGGGCCAGGCCCTGACTCACTACTTCCAGGACCCACTTGTCTGTGGTGATGTTTTTCCAAGCCTGGAAGTAGTGAGCCATCCTGCCCCCCTACTGGAAGTGGGGAGGTGACCCTGGCAACCACATCAGGGATTCTGCTTCAGTTGGGGTTGAGCCTGGTTGGCTTGATTCCCCATTCTGGAGCCCCTTCTGCCCCTGCCCCTAAAATAGCCTGTCTGCTGAGGGTACTGTGGGGGTGGCCTGAGCCTGGAAGAAAGGTCTGCCATATACTGACCTACCTCTACCTCCCCCTTCCATATGGTCGGTAGGAGGTTCATGGCTTCTCTTTAGCTGCATTACTTTTATAGGTGGTTTTGTATTTGTCCACCTTCTTCATGTAAACTGCTGTTTTATCGCTGAATAGTGCATTGTTCTCACAAAAGAAATCCATGGCTTTTGTCTATGTATCCTGAGATAGATTTGTGGCTCTCAACCAGGCAAATCTTCTCAAGGTTAACGTGAGTGCCATCCACATAGCAGCAGTGTCACTGGCATTCACTGCCATGTGGAACTGCTTTATTTATTTGAATTTTTGTAACCAGATAGGCCCACGGAGACCATGCAGTACCTTTTTCAGTGATGACCCGGGGGGATACAAACAGCAAAATACAAAATTACAAACATCGGATATAGTAATGTACAAAAGTTAAAACAGGAGTAACATGGCAATACAGAGACAATATTCAGATTATTGAAACTAGAAAACAACCATAATACTTAGTGGCTTCTAGGCCACACCTGCTGTTTCAGTCAGGTCAGCTGCCAAACTTCTTCTTAGATCTTCTCCAGTTTATGACTTCACTGGGCTTCACACAGGTTATTTCCTCCACAACTCATATTGGTGGCCACTTACTGGACCTGGTGTTCCTCCTGGGGAAGGAGATCTCTGATTTGGTGGTGGAACCTGTAGGTTGGTCTGACCATCACACCACAGGGTTCAGTTTTGTGGCTCCTCCCAATGGGTCTGCCCCCTATGGAGATGGTCTAGTACTGCCCTTTGAGGGGGTGACCCCAAGAGGGCCTCATGGCGGTGCTAGACCTATTGAGCCTGTTGAGTGAATGCATGGATCCAGGGGATCTTATACTGGCCTATAATAAGGCAGTGACAGATGCCCTGGATTCCACTGCTCCTTTTTGTGTTCAGCCACTCAGTCTTTGCCCAAGGTCCCCCTGGTTTGATGGGACATTGAAGGAGTTGAGGAGAGTGGGTCGAAGGTTAGAGAGGACTTGGTGGAAGTCTGGCCTGGAGGTTGACCGCCTTAGATTGATAGATCATTATATTATCTATCAATCAACAATCACCCATAGGATGGCAGAATTCCTGTCCAGGGAGATTGCCGCTGTGCAAAATCGACCAGCTCAGCTCTTCTGGACTGTCAACAGATTGTGCAATCCAAACTGTCTGCAGTCTGGTGGAGAATTTTCACAAGAAAAATGTGCCGAATTTGCTAACTTTTTCACAAATAAGGTCAGCAACAGGTCCAGTATCTGCACAGCCTCCTCTACAGGATGTGGTGGAGGTCAGTGGGAGGTTGTGAACACTCAGATTGTCTGGTCCGACTTTAGCTGACTGGACATCATGGATATTGTTAGGATCATTCAGACTTTGCGGCCAACCAGCTGTAGTTTGGACCTGGGCCCAACGCGTCTCCTTGTGAGGTGCATTGAGGAAATCTGCTCAGTCCTTGCTAAGATAGTCTGGAAGTTGTTGGAGGGGGGGGTCTTTCCAGATCCCCTGAAGGAGGCAGTTGTACAACTACTTCTGAGAAAACCCTTCCTTGACTCTCTTGACCCGGACTGTCTCGTTAACTACAGACCTGTCTCTAACCTGCTCTTTGTGGGGAAGGTTATTGTGAAGGTGGTTGTGCTGCAGTTGGATGATCATTTATCCATCTACAATGTCTATGACTCTCTCCAGTCTGGATTTAGAAAGAGGCATAGAACCAAGACAGCCCTTGTTCGGGTGCTAAATGATCTCCTAATACAAGAGATCAGAGGACCTGATCCATCTTGGTCTTCCTTGATCTCTCTGTAGCATTTGACACCGTGGACCATGGTGTGCTATTGGAACACCTACGGTTCATCTGTGGGCTGTTGGGTATGGTCCTCAGATGGTTTTGATCTTTTCTTGAGGGTAGGACACAGAGCGTGGTCTCAGGAATTTATTTCTGTGGTCCTCTCTCTACTCCTATCCTGCGGGGTATCACAGGGCTCCATTTTGGTGCCCATGTTGTTTGCTGTGTACATATTGCCATTGGGAAACATTACTAGGTGGTACAGTCTGAGTTCTCACTGCTATGCAGATGATACTCAGCTGTACATGTCCTTTGTACCCGGGTAGGGAGATGCTCTTTCAGTGTTTAACAACTGCCTATCTGAGATCCAGGACTGGATGAGTGCTAGTTGGCTGAGGTTGAACCTGGATAAAACTGAAGCGTTGGTGGTGGACTCAGATCATCAAGAGGTGGGTGTGTCAGCAGGAAAACCCTCTGGTGTTTGGCTACGGGGTGCCCAGCTCACCACCTCAGATATGGTGTGAAATCTAGGAGTTATTTTTGTTGTCTGTTTGACCCTAAAATCACAGGTGTCAACCATTGTCAAGACCTCTTTTTACCATCTGAGAAATATTGCCCAGGTGAAACACCTGGTCCCTCCTGAGGATCTTCCGACATTGGTCCATGCCTTTGTGACCGCTTGCCTTGACTACTGCAATGCCCTGTACCTAGGGTTACCAGGAGCTGATATCCGCTGCCTGCTGCTGGTGCAGAATGCGGCTGCCAGGCTTTTAACTGGTACATCTAGGGCCAGTTATATTACGCCTGTGCTCCATGGACTGCACTGGCTACCAGTGCGATGGTGTATCACCTTCAAGGCCAGTTTGCTGACCTATAAAGTCCTACATGATCAGGGATCTAGCTACCTTCAAGATCTCTTTTCTCCCTACTGCTCTGGCCGACCACTCCGATCCACCAATGAGGGATGCTAGAGATTCCCAGGGTGCAACTTCAAACATCTGGGGCCCATTAATTTGCATTTGTGGCCCCTACCCTGTGGAATTTTCTACCTCATCAGATTAGGGAGTGTTTGACCATCCAACATTTTAAAACAGAACTGAAAATGTACCTCTTTGGCCTAGCATTTCCAGAGGAAGATTAATTTTGGGTTGGACTGTTATATTGCTATGATCTGTTGGTTGTGTATATTTTATTTAATATGTAGTTGGTTTTATATTAGGTCAGTTGGATCATTCAAGAAGGCATGAGATAGTCACAAAGGTATTATAACACTGAATAGCAGTTAAGGAGGGGGGCTAGGCTTATGGGCAGACTAGATAGACTATGTGGTCCCCTTCTGCCATCACTTTCTATGTTTCTATGTAATTAATTGTTTGATGTATTTAGTTGATTTTATGTACAGGCACCTTGATCTTTGGAAAGATGCCTTTTTATAAATTAAGTCTGTTTTGATTTGATTTGAAACCTAAGGAGGTCTTGTATACCATGACCATTACTGATAGCCATAAGGTTTTTTGGTATTGGGCCATATAGGTCAAGTAGTTGGCCTGTCTGATGATCAAAGAAGCTGCCAAATAGCCCTTTTTAGCCATGCTATCTATCTTCCTAGAGTCCTTGTCAGGAGGGTGAGATGCTAGTGGCACTCTAGCCTCGTTACAAGCCACAGCTTGCACTACCCCCTCATGGTCAGGGTGAGAAAACCAAAACTCAGTAACTGACCTATCAAGCTGATACTTTTTGTCAGCTTTCTTGTCTATAGGTGGAATTGAATTGGGTGTCTTTAAAACTTTCAGTACCTGCTTCTTTAGAGACTTGTTGATGGGCAACAACAGCCTTTTAGTGGGTACCAGGCCCATCATTTCTAAAAATTCTGCCTTCTCCTCTTCCTCCTCTTCTACCATTTCATTGATAGTGAGATCCAGTGCCCCTACCATTTGCTTAACAAAGGTATAGTGTGAGGAAAAATTCTCAGGCAACCTGGGAGGGGAGTCAAATTCTTGGTCAGAGGACGCCTCTGGCTCAATTGGTTCCCCTTCATCTTCTTCATCATCATCATATTCCTCATAAACCAGTTCCTGGATAGAAGGAACCACTGGAACTGATGTGGGTATTGATTGCGGAACCGCAGACGGAACCACTGGACTGACTGGTACCAGTTCAACTGGAACTGGTAAAAGTCCTTGATTAGCCTTGGTTTGCATACCCTGGAGGACTTGTAAGGCATGTGCAACTGCCTCAGCTGTAGGCATAGCTGATTTAGGTACAGAAGGCTCCGTTTCTTTTCCAGCTGGAGGTTCTGTATGTTTCTTCTTCTTTTTTTTTTTTTTTTTGTGGGGACCGGTTCATTAGCTGGATCCCTGGTTCATTTTGTTTTAGATGGCGCTCCTTTATGTGGAGTAGATGGTCCAGTTTCTTTAGGCTTATCTTTCTTAGCAGAAGAAGGAAGACAGTGTTGGTCAGAACCCTGATCCCTTGGAACTGTTGGAGAAGCTATCTTCTTCTTAAATCTTTCCAGACTTTTTTCAACTGTTTTAGGTGGAAAGGTTTTTTTACAAATGTCACAATCAGAGGAGAAGTGAGATTCACCGAAGCAGAACAAACACAAATCATGTTTGTCAGCCTTAGTGAATACCTCTCCACACTGCGTACAATTTTTAAAACCAGTGGGGCCTGTATTCTTCTTCAGCCTCTCTGACATACTTAAATAACCCACAAAAATGGTTTTAAAGTCAGATCCTAAACCATGGTTTATGTAATAAAATACACTAACACTGGTTCCTGTAAACCACTAATGATAGAGAGCAGTTGGTTCCCAAATGGGAAAAAGACCGCAATTCAACAGAAACCCAAGGAAAATAACGGTACAGATCTGGGTCAAACAATTTAAGTAAATATTAAAGCTAAAAGTTAAATAAACTAAGATAAATGCCGGCTCCTCAATGGTTTCTCACAACCGATGAGGAACCGGAAAACTTAAGTAAAATAAAAAGTAAACTGACGCTAAACTATACAAAAGACGGTAAAGGCAGCAGATGAAATAAAAATAGAGTTTATTTGTTTTTTCACAAAGAATTTCTGTGACTTCTAAGGAGAAATCTCTGCTGTGTCTTGACTAGGCAGGTGGAGAATGAAATCTGAGCATTATAGAACACAACAGATGGTAAGTGCAGCAGTTTGAATGATGTTACAAGCCAATGAGCGTTCCATCATTTGCATAAGTTCCATTCTCTGGGCAGTTCAACACTGGAGGATGACTCCAAGAGTTAAGCATATTGAAGAATTCCTGAGGTTAGAACAGTGAATTTCCCTCACAGGGAAAATCCATTGCTTTTAAGTGTCATAGGATAGGTTTGTAGTTCTAAAGCAAACCTTAAGGACACTGCATGGGCCATGACCCTAGATGTGATGTCATTTGTGTCCACCGCCCTACGAAACTGGAACTTTGTAGCATCTATGGCTGATCTTGCTGTGTCAGCCATTTCTTGTGCTAAATCCCCAGTGGCTTTATCACTCAGTACCAGTACAGAGTTCGGTAAGGCCCACTGGTACTAGACTATGTAAACTAAATAACCTGTCTGCCTCAGAAGCAGGAAAGCAGATGTGTAAACCTTTTACCCATACTATCTAGTTTCCTGGAATCCTTTTCAGGAGAATGAGAAGACAGAGGCACTTTTGCCTTATACATGCAGCAATCCAGACTACTCCCCCATGATCAGGGTGGGAGTAAAAGGTACTCAGTGTGACGCTTGGCCAGCTGGTTATGATTGTTCTATGATATTTGTAATATAGAATGTGGTATGTGAGTGTCTCACATGAGACATCCTGTGCTATGGGTGCCTCCCCAGGTCAGTGAAGTAACAAGGGACCTGAAACCAGGAGGTAATTAAAAGATTGGAGAGACTTAATTAAGGGTCTCCTGTTTTTTTTCTTAATTAGAATTGACCCAGCTGCCAGGATATAGGGCTCATAATCATTTATGACGTGTTAGAGGAAAAACATGTTACCACCACGGTGTGAAAAGTTGTAAAATCTTTGACCTGCCTTGGGAACAGGAAACCACACAAGATCAAAGGAAAGGCTTGATTAAAGACTGTCAGTTTTGGAACTTAGTTTTTGCTGAAGTCACAGTATTTAAAATATCTCCTGACAGGAAGATCATTGTTTGTATATTTTTTATATTCTAAAAGGAGGAGCTAGATGACATCATTGAAGGTGTGTGTGAGAGGGACACCATTTACATAGACATAAAGGAATTCTGGAGGTCAGGGGTTAGGGGCAACAGACTTCTAGGAAAACAAACTGAACTTACAAGCTCAAATGGGCAGACTGGGTGGGCCATAGGCCCTTATCTGCCGACACTGTCTATGTATCTATGTATGTATCTATGTTGGTAGGAGTTTGTCTGTAGTTTTCCTTGTTTTTCCTTTATGTGATTATATGCTTTTTGAAATATTGTTCTGTGTTTACATTTTACATATTTTTATCCCTTTTTAAGTAAACCTTGTATTTGAAAGAGTCTGCCTGGGTCTTCCAAGTTCTTTCTTTTGCATGTGACGCATAGAGGGTTACGACTGACAAAACTGTTCAAGAGCTTGATGGTGTTACTAAACTGGGAAAAGGTAAGTCTATGCCTAATGTCTTTTATAGAGCTTTAAGGGTTATTTTTTGAAGCCTGGCTTGGTGCCCCCTGGCATAAGATTGTACTGCAATCCCAGAAGAGGGTGCAAATCTGCACCTGTACATTTGGGTATGCGAGTATAAGGTTCACAGTTTGAATTCCCCCAGAACTTGAGACTAAAGGTGATTCCGACCCACAAGCAGACAGGAGGGTTACCCTGTCTGTTACCTGTTCACATTACTGCGCTCGGAGGTTGGCACTGTGGGAGCTGGGGGCCTGACCTGCTGAGTGCGTTTGTGGCACTCAGCACTCTGTCTTTCCACCTGATATTTTGTCAATTTTCTTGTCAATGCCAGCAGGAGAGGTGGGTGCAGACATGACTAAAAGTGACTTTCTTGAGGGACTTGTGGAGGGGCAGCAATAATCTCTGTGTGGGTGATAAGTCCATCATATCCATGAATTCTGCCTTCTCATCATCCTCCTGAGTCTCATGGGAAGAGAGAGAGAGAGAGAGAGAGTAAGGGTATTTACCATATGCCTTATAGAGGTATAATGTGAGGTGTAGTCATCTGAATGTCTAGGAGGAGAGACAGATTCCTGCTCAGGAGAACTATCTTGTTCAATGGGTTCTCCTTCCTCTTCCTCATAGTACATTTCAGGCATTGGGAATGGAATCAGAGTCTGAGGTGAGGAGGCAGGAACAACTAGACATTTGTTTTGTGTCCACTGGTGGCTTGTTTCGTTCTTCAGGAAGAAAGACAGTGACATGTTTTTCTTTTTTTTCTTAGTAGGCACCATCTCCAGTGTCTACTCTAACACTCTTTTATTTATTGTAGATTCTGGGTTCCCTCTTTTGGATGCCCTGAGTTCTGAACAATCTTCAGCAGCTTTAGCCTTGTTTCCTGTCCGCTTTGACAGGGACTGCTGCTTATTCTGAGGGTCTGAACCCTCATGCGAGCCTTTTGATGACATTGTGGCAGACTGAGAAGCCATAAGGACTTTACATTTTTTAGTTCTTTTCATTTGAATTTTTGGGCAAAACTTTATACAGAGATCACAGCTGGCAAAATTGGGTCTGGACCCAGGCATCTTAAGCACAGCTCATTACAGTTTGCCTTTGCCAAGAGCTGGAAACAAACTGTACAGTTTTTTAAGTCTGTATGTCACATCCTCTTTTTGAGTCTGTCAGTTATGCCAAACACTGAATACCTCTGAAAAGGATTTCTGGCTCCCCAAAATGAAAACCACAAAACAATAAGTCCAAAAGGTGTTAAAAAGGGCTATAAAACAATGAACACTGCCTGGTTCCTTTTTAAAAGATAACCATGAATAAAAGTTACCTTAGAAGAGGTTCCTATAAGCAAAAAAACTAAGAAATATCATCTTGGTTCCCCGCAACAAGGTACCAAGACTAATTCAACCTAAAACCACTAAGCGGTTACTAGAAAAGCAATGTATAGTGTTTAGGTATGTATAGCAGTTCCCTTAGAGAGGGAACTGTGCCAAACATGGCCTTCTCCAGTTCCTGGGAACTGATCAGGATTCCAAGAAAAACATTGAGATAATTGTGACCCCTGTGACGCGGTGACCGGGTTCACACCCTTGCCTGGTGACTGTTCAGTTGAGGGGTCTGAGTTTGTTCTTTCTCCTGTGGGGGGGGGGTTGTCACACAACAAATAATAAGTAGCATGGTGCCTCCACCCAGAGAGAATAAGTGGACAAGATGTTGTGTGCAGTACTACCCCCTGGGATGCAGTAGCTACCTGCCTCCCTATGCTGGACTGGACCACACTCTGGGGACTGCAACAGTTATTACTTTTACCAATAAACACATTAATTAGAGCATACAAGCTGAGGGCACACACAGGAATGGAATTCAACAATTAACAGTGCTTTTAATTGGTAACACAGACTTGGCAGTTGGAAAAAAGAGACAAATTAAGCAATTGCAAGTCACATTAATCACTTCCCCCATATGTCAGTACAGCACAAAACAGACTACCTATAAAATGTAAGCCCCTCACAGCTTGAAGATGCACTCTCACAAGCAAGGGTTCCACTGAGATGAATAAGTTTACATAGGGTGCAATAAACTCTAACTGGTACCAATAATGAAACCACAGATTCAGGTATAACACAATTAGATTTGACACTGCGTACCAAAGAGTTACTCTAAAGTCCTGGTGCAGGTCTAGTATCTATGCTGCCAGGAATCTTTCAGTGATGCACATTGAGGAAAGTCAGCAAGCTTTGCAATTTATCCCCTGAACAGGTCGTAGTGTGATAGTGGCTTGTGGCACTCAGTTGCAGAGGAGCGCCGGTTCCCGGAGCCACCAAAGATTTAAGTGAGAAGACGCATTGGCGGTCATGGGTGGCCTTTGCCACATTAAGGAGGGAGGATCTGGTGGTTGTAGCCACCCATACTGCAGCAGACCGCATCCGTGATTAGGGACTTTCCAACTGCTCCTGCTGGAGTCAAGAGAGAAGGGCGCCATTTTTTGAATTCGGTGGTTTCGCTATAAAGGGCCTAGCCCAGCCACGCAGGACTCCACAGTTTACTTGGCTTGCAGCCCTCAGCCGCACAGGAGTGCTGGTGGCTGTAGCTACCGAAGATTTGGGTAAGAGGACCGCATCAGCAGTCTTGGGTGGCTGTCACCGCATTAAGGAGGGAGAATCCAGTGGCCATAGCCACCTGTACGGCAGCAGACTGCATCCACAGTTGGAGCTCCAGCTAGAGCCAATAAGAGAAAAGGGCACAATTTTTTGAATTTGGTGGTTGGGCTATAAAGGGCCTAGGCCAGCCGTGCAGGAATCCAGAGTTTACTTGGCTTGCGGCGCTCAGCCTCACAGGAGCGCCTATGGCCATAGCCACCAAAGATTTCAGCGAGAGGATCGCATTGGTGGTCATGGGCGGCCATCGTCACATTAAGGAGGGAGGATCCGGTGGCCTTAGCCACCCATATGGCAGCAGACCATATCCACGGTTGGGGACTTTCCAACGGCTCTCGCTGGAGCCAATAAGAAAAGAGGGCACCATTTTTGAATTCTGTGGCTGAGCTTTAAAGGGCCTAGCCCAGCCATGCAGGACTCCAGAGTTTACCTGGCCTGCAGTGCTCAGCCGCACAGGAGCACTGGTGGCTATAGCCACCGAAGAGTTGGGCAAGAGGACTGCATCAGTGGTCGTGAGCAGCTGTCGCCGCATTAAGGAGGGAGGATCCGGAGGCCGTAGGCACCTGTACGGCATCAAACCACATCTGCAGTTGGGGACTTTCCAATGGCTCCCGCAGGAGCCAATAAGAGAGGAGGGTGCCATTTTTTGAATTCAGTAGGGCTATAAAGGGCCTAGCCCAGCTGCGCAGGACTTCAGAGTGTTTCTTTTAGAGTGCTTCTTTTTTCTTCCACCCACCCACCATGGAATGCTTCCAGATTTGAATGGTCTCACAGGAGTCTTCCCAGTAGAGGCCTAACCTATCAGAAGGGGACAGGAGATGGAGTATTTCTGGGGAGTGGCAGCAAGACTGGAAAGGACTGGAAAAGGACTTGGTGCTATACTGTAAATGCGTGAAACTGCTTTAAATGTTTTAAATTCTTTAATACATTAGGTTAATGGGTGTGGGGGTAGAAAATGCAAAGGTTGAGTTAGTCAGGGCATCTGGATTATTATAGTAGCATGCTGAACTGACCATACCTAAATATTAGGAGGAGGGGCTTTAAAATAGTTTACAAAATTTTTTCTAGATAGCATAAGATACATACATAAATATTAGGAGGAGTATTGCTGAACTGACCATACCTAAATATTAGAAGTAGGGACTATTCAATAGCTTTGCTAAATAGTTTTGGATTGCACAAGATACATACCTAAGAATTAGGAGCAGGGACTTTAAAAATAGTATTGCTGAATATTGCAAATAGCATTAGCTGTATTGCTAAACTGTATAGGACACGTATCTACTGTTCTGCTATAATTATTGGTAGGACTGACATTAAAATGGAAAGGCAGCGCAGCTGGAGGGGCAGCCAGAAAGGGTGAATCTTTGGTAGGGTGGTAGGGTGTAGTGTGTGCGGGACGGCCATGGTCTTAAATTGGGCTTGTAGGTTGGGAGGATGCATGGTGTGCAGACAGCTTACACAGCTAAGAGAGGAAGTGGGGTGGTTGGGATGGTTAAGGTGGGTACTAAATGGGGGGGCAGAGGTGAGGAGGAACAGAGAGAGTACCAGCTGGGGGGGGGAGAAAATAAGGAGGACTACCGAGGGATTAGGCACAAGTGAAGATAATGACACCGAAAGGAGGAGTGAGGGTGGGAGGAGATCCAGTGGATGCATTGGAGCACATAGAGAAGATAGGGGGGACATAAGGGGGGGCGACAGTGAACCTAGAGACAGGAAGAAAAAATGATTCACCTTAGTAGTGTTGTTTCTTCTAATGGAGTCTTGCTGTATTCTGACATATGCAGTTAGGTCCTGCCTTTCAACTGCCCTGGAGGACAAAGAGTTAAACTTTCCATGGCCAGCATGGAATGTTCACCGCGAGCTCGGTTGAAGCCCCGTCTGCTGTTGTTTAAGCTCCAACCGTCAGATCTTTACGAGCAATACTCCCTAGAAGTTCTGTGTGGAAACTGTAAAACTCAAAACTAGCCAACTGGCAACTATATCTATATAAAAGGGTTATTGGTTTCAAAAAGAAGACTCAAGTCAGGACCCCCCCCAAAAAAAATCCCAAAACACAATCACTCACCCAAAATAAAGGAGGGTGAAAAAAGGACACCCCTAGGGTGCCAACACTGCTCCTGCCCACCCACATCCCAAAAACTAGGTTCTGAGAGGGGAGGCAGGGGGGAGGTCAGAATACAGCAAGACTCCATTAGAAGAAATGACATTACTAAGGTGAGTAATTTTTTCTTCAAACACCATGAAGTCTTGCTACATTCTGACATATGCAGACTATCAAGCAGTACCTCCATGGAGGAGGGACAGAACCTACTTTGGGAATAGGCTCTGAAGTACTGCTGTGCCAAACCGAGCATCACTCCTAGCCTGGATATCCAGAGAGTAATGCTTGGTGAATGTATAGACTGTTTTCCAGGAGGTTGCTTGACAAATTTCTAAGATAGGAATATCCCTGGCAGCAGCCAGGGAAGCAGCTGTACCTCTAGTGGAATGAGCCCTCAGGCCTGAGTGTGGAGTTCTATCCAGTTTCTCATAGCAGAATTGCATACAAGAAACAATCCACCTGGCAATAGATCTCTTAGTGGCAGGTTTGCCCTTACCAACCTCTCCATACATGAGGAACAGCTGGAGGGATTCAAACATGTGATGCTTGGTATGCTCTATGTAGTAGCTCAGGGCCCTTTTAACATCTAAGCTGTGTAGCCTCCTATCTCCAGAGGAGGAATGGTCAGTGAAGAAAACAGGGAGAGACATAGACTGGTTGAGGTGGAAATCTGAAACCACTTTAGGCAAAAACTTTCTGTTAGTTCTTAGGACCACTTTATCTCTATGGAAAGAGATGAAATCAGGTTCCACTGACAGGGCTTGCAATTCACTGACACGCCTGGCAGAGGAAATGGCCACCAAAAACACAGTTTTCCAAGTCAAGTACTTAAGCTCTGCAGAGGACAAAGGCTCAAAGGGCGGTTGCATAAGCTGAGAAATGCAAACATTAAGGTCCCAAGCAGGAGCAGGATCCCTAAGGGGGGGATTGGTGTGAAGCAATCCCTTGAAGAACTTACAAAACACAGGATGGGCTGACAGAGGGGATGGCTTGCCTACTGACAGGAAAGCAGAAACAGCTGCCAAATGCACTTTAAGTGTAGTTGTCCTAAGGCCTAGGCCATTGAGATGGACCATATAGTCCAGAACCATAAGCAACTCAGCAGAATCTGGAGAAATATTTTTCTTAGAACACCAAATACTGAATCTTTTCCATTTGGAGTTGCAAGTCTTTCTGATGGAAGGCTTTTGAGAAGCCTTAAGGATATCCAGAACCCATTGGGAAAGATGCAGATCAGCAAACTCGAACTCTTCAAGAGCCATGCCTTGAGACTGAGAGACCGAAGGTTCGATTACCAAATCCTCCCCATACAGGATGTCAACAGGTTGTAATTCCTGGGAAGAGACAGGGGAAGGTGGACTGCTAGGGACAGTAACAGGGGATACCAGGACTGTCTGGCCCAGTCTGGAGCAATCAGAATCACTTTGCATGGTTGTGACCTTATCTTGACTAACACTTTGAACAGGAGAGGGAAGGGGGAAAAAGCATATAGAAATTTCCATTCCCAATTCAGGATCAGAGCATCCAGGGGGACTGAGCCCAAGACTGGGGGTCTGCAACAAAAGAAAGGAAGTTGGTGATTGTCTGGGGCTGTAAAAAGATCTATCTCTGGAGTGCCCCATCTCGAGAAAATCACTTTCAAAACTAGAGGATCTAGGGTCCATTCGTGATTGCCCTGGGATATTCTGCTCAGAGCATCTGCTAGAACATTGTCCTTCCCTGGGAGGTGAACTGCTATCAGAAAGGTTTGCAGGGAATAGGCCAGGGACCACAACTTCATTGCTTCTGTGCACAAGGCCGTAGACCGAGTGCCTCCCTGCTTGTTGATGTACCACATGGTGGTGGTGTTTTCTGTTCTGACCTGGACCACCTTGTTCTGCACAGATTTGGAAAAGGCTTGCAGTGCCAGAAACACTGCTCTGAGTTCCAAGAGATTGATGTGAAGCAGAGATTCCTGAGGTGACCACAGCCCTTGGATGGTAAGATCCCCCAGATGGGCTCCCCAGCCCAGCAGGGAAGCATCTGCGGTGAGTATCACTGAATGAGACTGAGTGACAAAAGGAACCCCTTGTCTCAAATTGTCCTGATCCTGCCACCATTGCAAGGCCTGGATCAGGGTTCGAGTCACTGGGACAGGTTTGGTAAGGGAATCCCTTCTTTGGGACCAAAAGGCTCCTAAGTGGAACTGAATGTCCCTCATCTGGAATCTTGGTCCTTGGACCACTGCTGTGAAAGCTGCCATGTGGCCCAGAAGCTGAAGGAAATGCCTTGCTGGTCGAGACACCTGCAGGGTGAATGAAGAGGCCAGTTCCATGAGGGTCCTTGCCCTTTCCAGGGGAAGGAAGGCTCTTGCCTTTATTGTATCCAGCTCCACCCCATGAAGGTGAGGAGCTGTACTGGCTCGAGAACTGACTTTGGAAGGTTGAGAAGGAATCCTAAGGAAGTGAGCACTTGCTGAGTTATTTGCAAATGTGATTTGACTTGGTCTGGAGACTGACCTACTATGAGCTAGTCGTCCAAGTATGGGAAGATGGAAATCTTTTTTCTCCTTAGGAAAGCAACCACTACTGCCAGGCGCTTTGTGAAAACCCTTGGGGCTGATGTTAGGCCAAAGGGCATTGCTCTGAATTGATAGTGTCCTGAGGGCAACTCGAACCTGAGGTACTTTCTGTGGGATCACGTGATGGGAATGTGAAAATAGGCATCTTTGAGGTCCAGGGAGACTAGCCAGTCCCCTGGCCTTAGAGAGGGAAGGATTATTCCCAGAGTCACCATTTTGAACTTTGGTTTTAAAAGGTGTTTGTTCAGATATCTTAGGTCCAGGATGGGCCACCATTCTCCTGTCTTTTTGGGGGTTAGGAAGTACCTGGAGTACAATCCTTTGCCCTTGTGTAGGGTGGGAACCCTCTCTATAGCTCTGAGAGCTAGGAGGGAAGAAACCTCTGCCTCTAAGGCAAGGGTCTCTGATGGATTTCCAGGTGGAAAGGATCTGGTTCTCATCTTGGGAAATTTTTTAAAGCTGAGAACCAGTCCCTGGCTTACTACTTCCAGGACCCACTTGTCTGATGTCAGAGACTTCCAGTCCTGGACAAAGTAAGCCAGCCTGCCCCCTACTTGTATTGGAGAATTGGCCCGGGCAGACCCATCAGGGTGTCTGCTTGGCAGGGGCTTTAGGCTGAGGGTTGGATGCAGGACTGCTCATCCCCCGTCTACCTCTCCCTCTAAAGAACACCCTCTGAGAGTAAGAAGAGAAGGCCTGAGCTTGGTAAAAAGGCATTTGGAAAGGCCTGCCCCTGCCCCAGGACTGCTACCTTTGAGGAGTAGCTTGACTTTCTTTGGCCTGAGCACTCCTGTAAGTGGTCCTGTACTCGTCCATCATTTTCATGTAGTTCTCTGTCTGCAACCAAACAGAGAATTACCAATAACAGGGAAATCCATGGCCTTAGCCTGGGTATCCTGTGATAGGCTAGTACATCTGAGCCAAACCATCCTCCAAAGAGCCACAGATGTAGCCATGACTCTTGATGAAACATCACTGGAGTCCACAGCAGCATGAAATTGCACTTTGGATGCCTCAATCCCATCTGCAGCCACCTGCTCCAGCTCCTTGGCAAGCTGGTCAGGGGCCTGTTTAGCCAGAGCCAGCACAGTGTCCCACCTGGACTTCTGGTATCTAGCTGTGTAGGCCATATAGTTAGCCTGCCTGAGTCCCAAAGATGCTGAAATGTACTGTTTCTTTGCCATGGCATCAATCTTCCTGGAATCCTTGTCTGGGGGGTGTGATGCCAAGGGGATATTTGCCTTATCATAGGCAGCAGCCTGCACAACCCCAACATGGCTGCATTGCTGAAAAAGAAACTCCGTGTCTGAGCCTGAGAGAGTGTACCTCTTGTCCATTCATCTGTCCACAGGAGGTATAGAATTAGGAGACTTAAGAATTTTATGTGTCTGTTTCCCAAAGGATTTGTGGAGGGGAATAGACAGTCTCCTGGACTCTGGGATGTCCATCATTTCAGCAAAATCAGGCTCCTCCTGACCTCTACTACTTCCTCCACAGGAAGCAGGAGGGTCTCAGCCACTTTTTTGTAAAACACAAAGTGAGAAAGGGACTCAGAAAACCTAGGAGGAGAAACACCTGAAGGTCTGTCTGGGGAGATGTCCGGGTCAATAGGCACATCCAGACTTTCATAATCACCATCATCATCCTCATACTCTCCTTCCTCCTCATCCGGTTCATAAAATTCTTCCAAAGTGTAATCCAGAACCAGGGGAACCAACCGAACAGAACCCCTGCCAGATGGTGCCAGTTCAGTCGGAACCGAAGTAAGCGATTGCACTATCCTTATCGCCTTGGCTATCTCATCGGCGGTCGGAGTATGAATTTCTGGGTCCGAACTGGACGATTTATCCTTTCTTTTTCTTTATATCGGAACCGACTGCTCAGAATTGGCTTTCCTTTTGCCCAAAGAAGTATCGCCCTGGTCAGAGGGCACTCCTTCTGGTTCGGTCGGAACCGAACCGGGTTGGCCATCTGGGTCAGCGGACTTCTCGGCCTCCCTTTCCCTCAGTCTACCTAATCTCTTTTCCAGGGTAGATTTGGGAAAATTGTTACAAATTTGGCAGTCTGAATTGAGGTGGTCAAACCCCAGACAATAAACACAGGTGGTGTGGGGATCAGCCTTGGCAAAGACTTCCCCACACACACTGCAGTGTTGAAACCCAGTGGGCCCGTTCTTTTTCTTGGGTTTCTCAGACATGGCCAATCCTAACCAAAACTTACCCTTTTTTTGGCAATCCACCAGGCAAGACTCCCCTATTGGTTTCTGACCGTGTCACTGGTCTTGGTAAAAAACGTAATAAAATCTGTTTTTTTAGAACCGATAAGGACCGGTTACCAGACTTTAAGTAAATTACAAACTTTTTTACCTGAAAACTGATCAGTTCAGCCAAACCGATCCACAATTTACAAGTTCCACACAGAAACTATACAGAAAACATATCTGGTACTCACGGTACCACAGACAGAGACTTAAACCGACAGATCGGTAACAGCAATTCGGTAGAAACCGAGCGAAAAATGACACTTTAACCGACT
This sequence comes from Neoceratodus forsteri, assembly GCA_016271365.2. Lineage (NCBI taxonomy): Eukaryota > Metazoa > Chordata > Ceratodontiformes > Ceratodontidae > Neoceratodus > Neoceratodus forsteri. The sequence continues at coordinate 720,641,483 of CM057450.1, forward strand.
TTTTTGAACCGAGCAAAGGAGAACTCTCCAGAGCGACTGTTCAGTGAGGCAGAGTAAAGAATCTGATGGTTGAAGTTTGAACAACAGCAGACAGGGGCTTCAACCGAGCTTGCGGTGAACATTTCATGCTGGCCATGGAAAGTTTAACTCTTTGTTCTCCGGGGCAGTTGAAGGCAGGACCTAACTGCATATGTCAGAATACAGCAATACTTCAGGTTGTTTGAAGAATAGAGGAAAAGAGAGGTCAGAAGGAGTGGAAAGTAGTAGGATAAGAAAAAATAAGGCAGACACCTGCAACCAGGTGGCAGAAATTCGTAGGGGGCATACCAGACAAAGGGAAGAGAAGCAAGAATGCAGAGCAGGAAAACAGATTTGCACCAGTTGAGGTACTAGTGGAAGATGATATAGAGGAGAGTGGCTGCGAGGAGCTCATAGAAGAAGGACCAATGGCAGGGAAAATTGGAGAGAATGGGATAGAACCTTTGGGGGCCAACCAGGGAGAGGTGCTAGTGGAAGACAATTTTAAGGTGAGAGGCAGCAAGGAGCCCATAAAGATAGAAGCAAGAGCAGAGAAAATAGGAGAGCTGAGGATAGCACCTTTGGGGGCCAACCATGGAGAGGAGTTCATAGGGGAAGGAGAAGGGGTAATGGAAATAGGGAAAATAGGAGTAGCACTGGTGGGGGCAAACAAAAAGGGAATTAGCCCAAAAGAGCAAGTGATGAGGAAGAAAAATCCCTCAAGGGGGACACAGTGTACAGAGGAGTCAAGAAAAGAGAATACATCAAAAGCAGGAAAGGAAAATGTCAGTGGAAATGTGAAGGGGGTAGTGCATGCTCCAAAAGAAATGCAGGCAGCAGAAGGGTAGCCATGGAGCACAATGAAGGGGCAGAGCTGGTGAAGAGTGCGGATAAGAGAAAAGAGACTAATGGAAATTCCAAAGGGGGAGGAGGAGAGGAAGTGGAAATGGGAGAGAGTGAAACTCCAAAAAAGGGCAAGGACAAGGAGGAAAATGGGAACAAGGTGGCTAAGGGGAGGCATAAACAGAGGTGTAAGCTGAAATACCAAAAGAACATACAGGAAGAAGGGAGGACAAGAGTGGTGCTCATAGGGGACTTGATTATAAAGGGAATCAGATGGGTGAGGAAGGGAGCCAGGAACAGCGCAGTATGGGTTCAGTGTATGTCGGATATAACAGCGCTAGAGGTGAGGCACAATATGCCATCATGGGGCAAGCAGCAGGATGGGAGGACACACTTGGTGTTTCACCTTGGCACCAATGATCTGAAGGGGGAACAGTCTAAAAGAGGTACAGGCAAGGTTCAAGGAGCTTGTTAAGTTCTGCAGTGGCACGGTTTTCCCTTCCATTTCCTTCTCAGAGGTGCTGCCTGTGCCAGAAGCATGCACACCAAGGAGGGAAAAGATTGAGGAATTCAATCAGTGGCTGAAAGAATGGTGTAGGCAGATGGGGTTTGGATTAATAGGTGACTGGGGATCAATGTGGGAGGAAAAGGGACTAAATGCCCCAGTTAGGCTGCACCTGAACTTGGAAGGTACAGCTGTACTAAAGGGCAAACTGGAGGACTTTGTGGTAAGGAACTTAAATTTAAACTGATTCTGGGGGGGGGGGGATTAAAGAGAAGACCACTCAAACAGGTAGAAGAGTTGGGAGGCTATCAGCCTCCCCCCAGGACAAAGGGGAAAGGCAATCAACATGCAACAACAGGAGAGGGTTATAAGGGGAGGATAGGGCAGAGGGGATTACATGGTGGAAGGGATTAGTAGCAAACACCAAGAGCTTGGGGAATAAACTAGTGGAATTAAAGGCCACCATGATGGATAAGGGTCTCGACATAGCAGCAGTAAGTGAGACTAGGTGGACAGAGCATCATGCCTGGGAGACAGTCATACCTGGTTACCAACTATTTAGGATGGACAGGGTGGGGAAGGGGGGTGGTATTATACATCAAAGAAGAAATTAGGGCCATGGAGGGACTGGAGGAGGAGGAGGAGGAGGAGGAGGAGGAGGAGGAAGGGGAGACAGAGGTAATGTGGGTTACTTTAGACAAAAGGACTGGGGAATCATTGAGGGTGGGGGTGGTTTACAGACCTTCTACACAGGGGGAGGAAGGGGATAAACAGTTTATACAGTCAGTTACAAAAATGGCACAAAAAGGGGAGCTTCTGCTAGTGGTGGACCTAAACCTCCCTGACGTCGACTGGGAGATCCCAGCAGTGGTATTAGCTAGGAGCAGGGGGATCTTAGAGGCACTACAAGGGGTATTATTGCAACAACTGGTTAGGGAGCCCACTAGGGGAGATAACCTGCTAGACTTAGTCCTCACAAATGGGGAAAGAGTGGAGGAGGTGGTGATGGTGGGGGAAGGATTAGGCACAAGTGACCACAGGGCTGTAAGGTTCAGGGTAAAAATTGGGAGGGAAGTAAATAGGACAAGAACTAAGGTAATGGACTTCAAGAAAACAGACATTAACAGAATGAGGAGGATATTTGGGGAAGAAATGTCAGGGAAGGGGAATATAAAGGATGTGGAGGAGTAATGGACAGCTATTAAGGGAGGGGTGCTGAAAGCCACTGAAATTTGCGTCAAGAAATTTAGGAAGAACAGAAGAAGGAGGAGACCTCTATGGTTCACAAGGGAGGTGGCAGGGACGGTCAGGGAGAGAAAAAGGGTATTCGTGAAATATAAGATGACACAAAGGGAGGAAGATGGGGAGGCAGGGCAGAAGATAAGGACGGCTAAAGTAGTCACTGAGGAGAGAATAGCAAAGCAGGAAAAGAGGGGAGATAAAACCATTTTTAGGTATGTGGGGGAAAAAGGAAGGTAAGGCAGGGAATAGTGAGATTACGGGGGGGGGGAGGGAGGAATAAAACTGGAGGGGGACTTTGAAAAAGCAGAGGTGCTAAATAGCTACTTCTGTTCGGTCTTCACGAAAGAGGGTGAGGGTAGAGGACCAGAGCTGGAGGGGAAAGTAGAGGAGTGTATTCTAGAATGTTCACAATAGATAGACTAAGGGAGGAACTGAGCAGGTTAAAGGTGGACAGGGCAATGGGGCCGGACGGGTTGTACCCAAGGGTACTCCGGGAAATGAGGGAGGAGCTGGCAGCCCCATTGACAAGACTGTTTAACTTGTCCATGGATACAGGGTGAGTGACTGGGGACAGGAAGAGGGCAGAGGTGGTTTCACTACACAAGGGGAGCAGCAAGGAGGTGGCCAAAAACTATCGCCCTGTCAATCTCACCTCGGTGGTGGGAAAGGTAATGGAGGCGCTAATAAAAGAAAGGGTGGTAGACTACCTGGTGGCCAGTGGAGTGCAGAACGAAAGGCAGCATGGCTTCATGAGTCAGAAGCCATGCCAGACAAACCTGATAGAATTTTTTATTGGATGACGCAGGTAGTGGACCAGGGAGGAGCATTGGACATGGCCTATCTGGACTTCAGTAAAGTCTTTGAGACCATCCCGCACAGAAGGCTAGTAAATAAGCTGGGCCAGAAGGTAACTAGGTGGGTGGAAAACTGGTTGACAGGAAAGAGCCAAACAGTGGTGGTAAATGGGGTACATTCCAGGGTAAGGGAGGTGATGAGTGGGGTGCCTCAAGGGTCAGTACTGGGATCCCTACTTTTTAACATTTACATCAGCGATCTAGTGGAAGGACTAGAGGGTAGGGTGTGCCTATTTGAGGACAATACAAAAATCTGCAATAGGGTGGACACCCAAGGGGGTGTGGAGGCCATGAGGCAAGATCTGGAGAAACTGGCAAGGTGGTCGGAAACCCGGCAACTAGAATTCAATGCAAAAAAGTGTGCGGTGATGCACCTAGGGTGAAAAAACATTCAAGCAGCTTACATCCTCTCAGCCCGCCAGTGCAGTGGGGAGGGTCCTTACTGCATCAATACCCCACAATCATTTGTGGACTTAGTTGGTGAAATCCCTGACCTCCAATTGGCTGGCAGCGAGGTCAGGAGTCGACAAAATGGCAGCTGCATTTCTGTAAACACGGTGCTGCATTTTAAAAGTCGATTTATGGGGCAGCCATCAGGCTTTTTATTTAACTGTCCTCTGGTTTGATAGGCAAACCTGTGCTTAAATACCCGGTGATGATGTGCTGATATGTGGGGCTTTGTGCTCCCAGACAGGAACTCCGATTTCTGTTCCCTCCTTCTGTGCAGGCAGTCTCTTTGTGGTTGGGAACTGCTTTATTTCTTAAAGGGGCAGGGTGCCAAAGTTGCAAAGTCCACGTTTCCATTCTCTCCCCCTCCTAGTGTCTCTGAGTCCCCTGATGATCACTGATGTTGCTGGGGCCAGAACACACTACAGGAGGTTGCTGTGGCTGACCACCAATGTGGCTTTTCTGGCTGTGGAGAGTGGGTACTCCTAGTGCCGAAGAACATCTGAACTGGAAACAGCTTGCATGTTCGAGCAGGCAGCTGCTCGAATGTATGCACCTTGATGGTGCGACTGGGTGGTGATCCTCTGTGATGGCTCCAGTGGTCCCCTTAAAAGCTGCAGTTCTGGGGCTGGAGCAAGCAGGGAAGCTTGGGCAGAAAAACAGTGAGAGTCCAGGTAAGCCCTTTCCTGAGAAGGGGTTACACTCTCCCCTTGGTAGAGGGTTACACTCTTCCCCAGGTCATGAATTGTCATCCTAGCAATTCCACAAGTTCCATTCAGTGCAAATAACAACTAATAGTTCTGGCTAGACAAGTCTTAATGCTCTGAGGCTCCCCTTCTTGGCAAACTCTGTACACTGGCAAGTCCAAATATTTTTCTGTAATCACATAAAGATTATTGCCCCAACAATCTGCAATTTTAGGCTTTTCAGGTAACCCCAGGCACTAAACCAAGACTCTGTCCCCATGGAGTAACTCGAGAGCTCTGACATGGTTGTTGTATCGAGTTTTATTTGCCAAATGTCTTTTGTTAGAAAACTCCGTGGCTAGCCGGTAAACATACATAGATACATAGATACATAGACAGTGTCGGCAGATAAGGGCCTATGGCCCACCCAGTCTGCCCATTTAAGTTTGTAAGTTCAGTTTATGTTTTCCAGGAAGTCTGTTGCCCCTTACCCCTACATCATCCAACTAATGTTTCACTCTTTGAACATATTTGGTGTAAGTCTCTAAATTATCCCTATCAGATGATACTCCAAATGCTAGGTCTACTGGAAGCCTGGCCTCTGTTCTGAACATAAGCAGTTATGGGGATTGCCCCGTGGCATCAATGTGAGTGCAATTGTATGCATGGATGATCATGCTCACTTGTTCACTCCAGTTTTATTTTGTGAGGGTCCATTGCACCCAGCATATTTAGCCAAGTTCTGTTGAATCTTTCTGCCTGTGGGTCACCCTGAGGGTGGTAAGTAATGGTGCGAGACATTCAATTTCCCCATAGAGACAACAACTCTTTGATCAGTCAGCTTTCAAAATCCCATCCCTGGTTGAAATGGATTGTCTTTGGCAGTCCATAGTGAACAAAATACTTTTCAACCAGAATTTTAAGTACAGTTGTGGTTCTTTGGTCTTTTGAGGGAAAAGCTTGGACATACTGGGAGCAATGGTCTGTCACCATCAGGATGTTGGCAATATTCTTTTTGTCTGCTTCTAGTCTCAAGAAGTTAGTACAAACTAAATCCATGGAACGCTTTTGGCAGTGTCCACCAATGGGGCTGCTTGCGTGGGCAGTGTTTTCCGCAGGATGCACCTTTTTGCAATAGTTCTCCACCTCTGTACTCATCCTGGGCCAATAGAACCTCTGTCTAACTTGGTCCAAGGTTCTGTCTACCCCAAGTGTAATAACCCATCATGCAGGGCTGTAAGAGCCATTTTTCTGAATTTGATTGGCAACAACAACTGTTTTAGATTCAGTCCATCTCGTAAACTACGTCATCATGCACTTTCAATTTATTCTATTCTCTCAGTAGGTGGGAGGTGTTGGGATCACACACTTTGATAGATTCTGGGTGTCCCCCTTGTTGGAGAGGGTTGATAATACCTTGGATTGCAGGGTCCTCCATTTGCTCTTTTCTCCAGTCTTGAGAACTATTGTGGCAACGTAGTTTTACTGAGAGACACCACGTTACAGTAGACCACAGGTATGCAGTCGGAAGGGGTGCCCAAACTGTCTACCAGGCAAGGGGGTTTACTGAGTTTTTTTGATTTTTCAGGGTCATATCTTTTGCAGAAAGATTGAATGGCTGTCTCTGGGATTTGGATCCATTCTGCCCCAGGCCCCCCGGTGAAGTCTTCTGGATAGCACATCAGTATCAAAGTTGCCCTTTCCAGGGCAATACTCCACGCAGTAATCAAATGTCAAGAGGGCTGACAACCAGCGATGGCCTGCAGCATCCAGTTTTGCTGTCATTTACACATACCTGAGTGGATTATTAGAAGTGCAGACTGTCGTGTGGGCCCCATACAAGTACTTGTGGGACTGATGGACAATTGCCCATTTGAGTGCTAAAAATTCCAGCTTGTGGACTGAATAATTTCATTCTGATGGCAACAAACTGTGACTGGCATAAGCTATTGTTCAGAGCCCTTGTGAAAGTTCTTGATATAACAAACCACTGAGACTGGCATCTGTGTGCAACTCATATGACTTGCTGGCGTTTGCATAGGCCAGTACAGGGGCATTGGTCAACTGTCTGATTATCTCTTCAGAGGCTCTATCACAAGCTCTAGTCCATCTGGGGCCAAACCGTTCATGCACTTTATGGTAAGCTTTGTCAGGAGTCAACAGTGGTGCATGCTTGTTTTTCTGTTTGGCCGGGGGGTACCCTTGGGTTAGGTCCTGAAGAGGCTTGACGATCTTAGTGTAATCTTTAATGAACCTGTGGTAATAGCCAAAATCCCAAGAAACTCTGCAGTTCTCTCAGCTGGCTGGGTTTTGGCATGGTAGTGAATGCCTGAGCATAGTTGGGATTGGTGCGAATGCCATCTTGAGACACAATGTGACCCATATACTTGACTGAGGTCCTGAAGAACCGCCACTTGATGATGGACAACTTGAGACTATACTCTTCCAGTCTGTCAAGCATCTTGAATAGCCATGCTTTATGCTCTTCCAGGGTTTTCCCAAACACGATGATGTCTTCCAAGTACACAAGATATTCCAACAGGTTCATATCCCCCACTGCGCTCTCCATCAGTTATTGGAAGGTGGCTGGCACCCTGAGATCCCTTGTGAAATTCAGAGGAACTCATAGAACCCCTGGGGGCAGATGAACACAGTCTTTTCTCAATCTTGCTTGGCCATGGGAATTTGGTAATAGCCATATCTCAGATCGATCACAGTGAACCACTGACTCCCGTTCAGACAATCTAGGGCATCTTGAACTTGTGACATAGTGTATTGATCAGGTACCATTCTTTATTTAGAGTCTGGTAGTCCACACACATTCTGTCAGGCCCACTCTTTTTCCAGACAACTACAAGTGGAGATGTATAGGGGCTCCTGGATACTTGAATGATGCCACCAGCCAGCATCTCCTGCAAGTGATTTTGGACATCATTTATGTTGGCCAGGGCCAGTTGTCTTGACTTTTCCCAAAAAGGTCTCTCATCTGTGACCCAAATGTGGTACTCCACACCCAGGGCATACCCAAGATCCCATTCTTTCAAAGAAAAATCTTTTGTTCACTTAGCCAACTTTTTCTGAATTCTGTTCTGCCACTCCACAGGCAAAGAGGGGTCTCCAAACTCAAACAATGAAGGGTCTAACTGTCCTGGAGGGGGTTCTTTCTCTTTTGTGGCTGTACAGCCAGATCAGCACAATAGACTCAGGTAAGGGTGCACCCCCTTTGAATGATCACTGGTCGGTCGGTTACATTTGTTACGTGAATTGTTACTTGTCTGACATAGGTATGGGCTTTAGCTGGCAGGATACTAGGTTTGACTACAAGCCCCTCTCTTAAGCTGGTTTCCTCTGGGATGTTCAACATCAGCAGCTGATTAGGGCAGCATCCTTTGAGGTGCACTACTCCCTCGATGGCACACTCTGCTTTGGGAGGTAACGCTACTTCAGATCATTCCTGATGCCACACTGTTCCTACAGAGTTATTCTCAAGTGAGCAGAAGCTTTGCGAATGTAGGCTTGTCTAACAAGTCCACGGAGAGGCACTGGCACTTTTCCTTGCTGGGCCTCAGACTCCTTTCACAGCTGACTTAGGTGGTAGAACATATGGGCATTGGTTCCTGCAATAATTGGAATCTTTTCAAACATGTTTGTCCATGTGTACATCAGGGCACATGTCACCACAACAGTAGGAGTACCCGCAATGCTCACCAGGAAGGAGATCCAGATACGAATCAGGCCCAGATGAGGGTATAAAGCTTCACTGAGACCCCATACATTGAAGCCTTCCAAAGGCTCCAACTTTTTGTGAGACAGATACTTATCATAATAGTCTTTGAACACTATAGTGACTTGAGAGCCACTATCCAGGAGCACACGGGTGGGCCGTCCATCCACTTGAGCTTCCACATCAGCAGTAGGATCCACAATCTTGTCCCAGTTCCTTGACAAGTATTTGAAGCTTTGATTTTGACACACAAACAGCTGCTTTAATATGGTTGCTGGTTAGTGCTTGTTTTCAGGGTCAAAGAGCACTCCTCTGCCATGGCCTGCTGAAGTTAAATGGTCTGGAGGTGATGGTGGCCAGTTTCTCTCAAAGCAACTTGTTTACAACCCTCTGAAAATTGCTTTTGATCTGACACTGATGTTGGACATGCCCACCCTTCCCACACTGGTAGCAGTAAACATCACTTCAGCGGGCTTACTGTTGAGGTGTTCCATCTGTGGAGTTCCATGGGGGCCCCCCTAAGGGGGGGGGGTCTAGGCTATTTCAGAGCTTGGCAGTTAAAGGAGTTGCCCACCATTTTCTTTAGCTCTATCAGTTAAGTAGGCACTTCCTGTAGTGATACTACATTTGAGGCTCACCCTCCAGTGTTCAAGGCAGTTGACATAATAATATTTGATACAGGCCTGCTGGAGACTAAGGGTTCAGTCTCCCTGTTGTTTTGGATGGTCATGCCACATTGGACTATCACACATTTTATTTCTTGGATCAGTCTCTGGAGCTCTGTAATCTCAAGGGAGCCTCCACAGCCTGACATTTGGGTACTGGCAGCAGCAGCAAATGGGGGTACCCACTGTTCATGTTGTTCTTCAGCCTCTCTAACCTCCTGTAGCAGGATTTAGTTGGAGGGGGGATTAGCCAGTCTCTCTTTTAAGCACAACTTTGTCAAAAGTAACTCTGAAAATCAGGTGGCCTTCAGCACTTATTCTAGTCACACCTTGTTCAGGTCTTTGGACTCTATCCCACCTCCATGGTATACCTTCTGTAAAGCCTTCTCGTGTTTATGTAGGTAAGTGGAGAGAGGCTTCCCCCTGGCACTGCTTGGCAGTCTTGAACTTCCAATACAAATCATCACATGATTTTGTACTTGCAAACACACTGTCTAGGGTAGCAAGGTATCCATTGACTTTGGCCTCTGGGTCTGTAGCCCGCAAGGACCAGATAGCGTCCACAGCTGGCCCCTTCATGCTGTCTACCTGTCTTTTGCATTTGTCTGCCTCTGTGTATTGCTATTCATGTAGCACTGGTACAGAATAATCAATCCAGGTCTCATAATCATCTTCTCCAGCATGGGAGGGGATGGTGCCGGAAAAAATTCTTTAGGCGTCGGTAATCGTCTGAACCAGCAGGGCGAGCTAGCCCAGATTCTTCAGGGATTGCACGGGGAAGCACCAAAGTCTACACATCTTTAAAGGTCTTTCCTTCGCTAGCCAGTAAAAGTTTTAGTTTAGTCTTGAAATCCCCACCAGGGTTCAGGTGGGGTGAAGAAAGTTTCTGGCTGGAAGGACTCCCTTTACTTATCACCACCCAGATCTCTTGGGACACCTCAGATGTTACTGCAGCAAGTAAATTTATAGCCATTAAGTCCTTTTCAGTCGTGTGTCTGGTTCTCTGGTTACTCTCTGAATTTTTATGTTCCCACAGTCCTTCAGGGCATCCTCCAGTACTCCCAAAATGGACTCCTTGTCCCATTCCTTGGCCACATTCTAACCCCAGTAATGCTCAGGATGTTCATAACTTTATGCAGTAAGCCTGGAGGGTTGGACTGCCCGGAGAGATGGAACACATGCAAATTAGTAGAATTCTTTGCACTTAAGCATCTTTCAAATACTGCCTCTATCAACTGTAGTGTTCTAACCTCTTCAAATTTTTCTCTCCGCTTGAAAGTCTGGTCGCTCGGAGTGGTCATCTTGCACTTTTGTGTGAATAAGATTCAAAACCTTAAAAAAACTTAAGTATTTTCTATTTCCTTTATTGCCTCTACTAATTGTTAGTGTAAATCTTGTTTATTGCTTAAATTACATTTATTTTCTGGTTCCTTGCTGTTCGGAATAACCATGGGGGAATCGGGTTAGTTGTTTTAGTTATCGGGGTTCTCTGATTAAAGAGCCTTGTTTTTTGACTATTATTATAGTTTTTTAGTGTATTTTATTGTTTTTGTAACTACAATAGGAGATCCCAGCAGTGCTTCCAAGGTGTGACCCCTCCCCCCATGGCACAGAGACTGGGTTCAATAAACAGTGCTTTCATTTGGTAACACAGACCTGGCACCTGGCAAAAAGAGGCAAGTTAAAGAAAAACTAAAGTCAAAATTTACAAAGAAAACTATGTTGTGTATTGTAGGTGTACTTCTAGTAAGTTCTTCCCTTTATATGTTGGAATAATTTTTTTCCAAATTTGCTTGCTGGTTTTATGGCCCCTGGGGATTTACATATAAGCATTTTTAATGGCTCTTCTTGTTCCTACAGTGCATCCTGTCTCATGTGACAGTGATGCCACCAGGAACATTAATTTAACAAAAGCTAGGGTTCCCCCCCTCAAGTTTACAGTAGTACAGCTATGTTGTTAATTAATTCTTCTTGTCCAGTGAGCTCTAATGAAGGCTACTTTTACAGATAACAAATGCCCAAGGGCTAATTGAGTGGCTATTCTGCAAGGAAACAGCTAGTCTTCACTGAGTAGCATTTGTGATCTTGGATGATTTGTGTGCTTTTTTAATGGTTGTATGTCGCTTGATAAAATGAAAAGTTTTAAAAACTCCACCAGGATTCCAGTTAAAGTTGTAAGGATACTGTTTCCATCCTCCCAACATCCACCACTTGCTTAGGAGGACAGACACCTCCCCAGATAACTCCACCAGGATTCCAGATGAGGCCATGAAGGCACAGTTTCCAGCCCTCCTCCCCCTCGTACCCACCACTTGCTCAGGAGGACAAGCAGACACCTCTTCAGATGACTCCACCAGGATTCCAGTTGATGTTGTAAGGTCACCGTTTCCAGCCCCCACCCCCCCCGAGCCCACCGCTTGCTCAGGAGGACAAACTGACACCTCCTCAGATGACTCCATCAGGATTTCAGCTGAGGTTGTGAGGGCGCCGTCTCCAGCCCTCTCCCCTGCACCCACCGCTTGCTCAGGAGGACGACTAGACACCTCCTCAGACACCGCTTGCTTAGGAGGACAAACAGACACTTCCTCAGATGACTCCACCAGAATTCCAGTTAAGGTTGTAAGGATGCAGTTTCCAATCCCCCCCACACCCACCACTTGCTCAGGAGGACAAACAGACACCTCCTCAGACAAGTGCACCATGATTCCAGTTGAGGTCATGAGGGTGCCTTTTCCAGCCCCACCACACCCATCACTTGCTCAGGGTGACAGACACCTCCTCAGATGACTCCACCAGGATTCCAGTTAAAGTCATGAGGGCGCTGTTTCCAGCCCCCCCCCACGCCTACCACTTGCTCAGGAGGACAAACAGACACCTCCTCAAATCAGTCCACCAGGATTCCTGTTGAGGGTGTGAGGGCACTGTTTCCAGCTCCCCCCCCCCATGCTTACCACTTGCTCAGGAGGACAAACAGACACATACTCAAGCAAATCCACCAGGATTCCAGTTGAGGTAGTGAGGGTGACATTTCCAGTCCTCCCCCCTTCCCTGCACCTACCGCTTGCTCAGGAGGACAAACGCCTCTTCAGACAACATCACCAAGTTTCCAGTTGAGGTTGTGAGGGTGCCATTTCTAGCCCCCCCCCCCCGAGCTCACCGCTTGTTCAGGAGGACAAGCAGGTACTGGAATCCATGCTGAATTCGGTGTTCGGAGCCATTATTCCATGTTGCTGACTCGCTGGATTTTCTGTCGGCATACAGCTACTGATTAACTTTGACAGCCACAGCAACACAGTGGTGTATTTTGCTTAGAACTGACTTTCCTGATTTATCATTTTGTTTTTTAGGTTTCTTTCTACAGATTCATAATTTCCAGCTGAATATAACCCAGTTAATGACTGCAGTTCAGTCCATGCTTTCAGTCAGCTGCAGCATCCACTGTTACCATATTGCATCCCATATAGTGCCAACTGCTTTTTTTATTCAACGCAGAATCTCCCGTTTTCCCTTGATATAGACTGCTTAGTATAGCACTATTCCTGTTCATGTGGTTTTTAGGGGTTTCTACAGCTGCTCTATTTTCCACTTGGGTGAATCCCTTCTTAAATTGATGCAGCACACACAGAGGTTGCTAATTGGTTGCAGCTATTCCTGTTTAATTTAATGTATCCCTGTTTGTGATGTGTACCGTTTCTAGTCGGCTGCAGCAACTCCCAAGTAGCTTGTTGTACTCCTAATAGAGCTACTGCTGATGTTCAGTCTACTGTGCTCTAGTCTGCTATTCTTTCTTTTATTTTTCCACTCTGAATTTTATTCACACATCTGTTAGCGTCTCACTGCTGGCAATAAGAGAACGTGGGCTCTACAGTTATCCACGAAGAACAGTCCACAAAATTAGGACACACTAAAACTGCTTTTTATTTTTTTTTAAAATGCAGTAAAAACAACTGCTTTGAAGGAACACAAAAGTGATAGCAAAACCCCCAAAACCATCAATGTTTCACGTCAAAATCAGACGCTTTGTCAAGAATGTAGCTGCATCATTGAAGTTGCCTTTTCCTTGCCATGTTGTGCCACCGATCGTACTTCTCATATCTGTCTGATCAATTTCTGCTTTACTGATTTACCTAGCCCAACTTTCCCTTTCCTCAATAGAGGCTCTCTGCACTGATGGAATCATCTTTCTCCCCTCCACCTGCTCTGTCTCGTCTCCCTCTTCCTAACTCTCATTTCACCCAAGATTCTTTCTCGCTCCTTGGGTGGGTTTTGCTTTTGTTGTACCTGTAGCTTGACCCTCTTCCTTTACTCTGACTGCCCCTCACCTACCTGTTTAAATTATTTTCCCTCCTCAGTCACCTCCTCAGACAGCTCCACCAGGATTCAAGTTGATGTCGCGAGGGGGCTGTTTCCAGCCACCCCCCAACTCTTGCTTAGGAAGACAAAGAGGTACTGGAATCCATGCTGATTTTAGTGTTCGGTGACATTATTCCATGCTGCTGACTCGTTGGATTTTCTGTTGGTCTACAGCTACTGATTAACCCCAACAGCCACAGCAGCACAGAAATGGAAATTACATACTTGCCGTAATTCTTTATCTTCTTGGATGAAGTCTCCACCACTCATTCACACTAATGGGACTACGCTGGAAGTGCCAGGACCCTGCGGGAGCCAAAATCTTCAGGAGGACCGGCACCAGGATAGGACCATGAATGCATGGTGCCACAAGACTTGCTCACGTTGTATAGGCTATATTGGCATCGACTCTCCAACTGCCTCAGTACCTTTTTGACCAAGGAGGTGCTGCGTAAACTAACGAAAGAAGACCTAACCCTAACTTCCAGGCATGTGAAGGCCCAGATGACCCATGTAAGAAGTGTCAATTCAACAATGTCTTCACAGTCTGAACAACAGGGAAGTGAAGACTAAAACAGAACGAGTGAACTTGGGGGATGGTGGGTGGGCGTATGAGTGAGTGGAGGAGACTTCATCTAAGAAGATCAAGAATTACAGTAAGTACGTAATTTCCATGTCTCCCTGGACTAAAAGTCTCCACCACTCATTCACACTAATGGGAGAGTACTGAGCTAAAAATCAAGCCCCCCCCCCCGAGTAGGGTGATAGGAGACCGAGCCAACTCAGGACAGAAGTCCATAAGGATTGTTCTGCCGGAGAAAGTTAACTGTCAGGCATGGACTTCCAGAACATAGTGCTTTACAAAGGTATGCACTGAGCTCCAACTCACCACCTTGCAGATGTCTGCAACGGGTACATTATGAATCTCCAACAGGAAAGCTGCAACCACTCTGGTAGAGTGGTGTGAATCTGGACTTTCAGCTTGACCTGTGCCATGGATTAATAGTTGCAACTAACCAAGCAGAAATGCATCTCATGGCAACAGACTGACCCTGCCATGGCATGCGGAAAGATACAATAGTTGCTCGGATGCGGATCTCTTCATTCTGTCGATGTAGAATCGCAGAATGCTCTTAACATTTAGAGAGATAAAGGGAGCACTCTCCTTCATTCTGGAGTTAGTGAAGTAAGTAGGGGGAAGGAAAACCTGACTAAGGGTAGCTGAGCCAGTGACATGTTGTCTACTGGCTGAAGATAGTTTGAAAATGCACAGAGATGAATATTCTCTGCCAAGAAATGCAGACCTGCATTTGACAGGTCCACGAGGCACCCGACATTTTACTTGGTGGGCAAACAAAAGGGTACAGATGTAACTTTGCACATCAGATGGTGAAGAGTAACCACTTAGCCGCGTAAGTCCTCCTGGTGGAAGGTCTATGCGCAGTTAAGATTTCTATGATTGTCTGGAAACCTAAAACTTGCACACTTTCATATCCTCAGGAGCCCAGCATGTAGACGAAGGGAACACAGGAAGGATGGACCAAAGTCTCTGTGTCAGAGGGTTTGTTCATAGAGGGAGTCACCTCAGGGGAACTTCCAACTGACTGTTGAGCTATGCAAATTATATCTGCTGAGGCCAGTCTGGGATGATGAGAATCATCCTGCCCCCATTTGGCTACAACTTGAGAAGCACCCCCTGCACTAAGAGAAGAGGAGGACAGCGTAAGGAGCGTCTTGTCTACTGCAGTGAGTACATCCTGACAGAAAACACCAGGGTCTGGATTTCTGAAGCAGGAAAAAGGCAGATTTGCATTGAGAGGGGACGCAAAAAGGACCAGGTCTGGACTGCCCCACTTATCAAATAGTGACTGCACAATGACTGAACTGACACAACATGCTCAAGGCACCACTCTCACCTCCCCATGGCCTTCCTCACAGAGGGTAGGAGAGTGCTCCACCCTGCTTGTTGATGAAAACATCACAATTTTTGTCATCCATCCGAAGTGGGATCACTTCGTGGCAGAGAGTCTCCTTCAGGACTTAGAAAGCATATAAGACAGTTCTCACCTCTAAGAAATTTATGAGAAGATGATGCTCCTCCTCCTCCTCCTCCTCCGGGCTCCACACTTGAGTGTGGCGGTCTTGACACTGAGCTCCCCAACTGATCAGGAGTGCAAACGTGGTGATGTTGATCTGGGATTTAGAGGGTAAGGGTAGACCTAGCAGAAGCTAGGCCAACTGCACCTACCATCAAAGTAATTTTGTCCAAGGTTCTGTTATTTATGTGGAGGACTGCGGATGTGCGATCGGAGACCACTATTTGTTACAGATGTAGGCATCAGTCCCAGCATCCGCTGCATCAGAAAGAGCCCAGACAGAGTCACTTTCCATGAAGTAATGAGACATCTGAAGACATCGTTTCTTCTGTTCTCTGGAAGGAAGAACCCTCACCCTGGAAGTATCTAGGAGGGCTCCTATGAAGAGGAGTTGCTAGGAAGGTGAAACTGGCACCTTCCCTGAATCAGAAAACCCCTCCTGGAAGAAAGCAGCTGAGAAGCTGTGGCAACTACTTCCTGAGACTCCAGCCCAGATGCACTGGCTCAGAGTCAAATATCCAGGAAGTGAAGGCTTGAATATCGAGGTTGTAGTGAACTCCTCCCTGAATAGGTACTTGTTTAACTTTTCAAGGTTGAGAAATGGGCGCATGCCACCTGTTATCTTGGAACCAAGCAAAGGAAGTAGGAACCTGTGTTCCAACTTGCTGTGGAACAACTTCCACTGCTCTGAGGCCCCGTTTCTTAGAGGAAAGAGGGTCTGGCAGAGAGGCAAACAGACTGGGCTGCCGCCTGGGTCTGGGGAAAATCTCTGTGAAACTGGGAGAGTGTCCCTCTTGGACAATCCTGATGACCCTTACGTCCACTGGATTGGACTTCCACTAATTATAAAACCAAATCAGGCACTCCCCACTACTGCCAAGAGGTATCCACCTCAGACAACTGAGGTGGGACCTGGGCTGGATCCAAGAGGATGTCCCCGGGCGCTTTCGGGCCCTGTGACCTCTGCTGCAATTTGTTTGCATTTGAGGAGTTGATTCCTGACAAAGGCATCCAGGCAACCACCTTGAAAGGACTGCCTGTTAAGAGAATGACGACAGTGCCATCCCTCTGAGGGGCAGCAGGAGTCTGAGCACCCTCCAGAGCTCAACCTGAAGGCTGAACTGATAAGCACTGCCAAGGAGATGTTAATCACCTGCTGCCAATGGCAGCCATCCTAGGGGCAGTGTCATAGGGATATATAAAAAGATTTAGTTGATTATTGGGCTATATTACCCTAGCAGTGGAGCGGTAGTGTCTGGGAGGCTCTTGACCATTGAATTTACTGTGTTCCACAGGGTGTGCTCATACTGAGGAATGTAGGAACTCCAGACATAGAAATCTGCTTTGGTCCATAGATGAAGTCTGAAATGTTATGGTGGACACCATATCACTGAGGAAAAACTGAAAAGAAGATCTTCCATTGCAGGCTCTGCTGATATAGAAGGCTTGCATTCCATCCCCTAAAATGAGTCATCTGCTGCATCTTTGACAAAGCAGGACAGGGAGAGACTCATCCAGATCCACTTCTACCCCAGAAGAACCTCCAAAAAGCTAGTCCAGGCCAGAATCACCAGAGACGTCACCACCCAGAATGGAGTAGAGATGTTTGGTGCCATTCACGCTGGAGGCACCACCTGTGGCACTGGCACCACTCGTGGCACCGGCACCATCTGTGGCTCCAGCACCACACACAGTGTCAGACATACTGGCCCTAGACCTGAATAAAAAGTGGGAGAAGGAAAGCGGTACCCATGCCAGCCCCTGCAGAGGAAAAAGTGAGGAGGGTAGACACACGGGGTCAGCATCGATGGCGCTGGCACCAGAAAGGGCACCACACACATCCTGCCCACTGTACTCTGCCATGGCCCAGTGGTTCTGAGGCCCAAAGACCCCAGAACCTGGTCCACGGCTATGTCAACTGGGCAAACATTGTACCCCCTGCTCTAAATGAATGTCCCAGAGGTGAAACTGCTCACCAAAGCCCCACTGAGGACAGAGACAAGGCCCAGTGTCGAAGATCACAACAGTTAAGAATGGAGCCACATAGAACCCCATCGATTTTGGGTCAGGCTTACCGCTCACCACCACTGACAATCCTTGTGCAGACATACTGTATTAGAGGGTGACCTCGAGCTTTACCGTTTCTTCTTCCACCGACAGGAGGAGGAGGAAAAAGAGCTTGAGGTTGAGCGGAGCCAGGTCCCTGATTGAGGTCAGGAATGGGCACACTGCTTGTGTGCTTCAGGCAGACTGTCCTTCCCCCCCGAGCACTAGACTGCCCATGGTCATACCCCTTCTCCGCAGAGGGTGGCAGACTGGACACAGCCCCACTGCCATTACAGCTTTCAAACAAAGTCTCCCTACCATCACCGATACCATCTGAGGTCAACTCCGTTGATGTCAGATTGAGAATTTCTTCCTCTTCTTCTTCGGCCTCTTCTTTTTTTTTTAAAATAAGAAAAGAACGCTAAAAGTAGTCAATTAATTGAATACTGAATGGCTATAGCTGCTGTTTTATAGACAAAGACTTGACTCCTGGCAGGCAAGTGACATTGTCATCAAAGCGCACCTGACGGTGGGAGAAAAAGAACTAAGGCAGTTGGAGGGTCGACACAGATACAGCCTATACAGCATGTGCTAGTCTTGCAGCACTGCGCATGCACGGTCCTATCCCGGTGCCAGACCTCCTGAAGATGTTCGACTCCCGTGGTTCATAGAGCCTCTGGTGTAGTCCCATTAGTGTGAATGAGTGGTGGAGACTTTTAGTCCAGGATGATCCTCCAGTTCTCCAATGCGTTTTCAGTCTGCCCCCCTCTACATACAGTATGAACTCATCCTCATAAAACTCACCATACTTCACAATCTTTCCATATGTATAGTGGGGGCATACTGCTGCCCCTGTTCCCCCTCATCATCAATCACAGAACTCATCTCTACCATAACTGCTCATGCCTCCTCTGGTGAGCTCTGCATCCTAGGTGATTTTAACCTAGACTGGCTCTCACTTACCTACAGTAAAACATATTCCGAACTTAAATCCCTCAATCCAACTCAGCTAATCTCTGAGCCAACTTATCACAACCTCAAAACCCACAACCACACCCTACCAGACTGGGGCCTTACCTCACACCCTCATTTCATAATTGACACTGGCATGCTTCCGGACTCCTTGAGTGATCATCATATGAGTTACTGCATCCGCAAGGTCCATTGTACTAAAGCTTCTCCCAAATTAAGTTTACCATGCTTATTTCAATCACTAGATCTAGCCCCTCTCCTAGCTGACCTAGCCCATTCAGAGGAGTCACCTATCTCCACTGCATCCTCTATCGATGAAGCCCTCACTTACTTCAGTTCCAAATTCTTGGGAATCTGGAACTGGCATGCTCCCCTAAAATACGCTAGGGTAAGAGGATCACTCATCCCTTTGGTTAATGCCGAACTGATAGCCTGCATGCATGTTCATGACCAAGCCTGGAAAGCCCATAAGGCATCTGGCTCCTACACACACTTACTCAGATACTGATACCTAAGAAGCACATGCATCAGAGCCACCAGATATGCCAAAGCCAAATACTTCTCCACCTCCTATAATTCCAATGCAAGCCACGCTTCCAAATTCTGGAAAAATTGTTCAATCCCTATTCTCCTCCCTTACTCAACCGCTATCCCACTTCTCAAGGATGGTAATTCCACCCTTACTGACTCTCCGCCACCATAGCAGCAACTTTTAACTCCTTTTTATACCTCCTGCGGGTCTTTACTCTTTGCCACTCTCTCCTCGCCACCCCACCACCACCCCAATATTGCTCCCCCTTTGTCCTTCTCACCCATATCCCCAAATGAAGCCCATAATGCTTTCCTAGCACTAAACTCTAGCAAGGACAAGAGCCCCGATGGACTTTTTTTCAAACTCCTTTATCTCTCTGCCCTCACTCTCTCCCCCCCGGCCACACTTCTAAATCTATCATTTTAGCTTGCCTCGGTCCCTTCAAACCAGAAACTCTCAACAGTCATCCCTCTCCCTAGGGGTGGTGACCCCACCAACCTGGGCAACTACTGCCCAGTCTCCCTAATCCCCATCCTAGCTAAACTATAGGAGCACATTGTACTTTCCCAACTCTCCCCCTATCTTGATTCCTCTTTCTTCATGTCTTACCAGTCTGGATTCTAAAAGTCCCATTCTACCACCACTTCTCTCATTTAGCTTACTATCTCCATGCTCACTGGTATGGATCAGGGGCAGATCACTTACACAATAATTGTTGACCTGGCTATAGCCTTCGACACAGTATTGCGCTCCCTCCTCCTTCACAAACTAACAGCTGCCGTCCTAGCCACCTTGGTCCCCACCTGGTTCCGATCATACCTTGAAAGTAGATTGCAGTCAGTCAAGATTGGTACTCCCCCAATCAACAGTGGATTCCCACAGGGCTCAATACTTGGCCCAATCCTATTGTCAATCTTCTTAAATGACTTTCCTGCTATCTGTTCTACAGCAGAAATACATATGCATGTGGATGATAATGTCCTTTACACCTCTGATGCTTCCCATTCAGAGGCAGCAGCAAGACTACAGCAGGATTTCAACAAGGTCCAGCATTGGTTCCACTCCAATCAGTTATTCCTAAACACCAAAAAGACTGTCTCCATGACTTTTGGCACTAAGCAGAGACTCTCTATAACCCACCCCCGCACTATCTTCCACACCTTGAATGGAACACCTTTAGAGAACGTTTCCTCCTTCAGGTACCTTGGGGTCTGGCTAGACCAGTGCCTGGACTTTGCTGTTCATGTGAATGCAATCCAAAAGAAACTGCACCCCAAACTTGGTGCTTTATACAGAAACTGTGATTGCATTCCACTGCCAGTTCACAGAGCAATTGTACAGACTATGATCCTCCCCACTTTTGACTATGCTGACGTAGTCTATACTGTCATACCCAAGTCCATCCTTGCCAGACTGGACACCATCTTTCACTCCTTTTGTTGTTTCGCTCTATCCTGCCCCCCCTCAGACCCATCACTGTGATCTCTACAGAACTCTTTCCCTCCTTTTCCTTGAATCTAGACTAGATGCCTCATCCACTCTGCTAGCTTTATGTCCAAATTCTGGCTCGGGTAACTACTCTCCTACCTCATCTCTACTATCTCTACCCCTACTCTTCCCTTCTATTCCCTCCATAACACCAGTCATAAAACCCTGGCTCTCCCATTTAGGTCAATCTGCCTTCTCATATCAGTGCCCCAAAAATATTGAATGCCCCCCCCCTTCCATCTGAAACACCTCTTCACTCACAACCATTTCTTCACTCCTACATGACTTCACCTCCCCAGTCTGCACCTGCCCCTAATCCCTCACATTCATTCCTTCCTCTTTTAATCCCGGGAACGCCTCTCTCCAGCTGCTCGGCTACAAGAAATGCTTGATATTATTACACTTGTTGCTAACAATTTTGGCTGGTTGCCTTGCCGCATCTTGTCACTTATATTCAATTTACATACTAACATACTAACATACTATTTGCCAGCAGATTAGGCCTTATGGTCTATCAAGTCTGCTCGAACCTAGATCCTTAGTTGGGTGCAGAGACCCTCCCATCCCTTGTGCTCCAGAAACCCCTATCATCCATCCCCACCCCCCCGGGACAGGCCATCATCTGATACATCCACTTTCTGTGTCTGTCCCACCCTCTCTTAAAGCCCTCCACTGTGGATCTCTGAACCAGCTCACCAGGCAGAGCATTCCAAGGGTCCACCACCCTCTCAGTGAAAAACCTCCTCCTCTTTTCCCCCTCACCCTTCCACCTTCCAACTTCAAACCATGCCCTCTGGTGATGCCTCCTGCTTTAGTCTAAAGAGATCCCTCCATGTTTACCCTATTTATTCCTTGAGGTACTTGAAGACCTCAATTATGTCCCCTGTCTCTCCTCCTCCAATGAAAACAGGCAGAGCTCCTCAAGTCTGTCCTCGTAAGTCAAATCCCTAGCCCTCGTATCATCTTTGTTGCCCTCCTCTGTACCCTCTCCAGGAGCTGTATGTCCCTCTTCAAGTGTGGTCTCCAGTACTGTACACAGTACTCAAGGTGTGGTCTAACCAGTCCATTGTACAGCGGCAGAATCACTTCCTTGCTCCTAGAGGTGATCCTCATG
Source organism: Neoceratodus forsteri (assembly GCA_016271365.2). Taxonomy (NCBI): domain Eukaryota; kingdom Metazoa; phylum Chordata; order Ceratodontiformes; family Ceratodontidae; genus Neoceratodus; species Neoceratodus forsteri. The sequence continues at coordinate 720,663,068 of CM057450.1, forward strand.
CATGCATCCCAACATCCTGTTTGCCTTGCTAACTGCTCTCCTGCACTGCTCAGAGTTATTCATACATGTATCCACCATGACCCCTAGGTCTTTTTCCCCTATTGAGGCCTCCAGCACCTCCCCTCCCAGGGTGTACCTGTGTTTAGGGTTTCCCGACCAAGATGCAACACCTTGCACTTGGTGATATTGAAATTTAATTTCCATGTGTGAGCCCAGCTTTCCAGGGTGTCCAGGTCCCCTTGCAGGGCCAACCTCCCCTCTTCTCCCTCAACTACTGCTCCCATCTTGGAGTCATCCACGAAGAGACTAATTTCACACCCTATACCATCCCTGATGTCCGATATGTATGCATTAAACAGGATTGGACCCAGGACCGAGCCCTGTGGTACCCCACTACCAACCTCTGTAGGGTTCGAGAGCTCCCCACAGACCACTACTCTCTGAGTGCGTCCAGCTATCCAGTTTTCAATCCATCTGACCATCAAAGGGCCTACTCCTAACCCCATCAGTTTCTCCACCAGACCATTGTGGGGACAGAGTCAAATGCCTTGCTGAAGTCCAAGAATAATACATCCACAGGCTTACCTCTGTCCAGTTCTGATGTTACCCATTCATAGAACTCCACAAGGTTGGTTTGACATGATCTACCTGGCACAAACCCATGCCGACTATCCAGACCTCCCACCTCCCCAAGTAAACCCCCAATCGTTCCTTTAGTATACTCTCCATTAATTTTCCCACCACCGGAGGTTAAACTGATGGGTCTATAGTTTCCTGGTACTTCCTTCGACCTCATTTATGGATTGGTACCACATGTGCCTCTCGCCAATCCCTAGGTACCCTCCCTGTCTCAAGTGACCTGTTGAAAAGCTCGCCAGGGTGCAGCCAGTATGTCCGCCAATTCCCATAGTACTCTCAGATGAATGCCATCCCGCCCAGGAGATTTGTCTCTTTAGGGCCTTGAGGGCAAAATCACACCCTTTGGTGGGATGGCATCATCTGTCCTCCACCTTACTGGTCTTTTATCCTTATCCAGATGTGACACCCCTGGGGTACCTTTCCCTCCCTTTTGCTCCATTTCTGTTGCTCCCCTGATCCCACTCCCTGCCGCTTCTATCCCCTTTGTGCCTTGCTTTGTAGATATCCCATCCCCCTCCCTAGTGAACACAGAGGCAAAGTACTCGTTAAATACCTCTGCCTGGTCCCTCGCCTCTTCCACCCACCCTTCTTCTGATCTCAATCTGCTGAGATGGCCCTTAGTTTTTCTCCGCTCCCCAATGTACCGGAAGAACCCTTTTCCCTCCATGTATCCCTGTGCCAGCTGCTGTTTTACTGACTTTGCCCCTCACCATACGGGTGACTTTTCTAGATGCAAGCTGGTACATTTCCTTATCCCTATCCCTCTTGTTGTTTTATATTTTGTAAAGCCGCCTTCTTTCTCTGACTGCTACCTGGACCTCACTGGACCACCAGCATGGTTTATGTGACCTTGCTCCCTTACGCTTCAACTTAGCTCAGATCCTGACTGCCTCATGAAGTCCCCGCTTATGACCTCCCATCTCCTTTCCACACTTGTCGTTGAGGTAATCCCCTCAAGTGATCCTTGAGAATATTTCCATGCCCATAAAGTCTGCCCCTGAAGTCCACTGCCAGTGTCCTAGATCTCACCCCACTCCCCCAATGCTTATTTGAAACCAGACAGTATTGTGGTCACTCCCAGTCAGGGGGTCCTGTACAACCATGTCCCTTACCAGATCCCCATCTGCCAGAACCACATCCAGGACATGCCCCTCCCTTGTGGGCTCCATCACATGCTGTGTTAAGAACACATCCTGGAAGCCATCCAGCAGCCTCTGCTCCTTGGCCACCTTAGAGGACATGGTTCCCCAGTTTGTACCTGGCATATTAAGGTCCCCCATCAACACCACTCCTTCCCCTTTTGGACCACACTGGGCAATGATGCTACTTTTTCTCCATCCCATATTGTGACAGTTTGTGTACTGCACTGTGCAACTCACCTACTTTGTAGCATGGTTTAATTTCCTAATAATGTACCTTGAAACTGTTGTGTACTATTACTTGAATGCTATATCTATTGTGCAGTTGTGCATCTTGAAACTGTTGTAATACTATGCTAATGCTTTGCCTATGTCTTTTGTGAAATATCTCCCTCCCCGTAAGATGCATCTGGAAAGGAGCAATACTGCTCACTATGCCTTCCTGGTGAAATTTTTAAATAAATAAATACACATGGGACAGGATGCAACAAGGGAACAAAAAGAGCCATAACAAATGCTAACATTGAGATCCCCAGGGGCCATAAAACCAGCAAGCAAATTTATAAAAAAACTCCTTTCAGCAAACAAAGGGAAGGACTTACTAGGAGTACACCTACAAATCAAAACACTCTTCACAGCATACTCTTTTGTAAATGTTGACTTTAGTTCCTCTTTAAGCAATTGCAAGTCACATTAATCACGCCCATCATGTTAATATACCATAGCCCCTCGATAAAATGCAAGCCCCCCATGGTTTGAAGATGCACCCACCCAAGCAACAGGCTAACAGGGAGGAACTAGTTTACACAGGGTGCAATAAACTCTTTAACTGGCACCAGTAATAAAACCACAGATTCAAGTATGACACAATTAGATTCAACACTGGGTACCCAAGAATTACACTAAAGTCCCGGTGTAGGCTGGTTAGCTACGTTGCCAGGGCTCTTTTGATGGTGCACATTCAGAAAAGTTATCAAGCTTGCAATGTAACCCCAAACAGGTCATAGTGTGCTAGCACAATTCTGAAAATTTAAAATTCCCAAATAAGAAGGCTTGAAACCCAACCTGTAATCCAAAGTTGAAGAAATATAAAGGCCCGGCCAACAGAGCCAGCACTCATGTGACGTTGAATGTAGCAATTCAAATGAGGCAGGTAATAGCACACAGCAACAGGTCGAACCACAATCAGGAGCTCCGAACTTTCACATAAGTCATAGCAGCACAGTCCTTCTGGCTCAACCCTCTGGCTACAGCCCTTACACCTCAACTCTCAGGATCCAGGAATATTACGCAGTGGCTTCCCATTTCCCAAGGAAACCAGACCCCAGGAGCAATCCCATGGTCTGACTCCCCAATGGATCGAGAGTACACCCATACTCAGGCACATGCCCCATGATTCTTCTCTTCTACGATCCACTACACTGGGTAAGGGCTAACAGGTACCTTACTTCTTTTTGGAGCAGACTAGGAAGAAATACAGGTCACTGTCTCCTCTCAGTAGAGTTCAGAAGCTTTGGAATGTAGAAATGGACCAGTGACTCACACTGCCAGAAAGTTCTTCTACACAAGGGCTGGTCTGAAACAGTCTCTGGCAAGGTAAACCCAAGGAAAGGTTCACAGAGGAATTTTCTGAATGAACCCTGGGAAGAACTTACTGGAATTTTGGTCTGGCTAGGCCTCTCACTCTCTGATCACCTGCAGCTGGTCTGAACACCTCTCAGTTTTTCTCTGACTGCCCCCAGCCCCTCGGTAGCCCAGCAACCTCTTTCTCTCCATCCAGTGTCCCATTCGACAGACAGGGCTGTCCATCAGTCTTTTTGTACTGTCTTTCCCTCTGATTGGCTCCTCTCAGCCCATTAGTACATTGGGGAAGGTCTTTACTGTATCAGTCCTCCACAGTTCTTTGGGATCTCAGCTGCCGGAGTTCCTGACCTCTGATTGGGCGAAAGCAAGGTCAGGGGTTGACAAAATGGTGACTGCATTTCTATAAACACAGTGGCTATATTTTAAAGGTCAATTTATAGGGCAGCCATTAGGGTTTTTATTTAACTGTCCCCTGGTATGATAGGCACACCTGTGACTAACTATCCAGTGGTGGTGTGGTGACATTTGGGGCTTTGTACTACCAGGCAGAAGCTCCTATTTCTGCTTCCCCTTTCTGTGCAAGCAGTCTCTGTGTGGCTAGGAGCTTCTTTATTTCTTAATGGTGCCATGGGTCAAAGTCACAAAGTCCTCTTTTCCCTTCTGTCCCTCTCCTAGTGCCTCTGAGCCCCCTGATGCCCACTTATGTCCTTGGGGCCAGAGCACACTAGAGGAGGTTGCTGTGGCTGACCACCAATGTGGCTTTTCTGGCTGTGGAGGGCAGGCACTCCTAGGGCCGAAAAACATCCGAGCTGGAAACACCTTGTAGGTTCGAGCAGGAGGCTGCTGGAACGTGTGCACATTGATTGTGTAACTGGACAGCAGTCCTCTGTGATGGCTCCTCTGGTCCTATTAAAAGGTGCAGTCCTGGGGCTGGAGCAAGCAGGGAGGCAGATGGCAGAGTCCAGGGCAGAAAACAAAGAGAGTCCAGGTAAGCCCCCTCCCGAGGTGGGTGTTATATAATATAAATAATACAAATAACAACCTCACTGGCACAGAGTATCACATTTGAACTAAAGTACTAAAACACTTATGAAACAAAGAAAAATAAACTGTAAACCAGCCAGAAGTGACAAGGAGACTTTGGGGTGACTACTGTCTCAGGTGGAAAAATAAAGCTGAGGTTAGAGTACAGGGGTGAGCATGACCACCCAGAGCAGAGTTTGAATTTAGCTCCAAATGCCACAATTTGCATAAATTGTAAAGCTCTGAGGCTGCTTATTCCAGGGGAATGAGTGCTGCTGTTAAACTGAGTGAGGGATTCCTGGGATTTAAAGCTGGTGGAGACCAGAATCAAGGAGTGGATGGTGGAGTTCCTAGAGCTGCAGGGCTTGTAAGACGGAGGGCATTATAATTTCATTAGGAGATGGTCATATCAAAGGAATTTGATAGATTTCTTTGATTTAGTTACACGGGCAGTGGACGAGGGCAATCAGTGGATGTCCTTTATCTGGACTTTTGGACTTAAGTAAGGCCTTCAACTCTGGGCCAAGTTTGGTACAAAAATTGAGGGACCAGGGGATAGTGTGAAAACTGGCGAGGTGGTAGGAAGCTTGCTGGAAGGGAGGACCCAGAAAGTAGCCATTAAAGGCAAATGCTCAGAAGTCAAGTAGGTCACTAGTGGGGTTCCCTCTGGCTCTGTCCTGGGGCCTACACTTTGCAAAATGTGCATTTCAGATACAGAGTAAGGGGTCAGTGGTAAGGTGTGTCAGTTTGCTGATGACACCAGACTCTGCATGAGGGTGGCTTGTGAGCCAGGAATATGGTCAGGGATGTGGAGAGGCAAGAAATTTGGTTGAACATATGACAACTCAAGTTCAAGAAGTGCAAGGTCAAGCACATAGGAGGGGAGAGTCCAAGAACAGAGTACACAGTAGATGGCGTAAGACTGTCACAGTCAACAGAGGACAGAGAGAGAGACTTGGGGGGGGGGTTATCGTAAGTGACAGCCGAAAACCAAATATAGTGTATGGTGGAATGTCATTGAGTATGGACTTCCATATACTGTAAAAAGTCATTCTGCTGTAGTAGTGATATAGCTACTAATACAGAATGACTTTTCATTCTGCCTTAGTAGCTATGTCACAATGCAACTGCTCCCACCAGCGCTGTTCATAGGATAGGGGGCAGTTTGCGCGTCATGCACGAGCTGGCTGGCGGGCTGGAGAAATGAGGAGTACGGGTCTCTGGTGACAAACACTCACAATAAATCATAAGTGAACCTGCTTTTTGTGTACCATACACTATACAGAACAGTGTTTGGCATCCTGAACCCAGTTCGGCTACTCTACCCCCTTGTGTTTTCTATGCCAGCAGGGGGACCTCATCAGCCATCATAGAAAACACTCCAGTAAAGAATAGCCTTGTTGTGTATGGAACACCATACACTATCCTATATGTTCAGAGCAATAAAGGATATGGAAGGGATAGCAGAATACTAGGATGCATTGAGTGGGGCATCGCTTTCCAAAAGAGGGAGGAAATCCTGCCACTATATAGATCATTTGTGAGTGTATGTGGAATACTGTCTAGTAAAGTTTTGGTCCTCTCATCTTAAAAAATAAATAAATAAATAAATAATCATAATAATAATAATAATAAACTGTGTTTCAACCACAATTCAAAAAAATACCAAAGCTCTTTTACAAAACACATAAAGAATAAATAATTAAAACCAATTAAAATTACAGAATTCCACAAATTAATAATCAGGGTAGGCAAGAGAAAATAAAAATATTTTAAGAGCAGATTTAAAGCTCTCCACTGTCAGGCACCCCCTTACCTGAAGAGGCAGAGAGTTTCCCAGGGTCGGCACCGCAAAGGCAAATGCACAGGCTCCAGAGGTCTTCAAATGGACCCTGGGAATCTCCAACATTCGCTCTTTGGCTGAGCAGAGTGGTTGGAGGGGGCATTAGGTACAGAGGAGCTCTTGCAGACAACTTGGTCCTTGTCCATGTAGGGCCTTATAGGTTAGTCAGCCAACCCTGAAGGTGATCCACCACTGTACCAGCAGCCAGTGCAGTCCATGCAGCACAGGTGTGATTGATGCCCAGTCAACAACCTGGCTGCAGCATTCTGTACCAGCTACAAGTGGCAGATGTCAACTCCCAGAGCCCTAGGTACAGGGCATGGCAGTAATCAAGGTGGGAGGTCACGAAGGCATGAACAAATGTCAGAAGATCACCAGGCGGAAGCAGGTGCTTATTCCGGGTGATATTTCTCAGATGGTAGAATAAGGTCTTGATGATGGATGACACCTGAGTCTTCAGTGTCAACCCCTCATCAAAAATAATGCCCAGACTAAGCACCTGTTCGGAGGACATCAGCTGGCAACCGCCATGCAACAGTCTAGAGACCTGCCCTGCCGAGGCCCTCTCTACTTAGCAACCTGGGTTCACCACCAAAACCTCAATTTTGTCAGGATTCAGCTTCAGCCAGTTGACACTCATCCAGTCCTGAATCTCAATGAGGCAGGTGTTAAACACCAAGACCACATCATCCTTATCAGGCACTAAGGACATGTATAGCTGAGTATCATCTGCACAGCAGTGAAAACTCAAGCCATACCACCTTACAATGTCTCTCAATGGTAGCACATACACCATGAATAACACAGGCAAAAGCACAGAGCCCTGGGGAACACCACATGGTAGAGAGAGTGCATCAGAGGAATAAATTCCCGACACATCTCTCTGAGATCTACCAGTGAGGAACAAGAGGAATCATCTGAAGACTGTCTTTGACAGTCCGCAGATAACCCTCAGGTGCTCCAACAATACGTCGTGATCCATGATGTCAAATGCTACAGAGAGATCAAGGAGGACTAAGATGGAACGAGTCCTCCGATATCTCGCTATCAGGAGATCATTGAGCACCTGGACTAGGGTGGTCTCGGTGCTGTGCCTCTTCCTAAATCCTGACTGGAGAGGATCATAGATGTTATGGATGGTAAGGTGGTTGTTCAGCTGCAGCACAACCACCTTCTCAATAACCTTGCCCACAAAGGGCAGGTTAGAGTCAAGTCTGTAGTTGGCGAGACAGTCCGGGTCGAGAGAAGATTTATTAAGGAGGGGTGTCACCACCGCCTCCTTCAGTGATTTGGGAAACTCACCCATCTCACGCAAACTCTGGACTATCTCAGCCAGGACCGGGCCAATGACATCAATGCACCCCATAAGGAGGCGAGTTGGGCCCGGTCCAAACTACAGCAGGTCGGCTGCATACTCTGGATGATTCTTATGACATCCATGATCACTGGCTGGCTGAAAGCTGACCAACCAAACTGTGGTTCTGCAACCTCCAACTGATCACCGCCCCACCCATTGGACCAAGCTAAGCAGATCTCTGATCTAATGTCGGCAACCTTATCTGCAAAGAAGCGAGCAAACTCATCACATTTATCCTGTGACAATGCTCTCCGAACTTGCAGATAGGCTGGATTGCACAGTATGTCCACAGTTTGGATGAGCTGAGCAGGGTGGTTCCTCGCAGCGGTGATCTCCCCCCGGACGGGAACTCTGCCTTCTTATGGGAGATCACTGATTGGTATTCTGAATAATGGATCATCAATCTAAGCTTGTTGACGTCAAGACCTGATTTCCACCAGCGTCGCTCCAGCTCCAAGGCTTGACTCAGTCCAAAGGATGGTGACAAAGATGATCAGCACTGTTTTACATGAAAGGTAAAAGATTTTGAATATTTATTCTCTGGAAACCATGAGAGACAGTGAAACATACTAGATACATACAAGATCTTCATCGAGGATTTAAGCTCCATTGGTCCAAACTTTGGAACTGTAAGCCATGGGTGTCAAGACCATTCAAAGAGTTTTTGCCAGCTGGGGGCCACCCATGATGATGTGTGACATTGGCACGTATAAACATGGGCAGCCACATTACTCCTCAAATCTTCCCTTCACTGTCAACCACCTGTCAGATCTGAAGTGAAACAATATCATGTTTTTTTAGTTACTTTTATTTCTTTTTCACTACTATTAAGGGATGGTAAGTCCTTGTCCTCATCATCATTCACTCCAGCAGCGTCAACTACAGCCCCCTTGACTATCGTTGAGACACCAAGTTCGGGGCCTAGCTCTGGCACTTCCGTGCCTACTATGGATGATATGCAGCCTCTGTTGTCAGGTTCAGTCTATCAACGCCAGTATTGACAAACCCATTAATGGGCACCATTCATCCCCAGGCTGTATTGGCATCATTTTTTGAACTGATACTTATCCTGTTATTATCACTACCAGTGATGATAACTGCAGTCCCATCGACCTCCCTAGTGGGTACCTTCATCATCGACAGGGAATAAAAACACACCAGCTATTTCTCTATTACAGCCACTTGCTCCATTGATTGCACCCACCATCATTCCAGACAATGAGGTGGAATATAACCCTGATAACCTTAACATGGAGGAGGATTCAGAGAATGAGGAGAGATGAAGATTTGTATGATAAAGGGGCAACCTTCCAGTATCTACCCTCTCCTCCTCCTGCAGTAAGGACTCTGTGGCATATAACCCCAGGTCTCCTCCTGAAGATCCTTCATTCCAGGCCTTGCTTAGTCAAATCCAGGATGTCATGGACTTTGAGGGTGAAGAAGAAGACTCCAGTAATGTACTAGAGCTTCTGGAGGTTACAGTGGCACCTTCTATTGTGGTGCCTCCTGCACAGTACATCCTGCATTAGAGGATGCTACCTTTGCTGCATGGCATAGGCCTAACACTTTGTCTGAAGTACCTAGAAAAGCTGATAGATAATTCCCTGCCCCGTCTGCTAAGCCTTATTATGCTTCCCAGCCTGATTGCTCTAGAGCCCCTAGAATCACGAGTAGTTTGCCTCCTAACAAGGAATCCAAGAGGCTGGGTGTTATTGGCAAAATAAGTTATGCCTCTGCATCCTTGGTCCTAAGAACTGCAAACGACCAGGCATACACGATAAAATATCAGGATAGCCTGTGGAAATCTGCCATGACTACTATTCAGGCTTTGCTCGATAGTCCTGTCAGTCTGAAATGCTTAAAGTGCAAGTGCTTAGTAAGGATGTATATCTTAAAGAGCTGCTGACACCTTAACAAACTTTGAAAAACATAATAATTAGGTACAATTCAGCTTCCATTCCATATATGTTCTAGAGATTCCTCCTCTCCGTATTTATTACTAAGGAAATTTGCATGAATGCATGACCTTTATCTCTCAGAGTTTATCTGCCTCTATAGCTGACTCCCTGCTTGAAGTCATAATCCTCTGTTGTGACATCACAATGTGTTGCTGTGAGAGTAACTCTGATGTCACAAGGCTTGCATTATGACCTCAAGTAGGGCAAAGGCAACAGAAAGAAAAAATTACTCACCTTAGTAATGTTGTTTCTTCTAATGGAGTCATGCCATATTATGACATATGCAGCGAGTCCCAACCTTCGAACTGCTCCGGAGGTGAAAGAGTTAACTTTCCATGCCAGGCATGGAATGCTGAGCTCAAGCTTGGTTGAAACTCTGTCTGTTGTTCTTCAAACTCAAACCGTCAGATCTTTAAGAGCTAAACTCACTGAGGTACTGTGTGGAAGCTGTAAACCTACCCTAGCCAACTGGCTAGTAAACATAAGAACACATTTTTTGGTCCCAAAACAAAGACTCAAGTCAGGAGACCTAAAAAATGAAAAACACAACACCCAGTCACCCCCAGAAAGGAGGGGTGAAAACAACAAGGTGGGCACCTACTAAGTGCCAACACTGCACTGCCCACCCACATCCCAAAAACAGAGGTTCTGAGAGGGGCAGGCGGAGGGAGGTCATAATATAGCAAGACTCCATTAGAAGAAACAACATTACTAAGGTGAGTAATTTTTTCTTCAAACAACATGAAGTCTTGCTGTATTATGACATATGCAGACTACAAAGCAGTACCTCCATGGAGGAGGGACAGAACCTACTTAGGAAATAGGCTCTGAAGCACAGCTGTGCCAAACCGAGCATCACTCCTAGCCTGGATGTCCAGGGAGTAATGCTTGGTAAAAGTGTGAACTGTTTTTCAGGTAGCTGCTTGACATATCTCTAGAATAGGGATGTCTCTGGCAGCAGCCAGGGAAGCAGCTGTACCTCTGGTAGAATGAGCCCTCAGGCCTGAGGGAGGAACCTTACCCAGTTTTTCATAACAAAATTGGATACAAGAGACAATCCACCTGGCAATGGATCTTTTAGTGGCAGGTTTCCCTTTACCAACCTCACCATAAGTGAGGAACAGTTGGAGGGAGTCAAACCTGTGACCCTTGCTACGCTCTATGTAGTAACTAAGGGCCCTCTTCACATCTAAGCTGTGCAGTCTCCTCTCGCCAGAGGAGGAATGGTCAGTGAAGTACACTGGAAGAGAAATAGATTGATTAAGGTGGAAATCTGAAACCACCTTAGGCAAGAACTTCCTGTTAGTCCTGAGGACCACCTTATCTCTATGAAAGGAGATAAAATCAGGCTCCACTGACAAAGCTTGTAACTCACTTGTGTGTCTGGCAGAAGTGATGGCTACCAGAAACACAGTCTTCCAAGTCAAGTACTTAAGCTCTGCTGAAGACAAGGGCTCAAAGGGGGGTTGCATAAGGTGAGCAATGCAAACATTAAGATCCCAGGCAGGGGCAGGGTCCCTGAATGGAGGGTTGGTATGAAGCAGTCCCTTGAAAAACTTGGAGAATACAGGAAGAGCTGAAAGAGAAGAGGGTTTACCTGCTGAGATAAAAGCAGACACAGCTGTCAGATGCACTTTTAAGGTAGCTGGTTTCAGCCCCAAGGCATTTAAGTGGACCATATATTCCAGGACTGTGGGTAAATCAGCAGATTCTGGGGAAATATGCTTCCTAGAGCACCATATGGAAAACCTCTTCCATTTGGAATTATAAGTAGCCCTGGTGGAAGGTTTCCTAGAAGCCTTCAGAATATCCATCACACCTTGGGAGAGGTATAGATCAGCAAACTCTAACTCTTCAAGAGCCAGGCCTTGAGATTGAGAGATTTGAGGTTCGGGTACCAAACCCTCCCCTGAGCACAGGTTAACAGGTTGCAATTCCTGGGAAGACACAGGGAAAGATGGACTGCTAATGACAGTAGGAGTGGATACCAAGGCTGTCTGGCCCAGTCTGGAGCAATCAGGATCATCTTGCAGGGTTGAGATCTGATTTTGACTAGCACTTTGAACAGGAGAGGAAAGGGGGGAAAAGCATAGAGAAACTTCCCTTCTCAATTGAGAACTAAGGCATCCAGAGGGACTGAGCCCCAGACTGGGGGTCTGCAGCAAAAAAGGGGAAGTTGGTGAATGTCTGGGGCTGCAAAAGATCTATCTGCGGGTGCCCCATCTGGCAAATACCACCTCCAGGACCAGGGGTCCAGTGACCAGTCGTGATGGCCCTGGAAATCCTGCTGAGAGCATCTTCAGGACATTGTCCTTGCCTGGGAGGTGAACTGCCATAAGGGAGGTGTTCAGGAGTAAGCCAGAGACCACAACTTCATTGCTTGATTGCACAAGGCCGTGGGCCGAGTGCCCCTTGCTTGTTGATGTACCACATTGTGGTGGTGTTGTCTGTTCTGACCTGTATAACTTTGTTCTGAACAGATTTGGAAAAAACTTGAAGTGCTAGAAAAACTGCTCTGTTCCAACAGATTGATGTGGCGCAGAGATTCCTGAGAGGACCACAATCCCTGGGTAGTGAGGTCGCCCATGTGAGCTCCCCACCCCAAGAGGTATGTATCTGTAGTAAGGATTAAGGAATGAGACTGAGGGACAAAAGGAACCCCTTGTCTCAGATTGCTCTGATCCTGCCACCACTGTAGGGCCTGGATCAGGGTTCGAGTCACTGGGATCAATTTGATTAGAGGGTCCTTCCTTTGAGACCAAAAGGCTCTCAAATGGAACTGGATGTCCCTCATATGAAATCTTGCTCCCTGCACTACTGCTGTAGAAGCAGCCATGTGCCCCAGGAGCTGTAGAAAATGCCTTGCTGGTCGAGAGACCTGCAGGTTTAATGAGGAGGCCAGAGAGACCAGGGTCCTTGCCCTGTCCAAAGGAAGGAAGGCTCTGGCCTTTTCTGTGTTCTGCTCTGTGCCTATGAAGGTGAGGAGCTGGACCGGCTCTAGAACTGACTTTGAAAGATTCAGAAAGAAACCTAGAGAGGTGAGCAGTTGCTGAGTTATCTGTAGAAATAACTTGACTTGGTCTGGAGACTGGCCTACTATGAGCCAGTCATCCAGGTAAGGGAAGATGGCAATCTTTTGCCTTCTTAAGGAAGCAACTGCTACTGCCAGGCATTTTGTGAATACCCTTGGAGCAGAGGTGAGGCCAAAGGGCATTGTTCTGAACTGGTAATGGCCTGAGGGCAGCTCGAACCTGAGGTATTTTCGATGGGAGCTTCTGATGAGAATATGGAAGTAGGCATCCTTGAGGTCCAGGGACGCTAGCCAGTCCCCTGGCCTTAGAGAGGGTAGAATAATTCCCAGAGTCACCATTTTGAATTTTGGTTTTAAAAGGTGCTTGTTTAAATATCTGAGATCCAGGATGGGCCGCCATTCTCCTGTCTTTTTTGGGGTAAAGAAGTACCTGGAGTACAACCCTTTGCCCTGGTGTAGGGGTGGAATCCTTTCCACAGCTCTGACAGCCAGGAGGGAAGAGACCTCTGCCTCTAGGGCAAGTGCCTCTGGTGGATTTGCAGGTGGAAAGGATCTGGTTCTCATCTTTGGAAACTTTTTGAAGCTGAGAACCAGTCCCTGGCTTACTACTCCCAGGACCCACTTGTCTGATGTCAGAGACTCCCAGTCCTGGACAAAGTAAGCCAGCCTGCCCCCTACAGGAAGCTGAGAATCGGCCCTGGCAACCCCATCAGGGTGCCTGCTTGGCAGGGGCTTTGGGCTGAGGGGTGGAAGCAGGCCTGCTGGTACCCTGTCTGCCTCTCCCTCTAAAGAACCCCCTCAGGGCATAAGCAGAAGAGGAGGCCTGGGCTTGGTAAAAAGGCCTATGAAAAGGCCTGCCCCTGCCCCTTGGAAGCTGCCTTTGAGGAGTGGCCTGCCTTTCCTTGGCCTGTGCACTCCTATAGGTGGTCCTGTACTCATCCATTTTCTTCATGTAATTCTCTGTCTGCTCCCTAAACAGAGAGTTACGCACAACAGGAAAATTCATGGCCTTAGTCTGGGCATCCTGTGACAGGCTAGTACATCTGAGCCAAGCCATTCTGTGAAGTACCACAGATGTAGCCATGACTCTTGACACATCATTTGAGTCCACTGCAGCATGGAATTGCACCTTGGATGCCTCAATACCATCAGCAGCCACCTGCTCCAGCTCCTTGGCAAGCTGGCCAGGGACCTGTTTTGCTAGAGCCATAACAGTATCCCATCTGGATTTCTGATATCTAGCAACATAAGCCATATAATTTGCCTGTCTGAGTCCCAAGGATGCTGCCATGTACTGTTTCTTTGCCATGGCATCAATCCTCCTGGAGTCCTCGTCCAGGGGGCGTGAAGCCAAGGGAATATTTGCCTTGTTACAGGCTGCAGCCTGCACTACCCCAACATGGCTGCATTGTTCTGTAAGGAAGTCCGTATCAGAGCCTGACAATGTGTACCTCTTGTCCATTCTCTTATCAATGGGAGGTATAGTGTGAGGAACTTTTAAAATTTTAAAAGTCTGTTTCCCAAAAGATTTATGCAACGGAATAGACAGTCTCCTAGACTCTGGGATATCCATCATTTCCACATAGTCAGGCTCCTCTTGATCATCCACAGTTTCCTCCATAGGCAGCTGGAGGGTTTCAGCCACTTTTTTATAAAATATAAAATGAGAAGGGGACTCAGAAAGCCTAGGAGGAGACACTCCTGAAGGTCTGTCTGGGGAGATGTCCGGGTCAATGGGCACATCCAGACTTTCAAATCCACATTCACTCTCCTCACACTCCTCTTCCCCCTCCTCCGGTTCATAATACTCCTCTAAATCATACTCTTGAACTGGTGGAACCGGCCGAATCGGGCGCTTACCCGATGGTGCCGGTTCGGTCGGAACCGGGGAAAGCGATTGGACAATTTTAATCGCTTTGGCTATTTCTTCAGTGGTTGGAGAGGAAAGTTTTGGCTCCACACCAGCTGGTTTTCTATTCCTTTTTGCTGGACCTGACTCCGAAGAGTCGGATCTCCTTTTGGCCGAGGAAGTCTCGCCCTGGTCAGAGGGCACTCCCTCCGGTTCGGTTGGAACCGAACCGTGCTGGCCATCCGGTTCAGCTAACTTTTGGCCTCCCTTTCCCTGAGCCTACCAACTCTCTTTTCCAGGGTAGCTGCAGGAAAACTTTTACAAATCTGGCAGCCTGCATTGAGGTGGTCGAACCCCAGACAATAAACACAGGTGGTGTGGGGGTCAGCCTTGGCAAAGACTTCCCCACACACACTGCAGTGTTGAAACCCAGTGGGCCCGGTTTTTCTTTTGGGTTTCTCAGACATAGTGCCAGTCCTAATCAAACTTACCCATTTATGGCCATCCGCCCGGTAAGACCCTCTTATCGGTTCCCAACCATGTCACGGGTCATGGAAAAAAAGGTAATAAAATCCATTTTTTTTAGAACCGATAAGAACCGGTAACCACACTCTAAAAGACAGATTAAGATATTTTAAACAACCTGACCAGTTCAAACCGAACCGATAAATCGTTTACAAGTTCCACACAGAATAGAAATAAATGTAAAATCTGTCTAGTACTCACAAATACCACAGACAGAGTCTGAACCGACCGGTTGCGGTTTAAATTCGGTCGAGAACCGAGAAAAACAATACTTTATCCGACAAAATGAACCGAGCAGAAGGAGAAATCTCCGGAGCGACTGTTCAGTGAGGCGGAGTAAAGAATCTGACGGTTTGAGTTTGAAGAACAACAGACAGAGTCTCAACTGAGCTCGAGCTCAGTGTTCCATGCCTGGCATGGAAAGTTAACTCTTTCACATCCGGAGCAGTTTGAAGGTTGGGACTCACTGCATATGTCATAATATAGCAAGACTTCATGTTGTTTGAATAGATGAACTCTTCAGGAGCAAAGAGTCTGTTTTCATGCAAATGACCTCAGTAATAAATAATAGGGATGAGGAATACAGCCATGAAATACAAGCTGGACTGCATCTAAATATTATGTTTTGGTAAAGTTCTCCTGAAGGAGTCAGCAGCTCTTTAAAGAAGAAAGGTTTGGGGGCCTTTAGATGCCTCTGCAATCATTCGGTTTGTTTTTATTTGTTTCTTTACTTACATTTTCATAATTTTATTTGTATTTTGCCAACTGCTAGTATATAAAGAATGGAATCCTTGTATAATGAAGTCAGACACTCTTTTCTGGCAAAGTTACCAGCGTATTTCAATGGGAAACTTCAAATCTGCTTTTATAGAAGCATAGAATTTGACAGCAGATAAAGACTGCTTGGTCCACTCAGTCTGCCCTTTTTTCCTATCTACAGTATCACCGCAGACCCTACTTGATCTACAGCTGTTTCTCCCTCCCACCTCCTGACTTTCCACTATGATCCCCCTGTGCCTATCCCATGCATTCTTTTATTTATTTTTGCCCTCTTCTTTCTGGTTGGTCTTCATCTGCTCAACCTTGCCTCAGTCCTGTCACCCTGGTATCCCGTGGTGCCTTACCTTACCTCCCATGTTCCTCCAGAGCTTTCCTCCTCTGGTTGGCGGGAGTGGGGCCCCTCATAAGTCTGTCACAAAAAGATACAATTTGTGGGAGGCAGAACCCAAGAAGCCAGGTGCAGGGCCTCTGGGCAGGTTGGCGTCATCAAGCTGCTTGAGGTGTTTCCGTTTCTCCCCGCTTCACAGGATGTTGATGCAAGGAAGCGCCAAGCACTTGTGCATGCAAGCGTTTATGGTGCAGTGTCTGTTGATGTCCTTCCACCCAGGAGCCACTTCTGCTGCACTGGCAGCTGTGGTCACCCAGGTGGCAGTATAGCAGTGAAGCTGGATGCCCTCCCTCCCAGAGGAGGAAAGCACCCTCTGGGACACTCATTCTTCCTCCTCCTCTCCCTGTCCAGCCCCCCATGACTCGAGCTTCTTCCTGAACTCGGGTATCCAGAGTCTCGAGCGGTAATGCTACCGCTGTGCTGACTGGCCTACTGTTTCACGCATTCTTGAATGCCACCATGTCCACTTGAAGACTGCGCCAGGAATCCACTACTCTTTCTGTGAGGAAGTACTTCCTGACATCTCTCCTGACTCAACCCCCTCCTGCTCCACTGTATGTCCCTTTGTTCTTTGAGCACCTTTTTGTCTGAAAAATACTTCCCTCCTGTGCCATATTTACCCCCATGAGGCATTTAATGGTCTCTATCATATTTCGCCTCTAACTCCTCTGTTCCAGGGTGTACATATTGAGGTACTTTAGTCTCTCCTCATATGGCTTTTGATATAGATCCTTGCACCATTTTAGTTGCCCTCCTCTGGACTGCCTGCACTCTGTCTATGTCCTTCTGGAGATGTGGGGCCAGATTTTCAAAGCCCAATGAATGATGCAAGGTCAAAGAGTTCTGATGCAACCTGCATGTTACGTCAAATGGTGCGGCAGTCCCAATTCAGAAACACGGTCTGTGTCCGAATTGGGACCCGCTGTGTCAAATTGGCTCTGCACCCCCTTGAGACAAAAATGAGGGTGCATCACATCAGAAGGGGGCTTGCACCACAGTAGGGCTACAATATCCCCTTTTCTGGCATTCAAGAAGCCCCACCATGTCCGCAGCAAGGGGCTTGAGATAGACCAGCAATGAGCTGGTCTAAGCCCCTTGCGCTAGTGCCAGAAGCTGTGGCCACTGGTAGTTAGGGGTCCATGACAGGTTTATACGAGGGCGGAATGGGCATGAGGTGCCCTAGTCTGGTTGGGGAGAGGGTTGGCAGGCATATTAGTGAGGCTTCACTTGGTGGTGGTGCTGTTTATTGAGCATGAATATCACTTGCAAGGAACGGTGATGAGGGGGTACGGAGACAAGAGACACACAGTGTCATAGCCACACATGGGCAAGGACCTGTGGGCTATTGTCAGGCTTGTGCCCAAGTGGGGCCATGGCTCTGTGTGTCTCCATACCCTCCCACACATCACTATTCCTGGAAGGTGACACTCATACTCAAAAAAGGGTACTCCTGCCATTTGCAGCCTCACTAATATGCTTAGCAACCCCCTCCACAACTGTCTCTAGGGTACCCTGTACTCATGATGCCCCATACCCCACATGCCTGCCAAGTTTACGCCACCCACCCCCAACCATCCCGGTACCTCTGCTGTTGTGCTGGGTGAGGGTGGCAGCTGGAGCTTTGCGGCATTACCCGCTGGTGCGCCGATTGTTCTGACGCATGCCTGCGGGTGTGGCAACTGCTGGCTTTCTGGTGCAGGGACCCTAATCTTTCTGAATATGCTGCTGGGTCCCTGATGCAGCCGTGGTGGTCACAGCCCTAGATCACCGCAAATTTGTGGTGATATAGGGGCTCTTTGAAAATCTGCCCTGTGGTCTCCAGAACTGGGCACAGTATTCTAGGTGGGGTCTTACCAGCACTCTATACAGAGGCAACACCACCTCCCTCTTTCTGCTGCTGATACCTCTCCTTATGCACCCCAACATCCCACTAGCCCTCCCAACTTCCTAGTCACACTGCCTGGCCACCTTTAGGTCATCCAATATGATTACCTCCAGGTCTTTTTCCTACTTGGTAGTTGCCAGTACCACTCTACCCATTTTGTACTCTGCCCCTGGGTTTCTTTGCCCCAGGTACATTATTTTCCCTTTTTCACATTGAAACCCAGCTACCATACCCTTGACCACTTCTCCTTTCCACCCCCTCTGCAGTGTCCCACCCTTTTGCAGATTTTGATGTCATCTGCATAGAGACAAATCTTCTCTTCCATCTCCTCTACAATGTCACTTGACTCTCTGATAAAAACATTAAAGAGGACGCGTCCCAGCACTGATTGCTGAGGTACCATGCTGGTCACCATCCTTTCCTCGAGTGAACTCTATTTACCATCACCCTCTGTTGCCTATCCCCTAACCAATTTCTTACCCAGTTTTCCACCTTTGATCCCACTCCAGACCTAAGCTGCCCAGCTTGCTTACTAGTCTCCTATGTGAAATGGTGTTGAAAGACTTACTGAAATTTAGGCAGGCCACATTTGCTGCTCCACCCTGATATAATACCTTTGTCACTCAGTAAAAAGAAATCTATCAGATTTGCTTGACGTGGCCTCCTCCCATGAACCCATGCAGCCTTGGATCTTCTAACCCATTGGATTCAAGATATTCCACAATCCTTTCCTTCAACAGTGATTCCATTACCTTTCGCACCACCAATGTCAGGCTGACTGGCCTATAATTACCACCTTCCTCTCTGCTACCACTTTTGTAAAGTGGGACTACATCTGCTTTTCTCCAGTCCTCTGGAGCCACTCCTGATTCCAGTGATCTGTTAAATAGGAGTGTCAGAGGTGCAACCAGTAACTCCCAGAGCTCCCTCAATACCATGGGATGCACCCCATCTGGCCCCATCGCTTTGTCCACTTTCAGATTAATGAGTCCCTTCAGGAACCTCTCCTCCAAAAAAGGACTAGTATCCACATCCCTCCTTCCAAAGCTCCTGCTATTTTTGTGGCCCCTTCCCTTCTCCTTCCTCTGTGAACACTGAACAAAAGTACTTTTTTTTTTATTTTCATCTTTGGTAACCGGGTAAGGCCCACTAGGCACAAGTGCCTGTTTTCAGGGGTGACCTGGGAGCACTGGGCGGTTAAGTGACTTGCTCAGAGTCACACAGTATGCAAGTGGAGGTTGTGAGAATCAAACTCAGGTCTGGTCTGCTGGATGTATCAAGCTTGTTCACACCTCGTTCCTCTAACCTCTAGGCTATGCTTGTTCAGGATGTCTGCATTTTCCTGGTCTCCCTCTGCACAGTCCCCCCACCTTTCCTTTTTAACCTTACAATCCCACCCCTGGTCTTCCTCTTTTAACTTACATACCTAAAAATGTCTGTTTGCCGCAGCTTGCATTGAAGCTGGGTACACCAGGGACCCTGCACCCAGTTCTGCAATTGGTGGGGTCCCAGTGCCAAAAAAAACACTTTTGCTGCAACTACAACCATGTACCAGACACATGGCACACGGGAGGGGATTGTCACAAGCTGCAGTGCAGTCATGCAGCATGGACAGGATAGGAGACCAGAACAGAACATGACTTAACAGAGGACGGGCAAATCCACAGCCATGTTAGCATGCCATACCATGACTGTATGGCACAGAAAAACCACGGGGCTAACAGACCAGGCAAGTTTTGTCAAACAGGAGCCTGGCTGGCAGGGTGTGGGGGTTCGTTGGTGCCATGCCAGTCCTGTGCAGTGCAGGGATGGCACTTCTGCACATGCCCACATGTGGCCCCATGCCTGGCGCAGTCTGGCTAATCAGAGATGTGAACACAAATACAGCTGAGGGACTTGCTTAGATGTTACTCAAAGTTTATGCACTTGATACCTCTTTTTGTGACCCAAGTGTAGTAAATATTCATAATTTGGTCTGCAAATATGACTATGCCAGCTATGTGGAACTTTAGTTGTATAATTCCAGTACATGAATAGGGCTCCACATTGGATCAAGTAATATACAGGCCAGTTAGTCCTGTTGACAATGTATGGTAGCAAGAATATTTACTAAAATTACCTGCAACAGAGTGGATATTTGGGTTTCAGCCATGTATCTTCTCTCTGAGTTTCAGCTGGGTGTTCTGTGACAGTTTTCAACACTTAATCATGAGTATATTATATCTTATATTATACAATGGGGTATGAAAATCCTGTAACCTCATTGGTCAAAACACATCACATGACCATGATAAATCCTCCAGTATACCCACTTTAAAAGTTTTATATCACTATAAAAACAAAAAAATAAGTTAAACATTGTATAATAGCAATATACCATGACAGAGAGTGGGTATATGGGTGGATTTACCACATCTGGTGTGGTTAAGTCACTCAGCTGTGCCTCATGACCAAACCACACCAGGCATGGTAAATCCACTAATATACCCACTCTCTGTCATGGTATATTGCTTAATTGTATACCACTCAATGAAGATCAGAGGCCAAAGAATGTATACCGTCATTATATACCTCAGATCAGCATTTGATTGTCTTTGTGTTTATGGTATACACTTCGGGGGGAGGGGTCATGCCTGCCAGCTTGTCGGTTTCAGTGCAGCGGCTCTTAGACCAGCCCTGGGGTGGTCTAGGGTCTGGGGGTACAGTCAGCCTTAAAGAATCCTGATTATGGGGATGCCACAACCATGCACCAGTGCATGCCCCAGTCCGCCATGCCACAACTGTGCATCTTGCATCGAATCTGTGTGGCGCAAGCACCTTGCGTCATTACCGAGGATTTGTGAATTGAGCCCAGGGTTTTTTATTCTAGATACTTACTGGTTCTCAAGTGTACAGGATATCAGAGACTAAACATATTCATCGAATACAACGTGTTTAAAATGCTGTCTCTTCAGGCTCTCATCCTCTACTGCAAAGGTAGATTGGCTCTGCACCCTGAAGAGGAAGGATAATTATCTTTATGTCAAGATTCAAAATGCCACATACAGTACCTCTATTCATGCTGGAGAGTGGCTGTTATTAGTTCTGGGTCTTGCTCTTTGGCTTGTCCTTGGCATCACAGGTACTTATCAAATGCATTACAGTTGTGGCAGCAACCCTCTGGAGGGAAGGGCTTTACATCTTCCCATATCTGGTGACGTACTCCTGAAGAGCCCATTTAGGAAAGAAGATCAGTACACATTTTCCATAACTAAACAGTTATTCGAGGACCTGTGTGTTGTGATTAGTGTACCAAAATCCATACTAATTCCTTGTCAACATCTCCAATACTTAGGTGTAGTGCTGGACCCAACTGTGGGCAGTGCATTTCTGCCTAAAGACAGAGCAGAGGCTCTGTTTTCCCAGACCTGGCTGGTACATAGGAGTTATTACATGTCTGCTTGAACAGTGCCACATCTACTGAGACTTACGGCAGCTGCCATTGTGACAGTCCTCTTTGCCCGCCTCCATATGCTGCAAATACTGAGGATATACCTTGAGTTTGTTTTGTAAGACTGCAATTGCACCTGCCTAAATACTGTACCTTGTATGTATTTGTGTTATATTCTTATGTTACCTACTTTTGCTGTCTATAAGAACACCTGTGGAAGAATGCTTTCCTGTACCTATTTCTGACTTGTTACATGCACCTATTACCTTCCCACCCTTTCCCCATCCCCCAGGTCACAACTAGAAATAAGGCTTCCGGGCTCTGCTTGTTTATCTTGTAAAATATGTTGAAATAAATAAATAAATAAATAAATAAACACATATCTTAATGGGTCCTTTGGGTACAGTGGGATCAATTGACATATGAGCTGGAAGAAAAAATGACTCATCATAATAATCCTGTTTCTTCAAAGGGATCACTCATTATGATTAAACTGATGCAGACAGCCTCCTGTGTTGGACTGCCCAGAGAGATGGAATTATATGCAAATGATGGAACTCTCAATTGGCTCCTGCCAATTTCAAACTGCTGCCCTAGCAACTGCTGCACTCTGAGTGCTTCAGATTCTTACGTAGCCTAAACTGGGTGTAAGACCCACTATCTAGAATAATATTTCTATAAAATAATTTTTTGCCTTCTCACGTAAAAAAAAATCCCAAAAAGTAAACCTAAAAAACTTGAGACCACAAGAGAACCAACTGGTTAACAAAAGGTGAGTCTCTAACCTGACCTGTAAGGAAAATTATCATTAAACAGGGATGCAGAACAACTTTCATAGGTTTTAGTAGGGGAGGCAGGGTGGGTGCTTTAATCATAATGAGTGATCCCTTTGAAGAAACAAGATTGCTATGGTGAGTATTTTTTTCTTCTAACCCCAGGAATCACTCATTATGATTGAAATGATGCAGACTACTGAGCAGTACCTTTGGAGGTTGGGCAGAAAACCTATTTAGGAAACAGGTTCTGCAGCACTGCTGTACCAAATTTGGCATCACTTCTGGATTGCAGATCCAGGCTGTAATGCTTTGTGAAGGTGTGTACTGTTTTCCAGGTAGCTGCTTTGCAGATTTCCAATAGTGGAATTTCCCTTGAAGTTACTACTGAAGCAGCTGTGCCCCTGGTGGAATGTGCTCTCAGGCCCAGGGAAGCCTGTTTAACCACTTTACTATAACAAAACTGTATACATGCCACTATCCAGCGAGCAATTGTATGTTTTGAGGCAGGTCTACCCTTACCTACCTCTCCATAGGTAAGAAACAGCTGTGTCTGGTCTGGTCTGTAAGATTTAGTTCTGTCAATATAGTGGCTAAGTGCCCTTTTGACATCAAGTGAGAGAAGCCTCCTTTCTGGAGAACTGGAGTTCTCTGTAAAAAAAAAGGTAAAGTGATGGACTGATTTAAATGGAAATCAGACACCACTTTGGGAAGGAATTTTCTACTGGTCCTGAGGACCACTTTGTCCCTGTGGAATGAGATGTAATCTACATCTGTGCACAGGGCCTGTAACTCACTGATTCTTCTGGCTGAAGTAATAGCAACCTGAAACACAGTTTTCCAAATGATATTTAAAATCTGCTGTTGCCATCGGTTCAGATGAGATATCCTTGAGCTTGGCAATGCAGATATTCAGATTCCAGGCCGAAACTGGTTTCCTCAAAGGAGGGTGCAAGAGGTTAAGGCCTTTAAAATATTTTCTGAAGACTGGATGAGAGGCCATGGACCTCTCTTTACCAGATGACAAATTAGCTGAAACTGAAGCCAAATGAACCTTGAGTGTCAAAGGCTTCAGAGCTAAAGAATGCAAATGTGTCAGGTAATCCAGGAGAATGGCTAAGTCAGCCCTGTATGGGTCAACACTCTTACCTTTACACCATATGAAAAACCTCTTCCACTTAGCAGAGTATGTCTTTTTAGTGGAAGGTTTCCTGGAACCCCTAAGTGCTGTCAGAACCTGTTCTGACAGTTTAAGATTAGCATACTCTAAGTCCTCAAGAGCCATGCATTGAGCCTTAGCGATTTGAGGTTGGGGTACAGTAGCCTGCCTTGAGAGGATGTCAGCAGGTTATGCCTCCTGGGCAGATGGAGGTACCTCTGATAGAGCCAACACGAGTGAATACCAGTGTTGCCTCGCCCAGTCTGGTGCCACCAGTATCATTGTCGCCGATTGGCACCTCAGTTTCAGCAGGGTCCTGAATATCAGTGGAAAAGGAGGGAAGGCATACAGAAACTTCCCTGTCCAGTCCAGTGCTAATGCATCCAGGGTTAATGTGCCCCTGAGAAGAGGCCTGCAATAGTATACTGGTAATTGATGATTTTCTACAGAGGCGGAAAGATCTATCTCTGGAGTGCCCCATCATCTGAAAATCGAACTGAGTATTTGAGGATTCAGGCACCACTCGTGGTGGTCCTGACTTATCCTGCTGAGGGAATCTTCCAGCACATTGTCCTTTCCTGGGAGATGTATGGCTGATAGGGATACCTTCATGGAGTAAGCCAGGGACCACAGCCTCACTGCTTCTGTGCACAGTGGGGCTGACCTGGTTCCTCCTTGTTTGTTGATGTAATACATAGTACTGGTGTTGTCTGTTCTGACCTGCACCACCTTGTTTTGAAGATGTGGAGCAAATGTCTG
Organism: Neoceratodus forsteri; assembly: GCA_016271365.2. Lineage (NCBI taxonomy): Eukaryota > Metazoa > Chordata > Ceratodontiformes > Ceratodontidae > Neoceratodus > Neoceratodus forsteri. Next base: position 720,687,190 of record CM057450.1, read on the forward strand.
CAGGCTAGGTACACTGCTCTGAGCTCCAGCAGATTTATGTGCAACAGGGATTCTTGAGGAGACCATGTGCCACTTACTGTATAATCCAACATGTGTGCTCCCTAACCCAGAAGGGATGCATCTGTTGTAAGAACTAAGGAAGGTTGTTCCTTTGTGAAAGGCACACCTACCCGAAGGCTGTGCTTGGCCAGCCATCACTGCAGTGCCTGTAGCAGACTGTGGGTGCTGGGACCAGTTTGGACAGAGGATATGTCCTCTGCAACCAATATTGTCTCAGGTGGAACTGGATGTCTCTCATTTGGAATCTGGAACCCAGTACCACTGTGGTGGCAGCTGCCATGTGGCCCAAAAGCCTGAAGAACTCTCTGGCTGGTTTGGGTTCTCCTGGCACAAATGAGCTTGCAATCCACAGAATGCTGTTTACCCTGTCCTGTGGCAGGAAAGCTCTGCCCAGACTGGTGTTTAGTTCTGCACCAGTGAACTCTTAACACCTGAACTGGTGTTTTCTGAAACTTCTGTTTGTTTATGAGGAAACCCAGGGATTGCAGAGTAGACTTTGTTAGTGCTACGGCGTGCTCTGCAAGTTCACTACTAACCAGTCATCCAGGTAGGGAAACACTGACACCCCTTATTTCTCAGAAACTCCACTACCATGGCCAAACACTTTGTGAAGGCCCTTGGGACAGAAGTCAGACCAAAAGGAAGGGCTGCAAACTGATAACGGTGTGAGGCCAATCTGAATCTCAGGTACTGTCTGTGAGAAGGTCTGTTGGGGATGTGAAAATAAGAATCCTTTAAAGTTTAAATCTAAGGAAGCTAGCCAGTCTCCCTTTTGTAAAGAGGGAATGATTAGTGCAAGAGTGACCATTTTGAATTTTGGTTTCAGAATGTGTCTGTTTAGAAGTCTTAAATCCAGGATAGGTCGCCAATCCCCATTTTTCTTTCTTGTAAGGAAGTATCTGGAGTAGAAGCCTTTGCCCCGCTGGTTTAGGGGCACTGGCTCCACTGCCTTGATTGCTAGCAGAAGGTTTACTTCTGCATCCAGTAAAATTCCATCTGCAGATGTAACTGGTGCAAATGTTCTTGCTCTCAGCTTGGGGAGAGATTTGAAACTGAGTGCCAGACCCTGGCTCACCACCTCCAGGACCCACTTGTCTGTGGTGATGGAATACTAATCCTGGAGGTAGTGAGCCAGTCTGCCACCCGCTGGTGAATTTTTGGCAGGGGATGTGACCTGTACTAGCCCGTCAGGGGTTTTGAGTGGGCTGTGCTTGAATCACCAGGGAGGCAGAAGCTCTCCTCATGGCTCTCCTACCCCTTTCTCAAAAATATCCTCTAGGCTGTTGTTGCAGCTAAGAGGCCTGAGTCTGGAAAAATGGTCTGGGATAGGATCCCCTACCCCTGCCTCCCCTAGTTTGGGCCCTATAGGATGTGGAAGGCCTATCCTTAGAATTACTTCTATAGGTGGCCTTATATTCTTCTACCTTCTTCATATAGGCCTCTGTTTTGTCACCAAATAGCGAATTTTTCTCAAATGGAAAGTCCATCGCCTTGGCCTGGGTGTCCAAGGTCAGGTTTATGGCCCTGAGCCAGGCAAATCTCCTAAGGGAGAGAGATAGTGCCATCAACCTGGCTACAGAATCATTAGTGTCCACAGCCATGTGGAATTGGTATTTTGTGGAATCTAGAGCAGCTCTTGTTGAATCCTGTAGGTCCACTGCAACCTCACCTGGCACTCTGTCAGCCAGGGCTAACACTGCATTCCATAGTGCCTTCTGGATATTGCACTGCATAAGCCATATAGTTGGCCTGCCTAAGTATGAGAGAAGCAGCCGTATACCTTTTTTTTCCCATTGCATCCATCTTCCGAGAATCCTTTTCTGGAGGATGAGTAGCCAAGGGAATTCTGTCCTAAAATTCTGCTTCTTCCACATCTTCCTCTGTCTCCTGCAGAGGGAGGTTGAGTGTTTTCACCATGCTTTTAACAAAAGCATAATGTGAGGTATAATCCTCGGGACCCCTGGGGGGGACCAAACTCCTGTTCTAGAGAAACCTCTGGATCTATCGGTGCCTCTTCAAAATTATCATCATCATCCTCAGGAAAGGAGGCCTGCAGTTCCTGAGAAGGTGGAACCGGTACAGGAACCGGGGCAGTCGGTATTGGAAATGGGACTGCAGCTTGCAGTGCTTGCAAGACCGGTAAGGCCTTGGCAATGTCCTCAGCCGAGGGCATACCAGTTTTGTCAGCTGGAAGCTCCTTAGCCTTCTTGGCCGGAGGTGCAGCAACATGTTTTTCCTTACATTTTTTCTTAAGTGGCACAGGTTCAGTCCCTGAGTCCACTGGCCTTTTTGACTTACCCTGCTCAACTTTATCTGATCCTTTATTAGGATCCTTGGCTTTACCTCCATCCTTTCTTGTGCCAGAGGTGGAGGAACCACTTTCACCAGTATTAGTATAGGCAGAAGCCATTTCTTCCAAAATTTTGGACCTTTTCTTGAGAGTTTTAGGACAAAATGTTTTACAAATATCACAGTTTGCAAAAATATAGCTAGTGCCCAGACAAAAAGCACACAACGAATGTCTGTCTGCTTTAGCTATGATCTGACCTCAAGTCTCACACAATTTGAAACTGGTGGGGCCTGTGCATTTCTTAGGCTTAACTACAGGAGCCTCTGACATTGAGCAGGAATTGCTAAAGAAAATATATCAAATTATCAGTTCCTTAGGACCGAATATTTCAAATATAAATAACCGCTAACGGTTCCGGGAACCGGGCGCTACTCGGTTCCTGACAGAAAAAGGAACCGAAAAACCAACAAATTTAAATAAAACTTAAACAGTTATATGCGGTTAAGGAACCGACTGCAAGAACTAACAATTATTAGCAAAATTGAGGTAAAAATCCTCATTAGAAATAGTGGAACCCTCGGTTCCAAGGAGCCGTGAAGGAACCACTAATCACACAAAATATTCATAGAAATTACAAAATAAACTAAATCTAAGGCAGCAATCTGAAACATATATAAAAAATACCACTTGTTGACCAGATAAACAGATTTTGAAGAGGTTGGAGAAGAGCTCTCCGGGATGTCTTCTCTAGGCAGGCGGAGTAAAGACTCTAAAGCACTCTTAGCGCAACAGTTGCTAGGGCAGTAGTTTGAAATTGGCATGAGCCAATTGAGTGTTCCATTATTTGCATATAATTCCATCTCTCCGGGCAGTCCAACACAGGAGGCTGACTGCATCAGTTTAATCATAATGAGTGATTCCTGGGGTTAGAACAGAGGATTCTCATCATGTCTCCTCTTCGCCTCCACAGACGCCCCCAACCCCCTGTGCCACCTCTAGCCGAATTTTGGATCCAGGGACTTGGATCCAGCCTACAAGTACGACTGCCGATCTTCATTTGAGCCAACCTGGTCGGCTGAACCCGATTGGTGCGGTGCGCTCACTGGCAGATTCTGACTGGTCGGTCTGCTAACCCACTGCACTCTGATTGGTGTGCCTTTTGCCATAGGCTGAAACAGTGATTTCTGTTGGACTTTTGGCTGCCTCTCTCTTCTCAAACTTCTGCTTGAATTTTCTCCTGCCCCCCACCCCCTCACAGGCCTCCTTTAAATACTGTGTTACTCCACCCCTATGAGTTATATGACTCTTGATTGGTTTTCATTGGCTTTTCACTTGTCGGTTCTCATTGGCCTTTCACTTATTCACTTATTAGTACTGAACCTGCGTATACTACACCACGCGTAGCAGCTCTATACCTACTTGTCTGCTATTTACTTTTTCCTTTGTTCTGTTATTTACTTTTCCTTTTTTCTCTCTCTCTTTCACATCCTTTCATCAGTCCGAGCATTGTTAATAACTACTGTACACTACTATCTTTAATTCCCCTGAATCAGGAGGGTGCCGGATTGTATTTCGGGCATCCACTCAGTTGTATTACCCGATCCGCACTAATTCTTGGACTCAACCGCTTGGAATTATGGCTTGCTTCATTATCTCATTTCTAGTTCTGGGTAAAAGTGCACCACTTGCTATACCGCAACATGAAATGCCAGGCGCTAATTCAATCTTCGAACCCAATATCACATCCCCCCATGCCCCCTCACACTGTATCTCCCTTTTCCCGATGTCCCACCTGTCACATACATATATTCCCTATTCTCTTACCCCTTCCTTCCTTCTCCCATCACCTATGACTATCCGAGCACTCTTCCTCATTGCCCTGAATGGTCAAGTCAGCTTAACCTACTCCTGGACCAAATTCACATCCCCAACAACATATCAAAGATGGACCCAAAGGAAAAAAGTCTTCTTTTTCTTGATAAAATGCTATTGCTGCTCCTTCTCTGCTGAGGCAATATGGAGTTAAACCCAGGTACTCCAGCACAAATTACATCACCTTCAGATTTTGCAGTTGCCCCTGGTCTAAAAATGATGTTGGTTAACATTGTAAGCCTGACCAAAATATTAGACCAACTTCAAGCATGGGCCTCGCATACAAACCCAGATCTTATCATTATTTCTGAGTCATGGCTGAAAAAGACCAATACTGACTTTCAAATTACTCTCCCGGATTATAAACTATTCAGGGCAGATAGGGAAACTGAGGGGTTGTCTATGCCAAAACTAAGTATGCAGTTAGTGATATTTCTTGTAAAACTAAACCTAAAGAATATGAGATTGTTTCACTGAAGATTCACCTTCCTTCCACGGAATGCATTACTATTATAGGTGGCTATAGGCCACTGACCTGTGGTGCTGAAATCCTTAACATTTTGAAATCCCTAACCATGGCTGCCAACACAGAAACAATAATCCTAGGGGAATTCAACATGGATTGGCTTACCACAAAATCATGCTGCCTTATATCTATCTGTGATGAGCTTGGCCTTGCACAGCTAGTTACTGAACCCACAAGGAACAATACCTCTAATATTGTCAATAGCTCCCTCTTAGATGTTATTTTAACTACTCATCCTCACAAAATCTCACACTCAGGAGTTTTACATAATGATATGAGTGACCACGGTATTGTTGTGTGCATAAGATCCCAAACTAAAACCCACCAACAGCCTAAACTCTTTGGAATTCTCTACCCTGTCGGTTCCGGGAGTGCACCTCCATGGAGGAATTTAAGAGGGGTTTAAAAACTAATTTTTATCAAATTGCCTTCTTATAGTATTGACTGTGTTTAAGCTGTTGATGAGACTGTAGTTTTATCTGTGTTTTATATTGAATTATAATGTTTGATCTGTATTATGTGTTTTGTACAGCGCCTTGAAAATCTGAAAGGCGTTTAGAAATAAAATTTATTATTATTATTATAAACTCAGAACTAAATGGTCTGTAACCCCCCTGCAAATGGGGGTTCCCAAAAGACTTCCAGGAGCTTGCTTGAATGCTTCAAGCCTGAATGGTGTTTGGCGTTTAAGCCATTTATCTGTGAGTGTTTTTAGAGCCTCTGGTACTGTCTCTTTAAGAGCTGTCTGCTTGCAGACATAATTAGTTTGTATGGGGGGACTGTGTGTTTCTTTGCTTGAGTACCACTCGAGCTGCTGCCAATTCACTCCATTTTTGCAGTCACTAGGAGTGCAAAGGAAACCTATCTGAAAGATGTAACTGTTTGCCAGAAATCATTTAGAGTAATAATGAAAATACAGTTTGTCTAACCTGCTTTCTTTGCAGCCAGAACTGTGTTTGCCTAGTTCCCATTCTAGTTTTGAACTGCTGAACTGGACCAATCAGTGTGGGTTAAGGTAGCTCTAAAATGGTGCCTTGGACGAATCAGAACTTGGACTCGTAATCTGAGCCAGCCACAAGAGGATTGTATGGGCAGTGACTCTGGGAGATGTAGTTTGACTCTCGCGCCTTTTGTACCAATAGGGCAGTCTATTGTGAGTGACAGCCAATCCAGCCAAGAACTGGGAGGAACTCAAAGGAAGTGCCCGGTTTTGTCTGCTGGAGTTTCAGTTGAGCTCTGGCAGTGAAGAGGGAAGGAACCCTGTGCTTTTTCGGTGTGCAGTTTTAGTCGGGAAACGTGTGTAAGGCCCAGAGTTCCGGTCTGCAGCTTGTGTAACTGCTTGTTAGGACTGAATCCGTCCTGTGAAGAGAATCAAAGGATATCTGAAGAGTAGAAACCAGGCTCACCCTGTAGAAGACTGGAGAAATTGCTGAATTGCGCTTGGTCTGTCAGGAACTGAATCTGCTGTGTGTTCTCCCGGGTATTGTGCAGTAATTGCGATCAGGATAGAGAAGCAGCCTGCCTGGTATAGTACTTTCTTTTTACCATATAAATGTGTGAGGAGGCTTGTGTAGCTCAAGTGAATCCTGCTGCCATTAAAGGACTTTCGCCTGTTACTGTTTACCATATAAATGTGTGAGGAGGCTTGTGTAGCTCATGAATTGCTGCCATTAAAGGACTTTTGCCTGTTGCAGTTTATCATATAAATGTGTGAGGAGTCTCGTGGAGCTCAAGAGTAGCCCTGCTGACGTTGAAGGACCCTATCTTGTTTGGAGGTTGTGAGTACTAATTCAGGGTCGCCTCCCTGTTGAATTGCCACATTGAATCCAAATGGAATTATTGTACTGCTGACTGTTTAACTAATTTTTCTTTTCTCTAGTGAAAGGGCCCTACCAACTGCCACGGTTTGGACTAGCCACTAGGGCTTGGGTACCCAGGGACAGTAACTGGTAGGGATAGGCCTGTGCACAGAGCCATAGGTAGATGAGTAAAGTGATAAGCTAATTAACCTGATTTCCCGTCCTTGTTATATCCCCCTAAATAAATCAGAGCTGCTTGTTTCAGCAAAGTTATACTGCCTGAGGTATTTGTCTATGTTAAAGTATTGTACTGTGATTGTTGCACTGTATCTTATTTTACAGGAGGTCCCAGTGCCTGAACCAGTCCTGGGGGTAAGTGTATACTGTGAAGCTAATTCTGATATATTGTGTGGGCCACTAGTGGGAAGAAAGGGGGGTTGCAGTGTCCTAGAGGGCTGTGACCAAGTTAGTTTAACTATTGCAAACCCTGACCTCTGGGTGGAGGCACCCGCCATCGGATCCAGGCCCCTCAACCTGTTAGTGGCAAATCAGGCAGGGGTAGTAGCCCCTTGGATAGTGCCATCTAGGGGTTACAGGTCCTTTTGTAAGTTCAATGCATCAAATTTTCTTTCCAATCTGGGTAAGACCAGATGGCAAGATCTATATCTTGCTGAAACTACTGATGAAGCTGTCTCTGTCCTTAATGATAACCTTACCACCCTGGCAAACAAGCATGCCCTCTTTATTAAAGTAAGGGTACGTAAATCTTCTCACCCTGGTTTACCCCAGATCTCAAGGCAGTGCTGACCAATAGAGACAAGCTTTGGTCCCAGGCTAGGCATTCAAAGTGCCCTGCAGACTGGCAGGCCTTTAGAACTGCTAGGAATGCATGTGTAAAAAACATTTGTGCTGCTAAAACAAACTTTTACATCTCCACCCTGGAGCAGGCCAATGGGAACTTCCACAAAATCTGGAGGACACTGAAATCCATTGAAGGCCATCTCTCTGCTCCCACTATTCCTACCAAGATTCTTACCAAAGGCAGGGTCGTAGAAAACAATTCTCAAATCCTCGAAGAACTTAACTCACATTTTGTCACCACCGGACTAGCTTTTGACTCCTCACCTTACACTAGACATGCGAATAGCTGTGCTAGTTCCACTTCTGCAACCAGTATCCCATCCCATCCCTTTCAACTGAGCATGTTTAACAACAAAGAAGTTGAAGACTCACTCCTTAGCCTTGATACCAGGAAAAGTGCAGGGGATGATGGACTTGAACCCTTCTTCCTGAGACTAGGTTATGCCCATCTCACTGCCCCATCCTACATATTTTCAATTTCTCCATCACCTCTGCCACAGCTCCGTCCTGCTGAAATCCGCCCACATTATTCCTCTCTTCAAATCAGGAGACCCGTGTGATTTAAACAACTATAGGCCCATCTCCATCTTGCCTATTCTCTCTAAAGTTTTGGAAAAGCTGATCTATAACCAACTAAAACATCATCTTGAAACTTATTCACTCCTAAACCCAGCACAATCTGGTTTCAGGTCTAAACACAGCACTATCACAGCATTGGCTAAAGTCACTAATGACTGCGTTTCTGCTGTGGACTCCAAGAAGATTATTGGTGCAGTCTTTCTAGACCTCAGTAAAGCATTTTATACTGTTGATCATCACCTTCTAATTACCTGCCTTACTAATCTGGGTGCCACTCCGTCCACAGCACAATGGTTTACCAGTTATCTTTCTGGAAGGATTCAAAAAGTCAAAGCTGATGGTCTACTCTCAGCCTCCCTCCCAATTGTCAGGGGAGTCCCCCAAGGCTCCATTCTAGGCCCAATCCTTTTTTCCCTGTATATCAATGATCTTGATTCATATATAATGAATTCCAGCCTGCATTTCTTCGCAGATGATACAGTATTGTATACTGCAGGTACAACCTTATCAGAAGTTAGTGAAGCATTACAAGCTGACTTTGCTCAGCTCGAAAGCAATCTCATAAAAGCCAATCTTCTCCTAAATGCTAAGAAGACTAAGGTAATGATTTTTTCACACAATACCTCCCTTGGTACTCTCCCTGCCCTTCTGAAGGACTTTATTGTTACCTCCCTGGGAGAACCCCTGGAAGTCGTACCTAAATTTAAATATCATGGCATTTGGATAGACAATAAGCTTTCTTTTAATGAACATATTGAAGACTTATCTAAGAGTCTCAAAGCACGGCTAGGATTCTTTTTTAGGAACAGGTCTCTTTTCCCTCTTGAGACCCGTACCAGGCTTGTCCAGGCCACATTCCTTCCCTTACTTGATTATGGAGATTTAATCTATACCTCCTCTGCAATCTCAAACCTAAGTAAGCTGGATGTTCTCTATCACCATGCCCTTCAGTTCATCACTAGCTCCCCTTACCGAACCCACCACTGTGATCTATACGCAGCTGTTGGCTGGACCTCACTTGCCACCATACGCCTGCTCCATGCTGGTACCTGGACCCTTAAGATACTCCTTCACAAACTACCAAGCTACTTAACATCTCTTATCCACATCTCCCACAGTGCATATTCCCTTAGGAAATCGGACTACATCCTGCTAGCTGTCCCTAGGATCCATACTACCTTTGGCCAACGAGCTATTTCGTATGCCCTTCCTACTTTTTGGAAGCATCTCCAAGCCATACTGAAACAAAATAGCATCATCTCAATTAATTTCTACAAAGCACTAGCAGTTTCTAAAATAAAAGATATTTGCAGTCGCCACTAAGCCTACCCCCTACTCCAAGTCAGTCACATGTGTACCGAATGTCCTAATTCTCCCCAAGCCAGGAATGAAACTGCCTAACCAGCATAAGGCTTATATTTGCTAAATTATATGACCCCTTTATACCTGCTCTCACTGCCCTTAGCCCCTAGTTCTCCTACCTACATCTTACTCCCATGTACGTTTCCTAACCCCAAGCCTTCCCTGCCTGCTAATCTTCTACCCTGCACATCTAACTATCCATTCTCTCTTGTTCAAACAACATGAAGTCTTGTTGTATTCTGACATATGCAGTGATGTGCAACCTTTGAACTGCCCCGGAGATGAAAGAGTTAACTTTCCATGCCAGGCATGGAACGCTGAGCTCGAGCTCGGTTGAGACTCTGTCTGCTGCTGTTTGAACTCAAACCATCAGATTCTTTACTCCGCCTCACTGAACAGTCGCTCCGGAGATTTCTCCTTTGCTTGGTTCAATTTAGTTGGTTAAAGTGCCGTTTTCCTCGGTTTTCGACTGAATGTAATCCGATAACCTGTCGGTTCAGTCTCCGTTTGTGGTATCGTGAGTACTAGATCGGTTTATTTTCTTGTTCTTCTGTGTGGAACTTGTAAACGTGGGATCGGTTCGGTTTGAACTGATCAGGTTTGTTTAAAAAAGTTTATTCTACTTTTAGAGTGTGGTAACCGCTCCTTATCGGTTCTAAAAAAAACGGATTTCATTACGTCTTTTTCCACGACCCGTAACACGGTCAGGAACCGATAAGGGTGTCTTGCCTGGCGGATTGCCGAAAAAAGGGTAAGTTTTGTTAGGACTGGCCATGTCTGAGAAACCCAAAAGAAAAACCAGGCCCACTGGGTTTCAACACTGTAGTGTGTGTGGGGAATCCTTTGCTAAGGCTGACCCCCACACCACCTGTTTTTTTTTGTCTGGGGTTTGACCACCTCAATTCAGACTGCCAGATTTGCAAGAATTTTCCTGCAGCTACCCTGGAAAAGAGAGTTGGTAGGCTCAGGGAAAGGGAGGCCAAGAAGTCCGCTGACCCGGAAAGCCAGCCCGGTTCGGTTCCAACCGAACCAGAAGGAGTGCCCTCTGACCAGGGCGAAACTTCTTCGGGCAAAAGGAGAACCGACTCTGAGGAGTCAGTTCCAGTTAAAAGAAAAAGAAGGGATAAATCAGCCGGTGCGGATCCACAGCTTCTTTCTCCGACTGCTGATGAAATAGCCCAAGCGATAAGGATTGTTCAACCGCTAACCTCGGTTCCGACCGAACCGGCACCATCGGGTAGGGGCTCGGTTCGGTCAGTTCCCCGGTTCCAGATTATAATTTAGAAGATTTTTATGAACCGGAGGAGGAGGAAGGAGAGTATGAGGATTGTGATGGTGATTACGAAAGTCTGGATGTGCCCATTGACCCGGACATCTCCCCAGACAGACCTTCAGAGGTTTCTCCTCCTAGGCTTTCTGAGTCTCCTTCCCATTTTATGTTCTACAAAAAAGTGGCTGAAACTCTTTAGCTTCCTATGGAAGAAGCTGTAGACAATCAGGAGGAGCCTGACTATGTTGAGATGATGGATATCCTAGAGTCCAGGAGGCTGTCTATTCCCCTTCATGAGTCCTTTGGGAAACAGACAATAAAAATTTTAAAGACTCCTAATTCTATACCTCCTGTGGACAAGAGAATGGACAAGAGGTATACTCTCTCAGGCTCAGATATGGAGTTCCTTTCCCAGCAATGCAGCCATGTTGGGGTAGTGCAGGCTGCTGCCTGTGATAAGGCAAATATACCCTTGGCTTCACACACCCCAGATAAGGACTCCAGGAGGATTGATGCCATGGCAAAGAAACAGTACATGGCAGCATCCTTGGGACTCAGGCAGGCTAATTATATGGCCTATACAGCTAGATATCAGAAATCTAGATGGGACACTGTAATGGCTCTGGCTAAACAGGTCCTAGCCAGCTTGCCAAGGAGCTGGAGCAGGTGGCTGCAGATGGTATTGAGGCATCCAAGGTGCAGTTCCATGCCGCAGTGGACTCCAATGATGTTTCATCTAGAGTCATGGCTACATCTGTGGCCCTTCGTAGGATGGCTTGGCTCAGATGTACTAGCCTGTCTCAGGATACCCAGACTAAGGCCATGGATTTTTCTGTTGTGGGTAATTCTCTGTTTGGGGAGCAAACAGAGAACTATATGAAGAAAATGGATGAATACAGGACCACCTATAGGAGTGCTCGGGCCGAGGAAAGGCAAGCCACTCCCCAGAGGCAGCATTCCAGGGGCAGGGGCAGGCCTTTTCATAGGCCTTTCTACCAAGCTCAGGCCTCCTCTTCTGCTTATGCTCATAGGGGGTTCTTTAGAGGGAGAGGCAGACGGGGTCCAAGCAGGCCTGCTTCCACCCCTAAGCCTAAAGCCCCTGCCAAACAGGCACCCTGATGGGTTTGCCAGGGCCGATTCTCCACCACCTGTAGGGGGCAGGCTGGCTTACTTTGTCCAGGACTGGATGTCTTTAACATCAGACAAATGGGTCCTGGAAGTAGTAAGCCAGGGACTGGTTCTCAGCTTCAAAAAATTTCCCAAGATGAGAACCAGATCCTTTCCACCTGCAAGTCCTTCAGAGGCACTTGCCCTAGAGGCAGAGGTCTCTTCCCTCTTGGCTCTGAGAGCCATTGAGAGGGTTCCACCCCTAGACAAGGGAAAAGTATTGTACTCCAGGTACTTCCTAACCCCCCAAAAGACTGGAGAATGGTGGCCCATCCTGGATCTCAGATATTTAAACAAGCACCTTTTAAAGCCAAAGTTCAAAATGGTGACTCTGGGAATAATTCTACCCTCTCTAAGGCCAGGGGACTGGCTAGTTTCCCTGGACCTCAAAGATGCCTGTTTCCATATTCTCATCAGAAGCTCCCACCGAAAGTACCTCAGGTTCGAGCTGCCCTCCGGCCATTACCAATTCAGAGCAATGCCCTTCAGCCTAACTTCTGCTCCAAGGGTGTTCACAAAATGCCTGGCAGTAGTGGTTGCTTTCCTAAGGAGAAAAAAGATCTCCATCTTTCCATACCTGGACGACTGGCTCATAGCAGGCCAGTCTCCAGACCAAGTCAAGTCACACCTACAGATAACTCAGTAATTGCTCACTTCTCTAGGTTTCCTTCTGAATCTTTCAAAGTCAGTTCTAGAGCCTGTGCAGCTCCACGCCTTCATGAGGCAGAGCTGGATACAGCAAAGGCAAGAGCCTTCCTTCCCCTGGACAGGGCAAGGACCCTTATCTCACTGGCCTCTTCATTCACCCTCCAGGTGTCTCGACCAGCAAGGCATTTTCTGCAGCTCCTGGGACACATGGCTGCCTCTACAGCAGTGGTTCAGGGAGCAAGATTTCAGATGAGGGACATTCAGTTCCACTTGAGAGCCTTCTGGTTTCAGAAAAAGGATCCTCTGACCAAACTAATCCCAGTGACTCGAACCATGATCCAGGCATTGCAGTGGTGGCAGGATCAGGACAATCTAAGACAGGGAGTTCCCTTTGTCACTCAGTCTCATTCTTTAATCCTTACTACAGATGCCTCCCCTCTTGGGGTGGGGAGCCCACTTAGTGGACCTGGCCACCCAAGGGTTGTGGTCTCCTCAGGAATCTCTGCTTCACATCAATCTATTAGAACTCAGAGCAGTGTTTCTAGCACTTCAAGGTTTTTCCAAGTCTGTTCAGAACAAAGTAGTTCAGATCAGGACAGACAATGCCACCACAATGTGGTATATCAACAAGCAAGGGGGCACTCGGTCTACGACCTTGTACACAGAGGCAATGAAGTTGTGGTCTCTGGCCTATTCCCTGAATGCCTATCTTAAAGCAGTGCACCTCCCAGGGAAGGACAATGTCCTGGCAGATGCTCTCAGCAGGATATCTCAGGGCCATCACGAATGGTCCCTGGATCCCCTGATTTTGAAGGTGATCTTCTCCAGATGGGGCACCCCACAGATAGATCTTTTTGCAGCCCCAGACAATCACCAACTTCCTCTCTTTTGCTGCAGGCCCCCAGTGTTGGGCTCAGTCCCCCTGGATGCCCTAGCTCTCAATTGGGAAGGGAAGTTCCTGTATGCTTTTCCCCCCCTTCCGTCTCCTGTTCAAGGTGCTAGTCAAAATCAGGTCTCAACCCTGCAAGATGATTCTGATTGCTCCAGACTGGGCCAGACAGCCCTGGTACCCTCTCTTGTGTCCTTAGCAGTCCACCTTCCCCTGTCTCATCCCAGGAATTACAACCTGTTAACATGTGCTCAGGGGAGAGTTTGGTATCCAAATCTCAAATCTCTCAATCTCAAGGCCTGGCTCTTGAAGAGTTAGAGTTTGCTGATTTGCGTCTCTCTCAAGCTGTTCTGGATATCTTAAAGGCTTCTCGAAAGCCTTCCACCAGAAACACTTACAATTCCAAGTGGAAAATATTTACTATATGGTGCTCTGGGAAGCATATTTCTCCAGAGTCTGCTGGCCTGCCCACTGTCCTCGACTATATGGTTCATCTCAATAGCTTGTGACTCAGACCAGCTACACTAAGACTGCATCTGGCAGCTGTCTCTGCCTTCCTCTCAGCAGGCAAGCATTCTTCCCTTTCAGCTCATCCTGTATTTTGTAAATTTTTCAAGGGATTGCTGCATACCAATCCTCCCTTCAGGGACCCTGCCCCTGCTTGGGCCCTTAATGTTTGCATTGCTCAGCTTATGCAACCCCCTTTTGAGCCTTTGTCCTCAGCAGAGCTTAAGTACTTGACTTGGAAAACTGTTTTCTTGGTGGCCATCACTTCTGCCAGAGGCATAAGTGAGTTACAGGCCCTGTCAGTGGAGCCTGATTTTATCTCTTTCCATAGAGATAAGGTGGTCCTCAGGACTAATAGGAAGTTTTTGCCTAAGGTGGTTTCAGATTTCCACCTTAACCAGTCTATGTCTCTTCCTGTTTTCTTCACTGACCATTCCTCCTCGGGGAGAGGAGGCTGCACAGTTTGGATGTGAAAAAGGCCCTTAGCTACTACATAGAGCACACCAAGGGTCACAGGTTTGACTCCCTCCAACTGTTCCTCACTTATGGTGAGGTTGGTAAGGGAAAACCTGCCACTAAGAGATCTATTGCCAGGTGGATTGTCTCTTGCATTCAATTTTGCTATGAAAAATTAGGTAGGATCCCACCCTCAGGCCTGAGGGCTCACTCTACCAGAGGTACAGCTGCTTCTCTGGCTACTCTCAGGGATATTCCTATCTTAGAGATTTGTCAAACAGCCACCTGGAAAACAGTACATACTTTTACCAAGCATTACTCTCTGGATATCCAGACTAGGAGTGATGCTCGGTTTGGCACAGCAGTGCTTCAGAGCCTATTTCCGAAGTAGGTTCTGTCCCTCCTCCATGGAGGTACTGCTTGGTAGTCTGCATATGTCAGAATACAGCAAGACTTCATGTTGTTTGAAGAAAAAATTACTCACCTTAGTAATGTTGTTTCTTCTAATGGAGTCTTGCTGTATTATGACATCCCCCCTGCCTCCCCTCTCAGAACCTGGGTTTTTGGGATGTGGGTTGGCAGCAACAGTGTTGGCACTTGGGAGGTGCCCCCACCCCTTCTTTTCTCACCCCTTTAATTTGGGTGGGTGGGTGTTGTGTTTTGTTTTATTTTTTGGGTTTCCTGACTTGAGTCTTTGCTTTGGGACTAAAAAATCTTTTATTATATTTAGTAGCCACTTGGCTAGTGTAAGTTTACAGTTTCCACACAGGACACCCAGTGAGTATAGCTCGTAAAGATCTGACGGTTTGAGTTCAAACAGCAACAGACAGAGTCTCAACCGAGCTCGAGCTCAGTGTTCCATGCCTGGCATGGAAAGTTAACTCTTTCATCTCCGGGGCAGTTCAAAGGTTGGACATCACTGCATATGTCAGAATACAGCAAGACTCCTTTAGAAGAAACATTACTAAGGTGAGTAATTTTTTCTTCTTGCATATTAACCTTTATTATTGCCCCTATCTGAGTTATGTGTAAAAGTCTTCCCTTGTATAGCTTAGGCAGAAGAAACAATGTTTTAACTGGACCTTGCTCTGCTAGGTTGTACCTTACCATGAAATGTTTTTGTGATCTATGTATGCACTTTATTTAATTATAGCAAATGATACCCTTTATGTAATATCCTTATGTCTGTGTAAATGTCTCAGGACCTCCTAGTGAATAAGCTTGCTCAATGGAGTTTTTCCTGCAATAAACTTGAACTTGAACTTTGCAATGCCCTGGTTTGCTGGACAGACCACCTACACCTGCTGCAGGGCATCCATTTATTCTTTCCAACTCCACTGCAAATCCTCAAAACAGATACCTCAGGATAAGATGGGGTGCCCATATGGGTTTTTTTCAGACCCAGGAGTTGTGGACCAACCTGGACTCTGATCTCCACATGAATGTTCTGGAGATGGAGGAAGTTTCACTTGATCTCTAAGTCTTTACAGAACACCTCAGTCCTGGTCCCTTATTGACAAGGGCAGACAATGTCAGAGTGATGCACTACATCAGCAAACAAGGGGACACTCACTGATACCCTATGCAGGAAAGCAATAAGAGTATGGCACTGGGCGATGTCTCATGGCGTTCTACTGTCCAACGTGTTTCTCCCAGGTGTACAAAATGTCTTAACAGACTGGCTTAGTGGGTCCCACTTACAGGTACATGAGTGGGAATTACTGTAAATTATCTCTTCACAAAATGGGATAATCCAGAGTTGGACCTTTGTGCGTCATTAGAAAATGCAAAACTGCTGCATTTCTGCTTGCTCACACCAGGGCCTGGGGTTTTTGGCACATTGTCCCTCTCCTGGAAAGGAAGGTTCCTTTATGCATTCCCTCTGATTCCTCTCATTCAGAGGGTTCTTCTCAAGCTGCAGGCAGAAGAGACCACTAGTGGCTCCCTTTTGATCTTGCCAGATATGGTGTTTGCTGCTATAGCATCTGGCAGTGGAGCTGCCTGTTTGACTGTCCCGTGTTGGGGATTGCTGTCACAGGACAGGGTGTCCCTGTTCCATCCAGACCTGTGATTCCTGCATCTGCATTCATGGCCACTGAAGACATAGCTATTGCCCAATTGAGGGTTTCCCCCAGGTGGCTGATGTCTTGTTTGTGGCTAGAAAGCCTGCCACAAGGCACACCTATTCTTTTAAAGGGAAGCGTATCTCCATATGGTGTGCTTCCTGTTCAGAGGACCCATTTACATGTCCTGTCAATACTGTACTGGCCTACCTCTTGTCTCTGTCTTACTCTAGTCTCCAGTAGTCATCCACTAAGGTGCACTTGGCTGCAGAACTGACTTTCCATTCCCACGCCGATGGGTGCACAATGGCGGAACTAGAGGTGTCCAGTATGTTCCTTAGGGGTATTCATCCCCGATTTGTAAACCAGTTCAACCTTATGATCTTAATTTCATACTTGAAAAATTGACTCTGGCTGCATTTGAACCTGCTGTGACTTGTGAAATGCGCTTTCTTTCACAGAAGGCACTGCTTTTGGTCACAATGACTTCTGCTTGGAGGATTTCTGAGCTTCAACCTCCTTGCCTGATTTTCCACAAGAACAGGGTGTCTTTGCATACCAGTCCATGCTTTTTACCAAAAGTAGTCTCTGATTTCACTTTGATTCAGACTATAAATCTTCCTGTGTATTATCCTGAGCATGCTAACAGTAGTGAGATGTTGCTCCATAAACTTGATGTACGTAGAACACTGTGCTTCTATATCAATCACACTAAGAACAGCAGAATGCCCTTTCAGTTCTTTGTTTCTTTCACCCCTGGAAAAGAGGGCACACCTGTAACTAAACAGTGCCTGTCCCAGTGGCTAGCTCACTATACTGACTGTTGTTATAGGAAGTACAGTAAGGAACTTCCTGATGCTGTGCATGGCCACCCTACCTGTGGTATGGGCACTTCTGTTGCCTGTTTTCAGAATGTTACTGCAGCTGACATACATATGCTGCTGCCACATGGAACAATGTGAGTACATTCACTAAACACTACAGTCTAAGCATTGTCTCTTGTAGGTGTTTTGGCTTTGGTCTTGTCGTGCTGCAAGGCCTTCTATCCTGATTGCATATCAGACTTTGCCATCCTCCCTGGTTACCTTATGTATTGCTTGGGAATTGTTCCAAAGGAATGGCCCAGTGGAGGAGATATCCATGATGAAGACAGTGCAGTCACTTAAAAGTAACACTACATCTTCAAGAAACTCCCCTCCACTGGGCCATAGCGCACCCACCCTCCTTTCCCCTTTCTCTGTTGCTGAGGTATTTGCTGGCAGGTGTCCACTGCCTTGTCTGGAGGTCTCCATAAGTGCCTTGTGTTTATTGTCCAGTCCCATGCCTCTCCTTGTGTGCCTGGTACTGGTTTGGTCTCTGGGTTCCTCATGGTAAGAGACCCTCTAAGTGTGTCTCTGGCAGGGAACTGAGGAGTAATGGGGATGCCCATGTTTTATAGGCACTGATGTTACACGTTATCACGGGTGGCCTCCTTTTGGCCAAATGTTTCCGAATGGTCCTGACGCCAATGGACTTCAGTTCCAAAGGTATGGTCCAATGGAGTAGAGTCTCTGGGTGATCTACTGTTACTAGTAAGTAATTGCTTTTTTTTCTACATGGGCTTAAAAGGGTAGATGTGAGAGAGCTGCTTACAATGGAAGAAATGACACAGTCACTGTGGGGTACAACTATTGATGGGGAGAAAGTTCAGAACAGATGTAAGGAAGTCTTTCTTTACAGAAGGGGTGGTGGAGTGCTGGAATCACTTGCCCAGTGACATGGGGAATGCTGGCAGTGCAGCAGGGTTCAAGGCACAGTGGGATGGATTTAGGGGGTGTTGGATTGTTCAGGAAAACCTGGTCATATCTAGTTGGTGTTTTGAGGGTCAGCAGGGAGGATCAGGTCAGACTGGATAGTAACATTGTGTGGAATGCACAGTTCAGGCAGAATGGCTATTTGCTGGAGGAATGGATTCCAGGATAGGGTGTTTCATTCTGGGAAATTCTGGAAACAATCTGAAAAGTCATGTTTGTATCTGTGGGATGCTGTTCCATGGATGGAGAATGGATCTGCGAGGCAGGTTTGACACTTTTTCCGCAGATAGTCATTCTGTAGACATTGCATCTAATTTCTCTGGAATCAAGCGAATTAATTTTATGAAAATGCAACCACCTGCAACCCACTTTATAACTGGTAGTTTTTTTTTTAAAAAGTGCCCGAGTTCCATCATTTATATTGACTCACAGTTTAATTTGTGATACGGTATTCTGCCCCTTTCTGAGGAAGTACCTTAAAATCCACAGAAATAATTCTTCTACAGGTAAGTGAAATTATTCTGGGACTGCTTAGTGACACCACAGGTTAGACTTTCAGATCCAATCACATCATGTTGCTCCTGACTGGCTTTCAGAATTCATGAGGCTTTCAAGAGAGGAAGATATGCTTTGCTGTTCTGTGTTGCTGCTGCAGTTTTGCTGCAGAAAACTGACCACACATCTTGCTAAAATCGTGTTCATTCCTGTTTACTTTTATAACAGACTTGTAGTTAAAGTGCCTGAGAACCTTTCTTTTTTTTGTTGGTCAGGTTCTTCTTTTTAGTCAGAGCTATCTGACTGCAGTTTCAGCAGTGTGGATGAGGGGAGAGAGTGTGCAGGGGCCCTGCTGCAGTACACAGCATACAGTATCAGCTAGTAGCTGACCTAAAGAGAAACAGAGACTATTTCAGGCTGTGACTGGATGGCAGTGGATTTTTTTCTTCTTATTTTTTCAGTCTTGGTAGTTAGTATTTTTTCAGTAGTGCTAGACACAGTCAGTAATAGCCAGCATGCAAGTTATGTATAACATAAACACAGTCTGAGGCTGCAAGGATAATAAATAGGGGATATACAACAGCATAGTATTAGATACATTTTTTTATCCATTTGAGTTGTGGGGATGATGGACGACCCCATGAGTGGCACAGCGAAGCATAACCATGAGTGATGTATCCCTGAGGTCACCACAATGAGTACAGGTGAAAAGAAAAAAATTACTCACTGAATTAATGATGTTTGTGCAATGACTATAAGAATAACATTTTGCAAATAAATGCATTTATACAATGACTGTGAGAATAAAATGTTGCAAATAAAAGAAAAGAAATTACCACAGCAATATTGTTTCTTCCAAGGGATCGTCCAGTATAATTAGTCATATGCAGTCAGGTCAGAATCCCTGACTGCCCTGGAGCTTTAGTGATGTGATGTGATGTAATGTAATGTGGAATGTATGCAAATAGAAACATAGAAGAAAAAATTACTTCCCATAGTAATCTTGTTTCTTCTAAGTAGAACTGCCCAGAGAGAATTTGGAACATATGCAAATGATGGAATCTTTTGCATGAGCCACTTTTCAAATGCTGCCTTGTGCTAACTACCTTTGTTCTAAAACCCTCAGATTTCCTGGAAGCCTGGAAAGACAGGCCCATGGGGACTAAGTGTAATAATGATAATTGCAATAATAATAGTAATAATAATAATAATAATAACACTATTACTCATAATAATAATAGAGGAACTTCCTTAACTCCCCCAAAAAGAGGCCTCCAACTGGAGGGCATAACATATGAAAGGGTACCCTTGAATGTCCAAATCACCTGAAAAGGGGAGAGGGACAACAATAGTGATCACAATCACATGTGTGTCAGAAATAGCATTTATACCCCTGAGAGCACAGTATTCAGGAGTACAGAGGCCAAATGTTCCAGAAGGAAAGGCAGGGTGGGAAAGTTATGAATACCTGAGTATCAATTGGAAGAAACACGATTATTATCTTAAGTAATTTTTACTTCTCACCCCAGTAATACTCAGGTATGCATAACTTTATGCAGCCTGCTAAGCAGTATCTTTGGAGGTGGGCACAGAACCTTATTTTGGGAACAGACTTTGCAGGACTCTATGCCAAACCTGGCATCACCCCTGGAGAGAATCTACAGACTGTAATGCTTTGTAAAGGTGGGTACTGTTTTCCAGGTAGCTGCTTTACAGATGACCACTAGGGGAACATTCCCAACATTCCTTGTGGAATGGGCCCTCAACCCTGTTGGGGCTCCTTTCCAGCCTTAGAATAACAAAAACTGAAAAATCTGTACTATCCAGTGAGAAATTGATCATTTTGATGCTGGGTTACCCTTTCCAATATTCTTATAGGTCAGGAACAGCTGTTTTCTGTCCTGCCTATGGACTGCAGTGATTGTCAAGTGATAGATAAAAGCTCCCTTGACATCCAGACCATGAAGACTCTTTTCACCAGAACTAAAGTGTTCAGTGAACTAGATATATAAGATGGGCAGACTGGGTGGACTGTAGGCCGTTATCTGCAGACACTGTCTATGTATCTTGTATTTATGTATAATGGTTTGAATCAAATGGGAATCAGAAGTCATTTAAAAGAGAAACTTCTTACTTGTTCCCAGAATAATTTTGTCTCTGTGGAATGAAATATGGTCCTGTTAAATGCAGAGAGACTTGAGGCCACTGATTCTTGAGGCAGAAATCATTACCACAAGGAAAAAAGTATATGTGTGTGTGTGTGTATATATATATATATATATATATATATATATAACAATAAGACATGATGGGTGTGCAGTAGACAGTTCTAATGCAGCAGGGACGTGAAGTGAGGCACGAGGCCACAAGCTGAGTGTGTCCAGTCCCCTAGCCATGCATTAGAACTGTCTAATGCACATCCCCAGAGTGGCTTATTGCACTTATAAAATGGGCCTGTGTATTCTAAATGGGGGTTCTAGTTTTAGCTGTGCATTAGACACATCTAATGCATGGTTAACAACCAAATAGATTGCTTGAAATCCTTTCCCCATTTTATAAATATATTTATTTCAAATAAGCTGAAAACATAGGCTCAAAAAGGGGGACCCATGAGCCTAACCATGCACACATCTAGGCCCCATGCTGACACTGCTTCCTTGTGAGGGGGTGCAAATGGGCCAGGCCTATAAAGAACCCTTTGAAGATAGGGTCTGAGGCTTGAAAAAACATTCTGTCCAACTGAGAAGTAAATAGATACTGAGACCACTTGGACCTTTAAGGTACTTGTCTGCAAGTCCAGTGAAAGCAAATAGGTAAAATAGTCCAGCACAGCTGGAACACCAGCCTGTGCTAATATGAGCCAGGCTCTAAAAGAACCTCTCTGAGGCTAGGATCTGAGGCCACTAGAACATTTTGTCCAGCTAATATGCAAGCAGATACTGCAACTAGGTGGACTTTGAGGATGCTGGACTGCAAGTCAACGAATATAAATAGGTAAGTTAGTCAAGCACTGCTTGACCTCAGTATGTGCTGGAAACCGTTTTCTGGTTGAACGCCAATAGTAAACCTTTTCCCTTCTGAAGCATGCAGTTTCCTAATGGAGGGCTTCCTGTAACCACATACAATGTCTAGACACTGTGAAAAAGATGCAAGGCTGCATATAGTACAGTAGGCCCCCAAGAGGCATGACTTGGGCCTGAGTGACCCAAGGTTTGGGTACAGGAGCCTCCCAGTTGGAGGTTAGCAGGTTGTGCCTCTGAGAAAAGGTGTATTGGTTTGGAACCAGACATGGAGAGTAGCAGAGAGAACCATGTCTGCCTGGCCCAGCCTGGCGTTATCAAGACCATTGATGCTGGCTGGGACCTGAGCTTGAGAAATGCATTGTATGCCAAAGGGAAGGAAGGAAAGTGTACAGATGCTTCTCTGGCCAACTCAGAACCAGAGAATCCAGGGGCATTGGTCCCTGATCTGATTGACTTAGTACTGTGGCAGGTGGTGGTTGTGGTGGGATGTGAACAAGTCTACCTCTGGTATGCCCCACCTTCTGAAGCTAACTTGCACCACCTGACTATTCAAGGCCCATTCATCATCATCATCATCATCATCAAATCTTTATTTATTCAGGCGAACATCATTGAGCAAGGCTCATTTACGAGATGGACCTGATAAGGTCAAGGTTCAATAGTTGATACACAACAGATACATCATACACTTATATAAGACAGTTATACATACAGGGGAAAATAACGTTAATAAACACAGTGATGTACAGTAAATTCACATGATAAAAAACGGTTACAGGAAAGTTAAGCTAATATTTACAGTATGTACAGTATATACATATCCCAGTGGGGGCATGGCAGACACTCAACATAATGTAATACTAGGATGGTGAAGGTATTACTGGGTGCCATAAGATGGGGTGTCTGTCTGGAAGGAATATGCCATATATAGTTTGGAAGGGAGATTTGTGAGATGACAATGCTAGCTCTAGTGGTAGCAATTGCATTTCTCTTTGAAGAAGACTATACAATGCTGTTTAAAGGATGCAAATGGAATGATATTGGACAGTTTTAAGGATTTTTGTAGGGTGTTCCATGCTATAGCTAGAAAATAGCTGATTGCTGCCCTCCCTAGCCTGGTGTTGAATTTGGGCAATTTGAGCAAGATGATGTTGTTGATTCTTAGGGCATAGGAGCTAGGAGAGGTCTGGGTGAAGCAGTCCAGGATATAGTTTGGAAGTTTTTTTGACAACGCTCTGTAAACCCATAGTGCTGCATTTCTGTTCCTTCTGAGGTGAAGGGAAACCCACCCAACTGCAGCATAAAGAGAGCAATGATGAGTATTAGATGGCAGATCTGTAATGAACCTTATTGCTCTATGATATAAGGTATCCAACTTGTGATGGTAAGAGATGGGGCAGTGACTATAAAGGAAGTCTGCATAGTCAACAACTGATAGAAAAATGGCCTGGACTAACCTCATCTTTGAGTCTCTGTTTAGGAAGGATTTTAATCTATAGAAAGGCCAAGCCTTTGGCGTAAGCTTTTTAACAGTTCTTCTAAATGATGAGTGAAGTCAAGTCTGTTGTCAATCCACACACCTAGGTATTTGAAGTTTTACATACTCCAGATTTTCTCCAAGTATAGTGCATAGCTAGGGAGAATGATTGGAGGATGTGCTGGTGGAGCTTTGATTTGTGAACATCATTGCTTTAGTTTTCTTTGCATTTAACAAGCTTTTTCTTGAGTAGCTGATATTGTAGCAAGGAGAATTCTGTTTATAAGATTTCACCAGCAGCAGTGAGAGGGTTGCTGACATACAGAACAGTGTCATCAGCAAAGAGGTGTACAGAGGAATTGGTAAGGTTGAATCAATGTTATTTATATAAATGGCAAAAGGATAGGACCCAGAATAGAACCTTGGGGACTCCTCTTGACAGTGGTTTTAATGGGGATAGGTCACCTTCAGCTTTACCTGCTGTGACCTACGGTGAGATAGCATCTGAACCACTTAAGGAGGATGGATCTAGGCCAATGGAGTACAGGGATGAAAGTAGTAGCTCGTGGTCCACAGTATCGAATGCTTTGCTCAGGTCCAGGAATACTGCACAGACATTATTCTTTTATCTAATTCAGATTGCCAGTCATTTGTGACCTTGGCTAGTGCAGTGATAGTGCTATGCTTGGCCCTGAATCCAGATTGAGCTGGGTTTAGGAGGTTAGCATTGTCAAGATACTCCCTTAACTGATTACTCACTAATTTCTCCAGCATCTTGGATAGCACTGGTAGAATGGAAATGGGCCTGTAATTATTAAGATCCATAGGGTCCCCTGATTTCAGAAGGGGAACCACTTGGGCTGTCTTCCACAGTGTGGGGATAGAGCCAGAGTTTAGGGATAGGTTAAAGAGGTGTGTTAGGGGGACTGCAAGTACATGGTATGCAATCTTTAGAAAGTAGGGGTCCAGAGAGTCTGCCCCTGCGCTTTTTTTGGTATCCAGTTGCCATAATAGATCCTCTACTTGTTTCAATAGTATAGATTTGAAGCTGAAGGAAGAGTCAACTCTCTGATCACCAGTGTAATGGGAGCTTAATTGTTCCCTCAGCAGGTTAGCTGGAGAGGTGTCAAAGGCAAGGCCAGCCGTTGTGAAGTGGTTATTGAAGGCCCATTCCTGATGGGACTGGTTGATCTGAGTCAAGGTATCTGCCAAAGTAGTGTCCCTACCTGGCAAATGAACATCCTGCAGGGATCCATGGAGCATGCTAGACTCCATATTTCCATAAGTCCTGAACAGGGGAGGGCTTAACCTGGTCCCTCCCTATTTATGGATGTAATACATTGTGGTGGTATTGTCTGTTCTGACCTGTACCACCTTTGTAGTAGTTGTATGAAGACCTTTAGTGCAGCAACACTACTCTTAGCCCCTGCAGGTTTATGTGCAGGAGTAACTCTGCACTTGACCATGTGTCTTGGGTGGTGTGAACCCCCAGATTGGTGCCCCACTCTTGTAGGGATGCATCTGTTGTCAGACAAATGATAGGAACTCTTGCTGAAAAATAAGTCCCTCCCTTAGATTGGTTCCCCTCTTTTCCTCCATTGGAGGCCTGTACCAATGTCCTTGTTACTAGAATTAGTTTTAAAAGAGGGTCCTGTCTCTGACACCATTGAGCCATGAGATGACATGGAATGGCCCTGATCTGTAGCCTGGATTCCAAGAATGTGCCAGTGGCAGATGCCATGTGGCTAGTAGCTGAAGAAAACTGTCTTATGGTTTTTGGTTCATTCAGTCTGAATGAGCCGCTATTAGTGGAATACTTCTTGCCCTGCATAGGGGCAGGTAGACCCTGCCTTGCAGGGTATTTAGCTCTGCTCCTATGAACTGGAGTGTTTGAGCAGGCTTAAGATCAGACTTTCTTTAGATTTATCAAGGACCTTAGAGAGTTCAGGAGACCCTAGCTGAGTTACAGACTCACTTACTGGAGTGATTCTACCACCACCAGCCAGTCATCTAGATATGGGGAAACTGTGACACCTTATCTTTGAAGGTGATCCAACCACTGTGTACACTCCCAGAGAGTGACCTGATGAGAGTCTGAACCTGAAGCACTTTCTGTGAGACTCCCTTATGGGAGTGTGGAAATAATTTAAGTACAGTGATGCCAGGAACCCCTTTAGGTTTTTCTTGGGGTTTGACATGCTTTGTCTTTTTGGTTTTCGTTGAGGGAACCGGAGAGACAGCAGGACCACTCACCCCCCTTTTTTTTAAGTCTGAATCACCCTTCTCAGGGGTGTGTAAGTAAGATACAGCAATTTCTTTTTTTATCATTTCATTTTTATAGAGCTTTTAGCATACATAGTCGACATATCAGACTGTTTACAGTATCCAGATTTTACATATGATTATGGAATCAATTCTAGAAAGCATTTATACGATAGGTTTATAGCTTTATGACAGAGGTCTCTAGTATATTAACTTTAACGATTTAGATAAAAACGAGATGAGGATCAAAATACTCCATGTTCATTATGAGAGATCTATCTATGACAATTAATATTGAGTAGAGAAGATCACCCAATCTACAGCTTAAAATGAGATTTCATATTAGTTAGTGACCCATTCCATGCTCCTACATGTGAAGAATTATCCTATCTCCATCAACCACTCCACCTAGGGGGGAGGGATGGTAAAGGGAGCGGAGGGAGGACAATTTGTGAGTGTTCCCACAGCGTCCCAACCCAGTTTTTACAAGGGGGGGAGAAAGTGGGGAGAGGGGTTATTTATACTGGTGAAGAAGGATTAGGGAGGGGGTAGTGAGTGGATAGTCAAATGTGAGGGTCTAGAAAGGACCCTGAGTGACTATAACTATTTTAAGAGATTCTTTCCCCCAGTAGTGAGACTCAGGGGACAAAAGGAGTCATCTTGCAGCATATAATATAGCTGCCATCGGGACCATCTGGAATTAAATTGATCTCCTTGATCATTTAGGTTATGAGTTATCTGCTACATATAGTATATCTGTTTAGTAATCTGCCACCAATCTTGAATGGTTGGGATTTTTTTGTTTTACCATGCTTTTGTAATGGCCTTCTTGGCCTCCGTAAGGAGAAGGAGGAGGAGGAGGAGGTATCTAATAGAGGGTGTTCTTAGTTCTCTAGGGATTAATAGTAAAAGATATATTTCCCCAGTTAATTGAAATTGTGGACCAAAGAGTTCTCACAGGTTAGCCTGGAGAGCTATTATAAAGGGTTGAAGTTTAGGGCAGGTCAACATAATATGTGAATGAGTCGCTCTGACCTCTCCGCATTGACGCCAGCAGGCTGCTGATCCAGAATGGGCATAGTGATTGGTGATTATAGGGGTTCTGAAATATCTAATAAGGTTTTTCCATGCGTATTCATGCCACTGATGGGAGCTGGTTAACTTAGAGACATATTGGCATGCTTTCTGCCATTCCTCGGGAGTAATGGGGTGTTCTAACTCCTCTTGCCATTGGAGTCTAATATTATCAGTAATGGTTAGCTGATGAGCTTTTTGGGAGTGGTAATGTGCTGAGAGTAGGTGTCTTTGCTCATGGGAATTATTCAGTCGGATTTGAAGGTTGATCAAGGGGGGTGTCTGAGTGGGTGTTCGAGCAGAGACAGGCAGGGAGTTGTAATAGTGACAAAGCTGTAAAAATCTATAGAAGTCCCTGCAAGGTAGATTGTATTGGGTTTGAATTTCAATAAAGGATCATACATTCCCCTAAGTTGTGACCTGTGAGAGGTATAGCAAGCCCAGTCTTTCCCACACTAAGAACCCGTGATCCATTCTATTAGGAATGAACTGGTCTATGCTTGCTGTGGGGCATGTAAGGAAATGAGCATCTGGCTTGAAGGTTGTAAACTGATGTTCAAATAAATAAATAAATAAAAGGCTCTAGATGTTGTGAGCTTCTTACAGTTCTCCAAGTGTTTAGATAATGAATTATTCATGGATTCGTAAGGTTGGGAGGAGGATGAGATTCATTGTGTTGCCCATATATTTTCCCGAAGTAGTCCCTGTTACTAATAACAGACATTTCAGTTTCTGCCCAGTGTGGGTTAGTTATGCCATTCTGCCTCACCATCAGGTGTGTAAGCAGAGCTGCATTATGATAAAGCTGGAGGTCAGGAAGTGAAAGCCCCCCTTCGATCTTGGGAGAGTGAGCACCTTAAGACAAACTCTAGGTCTCTGCCCTGTCCAAATGAATCTGGAAATGGAGTGGTTCCATATCTGGAATGTTTTGTCCGTAAGGGGAATGGGGACGTTCTGAAATAAGTAGAGGGCCCTGGGGAGGACTAACATTCTAACTAGCTCTATTCTTTTGGAGAGGCTTAGTGGCAGTGTGTTCCAAGTAGCCAAGTCAGTTTTAAGTTGAGAGGTGAAGGGGGCATAGTTATTTTTATAGTAGTCTGCTAGAGATTGGGACAGTTGGACACCTAGGTATTTCAGTTTAGTCAGGGTCCAGTTGCAGGGAAATAGGTTTTGTACGTTGGAGGACGGGGGGTAGTGGAATATGAGGATCTCAGTTTTGGAGAGGTTAAGCTTGTATCCAGACACCTGTCCAAACTCGTCCAAAAGCTGCCTTATTGCTGGGAGTGATTCTGGAGGTAAAGTAGCATGTCATCGGCATACAACACAACTCGATGCTCCGTGCCTCCCAGAGTGACTCCAGTGAGATTCTGTGAGTCCCGAATATACTGTGCGAGGGGTTCTATGAATAAAGCGAATAAGAGTGGGGAGAGGGACAGCCTTGCCTGGTCCCTCTACCCAGCCAGAAATACCCAGAGTGGTGTCCATCTATCTTTACACAGGCCTGGGGGGTAGCATATATATTTTGTATAACCTTAATAAGGGTTTGACGGATCCCAATTTTGTGAAGAACCTGATATAGGAATGGCCAAGCCATCCTATCGAACGCCTTTTCGGCGTCAAGACTGATTAAGACTGAGGGGGTGTTAGTAGAGTACATCTTATGAGTCAAATGGAAGGTGCACTTAATATTATCAGTGGTGGATTGGGTATTCACAAAGCCAGTTTGATCTCTATCTATAAGTTGGGGGAGAAAAGAATCTAGGCAGTGAGCCAGGATAGACATCAATAGTTTGTAGTCAGTATTTAGAACCGAAATTGGTCTGTAGGAGCTACAGAGTTGTTTTTTTTTTTCCTGGTTTAGGAAAAACTGAGATGGTCGCACACAACCATCAGGGTGGGGGCAAGTCTCCCTCCAGGATAGAATTGAATAGTCTTAAAAGTTTATTGTAAACCTGGGATCTAGTTGTCCTGTAGAACTCTATTCCATATCCATCCAGTCCAGGGGCCTTTAGGGTTTTCACTCTGGCTAAGGCAGTGGTCAGCTCAATATCTGTAATTGGATTGGTCAGGATTTCCCTCTGGGGGTCTGAGAGTTTAGGCATGGTAATAGGATGGAGATGACCTATTTTCTGGACAGTAGGGGTTTGTTCTGGAGTATATGAAGTTGAGTAGTAGGAAGTGAATGCCTCTGTAATGTCATGCAACTTAGTTAGCAGCTGGCCATAGGAAGGGTGTCTGATAGTAGTTATAACTGAGGACTTCTTTTGTTTTCGGATCTGATAGGCTAATAACCTTGTTGCGCTAGGCCCTACTTCGTAGTATCTTTGTCTCAAGAAAGTTAGGGCAATCTTTGTTTGTTGTAAGGCTAAGCAATCAAGGTCTGACCTGGTTTGTTGTAACTGAGGGAAAACTGAAGTATCCCCTTGTTTGTGAGCCATTTGCAAAAAGTGTAATGCGTCTTCTAATTTAGTCGTCTGCTCCCTTCTTTGTTTGTTTAGTTTCACTGTGTGCTGAATTATATGTCCACGGAGGACAGATTTCACTGTGTCCCAGTGTATTGCAGGGGTTGATTCTTCTGGGGGATTATTCCCCACGATCTCTTTAATGTTGTCTAGATGGTATTCTTGAAATTGCTTGGACCAGAGATAGTAAGGGTTGAGTTTCCATTGGGTATTTTGGGTTGTAGTCCCATGTCCCAGGTGGTGACCAAGGGGGCATGATCGGAAAGGGCTATGTCACCCATCTGTGCATCTTGTAATGTGCTTAGGTTCTCAATTTGGGTATAGGTTTGGTCTATGCATGAATAAGTACGGTGCACTGAAGAGTAGTGGGAATAGTTCCGTGCTTAAGGGTGTGCATGGTGGCAAACATCGCACCAGCCCACCTCCTGTGTAAATCTCTTGAAGAGTTTTTGGTTAGCTGTTTGCCTTGGGGGATGTGGATTGGAGGAGTACAAGACAGTGTCCAGAAGGAGGTTAAAATCTCCTGCCAACAGGAGAATCCCTCTGGTCATTTGAACTATTTTATCCAAGAGTGTTTTCAGTTAGGAGACAGGGAGATCCAGGGGAAAATACGCATTCGCCAGGGTAACCTGCCTAGTACCAATCGTACCCTGTACAATAATAAGTCTACCCTCAGGGTCAGCCCATCGCAGTCCAGGATTAAAGGGGGTGTGTGGGGGTATTATAATTGCCACTCCTCTACGTCTGCCACTACCACTAGAGGAGTAAAAAAACCTCACCACGACTTAGCCGTGCCAACTTGGCATGTTCTGTAGGGCTTAGATGGGTTTCTTGCAGGTAGATCAAATCAGATCTACTCTTCCTCAAGTATGCTAGGACTCTGGATCTCTTGACTGGGGAGGTTAAGCCATTTATGTTATGGGATAGGAGTTTCAAGTGCAGAGAGGTCATGAGCTGAACTGGGGTGAGACCCTGCCAAGGGGTCCCCACTCCTCCCCCAATACACTAAGATCATCTCAGGGGTCCTCTGTCAGAGGTTTTCTTGATCCATTTACATAGTGACAGTTGACTAGATTATTAGAACACCAACAAATTTGACATTCATACAATCCTTTCACAACAGGTACTTCTTGTAAGAAGTTAACTTGTGACAGAGAATCAACATTTACTAGTACTAAAAACCTAACCAGTAACAGGTTCCAACACGTGGCCAACTGGGCCACTACGTCGGCACAACAAACTAGTGCTTCCATGGAGCAGAGTCATTTCTAGACCCTGAAGAGAGAACTCTCCTTCCAAGGAGGAGTCTTCCCTTTGGTGGGGGTCCTCCAGACATCTACAGTGTCTAAGTAGGATAAAAGGGGAAAAAAAATGAAAAAGGGGAAAAATACAAGATACCATATGGAAAGGCAGTGATCAACCTTTGAGAGGATGTAATAGATAAAGGTTAGCCTTAAGCAAGGGGTCCCCGCTAGGGCTACCAGTTAGAGGAAAGAGGGCAGGAACCACCTGTATCCCCAAGATCCCCACTCCCACTTAGCAAGTAAGGGGAGAGCATGGCCCTCCAGTGTAGTTATCTTGCATAGGTAGATCCAATAATTCCACTCTAACAGGGAGTGAAGAGAAATTAACCTATGTAGTTAAGTGGTACTCCATCAGCACGGGTGTGGCGGCTCCTGCAGGGGGGAGGAGAAGGAGTGGAGGGCAGAGGTGTCAGAAAATCAGCCCCTCCATCCGGCCCGAACCTAGTCACACTGACCCACACACCCCAATCAACTCAGGACCCCCGTGGTAAGGAGACAGCACACATCCACCTACTCCCATTTCCACAACATGTCGTTAT
Source organism: Neoceratodus forsteri (assembly GCA_016271365.2). Taxonomy (NCBI): domain Eukaryota; kingdom Metazoa; phylum Chordata; order Ceratodontiformes; family Ceratodontidae; genus Neoceratodus; species Neoceratodus forsteri. The sequence goes on from CM057450.1 coordinate 720,717,968, forward strand.
CCATTATTATCAGGTCTTATACAGCACACAGTGATGCTCCCCAGTTGAGAGGCCAGGTCAGTTACTGAAGGGCAGTGCGCCAATCGCCCAGCCCTCCCACCCCCAATCGATCACTTAACTCGAATCCCAGTAGATGGCTGTAATGGCATACTTAACCATGCGCAGTAATCAACATTGTCTGCCCACATTAAAATTGGGATGTGAATATGTAGTTCAACCAATAAGGGGCAGGACAGTGTGCGCTGCAGAGTGCCCAGGTCTGAATTCATCCCTTCCCCGCCAACCAGACCCAAAGTGACCTAGAGAAAGAGAAAAATAAAGACGAACATATGGGAGTCAGAGGTGTCTCTCTGTCCCCAACACTCTCTTACGGGAGCGGAAGGCCCACCCCCCATTTCCAAATAGAGTTAGTAATTTGAAGCAGTAGGGCTTAGGCCATGGCAGGCCTCACACACTCCCTTCTTGAGGTATGGCAATATGTTCAGCAATGAGGAGCTCACCTCGTCTTGTATGGGCAAGGCCCTCACTCTAGTCGATGTCACTTTCCATGCTCATCTCTCCTAGGCCTGGCGAGCATGTGCGTTGCAACGCATTGCACCAAGCCCACCTCCGAGGGACAAGCCAGGCCATCAGGAAGCATCGACACTGTGCCTCGCACCCCCTCACGGGGGAGCAAGCCTCCATCAACAGTTTTCCAGACTAGACATCACTGCAGGAACAAAGACCTAGGTGAAGGGGGGGAGAAGCAGGGAACACCGGGGGAGATAGAGAAAAGGCACTCGGGGATGCGCACCACTCGCTCCCAAGGCAGTTTCAGGGAAGCAATGGGAAGGTGAGGGCCGAGCACCAGCCACACTTGACTGGCAAGAAGCACCAGCCATACAAGGCCCCACAGACCCCCAGAACTGTAGTTTATATGATTATACCAGTGCGGATTGTGCCCCTAAAAAAGACCCCCCCCCCGGTTTAACCTTAACAGATTAATTAGACAGTGGTATATTTATATTAATAGTGTCTGTTTCAGAGAGAATACTTGCTGTTACAGACAGCAGGCTCTAGTGTCATGGGTGGGCATCCGAGGATTCCAAACAATCAGGGACTAGGGCGGATTGTCGTGCCTTCAAGGTGCTCATAAATTCCAGTATTGCCTCTGCTCCCCAATGGTGACCAGCATCGCGTTGGCCACCACTCCGCATCTTCTGGGAGAGTCTTGCCACAATGGAGGGGCCAGCTGCATCAGCACTGGGTCTCTGCTAGGGAACATCTATCTTCCTAGATTTCAAGGCCACCATTGCTGCAGTCACCGAATCGAAGGTGAGGGTACCATCCTTGAAGTAAATTGTCATCTTCGCTGGGTATGGCGTCCTGAATCGAATGCCTACAATTTTGAGCACTTTCATGTTGGGGATGTAGGCCCTTCGTCTCAACATAACCTCTGGGGCGAAATCATTTTTGAAATACAACCACTGGTTGTTAAGGAGTACCAATCCCTTCTTCCATGCTGCATGTAGCACACTCTCCTTTCCCTGAAAACGAAGGAATTTGGCTAAAATCACTCTCGGCCATGTTCCAGGGGCTGGTTTTGGGCCTAGGGTGCAATAGACATGCTCAAACTCTAGGGTGTAGTGAGGTGGGAGGGTAAGCACTTCACGGAGGGTGTTCTGCAGGAATTGGATGATATCCGATCCCTCAGCTCCTTCAGGTATGCCAGCAATCCAGATGTTATTGTGATGATTCCTGCTCTCTGCATCTTCGGCCCTGTCTTGGAGATGTGTTTTATGCTATGATGTAGCTGCATGATAGTTCTCTCAGTACTATCCACCCTGCCATCTGTTTCAGTGACCTGTGCCTCAATGGTTTCTTGCCATTTCTCCAGTTTAGTAATGTCGGTGCGAAGGCATGAGATAGTAGATCGCATTTCTTTTCGAAAATCCCAATGCTCGGCTAGCATCTGTGCCATTTGTCGCTGAAGGGTGTCTATTAGGACGTGGATACAAGTGCTCACGCTATGGTGCGAGGCCAATGAGGCCCGGGAGCCCCTGCTTTCTCAGTTGCCATCTGACAATCTCTCTTTATCTGGCATTGCAAGCGCTTTAATTTTCTATTGATCCCTTACTCGTGGCATTTTGTGTCCTCCGTACATTTTGGATAGTTTAGTTTTTATTTAAAAAGCTGAAGTTTGGAGGTTTTAATGTTGATCACCATGGGAGCTCCTTATCTACGATGTGCCAGGGAGCATGACGTTACCGGAAGTCAGAGACAGCAGTTTCACACGCAGATTTGGAGGGTTTTGGCTGGTCAGAGCCTGAAGCGCCCTTATTTGGTCTCTTTTGCAACCTTTCTAGGCCTTTTTCCACTGTTTTTAGTGGAAGAAATTTGAGTTCAGAGACAATCACTGACTCACTACATCCAGGACCACTTGTCTGGTGCCAGAAGAAAAAATTACTCACCTTAGTAATTATGTTTCTTCTAATGGAGTCTTGCTGTATTCTGACTATTGCAGTTAGCCCCAGCCTTTAAACTGCCCCTGAGAACAAAGGGTTAACTTTCTATGCAGTGCATAGAATGCTGAGCTCGAGCTTGGTTGAGGTCTCTGTCTGGAGTCCTTTGAAATCCAACCGTCATATTCTTACGAGCAAAAACTCACTAACTAATCTATGTCGAAATTGTAAAATTTTTACTAGCCAACTGGCAACAAAAAGTTCTGGATTCCCAAAGGAAGACTCAAGTCAGGAAACCCAAAACCAAAAACCAATCTAAATAAGAATAATAATAAAACATACACCCAAACAAAAAGAAGAGGGTGTAAAAGGAGCACCCCTGAGGTGCAGCACTGCACCTGCCCACCCACTTCCCAAAAACAGGTTCTGAGAGGGGAGGCAGGGAGGGAGGTCAGAATACAGCAAGACTCCATTAGAAGAAACATAATTACTAAGGTGAGTAATTTTTTCTTCAAACAATATGAAGTCTTGCTGTATTCTGACTATTACAGACTACCAAGCAGTACCTCTATGGAGGAGGGACAGAACCTACTTTGGGAATAGGCTCTGAAGTACTGCTGTGCCGAACTGAGCATCACTCCTAGCCTGGATATCCAGAGAGTAATGCTTGTTAAAGGTATGGACTGTTTTCCAGGTGGCTGCTTGACAAATTTCTAAGAGAGGAATATCCCTGGCAGCAGCCAGGGAAGCAGCTGTACCTCTGGTGGAGTGAGCCCTCAGGCCTGAGGGTTGAATTTTTCCAAGTTTCTCATAGCAGAATTGTATACAAGACACAATCCACCTGGCAATCATTCTCTTAGTGGCAGGTTTGCCCTTTCCCACTTCTCCATAAGTGAGGAACAACTGGAGGGAATCAAACCTGTGACCCTTGGTATGCTCTATATAGTAGCTAAGGGCCCTTTTAACATCTAAACTGTGTAGCCTCCTCTCTCCTGAAGAGGAATGATCAGTGAAGAAAACAGGAAGAGACATAGACTGATTCAGGTGGAAACCTGAAACCACTTTGGGCAAGAATCTTCTATTGGTTCTAAGGACCACTTTATCCCTATGAAAGGAGATAAAATCAGGTTCCACCGACATGGCTTGCAGTTCACTGATACGTCTGGCAGAGGTAATGGCTACTAAGAACACAGTTTTCCAAGTCAAGTACTCAAGCTCTACTGAGGACATAGGCTCAAAGGGAGGTTGCATCAATTGAGCAATGCAAACATTTAAATCCCAGGCAGGGGCAGGGTCTCTAAATGGGGGATTGGTATGAAGCAATCCCTTGAAAAATTTACAGAACACAGGATGAGATGATAGTGAGGAAGACTTCCCCACTGACAGAAAAGCAGAGACAGCTGAAGTGTACCTTGAGAGTAGCTGGTCTGAGGCCTAGGCCATTAAGATGGACTATATAATCCAGAAAAGTAGGCAATTCAGCAGTGTCTGGGGAAATATGCTGCTTGGAACACCAAATGCTGAACCTCTTCCATTTGGAGTTATAAGTCTTTCTAGTGGCGGGCTTTCGAGAGGCTTTGAGGATATCCAGAACCCCTTGAGACAGATGCAAATCTGCATACTCTAACTCTTCAAGAGCCATGCCTTGAGATTGAGAGACTGAAGATTGGGGTACCAAATCCTCCCCTGAGAGGAGGTTAACAGGTTGTAATTCCTGGGAAGAGACAGGGAAAGATGGACTGCTAGGGACAGCAACAGGGAGTACCAAGGCTGTCTGGCCCAATCTGGAGCAATCAGAATCACTTTGCAAGGTTGTGACCTTATCTTGACTAAAACTTTGAACAGTAGAGGAAAAGGAGGGAAAGCACACAGAAATTTTCCTTCCCAGTTCAGAATCAGAGCATCCAGAGGGACTGACCCCAAGACTAGGGGCCTGCAACAAAAGAAAGGAAGTTGGTGATTGTCTGGAGCTGCAAAGAGATCTATCTCCGGAGTGTCCCACCTTGAAAAAATCACCTTCAAGACCAGAGGGTCCAGGGACCATTTGTGATGGCCCTGTGAGATCCTGTTCAGTGCATCTGCTAGCACATTGTCCTTCCCTGGAAGGTGGACTGCAATCAGAGAGGTTTGCAGGAAATAAGCCAGGGACCACAACTTCATAGCTTCTGTGCACAAGGCCATAGATCACATGCCTCCCTGCTTGTTGATGTACCACATGGTGGTGATGGTGTCTGTTGTGACTTGAACCACCTTGTTCTGCACTGACTGAGAAAAAGCTTGCAGGGCCAGAAAAACTGCCCTGAGTTCTAGGAGATTGATATGGAGAAGGGATTCCTGAGGGGACCACAGTCCCTGGGCAGTGAGGGCCCCGAGATGGGCTCCCCAGCCCAGGAGGGAAGCATCCATGATAAGGACCACTGAATGAGACTGAGTGGCAGATGGGCCCCTTGCCTTAAATTGTATTGATCCTGCCACCATTGAAGGGCTTGGATCAGGGTCCGAGTCACTGGGATCAGTTTGATAAGGGAATCCTTCTTTTGGGACCAAAAGGCCCTCAGATGGAACTGAATGTCCCTCATCTGGAATCTTGCCCCTTGGACCACTGCTGTAGAAGCTGCCTTGTGGCCCAAGAGCTGGAGGAAATGCCTTGCTGGTCGAGATACCTGAACGCTGAAGAAAGAAGCCAGTTCTATAAGAACTCTTGCCCTTTCCAGGGGAAGAAAGGCTCTTGCTTTGACAGTATCCAACTCTGCCCCTATAAAGGTAAGGAGCTGCACTGACTTGGGAAGGTTGAGAAAAAATCCTAGAGAAGTGAGCACTTGCTGGGTCACTTGCAGGTCTGACTTGACTTGGTCTGGGGACTGGCCCACTATGAGCCAGTCATCCAGATATGGAAAAATGGAAATCTTTTGTCTTCTTAGGAAAGCAACGACTACTGCCTGGCACTTTGTGAAAACCCTTGGGGCTGATGTTAGACCAAAGGGCATTGCTTTGAACTGATAGTGGCCTGAGGGCAACTCGAACCTGAGGTACTTTCTGTGGGAGCATCTGATGGGAATGTGAAAGTAGGCATCCTTTAGGTCCAGGGAGGCTAGCCAGTCCCCTGGCCTTAGAGAGGGAAGAATTATTCCCAGAGTTACCATCTTGAACTTTGGTTTCAAAAGATATTTGTTCAGGTATCTTAGGTCTAGGATGGGTCGCCAATCCCCTGTCTTTTTTGGGGTAAGAAAGCACCTGGAGTACAGACCTTTGCCCCAGTGTATGGTAGGAGCTCTCTCTATGGCTTCTAAGGCCAGAAGAGATGAAACCTCTGCCTCTAGGGCAAGGGTTTCTGAGAGACCTGCAGGTGGAAAAGATCTGGCTCTCATCTTCAGAAATTTATTGAAGCTGAGAACCATTCCCTGGCTTACTACTTCCAGGACCCACTTGTCTGAGGTAATAGACATCCAGTCCTGGACAAAGTAAGCCAGCCTGCCCCCTTCTGGAATAGGAGAGTCGACCTGGGCAGACCCATCAGGGTGTCTGCTTGGCAGGGGCTTTAGGTTGAGGGGTGGATGCAGCCGTGCTCATCCCCCTTCTGCCTCTCTCTCTCTCTCTCTCTCTCTCTCTCTGAAGAACCCCCTCTGTGAAAAGGGAGAAGAGGCCTGTGCTTGGTAAAAAGGCCTATGAAAAGGCCTGCCCCTGCCCCTAGATTGCTCTCTTTGAAGAGTTGCCTGCCTCTCCTTGGCCTGAGCACTCCTGTAAGTGGTCCTATACTCATCCATTTTCTTCATGTAATTCTCTGTCTGTTCCCAAACAGAGAATTACCCACTACAGGAAAATCCATGGCCTTAGCCTGGGTGTCCTGTGAGAGGCTAGTACATCTGAGCCAAGCCATTCTCCAAAGAGCCACAGATGTAGCCATGACTCTTGATGACACATCATTGGAGTCCACAGCAGCATGAAACTGTACTTTTGATGCCTCAATCCCATCTGCAGCCACCTCCTCCAGCTCCTTGGCTAGCTGGGGGGAAGCCTGTTTAGCCAGTGCCAGTACAGTGTCCCACCTGGACTTCTGGTACCTGGCTGTATAGGCCATATAATTTGCCTGCCTGAGTCCCAAGGAAGATGCCATGTACTGTTTTTTGCCATGGTATCAATCTTCCTGGAGTCTTTATCTGGGGGTGTGAAGTCAAGGAATGTTTGCCTTATCACAGGCAGCCAGCCTGTAGTACTAACATAGCTGCATTGCTGGTATAAAACTCCGTATCTGAGCCTGATAGTGTGTACCTCTTGTCCATCCTTCTGTCAACAGGGGGTACAGAATTGGGAGACTTCAGGATTTTTTGTGTCTGTTTCCCAAAGGATTTGTGAAGGGGAATAGACAGTCTCCTGGACTCTGGGATGTCCATCATTTCCACATAATCAGGCTCCTCCTGATCCTCCATTGCCTCCTCCATAGGAAGCTGGAGGGTTTCAGCCACTTTTCTGTAAAACAGAAAATGGGAAGGGGACTCAGAAAGCCTAGGAGGGGATACACCAGAAGGTCTGTCTGGGGAGATGTCCAGTTCCACAGGCACATCCAGACTTTCACCATCATCTTTAAACTCCCCCTCCTCCTCAAACTCCGGTTCATAAAAATCTTCAGGGGTATAATCTTGAACCGGGGGAACCGACCAAACTGAACTCCTGCGAAAAGGTGACGGATCGGTAGGAACCGGGCGAAGCGATTCCACAATTTGAATCGCTCTGCCTATTTCCTCGGCGGTCGGAACATGAACCTCTAGATCCGAACCGGTCAATTTTTATTTTTGTTTCCTTTTTGTAGGAACTGACCCCTCAGGATCGGCTCTCATCTTGCCCGAAGAAGTATCGCCCTGGTCAGAGGGCACTCCTTCTGGTTCGGTCGGAACCAAACCGGGCTGGCCATCCAGGTCAGCGGACTTCTCGGCCTCCTTTTCCCTCAGTCTACCTAGTCTCTTTTCAAGGGTAGATTTAGGAAAATGTTTACAAATTTGGCAGTCTGAATCGAGGTGTTCAAACCCCAGACAATAAATACAGGTGGTGTGGGGGTCGACCTTAGCAAAAACCTTCCCACACTCACTGCAGTGTTGAGACCCAGTGGGCCCGGTTTGTTTCTTGGGTTTCTCAGACATGGCCAACCTAACCAAACTTACCCTTTTTATGGCAACCGCCAGGCAAGACTCCCTTATCGGTTCCTTACCGTGTCACGGATGTTGGAAAAAAATGTTCAAAACACGTTTTTTTTAGAACCGATAAGGACCGGTAACCACACTCTAAAGTAAAACACAAGGATTCAATACAAATGATCGGTTCAGCTGAACCGATCTAACACTTTACAATTTCCACACATAAAACAGAACAAAACCTATCTAGTACTCATGGTACCACAGACAGAGACTGAACCGACTATGCGGAAACAAATTCGGTAAAAAACGACAACTTAACCAAGACTTTAACCGACTTTCAAACCGAGTTGAAGGAGAAATCTCTGGAGCGACTGTTCAGTGAGGCGGAGTAAAGAATCTGACGGTTGGATTTCAAAGGACTCCAGACAGAGACTTCAACCAAGCTCAAGCTCAGCATTCTGTGCACTGCATAGAAAGTTAACCCTTTGTTCTCCGGTGCAGTTTAAAGGCTAGGGCTAACTGCAATAGTCAGAATACAGCAAGACTTCATGTTGTTTGAAATACCCCTGCTGTGGGTTCTGCTCATACTGAGGCGCATCCTCAGCCTGATAGAAAAAAGGGAGCTCGCTGTGGTATATATATATATATATATATATATATATATCCACCTTTTTCATGTAAGCCTTTATCTTTCTCCAAAGAGGAATTACCCTTGACTGAAAAGTCTATAACCTTGGTTTGGGTATCCTGATTGATTTCTGGGAGTCACAGCCAGGCAAACCTCCTCTGAACCACCTTACTTGCCATCCATCTGGCAGCAGTCATCTGGCTGCTCCCAAACCAAATTTAGCTGTTTCAGCTAGAGCATCTGACAGGGGAGTTTGGGCCTTGGCTAACATAACAGGGGTCGCCTACCATAGTGACTTTGGTATTGACATAGGCTTAAAATGTGTGCCTGATGGCCAAGGAACCTCATAAATATTCCATTTTAAGTCATGTTGCCAATTTTTCCTGGAATCCTTGTTAAGAGGACAGGATGCTAGGGATATCTTTGCCTTGTCACAGGTTGTCACTTTAACCACTCCTTGGTGGACCGGTTGGGGGAATAAATTTCAGTTCCCTCCCTGTCCAGCTGATATTTCTTAAACACCCTCTTATTCAGAGGGGGAACAGAGCTTGGAGTTTGTAAAATCTTTAAAGTATCTTCCCTGAAGAATTTTATTCACAAGAATGGGAAGCTTTTAGTGGGTGTCAGACCAATCTTTCTCACCAATATGAAGAATGAGGAATAATCCTCAGATGTTATGTGGGGAGAGACAAACTCATGTTCAGAGGAAACCTCAGATTCAATAGGTTCTCCTCCATTTCATAATAATCACATATTTCCCTTATAAATATCAGGAAAACTGCTTTGCAAAGGTCTGCTGCTGAGAGACAGACAGCGCTTGTAAGCCTGAAAGTGTTTTCTTTAGCCGTTCTAGGCATTTCTCCGCACTTGTTCCCCAGGAAAGTTTACAAATTTCACAATATTCATTTAGGTGATCATAGCCAAGGTAAGCAACACACAGCTGTGTTTACTGGTCTTGGCAAATATTTTGAAGGAGTTGGCAGGCTTTATAGCAGGGACAGAAGTCCCCAAAATGCTGTTAGCAGGGGGTTCTGTGTGCTTAGTTTTCTTCAATTTCACTGAGGGAACCAGGGAGTCAGCTGATTCAACAAGCCTCTTAAAAACTGCTTATATGCCCATCTCAGGGTAGCAGTTACAGTATTTGTTGTGGAGTCACCCACAGTAACTTACGGTATCAGCTGGTTAGAGCTCGAGGGACCCTTAGGTAGTGATAGTTTTTTTTTTTTTACCTTATCCAGGCATATCAGTAGTTTTTTTCAGGACATGTAATGCAGATTTCACTCTGCTTTTAAATGTTGATGTCCAGATAGGCAAAACAAGAGAATGTTTGCCTTAACAAAATTTCACCACACTGAATACAAGGTTTGAAATGGGGGTCACCAGTTTCTTCTAGGTTTTTATGACATTTTCAATGCAAAACCAATGACAGTTGCAACAGCTAAAAAATATTTTAATTTAAAGTTTATTTAGCAGTTGCGGTCAGTTCTGGAACTGATTGGAACCCGGGAAACGAGATAAAATGAACTGAAGCTATTGGTTCCGTAACCGGTATTATCAGTTCTTAAAACAAGCTAATTTAATAAAATTAAACACAACTAATAGAGTTTTTTAATCAGAAAACTCCAATAAATATAAGGTAAACCTCAGTTTGACCCTGGTTATACTGAACCGGGAGAAACCAAGAAAACTTACAATTTAAACACTAAAACTACGGGTTTACCTAAAGTTACAAAAAGTAAAAGGCGGCAAATGAAATGTGAAGAATACTTATAAAATGTTATAAGGTTTATCACATCAGAACAAAAAATGAGGAGAGGATCTCTGAGCATCTAGTCTTGACAGGTAGAGACATAATTCTGAGGGGTTTAGAACAAAGGCAGTTAGCATAAGGCAGCATTTGAAAAGTGGCTCATGCAAAAAATTCCATCATTTGCATATGTTCCAAATTCTCTCTGGGCAGTTCTACTTAGAAGGCTGACTGCATAACGTTATGAATACCTAAGTATTACTGGGGTGAGAAACATAGAATCTGATGGCAGATAAGGACCGCTTGGCCCACTTAATCTGCCCATTTCGCTACCTACAGGATAAGTTGCAGATCCTAGTTAACCAACAGCTTACTTCCACCTACCACCCACTAGAATTGCTTTATGTCTGTCCCAGGCATTCTTGAATTCCCCCACTGTTTTTGACTCCATGACCTCCTCAGGAAGGCTGTTCCATGCATCCAGCACTCTGTCTGTGAAAAAATACTTCCTCACATTTCCCCTGAGCCGTTCTCCCTCTATCTTCAAATTGTGTCCCCTTGTTCTTGCACATCTCTTTTTCTGAAAGATGCTACCCTCCTGGACTTTGTTGATTCCACTGAGGTACTTGAAAGTTTCTATCATGACCCCCCTCACCCTCCTTTTCTCGAGGGTATACATATTAAGCTCCTTTTGTCTCTCTCTTTTTATGTCTTCTTTTGCAGACCATGCACCATTTTAGTTGCCCTCCTCTGGACAGTCTCTATCCTGTCTATGTCTTTGCGGAGATGGGGTCTCCAGAACTGCATGCAGTACTCCAGAAGGGGTCTCACCAACTGTCTGTACAGAGAATAACAACTTCCTGTTTTCTGCTGGTGACGCCTCTCCCTATACATCCCAGTATCCCCCCAGCCCTCCCTACTGCCTTCTCAGATTGCTTGCAAACCTTAAGGTCATCTGATATGATTACCCCCAGGTCCCTTTCCATTTTTGTTGTTGTTACTACCCCCCCCACTGTGTAATCTTCCCCTGGGTTTTTGTTTCCTAGGTACATTATTTTGCACTTCTTTGCATTGAATCCAAGCTGCCATAATTCTGACCATTCCTCCAACCTTGCCAAGTCCCTTATCTTGTCCACGCCTCTTTGTGTATCAACCCTGTTGCAGATCTTTGCGTCATCTGCAAAGAGGCATACATTTCCTTCCAGTCCCTCTACAATGTCACTTATAAAGACATTAAAAAGGATTGGACCCAGTACTGACCCCTTCGGTACCCCACTAGTAACCCCTCTTTCTTCAGAGTGGACTCCACTTACAATTACCTTCTGTGTCCTGTTGTCCAGCCAATGTTTTACCCAGGCTACCACCCTGGGATCCACTCCCAGGCTGATTCATTTGACTGTTTATCTTTTGTGTGGGACTGTGTCAAATGCCTTGCTAAAGTCTAGGTAGGCCATATCCACAGCCTCTCCCTGGTCTACTACTTTGGTCACCCAATCAAAGAAATAGTATTTACATATAACATAAGGAAATTGATGTTTACGTCTTTATTTTTGACAGTTTTGGATTAAGGAGACTGCATTTATAAAAATGCTAGAAAATCAATACTAAGATCATTAGAACCGCTCTATAAAAGTGCACTTAGGTTCATTACAGATTTACCATACAGAACACACAGCTGTACCCTGTATAAGGAATCAGGATTTACATCCTTACAGGATCGTTGTGATACCCATTGGAATATTTTTGTATATAAATTTGTTCTGAGTTCTTTACCAGTATTTTTACTGGATTTAATAAAAATCAGGTTAGACCCAAATTATTCTCTTAGGTCTACATCTTGGATCACCTTTTATGTTCCAAGATGTAATTCAGGATACGTACAAACAAATGAAATTTGCCAGCAGATAAAGGCCTAGAGGTCTATCAAGTCTGCTCGAATGTGCAGCTATCACCCCTTATTCTGCAGCTGCCCCTCCCTCCCTTCCACCCTTCCCCTTCATTGACCCTTCCCCTTGTCCTGTCCCATCCCCTTTTGAAGCAGTCCACTGTTGTACTGGATACCACTTCTGCAGGTTAACGCATTCCACCCAGCCACCACCCTCTCTGTAAAAAAGTGTCTCCTTATCTCCCTCCTGAACCTTCCTCCCTCCAGTCTCATATCATGGTCCCTGGTGTCCCTTCCCTCCCTTACTTTGAACAGCCCCTCTGTACCTGTCTTGTTTATTCCTTTCATGTACTTAAAGGTTTCAATCATGTCCCCCCATCCCTCCTCTCCTCCAGCGAGTACATGTTCAACTCCCTCAGCCTCCTCTCATATGATAAGTCCCCCAGCCCCTTGATTATCTTTGTTGCCATGCGCTGCACCCCCTCCAGTAACTTAATATCCCTCTTCAGATACGGGCGCCAATACTGGACACAGTTCTCCAGGTGCGGTCTCACTAATGACCTATACAGTGGCAGAATCGCCTCCTCCCTCCTTGAAGATATACCCCTTGCAATACAACCCAGCATTTTGCTGGCCTTTGCAGCTGCCTTCCTACATTCCTACATGCCGAGTTGCTCATTGACCCTGTAATGAGCACCCCCAGTTCCTTCTCCTCCTCTGTCTGGGCTGGCTGCGCTCCTGCCAGCTGGTAACTCCTCCTTGGGTTCTTTATCCCAAAATGCAGCACCTTGCACTTTTTGGCACTAAACCCCAGTTGCCAGCTGTCTGACCAGGTTTCAAGCTTTGCCAGATCATCCTGCAACCCCTGCCATCCCCCTAGGTCATCCACCACCACTCCTACCTTGGTATCATCAGCAAACAGACTGATCTTGCTCTTGATGTCCAATGATATGTCTGCAATATGTCTGCAATGAATATCCCAAACAACACTGGTCCCAACACCAAGCCCTGTGGAACACCGCTTGTCACTACCCTTGGGTGTGAGAGCTCCCCACCCACCACCACCCTCTGTTGCCTTCCTTGAAGCCAGTTCCCTACCCATCTCACCAGCTTTGCACCCGCCCCTGTGCCTACTAACTTACTTCCCAGCCTTCCATGTGGCACCGAGTTGAATGCCTCACTGAAGTCCAGATACAGGACATCCACTGCATGGCCCCTGTCCAGTTGCTTAGTTACCCAGTCATAGAACTCCATCAGGTTGGTTTGGCAGGATCTGCCCCATATGAAGCCATGCTATCTGCTGTCCTGTAGTCCTTCGGCCTTTAGGAGGGACACCAGCCTTTCTTTCAGGATAGTCTCCATTAACTTGCCCATGATGGATGTGAGACTCACTGGTCTGTAGTTTCCCGGTTCATCCTTGGGACCACTGTTGTGGAGGGGCACCACATGAGCCATCCTCCAGTCCTGAGTTACACACCCCGAATGTAGTGAGGCATTAAATAGGTCTGCCAAAGGTCCTGCAAGGACCTCTGCCAGCTCCTTCAGTACCCTGGGGTGGATGCCATCTGGGCCTGGTGCCTTATCCACCCTCAGTGCCTTCAAACCCTCCCAAACTCTGCCCTCCATGATTTCACCATCTGTCACCCCTCCCCCCCGTTTCTGTCATTTCTCCCCCTTTGAGTGTCACCCCCCCTTCTCTTTAGTAAATACTGAGCAGAAGTACTCATTTAGTGCATCTACCTTATTGCACCCTGCTTCCACCCAACCCCTCCTTCCTAATCCTTACTATGTGGTCCTTACAGCTCCTTTCCTTCCTGATGTACCTAAAGAAGCCCTTCTCCCCCTTCTTAATGCCTTGTACCAGCCTGAGTTCTGAAGATGCCTTGGCTTCCCTTACTGCCCTTGTCACCTCCTTCGATTCCGTCAAGTACTCCTCCCTGTCCTCCCCCCCGTTTTCTTGTACTTCCTAAAGGCAACTCTTTTCCTCTTTACCTTTTCCATGACCTCCTTGCTCAACCAACTAGGTTTCTTAGCCCTAGCTTTTTTGCTCTGGGCCTTGCAGCAGGTTTTGGTTGCCTCCACTATCCCCAGCTTTATGAACTCTCACCTCTGGTTAGTGTCCATACTAGATTGAATTCTGGCCAGGTATCCTTTTACCACTTCCTTCATCCTCCCAAAGTCAGCCTTCTTGAAGTCCAGCACTCTTGTGTCAGATTCCACTCCTTCCTTGCCCATATCCAGTGTGAGCCATACTGAGTGGTGGTCACTCCCTGACAGCGGTTCCTCCACTGTAAGCTCTCTCACAAAGTCCCTATTTGCCAGCACAAGGTCAAGGGTATTCCCTAATCTGGTTGGTTCACTGACCATTTGTTGCAAGAAGCTGTCCTGGAAGGCATTCAGCAGTACTTGCTCCCTTTTGTTCCTGGTTGTGGATTGGGTGAAAAACATTGTCTTCATCGGTGTCTAGGACATGGAATTGTATAGCCAAGGAACTTTCAAACACACAAAAAGGCTCGCACAGGGGGGGGGCTCTTGGTAAAATTCAATATCCAATTACTTCTAAACCAGGCACTCACCCACCACCAGTAAAAGTCACTGATGCAGCAGTAAAATAAAGTAGAAAAAACATGTTATTTTAAAATAAATGTTTTTTCTACTTTATTTTACTGCAGCGTTAGTGATTTTTACTGGTGGTGGGTGAGTGCCTGGTTTAGAAGTAATAGGATATCCAAGAAACTGAAGGTACAGGAATTAATATCATTGTCACTCTTTAGGTCATATTTAGCTGGTCTTTATAATAAATACTGCAATTGTTATGGATAATTTAAAAACCTGATATAAATTTTACATTGTAATGATGATCTATGTAACAGTTTGTTATTATGTGTAACTGTTTGTTTTCTGTTTGTTGTATGTACAATTTTAAGTGTTGGATGCAATTGAAAATGAGATATTGTTATCTCAGTTTGTTATCCAATAAAAAGTTGAAGTTGAAGCCCAAAGATTCTAGAATACTTTTGGTGATCCTGATGGATTCCTTTACCTGTTGATGTGACTCCCCTATGACTAGCCAGTCTTCCAGGTAAGGGACTACTATGATTCCCTGCCACCTGAGATAGGCTGCCACCACTGCTAGGCACTTTATGAATACTCTTGGGGCAGAAGTCAGCCCGAAGGGGAGAGCTGAGAACTAGTAGTGACTTGAGGGCAGAGTGAACCTTAGGTATTTCTTGTGGAAAGGCCTGATTGGGATGTGAAAGTAAGCTTCTTTCAAATCCAGAGATGCCAACCAATTTCCTTTCTTTAGAGATGGTATAACAATGGCAAGTGTAACCATTTTGAATTTGAGCTTTGTCAAGTGTTTATTCAGGGATCTGAGCTCTAGGATTGGCCGCCAATCCCCATTCTTCTTCTTGGTCAGGAAGTATCTGGAGTTCGTGCCTTTCCCCCTTTGGGAAAGGGGGACTGGTTGTATTGCTGTGGCTTGCAGAAGCTTTTATACCTCCAACTCCATCAAAATTGTCTCTGCAAGAGTTGATGGCAAGAAGACTCTGCAACTCTGAAGTTTTAGAAACTGCTTGTAATGTAGACAAAGACCCTGACTCACTACCTCCAGAACCCAGTTGTCTCTGGTGATGTTTGTCCAGTCCTGGAGGTAATGAGCCAGCCTTCTGCCTACTGGAAGAAGGGCGGTGGCCTGTTTTGTGCACTCAGGGGTTCTGTCCAGGCTGAGGCCTGCAAGTTGGTATTGAACCAGTCCACCTAGAAGGTCTCCTGCTCCTGCTCCTGTAATAGCCTCTGGCCTGAGTATAATCTACAGGCATGGAGACTGGAGCATAAGCTCTGGGATAATATACCCTACCCCTACCTCTCCTTCCCATGGACCTAAAAGAAGTGGAGGCTCTTTTTCTTGTGGAATTACTTCTATAGGTGATTTTGTAGTCTTACACCTTTTTCATTTATGCCTCAGTCTTGTCACCAAACAGTAAATTGTTTTCACAAGGAAAATCCATGGTCTTTAGCTGTCTGGGGTAAGATTGGTTGCTCTGAGCCAGGTAAACCTCCTCAGAGACACTGATAGGTCCAGCAGGCTGGGTGCAGTATTGTTTGCATCCACAGCCATGTGAAATTGGTATTTTGTGGCATCCAATGCCATCCTGGCAGTGTTGGCCAGATCATGGGCCACATCACCTGGCGCTATGTTGATTAATGCTAGTACAGAGTTCCAAAGGGCCTTCTGATATTGTGCAGCATATGCCATATGAAAAAATTACTCACCTTAGTTATGTTGATCTTCTAATGGAGTCTTGCTGTATTCTGACATATGCAGTTAGGTCCTGCCTTTCAACTGCCCCAGAGAACAAAGAGTTAAACTTTCTATGACTAGCATAGAATGTTCACCATGAGCTTGGTTGAAGCCCCTGTCTGCTGTTGTTTAAACCGCAACCGTCAGATTCTTTACTCCGCCTCACTGAACAGTCGCTCCAGAGATTTCTCCTGCTACTTGGTTCAAAAAGTTGGTTGAAGTGATATTGTGCAGCATATGCCATATAAGGTGCCTGTCTTGGGGGGGGAAGCTAAACAACCCTTATTCCCCATGGTGTCAAGTTTCCTTGAATCCTTATCTGGGGGATGGGATGAGAGAGGGACTGTAGCTTTATCACAGGCAATAGCCTGTACCACACCCTCATGGTCTGGATGAGATACTAATAGTCAGCAGCAGACCTATCAGTCTGATATTTTTTTCTCAACCTTCTTGTCTACCCCGGGGACAGAGGAATATGTTTGTAGAAATTTTAAAGTGGCTTTTTTAAGAGAATTGTGGATAGAAAGAAAAAATTGCTTACCATAGTAATCTTGTTTCTTCCATGGTATTTTCTAATATTCAGAACTCTTGCAGTTATCCGTTCCAATACAGCTGACGAGAGATAGAATGTATGCTAATGAGGGAATCATCATTGGCTCATGCTAATTTTCAAATGCTGCCCTTATCAACTGCCAGTGTTCTACTGCTTCAGATTTCATGGAGAGCCTACAAGGACAGGACCCACCAGTAACAATAGCTATCTAATACTAATAGTAATAATGCTAATACTACTACTACCAGTACTACTACTAATAATAAATTACAATAACTCAACGTAACCAAATTCTTCAAAAATGGGTTAGAAAAATACACCCCTCATAATGTCAGATTCACCTGAAGAAAGGGAAACCAATGCCTAATAGGGCTCAAAAAAACAGACATGCCAGTATGTGGCACCCTCATACATGCTTACTCAGTTTGGATTGCAGAGGCTAAAGGTTCTAGAAGGGGAGGCAGGGTGGGCAAGTTCTGAATATTGGAGGATACCCTGGAAGAAACAAGACTACTATGGTAAGCAATTTTTTCTTCTCACCCCAGGAATTCTCCAATATTCCTAACTCTTGTAGACCACAAAGCAATGCCTTTGGAGGTGGGCACAGAACCTACATTGAAAACGGACTTTGCAGGACTGCTGTGCCAAACCTGGCATCACTTCTGGACTGTGTGCCCAGGCTGCAATGCTTAGTAAAGGTGTGTACTGTTCTCCAGGTAGCTGCTTTACAGATCTCCCCCAATGGGACATCCCTGGCAGCTGCTATGGTAGCAGCTGTGTCTCTTGTAGAATGAGCCCTCAGCCCTGCTGGAGGCTCTTTTACAGCTTTGGAAAAGCAAAACTGAATGTACTGAACTATCCATCAAGAAATGGACTTTTTAGATGCTGGATTTCCTTTTCCCACATCCCCATAAGTCAGGAATAGCTGCTTTCTATCCTGTCTGTGGTCATTAGTAGCTGTCATGTAGTAGTTAATTGCTTGTTTGACATCCAAACCATGGAGTCTGCATTCACCTGAACCAGAATGTTCAGTGAAAAAGACTGGTAGAGTAATGGACTGGTTTAGATGGAAAT
Organism: Neoceratodus forsteri; assembly: GCA_016271365.2. Taxonomy (NCBI): domain Eukaryota; kingdom Metazoa; phylum Chordata; order Ceratodontiformes; family Ceratodontidae; genus Neoceratodus; species Neoceratodus forsteri. The sequence goes on from CM057450.1 coordinate 720,735,731, forward strand.
CAGAAATCACCTTGGGAAGAAATGTCGTATTTGTTCGCTGGACCACCTTATCTCTGTGGAATGAAATATAATTGTGATCAATACTTAGAGCTTGAAGTTCACTGATCCTTCTTGAAGAAGTTATTGCCACTAGGAAAACTGTTTTTCATGTGACAAATTTCAAATGAGCTGTGACCATTGGCTCAAATGGGAGACCCATAAGCTTGGCAATACAGACATCCAAGTCCCAAACTGGCACCGGCTCCCAATGAGGGGGGTGCAGATGGGCCAGACCTTTAACAAAAACTCTTGAATTTAGGATTTGATGCCAAAGAGGCACCCTTTCCAGCTGAAATGTAGGTAGACACTGAAGACAGGTGGACCTTTGGGGTCATGGGCTGTATGCCCAAGGAATATAAATGAATAAAATAGTCCAGCAGTGCAGGGATCCCTGCCTTTGCTCATACCACATCTTGTTGGCATACCAAATGGAAAACCTCTTCCATTTTGAAGCATATGTTTTCTTAGTGGATGGCTTTCTGTAACCCTTTAAGGCATCCAAAACTCTGAGAGATGTAAGCCTGCATATTCTAAGTCCTCAAGAGCCATGCCTGGAGTCTGTAGGATCTGCAGTTCAGATACAGAATCCTCCCCTGATTGGAGGTTAAAAAGTTGTGCCTCCAGGGAAGATGTATGGGTTTGGCTAAAGACATGGAGAGCAGCAGAGAGTACCATGGCTGCATGAGTCAATCTGGTGCTATCAAGATCATTGATGCTGGTTGAGATCTGAGCTTTATCAAAACTTTGAACATCAAAGGAAATGGAGGGGAAGGCATACAGGTGCATGCCTGACCAATCCAAGGCCAGATCATGAATGGGAATTGTCCCCTGGGCTGGTGGCCTGCAACAGTACTTTGGCAGGTGGTGGTTCTCATGGGATGCAAATAGATCTATCTCTGAGGTTCCCCACCTTCTGAAAATCATTTCCACCACCTGTCTGTTCAGGGACCATTCCTGATGGGCCTGGTTGATCTAACTCAGAGCATCTGCTAAGGTATTGTCCTTTCCTGGCAGATGAATGGCCTGATGGGAGACTCCTAGAGAGTAAGCCAGGCTCCATATTTTCATAGCCTCTGTGTGGAAAGGGTTTGACCTTGTACCTCCTTTCTTGTTCATGTAATACACTGTAGTGGTATTGTCTGTTCTGATCTGTACCACCTTTCCCTGCAGAAGTGGTGTAAAGGTCTTTAGTGCCAACAACATTGCTCTGAGCTCCAGTAGGTTGATGTGATGAAGTGACTCTGCACTTGACCGTAAACCGTGGGTGATGTGATCCCCTAGATGAGCCCTCTGCCCTAGTGGTGATGCATCTGTTGTGCTAATTGCTGATGGGGGCACTTGCTGGAAGGGAACACTTTCCCTTAGGTTGGCTTCCTCTTTTCACCACTGGAGGGCCTGGAGTATTGTTTTTGTTTTTGGAATCAACTTTGAGAGAGGATCCCTTCTTTGACACCAGTGAGCCCTGTGGTGGCACTGAATGTCTCTCATCTGGAATCTGGACACTGAGACTGTGCTCGTGGCTGCAGCCATGTGGCCTAGCAACTGAAGAAACTGCCTTACAGTTTTTGGCCTGTTCAGTCTGAAGGAACTTGCCAACTGAACAATACTTCTTACACTATCTGGGGGCAGGTAGGCCTTGCCCTCCAGGGTATTCAACTCTGCTCCTATGAATTGCAGTACCTGTGCAGATTTTTTGAGATTTATCAGAAACCCTAAGGACTCCAAGAGGTCCTGGGTGAGCTGAAGGTTTTCCTTTGCTTGCTGTGGTGAGCTTCCTACCACCAAACAATCATCTAAATATGGGAATACTGTGACACCCAGCCTTTGCAGGTGTGCTATCACTACTGCCAAACAATTTGTGAACACCCTTGGTGTCAAAGTCAGGCCGAATGGCAGGGTTGAGAACTAGTAGTGACCTGAAGAGAGTCTGAATTTTATATATTTTCTGTGAGACTCCCTTATGGGGATGTGGAAGTAGGTATTTTTTAGGTCCAGTGATGCTAACCAATCTCCTTTCTGAAGTGTTGGCCGAATCATTGCCAATGTTACCATTCTGAACTTTGTCTTTGTCAGATGTTTGTTTAACAATCTGAGGTCTAGAATAGGCCACCACTCTTCATTTTCTTTGTGGTGAGAAAGTACCTTGAATAAAACCCTCTTCCCTTTTGCTGTGGAGGAACATGCTCTACTGTGTTTGACAGTAGCAGGTTTTGAACCTCATTTTCCAGTAGCATCCTTTCTGCTATGGAAGCTGGCTTGAACACTCTGGCTCTTACGTTTGGGAAGGATTTTGAAATTTAGGGACAAACCCTGACTCACTACGTCCAGGATCCACTTGTCTATGGTGATGTTTTTCCAAGCCTGAAAGCAATGAGCTAGTCTGCCCCCTACTGGTAGTGGGGAGGTGGCCTTGACAATGGAGTCCGGGAGTCTGTTTAGTTTGGGGCTGAGTCCGGCCAGTCTAGGAACCTTGTCTGGATCCCCTTCTGCCCCTGCCCCTGAAGTACCCTGTTTGCTGTGGGTACTGCTGGTACTGTGGCACAGCCTGAGCCTGGTAAAAATGCCTGTTGTAGGGAGATCTTCCCCCTCCCTCCCCTTCCATAAGGCCCTGTGGAAGGAGATATCCTTTCTTTAGCTGAGTTGCTCTCATAGGTGTCCTTGTATTTATCTTCCTTTTTCATATAGGCCTCTGTCTTGTCCTCAAAGAGGGAATTATTTTCTATGGGGAAATCCATAGCTTTATTTTGAGTTTCCTAAGTGAGGTTCGTGGCCCTGAGCCAAGCAAACCTTCTCAAACATATAGAATTTGCCATCCATCTGGCAGCAGTGACATTTGAGTCAGCAGCCATCTGGAACTGGTACTTAGCAGCCTCCAACCCACACCTGGCAATCTCAACCAAATCCTCTGAAAGACCAGACTGTGCTTTCTTGGACAAATTCAAAACAGATTGCCACAGCGACTTCTGGTACTGTGCTGCATATGCTTGATAGCTGGCCTGTCTAATTGCCAAGGAGGCAGACAGATACCCTTTTTTTGCCATGCTGTCCAGTTTTCTAGAATCTTTCTCTGGAGAGTGGGAGGCTAAAGGCACTTTTGCTCTGTCACAAGCTGCTGTTTGTACCACTCCCTGATGATCAGGATGGGTGAATAGAATATCAGCACCATCTCTGTCAAGTTGATACTTCTTCTCCTCCAAGCTTTCATCTACAGGTGAGATAGAATGAGGAGTTTGCAGGATTTTTAAAAGCATCCTTTTTGAAAAAAGTTATAGATAGGGGGGCAACAGATGTTTTGTAGGTTTGAGTCCCATCATTTCGAGGTACTCATCCTCTTTATCATCTTCTACTGCCTCACTGGTAGTGAGGTCCAAAGCATCAACCCTTTTTCCGACACAAGAAAAATCCTCAGTTGTTCTAGGAGAGGAACCAAACTCCTGTTCAGTGGAGACTTCTTGTTCAATACCTTCTTCCTCTTCCTCATATTCCTTATAGTCCTCAGACCCTAGGCATTCCTGGGTTGAGGGCTGTGCAGAAAGGGTGGTTTGCTTAGATACAGGTTGTCCCTGGATAGGGAGACATGTCCGGTGCCAACCCCCTGTAAATCTTGAATGACCTTCAGGGCTTCAGCAATTTCCTCAGATGAAGGCATTAACACAGGCTCAGTTGAAATCCCCTTAGGCCGGCTGGCAAGGGGTTCAATATGCTTTGTCTTTTTTGATTTTTTCAAAGGAACCAGGGAATTACTTATGAACATAAATATGAAGAAGCCAGCAGAAGAAGGCCATTTGGTCTATCAAGTCTGCTCATGTTGCAGGATACACAGCTTGAGCTACTGTCCCTGCCCCCTCTCCCCACTCCTCCCATCCTCAGTACCCATGACCCTTAACCTCTCCCATAGCTGTGCCAGCCTGTCTTAAAGCTGCCCACTGTCTTCAGTGAGATTACCTCTTCTGGCAGTGCATTCCAAGTGTCTACCACCCTCTCTGTGAAGAAGTGCTTCCTGATCTCCCTCCTAAACCTCCCACCCTCCAGCTTAAGACTGTGACCCCTCGTGTTTTGGTTGCCACTCAGCTTAAAACTCATTGTACCCAATAGCTCCATAAGAAGTCTGAACCATCCATTGATTCTCCTGATACAAAAGAGACTCTCCTTATCAACCCTATTTATCCCTTTCAAGTACTTGAAGGTCCCAATCATGTCCCCTCTCTCTCTCCTGTCTTCCAGGAAGTACATGTTTAGTGCCCTCAACCTTGTATGCTGATCAGCTATCAACTCTGCAACCCTCCTCTGGACCTTCTCCAGCAGGTTACTGTCTTTTTTGAGGTGTGGGCACCAGTACTGAACTCCACGCCTGTATAGTTCTACAGGTCTTTTGCCTGGTGTACCCTTATCAGGGGTGGTAAGAACAGTATCTGCGATTTCATCTGCTTGTTTTGAGGGTATAGGCTGGTCAGAACCTGAGGAACCCTTTTGCAACTTTTTCTGCAGACTCTCCAAATGTTTTTCCACTGTTTTAGGTGGAAAGGTTTTACAAATGTCACATTCTGCAGAATAATGATCCTGGCCAAGGCAAATAACACACCAGGAGTGTTTGTCAGCTTTGGCAAAGACTTCCCCACACTAGGTACTATTTTTGAAGCCAGGTTCACCAATTCTCTTCATTGGTTTATCTGACATAATGTAAACCAGCAGAAAAAGAAACTGTAATAAGATTTTTAAATTTTAAAGTGTTTTTTGCAGTTTGCAGTCAGTTCCAGAACTGATGAAAGTTCCGATAAGAACCGGTACTAAATGAACCAAAGTTATCGGTTACTTTTTTACAATTTATAGGTAAATTTCAAAATAATATATATAAACTAAACAACTAACTAACTGGAGTTTTAGCTTAAAAATGCTCCAGAAATAGAGACTAAGGCTCAGTTCTCTCACAGTTATTCCGAACTGGGAGAAACCAAGAAAATAACACAAAAAACTAAAAACTAACTTAGCGGTTGACAAATTAACAAAAGATAAAGGCAACAAATGAAAAAAATATGTAAAAGATACTTAAGTTCTTTTGAATTCAGCATGACAGGAACAACTAATGAGGAGAGCACTCCAAGGCGTCTGTACTTGTCAGGCGAAGAATGAAATCTGGAGCAGTAGAACACTAGCATTTGATAAGGGCAGCATTTGAAAACTAGCATGAGCCAATGATGATTCCATCATTAGCATACATTCTATCTCTGGGCGGCTCTACTTAAAGGGATAACTGCAAGAGTTATGAATATTTGAGAATTCCTGGGGTGAGAAGGAGCACTCTCTTAATAGGAGCCAGACCCATCATAACTAAAAATTCTGCTTCCTCCTCATTTTCCATAGATTCTTGAGAGGGGAGGGCCAAAGTGTCAGCTATCTATCTGACAAAGGAAAAGTGCGATGAAAAGTCATCATGCCCATGAGGAGGGGTACTAAAATCTTGTTCTGGGGATACCTCAGGCTTAGTGGGCTCCCCCAAATCTGAATCTTCCTCTTCCTCCTCAAAGTAAACTTCTTGACCTTGGCCTGTGGGAACCGGTGGTGGGCTTTGAACCGATGAGCCCAAAATGGAACCTGCAGTTTGTCAATATGTTTTTTATTGGTTTTTAAAAGTCAAACAATGAAAATGGTCAATAAATACATACTTATACACGAGATAGTATAACATTCATCACAATAAGACGTTTTCCATTAAAAATTCAAAGAATGAGTTAAGCTAACAGTGCACTAATAGTTAAAAATGACTCCTCAAATCTAGTATATTCTTATTCTTAATCCACTGGTATTCCTACAAAGGCATATAGGCATGCATTGTAGTATTCATGCTTTAAGAAAATTAAAAAACCCAAAGGTTAGATGTTAAAAACGATTCAACCAGTAAAATACATTGAACCCTTAGATTGATTTCATCAGATTTCCCAGAATGACCATGAAAGTGTTCATTGCAACGCTTATGCTTTAGTATTGATTAATGAATATTGTATTCTTAGATTTTAGATTTCTGAATAGAGTCACATTATAATTATATATAAGTATGAAGGTGGGGAAGGGAGGCAAGTAGGGTAGGTCCCATCTTATGTCAACATACAGTATAATCTCTTAGAACTCAAGAATTTAGCAGTTTTACGATGGAGAACTAGAGTGCTAGGGGTCTTAGAAGTTGAAATAAAAGCTATCTCAATGCTTCCTAAATTATACAAGTTGTTGGGGCTTGGTCAAGGCCTGGTAGAAAGTGGGCCATTTCTTGCATCATGCTACTGATTGCTGGTCCCCCTACATCTTTGCCAAGCATTCTAAAAATTCTTCAGGAGCTTGGCAGCTTCTCAGGATATAAGCTCAACATGAATTTAAAACTTCCTCCCCCTAGGATTTGCAAGAAAGCGAGTTGTGCTCACAACAGAGGGAGGTGAACCTTATAATTGTCTTTGGTTTGTAGCAGATATTCTGCAGGTGGAGGCTACTTCTAACTGAAAGGTGAAATAAGGAACTTAGAATTATCAGGAAAAGACAGTCTTATTACAATTCGTAAGATTTTCAGTGCAGGAAGAGTTTAAAGCACAGCTGACTTATTTTGGGGCTGACTGCTTTCAGAGCACAAACCACCAGGCTGTTTTGGGGCTGGGGAGGTTTACCTGTGTTTGACTTGGATGTCTGGATTTTTTCTGTTTGATTAGCAGGGATTTCTCTGTCAAATTGTTGTGTATGGTATCTTGCTGACAGAAAGGCACCATCGCAGCGGTGGGTCAGAGTTCTTAGCTGATTGTTTTGTGAGGGCACAGTTTAGGCCCAACCCTTCCCACGCCTCACCCACCCACCCCTGGAAATACTTTATACCTGGGGTTCTGACATCATTTCAGGAGTGCAAGGTGCATATCAATGTCATATCCTCTCTAGCACACAGCACTGAAAAATAAGCATACACATTGTATAATATATATATTTCTATATAACAAACCAATCACACACACAAACACACACACACACACACACACAAAAAAAGTACATAATCATTTGGGGAGTAGTGCAATGTAATGGCTGCGGGCAGCAGTCTTCCGGGAGTCTTTCTGGAGGCTGAGATGCTGCCCTATTTGCAGACAACTCTCTGCCCTGAGGGAGGAATTTGCCCATCTTCAGGCCACGCTGGACAGCAGTAAGGGAACCTTCCCCCAGGCCAGACTGGATGGTAGGAAGGGAACCTCCCCCATCCAGGAAGCACCAGAGCCACCACCACTACCTCAGAGGTTGCAAAGAAAGCACAGCAGTTGGACCACAGTGGGCTCAGGGAGGGTGAGGATGGTGGAACAGAGGCACACCCAGTCAGTTGTTCCACTCCACAATCCATACACCATTCTGGGGGAGCACAGCTCCCCTATGGATGCACCCACAGAGGAGATTAAGGAGGCTGAGGACACCTGTCACAAGGGAGGCCCACAGGAAGGAGACAGAGGACACTACAAGGAAAGGAAGCAGCTCCTGGTGGGGGACTCAATTATTAGGGGGATAAAACTGGGGAGCAGGAAAACTGAAGAGGTAGCCTGTCTGGTGCCATGGCTTGGAGGAACAGGAAGCGCATCCTCAGGATCACGAGAACAGCTGCACGGGAGTTCGAGCTGGATGTCATTGTCCACCTAGGGACAAATGACTTGGCTCAACATGAGATTAGAGCAGTGCAGAAGGACTTTATAGAATTGGGAGGGCCTAAGACAAGTAGCACACACAGTATCCTTCTCAGAGGTGCTGCCTGTCAATGGCATGAGTGAGGCAAGGGTACTTTGCACCATGCAGTTTAATGAATGGTTGAAAAATGGTGTGGAGCACAGGGTTTGGCTTCATTGGGACTGGGGTTCCACCTGGAGGGACACCAGCCTATACTGGCAGGATGGTCTGCATCTGTCCAGGAAGGAACAAGTCTTTGAGCAATCGGTTTAAATGCTTCATTGGCAAGCTTTTAAACTAGTCAAGGGGAGGCACTGATAAGCAGCAGGAAAATCCCAGCCTCTCCCTACAAAACAGGGTACTAAATGAGAAAAAGACTGAGGTAGAAAGGTCAGTGGGGGATGCTGCAACAGAAGGTAAAGCCATCAAGAAATGGAAAGCAATGAGTACCAATGCCCGTAGTCTGAGTAACAAGCTTCCTGAATTAGTGGCCTTGATGGAGGAAGAACATCTGGATATCGTGGCAGTCACAGAAACATGGTTCACACAAAACCATGACTGGGACATAAACATACCAGGATACACTATCTATAGGAGGGACAGAGAGGGTAAAAGAGGAGGAGGAGTAGCTCTTTACATAAGGGAAGGAATCAAAGCAACAGAACAAAGGGGAAAACAGGGAGGAGAAGAAGCACTGTGGGTAAATTTGGAGACCGGCAATGGCACCACAATCCACACAGGGGTTGTATACAGACCTCCTTCTCAGGGGGAGGAAATGGACAAGGAAATGATAGAAAGTATACTTAGTATGGCAGAAAAAGGGGAGATTTTGCTGATGGGTGATCTGAATATGCCAGATGTTAACTGGAGTGCAGTTGCAGCAGCCACTTCAAGAGTGGGGTTATTCTAGATGCCCTGCAGGGGCATGCCTAGACAACTAGTATTGGAGCCCACTTGAGAGGGAGCAATCTAGACCTGGTTGTCTCAAATGGAGATGAAGAGAGGATCACGGATGTAGAAGTGGGTAGCCATCTGGGAACTAGCGACCATAGAACAGTATGGTTCACAATAAACACAGCAATAAGTCAAGCCAACAAAGGCAAGGTACTGGACTTTAGGAGGGCTGACTTTGCCAAAATGGGTGAGTGCCTAAGGAATGCACTAGCAAATGGGCAGGAAGGAGGGGTGGAAGAACAATGGGGAATAATAAAAACTGCCATCACAGAGGTAACAAGCCTCTGTGTGAAGCAAATAAACAAAACTAAATGATGTAAGAAACCACTATGGTTCTCAAAGGAAGTGGCAGTGAAGGTTCAGGAGAAAAAGAAAGCTTTCAGGAAGTACAAGGAATCACAGAAGGAGCAGGACAGAGAACTGTATCAGTTAAAGCAAAAGGAAGCTGGGAAGGCAGTCAGAACAGCAAAGGCCCAAACCGAGGAAAAGATAGCCAACTCAGTTAAGAAGGGGGATAAAACCTTTTATAGGTACATCAGGGAGCGAAGGAAGACCAAGGGAGGGATAGTGAGGCTTAATAAGGGGTGGGGGGTGGGCAGAGGGTGACTGTGAAAAGGCAGAGATACTAAACAAATATTTTTGCTCAGTATTTACAAAGGAAGAGGGGGAGGTACCTAAAACAAACAGTAGAAACACTCTGGATACAGAAGTTGATACCAGCCCATTTACAGAAGAAAGGGTTCTGAAAGAACCTAAAACTGAAGGTGACAAAGCAATGGGGCCTGATGGGATTCATCCCAGAATTCTAAAAGAACTAAGGGTAGAATTAGTGACACCACTGACTACCCTGTTTAACAAATCATGGGAGGATGGGGTGGTACCGAGGGACTGGAGGAGGGCAGATGTGATTCCCCTTCACAAAAGTGGAGCAAGGCAGAAGCAGGAAACTACAGACCTGTTAGTTTAACCTCAGTGGTAGGGAAAATGATGGAATCACTTGAAGGAAAGAATTGTCGAGTAACTAGAGGCCAGAGGGCACAGGACCCAAGGCAGCATGGATTCACAGCAGGAAGGTCATGCCAGTCAAATCTGATAGATTTCTTTGACTGGGTGACCAAAGTAGAGATCAGGAGGGGCTGTGGACATGGCCTACCTAGACTTTAGCAAGGCATTTGACACAGTCCCACACAAAAGATTAATATACAAGTTAGCTAGCCTGGGAGTGGGTCCCAAGATGACAGCCTGGGTAAAAATTGGCTGGAGAATAGGACACAGAGAGTAATAGTAAATGGAGTCCACTCTGAAGAAAGGGGTTACTAGTGGGGTACCGAGGGTTCAGATAGATAGACCAGTCCTCTTCAACGCCTTTATAAGCAACATTGCAGTGGGACTGGAAGGAAAAGTATGTCTCTTTGCAGATGACACAAAGATCTGCAACAGAGTTGATGCACAAGGTGGGGTGGAAAGGATGAGAAAGGACTTAGCAAGGTTAGAGGAATGGTCAAATGTATGGCAGCTTGGATTCAATGCTAAGAAGTGCAAGGTAATGCACCTGGGAAACAAAAACCCAGGGGAAGAGTACACAATGGGGGGTGAGATACTAACAACAACAAAAATGGAAAGGGACCTGGGGTAGTCATATCAGATGACCTAAAGGTGGACAAGCAATGTGAGAGGGCAGCAAGGAGGGTTGAGGGGATACTGGGATGCATAGGACAGGCATCACCAGTAGAAAACAGGAAGTTATTATCCCTCTGTACAGACAGCTGGTGAGACCCCATCTGGAGTACTGCGTGCAGTTCTGGAAACCCAGTCTTTGCAAAGACATAGACAGGATGGAAGCTGTCCAGAGGAGGGCACTAAAATGGTGCAGGGTCTGCACCGAAGACATATGAGAGAGAATTAAGGAGCTTAATATGTATAGCCTCGAGGAAAGGAGGAGAGAGGGACATGATAGAAACTTCAAGTACCTCAAGAGAATCAACAAAGTCCAAGAGGGTAGCATCTTCAAAAAAGAGGTGTGCAAGAACAAGAGGGCACAATTTGAAGATAGAGGGGGGCGGCCAGAGGTAATTTAAGGAAGTATTTTTCACAGAGAGGTTGTGGATGCATGGAACGGCCTTCCGAGGGGAGGTTGTGGAGTCAAAAACAGTGGTGGAATTCAAGCATGCATGGGACAGTCATAAGGCAATTCTAGGGGGTTGGGGTAGGAAGAAGTATACTGCTGGTTAACTAGGATCTGCAGCTTATCCAGTAGGCAGGGAAATGGGCAGACTGGGTGGGCCAAGCGGTCCTTATCTGCCATCAAATTCTATGTTTCTATGTTTCTTAATAGGCTGTGTTTGAAAGAAGAGATCACCAGCTTGGGCCTGGCCTGGGAAAAATAATATATTGTGTATCTGGGAATAAGAATATACACTACCCTACACAAAACTATATTAAAAAGTGCTAGTGAAATCAGAAACAGGGTCAAAGAGGATTGAAGCAAGTGGAACAAACTACCACTAGGGCTATGGGGTAGGTTAGACTCTATTAAGATGACCTTACTGCCTAAGCTTCTTTACATATTTATAGTGATACCCTGTAGCTTTAATAAAAGATGGATACATGGCATAACATCACTGGTTACTAGCTATATATGGGAGGGCAAATAGAACAGGCTAGCTGACTCTAAAATGTGCAGAGCAACAAAGGAGGATTGAGGAGCACCAGGTTTTTATTTATATTTCCTAGCTGCAAGGACTGCTCAAATTGCTTGGCGGCTTCAGGATAGCACAGAGGGGGCATACACCCCAGACTGGGTGTGTATTGAAAAAGAATTAGTAGACAAGCTTGACATTGAACCTGTAGTCTGTAAGGCCTGAATGACCTGCAGGGCTTTAGCAATGTCCTCAGCAGAGGGCATTTTGTTTTTGTCTGCTGGGAGCTCCCTCGCTTTTTCAGTGGGAGGCGCAGTGACATGTTTTTCATTATGTTTCTTTCTGGCAGGCACAGATTCTGCAGCCTGCTCAGTAAGTCTTTTATGTTTGCTGTGTTCTGACCCCTTTTCAGTACTTTTGGGGTCTGAAGAATCTTTTTTTAACCCTATTTTTATCCCCCCTACTCGCCTCCTCTCTCCACTCTCTTGGACATCCTAGCTGCAGGCTCCCTTCTCGTCCTGATCTGCCCCTAGAGTACCTATCTCCACACTAGCAATCCCACCGGTATACCCCCCGGGTAGGGGTGAGGATGGACCGCCTGCTTACCTCCTCAAACCAACATACTGTGTGTTGTGGAGATGGGACAACGGAGTCTGTCCGATGAGCCTGAGGATCCCCCAGAGAGGTGTCGACGCCTAGGAGAGACCGAGGTATTTTTCTGGTATTCTTGTCCCCAGACATTGGTGTGCAATGAGGGCTAAGGAGCCAGTAGGTGAGCTGAGACGTGCCTCCTGCACCTCCCCTCTGCCGATGTCCACCCAATCCCTTGCTGTTCCTCCACCTTACTGCACCTTCCACCTGGGCTCCCCTAGATGGCGGTATTGCAGTGGGAGTATGCAGTGACCCCCCCCGGAGAAGGAGAGCAGCCGTCGGGCACTCTATCCTTATCCTCCCCGGCTGACCCCGGCGACCCGTGCTCATTCCCGAACATGGGTCACCGGTGTGGTATGAGGTAAGGCATCTAGCAACTTAGCCCTCAGCGCCGCTGGGTCGGCATGGGTCTGAAGAATCTTTTGAAGGTCTCTCCTTTGTTTTTGTGTGAGAAGAAGAGCCCTCTTCAGGTTGCTTAGGTGACGTTGAGGTGAGAGCAGAAGCCATTTCCTCTAGCCTTTTGCTCCTTTTCTTAATGGTTTTAGGACAAAATTTACTGCACACTTCACAGTTAGAAAAAATATGACTGGGACCCAGGCATCCAAACATAAATCATAGCGATCAACCTTAGCAAATATTTGAAAACATTTATACAGTTTTTAAAGCTTGTGGGTCCTGTCCTCTTTTAATGTCTTTCTGACATGCCAAATGTCAGTAGACATACAGAAACTCCAAGAAAGGGAAAATATACACAAATCGCGGTTAGTTCCTTGAGGAAAAAGGAACTGCGATTAAATAAAAATTACTTTATTTTTGTAACAAATGCGATTGATTCCTGAATATGAACCAAGTGCAAATAAGGTAAATTGCTCCCAATATAAGTAAAAATAAGGAGCTTTAAAGTGAAAATTTGTTGAATCAATAGCGGTTAAAACTGTTAAAACAGTGTTAAAACTGAGAAGGCCTTGGTTTCTGGGAACCACTAGGAACCGAGAAAAAAAACAACAAAATAATGCTATCTCTAATAAAAACGCTACTAGAGGGAGAGAAATAAACAAAATAGTTGAATAATACTTTTTTGAGAGAAATAAATAAAGTTGCTGAGGAAAGCTCTTCGGGGCATCTAGTTGTCTGAACAGAGAAAATAAATCTGACTGTTGGATGGAACACAATCCACCTAGAGGCAGCAGTTTGACTATAACATTCTAGTTCCATTATTTGTATACATTCCACATTACATCACTACAGCTCCGGAGCAGTCAGAGATTCTGGGCTGACTGCATATGTCTAATCATACTAGCGGAGTTTGAATGAGCAGCGCCATCGCATTGGGGTTGTGGGGTCCAGAAGACGCCCTGGGGCGAAATGGAACCCAGATCATGTTCCTCTATGTCTGGTCTCCATACTCAAGGGCACCACCAATTTGGGTGGGCATGTAGTTCGTGCAGTTCCGTAAGTTCATCCAACTCGAACGGTGTTATTCAATGCCAGATCCATTAAAAACAAGACTGCAATTATTGCAGATCTTGTAAATTCGGTGGATCTGACTTGCATCACCGAGACCTGGTTGGAAGAGAATTCTGGCCCTATATTAGAGGTCACAATTCCAGCCAGTTACTCAGTGATCCACCGCTCAAGATTGGATCACGGGGGGGTGGGGGTGGATTTGTGGTCTGTTTCAAGACCGAATTGGGCCTCAAGAGTCTACCAGTTGAGGAGACTGAGTCATTCGAGTGTACTGTGGTAGCAGGTATAGGTTGTAGGATCATCCTCATCTACTGTCCACCCGGGGATGGGAAACGGTTCCTTCAGGAAGTGGCGGATTTCATCGTCGACATGGCATTTGAATCTCCCAGGCTGATGGTCCTGGGTGACTTTAATGCCTGGGTTGACGATAAACTCTTGCAATCTGAACAACACTTCCTCCAGTTGATGACATCTCTGGGCCTTACACAGATAGTTACCACTGCTACCCATAAACAAGGTCACTTTCTTGACTTAGTTTTCCTCCTGGGGATCAAAGCCTCGTATTTGGGGGTGGAACCAGTCAGATAGTCCAATCACTACATCGTGGGGTTCAATTTTAGCACCCCTTCTCGAAGACCTACCCCTGTGGAAATGGTCAAATATCGCCTTTCATGAGATGTTAATTCTGAAAGCCTAACGGCTGTACTTGACCTATCGTCTATTCCGGTAGCAAACAACGACCCAGGGGACCTCATGGTGGCCTATAATATGGCCATTTCGGTGGCCCTGGATGTCATTGCTCCTGTCTGTGTTCATCCTCTTTCCCTTTGCCCTTGGTCCCCATGGTTTGATGGGACCTTGAGGGAGATGCGGCAACTAGGATGAAGGTTAGAGTGTTGCTGGCAGAGATCTGCCCTTGATGCCGACTGCCTTAGGTTGATGGACCATTATCAAGTCTATCAATCTGCAATCACCCATAAGAAGGCAGAGTTCCTGTCTGGTGAGATTGCAGCTGCTCAGAACCGACCAGCTCAGCTTTTCTGAATTGTGGACAGACTGCGCAACTCAGCCTGTCTACAAATTTGGAAAGCGTTTATGCATATAGAGTGCAATGAGCTTGCTTGGTTCTTTGCGGCTAAGTTGGCCAACATCAGGGCAGCCCTCCAACCAACACACTCTATGGGCGCTGCTGGTGACCAGCGCTTGACCACTAGCCTCCAGCTTTCCTGGAGTACCCGACTGCCCGAAGTTCATAGATATCATGAGGATTGTCCAGGGTGCATGCCCTATGTACTGTAGTTTGGACCCAGAACTAACTTCTCTGATTTTGGGTTGTATTGATTCTAATGGTCCGGTCCTTGCATGGACAGTTTGGTGCTCCTTGGAGACAGGTGAGTTTCCTAGCTCCCTGAAGGAGGTGGTGGTAATACCCCTCCTGAAGAAAGCTTCTTTGGACCCAAACTGCCATGCGAACTACAGACTAGTCTTCAACCTTCCCTTTTTAGGGAAGGTGGTTGAGAAGGTAGTGGCCATACAGCTGGAGAGCCACTTGACCATCCATGATATCTATGAACCCCTTCAGTCCGGTTTCTGAAAGAGGCATAGTATGGAGACAGCGCTGGTTTGGGTGCACAATGATCTCCTGATGGTTAGAGATCAGAAGAACCGTTCCATCTTGGTCCTTCTTGATCTCTCATCAGCATTTGACACTGTGGACCATGGGGTTCTACTCAGTCATTTTAGGTTCATCTGTGGCCTGTCGGGTACAGTCCTCAGGTGGTTTACATCTTTCCTTACTGGAAGAACTCAGAGAGTGGTGTCAGAGATTCATTCTTTCGATCCAATCCCTCTGTCATGTAAGGTTCCTCAGGGACTGGTGTTGTCCCCCATGTTGTTCGCAGTGTACATGCTGCCCCTCGGAGACATTGTAAGGAGGTATGGGCTGAGGTTTCACTGCTATGCTGATGATACCCAGCTCTACCTTTCTTTTGCACCTGACCAGAATAGAGCTCTTTCAGTCTTTAATAACTCCCTCGCAGAGATCCAGGAGTGGATGAATTCAAGCTGGTTGAAGTTGAACTTGGGATAGACTGAAGTACTGGTTGTGGACCCAGGATGCCGGATTGGGGGTGGGGGTCAGGGTAGGTTCACCCTTGGGGCTTTTTCTTGCGGGGGTTTATCACTCCCGGCCTCTGAACAGGTGCGAAACCTGGGGGTAATCTTTGACGGAGGGCTGACCCTGCATTCGCAGGTATCAGCCGTCGTCAAGACCTCCTTTTACCATCTACGAACATACAAACATATGAAATTTGCTAGCAGATAAGGGCCTAGGGTCTATCAAGTCTGCTCGAATGTGCAGCTAGTACCTCTTATTCTGCAGCTGCCCCTCCCTTCTACCCTTCCCCTTCATTAACCCTCCCCCTTGTCCTGTCCCATCCCCTTTTGAAGCAGTCCACTGTTCTACTGGATATCACTTCTGCAGGTAACGCATTCCACCTAGCCACCACCCACTCTGTAAAAAAGTGTCTCCTCATCTCCCTCCTGAACCTTCCTCCCTCCAGTCTCGTGACATGGCCCCTGGTGGCCTCCCTCCTTACTTTGAACAGCCCCTCTGTACCCATCTTGTTTATTCCTTTCATGTATTTAAAGGTTTCAATCATGCTCACCCCTGTCCTCCTCTCCTCCAGTGAGTACATGTTCAACTCCTTCAACCTCCTCTCGTATGATAAGTGCCCCAGCCCCTTGATCATCTTTGTCACCCTGCGCTGCACCCCCTCCAGTAACTTAATGTCCCTCTTCAGATATGGGCACCAGTACTGCACGCAGTACTCTAGGTGTGGTCTAACTAATGACCTATACAGTGGCAGAATCACCTCCTCCCTCCTCGAGGATATACCCCTTGCAATACAACCCAGCATTTTGTTGGCCTTTGCAGCTGCCTTCCTACATTGTGTCAAGTTGTTCATTGACCCTGTAATAAGCACACCCAGATCCTTCTCCTCCTCTGTCTGGGCTAGCTGCACTCCCCCCAGCTGGTAACTCCTCCTTGGGTTCTTCATCCCAAAATGCAGCACCTTGCACTTTTTGGCATTAAACCCCAGTTGCCAGGTGTCTGACCAGGTTTCAAGCTTGCCAGATCATCCTGCAACCCCTGCCATCCCCTAGGTTATCCACCACCGTGTCTACCTTGGTATCATCAGCAACAGACTGATCTTGCTCTTGATGTCCCATGATATGTCTGCAATGAATATCCCAAACAACACTGGTCCCAACACAGAGCCCTGTGGAACACCGCTCATCACTGCCCTTGGGTGTGAGAGCTCCCCATCCACCACCACCCTCTGTTGCCTTCCCTGAAGCCAGTTTCCTACCCATTTCACCAGCTTTGCATCCACCCCTGTGCCTACTAACTTCCTTCCCAGCCTTCCATGCGGCACAGAGTCGAATGCCTTACTGAAGTCCAGATACAGGACATCCATGCATGGCCCCTGTCCAGTTGTCTAGTTACCCAGTCATAGAACTCCACCAGGTTGGTTTGGCAGGATCTGCCACATGTGAAGCCATGCTGTCTGCTGTCCTGTAGTCCTTTGGCCTCTAGGAGGGCCACCAGCCTCTCCTTCAGGATAGTCTCCATTAGCTTACCCACGATGGATGTGAGGCTCACTGGTCTGTAGTTTCCCTGTTCATCCTTGGGGCCACTCTTGTGGAGGGGCACCACATGAGCCATCCTCCAGTCCTGAGGTACACACCCGAATGTAGTGAGGCATTAAATAGGTCTGCCAAAAGTCCCCAAAGACTCTGCCAGCTCTTCTTCAGTACCCTGGGTGGATGCCATCTGGGCCTGGCGCCTTGTCCACCCTCAGTGCCTTCAAACCTCTTGAACTCTGCCCTCCATGATTTCCCCATCTGTCACCCCTCCCCGCTTGCCATTTCTCCCACCTTGGGTGTCACGCCTCTTCTTTAGTAATATTGAGCAGAAGTACTCACTTAGTGCTTCTGCCTTATCGCACCCCGCTTCCACCCAACCCTGCTCCTTCCTAATCCTTACTATGTGGTCCTTTTCTCCCTGATGTGCTTAAAGAAGTCCTTCTCCCCCTTCTTAATGCCTTGTGCCAGCCTGAGTTCCGTAGAAGCTTTGGCTCCCCTTACTGCCCTTGTCACCTCCTTCGATTCTGTCAAGTACTCCTCCCTGTCCTCCCCCCTCCCTGTTTTCTTGTACTTCCTAAAGGCAGCTCTTTTCTTCCTTACCTTTTCCATGACCTCCTTGCTCAACTAGCTTGGTTTCTTAGCCCTAGCCTTCTTGCTCAGGGCTTTGCAGCAGGTTTTGGTTGTCTCCGTTACCCCCGGCTTTATGAGCTCCCACCTCTGGTTAGTGTCCATACTAGATTGAATTCTAGCCAGGTACCCTTACCACTTCCCCATCCTCCCAAAGTCGCCCTCCTGAAGTCCAGCACTCTTGTGCCAGATTCCACTCCTTCCTTGCCCATATCCAATGTGAGCCATACTGAGTGGTGGTCACTCTCTGACAGCAGTTCCTCCACTGTAAGTTCTCTCACAAAGTCCCCATTTGCCAGCACAAGGTCAAGGGTATTCCCTAACCTGGTTGGTTCACTGACCATTTGCAGCAGGAAGCTGTCCTGGAAGGCATCCAGCAGTACCTGCTCCCTTCTGTTCCTGGTTGTTGGGGTACTGCAGTCCACTCCTGGCATGTTGAAGTCCCTCACAATCGCCACACTACCCTTCTCGCAGGTCCTGCTGATCTGTCTCGCTAGTTCCCTATCTAACTCCTCCGTCTGAGATGGTGGCCTGTACACCACTCCCATTGTAAGAATCCTATTCTTGGAATCCTGGATTTGCATCCAAAGTGACTCCATACTACCCTCCTCCCCTTCCTCCCTTACACACTTCAGTCCTTCCTTCACATATAGTGCCACCCCCCCTTTCCCAATCACCCCGTCCCTACGAAATAACCTGTACCCTGGTACAGACAGGTCCCAGTCATTGTATTGGGTGGCCCATGTATCTGTGATGGCTGCAATGTCCACCTCTCCCTCTGCCATGAGAACCTGTAACTCTGCAGTTTTCCTCCCAAGGCTCCTAGCATTAAGGGTAACCACCTTCCACCTCTCCCCCCAATCCTGCCCCCTTTCTAGCATCACCAGTACTTGCCATTTGTCCTAACTGTTATGGGGGTAAGCTCATATGGTTTCCCAACCTGTGGTCTCTGCATATCTCTTCCCCAAATGCACCCCCACTCCTAGTTTAAATTCCCAACTTCCTCATTGTACCTCCATCCTCTGTTTCAACACTTTCTTTCCCTTCTCACTCAAGTGTAGTCTGTCCTGGCATAGAGACTACTGTCCTCCAGGTCCCTTCCCACCCCCAACAGCCCATACCCTTTAGCACAACTGAGGAATATCGCCAGGATTAAGCACCTTGATCTGTCCAGTGACCTTCCCACATTGGTTAACACCTTTGTATCCTCGCACTTGGACTATTTCAACTCCCTGTACTAGGGCTACCTGGGGTGGAAATCCACCGCATGCAGCTAGTGGTTCAGGCCTGCTCTGTATTCAACCTCATAGTCATATGTAGATAATGCAGAAAGCCACCTATAGCCAGTGGCATCCAACTTAGCTGAAGTCTGCACATAGGTCAAAGGATTATTGTCAGTTTTTACTAGTATCTTAGCCCCATACAAGTACTCATGGAACTGGTCAACAATGGCCACTTCAAAGCTAGGAACTCTAACTTATGTAAAGAATAATTTTTTTCGGATGGGGTCAGGCTTCTACTGGCAAAGGCCACTGGTCTCAGGCCATTCTTGTGTTCTTGGTACAATACAGCCCCTAAGACTTGCAGGCTAGCATCAGTGTGCAAGACATAGGGCTTTTCTGGGTCTGCATAGGCAAGGACAGTAGCATGGGTAAGTTGATATATAATCTCTTGAAAAGCAGCTTTACACTCAGGTGTCCATCTGGCTCCAAATACTTAATTAGGATGGAAATACACTTTCTTAGGCTCAGAAGAAACTGACCTCTTATATTTTTCGTTAGTAGGAGGGTGACTTTGAGTAAGATTAAGTAAAGGACGAATCACTCTTGAATAGTCCTTGATGAACCGGCAATAGTAACCACAGAATCCCAGGAATCTTTGCAGTTCTTTTAGATTGTGGGGCTGTGGCCAGGTGGTCAAGGCCTCAACTTTACTCAGGTCTGTTTCTATTCATTCGGTGGATACTATGTGTCCCACATACTTTACAGAGGTTTGGAAGAACTGACATTTCTCGATGGATAGTTTAAGGCCAAAGTCTTCCAGTCAGTCCAACACCTTGAACAATCTGCTCTCATGTTCCTCCAGTGAGCTGCCAAACACAATAATATCATCTAGGTATACCAGGCACTCTAACAAGTTCATGTTCCCCACCACACGCTCCATCAGTCATTGAAAAGTGGCTGGAGCACCTGAAATCGCTTGAGGCATCCTCACATGAATTCATAGAAACCAAGCGGACAGATAAAGGCTGTCTTTCATGGTCTTCTGGGGCACCGGATCTGGTAGTACCTACTGCAAAGATCCAAACACTGAAAACCACTTACTATCGGGCAGTCTAAGGTATCCTGACGTAGGGCATTGTGTACTGATCAGGAATAGACTGTTTGTCTATGTGCGATAATCCACTCACATCCTCATTGTCCCATTCTTTTTCCCACTACCACGATAGGTGAAGCATATGGGCTTCTGGATTCTTGTATTACACCAGCAGCAAGCATCTCTTACAGATGCCGTCTCACATCATCTATGTCAGCAGGTGCCAGGCGTCAAGACCTCTCACAAAATGGCCTTTCATCATGCAGCCGGATGTGGTGCTCAGCTCCCTGCACACATCCTATGTCTCATTCTTTGAAAGAAAACACCTAGTCTCTCTGGGCAAGCTTTCTACTGATTCTCATCTTCCATTCGACTGGCAACGGGGAGTCACCAAAATCAAAAAAGTCGGGCATCACTCTGTCATTTTCCCCCAAACACTTGTTACTGGGTAGCACTGCCATATCTGCACAATGTACATTAGCCAGGGTGCAACCTCTGTTTACTTGAATCTCTCTTTCAGACACATTATGAACTTGGACCATTACCCGTCTGGCATAAGCATGGTATCTGGCAGGCAAAATACTTGGCTTGACCAGCAGTCCTTCCTACAGTTTCCCATCGCCCGGTGCGTCCAGCATGAGGATTTTATTCTTGACATCCTTTCTGATACAGACTTCCTCCTGTGAGGTACACTGGGCATTTGGCGCCAGGATCAGAGACTCAGGATACTTCTTTCAGACAATTCCAGCTGGTTCCTCTGAGTCCACTCCTTCAGCATCTCTCTGTGCCTCATGGGCCTTCTTGATCAAGGCTGGAATTCTCAAAGCTGTACCAGTCCTTGACCCCTGTTTCTCATAAGACAACTGCGCCAACCGTCCAAACATATGTGCATTTGTCCCAATTAGTAGAGGAATCCCATCATACAGTCCAGTAGGGAGACACACTAAGGCCAGGGTCTCCACTTGCTCTGCCACTCCAGCCACGGAGGTAGGGAAAGATAGCCAAATTCAGATACACCTGGAGTAGGGGTAGGCCTTCTCACTTAACCCCCATACATGCAGTCCTTCCAATGGTTGTAAGGCTATATCTGACAAATACTTCTGATACCAATCCTGGAATGTAATTGTCACTTGGGAGCCACTGTCCAACACAGCTCTGGTGGGCACACCATTCACTTTTAATGTAGCCTCCACTGAAGGGCCCACTATTCTGGACCAGTCTAGAGAGGCGGTAGCAAGGGCCTGGGTAGATGATCTAGCCACAGAAGGACATGAGTTAGCATTTTTGGGATCTTCACTGCGGTAATTTCATGCACCTCTTAACCACTGTTTTGTGCTCCAAAGCTCTTCTTGTAGCCGGCTCACCACTCTCTCTAAGTCTTTCTGAGACCGGCATTCCCTCTTCATGTGCCCATCATTCCCACAATTATGGCAAAATATGTCTGCTGAAGTTTGGGGTGACCGAGGCATCACATTGGGGGCTGCGGCATTGGTATTATCAATAGAAAACCTTGGTGCCACCTCAGCCGGTAGTGGGTTGGACATTTAGAGAACTCTCTTCAGTTCCCCCACTTCCACAGCCAAGATATCAAGCTTTGAGCTGCTGTCAGAGGGAGATGTCTGGGGGGTACCCCCAACCCCATAGTGGATACAGTCGAGTAAGAGTTGGGGCCTGTACTCGTAGGAGGGGCCTTCATAAAGAGACTATTTATTGCTTCCCTGAACTCCCTCAGCAGTTCATCCCATGGCAGAACATCGGTAGCCTTCCCTCTCTGGCTGGGCCCCCCTTAGCTGACATTTGGGTCTTGGGTTCTGTCATGTGATTTTGGTGATTCCAGACCATCAGCGTCTGACCCACACCTGAAGCAGGGGATGTAGCAGCTATGACTGCACAGGGCTCTGAAAAACCTTCCTCCTCCTCCTCCTCCTCTTCAACTTCTCATACCTCCTTCATCAACACATGGAAAGGCAAGGGACTAGATTTCCTTTGATGCAGTTGCAATTTGAGCAACACCCAGCTAGAGTGCCGGGCAGAGCAGAGTATATGATCCAGTCTTACCTGGTCCACTTCACTATGGGTCCAACCCCCCTTTTGAAAAATTGTTTGCAAGATTCCCTCTAATCGATCCATATAGGCAGATAACAATTCCCCCTGCTGTTGTCTAACATCTTTAAGCTTCCATTTTAAGGCCTCAACTCTAGTGGTGCCCCCAAACACATTTTCAAGGGCAATTAGGTACTCTTGGGCTTTGGCATCAGGGTCAGAGACCCTTAGGGAGTGAAAAGTACATTGGGCGGGTCCCTGGAGGCTGTCCCCCAGGTGAGCCCTTTTTTCTGCCTCAGAGCATTGCCAGTCTTGTACCGAAAGGGTAGCAGAGTCTATCCAGGTTTCCAAATCGACCTCCCCATTTGGAGTAGAGCGGATGCCAGATAATACTTTGAGCTTGCGGTAAGAGTCATGACTAATGGCAGGTACAAACATGGGGCTAGCACTGGCACGGAAGGAGGGGCAATAATGGGTGCTGGAGGGGGAGGGGGTGTTGGGGGAGGAACACCCTCAGGTGGCAATAATAGTTTCTTTAAATCCTCCACAGTTTTCCCCTCCTCCAGCAACAATTTAGCAAATTTCTCCTCAAAAGTTTCAGATAGTGAGGGGGGATCATTCCCCCCCCCGGGTCTTTACTGTCCTTAGTTATCACTCTCCAGGCAGTGAGGGCTCCCTCTGGGGTAATAGTCTGTGGCGCTTTGGAGCTATCTTTGGGGTCCTTATTCTCTACTAGGGCCATGAAAGTGTGGGTGAGCAAATCAGCATGTCGACCCACCACCACAGGGTTTTGTAAACCTTCCACCTTGGAAAGTACTCCCTGTACAGTGTCCGTATTGATACCCAGGGGGATGTCCAGGATAATCATAGCATTTTGGGGGTAGATCTCCTCCCCAGTACACCACTCCACCCACCGGTACACAGCCACTTCTGTCGGGGGTACCCATTTATTTTTTTTTAATAGTGGTTGGTAAATGTGGCCACTAGAGGACACAAAATCCCAGCGATGAGCCTCCAAGATTTAACCCCCAGGTGGCACTATCCCAAGGGCTACTACCCCTGCCTGCTTGACTACTGGCAGGTTGAGGGGCCTAGGTTTTGTGATGAGTGCCTCCACCCAGAGGTCAGGGTTTGTAGAGGTTAGACTAGCTTGATCACAGCCCTCTGGGACACCGTGACCCTCTTTGGTTCCCTCTAGTGGCTCACACAGTACACAGGAGTTACAGCCCCAGTACCCCATGTATACACACTGTTCGCTCATAAAGCACCACTTACCCTCGAGACTGATTCTGCAGCATGTCTCTGAGGACCCCCTGTAAAATAAGGTTAAACAACATACACAGCAAAATACAATACTGTTTCCATAAGTACCAACACCACAGACAGTATATAGTATAACAACAACAACAAATCTGATTTATTTAGTGGACAGTAACACGGGAGGGGGAAATCAGGTTAATTGGTAGCATTAAATCACAGTACTGAGCACACATACAGGGTCTGAAAAGTCACACTCTGGGTACCCAGGTTGGGGGGGGGCTAGCCAGGTCCATTGCCCGGGGTTGGCCGGCAGGTGCAGATGGATAGGGCCCTGTAGAAGAAAATATATGCACAACACCCAATTGTAATCCAGAGCTGGAGGGCTCAGTCCATGAAACAGTGATACAACAAGAATCAGGTGACACACTTGTGATTGAAAACAAGCTGCAGGGGAATACCCTGATTTGTACTCACAACACCCAAGCTGAAGGTCAGATGGAGAATGTCCCTCTGGATTGCCAGAAGAGCAGGGCATGAGGACAAGGTCCTTGTGACTGGACCCCACTGCAGTTGATAGCAAACGGATGTAGTCTGAATTAAGCTGTGGGTTTACTTCCAGCTTCAGCACACAATTCACTGTACAGGGGATTTGAAATAGTGATTCCCCACAAGCACTATGCACATTTATATGTAAAAGGAAAGTACTATACTAGGCAGGCTGCTCCTTGATCCCGATCGCAATTATGGCAAAATACCTGGGAGCACACACAGCAGCTTCAGTTCCTGACAGACCGAGCGCGATTCAGCAATTTCTCCAGTCTTCTACAGTATGAGCCTGGTTTCCACACTTCTAGTGCTTCTTTCTCCTCACAACTTGGATTCAGTTCAAACTGGCACTCACAAAGGCTGCAGACCAAAACTCAGGTCCTCACACGCACTTCCCGCGTGAAACTATACACCGCAGAAGGACACAGCTCCTTCTCTCTTCACTGCCACTACTGATCTGATCTTTCCAGTCACAGAGCAGGGCATTTCCTTTAGTCCTACACTATTCTGTTGGCTGATTCAGCTGTCACTCACAATAAGACTCCCTCTGTTGGTAGAAAAAGGCACCAAGGTCAAAACTACATTTTCCAGAGTCACTGCCCATACAATCCCCTTGTGGCTGGCTCAAAATTAAGAGTCCAAGTTCTGATTCATCCACAGGCTCCATTTTAGGGAACCCTTAACCCAATTGTCCCAGAACAGCAGTTTAGGTCCAAAATGGAGGGGTAACACACACAGAGTCCCAGCTGCAAGAAAGGCAGGTTAGACAAACTGCATTTTACTTAAAACTCTAACTGGTTTCAGGCAAACAGCTACATCTTTCAGTGAGGCTCCCTCTGCGCTCTAAGCGACTACAGAAATGGAGCGATTTCTCTGCAGCTCGGGAGGGATTCGAGCATGAAATACACAGTCCCCCCCCATACAAACTAATTAAGTCTGCAAGCAGACAGCTCTTAAAGATACAGTACGCAGAGGCTCATATAGCACTCACTTGGAACCACATTTAAACAGCTCAGACGCCGAACACCGCCCAGACTTGGAGCATTCAGGCAAGCTCCTGGAAGACTTTTGGGAACCCCCATTTGCAGGGGGGTTACACCAGCATCTGATGCTATCTGGGTCCATCTTGTGTAAAAATTGTGGAGGCAGAGATGGGCCCATGTACCCTCATTGTGAGGTTCCTACTTTTCACTCTGGGCCTCAGTTGTGTCTTTGGGCAAAGGCTCCTCTGCTGCTGTTACTCTTGAAACCAGACTGGGATCCTTTACTCCTCTAGTTCTTGAAGGTCCGAAAGGGATGAAAACTCCCTTAATACTGTCTCTGTCAGACACCTCCCTGACCTTTTGGAGTCAAACCGGAATTTTGCTGTTGTTTTGACACCAGAATTTGGCCCTTTTTATCCTGGATATCCTTCAAAATATCATCCAGACTAGAAGCAAATAACAAGCCTCCTTTGAAGGCTAAGTTAAACAGCTTGGTCTTCGAAGCCTGATTAGTGACCCAATGCCAAAACCACATGCCTCGCATAGTGGACACAATGTGGTAAGTGCAGTAAACCAACATACATAAATCCTCCACTGCGGCATCTTCCAAGAAGCTGGAGGCCATGGATACGAACTGCAAGCAGAAAACTATAGACCTGTTAGTTTAACACCAGAGATAGGGAAAATGATGGAATCACTTCTAAAGGAAAGAATTGTCGCGTATCTAGAGGCCAGAAGGGCACAGGACCCCAGGCAGCATGGATTCACAGCGGGAAGGTCATGCCAGACGAATCTGATAGATTTCTTTGACTGGGTGACCAAAGTAGTAGATCAGGGAGGGCTGTGGACATGGCCTACCTAGACTTTAGCAAGGCATTTGACACAGTCCCACACAAAGATTAATATATAAGTTAGCCAGCCTGGGAGTGGGTCCCAAGATGACAGCCTGGGTAAAGAATTGGCTGGAGAATAGGACACAGAGAGTATAGTAAATGGAGTCCACTCAGAAGAAAGGAGGGTTACTAGCGGGTACCGTAGGGTTCAGAGATAGGGACCAGTCCTCTTCAATGTCTTTATAAGCGACATTGCAGAAGGACTGGAAGGAAAAGTATGTCTCTTTGCAGATGACACTAAGATCTGCAACAGAGTTGATGCACAGGTGGGGTGGAAAGGATGAGAAGGACTTGGCAAGGTTAGAGGAATGGTCAAATGTATGGCAGCTTAGATTCAATGCTAAGAAGTGCAAGGTAATGCACCTGGAAACAAAACCCAGGGAAGAGTACACAATGGGGTGAGATACTAACAACAACAAAATGGAAAGGGACCTGGGGGTAGTCATATCAGATGACCTAAAGGTGGGCAAGCAATGTGAGAAGGCAGCAAGGAGGGCTGGGGGATATTGGGATGCATAGGAGAGGCATCACCAGTAGAAAACAGGAAGTTATTATCCCTCTGTACAGACAGCTGGTGAGACCCCATCTGGAGTACTGTGTGCAGTTCTGGAGACCCAATCTCCGCAAAGACATAGACAGGATGGAAGCTGTCCAGAGGAGGGCAACTAAAATGGTGCAGGGTCTGCACCGGAAGACATATGAAGAGAGACTTAAGGAGATTAATATGTATAGCCTCGAGGAAAGGAGGGAGAGGGGGACATGATAGAAACTTTCAAGTACCTCAAGGGAATCAACAAAGTCCAAGAGGGTAGCATCTTTCAAAAAAAGAGGTGTGCAAGAACAAGAGGGCACAATTTGAAGATAGAGGGGGACTCAGAGGTAATTTAAGGAGTATTTTTCACAGAGGGTTGTGGATGCATGGAATGGCCTTCCGGACGAGGTTGTGGAGTCAAAATCAGTGGTGGAATTCAAGCATGCATGGGATAGTCATAAGGCAATTCTGGGGGGTTGGGGTAGGAAGAAGTAGGCTGCTGGTTAACTAGGATCTGCAGCTTATCCAATAGGTAGGGAAATGGGCAGACTGGGTGGGCCAAGCGGTCCTTATCTGCCGTCAAATTCTATGTTTCTATGTTTCTATGTTTCTATGTTTCTATGCAAAATGCTTGCTCCCTTCAAATCCGGGGAAACAAAACTGTCTAGAGTCATAACCCACATGCTTAAGGCTCTGACAATAATAAATGAGGCATTGGGGAAGCGAAGGTTTGTACCATTGGAGGTGAAGGCTCTTCTGCATGAAGCATCCACTCACTTGTCGTGCAAATCAGCTTAGGCCAAGGACCCTTCAATAGGGGTATTAGTGAAGTCTGATGGAATTATGAACAGCCTTATCCACCAGAGGAGGGATTTCTCATTTGCTGGTATTTTCTTCCAAAAAAGGGATACACTGCACTTTAGGTCTTGGCAGATATTTTCTTTGGTCCAAACCTGTCCATTCTTGCTCAATAATCTGGTTACAGTGAATAAAATCTGGAAAACACTTTGGAACAGAAGAGGACGCAGACAAGATAGGATTTACATCCAATGCCTCCACGGATTGCACCACCTTCAACTGCAATGTCCTACAAGTCTCTCAGTTATGAGATAGGACAAAGATTTGGAAACAGGGGAGGGATAGAAATTCCCCTCTTTGGCTCTGTCCACTCCCCTACCTCCTCCTCCTCAGAGGGTTCATCCTCCTCATTCTTAAGTAACTTCTTTGGGTCAGGATTATCCCCAATATCCTCATCCTGACCCTCAGTATGGTCAGGGGAGAGGCCTACCTGCATATCCATACTAAGCAGCCTTGTCCTGCTTCAGCACAGTTGGACGTGTATGTGTGGGCCCCCCTGACCTGAGGGCCCAGTTTGGGGTCAGTGTGTCTGATGGGATGTTCTGCAGAACATTAGGGCCCATAAGCTCTCCTAAGAGCAACAACAATGATCTACACAATTCTGCTTTGCCACTGCCAGCTGGTACACCAGGTGCAACCCCCAACTCAGTGGGCTGATTGGTGGGAACCATAAGAGACATATTAGCATGACTAACACAGTAGGGGCAATGTAAACCCAGAGGAGAGGGTTGAGTTATCTTTTTGCAGGTCTTACATTGTTTTAAAACTAGAGGTCGTGCCAAAAACTAGTCCTGTAGATGCGCAAATAGTAAAATGAAGTTTTCCCAGTACCAGTTAGAACTACTGCCGCAATCTCCACCTCCGATTGTGGAGGAAAAACATAGACTAGAAGGAACTGCTCCTACCAGTCGAGTTGGCTGCAAGGAGACTAATTGTGGATAGCCAGTTGGGCTGAGGGTTAAGATCCACCATGTCTAGCACTAGACAAGTGCAGGTACGTGTACGCTCTCTCTCAAATGCATGTGCAGGATGTCACAATGCTGTGTGTGACGTCAGCACATTGAAGAGGGGCATGCACACAATTACAGGCATGCTGAGGCTGTAGAAGGCCTCTGACAGGAAAAGGCGCATGCCCCACAGCTGGGCGAGAGACAAAAAAAAAACAGCAGGAAGCCATGCAGCTCATTGGAGCCATTGAGTAAACCACCACACAGCCTGTGGTAAAAAACAAAACAAAACAAAAAAAAAACACAAAATTGCTAAAGAGATTCTGATCCTTTCCAGCATCTAAGATCTCACCTTCCTGTCAGGCTTTTCATTTTTTTTCTAGTACTGCCAATGTTGAGAAAAGTAAAGTGGAAATGTCTCCTCAAACAGTGTACTCACAGAGACATCTGCCAAGTAAAACACAACTCTGAGTCTCTCTATGAGATTGGGGAGGGGGGGACAAATACCCAAAAGGTATACTGTTTTGGGGATTGTTGGGAGGCAGGGGGGAGGGTGGGGTTGTGTGTATAAAATAGTAATGCACACCATCTGGTTTTATCTGTTTCATTTAATTATTACTAGTATGTTTGAGTCTTTTTTTTTTTTTTTTTTTTACCTGTGCCTCCTCGCTGCTCCAGAATCCTTTCTTCTGGGATCCCTAGGTCGTGTTCGCTCCCATAGTCCTGCCCCAGGTACCTCCCTCTGGGTACCGGCAAGCCTGTCTCCATCCTGCCTCGGTTTCCCCCCCCCCCGGGCGGAGCAGAGAGGGGCTTCCCCCAGTCCTCTCCTGGTCCTTAAGTCTGTGATGGAAGGCCTCACCAGCCCCTTCTATGGAGCCTGGTTATGGGTGTCCTCGGGTCGACCGGGTCCCGTCTACGGGAGCCTGATGCAGGGTTTTTCCGTTTTTCTTGTCTCCCTGCCCTCAGAATGTCCGCGTGCTGGGGAAGCCTGGGGCGGAGCACGTCATGGTGTGCTAACGCTCTGGCTCCCGGCAGACGTCCTCCCACCCTGCTGTGCGTAGTCTCCCTGCACCTCCACCTGTGGCCACCCAGGTGGCGGTATAGCAGCGGGACTTGCATCCCACCCCACCCGGAGGAGGAGAGCAGCCACTGGGAGCTCAATCCTCCTCCCCCCATCTGGCCCTCCAGCTGCTCGAGTCTGTTCCCAAACCAGGTTGCTGGCGCCTGGCCAAGCCCTACCGCTGTGCCGGCGGGCCGGCCTGTATGTTTGAGTCTTGATATTTTCAGTGACTTACTAGTCCTTATATTGGTGTGTTTAATAAAGTTTATTTAATTTGAAAAAAAAAATCTTG
Source organism: Neoceratodus forsteri (assembly GCA_016271365.2). Classification (NCBI taxonomy): domain Eukaryota; kingdom Metazoa; phylum Chordata; order Ceratodontiformes; family Ceratodontidae; genus Neoceratodus; species Neoceratodus forsteri. The sequence continues at coordinate 720,765,160 of CM057450.1, forward strand.
CACTTCTTTGCATTGAATTTCAACTGCTAAACCCTTGACCATTCTTCAAGCTTCTGCAGGTCCCTCCTCATTCTGTCTACACCCTCCAGTGTGTCCACTCTGTTACAGAGCTTTGTGTCATCAGTGAATAGGGAAATTCTGCCTTCTAGGTCCTGCACAATGTCACTGATGAAGATGTTGAATAGGGCTGGTCCAAGCACTGATCCTGTGGTTTTGAATGCCGCTGTTTTGACTGGATGCCCAGTGGAGAAGCCAGGCACTGATTGGCAGTTCTGCTCCTTGGCTGATTTTCCAACGCCTGGCACTTCCTGATCTCAGGGAAATCTCTTTCTGTGTTGTGTTCTGGACTGAATTTTTCTTAATGTAATTTACCGATGTTATGCATCAACTGGCCTTACTCTACCTGCCACTTTAGCTAGTCTATTACAAGCCTCTAGACTAGCCTCTTGGTGCTACTTGCTGCTGTGAGACTAGTGCTGGACAAACTGTATTGTATAGTAGCCGATGTTTGACTGCTTAGACCTAGCTACCGAGTAAGACTGCTGCAGTTTTCCATTTCTGCCCTACTGACAAACCCTGTCCCCGTCCCCACACTGGTCACTCTGCTAATTATTAATTTCTCCACCCCACTTGTAATGTTGTCTCTCTAAACAGCTTAATTTCTTCTCTGCCTTACCTGCAAACCCTTCCCTTACACACACCCTGCTGCTGCTGTCCTCCTCCTCAGATGTCCCGGTGCCAAAGCACAGCCCCCCCTTAACTGCTCTTCTATCTCTAAATAATTGTCCTGCATTTGCCACCTCTTTACCTCATGCTTTATCCTTCCCTATTGCCTGCCTCCCACTGAGCTTGCTATGGTACTCTAGCTGTATTTAATCCTCTGTCTTTCCCTCCTTGTTCCACACACAGCCCATCTGCGGGCTTCCCAACTGCTCCTGTGGCCCTGACTCTCTCCGAGCAGGCCGCAGCTAACAGACCACCCGACTGACCCCCGGATAGATTCAGGTATGCACCGAACCTCAGAAACTCGTGGTTTTGAATGCTGCTGTTTTATTTTATTTATTTTATTTTATTTAAAATTTGATAACCGGAAAAGGCACACTGAGCTGAGGCTCGTTTCCAGGTGCGACCCGGGTACAGTTTGTACAGAGAGTAACAATAGCTTGAAGTATACAGACAGTTTGTAGAACATTTACATCTGTACAGAGAGTAACAATGGATTGAAGAAAGCAGATACTACTGCAGAACATTTTACAGCAATAAAATACACTGGATCAGTGGCAAGACAGCAAAACAATTGCGTGTGGAGAGGGAGAAAGGAGATGAGGTCAGCTAGGACTAGGTGGCTGGGGACTGGGTGGTGCATCAGTTGTGTGGTAGGACCATTAGAACATTTAGCGCAGTGTGGGGCAGGCTGAAGCTTGAGGAGTCGAGAAAAGGCAGAACGAGAAGGGGCCAGGTGAAGGTTGAGGGGGAGGTTGTTCCAGAGAAGGGGGAAGTGGTATGAGAAGGCAGCTTGGCTGGTAAGAGAGTGAGGGCGAGGGAGGTGGAAAGTGCGGTGGTCCCTGTGGTGGAGAGGGTAGCTTAGGGAGGAGGTTGGGGTGAGGAGGGAGGTGAGGTGTGGGGGAGGGACCCATACCAGTATTTAGCTAAAAAGGATGTGCCGTGAATTGTATGCCTATGGGAGAGTGGAGCCAGGGAGAGGTGAGCGTAGAACCGGCAGTGGTGAGTGAGTGGGGGCGAGGTGGTTGCGAAGTGGCAGAAGGAACTGAGAAGGATGTCAAGTCTGGAGAGAGAGGAGGATGGGGCCATGCCATAGACTATGTCAGCATAGTCAATGACTGATAAGACTGATTTACGAACCAGCTCGCACCGGGTGGGGACAGGTAGGCTCGCTTTGTGATGATAGAGGATGGCAAGTTTGGGCCGGAGTTTGGTGCAGATCGCCTCAATGTGAGTGGAGAAATTTAGGTGGCTGTTCAGCCAAACTCCCAGGTATTTGAAGGCTGAGACATACTCCAGGGGAGCGTCATCTCTGGTGGTGATGACTGGGGGGGCTAGGAGGGAGGCCAGCTTCTGTCTGGAGCCAAAGACCATTGTGACCATTTTTTTTTTGCATTTAGAGTGAGCAGGTTTTCAAGGAACCAGGATTGGACTCTGTCAAAATTGTTTTGTAGAGTGGGGAGGACACTGCCGAAGGAGGGGCCCGAGGCAAAGATGATAGTGTCATCTGCATAGAGATGCATGGTAAAGGCTAGGCAGGAAGAGGAGAGGTCACTTATGAAGAGAGAAAAGAGGAGAGGGCCAAGAATGGAGCCTTGGGGAATGCCAGATAAGATGTAGAGGGGAGAGGAGAGAGGGGAGAGAGTGTCACCCACTCGTACTGATGTTGCCTTTTATGGAGGTATGAGTGGATCCATGCGATGGCAGGTTGGGCGATGCCGAAAGGCTAAGTTTGCTGAGTAGTAGCGGGTGGGAGACAGAGTCAAATGCTTTAGCTAGGTCAATGCAAATGGCTGCAGTGACTTGGCTTCTGTCCATGGCTGTGAGGATGGAGTCGGTTACACTTAGGAGGGTGCTGATGGTGGAGTGGTGTTTATGGAAGCTGGACTGGATTGGTGAAAGGTAATTGCTGGAAGAGAGAAAATCATACAATTTGGTCAGTATGAGAGACTCCTGGACTTTGGCAAGGGAGAGGAGGAGCGAGATAGGCCTATAATTTCCCGGCTGGGAGGGGTTACCGCCTTTGTGAAGAGGAATGATTTTGGCTGATTTCCAAGCATTAGGAACTGTAGCTGTGATTATGGATAGGTTCAGTATGTGAGTCAGGGGAGCAATAATGGCTGCAGCAGAGATACAGAGCATTCTGGGGTGGATTCTGTCAGGGCTAGATTTGGATGTGTCAAGGGAGTAGAGTGCTTTGAGAACCTCCCGAGGTGTGATGGGAGGGAAGATGAAGTCAAGGTCAGGGGAGGGTTCATAACCCAGGTTGAGGGAGGGAGGGGTGGAGTTGGGTAAGGCACTGGAGATAAAGAACTTGTTGAATAGCTCGACCATGGAGGCAGTATCCAAGATGGTTTTGCCATCTATGTTAAAGTCAGAGTAAGCCTATTTAGTGGGGGTCAAGGAGGGAGTTGATCAGCTTCCAGAAGGATGCATTGGTGTTGTTTGCATGAGAGAATTGTGCTTTAAAATAGGAAGATTTTGATTGCAGGGTGGCCTTAGTGCATTTATTTCTGAGGTTCTTATAGGATGGAAGGTTGCTAGCTGAGTGGGAGGCTTTATAGAGTCACCACACTTTGTCCCTGGAGTGACACAAGGCGATAAGGTCAGCTGTGATCCAGAGGCAGTGGAGACGTTTCACCCTTACTTTCCTTAGAAGAGCATGCATGTCCCAGATTCTCTGGAAAGTGCTGCAGAAATAGGATTGGGCGACGTCCACATTGGATGTGGACAGGACGGATAGCCAGTCTGCATGTGTTAGGTCTTGGAGTAAGGCAGGGACGTGAAGGTTGCGCAGGCGGTGGGACCAGATGAATTTTGGGGAGGAGTGTGGCGAGTGGATTTTACGGATGCAATAAGTGATGCAGTGGTCACTAAGGGCATCGGAGAAAACACCTAATGCGGAGATACGGTGGGGATGGGAAGATAGAATCCAATCAAAAAAGGTGTGGTTTTGGGACCGGTGGTTTAGGCAAGTGGGTTCTAGGATTAGCTGTGAAAGATTTAGGGATTCGATCCTTAGGATGGAGGGTTTAGCAGAGGGGGAGAGCCAGTCGAGATTGAAATCGCCAAGTAGCAAGAGCTCACCATTGGATGTTTTGGTGGAGATTGAAGAGATGGCCTTGATGATAGAGTTGGGCGAGGCCTTTGGTGGGGCATATAGGGCCCCAATGTAGAGGGGGGTAGAGGAGGGAAAGAAGAGGTGCACCACAATTGATCTGTGGGAAGCTGGGCAGGATTCATTGAGGATGATGGAGGATGAGAAGGCATGCCTAACGTATAGTGCAACACCCCCACCTCACTTTCCTTGGTCCTGATGGAATAAGTTGTAGTCAGGAATGGCGAGGGAGGAGTTTGGGATCTTAGAGATTAGCCAGGATTCCATAATGCAGAGTATATAAGGGTTGTACAGGGTGACCCAGACTAATAGTGAATCCATTTTTGGGAGAAGACTTCTGGCATGGAGATGGAAGATGCGGAGGCCCTTGGGGAGTGAGCCATTGGCTAGAGAAGGGGGAAATCCGGTAGAGGAGGAGGAGGAGGAGGAAGAGGTGGAGGAAAGCCTAGGCATAGAAGGGCCAGGGCTGGGATGTATGTCGCCAGCTAGAAGTAAGAGGGTAGAGGAGTATATGCGAAGCAGAGAGTGTTTGGACACACCTGAGCAGTGCTTAGAGGGTGGCTCTTGGAGGTTAAGGCATCGGTTTAGAGCCTCCAGATTGAGGAGGTAGGAGTGGAGCAGAGAAGGGTTGGTGGGGGGTGGGGAATAAGGGGGTGGACTGGGGGCGGAGGGCAGGGGAGAAAGGGAGGGGAGAGAGTTGCAGGTTAAGCACTGGGGGTGGGTGTATGGGGATAGGAGTGAGAGGGTCCTGCAGGATTTGGTGGTGGAGGTTTGTTTGGCTGGTGTGGGGTGCACGCTAAGGTGAGGGTAATTGAGATGGGAAGGTGGGAGTGAGAAAAAGACAGCCAGAAGGAGAAAACAGCTTAGCAGAAGTTTCTGCATTTTTTTTTTTGGGTGTGGTTGCTAATTGAGGGACTGAATTAGCAAAAAGCAGTAATATGGGTAATTGGTCACTAGGGGTGAGAGAGCTAGTTTGTAGCTGGGTGGGAGCTCAGCTGTTGTAGCAAGGATTTGGAAGACAGGTGGCCACTAGAGGCAACAGCAGGTAGCCTGCAGTTGGGAAAGTTACCTGATAGGTTTTTACCCATCACGCGATTGACAGTATAAAGGTCTGGATCGACCAAGGGTGGTGGTGGGGGTGGTGGGGTAACTCATATGCCAACACAACATCCTTTCTTTTGAAAAAGGTGCCAGAATCTTCTCACCGACTGTGCTGTGTGTGTTTAAACCACAGGGAGTTCATACCTTATTGCTGTGGGGGAGGGTTGTGCGTACACCAACCCTCACGACCCTCTGGGCTCTCGGGGAACTGGACTGACCCTCTGGAGGAAGGAGGCGATCTGTGGGAGACAGGGAGAAAGAGACAGTTTAAGAGCAGGTAAGGGCTAAGGATGTGCCACTGCAACACAAAAGGAGGGGGGGGGGTCGCGATACTGACGTTTAGCCTGCAAAATCCCTGTTTGAGTAAAACACTGCCTGCTTCTGCTTTAGTTGAACTAAAGATGAGTGGAGAAATAAAATTGGATTAAACACAGGCTTGGCAGGATGTGAGCTGCTAGAATTTGTTTGAAGGCAGATTTAGGTACAACATTGAGAGTGCATTACCAAACGCTGCTTGGAGAAATTGCTGGTAACAATATTTGCTCAGTCAAAATATCTCAGGGGTTGCCTGGCTGGGAGTTGAACTTGGAGGGCCTCTGATGAGAGGTATATCATTGGGCTGGTTGCCATGTTTAGACTGGGAGTGTGTCCTAGAGTTAGTGCCTGCTCTGAAGCCCTGAGCATTGTGGGAAGGTGGAGGAGCCACCTACGTTCTCTGAAGCATCCCGTAAACACAAGTAGCTGCGGGGAAGCAAGTGAAGTACTCCCTTTCCCAAAGTCCGCTGCATGAGGTGGCATTTTACTTTATTTTAAAAAAGAAATAGTTTATTTTAAAGTTTTGCTGGCTTCTACGTTGCTTGTGCCCCGCATCATGCAGGAAGTGGCTATCTTGCACTTCCTGGCTGGGGGACTTAAATAAAGGAGCTCACGTGAGCAGGAGCAGAGTGCATTGCCAAACACTGCTTGGAGAAATTGCTGGTAACAATATTTGCTCAGTCAAAATATCTCAGGGGTTACCTGGCTGGGAGTTGAACTTGAAGGGCCTCTGGTGAGAGGTATATCATTGGGCTGGTTGCCGTGCTTAGACTGGGAGTGTTTCCTAGGGTTAGTGCCTGCTGTGAAGCCCTGAGCATTGTGGGAAGGTGGAGGAGCCACCTATGTTCCCTGAAGCATCCCGTAAACACAAGTAGCTGCGGGGAAGCAAGCGAAGTGCTCCCTGTCCCAAAGTTCACTGCATGAGGTGGCATTTTACTTTATTTTAAAAAAGAAATAGTTTATTTTAAAGTTTTGCTGGCTTCTACGTTGCTTGTGCCCCACATCATACAGGAAGTGGCTATCTTGCACTTCCTGGCTGGGGGACTTAAATAAAGGAGCTCACGTGAGCGGAGCAAGTGGAAGCGAGCAAACATGTGGTTCACCTCGTGAGAGACATCACAGATCTGCAGCCTACTGTCCTACTGGTCCATTGGACACCAGGACCAGGCAAGGAAAGAGGTAAAAGCAAATAAATTGTTAAACATTTGTGAGGACTACTGTTTATAGACACAAAGCTAAAGGGAAATGGTTCAGTCAAAGGGTAAGGCCAAGAAGCTCCAAAAACAGTGCACTCAATGCAAAATGTTCACTGAAGGAGAAAAGTTACATCAATTCAGATGCAGTAATTGCTTGCTGATAGAAACTTTGCAGGAGGAAATAAAATTGTTATTGTGTAGGTTAGAAGTGAAAAAAGAAATCAGACAATTAGAGAGGGTTTATTGATTTTGCTTCAAATAGTTTAATTGAGCAAGGAGAGCAACTAACTGCAAGTACCCCAACTGGTTTTTCAGCAAAACACAAATCTGAGAACAGGTCAATGAATAAAAAAGAAGGGGCTCAGTTCTGAAAATAGACAAAACTAGAACAGATGGTAGAAAAACAAGTATTCTACAAGGAGCAGTAAAACTGCTAAAAAGAGGTGAGACATTAAATACCATTGAAGAAGAAAGTAGGAAACAGCCTAATACAGAGACTCAGAATGAGGAACACATTGAAAAAGTGGTAGTACAAGATGAAAGACATTTTGATGGTTCAGTTTCAAATAGTCAGCAAGGGTCACATACATCTCTATCTACGCTAACGAATCAGAGGGGTAAAAATATAATAGTTATAGGAGACTCCATTACTAGAGGAACAGATTAAATAATTTGCAGAAACAGAAAAATGCTCACAACAGTAAGCACATTACCAGGAGTTAAAGTGACAGATTTGGAACATATGCTGGAAGGTCTACTAGAAAAATCACCTGAACCCCTAGTCATTTTACATGCAGGAATAAATGATACAGGTAGGAGCAAGACTGAAACTATTAAAACCAGTTTTAGGAACATTGTTAAAAAAATCCAAAATTTAAAGGGCGATATAATAATCTTAGGTATTTTGCCAACTCATGGGATGAATGAGTACAAGAACTGGGCCATAGATCAGTTAAAAGTATGGTTAAGGGACTTTTGTAAGATGAAACAAATAGGCTTTATGGACAATACAAGAACTTTTCATAATAAGACCATTTTTAAATATGATGGTATCCATTAAATAGAGCTGGAGTCAGAATTTTTGCTACAAAGATAAACAAAGTGATACAATTCCATTCAAACTGAAAGGAGGGGGAAGGAAGCTACTTACTTAAATGAGTTTAAAAATAAGAGTATGTTAAAAAAAATGTTGGGGAGGAATGGAATGTGGTATTGCTGAATGCAAGGAGTTTGCCCAACAAATTTCTTGAATTTCAAAACATGCTTATGACTAACAACATAAACACTGCCTTTATAACTGAAACTTGGTGGGATAAATTGGATATGTGGGAGAAAAACATTCAGGGTTATCAACTGTACTTCAGATCAAGACAACATATAAGGGGAGGGGGAATAACAGTTTATATAAAGGAGTCCATTAAACATGAGCAGGAAATGATTGAGATGAAAGAAAAAATTACTCACCTTAGTAATGTTATTTCTTCTAATGGAGTCTTGCTATATTATGACAATTGCAGTTTGTCCCACCATTAGAACTGCTCCGGAGGTGAAATAGTTAACTCCATTCCATGAATGGAACTTAGAGCACGAGCTCTAAAGAGAAGCTCTGTCTGTGTAGTTTCAAACCTGAACTGTCAGATCTTTACGAGCAAAAACTCACTAAGGTCTGTGTGGAAGCTGTAACCTACACTAGCCAACTGGCTACCTAAATATTAACACCCATTGCTGGTCCCAACACAAAAGACTCAAGTCAGGGGACCAGAATTAATAGTATAATTTAACAATATGAGAGAAATATAAAGAAAAAATGAAAAACACCACACCCCCAAACCCCCAAGAAGGGGTGAAAACACATAAAAAGGGGCATCAAATAGTGCCCACACTAGGCTGCCCGCCCCATACCCAAGTAGAAGTTCTGAGAGGGGCAGACTGGGGGGGAGGTCATAATATAGCAAGACTCCATTAGAAGAAACAACATTACTAAGGTGAGTAATTTTTTTTTTAAACAACATGAAGTCTTGCTATATTATGACAATTGCAGACTACACAGCAGTACCTCCATGGAGGAGGGGCAGAACCTACTTAGGGAATAGGCTCTGAAGCACAGCTGTGCCAAACCGAGCATCTCTCCTAGCCTGGACATCCAGGGAGTAATGCTTGGTGAAAGTGTGTACCATTTTCCAAATAGCAGCCTGACATATCTCCAATATAGGGATGTCTCTGGCAGCAGCTAGAGACGCGGCTGTACCTCTGGTAGAAGGAGCCCTCAAGCCAGAGGGGGGATCTCTGCCCAGTTTCTGATAACAAAATTGGATACAAGAGACAATCCACCCGGCAATTGATCTCTTAGTGGCAGGTTTCCCTTTCCCAACCTCACCATAAGTGAGAAAAAGTTGGTGGGATTCGAACCTGTGACCCTTGGTACGTTCTATATAGTAACTAAGGGCCCTCTTAACATCCAAACTGTGCAATCTCCTTTCACCAGAAGAGGAATGTTCAGTGAAAAACACTGGAAGGGAGATAGATTGGTTAAGATGGAAATCTGAAACCACCTTAGGCAAAAACTTCCTGTTAGTCCTGAGGACTACCTTATCCCTGTGGAAAGAAATAAAGTCAGTTTCTACTGACAAGGCTTGCAACTCACTTATACATCTAGCAGAAGTGATAGCCACTAGGAAAACAGTTTTCCAAGTTAGATACTTAAGCTCTGCAGAAACAGAGGTTCAAAGGGGTTGCATTAACTGGGCAGTGCAAACATTAAGACCCAGGCAGGGCGGATCCCGAAAAGGTGGATTAGTATGAAGTAATCCCTTAAAAAACTTGGAAAACACAGGGTGAGCGGAAAGAGAGGATGGCTTTCCTGCTGAAACAAAAGCAGAGACAGCTGCCAAATGAACTCTCAGGGTAGCTGGTTTCAGGCCCAAAGAATTAAGATGGACCATGTAATCTAAGACAATGGGCAAATCAGCAGATTCTGGGGAAATATGCTTCCCAGAACACCAAATGGAGAACCTTTTCCACTTAGAATTATAAGTAGCCCTAGTGGAAGGCTTTCTAGAAGCCTTTAGGATTTCAAGAACACCCTGAGAGAGGTGTAGGTCAGCAATTCTAACTCCTCAAGAGCCAAGCCTTGAGGTTGAGGGATTTGAGGTTCGGATACCAAACTCTCCCCTGGGCACAGGTTAATAGGTTGTGATTCCTGGGGAGACACAGGGGGAGATGGACTGTCAGGGACAGAAGGAGTGGGTACCAGGGCTGCCTGGCCCAATCTGGGGCAATCAGAATCACCCTGCAAGGCTGGGATCTGATTTTTACTAACACCTTGAATAGGAGAGGGAAGGGGGGAAAAGCATAAAGAAACTTCCCTTCCCAATCCAGGAGAAGGGCGTCCAGGGGGACTGAGCCCAACACTGGGGGCCTGCAACAGAACAGTGGAAGTTGGTGATTGTCTGGGGCTGCAAAAAGATCTATCTGAGGGGTGCCCCATCTGGCAAAGACTATCCCCAGTACTTGAGGATCCAGAGACCATTCGTGATGGCCCTGAGAAATCCTGCTGAGAGCATCTGCTAGGACATTGTCCTTTCCTGGAAGGTGAACTGCTATGAGTGAAGTGTTCAGGGAATAGACCAGAGACCACAACTTCATTGCCTCGGTGCACAAGGCCGAAGACCGAGTGCCCCCCTGCTTGTTGATGTACCACATTGTTGTGGTATTGTCTGTTCTGACTTGTACCACTTTGTTCTGGACAGAAGTAGAAAACGCTTGAAGTGCTAAAAAGACAGCTCTGAGTTCCAGCAAATTGATGTGGAGCAGAGATTCCTGGGGGGACCACACTCCCTGAGTGGAGAGGTCGCCCATATGGGCTCCCCACCCCAGGAGGGAAGCATCCGTAGTGAGGGTCAAAGTGTGAGAAAGGGGAATGAAGGGGACCCCCAGTCTTAAATTGCTCTGATCCTGCCACCACTGGAGGGCCTGGATCAAGGTTCGGGTCACAGGGACCAACTTGGAAAGGGGGTCTCTTCTCTGAGACCAATAGGCTCTCAAGTGAAACTGAATGTCTCTCATCTGAAATCTTGCTCCCTGCACTACAGCTGTGGACGCAGCCATGTGCCCCAGGAGCAGCAAAAAGTGTCTTGCTGGTCGAGAGACCTGCAGAGTGAAGGAGGAGGCCAGAGCCACCAAGTTCCTTACCTTTTCTATGGGAAGAAAAGCTCTGGCCAGATTTGTGTCCAATTCTGCACCTATGAAGGTGAGTACCTGAACTGGTTCCGGAACCGACTTTGGTAGATTTAGCAGGAAGCCCAGGGAGGTGAGAAGCTGCTGGGTGACTTGCAGGTGAGATTTTACCTGTTCTGGGGACTGGCCTACAATGAGCCAGTCGTCCAGATAGGGAAAAACAGCAATCCTTTGCCTCCTTAAGTGAGCCACTGCTACTGCCAGACATTTTGTGAATACCCTTGGGGCAGAGGTAAGGCCGAAGGGCATTGCTCTGAACTGGTAATGACCTGAGGGCAGTTCGAATCTGAGGTACTTTCGGTGGGAGCTTCTGATTAGGGACGTGAAAATAGGCATCCTTGAGGTCCAGGAAGCTAGCCAGTCCCTGGCCTTAGAGAGTAAAATCATTGCCAGAGTTACCATTCTGAACTTTGGTTTCAAAAGATGCTTGTTCAGATATCTGAGGTCTAAAATGGGCCGCCATTCTCCTGTCTTTTTTGGGGTAAAGAAGTATCTGGAGTACAGACCCTTGCCCTGGTGTAGGGGAGGAACCCTTTCTACCGCTCTGAGAGCTAACAGGGTTGAGACCTCTGCTTCTAGAGTAAAGGTCTCTAAAGAGCTTGCAGGTAAAAAAGGCCTGATTCTCATCTTTGGGAACTTTTTGAAGCTGAGAACCAGACCCTGGCTTACTACTTCCAGAACCCACTTGTCTGAAGTTAAAGACACCCAGTTCTGACTGAAGTAAGCCAACCTGCCCCCTACCGGTAAAGGAGAATCGGCCCTGGGCACCCCATCAGGGTGCCTGCTTGGCAGGTGCTTTAGGCTGAGGGGTGGGGGCAGGCCTGCCCCCCGTCTGCCTCTGCCTCTGAAGAACCCCCTCTGAGCATAAGCAAAGGAGGCCTGGGTTTGGTTAAAAGGCCTGTGGAAAGGCCTACCCCTACCCCTGGAGGTGTGCCTCTGGGGAGTGGCTTGCCGCTCCTTGGCTTGGGCACTTTTATAGGTAGTCCTATATTCATCCATCTTTTTCATATAATTCTCTGTCTGCTCCCCAAACAGAGAATTTCCCACCACAGGAAAATCCATAGCCTTAGTCTGGGTATCCTGTGACAGGCTAGTACACCTGAGCCAGGCCAACCTACGAAAAGCTACAGATGTGGCCATGACTCTAGAGGAAACATCATTAAAATCCACAGCAGCATGAAACTGCACCTTAGAAGCATCAATGCCATCGGCAGCCACCTGCTCCAGCTCACTAGCAAGCTGGCCAGGGGGCTTGTTGGCTAATTCCATAACAGTATCCCATCTAGATTTCTGATACCTTGCTACATAAGCCATATAATTTGCTTGCCTGAGTCCCAAGGACGCTGCCATGTACTATTTTTGCCATGGCATCAATCTTCCTGGAATCCTTGTCAGGAGAATGTGAAGCCAGGGAATATTAGCTTTATCACAGGCTGCAGCCTGAACTACTCAACATGACTGCATTGCTGAGAAAGGAATTATGTATCAGGACCTGACAGTGTGTACCTTCTGTCCATCTTTTATCTACAGGAGGCACAGAATTAGGAGTTTTAAGATTTTTATTGTTTGTTTCCTAAATGACTTATGCAAAGGAATAGACAATCTCCTAGACTCTGGTATATCCATCATTTCTACAAAATCAGGCTCCTCTTGCTCATCCACAGCTTCCTCAAAGGAAGCTGGAGGTTCAACAACTTTTTGTAAAAACATAAAATGAGAGGGGACTCAGAAAGCATAGGGGGAGATTCTAAAGGTCTGTCTGGGGAGATGTCCGGTTCAGTGGGCACACCCAGACCCTCCAAGTCACATTCATACTGTTCATAATCATCCTCCCCCTCCTCTGGTTCATAAAACTCCTCAACATCATATTCCTGAACCGATGGAACCGACCTTTTACCAGATAGTGGCGGTTCGGATGGGACCGGAGAAAGTGACTGGACAATCTGAATAGCTCTTGCTATCTCTGCAGCAGTTGGAGTAAGAATTTTGGGCTCCAATCCTGCTGACTTTCTTGTTCTCTTTACTGGAACTGGTTCATCCAAGCCAGCTTTTCGTTTGCCCGAGGAAGTCTCGCCCTGGTCAGAGGGCACCCCTCCGGTTTGGTTGGCACCGAACCGGGCTGGCTATCCGGGTCAGCGTACTTTTTGGCCTCTCGTTCCCTGAGCCTGCCCAATCTCTTTTCCAGGGTGGCTGCAGGGAAATTCTTACAAATCTGGCAGTCTGACTGGAGGTGGTCAAACCCCAGACAATAAACACATGTGTGTGTGGGTCAGCCTTGGCAAAGACTTCCCCACAGACATCAGAGTGTTGAAACCCAGTGGGCCTGGTTTTTCTTTTGGGTTTCTCAGACATAATGCCAGCCTAACCAGAAGAACTTGCCCTTTAAACGGCAGTGCCAGGCAAGACACCCTTATCGGTTCCTAACCGTGTCACGGGTATTGGAAAAAAACGTAATGAAATCCGGTTTTTTTAGAACCGATAAGAACCGGGAACCGCACTCTAAAATCTCAAGTTTAAAACTTTAAGCTTTAAACCAAGCTGATCGGTTCAAAACCGAACCGATAAAACTTACAAGTTCCACACAGAATTAAAATATGAATTACTTACGATACCACAGACAGAGCTTGAACCGATCGGTTTTGCGGTTAAAATAAAACTATTCTCGATTGAATCGAACCGAGAAAACACTGTTTAAACCGAGAAATGAACCGAGCAGTAGGAGAAATCTCTGGAGCGACTGTTCAGTGAGGCGGACTAAAGAATCTGACAGTTCAGGATTGAAACTACACAGACAGAGCTTCTCTTTAGAGCTCGTGCTCTAAGTTCCATTCCTGGAATGGAGTTAACTATTTCACCTCCGGAGCAGTTCTAATGGTGGGACAAACTGCAATTGTCATAATATAGCAAGACTTCATGTTGTTTGAACATGTGGAGATGCTGTGGATTACAATAATGCATAAAAGTCAAATAAAGACAAAATTAGGCCTAGTTTACAGGCCACCATTGATAGCCAAGCAGGAAAATGATCTACTATTAAACTATATAGCTAAACTCGATCCAGCAGAAAATCTGTTGATTACTGGGGACTTTGATATGCCTAGCATAGATTGGCCTGCCTGCAAGGTAAAATAAACATGGAAATGGAATTTCTAGATGCTTTGGATCAAATAGGAGTGGAGCAAAAAGTGGCAGCTCCCACCAGAGGAGGAAACATCTTAGATCTTGTTCTAACCAATATGGGACCCAGGATTAAAAATTTTGAAGTTCGTAGCCCTTTAGGAAATAGCAACCATAGCATGGTATTTTTCAAAATGCTTAAAGAATATAGCATCAACGTAAGCAAATCAGCATCAGAAAAACTAAATTTTGGCAAAGCAGACTTCCAGGGACTAAAAACAGAAATAAAAAATTGGAAGTGGTAGAAGGAATTTGTTAATATAACAGTGGAGCAAATGTGGGAAAGAGCAAAAAGATACAAATGCTAACCAAACAGTTTGTGCCTATCAAAAACAAAAATAGTTTACCAAAAAACATTGGGTGGTTTAACACTAAAATCAAGAAATTAGTTAAGGAAAAATACAAGATTTTTCAAAAGATTAAACAGGAAACACAACATAGGGGTTTGGAATATATATAGATAGAATGTCAAAAAATTGAAGAAGGAAATAAACAAGCATTTGTCAATGCCGAATGTTTGCTTGCTGGCATTGGCAGTGGTAGTGTAGAAGTTACAGAGCTGCATAATAGGAATGGCAGTGAAGTACTGAACTGAAGCCAACCCCACCACCACCCCTGCAGAGAGTGACAGGCATTGGGGTGTGCGTTTGGGTCGTCAGGCATAACGGCTATGCCATTTCACCACACCCCACCCTGCAGACACTGACAAGTGTCACGGTGTTCCTTAGGGTCTTTGGCCCTTATGCACACCCATTTCATTAGGAAATATGGTGAGATGGGTGCAATATAGGAGAATGGGGTGAACTTTGGGGCCGAAGAGTCCAAGGCATACCTCGATGCCTCTCACTGGCTGCAGGGTGTGGAATGGTATGAGCATTACAGGCAAGAATCCCAAGTCACACCCTTGATGCCTGTCATTCTCACAGGGTGGGGCGTTATGGTTGGAAACCCTAATACCTCAGGCATTCATTGGTATTTTCACTCCAAATTTTCAACATGTTTTTGTGACCCCACCTCATGAACAGGGGAATATCAGTTTACATTGTAGCTGCTTATGCACAGCGACTACGGCATTTGCCTCAGAGGTGCAAAGCATTCGAACAGGATGTAAAAATGACAGCTGTACTGTTCATGGGGAGGTGTAAAAAATGGCAATGTTGCAAATCTGCAGTAAAATATTTAAAAAATGGTGAAGTCACGGCGTACATAGAAACTGTACGCACACCGTAATATAATGTAGGTTGGGGATTTTTACAGCAGATTGTCAACTCAGGCATTTTGGTGCCTCCGATCATGAACAGTGTCACTGTGATTTTCTTTATCTATGCCGAACAATGATTTCCCACAGCGCACGCATCTCTGCGCTGAAAGTGTGGAACACACTTCCAGCCATGTTGAAAAATGACAGCTGTACTGTTCATAAGGAAGTGTGGAAAAATGCCACTGCTGAAAATCTGGACTGAAAATATTACAAAGTCATGAACTTACGAGGCTGCGTGGAAACTGCGCAATGCTCACTCATAACACAGTCATTTTATGGACTTTTGTCACCAAATTTTCAACATAGCCATTTTAAGACCTCTGCTCATGAACAGTGTAACTGTGATTTTCTTAATCTGTCCTAAACATTGCTTTCACACACCAACAGCACCATTGTGCGCTACATGTGAGAAAACACATTTTGGGCGACATATGAAAAATGGCAGCTGTACTGTTCATAAGGAAGTGTAATAAAATGGCAATGTTGAAAATCTGGAGTGAAAATATTAAATTTGCAAACTTACGAGCATGCATAGGAACTGCGCAACGCATGCTCGTAAAACAGTCATTTTTAGGAATTTTTTCACCAAATTTTCAACATAGCCATTTTAAGACCTCTGCTCATGAACAGTGTCACTGTGATTTTCTTAATTTGTCCAGTACATTGATTTAAGCACACCGACTAAGCCATTATGGCTACATGAGTGAAACACATTTTAGGTGAGATGTGAAAAATGACAGCTGTACTGCTCATAAGAAGGTGTGGTAAAATGGCAATGTTGAAATCTGGAGTAAAAATATTAAATTCGCAAACTTACGAGCATGCATAGGAACTGCGTAACGCACGCTCGTAAAACAGTCATTTTTAGGAATTTTTCACCAAATTTTCAACATAGCCATTTTAAGACCTCAGCTCATGAACAGTGTCACTGTGATTTTCTTAATTGTCCCGATACATTGATTTCGTACACCGACTGCGCCATTGTGCGCTATATGGACGGAAACACATTTTGGGTGAGATGTGAAAAATGACAGCTATACTACTCATAAAAAGGTGCAGTAAAATGGCAATGTTGAAAATCTGGAGTGAAAATATTGAAATTAGCGAACTTCTGACGTGCGTGGGAACTAAGCACTTGCTAGCTAAATAAAACAGTCATTTTTAGGAATTTTTTCACCAAATTTTCAACATAGCCATTTTAAGACCTCTGCTCATGAACAGTGTCACTGTGATTTTCTTAATTTGTCCCGTACATTGATTTCACACACCGACTCCGCCATTGTGTGCTACATGGCGGAAACACATTTTGGGTGAGATGTGAAAAATGACAGCTGTACTACTCATAAGAAGGTGTGGTAAAATGGCAATGTTGAAAATCTGGCATGAAAATATTGAAAATTCATGAACTTATGAGCCTGCATAGGAACTGCGCAATGCATGCTCGTAAAACAGTCATATTTTGGAATTTTTGCACCAAATTTTCAACATGGGGTTTTTGGGACCCCTTCTCATGAATGATGTCACTGTCATGGCATAATTCAGGCCCGAAGGGTGATTTCACACATGCCTGAGATATGCAATAAAGTTGAAAAACCCCTATCTAGCCCATTATACAGCTTACCGGCATTTCCTCAGTTCGTGGTCAGCTTTGAAGAGTGCAGACGTGTTCCCGGTCCACCGAAGATCATCGCGCCGAGATCCGGAGGTAAGTATGGGGTGAGGGGGGTGTGGGGAGGCAGGGTGCGCAGTGGGTGGTGCGGGTTGTGGGAGGGGCTGGGAGAAGCGCTGTGGGACTGTTTTTATTTTGCAGGTTAAAAAAGACAACATGGGACATTTGCCATGCTGGGGTGGGCTCCCAGAGTGGCACAGGATGGCTGGGAGGGCCGTGGAGCCGGCGGAGTTGGGCACCCGTTGGCATATGATCAATTCTGCGCACAGGGTGGGCTCCCAGCGTAGCACCCAAATACTCGGGGTGGTGAGGACAGTGGAGCCGATGGGGGATTGGGCACCCCCGTCAGCTATTCTATGAGTTGCCACGCTGGGGTGGGCACCCAGCGTGGCATGTGGAAGGCTTTGGGGGGGGAGCGCAGCACAAGCCGACGGGGGATTGGGCACCCTGTCGGCTATCGTGTGTGCGGGGGGAGGAGCAGCCGCAGTATCGTGCATTTCTATGTGTGTGTGTGTGGGGGAGGCTGAGCATAGGCAGGCGATATCTTATCGCTGCTCACTGAAATGTAGCTCCCCTTTCAACTGTATGCCACTGCATTTTGGAGCTTGTCATAGACAGCTCCAGCATGCATTGGCTTACAGGGGCTGCGCCTGCCAATGCACTGACTGAATTGGAGGAGGAGGTGACACACCTCCGAAATCTCGGATGATGGCACTATGTTTCTTGCACATGCGTGCAAGCAAACATAAAAAGGCTAAGGCAGACTATGAGATACAACTGGCTACAAGGGTTGGTGATAACTATGAATCGTTGTATTCATATATAAATGGCAAAAAGAAAATATCAAATAACATAGGTCCATACATTAATATACTGGGTGAAACGGTGACAAAATCAAAGGAGTTAGCCAATATGCAAAATTTATACTTTAGCTCAGTGTTTAGCAAAAGAACTGGCCTGAATACAGGGTTGAAGTTACTGTCACAGGTAGGCCAAATTGAAATTAAACAGGAGGAAGTATTAAAAAGATTAAAAGAATTAAACATAAACAAATCCCCAGGGCCAGATGGTATCCATCCTAGGATACTCAGAGAAACAGCAGATGAACTAGCTCCAGCATTTACTTTCATGTTCCAAAAATCAGTTGATCAAACAATAGTGATGCAGGACTGGAGGGATGCATTAGTTGTGCCATTACTAAAAAAGGGTCCGACCACAAAACCTGAGAATTTTAGGCCTGTTAGTTTAACCTCTGTTGTAGGTAAAATACTGGAAGGCATAATTAAAGAATATATAATAGCCCACTTATCCCATCAAAATTTATTAGATCAGACACAACACGGGTGTACTAAAACCAGATCTTGCCAAACTAACATGCTGACTTTTTATGAGGAAGTGAACAAAGCACTAGAGACAGGAAATGCAGTGGACGTCATTTTTTTAGATTTCTCTAAAGCCTTTGATAAACTTCTGCACAAAGAATTGATTGAGGTTATGATTGATGCTAAAATTCCACATAATATAATAAACTGGGTGGAGGACTGGCTAAAGGACAGAAGACAGAGGGTGGTGGTGAGTGGAGTAAAATCTGACTGGCAGAATGTCACTAGTGGGGTTCCTCAAGGATCAGTATTGGGACCGTGCTTATTTAATTTATACATCTCCTCTATTGCATGTAAATTCCCAAACACTTGGATAACCAAGTTTGCAGATGACTGCAGGATAGGGGGCATAGTAAAAAACATAGAACAACAAAATAATGTACAACTTACTCTAGATAGCTTGGATCAGTGGACTGACTGCTTTAAATTGCTATTAAACACTGCTAAATGTACATTTATGAATCTGGGAAAAGCAAATAAAGCTGCAATATATAAACTAGCAGGGATTACACTGCACTGCACTACAAAGGAAAGAGATCTGGGGTGGTGGTAACAAATGATTTCCCACAATCTCACGCAACTCGTAATTCACCCCTCCAGACAGAACTACAAGGCTGGTACCAGCAACCTCATTGACTGGGTCTTAGCTAGCTCACCGACTCAATTCTCCGAACTCAGGGTTCTCCTGGACGTGCTGAGTGACCACTCCCAGATCTCCTTTATATGGACCACTAAACTTGCCGAAAGCCCACCCCGCCTCATCAAGAGCAGGGTTCTGATGAAAGGCAAACTTGGATCCCTCAAATTGGCCCTGTCTGCCTACAACTGGTCCCCCATCAACAAGGCACCTACAATGGACCAGGCCCTTAGTTTTTTTCACTGAGGGCTTCAATTCCATCTGTGATATCTATGCACCACACACAAAACGGAAAATTTGAGGGGAGGTAAATGACTGGATTGATGGTAAGCTCCTCTCCCTCCTAAAGGAGAGGGACTGCCTCTGGGAAAAAGCCTTAAACTCAGGTAGCAAGCATGACCTACAGTGCTACAAAATGGCTAGAAATTGGTACACCAAACTTATCAGGCTTGCAAAAGCCAATTTCCATAAGACCCAGCTTAACAATGCCTGGGGAAATGGAAAGAGGTTTTGGGACAACATCAAGAACATCCTTGGTAAAGATCAAAAGCAGTACCCTGAGATGCTCAACATTAATAACTCATCCTCCTCAGATCCGCTGGCCATTGCTGATGCCTTTAACCAGGCCTTTACAGACCTGTCCTCAGTGCTGCCTCCAGACTACCTTCTGCCTGTGAAGGACCAAGGTTGCACCACGCTGCCCATTACTAACCACCCAGCCTTCTACTTTAAGAAGGTGATGGTGAAGGAGGCCCTAACGATGGTCAGGAAAGTCCTAGGCAAAACCAGATTGGGGAGTGACGGGCTAGACATGAAGTTACTATCTCTCACCCTTGATGTTCTTATCATGCTCATAACAATGCTATTTAATAAATCCTTGGCTCTAGCTCAAATTCTGGAGGTATGGAAGCAAACCCTGGTAACTCCAGTGCCTAAGAATGGTGACAAGGTGCTGGTGTCAAACTACAGGCCAATATCTATCCTCTCCCCACTATCCAAAGCGTTGGAAAAAATCGTGGCAAGTCAACTCACAGAATACCTCAATAAGTACAATCTGCTCTGCCCAAACTAACATGATTTCAGGCAAAAACACAGTACCACCACGGCACTGCTGGAATACACTGGCTATATGCACAAGGCGTTGGATGAAGGCAAATTGGTGGGGTCCATCTTCATTGACCTCACCAAAGCCTTCGACACCATCAACCACCTTCTACTAGTACTCCAGCTCCAAAGATGGGTGTGGCACCTAACACCCTGAATTGGTTCAATGACTACCTAACACACAGGAGCCAGCGAATCAAAATCAGACGGACATTATCCAGCTCCAGAGATGTACTCCTAGGAGTCCCTCAAGGATCAATTCTAGGGCCCCTGCTTTTCAGCCTCTTTGTAAATGACCTACCCACAGCCTGTGACACCAAACTTATCCTGTATGTGGACGATGCCGTGCTGCTGAGCAGCAGCACCTCTCAGGTTGCCCTTCAAACAGAACTACAGAACTCTTTCAATAAACTCGAGGACTGGTTCAGTAGACAAAAGCTGCTACTAAATTACAAGAAAACCAAGGCCATGCTACAGTTCAACCCCTACAACAAACGCAGGCATGCTCCCCTCATAATCATCAATAAGGCTGGTGAGCAGATTGAGCAGGTGCACTTGCTCAAGTACCTTGGAGTCACCATTGATGACTCTCTCACTTATACGCATGATGTAGACTCCCTTGTCAGAGTGGTAAACACAAAGATTGGTGTCCTCTATAGGCATAAGAAATCCCTCACCCCGGAAGCACTCTGAATCTCAGTCTCCAGCTCCATACTCTCCATGATAGACTACGGGCTGGTGGTCTATGGAACTGCTACTGATACAGTGCTCAAAAGGGTCCAAATTGCACTCAATAAGGCATGCCGCCTCACCCTGTACGCAGATCACTACACTCATACTTGCACCCTGTATGGGTGTACAAACTGACTTAATCTAAAAGACAGAATCAAATACCAAACTTGCCTCCTGGGAAAGAAGGCATTCCTCGGAAAAAGCTCACCCTGTATAGGAAACCTGCTTGAAGCTTTTCTCTCATCACACATCACCAGAGGGAGGGAGGAAGAATGGAGCACTGTCCATACCATTCCACTGAACCTCACTAGGGCAGCGCACTTTCTCCAATCAGGACCCCCTCTGGATAAATGAACTCCCGATGAAGTTACAAACAGACAATAGCCTATCTCAATTTAAAGCAGGCCTCAAACAGCACCTAATGTCTAGCTCAAAATACACCTGCTTCTCAGGTCCCACTTGATAGACAGGCCTAGCTCCAAGGTAGCGCCCAGCAGGGCTATCTAGAGAACCCTGCCTCCATTCTAGCCTAGCCAAGGGCTTAAGTAAGCTATCAGTCCTCTTTAAACACTCTTGGTACTGCCCCTCCCTAACCCCCACACACACACCCCCCACTCGACAAAGCCCTCTGGAGCTGCTCCCCCATCTCAGCCCTGTTTCACTATCCCCCACATCTCGCTCTCTGCGTAGGTTCAAACCAATCCCCTTGTTTCACTGTCACCCAGCCTCTTGCCATCTGGAATAGCATTAAACCCTATGCAGTTACTCTGCCATAGTCTATCAACGGATTTGGAGGTTTCCAGGGGTGTGCTACCTAGGGCAACCAATTAGAAATAACTTAGTATTCTATTACAACTGCTCTGTTTTTCTCCTATTTGTCTAATTCTCATGTAATCACTCTTTAATGCCTAAGGATCAGGCCTCTGTAACCACTGAATATGTGTATTGTCTTATTGTCCACCCTGACAGGGAACCTTTGTAAAAGAGCTCACGCTCAAAGGTCTTTCTGAAATACTAATAAAAAAAAAAAAAAATTAAATAAATTAATTAAATCCAGGATATGTGTTTTTGTATGGTTTGGTTCTGCTCCTTCTGTGATTTCAAACCACAGTGACTGATGGTTACTGTTCCCCAGGTGCTCCCCCACTGTTAGCCCTATCACACTGTCCCTGTTTGTGCACACGAGGTCCAGTATTGCCGTCTGCTGAGTTGGTTCCATGACCAGTTGCTTAAGGAAGGCATTTTGAAGGGAGTCCAGGATAAATCTGCTCCTGGTTGATGCTGCTGCTGGGAGGCTCCAGTCTACATCTGGAATATTGAAGTCTCCAACCAACACTACCTCCCACTTGTCTGCCATCCTTTGGATGGCTAGCATCCTACTCCCTATTTGTTTTTTCCTCCTGGGCTGGTGGTCTGTAGACCACTCCTGTGTGGATGACTGACCACATTTTCCTTTCCAGCTTAACCCACAGTATCTCTCCCCCATTTTGTTCTTCCTGGATCTCTGTAGCCTTTATGTCATCTTTCACATAAAGTGCCACTCCTTCCTGCCTGCCCTGTCTCTTCTGAATATGTTGTAGCTGGGTATTGCTATCTCCCAGTTGTGGTTATCATTACACCACGTCTCTGTGATGGCTACAATGTCCAGGTCCGACTGCACCATGGCAGCTCCCAGATCCTCCATCTTGTTGCTAAGGTTCCAGGCATTGGCACACATGGCTTTCCATGATGTGAACTCCTTGGACTGTTTAGCTGTTGTACTCCAGGCCCCTCCCTGGTTTTCCTTTATCCCTGGTTCTCCCTGCTGTCTGCCCTTCTGTTGAATTTTGCCCCCTTTCTGCCTACCCACCCCTTGGGTACTTTTCACCATCTTTTGCACACTGTTTTGAAGAGGTATCTCCTCCTCCTTTTTACTGGTTCCACTGCTAGCTATGGGGGGGGTGGGCATTTAGGTACCCTCCTTGCTGACCTGCCACCACCTTGGCTAGTTTAAATGCTTGTCCGTATAACATTTAAACTTATCATTGAGTGCTTGGATTCCCCTTCAGGACAGATGCAGGCCATCAGATTTGAACAAGCCCCATCCCTTCCGGTGGGTCCCCGGTCACCAATTAGTACAAATCCTTTCTCACAGCACCAGTTCTTCAACCATGAGTTAAGGTTCCTGGTGCATGCACCCCTACGCTTTCCCATGCCTCTCACAAGTAGTACTTCTGAGAATGTGACAGAAGTAGCTACTTGCTTGAGACCCCATGTCAATTTCCTAAACTCTTCCTGAACTTCCTTAGGCTCCCCATTTGCCAGGTCATTATTACCTAGGTAGATAATGACATCCAGCTCACCCTACTGTCTTGCCTTCCTGGCGATCCCCAGGATTTTCCCTCCCATCCCTCTATGCTGTGGGACCTGGTAGGCACCTCACCTCCCTTTCCTACCCCTCTTGTGTTCTTAGTAGGATCACTCTTATGACAAAGTCCCCCACTAGGATTTGCTTCCTCCTCCTCTGGGGTCCACTGCTCTCCCCACTGAGGTCACCTCCTTGGTTGACCTCCACATCCTTCCCTTCCACTTCTCTGGGTACCTCTGTTTGGTTGTCCCCATTTGCCAGTGTGGCATATGAGTTCTGTACTGTAATAGGATTTGGGATGTTCCTCTGCCTGACCACCCTAAGCAAAGAAATAACAGTACTACTAATAGCCCACAAATCTACATTTAGCACAAAAACTGCAAGTAAAAACAGCAAAGGAAAACAGCACCACCAAAAGTACACCAAACTAGGTTCCAGATTTTCAACTACCCCAAAACAATTCTAAGTAAAGATAACAAAGAAATAACAGTATCACTAACAGCCCACAAATCAAGGTTTAAAACAAAAACAGCAAGTAAAGACAGCAAAGGAAAACAGCACCACTAAAAGCACATCAAACTAGGTTTAAGATTTTCAACTATCCCAAAACAATTTTAAGTAAAGACAGCAAAGAAAATATAGTGCCACTAAAAGCCCACAAATCTAGGTTTAAAACAAAAACAGCAATGAGCAGTTACTGCACTACACCGAAATGAATCTGGATTCTTCCCCTTCTGGCCTTTTCTGAGAAACCCAAAATTAACCTGCTAACTCAAATCTGACTTAGCCTTGCCTCCAGTTAGCACGTACCTGAGGTCAGTGGTCAGACAATTAGCACCCCTCCCCCAATTACATGACAAGATAGACAAGACAAAATTTGCAGCAAGTAAAGACAGCAAAGGAAAATAGCACCATTAAAAGCACACCAGAGTAGGTTTCAAATTTTCCACCACCCCAACACAATTCTAAGTAAAGACAGCAAAGAAATAACAGTACCACTAAAAGCCCACACATCTAGGCTTAAAACAAAAACATCAAGTAAAGACAGCAAAGAAATAACAGTACCACTAAAAGCCCACCAATCTAGGTTTAAAGCAAAAGCGGCAAGTAAAGACAACAAAGAAATAACAGTACCACTAAAAGCCCACAACTCTAGGTTAAAACAAAAACAGCAAGTAAAGACAGCAAAGCAAAGCAGCACCACTAAAAGCACAGCAAACTATATTTCAAAGTTTCAACAGACCCAACACAATTCTAAGTAAAGACAGCAAAGAAATAATAGTACCACTAAAAGCCCACAAATCTAGGTTTAAAACAAAAACAGCAATGAGAAGTTATTGCACTCCACTGAAATGAATCTGGATCCTTCCCCTTCTGGCTTCTTCTGAGAAATCAAAAATCAACCTGCTAACTCAAATCTGGCTTAACCCCACCTCCAGTTAGCACGTAGCTGAGGTCAGAGATCAGACAACTAGTCCTCCTCCCCCATACTACGGGGCAAGACAGACAAGACAAGACAAAATTTACAGCAAGTAAAGACAGCAAAGGAAAACAGCACCACTAGAAGCACACCAAACTAGGTTTCAAAATTTCAACTCTCCCAAAACAATTCTAAGTAAAGACAGTAAAGAAATAACAGTACCACTAAAAGCCCACAAATCAATGTTTAAAACAAAAACTGCAAGTAAAGACAGCAAAGAAATGACAGTGCTACTAAAATCCCACAAATCTAGGTTTAAAACAAAAACAGCAATGGGCAGTTACTGAACTGCACTGAAACTAATCTGGATCCTTCCCATTCTGGCCTCTTCTGAGGCACTTTTAATATACATATATATAATATCAGAGACCTGCTAAAACATACACCCCTTAACGATGTGAAAGACGTGGCCCTCAACCAAGCGCAGGCAGTGGAAAAGAGAAAAGAGCAGATTAGGCAGTCTGTAAGCTGCAGTTTAACAGGCATGATTTTAATTTAAGGGTGCTCCCTGTCACCAGGTAGCTCCAACCTGCTATCTGCTATCTGGATGAGCAGTCTTATTCTGCTGTGGCATACCTGGAGGTGCCTGTGTGGGCTGCTATGTCCCAAAAGCTAGAAAGTCAATTTCTTCTTCAGAACAGCATTCAGGTTGTTTCCCCTTCGATGGCACAGCAAAGACTGGAGAGTTGCTGCTATCCAGAATGCTCAGGTGCCCAGTATTCTATCCTGATTACAACCTTGGGCTGTGCCATTTCCCCTAGTAGGGGTGCACATAACCATCAGTATTGAACCCCATTGACACTGTGGAGCACTACAGAAATAAAAAATATGACAGAAATGTTGTACCAACTGGGGAAGGGATCAGAATCTGGACCTCATAAAAAAACCACGTTTGGATCAGGGTTTTCCTCATGACCCCCTGCATCATCCTCTTGACCCTCCATATAGTCAAGTTTGGGGTCTTCCTACAGATCTGGATGAGTGGTCTTATTCTGCTGTGGCATACCTGGAGGTGCTTGTGTGGGCTGCCCATAACCTGAGGGGGGTTCCCCCTTATGTTCGGATGTGTTGGTGGGGATGTCCTGCAGAACATCAGCACTCAGTAGCTCATTTGAGAGCAATATAAAGGATTTATGCAACTCAGCTTACCACTGCCAGGTGCACCTCCCCCCCCCCAGCTCAGAGGTTCAAGAAGGGGGGAACTGAAATTGACATATTAGATTACGCTATGCACTTAAGGCAAAACAACCTCAAGGTGAGGGTCTCATCACCCTTCCTGCAAGTCTTACACTGTCTGAATATCACAGGTCTCTGGTCTGCCATGGTACCATTGGCTTGACAAGAATGCACCAATAGATGTAAAATTCCCCAAAATATACTGTGAACATCTAAACGAGGCCCTTTTATATGCCTCAGCCAATAGGGATGGATTACTGTACTGATCCCTCCTAGTTCTTTCCAGAGAGCATTGACAAGATGAGAACTCAGCTCAACATTGAACAGGTGCACAGCATAAGTAAGCATTAAGCCACGATGGAGGTGGGCTCTAATGCGGGATTGATGCATCGGGGTAGCGGTGGGTGCCCGAGGCCCAGGGCGAGGAGCTACCGCCCCCATCAATCGCATTAGAACTTGACCGGAGTGGCTTAATCTGCACTGGCGCGCATGGAGCGTGCGGCCAGAAGACAGTCACCAGGAGCTCATTTTGCCTCGGTAAAACTACATAACACGGGGAGTCGGGGAGATGCGTACACTTTCACGGTGCACTTATAAATCATGTCACACAATGGCCTTATGATGCTGATGCGCTCAACACAGTGTGTACCTGTAGTAATAGTGACCAGAGCGGCTCGCATGCTCGTGCAGCAGCTGTCCCGATGTGCGCGGCTATTTCTCTCTTAACTCCCGTTGGAGGTCTCCAGTGACCGACTCTCTCTCCGCGCTGTGCGCGCGGTCACAAATTACCATGCGGGCTCCCTCACTTCCCGTTCCCTCTCGCATGCTCCTCTGACGATACACCACTTGCCTGCAGGAGGTCTCTGTGTGGGGCTGTGCTAGCTATCCGTCCTGTGTGCACCTGCTTCCTCCCCTTTCTGTCAGCCTCCAGATCGTGGCACTCTTCCGTTGCAATGCTTCCCTTTTCCACCCACTCGTCCATCGCTGCCGCTCCTGCCAAACACAAGCAGACCGCTCTGTTCTGTAGTGCCTGTCACCCTTCCCAGGTACAGACTCATGCGGCTGTGTGCCGCGGGTTCTCGTCCCCCTCTCCAATCTCGGAGTCCTACTGGGGTTCCCGGAGCACCGCTCCTCTCGCTTCTGCTGTCGCTTTCCGCGGGACCCAGTGCTGCTGGGCTGGGAGTCTGGCTGCTGTGAGGACTACTGGCGAAACAGGCACGGCATATACGCTGGGTTAATGCCTGCTTCGGCTGCCATCTCGTGACCCTCCTACGCCTATAGGAGCGCTGGATCACAGGCACACTATTAATGCCATGTTACAAGCACCAATCACCCATAGAAAACACTGAATAGGTTGTTTGGGCTTCTTTCCGTTCCCTTATTCTTTTATGCTACTACCAAGGAGACTGATCCTTTCTCACTTGAAGATAAAGCTTTGGCCCTCTCCTATAATAAGACTACCTGGGGGGAAAAAATACTTACAGCTGAATTGGCCAGGAAAGGCACAGTATGCCGAGGCTTGTTTTCAGGAGTGCCCTGGGAGCACAGGGGAGTTAAATTACTTGCTCATGGTTATACAGCATGCACACGGTGGCTGTGGGATTCATATCCAGTTTTCCAGGTTTGCAACTCAGTGCTCTCAACCACTGTGCTATACTGCCTCCCTGTATAAGGCAGAAATGGTGTGAAAGGAAGTTCATTTCAGACTTGCAGAGCTTATTACTTTCTCCCTTAAAGTTGCCCTGCATGGAGAAGGCACTAGGAATATGTGCTCTGGTGCACGTGAAGGGAATGGTGTCACACTGAAGCATATGACATCATCAGGAGCGTGGCCAGATCCAAAGGCCTTAAAATCAGCAGCGGGAGGTGGGGGGATCACAAACAC
This sequence comes from Neoceratodus forsteri, assembly GCA_016271365.2. NCBI lineage: Eukaryota > Metazoa > Chordata > Ceratodontiformes > Ceratodontidae > Neoceratodus > Neoceratodus forsteri. The sequence continues at coordinate 720,792,699 of CM057450.1, forward strand.
ACCTGGCAACTGAAGAGGCACAAAACAGTGTTGGCTAACTGCCAGCAATGGCCGAATCCCCGCAGCTGAGCAGAGCCAAGAGGAAAACGTGCTCTGAGGTGCGAAAAGGCAAATGGAGCACTTTTAAGTAGTGCCAGAATGAAGCAAATGGAGCGCTTTTAAGCACTATATGGGAATAGGAAGGTTGATCCACAGGGAAAGGGGGCAAGTATAAAAAAGTAAAAATTCTGTGATGACTTAGTCAAGCCAAAACAAAAGCACAATCCAGGCAGCCTGAGTCCTTCTGTAAAGACATATAATCAAGCACTACACTAAGATCCCATGGTGGGGGAGGAGGGGGACTTGTGAGTCAGAAGAGCGATGTGCAAGAAAAAGGGAAAAAAGAAATGATAGTAAAGGAAAACACACCTTCCCCTAACTAATTATTAACCCCTCCCTTTCACAAAATGACCATTTTAAATTACTTACCTAAGGCACCAGTAGGGAAAACAAAACAGAGACCTGAACAACACTCAATCAAAGTAGTGGCAAGCAAGCCCCAATCCATGCAGTAAGGCTGTGCAAAATGGGGACATTTTAACAGATTAGCCAGTCTGAAAGCTGCAGCCTAATTGGCATGATTTCTAAGTGTAGGGGTGCTCCCTGTGGCAGGTAGTCCCAATCTCCTGGACAGTTGTGGAATCCCTAAGAATAAAATAACATCATGTTATAATATCTTCTTCAGAGAGAAGCTTCCATGCTGTTTACCACTCAGTGGTACAGCAAAGACTGGACAGTCCTTGCTATGTGGAATGCTCATCAGCCTAGGACTCTATGCTGTTCTACAGCTTTGAGCTGTGCCATTGCTCCTAGTAGGGGTGCACATTACAGATATGTCTTAATTACCCATTGACAGTGTGGAATGCTATAGAAAATTCAAGTTTTACACCCCTACCCATATTTTATTTCTTTCCGGGGGCACTTTTCTGCCCTGAAGATTTCATTACTGTATTTTGAAGAGTGCCATTTGACCACTAGATGGTGCTGCTGTGCATACTGTTACTGTTTAGGATACCTTGCTTTACACTGCAGTGTGCCTTTTTTCTTTTAATTTAATAAGCTTTATTGAACTTGATTGGAAGTGGTACACAGAAGGCACAATAAAAGACAAATATCATATAAGATACTAGTTAAAAAAACAGTAAAATGAACAATAAGGAGGGTAGTCACAAGCTTAGGAATATTGCTCGAGAACAGTCTAAGTAGTTAAATTTTCCAATCAAGTTGTAAAACAAAACATCCAATCCCTCCCTCTCTCCTTCCTTCCCTCCCTCCCTCCCTTCCTACCCCCCTTTCTCAAGAGGTTGTAGTGATTCCAGATTAAATGAGGACAGTAACCTACCAGACATAACAAAAGGGGTCATCTCCTTCTTACAAAAAAGAAAAATAAGTCAGGCGTATATACAGATTCTAACTCAGCCCATCCCAATCATTCCTGAAATAATAAGGTATGTGATCCATAAGTAACTGACTGTCACCCAGTACCAAAAGTCAGTAAGGTAAAAAGGGGTTCCCATATTCGTGTGTACCTCTTATTGAGATCTGACATATTTACAGTAATTCGTTTGGCCTGAAGGGCGAAAAGGATTTCCTGGTACTATTCCACATATGTGGGGATGGATTGATTGCACCAATGTCAAAGAATAACCTTCTTGGCACAGGCCAATATTAGAGCAATATGTGATTTTTGATTACCAAGTAAGACCCCAGCGAAGTCTCCCAATAGACAAATTTCAGGTGTAAAGGCCTGATCCGGCCCCAGTAGGGGATCCAAACACTGTGTAATCCTCTCCCAAAAAGGCGTGACCTTTTCATAGGTCCGGAAAATATGAAGCAATGAACCCTGCTCTCTTTGACACCTGGCGCACATCTGAAACCAGCATTCCCAGTTTATAAAGTTTGATCAGGGAGCGAAACATATTATGTAATAGTTGGAACTGCATAAACCAATGTCTATCCCATTCAATATATTTGTACGTAGCCTTCCAGATGCAAGACCAGTCCTATGAGCCTTCCTGAGGGGAATGAGCCCAATCCCACGAATAGAGGAAATTAGGCTCTCCCTCGGCAAGCAGACCCTGCAACTGTGCATGATAAAAGACTATTGCATGGAATGTAGGGGTGACCGATGTCAGGGGGAGCAATTTGTCTGCATAATGTCTGGACTAGGTATCCACACCAAAATGATGAAATAACAGGTGCCTAATTTGGAGAAACTTAAAACACAAAGATGACGGTGAGCCACATTTCTGTTGGGCTTCTGCAAACGTAATGAGCTTGCCAGCATGCAGCAGATGATCTGCTGATAAAGACTCCAGGAAGAGCCAAGCAGCCCGGGTCAGCACTTTCCCAGCAATCTTCAGGTTAGGGTTTCCTAGGATGAGTTGAGAGGTGTCTAAATTGGGGTCCAAGTCAAACGTATGACATAATTATTTGTGAGGATATAGAGAATGATCAACAGGGGAGTCTCTGAGACAGCTAGGAATCCTTTTAAGAAGAACATGTAACAGGGCACATGGGTTCAGACATAGTGGAGAACACAGTGAATGTTCAACATCCAGCCACTGTGGAACGTAGGCAAAGTCCACACCAGAGGCTGGACGAGACCAAGCAAGATAACGGGAACAGTGTAGGGCCAGATAATAGAGGTAGAGATTAGGAACTTTTAGGCCCCCAACCTCTTTTGACCTCATTAGTTTAGCCAGGGCTCTCTGATGGGGTTTCCCCCACCAAAGAAATTTAGAAAAAATTCTATTAACTTGGAGGAATCATACCTTGGGTAGGGCCGGACCAAGCATTGAAAGTGGGTACAAAAGCCATGGAAGAACATTCATTTTAACAATATTCAAACGTCCCCACAAGGACAAAGGTAATAAAGACCAACAGTTTAAGCCTGTCTGAATTTGACTAAGAACATGATCTAAGTTATATACTTTCTGTTTTGATGGGTCAGTACTAAGGTATATTCCCAAATATTTCAGTTTATCCTTGACCCAGAGAAGGCCTAGGTGTTCCACGCTGGCTTGGGTAGCCTCAATGTTTGAGAGCATAACTTCTGTTTCAGAGCAATTGAGCTTATAATTAGAGATGATGCCAAACTGAGTTATAATATCTAAGACAGCTGGTAAGGAAATGGAAGGAGACATTACATGTAAAAGAATGTCATCTGCATAAACATACAGTTTATATTGTGAGGGACCCAAAGGAATACCATGTACTAGGGGAGAATGATTAATCTTTCTTATCAGTGGTTCGAGATATAAGTTGAATAAAAATGGAGCTAGAGGGCAGCCTTGGTGGGTTCCTTGTTGCAAAGGGAATGAGTCAGATAGAACCCCATTACAGAAAATGCATGCCGAGGGGCCAGTGTAGAACACCTTAAGTCAGCCAATAAACTCAGAGGAAAAGCCATATCTAGGAAGCAGGTGGAACAGGTAGTTCCAGGATACTCTATCAAGAATGTTGAAATACTGAAATGTTCAGCTAGGGGATCTCCCTTGCAGCTGCCACAGAGGCACCAGACTGAGCTGGTGGCCTTGATGGAAGAGGGATGCCTAGATATCGTAGCAGTCACAGAAACGTGGTATGCAGAGAACCATGACTGGGATGTTAACATACCAGGGCACATAACCTACAGGAGAGACAGGGAGGGGAGAAGAGAGGGAGGAGTAGCTCTCTATTTAAAGGAAGGGATAAAAGCAATGGAACAAAACAGTAAACAGGGAGGAGAGGAGGCACAGAGGGGCACCTTAGAGACTGGAAATGGCACCACAATCTGCACAGGGGTTGCATGCAGACCCCCATGTCAGGAGGAGGGAATGGACAAGGATATGATAGAAGGCATTCTTAGGATGGCAGAGAAAGGGGAGATACTGTTGATGGGAGACCTGAATATGCCAGATCTTAACTGGAGCACATTTGCTGCAGCCACATCCAAGAGCAGGGCCATTCTCAACGACCTACAGGTGGAATGTCTCAGCTAGTTTCGGAACCCACTCATGAGGGAGCAATCTTAGACCTTGTACTCTCAAACGGGGACAGTGAGAGGATCTCAGATATAGAAGTGGGTTGCCATCTGGGAACAAGTGACCACCAAACAGTGTGGTTCACAATAAACTCAGCTACAGAATCAAGCCATACAAAAGTGAGGATACTGGACTTCTGGAGGGCTGACTTTGGCAATATGGGAGAGTGCCTCGGAAAAGCACTAACAAACAGGCTAGAAGGAGGGGTGGAGCAACAATGGGGAAATATAAAAACTGCCATCACAGAGGCAACAAGCCTTTGTGTGAAGCAGATAAGCAAATCAAAATAAAAGAAAAAGCCACTATGGTTCTCAAAAGAGGTGGCGGGGAAAGTCAGGGAGAAAAAGATAGCATTCTGGAAGTATAAGGAAACACAGAAGGAGCAGGACAGATAGCTGTACCAGTTAAGGCAGAAGGAAGCAGGGAGGGAAGTCTGAATAGCAAAGGCTCAAACTGAGGAAAAGATAGCCAACTTGGTTAAGAAGGGGGATAAAACTTTTTTAGGTACATCAGGGAGCATAGAAAGACAAAGGGAATGATAGTGAGGCTGAATAGAATGGATGGTGGGTGGGCAGAGAGGGACAGTGAACAAGCAGAGATACTGAACAAATATTTCTGCTCAGTATTCACAAAAGAGGAGGGGAAGTGCCTAATCCAATTAACAGAAGCACTCTTGATGGGGGGGCGATCCCAGTCCTTTCACAGAAGAAAGGGTTCTGAAGGAACTCCTAAAACTGAAGGTGGACAAAGCAATGGGGCCTGATGGAATTCACCCCAGAATTCTAAAAGAATTTAGGGGAGAACTAGTGAAACCACTGACTACCCTTTTTAACAAATCATGGGAGGATGGTGTGGTACCTGAGGACTGGATGAAGGTGGATGTGATTCCCCTTCACAAAAGTGGGACCAAGACAGAGGCAGGATATTACAGACCTGTCAGTTTGACCTCTGTGGTAGGTAAAGTGATGGAATCACTTCTGAAGGAAAGAATGGCTGAGTACCTAGAGGTCAGTGGGGCACAGGACCCAAGGCAGCATGGGTTCACAGTGGGAAGGTCATGTCAGATGAATCTATTTGATTTCTTTGACTGGGTGACCAAAGTAGTAGACCAGAGAGGGGCTGAGGACATGGCCTACCTAGACTTTAACAAGGCATTTGACACAGTCCCACACAAAAGATTACTAGTCAAATTAACCAGCCTGGGAATGGGTCCCAGGGTGGTAGCCAGGGTAAAACATTGGCTGGACAACAGACACAGAAGGTAATTGTAAATGAGGTCCACTCTGAAGAAAGAGGGGTTACTAGTGGGGTGCCAGAGGTTCAGTACTGGTCCAGTCCTTTTTAATGTCTTTATAAGTGACATTGCAGAGGGACTGGAAGGAAAAGTATGCCTCTTTGCAGATGACACAAAGATCTGCAACAGGGTTGATACACAAAGAGGCGTGGACAAGATGAGAAGGGACTTGGCAAGGTTGGAGGAATGGTCAGAAGTATGGCAGCTTGGATTCAATGCAAAGAAGTGCAAAATAATGGACCTGGGAAACGAAAACCCAGGTGAAGATTACACAATGGGGGGTAGTAACAACAACAAAAATGGAAAGAGACCTGGGGGTAATCATATCAGATGACCTTAAGGTTAGCAAGCAATCTGAGAAGGCAGTAGGGAGGGCTGGGAGGATACTGGGATATATAGGGAGAGGCGTCACCAGCAGAAAACAGGAAGTTGTTATCTCTCTGTACAGACAGTTGGTGAGACCCCATCTGGAGTACTGCGTGCGGTTCTGGGGACCCCATCTCCGCAAGGACATAGACAGGATAGAGGCTGTCCAGAGGAGGGCAACTAAAATGGTGCAGGGTCTGCAAGAGATGACATACAAAGAGAGACAAAAGGAGCTTAATATGTATACCCTTGAGGAGAAAGAAGAAAGAGGGGTTACTAGTGGGGTACCGCAGGGTTCAGTACTGGGTCCAGTCCTTTTTAATGTCTTTATAAGTGACATTGCAGAGGGACTGGAAGGAAAAGTATACCTCTTTGCAGATGACACAAAGATCTGCAATAGGGTTGATACACAAGCAGGCGTGGAAAGGATGAGAAGGGATTCAGCAAGGTTGGAGGAATGGTCAGAAGTATGGCAGCTTGGATTCCGTGCAAAGCAGTGCAAAATAATGCACCTGGGAAACAAAAACCCAGGGGAAGATTACACAATGGGGGGGAGGTAGTAGTAACAACAAAAATGGAAAGGGACCCGGGGGGTAATCCTATCAGATGACCTTAAGGTTAACAAGCAATGTGAGAAGGCAGTAGGGAGGGCTGGGGGTATACTGGGATGTATAGGGAGAGGCATCACCTGCAGAAAACAGGAAGTTGTTATCCCTCTGTACAGCCAGTTGGTGAGACCCCATCTGGAGTACTGCATCCAGTTCTGGAGACCCCATCTCTGCAAGGACATAGGCAGAAAAGAGGCAGTCCAAAGGAGGGCAACTAAAATGGTGCATGGTCTGCAAGAGAAGCCATACGAGGAGAGACTAAAGGAGCTTATTATGTATACCCTTGAGGAATGGAGGGAGAGGGGGGACATGATAGAAACTTTTAAGTACCTCAGTGGAATCAACAAAGTCCAAGAGGGTAGTATCTTTCAGAAAAAGAGATGTGCAACAACAAGGGGATACAATTTAAAGATGGGGGGTGGTTCGGGGCAATGGGAGGAAGTATTTTTTCACAGAGAGGGTGGTGGATGCATGGAACAGCCTTCCTGAGGAGGTTGTGGGGTCTAAAACTGTGAAAGAATTCAAGAATACATGGGACAGACATAAGGCAATTCTTGTGGGGGGTTAGAAGAAATAGGCTGTTGGTTAACTAGGATCTGCAGCTTATCCTGTAGGTAGGGAAATGAGCAGACTAGGTGGGCCAAGCGGTCCTTATCTGCCGTCAAAGTTTATGATTCTATGTTTCTATAAGTTGGACATTTTACTGTATTTGTTCACCAAATTTTCAGCATAGCCTTCTTATTAACCCACCTCATGAACCCCATAGGCTTAAGTTTTCAAATCCTCGCCAAAATGTGATTCTGTGTCACTGAAACATCATTCTACACCACAGCTGCAAAAACACATTTTGGCCAAGATCTGAAAAATGACAGCTGTCACATTCATGAGGTGGCGTGAAAAGAATGGCTATGCTGAAAATTTGGAGTCAAAATATTTTAAATTACTTGTTATGAGTGAACGTAGAAAACATTTCAACGTATGCGCATAACTTTGGCATTTTACAGATTTTAACCGCAAATTTTCAACATAGCTTTCTTATGACCCCACCTCATGAACAATGGTGGTGAACAAAAAATGACTTACCATAGTAATATTGTTTCTTCCAAGGAACCCCTCGCTATGCTTACTATTTTAATCAGCCTGCAGGCCTGAGCTACCACAGAGAGTGGAATTTTATGCAAATCAGAGGTTAATAGAATGAAATTTAAATCTCTGCTGATTGGTCACGCTCCACTCTGCTCTTTTATGTCAGACTTGTTTCCATAACAAGGAGAGTAGTGACAACTAAGCTAGGTAGACCTAAACAAAAATTAGAAAGTCCAAAAAGTACTTGGCCTCTGAAGGGACAAAATATGACAGGCTAAAATTGTGCAAAAAAACCCACCCAAAAATGGATTGTAGGCAATGCTCAAATAATGTTGAAGTGAATTAAAGACTAAAAGAGAACTGATTCTTGGAGAACCACTTCCTGGTTCTGGAAGGGGGAGTAGGGTGGGTTTGGAAAGCATAGTGAGGGATCCCTTGGAAGAAACAACATTACTTTGGTAAGTAAAAGAAGCTACATTTTCTTATTAATTTAACACTTACAGTATATCTCAGCAGGAGTCAGTGTCTGTTGAGATTAAGCAAGACAGATACTTTATTAGAAGTAGAAGGGGTCTTATTTAGGGTTAAAAAAAGAAAAGAAAGAAAGTCAGTGTGTGTTCTGTGCTGTGAAGGGTATTGTATCAACTTACTTTGCTAAACCAGTAGGAGGAGAGAGAGCTTAATTGGGGGTGTGGCTTAGACATTATAAAAGCAGGTGACTCAAATTACAACTTCCTCTTGCTAGCCTTTTTTCTTACTAATTGCCCTCCATCCCACCCCTCCACCCACCCAGCCTAAGCCAGTTCTACTTTTATAGCCACTGGATTTGACTGTCAACAGGAACTTCCTGTTTGGCAGTAGGAAGGGAAGGATCATAGAGAAACATTGGTTTTGTCAACCCTAAAGGAAAAAAGTAGCTCACTCTCCCCCTAGCTGCTGGTGGTTTGACATTGAGCAAGGAAGAAGGAGGCTACTAAAGAAGACAGGAAGTTGCTGTCCCAGAGCAGGAAGGGTGAGAGTTGTAAGGAGAGGAGAGAGTAAGCATACAGAGAAACAGGAGAGGGGACACAAAATAAGACATGATAGGAGTGGTGCAGTGCAATGGCTGTGGGGCGGCAGTGTTCCGGGAGACATTCTGGAGGCTGCCATGCTGCCCTAGTTGCAGGCACCTCTCTGGTCTGAGAGAGGAGGTTGCCCACCTCCAGGCTGACCTGGCTAGGATTCGTGAAACCTCCTCCCCCACCCAGGGACCACCAGGGCCAATGCCATTACCTCTGAGGTTGCCAGGAAAGAGGAGAGGCTGGACCAGGGTGGGCTCAGGGAGGGAGAGGGTGGTGGAACAGAGTTTCATCCCTCCAGCTGTACCTCTCCACAGTTCATTCACTCTTCTGGTGGATAGTGGTTCCTCTATGGAGGCACCTGCAGTGGAGACCAAGGAGGATGCTGGGAACCTTCACAAAGGAGACCCACAGGAAGGTGGCATGGGACCCCACAGGGGAAGGAAACAACTCCTGGTGGGGGACTCAGTCATTAGGAGGGTAGAAATGGGGGAGGAAGGGGAGAGGGAGGTAAGGTGCCTGCCTGGCGCCACAGCTTGGAGGGACAGGAAGCGAATCCTCAGGATCGTGGGAGCAGCTGCATGAGGGAGGGAGCTGGATGTCATTGTCCACCTAGGGACAAATGATCTAGCTAGGAATGGGATCAGAGCAGTGAAAGAGGAGTTTGTAGAGTTGGGGAGGGGCCTTAGACAAGTAGCGCACACGGTAACCTTCTCGGAGGTGCTGCCTGTCTATGGCAAGGGTGATGCTAGGGTACTCCTCACCAGGGAATTCAATAAATGGTTGAAAAACTGGTGTGGAGCTCAGGGTTTTGGCTTCATTGGGGACTGGGGAGCCACTTGGAGGGATGCAGACCTATACTGGTGCGATGGTCTGCATCTGTCCGGGGGGGGGATCCAGAATCCTAGTTGAGAGGTTTAAATGCTTCATTGGCAAGCATTTAAACTAGTCAAGGTGGGAGGCACTGAAAAGGAGCATGGAAATCCCAGCATCCCTCCACAAAACACAGTAATTAGTGAGGTAAACACCAAGGTAGAGAAGCCATTAGGGAGAAGGACAGAGGCAAATGTAAAAAAAGGCAAAGGCAGTAAGGACAGGAATGGGGCTAAAAGGGGTAAGGCCATCAAAAAGTGGAGGGTGATGAGTACCAATGCCCGTAGTCTGTGTAACAAGCTCCCTGAACTAGTGGTCTTGATGGAAGAGGGTTGCCTGGATATTGTGACAGTCACAGAAACATGGTACACAGAGAATTATGACTGGGATGTCAACATACCAGGATACACAATCTACAGGAGGGACAGGGAGGCTAAAAGAGGAGGAGGAGGAGGAGTAGCTATTTATGTGAAGGAAGGGATCAAAGCAACAGAACTAAAGAGTAAACAGGGAGCAGATGAGGCACTCTGGGTCACCCTGGAGACAGGAAATGGCACCACAATCCGCAGGGGGGTTGCATACAGACCCCCATCTCAGAGGGAAGGAATGGACAAGGAAATGACAGAAGGCTTCCTTAGAATGGCAGAAAAAGGGGAGATATTGTTGATGGAGGACCTGAATATGCCAGATGTCAACTGGCGCACCTTGGCTGCAGGCACATCCAAGAGCATTGTCATTCTTGATGCCCTACAGGGGGCATGCCTCAGACAGCTAGTATTGGAACCCACTCAGAAGGGAGCAATCTTAGACCTGGTACTCTCAAATGGGGATGGAGAAAGAATCTCAGATTTAGAAGTGGGTAGCCATCTGGGAACAAGTGACCACCAAACAGTGTGGTTCACGATAAGCACAGCCATACAATCAAGCCATACAAAAGCAAGAGTTTGGGACTTTAGGAGGGCTGACTTTGGGAAAATGAGAGAGTGTCTCAGAAAAGCACTAGCAAACAGGCAAGAAAGATGGGTGGGGGAACAATGGGGAGTAATCAAAACAGCCATCACAGAGGCAACAAGCCTTTGTGTAAAGCAAATCAACAAAACACAATGAAGGAAAAAAATGCTATGGTTCTCAAAAGAGGTGGCAGGGAAGGTTAAGGAGAAAAGGATAACATTCTGGAAATATAAGGAAACACAGAAGGAGCAGGACAGATAACTTTATCAGTTAAAGCAGAAAGAGGCTGGGAAGGCAGTCAAAATAGCAAAGGCCCAAAACGAGGAAAGGATAGCCAGCTCTGTTAAGAAGGGGGCTAGGACCTTTTATAGGTACATTAGGGAGTGAAGAAAAGACCAAAGGAGGATACTGAGGCTTAATAAAGGGAGGGAATGTGGGTAGAGGTGACAGTGAAAAGCAGGGATACCGAGCAATATTTCTGCTCAGTATTCACAAAGGAAGAGGAGGGAGGTACCTAAACCAAACAAGAGAAACACTCTGAAGATGGGGGTCTATACCAGTTCATTTACAGAAGAAAGGGTTCTGAAAGAACTAATAAAATTGAAGGTGGACAAAGCAATGGGGCCTGATGGGATTCACCCCGGAATTCTAAAGGAACTAAGGGTAGAACTAGTGACACCGCTGACTACTCTCTTTAACAAATCATGGGAGGATGGGGTGGTACCTGAGGACTGGAGGAGGGCAGATGTGATTCCTCTTCACAAAAGTGGGAGCAGGACAGAGCAGAAACTACAGACCAGTTAGTTTGACCTCAGTGGTAGGAAAATGATGGAATCACTTCTGAAGGAAAGAATTGTTGAGTACCTAGAGGCCAGTGGGGCACAGGACCCAAGACAGCATGGATTCACGATTGGAAGGTCATGTCAGACGAATCTAATAGATTTCTTTGACTGGGTGACCAAAATAGTAGACCAGGGAGCAGCTGTGGACATGGCCTACCTAGATTTTAGCAAGGCATTTGATACAGTCCCATACAAAAGATTAATACACAAGTTAGCCAGCCTTGGAGTGGGTCCCAAGGTGGTAGCCTGGATAAAAAATTGGCTAGACAACAGGATGCAAAGGGTAGTAGTAAATGGGGTCCACAGTGAAGAAAGGAGGGTTACTAGCGGGGTACCGCAGGGTTCAGTACTAGGACCGGTCCTTTTTAATGTCTTTATAAGTGACATTGCAGAGGAACTGGAAGGAAAAGTATGCCTCTTTGCAGACGACACAAAGATCTGCAACAGGGTTGATGCACAAGATGGAGTGGAAATGATGAGAAGGGACTTGGCAAGGTTGGAGGAATGGTCAGATGTATGGCAGCTCAGATTCAGTGCAAAGAAGTGCAAGGTAATGCACCTGGGAAACAAAAACCAAGGTGAAGAGTACACATTGGGGGTGAGATACTGACAACAGTAAAAATGGAAAGGGACCTGGGGGTATTTATATCAGATGACCTAAAGGTGGGCAAGCAATGTGAGAAGGCAGTAAGGAAAAATTACTCACCTTAGTAATGTTGTTTCTTCTAATGGAGTCTTGCTATACTATGACTATTGCAGTTTGTCCCACCATTAGAACTGCTCCGGAGGTGAAAGAGTTAACTTCCATGCAGGGCATGGAACTTAGAGTGCGAGCTCGGTTAGAAAAGCTCTGTCTGGGATATTTCAAACCGAAACTGTCAGATCTTTATGAGCAAAACTCACTAAGGTTCTGTGTGGAAGCTGTAACCTACACTAGCCAACTGGCTTCTAAAATATTAACACATCTTCCTGGTCCCAACACCAAGACTCAAGTCAGGGGACCAGAAAAGATAAGATAAAATAAAACACAACACCCAAACACCCCAAAAAGAAGGGGTGGAAAACATAAAAGTGGGCATCAATAAGTGCCAACAGTGGACTGCCCACCCCATACCCAAAGTAGAAGTTCTGAGAGGAGTAGGCTGGGGGGGGAGGTCATAATATAGCAAGACTCCATTAGAAGAAACAACATTACTAAGGTGAGTAATTTTTTCTTCCAACAACATGAAGTCTTGCTATATTATGACTATTACGAACTACAGCAGTACCTCCATGAGGAGGACAGAACCTACATGAGGAATGAGCTCTGAAGCACGGCTGTGCCAAACTGAGCATCCTCCTGGCCTGGATATCCAGGGTAATGCTTGGTGAAAGTGTGTGCTGTTTCCAAGTAGATCTTGACATATCTCTAAGATAGGGATGTCTCTGGCAGCAGCTAGAGACGCAGCTGTACCTCTGGTAGAGTGAGCCCTCAGGCCTGAAGGGGGAACCTTACCTAGTTTTTGATAGCAAAATTGGATACAAGAGACAATCTACCTGGCAATGGATCTCTTAGTGGCAGGTTTCCCTTTCTCAACCTCACCATAAGTGAGAAATAGTTGGAGGGAGTCAAACCTGTGACCCTTGGTACGCTCTATGTAGTAACTTAGGCCTCTTAACATCTCTAGCTGTGCCTCCTCTCACCAGAGGAGGAATGGTCAATGAAGAACACTGGAAGTGAAATAGATTGATTAAGGTGGAAATCTGAAACCACCTTTAGGCAAAAACTTCCTGTTAGTCCTGAGGACTACCTTATCCCTGTGAAGGGAATAAAGTCAGTCTCCACTGACAAAGCCTGTAACTCACTTATCGCCTGCAGAAGTGATGGCTACTAAATACAGTTTTCCAAGTCAAGTACTTAAGCTCTGCCGAAGACAGAGGTTCAAAGGGGTTGCATCAGCTGAGCAATGCAAACATTAAGATCCCAGGCAGGGGCAGGGTCCCTGAATGGTGGATTAGTATGAAGCAATCCTTTAAAAACTTGGAAAATACAGGTGAGCAGAAAGAGAAGAGGGCTTCCTGCTGAAATAAAAGCAGAGACAGCTGCCAAATGCACTTTCAGGGTAGCTGGTCTCAGTCCCAAAAATTAAGATGGACCATATAGGTCAAACAGTGGGCAAATCAGCAGATTCCGGAAATATGCTTCCCAGAACACCATATGGAAAACCTTTTCCACTTGGAGTTATAGGCAGCCTTAGTGGAAGGCTTCCTAGAAGCTTTCAAGATTTCGAGAACACCTTGAGAAAGCTGTAGATCAGCAAACTCTAACTCCTCAAGAGCCAGGCCTTGAGGTTGAGGGAGTTGAGATTAGGATACAGACTCTCCCTGGGCACAGGTTAACAGATTGTGGTTCCTGGGAGACACAGGGAAGATGGACTGCTAAGGACAAAGGAGTGGGTACCAGGGCTGCCTGGCCAGTTTGGAGCAATCAGGATCATCTTGCAGGGCTGAGATCTGATTTTGACTAGCACCTTGAACAGGAGGGGAAGGGGGAGGCATAGAAACTTCCTTCCCAATCGAGGAGAAAGGCATCCAGGGGGACTGAGCCCAACACTGGGGGCCTGCAACAAAAAGTGGAAGTTGATGATTGTCTGGGGCTGCAAAAGATCTATCTGAGGGTGCCCCATCTGGCAAAACCATCCCAGTACTCGGGGATCAGTGACCATTCGTGATGGCCTGGGAAATCCTGCTGAGAGCATCTGCCAGGACATTGCCCTTGCCTGGGAGGTGAACTGCTATGAGGGAAGTGTTCAGGGAATAAGCCAGAGACCACAACTTCATCGCCTCGGTGCACAAGGCCGAAGACCGAGTGCCCCCTTGTTTGTTGATGTACCACATTGTAGTGGTGTTGTCTGTTCTGACCTGTACCACCTTGTTCTGAACAGATGCAGAAAAAACCTGAAGTGCTAGAAAAACAGCTCTGAGTTCCAACAGATTGATGTGGGGCAGAGATTCCTGAGGGGACCACAACCCCTGGCTGGAGAGGTCGCCCATGTGAGCTCCCCATCCCAAGAAGGATGCATCTGTAGTAAGGGTCAAGGAGTGAGATAGAGGGATGAAGGGCACCCCTTGTCTCAGATTGCTCTGATCCTGCCACCACTGAAGGGCCTGGATCAGGGTTCGAGTCACTGGGATTAACTTGGATAGGGAATCTCTTCTTTGAGGCCAAAAGGCTCTCAAATGGAACTGAATGTCCCTCATCACAAATCTTGCTCCTTACTACAGCTGTAGGCAACCATGTGTCCTAGGAGCTGCAGGAAATGCCTTGCTGGTCAGAGACCTGCAGAGTGAAGGACAGGGCCAGGGCCACCAGGGTCCTTACCTTTCTAGGGAAGGAAGGCTCTGGCCTGCTTTGAGTCCAGTTCTGCACCTATAAAGGTGAGTACCTGGACAGGTTCCAGAACTGACTTTGGAAGATTGAGAAGAAAGCCCAGAGAGGAAGCAGCTGCTGAGTAACTTGCAGGTGTGATTTGACCTGGTCTGGAGACTGACCCACAATGAGCCAGTCATCCAGGTAGGGAAAGATGGCAATATTTTGCCTTCTTAAATGAGCAACTGCTACTGCCAGACATTTGTGAATACCCTTGGGGCAGAGGTAAGGCCGAGGCATTGCTCTGAACTGATAATGGCCTGAGGGCAGTTCGAATCTGAGGTACTTTGGTGGGAGCTTCTGATAAGAACATGGAAGTAGGCATCCTTGAGGTCCAGGAAGCTAGCCAGTCCCTGGCCTTAGGGAGGGTAAAATCATTCCCAGAGTCGCCATTTTGAATTTTGGTTTTAAAAGGTGCTTGTTCAGATATCTTAGGTCCAGGATGGGCCGACACTCTCCTGTCTTTTTTGAGGTAAGGAAGTACCTGGAGTACAGACCTTTGCCCTGGTGTAGGGGAGAAACCCTTTCTACAGCTCTGAGAGCCAGGAGGGTTGAGATTTCTGTTTCCAAGGCAAGAGTCTCTAGAGGGTTTGCAGGTGGAAATGAGCTGATTCTCATTTTTGGAAATTTTTTTGAAGCTGAGCACCAGACCCTGGCTTACTACTTCCAGGACCCACTTGTCTGATGTTAAAGACTCCCAGTCCTGGCCGAAGTAAGCCAGCCTGCCCCCTACAGGTAATGGAGAACCGGCCCTGGGCATCCCATCAGGGTGCCTGTTTGGGAGGGCTTTAGGCTGAGGGGTGGGAGCAGGCCTGCTTGTACCCATCTGCCTCTCCCTCTGAAGAACCCCTCTGAACATAAGCTGAAGAGGAGGCCTGGGTCTGGTAAAAGGCCTGTGAAAGGCCTACCTCTACCCCTAGAGGCTGCCTCTGAGGGTGGCTTGCGTTCTTGGCTTGTGCACTCCTATAAGTGGTTCTATATTCATCCATTTCTTCATATAATTCTCTGTCTGCTCCCCAAACAGAGAATTTCCCACCACAGGAAAATCCATACCTTAGCCTGGGTATCCTCATGACAAAGTAGTACCTGAGCCAAAGCCAATCTACGAAAAGCCACAGATGTAGCCATGACTCTAGAGGATACATCATTAGAATCCACTGCAGCATGGAATTGCACCTTAGATGCCTCAATGCCATCAGCAGCCACCTGCTCCAGCTCCTTGGCAAGCTGGCCAGGGGCCTGTTTGGCTAAAGCCATGACAGTATCCCATCTAGATTTTGGTATCTCGCAACATAAGCCATATAGTTTGCTTGTCTGAATCCCAAGAACGCTGCCATGTATTGTTTTTAGCCATGGCATCAATCTTCCTGGAGTCCTTGTCAGGAGGATGTGAAGCCAGGAGATATTAGCTTATCACAGGCTGCAGCCTGAACTACTAACATGGCTGCATTGCTGTGAAAGAAATTCTGTATCAGGACCTGACAAAGTGTACCTCCTGTCCATCTTTTTATCCACAGGGGGCACAGAATTAGGAGCTTTTAAAATTTTTATTGTTTGTTTCCTAAATGATTTATGTAAAGATATAGACAATCTCCTGGACTCTGGGATAGCCATCATCTCTACAAAGTCAGGCTCCTCTTGCTCATCCACAGCCTCCTCCAAAGGAAGCTGGAGGGTTTCAGCAACTTTTTTATAAAACAGAAAATGAGAAGGGGACTCAGCAAGCCTAGGGGGAGATTCTCCTAAAGGTCTGTCTGGGGAGATGTCCGGTTCAATGGGCACATCAGACTTTCAAAGTCACATTCACACTGTTCATAATCATCCTCCCCCTCCTCTGGTTCATAAAACTCCTCTATATCATATTCTTGAACCGGTGGAACCGGCCGAACCGACCTTTTGCCAGATAGTGGCGGTTCGGACGGAACCGGGGAAAGTGACTGGACAATTTGTATTGCCCTGGCCATCTCCTGCAGCAGCTGGAGAAGGGATTTTTAACTCCACCTGCTGACTTTCTAGTTCTCTTTGCTGGAACTGGCTCCTCAGAGTCAGCTTTATGTTGCCGAGGAAGTCTGGCCCTGGTCAGAGGCACTCC
Source organism: Neoceratodus forsteri (assembly GCA_016271365.2). Lineage (NCBI taxonomy): Eukaryota > Metazoa > Chordata > Ceratodontiformes > Ceratodontidae > Neoceratodus > Neoceratodus forsteri. The sequence continues at coordinate 720,809,342 of CM057450.1, forward strand.
CTCCGGTTCGGTTGGCACGAACCGGGGCTGTCATCTGGGTCAGTGGACTTTTGGCCTCTGGTTCCCTGAGCCTACCAACTCTCTTATCTAGGGTAGCTGCAGGAAATTCTTGCAAATCTGGCCGTCTGCATTGAGGTGGTCAAACCCCAGACAATAAACACATGTGGTATGTGGGTCAGCCTTGGCAAGAGCTTCCCCACAGAACACTACAGTGTTGAAACCAGTGGGCCTGGTTTTCTTGGGTTTCTCAGACATAATGCCAGCCTAACCAAAAACTTTGCCCTTTTTTCGGCAGTGCCAGGCAAGACACCCTTATCGGTTCCCAACCGTGTCACGGGTCGTGGAAAAAACCGTAATGAAATCCGTTCTTTTAGAACCGATAAGAACCGGGAACCACACTCTAAAAAGCCTTTAAACACTTCAGAATGAAGTTTCAACACAACCTGATCGGTTCAAACCGAACCGATAAACATTTACAAGTTCCACACAGAAAACCTATCTATTATTTACAATACCATAGACAGAGCTTGAACCGATCGGTTGCGGTTAAAATAATGATAATCGCGGTTGAATTTAACCGAGAAAATACTCTTTAAACCAAGAAAATGAACCGAGCAGCAGGAGGAATCTCCGGAGCGACTGTTCAGTGAGGCGGAGTAAAGAATCTGACAGTTTCGGTTTGAAATATCCCAGACAGAGCTTTTCTAACCGAGCTCGCGCTCTAAGTTCCATGCCCTGCATGGAAGTTAACTCTTTCACCTCTGGAGCAGTTCTAATGGTGGGACAAACTGCAATAGTCATAATATAGCAAGACTTCATGTTGTTTGAAGGAAGGCTGGGGGGATACTTGGATGCATAGGGAGAGGCATCAATAGTAGAGAACAGGAAGTTGTTATCCCTCTGTACAGACAGTTGGTGAGACCCCATCTGGAGTACTGTGTGCAGTTCTGGAGACCCCATCTCCACAAAGTCATAGACAGAGTGGAGGCTGTCCAGAGGAGAGCAACCAAAATGGTGCAAGGTCTGCACCAGAAGACATATGAAGAAAGACTAAAGGAGCTTAATATGTATACCCTTGAGGAAAGAAGGAAGGGAGAGAGGAGACATGATAGAAACTTTCAAGTACCTCAAGGGAATCAACAAAGTCCAAGAGGGTAGCATCTTTCAGAAAAAGAGATGTGCAAGAACAAGGGGGCACAATTTGAAGATAGAGGGGGGACAGCTCAGAGGTAATGTGAGAAAGTATTTTTTCACAGCGAGGGTTGTGGATGCATGGAACAGCCTCCCTGAGGAGGTCATGGAATCAAGAACAGTGGGGGAATTCAAGAATGCATGGGACAGACATAAGGCAGTCCTAGTGGGGGGTAGGAGGAAGTAAGCTGTAGGTTAACTAGGATCTTCAGCTTATCTGTTAGGTAGGAAAATGGGCAGACTAGGTGGGCCAAGCGGTCCTTATCTGCCATCACATTCTATGTTTCTATGTTTCTATGTAAGTATTTTTTCTTCAGACCCCAGAAATCCCTCACTATCTGTACTATTGCAGACAACAAAGTAATACCTTGGGAGGCCGTGTACAGAACCTACTCAGGGAAAAGATTCTGCAAGACAGCAGTGCCAAATCTGGCATCCCTTCTGGACTGTACATCCAGACAATAGTGCCTTGTGAAGGTGCGGACTGTTTTCCAGGTAACTGCTTTACAAATTTCCTGCCAGGGGACCTCCCTTGCAGCTGCCACAGAGGCAAAAGTGCCACATGTGGAATGTGCTCTGAGGCCTTGTGGTGGAAGATTGTGAGCCTTTATATAGCAGAAATAGATGCAGGAGACTATTCCACAAGCAATTGTTCATTTGGAAGCTGGCTTACCTTTGCCCACCTTGCCATATGTAACAAACAGCTGCGAATGGGAGGACCTGACTTCCTCAGTGCAGTTTAGGTAGTAACTGAGTGCCCTCTTGACATCCAGTCGGTGGAGCCTCTGCTCTCCAGAGCTGAATTTTGCTTCAAAGAACACTGGAAGGGCTGGCCTGGTGGTGCTGAAGGTCGAGGCACTGGATGCCACACCTCGCACCATGCCAATGATCCAAGCTTGGGAGCAAGCTCGGGTTGTGGGGGCTTTGCCGGGGAGGAGAGGATTGAGCATCTGGAGGACTGCTGTCCTCTACAACCAGGGATCACGTCAGAAAGGGGTGGAGGCAACGGTGGATGTCCACAGGCTGGGTGCGGGAGTGCACCCATCTCATGCTGGATGTCACTGCATGTCCAGGCCTCGGGGGGGGGCATGTCATGCATGTTGCTTCGTAACAAAGGAAAAGCCTCGTCCCTGAATAAATGACATGCCATGGCCCCTACGCCCACTGCTGGATCCTACCTACCTAGTCCCCAATGTCCTCTGACCCTCTCCCTGCCTGCTGAACATTGGATTACAAGGAGTACCATAGTAAGTGGTGGTGGCCCCACTCTGGGGGTGCAAGACAGGGGAGTCACTGCAGGTAGGTGTGAAGGGTTTGGAGCACTGGAGGGGGGATTCAGGTTGGGGGGCTTTCAGGCTGGGTGGCAGAAAGCCGGAGAGACATCCAAGGGAGTCTCGGGGAGCGATGACCAGAGGGAAACAAATTAAAAAAAAAAGAACACTGGAAGGGTGATGGACTGGTTCAGGTGAAATTTGGACACCACCTTAGGGAAGAAGTTTCTATTTTTCCTTAGGACTACCTAGTCCCCATGGAAGATGATGTAATTTGGATCTGTGGAGAGGGCATACAGCTCACACACCCCTATGGCAGAAGTCATGGCCACCAGGAAGACTGTTTTCCAAGTGACATACTTTAAATCTGCAGTAGCCATGGGCTTGAAGGGGGATTCCATGAGCTTAGTTATGTACAGTTTCAAATCCCATGAGGAGACTGGGTCCCTGATGAGGGATACAGATGCAGAAGCCCCTTAAAGAACTTTCTGAAAATAGGATGTGAGCCACTGTTTTTCTCCTTACCTGCTGAAACATAAGCTGACATTGCTGCTAGATGCACCTTAAGAATTGAAGGCCTGAGCCCGGGGAATGAAGGTGGACTAGGTTGTCCAGGATTGTGGGCAGATCTGCTTGCAAAAGACTGAGCTGCTTAGCGTTACACCACAGGAAAAACCATTTTTCACTTGGAAGCATAGGTGTTTCTGGTTGCTGGTTTCCTGGAAATTCTGAGGACTTGCAAAATTTTCTCAGAAAGGTTAAAGTCAGAGTACTCTAGCTCCTTAAGGGTATACCGTTGCTACAGTGACAGCTTTACAGTGACAGGGTCGATACCGACAACATCGACACATTGGTGTAAAGTCCACCTGGAACCCCGGCACCCTTCCCCAAGGTCCTGTACCCCATCCCTGACTCAGCTCCATCTTGGAGCTGAGAATCCTAAGGAGGGGGGTGTAGGTGGCACAGCCCCCTGCATGGGATTGCAGGGGGCATTTAGCATGCCGGCACCATCCCGATCACAATTGCGGTCGATGTAGTGGTGTCGAGGTAACATCGCGTCAACAAGAAATCGTTGATGCAGCGTCATGGATCCCTCCTTAAGAACCATGATTTTAGGCACAGAGACCTGAGGTTCAGGAAATTTATTCTGCCCTGTGACATGGTCAGCAGGTTGTGCCTTAGTGGAAGGCAGATGGCTGCTTGATGGAGAGGGCCAGAAGTAGAGAGTACCAGACTTGCCTGGCCCAATTTGATGCTATTAGGATCATGGTTGCAGACTGGCTCCTCAGCTTTAAGAGTACTGTCAGCAAGAGAGGATTGGGAGGAAAGGTATTTAAGAACCTCCCTGTCCAGTCCAGTGGGACCGAGCCCACTGCTTGAGGCCTGCAAGAAAACAGGGGAAGCTGATGATTCTCCCAGGAAGCAAACAGAACTATTGCAGATGTACAGTACTCCACCTCCTGAACATTGTGGCCAAGACCTGCTTGTTAAGGATGCATTCATGATGCCTCTGGGTGATCCTGCTGAGGGAGTCCACAAAGCCATTGTCTTTTCTGAGCAGGTAAACTGCTGATAGCTGCACCTCCAGGGAGTAGGTCAGATTCTAGATCTTCATTGCTTCTGTACACTGCTTTGAGGATCTTGTGCCCCCCATGTGTTGATGTAGTAGATGGTAATAGTGTTTGTCCTGACTTGGACTGACTGACTCCTGACATGGGAAGTGAAGGCCTGTAGATCCAGGAATACTGCCCTGAGCTCCAACTGATTTATATACTTCTGGGATTCCAGGGAGGACCACACTCCATTTACTGTTAGGTTGCCCAGGTGAGCTTCCTGTTGTTAGAACAACTGTAGGTGACTGCTGAAGGAAGGGCACATCCTTCCTGATGTTGCCCTTCTCTTTCCATCAGTTCAGTGCTTTTAAAAGAGACTTTGCAACAGGCACTAGCCTTGAAAGAGAGCATTGTTTTTGGGACCAGTGGACTCTTAGGTGGTACTGGATGTCTCTCATTTTGAACGTGGTTCCTGCCACTACTGCTGTGGAGGAGACCATGTGGCCTAATAGTTGGAGAAAGTCTCTTGATGGCCTGGACTAACCCAGTTTAAAGGACTTCACTAGATTTACCAGATTCTTCACTTTCTTGAGGGAGGAAGATCCTCCCTCGGATGACATCAACTATGCTCCTATGAATTCCAGAAGTTTCACTAGTTCTGGCTGGGACCTCTGGGTGTTAATTATGAAGCTCAGACCCTCCAGGGTATGCTGAGTGAGGAGAAGAAAGGCCATGGCCTCCTGGTGAGATTTCCCTGTGACCAGTCAGCCATTGAGATAAGGGCAAACCACCACCCCTTGCTGCCTCAGATATGCTGCCAACCCGGCCAAGCACTTTGTGAACAACCTGGGAGCTGAGACGAGTCCAAAGGGAAGGGCTATGAACTTGTAATGACCCATCCCTACCCTGAATCTTAAATATTTTCTCTGACTAGGCCTGACAGAAATATGGAAGTAGGCATCTTTCAGGTCCAGAGACCTTACCCAGTCCTCCTGCTGAAGAAATGGGATTACTGAAGCCAGGTTTACCATCTTGAACTTTCCCTTTTTGAAGTGTTTGTTCAGATATCTGAGGTCTAAAATGAGATGCCACTCCCCAATTTTTTGTGGATCAGAAATGATCTTGAATAAAAATCCTGCCTTTGCTTACAGCAACTTTCTGATCTCCAACTCAAGCAGAATTTTTTTATAGCTGTGGGTGGAGCCTACAGCCATCTTGCTGTCTGCAGCTGGGAAAATGGAGTATCGTGGAACACATTTTTTGGAGTTTTTCAGTGTATCCTTCCACATCTACAAATCACTATGTCAATAGAAATAAAATATTCCCATCTTTCTGTTTAGAATGTTGGAGACATAACTCCAAGCTGCTTATCAGATGGACATTAGGAAACTGAAACAGCTTGTTAAATATTGGTTGCCTATTAAACTGGATATTTGTTTACCCTCTTCGAAATACAACAACTTGCACATTGAAATACTTAGCATTTAAACATTTTCTTGCTATTATCTTCAGTTGGGCAGGTATTCTCTTTCAAGAAAGATTCATACCTCATAAATATCACCCTTTTTCAGCAAGGAATCTCCAAAAAAGATTTACGCTTTTTTTCTAACCTCTTAAGACACTATGTGATAAGCACTGTCTCAGAAATATGCCAGGTCTTCTGTGAACTATCCAGGATAAATATATAGTAATCATCAGGCTTTTTTTTAACTATGCTTTCTGGGGAAAAATATATTGAGCTACAGCAAGCACACACACACACACTGTACACACCATCCTCATGGCCACAACATTCGAGATAAATACTGCAAGCTAATATGTTATAAAACAATAAAGAAACTTGTTTGTTTATGTTAGTGAACACAGTGAAGTTCTGTTTACAGTAAATTGCCTTCAAATATTTCTTAGCCTATGTTTTGTATCCTGGATAGCACAGGGGAGATGCTGCATCTCATTGTCAAAGGGATCTTCATTTACACATTTTTGCAATGTATTTACTCAGGCTGTCCCAGATTAGATGCAATATCTTGTTTTCAGTGGGGTCATGATTTTACCATTTTTATAATGTATTTAATCAGGGTAGTCTAGTCCAGTTGTAAAATATAGTTTTCAGTGTGTTTTGATTTTGCGTAATGCAGCATAATATTGTGTAGATGTAGAGCCCCACTGAAAATAAGGTGCCATGTCTACTGTGAACTACCCAAGCTAAATATATAGCAATCAGCAGGCATATTCTAGGAAAACACATTGTAAAAATGTATAAAAGGAAGACCACATTGAAACTGCCTCTCAGCAGCTCTGCATTGTGCAAATTCATTAGAAGTAATGGGTAAGAAAAAATTACTTACCATAGTAATCTTCTTTCTTCCCAGTGATACTCAGATATTCATAACTTTGTGCAGTCAGCCTGGAGGGTTGGACAGCCCAGAGATATGGAACACATGCAAATGATGGAGTTCTTTGCACATGAGCATCTTTCAAATACTGCCTCTACCAACTTTAGTGTTCTAACTCCTTTAGATTTGTAAAAAGCCTGGAAGTCAGGCATTATGAAAAAATCCAACAGCTAATTAATTACATTTTTTTTTAGGGTTACTCTAATAAAGAGAATTTACCCCAAAAAAACTCTTAAGGAGGAACTACATCAAATAAACAATAGTGTTCACCAAACAGCATGAGAAAACTATTAAGAGACAGAAAAACTCTGTTTAAATCTATCTGGTATAGAGAAGTGTACCCAGAAGGGTATGGTTATGTGGCACTAACATGCAGAGTGCAGAGGCTGAAGTTCTGGAAGGGGAGGATGGGAGGGAGTTATGAATATCTGAGTATCAGTGGGAAGAAAGAAGATTACTATGGTAAGTAATTTTTTCTTCTAACCCCAGTAGTGCTCAGAATATTCATAACTTTGTGCAGACTACCAAGCAGTACCCCTGGAGGTGGGCACAGAACTTATTTTGGAAACAGACTTTGCAGGACTGCAGTGCCAAACCTGGTATCACTTCTGGACAAAACATCCAAGTTGTAATGCTTTGTAAAGGTGTGTACTGATTTCCAGGTAGCTGCTTTACAAATATCCAATAATGGAACCTCCCTAGCAGCTGTAAGACTGGCAGCTGTTCCTCTTGTCAAGTGTGCCCTCAGCCCAGCTGGGGACTCCCTACCCGCTCTAGGGTAGCAGAATTGAACACACTGGACAATCCATTGAGAAATGGATCTTTTTGAGGCTGGTTTGTCCATTCCAACATCCCTGTAAGGAGAAGTTGTTTTTTGTCTTGCCTATGGCCCTTAGTAGCTGTCATGTAATAGCTGAGAGCTCTTTTCACATCCAGACTGTGGAGTCTTCTTTCACCAGAGCTTGTATGGTCTGTGAAAAAGACAGGCAGAGTGATCGATTGGTTCAGATGAAAGTCTGAAATGACCTTGGGAAGGAATTGTCTGTTTGTTCTGAGGTTTACCTTATCTCTGTTAAAGGAGATGTTGTCCTGGTCAACAGAGAGAGCCTGAAGCTCGCTGATTCTTCTTGCCGAGGTAATTGCTACCAGAAAACTGTTTTCCAGGTAACATATTTTAAATGGGCTGTAGCCATGGGTTCAAAAGGAGCCCTCATTAATTTGGCTATACATATATTAAGATCCCAAGCGGGCACTGGTGCTCTGTGAGAAGGATTCAAATGTATCAGGCATTTAAAAAATCTTTTGAAAATGGGATCTGATGCTACTGACACCTTTGTCCTAGCAGAAAGATATGCAGACACTGCTGCAAGATGAACCCTTAAAGAACTGGGTTGTAGACCTTGTGAATGTAAGTGAGTCAGATAATCCAACACCACTGAGACTCCTGCATCATTTGGGGTGAAATTCCTACCAGAGCACCAAAAAGAAAATCTCTTCCACTTAGCAGAATATGTTTTTTTAGTGCATGGCTTCCTATAACCTTTCAAGATAGTTAATACAGCTTCAGAAAGGTTTAAGTCTGCATACTCTAATTCCTCAAGAGTCATGCCTTGAGGTGGAGGGACTTGAGATTTGGGTGCAACAATGTACCCTGATTGGAGGTCAGGAGATTGTGTCTGAAAGGCAAACTTATTGGTTTGCTCACTGACATGGAGAGAAGAAGAGAGTACCATGGCTGCCTGGGCCAATCTAGAGCTATCAAGATCAGAGAAGCTGAGAGGGATTTGAGCTTCAGTAGTACTCTGAAAAAAAAAGGAAAGGGGGGGTAAGGCATAAAGAAACTTGCCTGACCAGTCCAGTACCAGGGCATCCAGAGGGATTGTGCCCTGGGCCGGTGGTCTGCAGCAATACTGAGGCAACTAGTGGTTCTGGTGGGATGCAAACAAGTCTATCTCTGGAATGCCCCACCGCCTGAAAATTTCCTGCACCACCTGCTTGTTCAGTGTCCATTCGTGATGGGACTGATTGATTCGACTCAGTGTGTCTGCCAAGGTATTGTCCTTTCCTGGTAGATGGATTACTTGCAGGGACACCTTTAGAGAATACACCAGAGTCCAAATTTTCATGGCTTCTGTGCATGGGGGACCTGATCTGGTGCCTCCCTGCTTGTTTATGTAGTACATAGTGGTGGTATTGTCTGTTCTGACCTGTACCACCCTGCCCATCACCAGTGAAGAGAAAACTTTTAGTGACAGCCACACTGCTCTGAGTTCCAGCAAGTTTATATGCTGAAGGGACTCTGCTTCTGTCCAGGTACCCTGAGTTGTGTGCTCCACCAGATGGGCGCCCCAGCCCAGAAGGATGCATCTGTTGTGAGGACTAGTGAAGGATCCTCCTTCTGAAAAGGGACTCCTTGCCTTAGGTTGGATTCCTTTTCCACCACAAAAGGGCTTGTAACAGTGCCCTTGTCACTGGAATGAGTTTTGAAAAGGGATCTTTTCTGACTCCAATGATTCCTGAGATGAAACTGGATGTCTCATGTGAAACCTGGAACCCTGCACTGTGCCTGTGGATGCAGCCATATGACCCAAGAGCTGCAGGAATTGCCTGGCTGTTTTGCCTGTGCAACTTAGAGGAATTTGCTATGGCCTGAAGGCTTTGCACCCCTGTCCTGTGGCAAAAGGCTCTGGCCTGTAGAGTACTGATCTCTGCCCCTATGAACTGTAAAGTCTGTGTAGGGATTAAGACAGATTTTTTCTGGTTTATTATGAAACCTAAGGACTCCAAAAGATCCTGTGTGAGCTTTAGAGAGGTTCTGACTTGTTCTGGTGACTTGCCCACAACCAGCCAGTCGTCCAGCTATGGGAAAACAGTCACTCCCTGTCTTCGAAGAAATGCCACCACAGCTGCTAGGCATTTTGTAAACACCCTTGGTGCCGAGGAAAGGCTGAAGGGCAGGGTTGCAAACTGATAATGACCAGATGGGAGTCTGAATCTGAGATATTTCCTGAAATATTCTTTTATGGGGATGTGAAAATAGGCATCTTGTAAGTTCAGAGATGCCAGCCAGTCCCCTTTTTGGATTGTTGGCAGAATCCGAGCCAAAGTTACCATTTTGAACTTTGGCTTTTTCAGGTACTTGTTTAAAGCTCTGAGATCTAAAATTGGCTGCCACTCTCCATTTTTCTTTGTTGTTCGGAAGCATCTGGAGTAAAAACCTCTTCCTCTCAGGGCTGTAGGAACTAGTTCCACTGCTCTGAGCTGTAGCAGCTTTTGAACCTCTGTCTCTAGCAATGGAGTTTGTGCTAGGGGAGGAGAGATGGAAACCCTGGAATTTTTTTGAGGAAGAAATTTGAAGTCCAGAGACAAACCTTTGCCCACTACCTTCGACACCCACTTGTCTGTGGTGATGGTTGACCAAAGGTGGAGGAAATGGGACAGTCTGCCTCCGACAGGTAGGGAGGAGGTGGCCTGTATCTCAGGGGTTCTGTTTAGGCTGGGGCTGAGGTTGTGCCTGAGACCCTCACCTAGAGCCCCTTCTACCCCTACCCCTAGAGTAGCCCTGTTGAGGGTACTGCTGGTATTGGGGCAAGGCTACTGGCTGGAAAAAAGGTCTTGTCATAAAAGAGCGACCTCTGCCCCCCTTCCATAGGGCCCGGTGGATGAAGAAGCTCTGTCTCTGGCAGAGTTGCTTCGATAAGTAGCCTTATATTCATCCACCTTCTTCATATAGGCCACCCTGGATTCTCCAAAAAGAGAATTTCCTTCTAATGGAAACTCCAGGGCCTTCGATTGGGTATCCTGAGTGAGGTTTGTAGCCCTAAGCCAAGCAAACCTCCTCTGAGCCACTGCGTTAGCCATCCATCTGGCTGCAGTGTCATTTGAATCAGCAGCCATCTGGAACTGGTACTTAGCTGCCTCCAGCCCAAACCTGGCAGTTTCAGCCAGGTCACCTGACAAGGGTGAGGTGGCTTTCATGGACATTGCCAGTACCGACTGCCACAGCGATTTCTGATACTGGGCAGCGTAAGCTTGGAAAGTAGCCTGTCTCATGGCCAGTGAGGCTGACAAATAGCCTTTTTTGGCCATACTGTCCAATTTTCTGGAGTCCTTGTCCGGTGAATGTGAGGACAGGGGGACTTCAGTTTTATCACAGGCTGCCTGTTGTATTAGCCCTTGATGGTCAGGATGGGAGAAGAGGAAGTCAGCTCCCTCCCTATCCAACTGGTACTTTTTGTCTATTTTCCTGTCGTTGGAGGAATAGAATTAGGGGTCTGCAGGAGCTTCATAGCATCCTTTTTAAAAAATTTATATACTGGGAGGAGGAGGGCCTTTGTGGGTGTTAAACTGAGTACCTTAGTATGATGGGTTTAACACCCACAAAGGCCGTCCTCCTCCCAGTATATACATTTTTTAAGAAGGATGCTATGAAGCTCCTGCAGACCCCTAATACTAAGGTACTCAATTTCCTACTCATCCTCCACTTGCTCTGTTGTGGCAATATCTAAGACATCTGCCATTTTCCTTACAAAGGGAAAGTGAGAGGAAAAATCCTCAGACTCCCTGGGAGGCAAGCCAAAATCCTGCTCAGGGGACACCTCTGGAGGGATAGGTTCGTCCTCCTCAAAAGGCTCATCATCCTCTTCAAAAAATAGTTGCTCCGGTGCAGGGGGCAACACAGTACTAGCAACCTGGGGACCCTGTGAGGGGGCAGGAGGCTGAGGGATGATGCTCTGCAGAGCCTGAATAATTTTGAATGCCTGAGCTATTTCTTGAGCTGAAGACATTGCAGACACCTACACAGAAGTCCCTGGGTTCACAGGAGAGGGTTCTGCATCTTTAAGTTTCTTTGTTTTCTTTGAGGGAACCGGAGAGTCTGCCGGTTCTTTTCCTCTTTTTGCCCCTTTTTCACTTGTATCAGGGACAGGGGTAGTAGTACTTGTGGGTTCAGCCACAACAGACTGGGGTGTCAGCTGGTCAGAGACTGAAGGACCCCTAGGAAACTTTTTATTGAGCCGTTCAAGGTGCTTTTCCACAGTTTTATCCGGAAACATTTTACATATCTCACATTCCTGGTCCAGATGTTCGAAACCCAGACAAGCTACACATAAGATGTGCTTGTCTGCCTTGACAAACACATCTCCACACTTTAAACAGTTTTTAAACCTGGGCTCCCCAGTTCTCTTCTTAGGTTTCTCTGCCATGGTGAAAAGCAAAGAACAAAAACACCAACCGCTAAATAACAGATACTGTTGCGGTTATTTAAACAGCTTTTATATTATTTTTTTTTTTTTTGCAGTCAGTTCCGGAACTGATAAGGAACTGGAGGAACCGAGCAGGGAGATGAAATGTGAACCAGTTCAGTGGTTCTGTAACCGATAAAAACGGTTACAAATAAAGTTTGTAAGGACCAAAATTTAGCTATAATTATATAGGTTCCTTAGTCAGAGAACCCAAGTTAAACTAAACTAACTCGGATCTCTCACGGTTATGCCGAACCGCGAGGAACCGAGAAAAAACAACTACTTTAATAATAAACTAGATCTAAACTGACAATCAGTAAAGGCAGTAAAAGAAATTAAATATACTTATGGTTTTTGATGATTTTTTATCTTTCTTCACGTGAAAGAGGGCGACAAAGACTCCGAGCGACCAGACTTTCAGGCAGAGAGAAAAATCTAAAGGGGTTAGAACATTACAGTTGGTAGAGGCAGTATTTGAAAGATGCTCACGTGCAAAGAATTCCATCATTTGCATGTGTTCCATCTCTCCGGGCAGTCCAACCCACCAGGCTGATTGCACAAAGTTATGAATATCCTGAGCATTACTGGGGTTAGAACAGCATCCCAAAAGCTCTCCACGGCCATTTTAGCTCTGACCAAAGCTGTTTTTTGTTGGAGTGGGAGGTGCAAAGTTTTTGTGAACCTTCAGTCTTGGGAGCCTTTTGTGCTGCTGGGTGAGCCCGAAACTCACTACTTCCAGGACCCACTTGTCTATGGTGATGTTTTAGAAACATAGAAACAGAAGCTGTCAGCAGATAAGAACCTCTTGGCCCACCTAGTCTACCCTAAGTTCCCTACATACTGTGTTACCGAAGACACTACTCAGCCTCCACCCTTACCCTCCTCAGTCCTAGTACTATGGTCCCCTTGTGTCTGTCTCTTGCATGCTTGAATCCTGCTACTATTTTAGTATCCACCACCTCCACTGGGAGGCTGTTCCAGACATCCACCATCTTTTCTGTGAAGAAGTATTACCTCACATCACCTCTGAATCTCCCCCCCCAGCTTCATATCATGACCTCATGTCCTTGAGCATCTCTTTCTATGTAAAATGCTACCCTCTTCTACCTTATTAATACTGTTGAGGTATTTGAATGTTTTGATCATGTCCCCCCTTTCCCTCCTTTCCTCTAGAGAGGACATATTTAATTCCTTGAGTCTTTCCTGGTAGGGCTTCTGTTGCAGGCTGTGCACCATTTTGGTTGACCTCTTCTGTAACACCTCCACCCAATACTAGACACAGTACTCTAAGTGGGGCCTTACCATCAATCTGTACAGGAGTAACACTACCTCCCTCTTTCTGCTGGTGATACCCCTCCTTATGCACCCATGCTTTCTACTAGCTTTTCCCACTGCCTTATCACTTTGCTTTGCTACCTTCAGGTCATCAGCTATGATGACTCCTCAGGTCCCTTTCCTGTTTTGTGGTTGTCAATACCTCTCCCCAAGTTGGTATGTTGCCCTTGGGTTTCAGTGCTCTATGTGAATAGTTCTGCACTTTTTGGCATTGAAGCCCAGTTGCAAAACCCTTGACCCATCTTCCAGCTTTTTCAGATCATCCCTCATATGTCCACTGTATTGCAGATTTTTGTGTCATCCACAAACAGGCATACATTCCCTTCCAACCCTTCTATAATGATGCTAATAAATATATTGAAGAGAGCTGGGCCCAATACTGACCTCTGTGGCATCCTGCTGGTTACCGTGCCTTCTTCTGAGTGAACCCAATTTACCACCACCCTCTGACTCCTGTTACTTAGCCAACTTTGTATCCATTTTACTACTTTTGGACCCACTCCTAGGCTTCTCAGCTTGTTCACCAGTCTACTGTGTGGAATGGTATTGAAGGCCTTACTGAAATCCAGGTAGGTCACATCCACCACCCCTTCCTGATCCACTTCTCTGGTCACCCAAATAACTCAATCAGGTTTGTTTGGCAAGAACTCCCCCTTGTGAACTCATACTACCTTGGATCATGTAATTCACTGGTCACAAGGTATTCCCCAATCCTTTCCTTTAGTAGTGTTTCCATTATCTTGCCCACCACCAAAATCAGGCTGACAGGTCTGTAGTTGCCCGCCATCTCCCTATTCCCACTTTTGTGAAGTGGGACCACATCCACCCTCCTCCAGTCCCCCAGAACTTCCCCTGTATCTAGTGATAGGTTGAACAGGGCTGTCAGAGGTGCAGGCAGCTCCTCTGTCACCCTCCATCTCTGCTGCCTCAAAGGATATTTTCCCATTCCTGAAAAAAGGGAACCAGCCTTCCCTCTACTGGCAATGGATGAGCAATCTGGACTGACTCATCAGGCGTTCTGCTTGGGCTGGGCCTTAGGTGCTGGGGTTGGGTCAGTATGCTTATAACCCCTTCTTCCTCTGCCTCTTAAAACAAACCTGTCTGGGAGAAGTCATAGGCAAGGAAACCATGGGAAAAATATCCCCTACCCCACCTTCCTTCTATAAGGCTTGATGGAAGAGGAGGCCTTTTCAAAATTAAATCAAATCAAATCAAAATTTATTTATAAAAGCACCTTTCCAGTGATCAAGGTGCTGTACAAAACACATAAATCAAATAAAAAACATATAAAATCCAGATTCATAGAATCATACGTTATCGTTTACAGCAGTATCATATACTAAAAACCCCTCAACCAAGTTCGTCATGGAATGCCAGGCTAAATAAATAGGTTTTGAGGGCTGATTTGAAACTCTGGACGGTCAGGCACTCTCTGACCCGACAAGGTAAAGAATTCCACAGGGTAGGAGCTGCAAATGCAAAGGATCGAACCCCAGATGTCTTCAAATGCACCCTGGGAATCTCTAGCAATCCCTCGTCGGTGGATCGGAGTGGGCTGGGGGGACAGTAGGGACAAAGGAGATCTTGCAGGTAGCGTGGACTCTGTTTGTGTAGGGCTTTATAAGTCAGCAAGCTGACCTTGAAGGTGATTTGCCACTGTACTGGAAGCCGGTGCAGTACGTGGAGCACAAGCATAATGTGACTGGTCCTAGAGGTACCAGTCACCAGCCTGGCCACTGCATTCTCCACTAGCTGTAAGTGGTGGATATCAACCCCTGGTAGTTCTAGGTACAGGGCATTGCAGTAGCCAAGCCAGGAGGCCACAAAGGTGTGGACCAATGTAGGTAGATCATCAGGAGGAATCAGATGTTTCCCCAGGGTGATATTTCTCAGATGGTAAAATGAGGTCTTAACAACAACCAACACCTGCAATTTCAGGGTCAAAACCATCATCGAAAATAATGCCTAGGTTATGCACCTGATCTGAGGTAGCCAGCTGAACACCACCGAGCCAAAGCCCAGAGGGCTGTCCAGACAACAACCCCCCCCCCCAATGGTCTGGGTTCACCAACAACACCTCGGTTTTAGCTAGGTTCAACCTCAGCCTGCTGGCACTCATCCAGTCCTGGATCTCAGAGAGGCAGTTGTTAAACACCGAGATAGCATCACCCTGTCTGGGTACAAAGGACATGTACAGCTGAGTATCATCTGCATAACAGTGAAAACTCAGACCACACTGCCTAATAATGTCTCCTAACGGCAGCAAGTACACTGCAAACAACATGGGTGACAAAATAGAGCCCTGCAGGACCCCACAGAGTAGGGGGAGAGCATCAGAGTAGTTAATTCCAGTGACCACTCTCTGAGTACTACCCTCGAGGAATGATTGAAACCATCTGAGGACCTTACCCGACAGTCCACAGATGAATCGCAGGCACTCCAATAGCACACCATGGTCCACAGTGTCAAATGCTGTAGAAAGATCAAGGAGGACCAAGATGGAATGAGTCCTCCAATCTCTTGCTATTAGGAGATCATTTAGCACCCTAACAAGGGCCATCTCCGTACTATATCTCTTCCCAAATCCGGATTGGAGAGAATCATAGACATTGTAGGTAGAAAGATGATCATCCAGCTGCAGTGCAACCACCTTCTCAATAATCTTGCCCACAAAAGGCAGGTTAGAGACAGGTCTGTAGTTAGACGGACAGTCTGGGTCAAGGGAGGGCTTTTTTAGGAGTGATCATACAACCGCCTCCTTCAGGGGATCAGGAAAGACCCCCCTCCAATGAACTCCACACTATCTTTTCCCAGGACTGTGCTGATGTTATCAATGCAGCTCACAAGGAGTCATGTTGGGCCCGGGTCCAAACTACAGCTGGTTGACTGCAAAATCTAGATAATCCTTATGATGTCCATGAATTCCAGCCATCTGAAGTCAGACCATGTAAATCAGGTACTTGCAACCTCCTGCTGACCTCCGCAGTACCCTTTAGAGGGGGCCAGGCCGATCCCAGACCTGATGGTGGCAACCTTATCTGCAAAAAAACAAGCAAACTCATTACACTTCTCTTGTGATAAAGCTCCCCCAGGCTGAAGACAGATTGGATTGCACAATCTGTCAACAGTCCAGAGGAGCTGAGCTGGTCGATTTTTCACAGTGGCAGTCTCCCCGAACAGAAATTCTGCCTTCTTACAGGTGATTGTCACTTGATAGACTGTATAATGGTCCATCAATCTAAGCCTGTCAACCTCCAGGCCCAATTTCCACCAGGCCCTCTCTAGCCTTTGACCCACTCTCCTCAACTTCTTCAAGGTCCCATTAAATCACATTAAATCATGGGACCTTGGGTGAAGAGTGAGGGGATGAACACAAACTGGAGCAATAGAATCTAGGGCCTCTGTCACCTCATAATTATAGGCAAGTACCAGATCCCCTGGATCAATGCATTCACTTGACAAACTCGATAGGTCCAGCACCGCCATTAGGCCAGCTGGGGTCACACCCCTTAAACCGTGGTACTGGACCATCTCCATAGGGGTAGGCCTATTTGGGAAAGCCACAAAACTGAACCCTATGGTGTGATGGTCATACCACCTGACCCGGTTCCAGCACCAAATTGGAGAGCTCCATCCATGGAGGAACACCAGGTCCAATGAGTGACCACCAATGTGGGTTGCGGAGGTAAATACTTGTGTGAGGACCAATGAGGTCATAAGGTGGAGGAAGTCCTGACCAGAGGGCAAGAGTTCATCATTGACCCAGGCATTGAAATCCCCCTGAATCAACCATCTGGGGATCTCAACACCACGTCGACAATGAAGTCCATGACTTCCTGCAGGAATACTTTCCCATCTCCGGGTGGGCAGTGGATGAGCAGTATCCTGCACCCCACACCCACATCCATGATACACTCTAAGGATCCGGTGGACCCTGCTGGTACATCCACAAGGCCTAGTTCCTACCTAAAACAGATGGCTATACCCTATGATCCATTCTCAGACAGTGTATCACCGAGTACCCGTCTGGAACTGCTAAGGCCAATACTGGGCCCACATTCTCATCCAGCCAGGTCTCGGTGATGCACGCCAGGTCAGATGCCCCAACAAGATCTTTTTCTTCTGTGTTGATTTTGTAGGTGGCTTTGTACTTCTCCACCTTTTTTATATATATGCCCCTGTTTTGTCACCAAACAGGGAATTCTCTCACAGGGGAAATCCATGGCCTTTGACTGAGTATCCTGGGAAAGGTTCATGGTCCTGAACCAAGCAAACCTCTTCACAGACACTGCAAGAGCCATGATTTGGGAGGCAGTGTCATTGGTGTCCACTGCACTGTCATATGAAACTGGTATTTGGTGGCATCCAAGGCCGTCTTAACAGTGCCTGATAAGTCTTATGTCAGACCACCAGATACTTTTTTGCTCATGGAAAGAATGGAACTCCACAGAGTCTTCTGATACTGGGAGGCATAAGCTGGCTGCTTGCCTTAGAAGCAGGGATGCAAATGTGTAAACCTTTTTCCTCATGCTATAAAGCTTCCTGGAGTTCATATCTGGAGTCTGGTAGAGAGGGGAATGTTTGCCTTGTCACAGACCGCAGCCTGTACCGCTTCATGGTCAGGGTGGGAATAAAGGTACTCAGCATCCTGTTTATGCAACTGTTTTGTATTTTCCTGTCAATCCAAGGGGTAGAGGCTGGTGTCTGCAAAAGCTCAAAGGCTGCCTTCTTGAGTGGCTTATGAACTGGCAGGAGCAGCCACTTGGTCAGGGTTAACCCCATCATATCCAAAAAAACTCCATCATCCTCACCCTCCATGGCCTTCTGGGCGGACAGATTGAGGGTACTTACCATTTGCTTCACAAAAGAATAGTGTGAGGAGAAATCATCATTGGCCTGGGGAGGAGAGCTAAATTCCTGCTCAGGGGAACTGTCAGGCACAATAGGTTCCTTCTCCTCCTCTTCATCATAATAAAATTCAGCCTCCTGTTCTTCCAGAACCAGGGTGGGAACAAGAATTGGAGTAGAAAGGATCTGACATGCCCACGAGCAGCCCCTTGACTTGGAAGGCTTGGAAAGCCTCTCATACCTTGGTCACATCCTCCACAGAGAGTATTTTACCCCTGTGTAGTGATGACTTCTTTCTTTCTTCAGGAGGAGGGGCAGTATAATGTTTTCCTTTTTGGTTTTTTCTTACCAGGCACTGACTCTGGTACCTGCTCAGAGGGTCTCTTGTGTTTACTGGTTTCAGGGTTCCACTGTTCAGATGCCCTGGACTTTGAGCCATCTTTAGAAGACTTGTCTTTCTGCTTACTGTGAGGGGCTGGACTCTCTTCTGAGTGCTTTGGTGACATAGAGGCATACTAAGAAGCCATCTTGTCTTCTGATTTTTTAGTCATTTTTTAATAGTTTTAGGGCAAAACTTTATACAAAGGTCACAATCAGAGAAAAGGTGACTTAGGCCCCTCAAACACCACTCATACAGTCAGCCTTAGCCAGGAGATTAAAGCAATTTTTACAATTTTTGGAGCCTCTAGGCACTGTCTTCTTTTTGGGTCTGTCAGACATGCCAATAGTGGCAAACCCAATTCAAGTCGGTTCCAAAGGGGTATAAAAAAAAATAGACGTTTGTGGTCAGGTTTCAAAATTACAACAAATCACTAACAAAAAAGCAAAACTGAATAAAAAATAGAATAAAAAGTACCAATTGCATTTTGGTTCCTAGAGAAGGGGAACTGGATTAAATAACAGCTGCTATTTGGAAAACAAAACAGGCTTTCTAATTGGTTTTCTCTTTTTTTTATTACAGATAAAGATATTTTTTCATGGTTTCCAATGGAAAAAACATAAAGGAATGGAATTCTCTGGTTCCTGGGAACCACTCGAGAACCGGAGAATAATGCTAAAAAGTAAAATAACATCGATGTCCTAGTACACATAGGGACTAATGATCTCGCCAGCCGGTCAGTTGTGGAGACCAAGGAACACCTGACTAGGCTGGGTGACAAACTATTATCTATTTCGTCCGGCATCTCCTTCTCTGAGATCCTGCCAGTCTGGGAGAGGGGAGCAGATGGACGGAAGGTCAGAGAAGGGGAGATAGGGGAGCTAAACACGTGGCTCAAGGGCTGGTGCCAGGAAAAGGATACAGATTTGTAGGAACTGGCAACAGTTCTGGGAGAAAGTTCTTAAATTTGATGGACTGCATCTGACTAAAGAGGAGTCAGTGCATTGGGGCAGAAGTTTGACATCTTTGCAGAATATTTAAACTAGCAAATGGGGAGGTGCAGCACCCATACGTTGAATGGAAGAACACCTCCCCTCAGCTAAGTAGTCAAACAGGAATTCAGCATGTTTGCCGTTCATTTGCATCACCAGGTAAGAAAAAGGTTTGTCTCCCACAGCCTCTGGGGTAATGCCAAACTTCACCCAACAACTAATACACCAAAATCTGGCCAATGGAAAATCATGTACACAATGCTCACAACCTGGGAAATAAGATCCCAGACCTGCATGCAATAATGTCAGTGGCTAAACTGGACATAGTAGCAATTAGTGAGACGTGGTTTACCAGTAACCACCTTAGGAGACTCAGTACCTGGCTATGTATTGTTCAGAAGAGACCGAGGTGCAAAGGGGAGAAGTGGCCTATATGTTAATGAAAATATCAAAGCTACTGAAATTCAGAATACACATAAGGAGCCAGAAGAACTGTGGGTCACCCTGAAACAGGAAATGGAACAGCCATAAGAACTGGGGTTGTCTACAGGCCCCAGACCAGAGGAGGACATAGACACATTACTGTTAGAAGATATACAAAACATGACAGCTAAAGGGAGGTTCTGATAATGGGAGACTTCAACATGCCGGATACAGATTGGTCAATACCAGCAGGAACATCTGCCAGAACTAGACTCATAGTGGATTCCCTGCAGGAGGAGGCCTCAAACAACTGGTACAGCAACTCACAAGAGACAGGGCTATCCTAGATCTAGTACTGACTAACAAAGAAGGGATCACAGATCTCCAGGTAGAAGGTCACCTGAGGCCAGTGACCATCACATGGTATAGTTCAATTTGGCTACTACATCTAAATCATCCCATTCAAGGCAAAAACTGGGACTTCAGAGGAGCTGACTTTGATAAGATGGCCAACAGAGTTAAGCTAGCCCTGGCAAAAAAGAAACACAGGTGAGGGACAGGCAAAGTGGGCAAGCATTAAGGATGCAATACTTGAAGCAACATCCCATTGTGTTAGACAGAAAAGGAAGTGCAAAAGAAGAAGGAAACCACTTTGGTTCTCAAATACAGTAGCAGAAAAGGTCAGAGTCAAAAGGCTGGCCTTTAGGAAATATAAGGGAACACAGCTGAAGATAGGGAGGCATACCAAACTGCCCTAAGGGAAGCAGGTAAGGCAGTAAGGCAGGCAAAGTCCCAAACTGAGGAAACACTAGCACGAACAGTAAAGAAGGTGACAAGACTTTCTATAGAATACATTAGTGAAAGGAGAAAGTCCAGAGGGGGTATGCTAAGCTTAATGGAGAAAAGGGAGCATGTGAGGAGGAGGACCCTGTAAAGGCATCTATCCTAAATAGATACTTTTGCTCAGTATTTACTGAAGAGAAGGTAGGGCAGGGCCCACAGCTCAGCATCATGGACACGGGGGTGAGCACTACTCCCTTCACAAAAGAAAGGGTCCTACAAGAGCTACTAAGCTCAGGGTGGATAAGGCAATGGGACCTGATGGCATACATCCCAGGGTACTTAAGGAGCTAAAGGAGGAACTAGCAGAGCCATTAGCAGAATTGTTTAGTGAGTCTCTGAGCACAGGAGAGGTCCCAGAAGACTGGAGAAGGGCTCATGTGATCCCGCTCACAAGAGTGGTAGCAGGAGGCGGGGAACTACAGACGGTCAGTCTTACCTCAGTAGTGGGCAAGATTATGGAGCCTCCTTAAGGAAAGGATAGGTGCAACACCTGAACCATAGGGGCACAGGATCCAAGACAGCATGGGTTTACAAAGGAAGGTCCTGTCAAACTAATCTCATAGATTTCTTTGACTGGGTAACCAGAGTGGTGGACCAAGGGGAGCAGTTGATGTCGCCTACCTTGACTTCAGCAAAGCTTTTGACACTGTTCCACATAGAAGATTGATAAATAAGCTGGGTAGGCTCGGGGTGGGTCAGAAGTTGGTCAACTGGGTGGCAAACTGGTTGATGGGCAGAAAACAGAGAGTGGTGGTAAATGGTATACAGTCAGAAGAGATGCAAGTCACAAGTGGGGTACCTCAGGGATCAGTCCTGAGGCCAGTCCTCTTCAACATCTTCATTAGTGACCTTGCAGATGGACTAGAGGGTAAGGCTTGTCTGTTTGCAGATGACACCAAGATCTGCAACAGAGTAGATGATCCAGATGGGGTGGGCAGAATGAGAAGAGATCTGGATAAACTAGCAGAATGGTCAGAAGAGTGGCAACTGGGATTTAATGCAAAGAAGTGCAAAATCATGCACATAGGGAAGAGAAACCTGAAGCCACCTATAGGCTGGGAGGAGTTGCTAGCAGTCACAAAGGAAGAAAGAGACTTGGGCATCATCATCACTGATGACCTAAAATCATCAAGCAGACCTCTAAATCAGTAGGTAAGGCTAGGGGGTGTTAGGGTGTATTAGTAGGGGTATCACAAGTCGTGAGAGGTAATAATACCTCTGTACAAGACACTGGTTAGGCCCCATCTGGAGTACTCGTGCAGTATTGAGCCACCACCTTCAAAGGACATTAGCAAATTGAGGCAGTCCAGAGAGGGCAACCAAAATGGTGCAGGGACTGCATCAGAAGACATATGAGGACAGATTAACAGAGCTCAATATGTATACCCTTGAGCAAAGGAGGGAGAGGTGATATGATTGAGGCATTCAAACACCTTGGGGCATAAACAAGGTGAAAGAGTCTAACATGTTTAAATATAAGAAAAATAGCAGGACAAGAGGACACAGCATGAGATTAGAGGAGGCCGATTAAGGGGAATGTGAGGAAATTCTTTTTCACAGAAAGGGTGGTGGATGCATGGAATGGCTTACCACAAGAAGTGGTGGCTATGAATACAGTGCAGGGCTTCAAACAGGCATGGGATAGGCATAAGGGAGCAATACAAATGACTATGAATAGATAGGCCACTGACAGAGCAAAGGCCGATGGCACATTTATAAGGTAGAAAAAGAAATGGGCAGACTGGATGAGCCTTGCGGTCCTTATCTGCCGTCAACTTCTATGTTTCTATGTTTCTATCTAACTAATGCAAAGATTCAATAAGTAACAGAAATACTGAGATAAAAACAATGAAAAAGTGGTGAAAAAGTAATCTTTTGAAGATCGATGGCGAGACATGTTCGGGGTGACTTCTCTCAGGCGGAGAAATAAATCTGATGTTATTGAGCAGAGTGGAGCATGACCACTTAGCAGAGGTTAGAATTTAATTCCATTGTTCTCTAATTTGCATAACATTCAGCTCTCTGGGGCAGCTCAGACCTGTAGGCTGATTGCAATAGTAAGCATAGTGAGGGATTCCCGGGGTATGAACATTTTCAGATCTTGCCAGAATGGTGATTTTGCCAAGTAACCGCAAAATCGCATTTCGGGTCTGATGTGCATAAGTCCACCACCATTGGTCATGAGGTGGGGGTCCCAAAAAGGCCATGTTGAAAATCTGGGGTCAAAATATGGAAAAATTACAAAGTTATGCATCAGAGTTCAAAACCCCATTGAAATACATTGAACCGCACTTGCCTTCGTTTCTCATATCACAGTCACTGGCTTCAGTAGCAAGATGTATCTTTGATCAGAGAGTGGATCTTCATCATGTGACATGTTCAAGTGAGTGAGGGTGTTTGGAGTTTATGTGGGGGTGGGAGTTGGTTACTGCTGAGTCAAAGTGGCAGGGGTCAGATCAGTGAGGGACCCTGTTTTACGTGTTTAAAGATGAAAAAAGAACAATGAGGGACAATTTTATTTTTTACAGCTGAAGTGAAAATTAATACAGGGACAGCGATCAGAGAGTGGGGTACCACTAGACACCAGAGAAACATTAGTATACAACAGAGATGGCAATTGGAGGGTTGGAGTGCCACTAGACATCAAGAAAACATTCCTATATAATGAGGATGGTGATTGGAGAGCGGGGGATGCCACTAGATAACAAGAAACATTACTATACAACAGGGATGGCGATCAGAGGATGGGGGTTCCACTAGACACCAGGGAAACATTACTATACAACGGAGATGGCTATTGGAGGGGGTGCCTCTAGACACCAGGGAAAGATTACTATACAACAGAGATAGCTATTGGAGGGGCCGCCTCTAGACACCAGGGAAACATTACTGTACAACAGAGATGGCTATTGGAGGGGGTGCCTCTAGACACCAGGGAAACATTACTATACAACGGAGATGGCTATTGGAGGGGGTGCCTCTAGACACCAGGGAAACATTACTGTACCATAGGGATGGTGATCAGAGGGTCATGGTGCCATTAGACACCAGAGGAAACATTACTATATAATGGGGATGGTGATTGGAGAGCGGGGGATGCCACTAGATAACAGGAAACATTACTATACAACAGGGATGGCGATCAGAGGGTTGGGGTTCCACTAGACACCAGGGAAACATTACTATACAACAGAGATGGCTATTGGAGGGGGTGCCTCTAGACACCAGGGAAACATTAGTGTACCATAGGGATGGTGATCAGAGGGTGGTGGTGCCACTAGACACCAGACGAAACATTACTATATAATTGGGACAGTAATCGGAGGGCAGGGGGGGTGCCACTAGACACCAGGAAAAACATTACTATACAACAGGAACAGCAATCAGAGGGTGGAGGTGCCACTAGACACCAGGGAAACATTACATATTCCACCTCTTGAATATGGGAAAGACAGAAAAGAAACAGGGAGCGGGAAAATGGAGGGAATAATATAAGGAAGAAGGAAGAAAGGTGAGGAAATGGGTTAAGGGGTAGGTTGGGGAAAATAGAGGGTTTAAGGGCTAATTAAAATAAATGTATTTTGCAGTGCATAATATTTAAACCTGAGATAGCATGTCAGTGCTTGGATGTGCTGGGAGTATTTTGCTGGGGTGGATGAACATTTAAAATAAACGTCATATTGGCCGGCCCAGTGCCACAGAGGGCTGAGGCGCTGGATGCCTTACAGTACCTCACGCTATGCTGGCAATCCGGGTTTGGGAATGACCTCAGGTTGCTGGGGAGCTGGTATGGGGGAAGGTTGGAGTGGAATTGAACTGCCATAGGCAGCTCTCCTCTCCTGGGGGTGGTTGTCTGCCCCCCCCCGTAGTTCCGCTCCCACCGGGTGAAGGTCCAGTAAGAAGCGCAGGTGGGGGGGGTAGTGGCGAATGCCAGAGGTGAGGTGGAAGGGGCCAAGCTGCTACCTGGTGTGCACATGTGCCTCGACATACATGCATGTACGTGTCTGCTGGGGTCCTGGGTCTGGGGCACAAAACAGGGAAAAACCAAAAATTATGTATGGAAAAAAATATAAAAAAATAAATGTCATAAAAATCTTTCTTTTTTTATTTTTGTGCATTTTTTCACCCCACAGAAAAACAACAACATTTTATTATAGCAATAAGCTACTCCAGGGTGTGCTTTATGGTGGGATAATTGCATTTCTTGGGTGATTGGAGGCACTCAGTGATGCCTTGTGCCTAAGAACATATCTGAGGTGTGCCATTATCCCACAACAATGCACACCCTGTCATGTCCTATTGCTTAAGTAGATTTCTGAACTAGGCAGTTCCAAACAAGCACAAACAGAACACTGCTACTGGCAAGCTTCTATATTCTACTCCCCAACTCCATACACTGCAACAACTGTAAAAGAGACAGAAAGTTAGACACACACTGCAAAGTCACAAACACTTTTACACATTCCCAGTCATATTTATTACAAAAGATGTATATGTGTAAGTAATAATATCCAACAGGGTGGGCAGTATTGGGATATATGGGACGGCCCAGGGGCATGATGAGGCCTGACGCTGCAGGTGAAGGGCCTTATAGCCCCTGGAAGGTCCAGTATAGCCCATACCACCCACCCTGGATGGTATTATTGTGCTTAGAAAATGGGTATTAGTGCAAATTTGAATTAAGAATTAAAATAATAAATAAATCAATCACTTTGAAAATTAATGGCATGAATAGAAAAAATAACATGTTTTTTAGTAAAGTAGTCCCTCCCTTTGAGTGCTGTTCTATCTGCTGGTACCCCCCAACCCACACACACACACACACTAGCAGGAGAACAGAAATAATTGTCCCCAGTCCAACACACACAGAAGTAGCTTCATTATTGGCAGCTAACTGATGAAATGAGCAATCAAACTGTAAAAGGCTAGCAGGACTTTATTCAGTTTGTGTCCCACAGATGGAGATGTGCTAACGGTAGACTGTGAGCAAGCTGGCAGCCAGATGGAGTATGGGTGCGCAAGTCGGCTGTTCAAGAGTCACGGAAATCAATGCTCTTTAACAGAAATGCCTAAAGGTAGTGTCCGTGTCTGTCACTCTCTGCCTGACTGCACACTAAATAGTGTATGTATTCGAATTGCACTTACAATAATTAAGATGGTAGCCCGGTGTCTAAAGATGGACTTAGAATGCCATGGCAAAGAGACCTTGGTAGCAGCATATAAGTGACAGGAAGGTACTGGTAACAACAACAACTACTACCTGTGTGAAGAATTACACCCAGCAGGAGTAGGTGTGCCATATTGACACACACTTGGCACTCAGCTACTAAGTGTGGAGGAGGGCAGAATCTCACGCTAAGAGATAGAAGGAAAATGGTGCCAGTTATGGCAGTCACACAGACTATTAGCCACATGACAGTTTTGCTTCAGCTTCTTTTAAATGCAGCCCATCCCTATGGATGGTTTTTACAGAGAGAGAGCGGAAGCAGTAGCTCTGGTAGTGCGAATGAGAGGAGTGGCACTTTCTTTGTTTTCCACACCGCAGATGGATGTCCATCTGTAGTATGGACAACAAAGAAAATACTACTGTTCTCATTCATACTAGGGGTACCGAAGCTGCTGCTTTCTCACTAAAGGCAGCAATTTACAGTCCAGCTGTTTTTTTTTTAAACAACTCTGCTTATTGTTATTTATTTATTTTTTGTCTGCTTTAATTTGTAGAGATCTGCCTGTTGTAAAAAAAAAAAGGGGGAGGGGAGGGGGACTGGCCAGACTGCTAGTGTACAGCTCATTTACCAAGCAGAAAAAAATGGTAGCTGGTAAATTTGAAAATTGGGGTGCCCAATGATATACTAAATAATGGGGCGCCCCGAAATTGGCACTTGTTAATTCCCAGGCTCTGTTGTAGGATAGACGCCCACCTTGCCAGGGCTATCCACCAATCATAGCCCGAGAATTTCTTAGACCATTTTCTAAATAAATGGAGCATGACATGGTCTGTCTGAAGATATCGTATTTATTGTCAGTTGAGGCCAATGATATTAAGATATCTCACTTGTGGATTAGTCACTTATGAGATATCATAATATCATTTGTCTCTCGTGAAGATAAATATATATTTAGTCAGGCCATGTCATATCCCCCATAGATCTGCAGTATATTATAGGGGTGCGGTTGCGCCCTTATAGTTAGGATTCAGTATTCACTTCTATGTTAAACTCAATATTTTGCACTTTAATGACTTCACAACGGTTCTAGTGTTTTGAATGAGATTTTGCATGTGCCATCAGGGTACGGTTCTCTTGATGTGGCAAGTTTCATTCTGGTCAGATGTGTGGATGCGGAGATACAGGCTGTCAAAAAATGTGCAAATTACCATTTTTGGTGAAATTTTTTGTCAAACTGTTGCACAAAAACAGTGTGGCATTTTGGCCTGAAAGTTTTACTGTATATAGATCTTGGGTTACAGTTGTGCCTTTTGAAGGTTTGATGAATAAAAAAAAATAATCTGTTCCAAAGTTATTACATTTCAAAGTTTCCCACTATTCCCTATGGAACCAGTTAGATGTCGCTCTCGAAAAAGGATTCTTTGTTGCAAATGTGGAATCCTTTTTTGAAAACGCGGAATCCTTTGGCGCAAATGCAGAATCTTTTTTTTGTGCTGACGCCATCGTATCTTCAGTTAGCGGTGACAACAAAATTAAATAAAAAATACACAGGTTTAGTAGACAAAAATAGCAGTCTTTATCTAATTGGGCCCTGTAGAATCTAATTATGGGTTAGTTTTTCATAAGTCAGTTAGAAATGTCTTTTTTATGTTGTGGAAATCCTTATTCACAAACACGGAAAGAAATACTGCAAAACAGTATCCTTTTCTGCAATTTGCGGAAAACGATTTTCTTTTACCGCAAACTGTGAAAAAGGAATCATGAAACAGGGTAATTTTTCTGCAAATTGCAGAACAGTATCTGCGGAAGAGGATCTTTTTTGCAATTTGCAAAAAAAAGGAGTTTTAAGACTGCCGTTTCTTTGTCACTGGACAGTTACCACATGGTTTATGATTTTGGTCTGAAATTTTCTGGGTACAAAGGAGTTGTCCCACAGATGTGCCTTTTGCTGGTTTGGTGAAAAAAATATTACTTTGCTTAGCAGGCTTCAGTGCTGCACTAGGCATTGTGATGTCATCAACACTGTGAGAACTGCTTTCTGATTGGTTCAGTATTCCACTATGTAAGCAATAATACCCAATAGGGTGGATGGTATTGGGCTATACTGGACCACCCAGGGGCATAATGAGGCCTGATGCTGCTGCAGGTAGAGGGCCTTATAGCCCCTGGAAGGTCCGGTATATGGAGAATACTGGATGGGCAACTATACACAACCAGTGTGTTCTGCCACAGAGGGGTTCTGATTCCCTTAGACCTCGAGAGCGAAGCTTAAGAAGTCCATGAGAATCGGAATCCTAAGGTGGCAGAACACACTGGTTATGCATAAAATTGCTCATCTTGAATTTTTTATAGTGTACAGTATTAAGTAAAATGTGCACACGGCAGTTCTTAAGCTTTCAGAATGAAACTGACTTGTGCAGTCTCTAGAGGTTTCAGAATGCTATTTTACCACAGAAGTAAAAAAATACTCACCATAGTAATCTTGTTTCTTCAAAGGTATCACTCATTGTGATTAAACAAATGCAGTTAGCCTCCTTTGTTGGACTGCCCGGAGAGATGGAATTATATGCAAATGATGGAACTCTCAATTGGCTCATGCCACTTTCAAGCTGCTATCCTAGCAACTGCTTCACTCTGAGTGCTTCAGATTTTTACGTAGCCTAAACTGGGTGTAAGACCCATTAACTATGATAATATTTATATAAATAATAATTTTTTGTCCCCTCAGGTCAAAAGAAATCCCAATAAATAAACCTAAAAAACTTGATACCACAAGGGAACCAACTGGTTAACAAAAGGTGAGTCTCTAACTTAACCTATGTGGAAAAAATATACTAAAACAGGGATGCAGAATAATGTTCATAGGTGTTTTAGTAGGGGAGGCAGGGTGGGTGCTTTAATCATAATGAGTGATCCCTTTGAAGCAACAAGATTACTATGGTGAGTAATTTTTTCTTGTAACCCCAGGAATCACTCATTATGATTAAACTGATGCAGACTACCGAGCAGTACCTTTGAGGACACAGCATGAGATTAGAGGGAGGCCGATTAAGGGGTAATGTGAGGAAGTTCATTTTCACAGAAAGGGTGGTGGATGCATGGAATGCCTACCTCAGGAAGTGGTGGCTATGAATGCAGTGCAGGGCTTGAAACAGGCATGGAATAGGCATAAGGAAGCAATACAGATGAGTATGAATAGATAGGCCACTAACAGCAAAGAACAATGGCACATTTATAAGGCAGAAAAAAAAATGGGCAGTCTGGATGAGCCTTACGGTCTTTAGCTGCTGTCAACTTCTATGTTTCTATGTTTGGAGGTTAGGCAGCAAACCTATTTAGGAAACAGGTTCTGCAGCACTGCTGTACCAAACTTGGCATCACTTCTGGATTGCAGATCCAGGCTGTAATGCTTTGTGAAGGTGTGTACTGTTTTTCATGTAGCTGCTTTGCAGATTTCCAAGAGTGGAATATCCCTTGAAGCTGCCACTTAAGCAGCTATACCCCTGGTGGAATGTGCTCTGAGGCCCGGGGAGCTTGTTTACCCACTTTACTATAACAAAACTGAATACATGCCACTATCCAGTGAGCAATTGTCCATTTTGTGGCAGGTCTACCCTTACCTATCTCTCCATAGGTAAGAAAGAGCTGTGTCTGGCCTGGTCTGTAAGACGTAGTTCTGTCAATATAGTGGCTAAGTGCCCTTTTGACATCAAGGGAGTAAAAACTCCTTTCTCAAGAACTGGAGTTCTCTGTGAAAAAGACAGGTAAAGTGATGGACTGATTTAAATGGAAATCAGACACCACTTTGGGAAGAAATGTTCTATTGGTTCTGAGGACCACTTTGTCCCTGTGGAATGAGATGTAATCTACATCTGTACACAGGGCTTGTAACTCACTGATTCTTCTAGCTGAAGTAATAGCAACCAAAAACACCATTTTCCAAGTGATATACATCAAGTCTGCTGTTACTATCGGTTCAAATGGGGCATCCATGAGCTTGGCAATGCAGATATTCAGATTCCAGGCCGAAACTGCTTCCCTCAAAGGTGGGTACAAAAGGCTAAGGCCTTTAAAATATTTCCAGAAGACTGGATGAGAGACCATGGACCTCTCTTTACCTGCTGACAGGTAGCTGAAGCTGAAGCCAAATGAACCTGAGTGTGGAAGGCTTCAGAGCTAAAGAATGCAAGTGTGTCAGGTAATCCAGGAGAATGGCTAGGTCAGCCCTGGATGGGTTGATATCCTTACCTGCACACCATATGGAAAACCTCTTCCACTTGGCAGAGTATGTCCTTTTAGTGGAGGGTTTCCTGGAACCCCTAAGTACTGCCAAAACTTGTTCTGACAGCTTAAGATACGCAAACTCTAAGTCCTCAAGAGCCAGGCCTTGAGCCTTAGTGATTTGAGGTTGGGATACAGTAATACAGTAACCTGCCCTGAGAGGATGTCTGCAGGCTGTGCCTCCTGGGCAGATGAACTGGAGGTACCACTGATAGAGCCAACACGAGTGAATACCAGTGCTACCTCGCCCAATCTAGTGCCACCAGTATAATTGTTGCTGGTTGGCATCTCAGTTTTAGCAGGGTCCTGAATATCAGTGGAAAAGGAGGGAAGGCATACAGGAACTTTCCTGTCCAATCCAGTGCCAATGCATCCAGGGGTAGGGTGCCCCTGAGAGGAGGCCTGCAGCAATATATCGGTAGCTGGTGATTTTCTGCATAGGCGAAGAGATCCATCTCTGGAGTGCCCCAACGCCTGAAAATCGAGCTGAGAATTTGAGGACTCAGACACCACTTGTGGTGATCCTGACTTATCCTACTGAGGGAGTCTGCCAGTACATTGTCCTTTCCTGGAAGATGTATGGCTGAAAGGGATACTTTCATGGAGCAGGCCAGGGACCACAGCTTCATTGCTTCTGTGCACAGTGGGGCTGACCTGGTTTCTCCTTGTTTGTCGATGTAATACATAGTAGTGGTGTTGTCTGTTCTGACCTGCACCACCTTGTTTTGAAGATGTGGAACAAATACCTGCAGGGTTGGTACACTGCCCTGAGCTCCAAAAGATTTTTGTGCAACATGGATTCTTGAGGAGACCATGTGCCACTTGCTGTATAATCCAACATGTCTGTTCCCCAACCCAGAAGGGATGCACCTGTTGTAAGAACTAAGGAAGGTTGATCCTTTGCGAATGGAACCCCTACCTGAAAGTTTTGTTCATCCAGACACCACTGCAGTGCTTGTAGGAGAGTGTGGGTGACTGGAACCAGTTTGGACAGAGGATCTGTCCTCTGTGACCAGTACTGTCTCAGGTAGAACTGAATGTCCCTCATTTGGAATCTGGAACCTAGTACTACTGTGGTGGCAGCTGCCATTTGGCCCAAAAGCCTGAGGAAGTCTCTGGCTGGCTTGGGTTTTCCTGGTACAAATGAGCTTGCAATTCATAGAATGCTGTTTACCCTGTCCTGTGGTAAGAAAGCTCTGCCCAGACTGGTGTTCAGTTCTGCTCCAGTGAACTCGAGTACCTAAACCAGTGTTTGCTGCGACTTCTGCTTGTTTATGAGGAAACCCAGGGATTCCAGAGTAGACTTTATTAGTGCTAAGGCCTGCTCTGTAAGATGTAGAGATGGACCCACCACTAACAAGTTGTCCAGGTAGAGAAAGATTGAGACTCTTTGTTTTCTCAGAAACTCCACTACCACGGCCAAATACTTTGTGAATGCCCTTGGTGCAGAAGTCAGACCAAAAAGAAGGACTGCAAACTGATAATGGCCTGAGGCCAGTCTGAACCTCAGAAACTTTCTGTGAGAAGGTCTGATGGGGATGTGAAAATAAGCGTCCTTTAAATCTAGGGAGGCTAGCCAGTCTCCCTTTTGTAAAGTGTGAATGATCAGAGCAAGAGTGACCATTTTGAATTCTGGTTTCAGACTATGTCTGTTTAGAAGTCTTAAATCCAGGATAGGTCGCCAATCCCCATTTTCTTCTTTGTAAGGAAGTATCTGGAGTAGAAGCCTTTACCCCACTGGTTTAGGGGTACAGGCTCCACTGCCTTGATAGCTAGCAGATGTTTTACTTCTGCATCCAGTAGTATCCTGTCTGCAGATATGACTGGCACAAATGTTCTTGTTGTCAGCTTGGGGAGAGATCTGAAGCTGATTGCCAAACCCTGGCTCACCACTTCCAGGACCCACTTATCTGTGGTGATTGTATACCAGTCCTGGAGAAAATGAGCCAGTCTGCCACCCACTGGTGGATTTTTGGAAGGGGATGCGACCTGTACTAGCCCGTAAAGGGTTCCGAGTGGGCTGTGCCTGAATCACTGGGGAGGGAGAAGATCTCCTTGTGGCTCTCCTGCCCCTCCCTTGGAAGTACCCTCTAGGCTGTTGTTGCAGCTGAGAGGCCTGAGCTTGGAAAAAAAGTCTGGAGTAGGATCCCCTACCCCTGCCTCCCCTAGTCTGGGCCCTATAGGATGAGGAAGGCCTATCCTTAGAATTGCTTCTGTAGGTGGCCTTATATTCTTCTACCTTCTTTATATAGGCCTCTGTTTTATCTCCAAATAGGGAATTTTTCTCAAAAGGAAAGTCCATTGCCTTGGCCTGGGTGTCCAGGGTCAGATTTGTGGCCCTGAGCCAGACAAATCTTCTAAGGGAGACAGATAGTGCCATCAACCTGGCTGCAGAGTCATTAGTGTCCACAGCCATGTGGAACTGGTATTTTGTGGCATCTAAAGCGGCCCTCGCTGTATCCTGCAAATCCACTGCCACCTCACCAGGCACTTTGTCAGTCAGAGTTAACACTGCATTCTAGAGTGCCTTCTGGTATTGCACTGCATAGGCCATATAATTGGCCTGTCTAAGAATGCAAGAAGCAGCCATATACCCTTTCTTTCACATTGTATCCATCTTCTGAGAATCCTTATCTGGAGGACAGGTAGCCAAGGGGATTATGGCTTTGTCGAAAGCAGCAGCCTGCACAACCCCTTTAGGGTCAGGGTGGCTGAACAGAAAATCAGCTGTTGTCCTATCAAGCTGATATTTCTTATCAGCTTTTCTATCAGCTCCTGGAATAGAATTGGAAGTTTGGAATACTTGCATTGCTGCATTTTTTAAGGACTTTTGCATAGGCAGTAGTAAACGTTTTGTTGGGGTTAACCCCATCATATCCAACAATTCTGCTTCCTCCACATTCTCCTCTGTCTCCTGCAGAGGAAGGCTGAGTGTTACTACCATGCTTTTAACAAAAGTATAGTGTGAGGATTAATCCTCTGGACCCCTGGGGGGGGGGGGTGGAGACAGAACTCCTGTTCTGGAGAAACCTTTGGGTCTATCTGTTCCTCCTTGAAATCATCATACGCCTCCTCAGGAAAGGAAGCCTGTGGCTTCTGAGAGTGTGGAACCGGTACAGGAACCGGGACAGTCGGTATTGGAACTGGGACTGCAGCTTGCAGTGCTTACAAGACCTATAAGGCCTTGGCAATGTCTTCAGCCGAGGGCATACCAGTTTTGTCAGCTGGGAGCTCCTTAGTCTTCTTGGCCGGAGGCACAGCAACATGCTTTTCCTTACATTTTTTTTTTCAGTGGCACAGGTTCAGTCCCTGACTCCACTGGCCTTTTTGGCTTACCCTGCTCAACTGTATCTGATCCTTTATCAGAATCCTTAGCTTTACCTCCATCCTTTCTTGTGCCAGAGGTGGAGGAACCAGTTTCACCAGTATTAATAATAATAATAATCTTTATTTATTTGTGCCTTTCAAATGTCAAGGCACATTACAAAATATAAAACCTCATAAAACAACAGTAATAAATACATAAAAACCATAAAATTAGACAATTAATCACAGTAGGCCTTACTCCATAATTGCATTTTCGGTGCCTGCTTAAACCACCCCCACCCCCAGGGTCGCGCACTCCCGAATCAGACGGGGTAGAGAATTCCAAAGGGTAGGGGCCATGTACGCAAATGCACAGGCCCCTGAAGATTTCAAAACCACCCTTGGAATCTCTAGCAACCCCTCATCTGTTGAGCGGAGCAGTCGCTCGGGGCAATAAGGAAACAGTAGCTCTTTCAGGTAGTCAGGGCCGAGTCCACATAGGGCTTTATAAGTCAGTAATCCGACTTTGAAGGTGATCTGCCACCAAACTGGCAGCCAGTGCAGTTTGCGCACCACCAGCTTGATATGAGAAGTCCAAGGAATCCCTGTCAGCAACCGGGCTGCAGCGTTCTGCACCAGCTGCAGGCGGCGGATATCAACCCCCAGAAGTCCAGAGTAAAGGGAGTTGCAATAATTAAGGCGTGAGGTCACAAAGGCATGGATTAATGTAGGTAGGTCACCAGACGGAACAAGGTGCTTGATCCTAGCAATGTTCCACAGATGGTAAAAGGATGACTTAATGACGGCCGACACCTGAGATCGCAATGTCAGCCCACTGTCAAGTATCACTCCTAGGTCCTGCACCCGTTCAGAGGTCAGGAGCTCGGAATCCCCCAGGAAAAGCACTGATGGTTGACCTGCCCCTAACCCCACTATCCGGTGTCCAGGATCCACAACCATCACCTCAGTCTTCCCTGGGTTCAACCTCAACCAGATGGAATTCATCCAGTCCAGGATTTCAGTGAGGCAGTTATTAAAAACCGAGAGAGCTCCATCCTGGTCAGGCGCAAAAGACAGGTAGAGCTGCGTATCATCTGCATAGCAATGAAACCTCAGCCCATACCATCTTACAATGCCTCCGAGGGGCAGCATATACACCACGAATTACATGGGGGACAGCACAGAGCCCTGGGGAACCCCACATGACAGAGAGAGAGGGGGTCAGAGGAATAAATCCCCGACACCACTCTCTGAGTTCTGCCAGTAAGGAAGGACTTAAACCATCTGAGGACTGAACCTATCAGTCCACAGATGAACCTCAGGCACTTGAGCAGTACTCCAGGATTCACGGTGCCAAAAGCTGAAGAGAGATCCAGAAGCACCAAGATGGACCAGTTCCTTCGATCTCTTGCCATCAGGAGATCATTAAGCACCCGAACCAGCGCAGTGTCGGTACTATGTCTCTTTTGAAAACCAGACTGGAAGGGTTTGTAGATGCTATGGATGGTCAAATGGTTCTCCAGTTGTACAGCCACTACTTTCGCAATTACCTTCCCCACAAAAGGGAGGTTAGAGATGGGTCTGTAGTTTGCCAGACAGTCTGGGTCCAAAGAAGCTTTCTTCAAAAGCAGAGTCACCACAGCCTCCTTCAGGGAGCTAGCAAACTCACCCAACTCAAGGGAGCACCAGACTATCTGTGCTAAGACTGGGCCAATAATAAAATCCAACAACCCATAATCAGGGAAGTTGGGCCTGGGTCTAAACTACAGCACATAGGGTGCATACCCTGAGCAATATGCATAACATCCACGATCTCCAGCGGGTCGAAGGTACTCCAAGAGAAGTGAGGGACAGAGACCAAGTGCCGATCATCAGCAACTCCCGTAGAGTGAGTCGGTTGGATCTCTGCCCTGATGTCGGCCACCATAACAGCAAAGAACCGAGCAAGCACCTCACACTCCAATTGTGAAAAAGCTCTCCAAACCTGCAGACAGGCTAGGTTGCACAGCCTATCTACGGTTTGGAAGAGCTGTGCTGGTTGGTTCTGAGCGGCAGCAATCTCCCCAGACAGGAACTCTGTCTTCTTACAGGAGATTTCTGACTGGTATAATTGTAAATGTTCTAGCAGTCTAAGATGGTCAACATCTAGGGCGGACTTCCGCCAACGATGCTCCAGCCTTCATCCTAGTCGCTGCAACTCCCTCAAAGTCCCATCAAACCATAGGGACCGGGGAGTGAAGGGAGAGAAGATGAACACGGACAAGAGCAACAGAATCCAGAGCTGCAGTAATAGCCTTATTATAGCCTAAAACCAAAACCTCTGGATCCCTGCTTGCCATAGGAAATTCCGATAGATCAAGTGCTGCCGCTAGGCCATCAGGCACACATCCTGTAAAGGGCGGTACCTGACCATCTCCACAGGGGTAGGCCTATGATGGGGGGTGCAAAAATTCAATCTCACAGTGTAGTGGTTGGACCATCTGATGGGTTCCACCCCCACATTAGAGGCCTTGATCCCTAAGAGGAAAACCAGGTCGAGAGAGTGGCCGTGGTTATGAGTAGCAGAGGTAACAACCTGTGTAAGGCCTAGTGATGCCATCAAGTGGAGGAAGCATTGCCTAAAAGGTGAAAATTCATCGTCGATCCAGGTGTTGAGGTCACCCAGGACCATCAGCCTGAGCGACTCAAATGCCAGATCGACCACGAAGTCCACTACTTCCTGCAGGAAAAGGTTCTCATCCCCTGGTGGACGGTAGTTGAGAGCCATCCTGTAACCTCCACCTGTTACTATGGCACACTCAAAAGACCTGGTATCCTCAATTGGTACACTTGTGAGACCCAATTCGGTCTTGAAACAGACTGCAACCCCCCCCTCCCCTGCGGTCCAATCTCAGTTGGTGAATCACTGAAAACCCGGCAGGAATCGCAGCCTCCAATATGGGGCCTACATTTCCATCTAGCCAGGTCTCGGTGATACATACCAGATCCGCAGTCCCCACAAGATCCACAATAATTGCGGTCTTGTTCTTAACAGATCTGGCATTACATAACACTGCCTGAGTTGGATGGAACTCCTGGGCCACCCCAACCACCTACCCACTAATACTGGGGGTACCCTTGAGTATGGAGACTAGACATGGAGGCCCACGTTCCAGGCTCCATTTCACCTCAGGGCATCTTCTGGACTTAACAACCCTGATGTGAGTGCCCACCTCATCCAACCTCTGCCATTCGCACCCCCTGCCCAACCCCCCACCCCTATGGGCAATGCCCTATACTCTACAATGCTGATAAGTAACAAACGGTAAGGGTGGGGGCCAAAAAGAGCAGAGAGCACAGAGAGCGGAGGCTGGATAGTGCATGACCTGGGGGTAAATCCATAACACATATCTCAGGCCAAAATAGAACAAAAATATACCCTCTTTCCAAAACTCCTTACACACTGTCACCAAAAAGGGAGATAAAAACAAATCAAACTAAATTCTCCACCCAACCTAATAACATTTTATTTTAACAAACAAAAAACAAATACTTTATAAAACAAATTAAATAAAATAAAACCCTCATCAAAAGGATGTTAACTTGCCATCAAAAGTCACTTTTAGAAAGTCCAGATTAGAATTACCAAAGTAATTCAGTACACCTCCTCTCACAAGGTGCATTAATTACCACAAAATATAGGACACCCAGGTTCTCTCACTACCCGGGTACCCAAAGCAACCGGGCCCTCTCACTGCTCGGAATACAAAAGTTTTGGCAGTCATGTTTCCCCAAAGAAACTCCTTGAATGGCAAGAAGCATCCACCAAGTCCCCAGCTCCTTAAAACACTCAGCAGTCCAAATCCAAATCTAAGAGCAACCAAGTCCCTTCAAACCCTCCTGTGAGGTCCAGCCACAAGAAATATTAGCCCCACCAATTTAGTACCTCACTTAAAGCCCGCTCACAAGCAGACCAGAAAAGAGCCTTGGAGAGATCATGAGCCCACCAGCCGGCTCCCCAGCTCCAAATAGGCCCAGCCTCCTGGGTAGAGGCAGACTCCTGCGACTGGCCACCACAATAAAGGGCTACAAGCCAGTCTAAGGGACTCTATGTACATTAATTGAACTGCAAGGCAAAATCCAGCCAAAAGGTCTGAAAGACACACAATATCCAAAAGTACGTGTGATCTTCGAGCTCTTTTTAGTGCTATAAATCCCCAAGACACATGTACTGCTAAGTCCTTAAAGTTAATAACAAATTGGAACAGTTTAATCAAATAAAATTCAAAATAGGCTAATCTTGGACAGGTCCTTAACAGATAGTCAGCAGTCCTCGAACATCTCCACCCATAAACTCCAAGTACTTTGCAGCACAACAAAGGCCAGAGACGAGGAGTGAAAACACTCCAGGAGCTCACCACAGAAAACAACCCAAAGTTGTCCCGGACTAGCGGATTGTATGCCACGAGTCTTTGGTCCTCAAAACTAATTAAGGGCACACAGCCACAGTTTCCATAAACAAATGTAGGGAGTCCCAAAAACAATGCTGGTATCAATAAAAAAATTAATAAAAAATACACGGACAGAAGGAGACTCCTTCTAAATCCTGCAGAGAGCATAAGCGAGAACCACGAGTTTGACAGTCACAGAACGAATACGCAGTTACAGGCTGCAACTTGCAGCATTCACGCACGGCAACAAGACAAAAATCATTGGGACACTAAAATGAAAAAAATAACATAAACGAGCAAGATGAACAAAAAAAAACTAAACTACTATTACTGTGTGATTACTGCACGATACAAACGAAACCGACGGTCAGCCCAGCATGGCCACCATCTTGAATAAAGCCTAATTTGATTTTGAGGAGGAACAGATAGACCCAGAGGTTAGTAGAGGCAGAGGCCATCCCTTCTAATATTTCTGACCTTTTCTTAAGAGTTTTAGGGCAAAATGTTTTACAAATGTCACAATTTTCAAAAATATGGCTAGTACCCAGACAAAAAATACACAATGCTTTAGCTACTATCTGACCAGAAGACTCACACAATTTAAAACCAGCGGGTCCTGTGCATTTTTTAGGCTTAACAACAGGAACCTCTGACATTGAGCAGGAATCGTTGAAGAAAATATAACGAATTATCGGTTCCTTAGAACCGAACATAACAACTATAAACAATCGCTAACGGTTCTGGGAACCGAGTGCTACTTGGTTCCTGACACGAGAAACTAAGAAATCTATATAAGATTTAAATAAATGTATGTGGTTTGGAACCTACCGCAAAAGATTAGCAAATATAAAAGACTGAGGTAAAAACCCCACCAGAAATAGCGGAACCCTTGGTTCCAAGGAACCGCGAAGGAACCGCTAAACACAATAAAAATTACACAAACTACAAAATAAACTAAAACTAAGGCAGCCGTCTGAAATATAAAGTAAAAACACTACTTATCAATCAGATAATTAGATTTTGAAGAGGTTGAAGGAGAGCTCTCCAGGACGTCTTCACTGGGCAGTCGGAATAAAGAATCTGAAGCACTCAGAGTGCAGCAGTTACTAGGGCAGCATTTTGAAAGTGGCATGAGACAATTGAGAGTTCCATCATTTGCATATAATTTCACCTCTCTGGACAGTCCAACACAGTAGGCTTTTGCATTTGTTTAATCATAACGAGTGATTCCTGGGGTTATAAGTGTACAATCACATTCCATGACCTTTGCACTGTGGTACAACAGCATTTTCAAAGGGTTATAATTCTATACAGAACAATGCTCTACTACACTGTGGCCCAATAATGCTCACCCTGGAGGGTGTTACTGCACTTAGAAAATGGGTATTTGTTGATATTTTATAAAAAATTTAAACAAAACACTTAAAATTAGTATAAATTAAGAAAAAAATTATTTATTTGTAAAGTAGGTCCCTCTGCTGG
This sequence comes from Neoceratodus forsteri, assembly GCA_016271365.2. NCBI lineage: Eukaryota > Metazoa > Chordata > Ceratodontiformes > Ceratodontidae > Neoceratodus > Neoceratodus forsteri. The sequence goes on from CM057450.1 coordinate 720,848,483, forward strand.
TACATTTGCCAGTAGAGGGTGCTGCTCTTGAGAGGTTTTTTTTTTGTTTGTTTCAGTTTTAGCACCCCCCCCCATGAAAAGTGAGTTACTAGAATCAGAATGGCTTGGAGGGAGTCACATGATGCTTAGCTCTGGTTAGCAGCTCCAGGACCCAGCTCCCGTTTCACCTGCTCCTTTCATTATTGTACACATCAGTTACTTACATTTTTTCTTCCTAGAGCAGGTGATCTACTAGCACCAACCTTTCCTCTGTGCAATTGCTTCATTTTGGGCAGAAAAGAAGACTACTATACTTATCGGATATGGATTCAGAAATGCTGCAGGTGCCTCCATGCCACATGCCTCCGCAGACACCAGAGAAGACTTCCAAGCATTCCAAGGGCCGCGCATCCACCACCGGTAAAACCTCCACCAGTGCAGCGGTCACGGCTCTACTAATGGAACAGAAGTTCTTAGAGGAGTTCTCCCCTTTCAAGTCAGCCTTGCAGGACTTGATCACAGACTTAAAATCACTTAGGTCGGATCTGGGAGAAGCTACTATCGCTATCAAAGATGAGGCAGCCTGCATCTCTTCACTGAAAACATGGTGTAGTAAAACTGACTCTGAGCTGGTGCATCTAAAACAAAAGCTTACAAAAATGGAAAGCAAATTATAAGATCTGGAAGGCCAAAGTCGTCGGAACAACATCGTATTCTTTGGCCTTCCAGAGGGGGAAGAGGGTGCCTCACCAGTTCTCTTCACCCAGAAGCTTCTATCTAGAATTGCAGGGCCATCCCCAAACAACCCAGTCTACATAGTGGAGCGTGCACACCAATCACTTCGGATTAAACCAGTGGACGGAGCTTCCCCCAGGCCCTTCATTTTAAAACTCCTCAATTATCTTGACAAGCAGCATGTTTTGAGTAAGACTTGGGAGCTTAAGGAAATCCTGTGGGAAAATAACAGGCTCCACATTGCACAGGACCTGCCTGCAACAAAAAGATTGAAACATGCTGCCTATCATCTATTAGTGACTAAACTTATTGCTGCCAGTATCCATTTCAAAGTTTCTTACCCGGCTAAACTTTCTGTGCTTCATCAAGGCTCCTTGGGTCAGTTATGATACTGCAGAACAGGCCGCACCATTGCTTAAGGCCCTGTTCCTGGAGTTATTCCAGGATCGCTCAGTCTGACCACTAGAGGGAGCTTTTAGTACTACATTCGCGAAACCGCAGCTCAGCAAGGATGTGCGAGTGGTCTGCACGAATATGCGATATACCTGCTCTAGGTTTACCACTTTTTAGAAAGCCCAAAGTGGGACATTTCTTACCTAACATGATTTTTTGCAGGACAGTGTAACTGTGACCAATGCAACAGACTTGTTTTCTCTAAATAATCAGAATTAAGACTAAATGTTGTAGTTTTTAGTTGTTTATACTGTTTGTTATCATTGTAAGGTATTTAATTAAGGTATAATAACTGGCTTCCCCTTTTTCCCATAGGGAAACCATGGCATAATTTGCTGTTATAAAGCAGTGTTTATAACGGCAAACATTGCACTATTTCCTTGCTGTGTGCATGCTTCACACAGCAGCGAACCAGTCGAGATCGGCCACTTATCTCATTTTAAACAGAACTGCCACAAGAACTCGGCAGTAAGTTCTTTTCTATTCTTTTTTCCCCATATACCCTGGAAACACACAAAGAAAAAAAAACAGGCTTACAATACGGCAATTCTCGGCATCGGACTAAAATGAAACCGAATCTAGGATACACTGGAAGCTCTTTATTTATATAATTGCTGAGGCAAAAAAGGGGAAGCCAGCAATTATATAAAATAAAATATGGGGTAGTGCGTTTAAACTCAAAGTTTATACACCCTTGGGGTTAGATGCTTACATAAACCCCTCAAACTTTGCTCTCAGGGTTTATGAGCATCTAACTCCTTGGGTGTGTGTAAACTTCTCATTACACACACCACCCCATATATTATTGTATACATTATATTTTTCTGCAACATTTAGAAGAAAATTAGAAAATCTATTTTCTACTATAATGTCAGGACATGTTGTATTTTTTTTTTGCAGGACACAGCTGCTCAAATCAGGACTGTCCTGCAAAAATCAGGACAGGTGGTAACCCTAACCTGCTTGATTGGGAGTAGCTGAATTAAAGTAACAGAGTCACAAGACTGTTCGGACTAGTTGTTGGAAAATAGCCTGAATCATTGCTTTATCCTGATTACTAATTAGTTTATTTCAGCTCGCTGAAAATAGTGTTGGGACATTTGAAGTGATCTATGAAGATCCTGGTTAAATTGATCACACAAAGTTGTAGCGTGACAAAGTTTTCCTTGTTGAATCTTGTTGCATTCTTCTCTTTTTTTTTTTTTTTTTCATTTTTATTCCTTTCTTCCTTTTCCCCTTCATGTGTTTTTTTGTTCTGGTGCCGTCTAATAAACACTGCCTTTAAGGAATAGGAGGCAGCCTGCTTACTTTAGTTTCTTGTCATTTTTGATTTCCAAAGACTTATTGAGATCTACCACAGGAAGGGGAAGGGTGGTGTCTTCCACTAAAGTTTACAAAAGAACAGAAGGGAAGGAGAAAGAAGAAGGCTTTTGAGTCATATTTAGACTGTAAACTTTCTCCCCTAATTTTTTCTTTCAATTTGTTCTGTTTTTCTTGTTTGAGTCACTTGCTATGTTTTGGCTGTATTATTTCTTACAGGCGCTGGGTGGGGTGGGAGGGTAATGGATGAGACTGCTCCACAGTCTGACCGTTGCGAGCCAGTTTGAAGGTGGGGGGGCTCTCCTGCAGATTGTAAGATATTTGGACGCTTACAGTACCCTCTCTACATTAATAGTCAAGGCCACTGATTTACAATGATTAAAATAATGAAATTCCGTTTTCAAGACCTCAGATTCCGGAATTGCACTGGTGATTGTTACTCTAATTTCCGGATTTTACCGGGATTCTGCTATCATTCTTTTAGTATGTGCATAAGTAATCAGAATTAAAGAAGGCTTAATATACAGAGCATTAAATAGAGCAAATTGAAAATAGTACAGGAAGGAATTAAAAGAAAAACACAAGTTTTGTAGATCTACTGATCTGATATAAAATGCCAGATTCCATGAAATCTTTGCTTTTACCGGTCTTCAGGCAGCCCTAATTCCGGAATTTTACCGGATTTTGCGGTAAAAACCGAAAAACAGTGGCCTTGTTAATAGTATATGGAGGGTTGTAGTGTTAGTTTCTTTTTTTTAGGGTGTTTAATTCTCTGCTTGACTTATGGCAGGAGGGGGGAGGAGGGGGAGAGGGGTCCATATAGAGGTTCAGTTTAATACATTATGCAATTTTATCTTGTTGGTCTATGGGGATCTTGAGGGCTTTGGATCGGGAGGGGGTGGTATAAGGTGGGGTACGGGGTCACTGTTTTCATTCATGATGATTGTTTACCAGCTTGGGGGATTTGGGGAGGTGGGTGGGGATGCCACAGGAGGGGGCTATGAAGAAGAGCTTGCCCAGATGATTTGCCAACTAGGTGTTAAAACTTTAATACTAGGCCTTTATGCCTCTTGAATAGTCCATCATGGTAGTATTTAACTTTTGTACATGGAACATCAAGGGTGCCCAATCTCCCATTAAAAGATTTAACATTTTACTTAATTTGCAGAAACTGCAATCTGATATCAGCTTCCTTCAGGAAACCCATCTCTCCTCCTCCCAGGTTTCCTTATTTAGGCATTCCTGGGTTGGCCAAGTTTATGGCGCTGGTTTGGACTCTCACAAAAAGGGGGTGGACATTGTCATAGCCAGGCGGGTTTCTTTCTGTCTCTTCCAAGAAATCAGAGACCCCCAAGGCTGCTTTGTTACACTGCATGCTTTGTTAGGACATTTAGAGACCATTTTGGGTTCCATATATGGACCTAATATTGATGACTCCTCATTTTTCACTACCCTAATGTCACATTTAGCCCCCCTGTCATCTTTACCTATACTTCTTGGTGGAGATTGGAATACAGTCCTATGTAATGAACTAGACAGAACTGGCCTGTCCAGGCAAGGATTAACCCAGGGGCAAATTGCTATTGGAGATTTTATGCAACTCTCTGGGTTTGATAGACCCATGGAGGACATTGAATCCAGATCGCAGAGAGGAAAAAATTACTCACCTTAGTAATTATGTTTCTTCTAGTGGAGTCTTGCTGTATTCTGACTATTGCAGTTAGGTCCTGCCTTTCAACTGCCCCAGAGAACAAAGGGTTAACTTTTCTATGCCTTGCATAGAATGTTCATCACGAGCTCGGTTGAAGCCTCTGCCTGTTGCTATTCGAACTGCAACCGTCAGATCTTTACGAGCAAAAACTCACTAGGTGTTCTATGTGGAAACTGTAACATTTTTACTAGCCAACTGGCAAATATATAATGTTTTTGGTTCTCAAAGGAAAACTCAAGTCAGGAAACCCAAAAACAAAAACACATCCAAAAAACAACATTCCACCCAAAGAAAAAAGAGGGTGTAAAATGGACACCCCTAGGGTGCCAACACTGCTCCTGCCCACCCACATCCCAAAAACTAGGTTCTGAAAGGGAGGGAGAGGTCAGAATACAGCAAGACTCCACTCAAAGAAACATAATTACTAAGGTGAGTAATTTTTTCTTCAAACAACATGAAGTCTTGCTGTATTCTGACTATTGAAGACTACCAAGCAGTACCTCCATGGAGGAGGGACAAAACCTACTTTGGAAATAGGCTCTGAAGTACTGCTGTACCAAACCGAGCATCACTCCTTGCCTGGATATCCAGAGAGTAACGCTTGGTGAAAGTATGGACTGTTTTCCAGGTGGCTGCTTGACAAATTTCTAAGAGAGGAATATCCCTGGCAGCAGCCAGGGAAGCAGCTTACCTCTTTTTGGAATGAGCCCTCAGGCCTGAGGGTGGAGTTCTACCCAGTTTTTCATAGCAGAATTGTATACAAGAAACAATCCACCTGGCAATAGATCTCTTAGTGGCAGGTTTGCCCTTAACCACTTCTCCATAAGTGAGGAACAACTGGAGGGATTCAAACCTGTGACCCTTGGTACGCTCTATGTAGTAGCTAAGGGCTCTTTTAACATCCAAACTGTGTAGCCTCCTCTGTCCCGAGGAAGAATGATCAGTGAAGAAAACAGGGAGAGATATAGACTGGTTGAGGTGGAAATCTGAAACCACTTTAGTCAAGAACTTTCTGTTAGTTCTAAGGACCACTTTATCTCTGTGAAAAGAGATGAAATCAGATTCCATTGACAGGGCTTGTAATTCACTGATACGTCTGGCAGAAGTAATGGCTACCAAAAACACAGTTTTCCAAGTCAAGTACTTAAGCTCTGCTGAGGACAAAGGCTCAAAAGGGGGTTGCATAAGCTGAGCAATGCAAACATTAAGGTCCCAAGCAGGAGCAGGATCCCTAAAGGGGGGATTGGTGTGAAGCAATCCCTTGAAAAATTTACAGAATACAGTATGGGATGACAGAGAGGAAGACTTGCCTACAGACAGGAAAGCAGAAACAGCTGCCAAGTGTACCTTGAGGGTAGCTGGTCTGAGACCTAGGCCATTAAGATGGACCATATAATCTAGAACCGTAGGTAATTCAGCAGAGTCTGGAGAAATATTCTTCTTAGAACACCAAATGCTGAATCTTTTCCATTTGGAGTTGTAAGTCTTTCTGGTGGAAGGCTTTTGAGAAGCCTTAAGGATATCCAGAACCCCTTGGGAAAGATGCAGATCTGCAAACTCTAACTCTTCAAGAGCCAAGCCTTGAGATTGAGAGACTGAAGATTCGGGTACCAAATCCTCCCCTGAGAGGTTGTTAACAGGTTGTAATTCCTGGGAAGAGACAGGGGAAGATGGACTGTTAGGGACAGCAACAAGGGATACCATGGCTGTCTGGCCCAGTCTGGAGCAATCAGAATCACTTTGCATGGTTGAGACCTTATCTTGACTAACACTCTAAATAGGAAAGGGAAGGGGGAAAGCATACAGAAATTACCCTTCCCAGTTCAGAATCAGAGCATCCAGGGGGACTGAGTCCAAGACTGGGGGTCTGCAACAAAAGAGAAGAAGTTGGTGATTGTCTGGGGCTGCAAAAAGATCTATCTCTGGAGTGCCCCATCTTGAGAAAATCACTTTCAACACCAGAGGATCTAGGCCCATTCGTGATGGCCCTGGGATATTCTGCTCAGTGCATCTGCTAGGACACTGTCCTTCCCTGGGAGGTAAACTGCTATCAGAGAGGTTTGCAGGGAATAGGCCAGGGACCACAACTTCATTGCTTCTGTGCACAAGGCTGTAGACCGAGTGCCTCCTTGCTTGTTGATGTACCACATTGTAGTGGTGTTGTCTGTTCTGATCTGTACAACTTTGTTCTGAACAGAGGTGGAAAAAACTTGAAGTGCTAGAAAAACTGCTCTGAGTTCCAACAGATTGATGTGAAGCAGAGATTCCTGAGGCGACCACAGTCCCTGGGTGGTAAGATCCCCCAGATGGGCTCCCCAGCCCAGCAGGGAAGCATCTGTGGTGAGCATCACTGAATGAGACTGAGTGACAAATGGAACCCCTTGTCTCAAATTGTCCTGATCCTGCCACCATTGCAAGGCTTGGATCAGGGTTCAAGTCACTGGAATTAGTTTGGTAAGGGAATCCTTTCTTTGGGACCAAAAAGCTCTTAAGTGGTACTGAATGCCCCTCATTTGGAACCTTGCCCCCTGACCACTGCTGTGGAAGCTGCCATGTGGCCCAGTAGCTGAAGGAAATGCCTTGCTGGTCGAGACACCTGAAGGCTGAAAGAAGAGGTCAGTTCCATGAGGGTCCTTGCCCTTTCCAGGGGAAGGAAGGCTCTTGCTTTTACTGTATCCAGTTCAGCACCTATGAAGGTGAGGAGCTGCACTGGTTCGAGAACTGACTTTGGTAGGTTGAGAGGGAATCCTAAAGAAGTGAGCAGTTGCTGGGTCACTTGCAGGTGTGACCTGACTTGGTCTGGATACTGACCTACTATGAGCCAGTCATCCAAGTATGGGAAAATGGAAATCTTTTGTCTTCTTAGGAAGGCAACAACTACTACCAGGCACTCTGTGAAGATCCTTGTGGTTGATGTTAGGCCAAAGGGCATTGCTCTGAACTGATAGTGGCCTGAGGGCAACTCAAACCTGAGGTACTTTCTGTGGGAGCACCTGATGGGAATGTAAAAGTAGGCATCTTTGAGGTCCAGGGAGGCTAGCCAGTCCCCTGGCCTTAGAGAGGGAAGGATAATTCCCAGGGTTACCATTTTGAACTTTGGCTTTAAAAGATGTTTGTTCAGATATCTTAGGTCCAGGATGGGTCGCCACTCTCTGGTCTTTTTGGGGGTTAGGAAGTACCTGGAGTACAATCCTTTGCCCCTGTGTAGGGTGGGAACTCTCTCTATAGCTCTGAGAGCTAGGAGAGAAGAGACCTCTTCCTCTAGGGCAAGGGTCTCTGAGAGATTTGCAGGTGGAAAAGATCTGGCTCTCATCTTGGGAAATTTTTTGAAGCTGAGAACCAGTCCCTGGCTTACTACTTCCAGGACCCACTTGTCTGATGTAAGAGACATCCAGTCCTGGACAAAGTAAGCCAGCCTGCCCCCTACTAGTATAGGAGAATTGACCCGGGCAGACCCATCAGGGTGTCTGCTTGGCAGGGGCTTTAAGCTGAGGGGTGGATGAAGGCCTGCTCATCCCCCTTAGAAACATAGAAACATAGAAGTTGATGGCAGATAAGGACCGCAAGGCCCATCCAGTCTGCCCATTTCTTTTTCTACCTTATAAATGTGCCATCGGCCTTTGCTCTGTCAGTGATCTATCTATTCATAGTCATTTGTATTGCTCCCTTATGCCTATCCCATGCCTGTTTGAAGCCCTGCACTGTATTCATAGCCACCACTTCTTGTGGTAAGCCATTCCATGCATCTACCACCCTTTCTGCGAAAAAGAATTTCCTCACATTCCCCCTTAATCAGCCTCCCTCTAATCTCATGCTGTGTCCTCTTGTCCTGCTATTTTTCTTATATTTAAACATGTTAGACTCTTTCACCTTGTTTGTGCCCTTAAGGTGTTTAAATGTCTCGATCATATCACCTCTCTCCCTCCTTTGCTCAAGGGTATACATATTGAGCTCCGTTAATCTGTCCTCATATGTCTTCTGATGCAGTCCCTGCACCATTTTGGTGCCCTTCTCTGGACTGCCTCAATTTGGTTAATGTCCTTGTGAAGATGTGGCCTCCAGTACTGCATGCAGTACTCCAGATGGGCCTAACCAATGTCTTGTACAGAGGATTATTACCTCCCCTTATGACTTGTGATACCCCTACTAATACACCCTAACACCCCCTAGCCTTACCTACTGCTTTAGAGGTCTGCTTGATGATTTTAGGTCATCAGTGATGATGATGCCCAAGTCTCTTTCTTCCTTTGTGACTGCTAGCAACTCCTCCCAGCCTATAAGTGGCTTCAGGGTTTCTCTTCCCTATGTGCATGATTTTGCACTTCTTGCATTAATCCAGTTGCCACTCTTCTGACCATTTTGCTAGTTTATCCAGATCTCTTCTCATTCTGCCCACCCCATCTGGATCATCTACTCTGTTGCAGATCTTGTGTCATCTGCAAACAGACAAACCTTACCTCTAGTCCATCTGCGAGGTCACTAATGAAGATGTTGAATAAGACTGACCCCAGGACTGATCCCTGAGGTACCCCACTTGTGACTTGCATCTCTCTGACTGTATACCATTTACCACCACTCTCTGTTTTCTGCCAGTCAACCAGTTTGCCACCCAGCTGACCAACTTCGATCACACGAGCCTACCTAGCTTATTTATCAATCTTCTATGTGGAACAGTGCAAAAGCTTTGCTGAAGTCAAGGTAGGCGACATCAACTGCTCCCCTTGGTCCACCACTCTGGTTACCCAGTCAAAGAAATCTATGAGATTAGTTTGACAGGACCTTCCTTTTGTAAACCCATGCTGTCTTGGATCCTGTGCCCCTATGGATTCCAGGTGTTGCACTATCCTTTCCTTAAGGAGTGCCTCCATAATCTTGCCCACTACTGAGGTAAGACTGACTGGTCTGTAGTTCCCCGCCTCCTCCCTGCTACCACTCTTGTGGAGCGGGATCACATGAGCCCTTCTCCAGTCTTCTGGGACCTCTCCTGTGCTCAGAGACTCACTAAACAATTCTGCTAATGGCTCTGCTAGTTCCTCCTTTAGCTCCTTAAGTACCCTGGGATGTATGCCATCAGGTCCCATTGCCTTATCCACCCTGAGCTTAGTAAGCTCTTGTAGGACCCTTTCTTTTGTGAAGGGAGTAGTGCTCACCTCCCTCCCCCCTGTGTCCATGATGCTGAGCTGTGGGCCTGCCCTACCTTCTCTTCAGTAAATACTGAGCAAAAGTATCTATTTAGGATAGATGCCTTTACAGGGTCCTCCTCCTCACATGCTCCTTTTCTCCATTAAGCTTAGATACACCCCTCTGGACTTTCTCCTTTCACTAATGTATCTATAGAAAGTCTTGTCACCTTCTTTACTGTTGTGCTAGTGTTTCCTCAGTTTGGGACTTTGCCTGCCTTACTGCCTTCCCTGCTTCCCATAGGGCAGTTTGGTATGCCTCCCATCTTCATCCCGCTGTGTTCTCTTTATATTTCCTGAAGGCCAGCCTTTGGCTCTGACCTTTTCTGCTACTGTATTTGAGAACCAAAGTGGTTTCCTTCTTCTTTGCACTTCCTTTCTGTCAACACAATGGGATGTTGCTTCAAGTATTGTATCCTTAATGCTTGCCCACTTTGCCTGTACCTCCTCACCTGTGTTTCTTTTTGCCAGGGCTAGCTTAACTCTGTTGGCCATCTTATCAAAGTCAGCTCCTCTGAAGTCCCATATTTTTGCCTTGGAATGGGATGATTTAGATGTAGTAGCCAAATTGAACCATACCATGTGATGGTCACTGGCCCAGGTGACCTTCTACCTGGAGATCTGTGATCCCTCTTTGTTAGTCAGTACTAGATCTAGGATAGCCCTGTCTCTTGTGGGTTGCTGTACCAGTTGTTTGAGGCCTCCTGCAGGGAATCCACTATGAGTCTAGTTCTGGCAGATGTTCCTGCTGGTATTGACCAATCTGTATCTGGCATGTTGAAGTCTCCCATTAGAACCTCCCTTTAGCTGTCATGTTTTGTATATCTTCTAACAGTAATGTGTCTATGTCCTCCTCTGGTCTGGGGCCTGTAGACAACCCCAGTTCTTATGGCTGTCCCATTTCCTGTTTCCAGGGTGACCCACAGTTCTTCTGGCTCCTTATGTGTATTCTGAATTTCTGTAGCTTTTGATATTTTCATTAACATACAAGACCACTCCTCCCCCTTTTGCACCTCGGTCTCTTCAGACAATACATAGCCAGGTACTGAAGTCTCCCAAGTGTGGTTACTGGTAAACCACGTCTCACTAATTACTATGTCCAGTTTAGCCTCTGACATTATTGCCTGCAGGTCTGGGATCTTATTTCCCAGGCTGTGAGCATTTGTGTACATGATTTTCCATTGGCCAGATTTTGGTGTGTTAGTTGTTGGGTGCCTCTCCCTCTAAAGAACCCCCTCTGCAAAAACGAAAAAGAAGAGGCCTGAGCTTGGTAAAAAGGCCTTTGGAAAGGCCTGCCCCTGCCCCTGGACTGCCACCTTTGAGGAGTTGCTTGCCTTTCTTTGGCCTGAGCACTCCTGTAAGTGGTCCTGTATTTGTCCATTTTCTTCATGTAATTCTCTATCTGCTTCCCAAACAGAATTACCAACTACAGGAAAATCCATGGCCTTAGCCTGGGTATCCTGTGAGAGGCTAGTACATCTGAGCCAAGCCATTCTCTGAAGAGCCACAGATGTAGCCATGACTCTTGATGATACATCACTGGAGACTACAGCAGCATGAAACTGTACTTTTGATGCCTCAGTCCCATCTGTAGCCATCTGCTCCAGCTCCTTGGCAAGCTGGGCATGATCCTGTTTAGCCAGTGACAGTACAGTGTCCCACCTGGACTTCTGGTACCTGGCTGCATAGGCCATATAATTATCCTGCCTGAGTCCCAAAGATGCTGCCATGTACTGCTTCTTTGCCATGACATCAATCTTCCTGGAGTCCTTGTCTGGGGGGTGTGATACCAAGGGAATGTTTGCCTTATCACAGGCAGCAGCCTGTACAATGCCAACATTGCTGCATTGCTGAAAAAGGAACTCCATTTCTGAGCCTGAGAGTGTATGCCTCTTGTCCATTCTTCTGTCCACAGGAGGTATAGAATTGGGAGACTTAAGAATTTTTTGTCTGTTTCCCAAAAGATTTGTGGAGGGGAATAGACAGTCTCCTGGACTCTGGGATGTCCATCATCTCAACATAATCATGCTCTTCCTGATCCTCTACTCCCTCCTCCACAGGAAGCTGGAGGGTATCAGCCACCTTTCTGTAGAACATGTAGTGTGAAGGGGACTCAGAAAGCCTAGGAGGTGAAACACTTGAAGGTCTGTCTGGGGAGATGTCCGGGTCTATAGGCACATCCAGACTTTCACCATCACCATAATCATCCTCATACTTTCCCTCCTCCTCAAACTCCAGTTCATAAAATTCTTCCAAGGTATAATCCGGAACCAGGGAAACCGACTGAACTGAGTCCCTGCCAGATGGTGCCGGTTCGGTCGGAACCGATCGAAGCGATTCCATAATCCTAATCGCTTTGGCTATCTCATTGGCGGTTGGAGTATGAGATTCTGGGTCTGAAATGGTCGATTTGTCTTTTCTTTTTGTCGGAACCGATTCCTCAGAATTGGCTCTCCTTTTGCCCAAAGAAGTAGCGCCCTGGTCAGAGGGCACTCCTTCTGGTTTGGTCGGAACTGAACCGGGCTGGCCATCTGGGTCAGCGTACTTCTCGGCCTCCCTTTCCCTCAGTCTGCCTAATCTCTTTTCCAGGGTAGATTTGGGAAAATTCTTGCAAATTTGGCAGTCTGAATCGAGGTGGTCAAACCACAGACAATAAATTCAGATGGTGTGGGGATCAGCCTTAGCAAAGACCTCCCCACACACACTGCAGTGTTGAAACCCAGTGGGCTCGGTTTTTTTCTTGGGTTTCTCAGACATGGCCAACCTAACCAAAACTTACCCTTTTTTCGGTAATCCACCAGGCAAGACTCCCCTATCAGTTCCTGACTGTGTCACAGGTCTTGGAAAAAAATGTACTTAAAACCTGTTTTTTTTAGAACCAATATAGACCGGTAACCACACACTAAAGTAAAGTACAAGGTTTACCTCAAAATGATCGGTTCAGCCGAACTGATCCACAGTTTACAAGTTCCACACAGAAAACAGAACAAAAACCTATCTAGTACTCACGGTACCACAGACAGAGACTTGAACCGACTATGCAGAAACAACAATTCGGTAGAAACCGACACTTCAACCAACTTTTGAACCGAGCAGCAGGAGAAATCTCCGGAGCGACTGTTCAGTGATATGGAGTAAAGAATCTGACGGTTGCAGTTCGACTAACAACAGGCAGAGGCTTCAACTGAGCTCATGATGAACATTCTATGCAAGGCATAGAAAAGTTAACCCTTTGTTCTCCAGGGCAGTTGAAAGGCAGGACCTAACTGCAATAGTCAGAATACAGCAAGACTTCATGTTGTTTGAATACTCCTTCCATTCAATCCCACACCACTCCTTCTCAAGGACTGATTATTTTCCGCTGGGGGTAAACTCCTTATCTGGTATTGGTTCTTGCCATTACTCAGCAAAGGTAATATCTGATCATCATCCTTCCCTTCTCTTCTCTAGCTTGATTTTCTACCAACAATAAATAGGGACAAAATCTGATGTCTCAATAATCAGTTACTTAAGTCTGATGATACCTCCCAGAGGTTGGTGTCTCTCATAAATTCCCACATGAAATTGACTTCCCCCTCCATGCCTAAACCTGACATCCTCTGGAGTAGTCTGAAATGTGCACTCTGAGGGGAAATTATTTGGCTGGCCACGAAGCACAAAAAACAAATGTCTGCCTCCCTCACAGATCTCTTATCTCAGATATGAACAGCTGAGAGGGATATTTCTTTAACCTCCCCTTCGGTGGAATGGGAACATCTGGAATCCCTTCGATCACAATACAGTTGATTGTTGGGGGAAAAAGTAGACCATCTTATCCTTCACTTGAGGATTTGTTACTTTGATCAAGGCAAAAAAGTGGACAAGTTACTTGCCCTCCAACTTCACTCTCAAGAAATGGACAGGATTGTCCCTTTAATTCTCTTAGGCTCAGGCCAGCTTCTCACCTCACCTAGAGAGAGAGAGATAGCGGAGGCATTTAAGAACTTCTACCAACAATTGTATTCACCACCTCCCTGCCATTTTTCAAACCCCAATTTGAGTCATTCCTTCAGAACATTACCCTTCCACAGTTGTCAGACTCCCAAGCTGCTAGCTTAAAAGCCCCACTCACCATTCAGGAAATCTCCCAAGCCATAGATTCCTTGTCTCTGGATAAATCCCCCAGGACCAGATGATTTTACTACTAAGTTTTATAAAACCTTCAGGCCCCTATTGGCCCCTATTTTACTCGATACTTTCAGCTATATTTTTAAGGAAGGCCTATTTGATTTGGCCATGACCTCAGCCACTATTGTAGTACTACCAAAACCAGAGAGAGACCCTAAGCTAGTAGCAAATTATAGGCCTATATTACTTATTAATGTAGGCCTAGAAATTCTGGCTAAGGTATTAGCTGGCAGGCTAGATCAGGTGTGGGGAACACTGATCAGCCAGGAGCAGGTGGTCTTTGTTAATGGCAGACTCTCTGCTGACCACCTAAGGAAGCTGTCCTGTCTCTTTTTGGTGTCCAGGGATTCCTCCACCCCAGTGGCTGTGGTGTCCCTGGATGCCGAGAAGGCCTTTGATTGAGCCTCATGGGACTACTTGTTTACCTTGCTTCCCAGATTCTACATTCCCCCAGAATTCTTAAGATGGATAAAGACTTTATATTCCTTCCCATCAGCATGGGTTTTATGCAATGGCATTCTATCCACATAATTTCCTCATTTTCAAGGTACTAGGCAGGGATGCCCCCTCTCATCGTATCTCTTTAATTTATTTTTGGAACCCTTCATTTGAAAACTCAGCTCATCTCCTAATATCTCTGGGATACCTATAGGCGACACTGACTACAAACTATCAGCATATTCAGATCATAGTTTATTACATGTTTCTTCGCCTTTAATCTCTCTTCTTGTGGCCTTTCAGATTATTTCTCAATTTGGGGATATCTCAAATTATAAGTTAAATCTCAATAAAACTGAAATTATGTCCCTGAATGGTGTTAATCTGAAATCAGACCTGGTCCACTTTGGTTTTATACGGAAGAGGGATAAGTTGAAATATTTAGGAATTTATCTTAGTTCTTTCCCCCGCAAGATGCAACAATTCAATTTAGATTGTATACCATCCCAGCTCAAAGTAGACTTAAATTGTTGGTCCCTATTACCCCTCTCTATGTGGGGCAGAATTAATATTATCAAAATGAATGCCCTCCCTCGAATATTATATCCCATGCAGATACACAATAGTGCTCTTCCCCAATCTTGGTTTGCCCAGGTGCACAGGATTTTCACCTCCTTCTTCTGGCAGGCAAAGCAAGCCAGAAGGGCCTGGTCCAAATGAACTCGTCCAAAACAGGATGGGGGACTACAAGCTCCCAATCTCTTCCTGTATTACTTGGCTCTGCATCTGACAAGAATGTGTTACTGGTTGAAGCCTTTAGATGCAAACCCCACTGAGAAGTACACTCCCCTCTGGGTAGAGATTGAGCATTCTCTGTGTAGAATTTGTGGCATAGATACATGCTCTCTCCCTTTTACTTCACATAAGAAGCTACCAAAACATCTGCAAGACATACCTTTAGGTGCATCCCTTCAGACTCAAGCACAGCTTAACTCATTTTGGAAAATCCATCCATATTAAATACCTCCCAGCCACTTTTCAGGAACCTGAACCTTTTGTTATCTGGGAAGATGCTTTCTAAAGCCAAATTCTGGCCTAGGATGGGAGTAGACACAGTACGAGACTTGGTAAACCACCATAAGCTGATGTCCTTCCAAGAAACAAGTGCAAAACATGAGTGTCCCGCTAACTCAATTTTTAAATATTTCCAGGTGTCTCATATGTTACTGACTCATTTCGGTAGTGGAGCCTGGGAAAGTCCTTTTAATATTTCTATCCTTCTCCTATTCCAAGCAGCACCGGACTCTCATCTCATTTCATATTACTACAAAGCATTACAATCACAGCTAGAGGGCCCGCGGTATTACTGGTGGGTGCAGGCTCTTCCACCTCTTCTCTCCTCCAGAAACTGGACAACTATCTGGAAACACCTTTATACTTTTCTTAAATGGGATCGATATCGTTTTATGCAATTTAGAATAATTCATAATCTATACTATACTATACTCCAGTTAAGTTGCATAAAATGGGTCAGCTCCCTACAGACATATGTTCCAGTTGTGGTAAAGAGACTGAGTCCCTCCTGCATATTTTATGGTCATGTGAAAAAGTCACCCCCTCCTGGACCTCTGTTCAAACCCACCTAAATTCATTATTAGGTTTATCAGATAAATTTTCTCCGGACATCTGTATACTTGGAGAAATTAAGGATGATTTGATCGGCAATCGGAGATTTCACATGGCTCTGATTACTGCATGTGCAAAGAAGGTTATTCTCAGGTATTGGTTGGATCAAAGTACCCCAAGTTATTTAGAGTGGTACAAAGAACTTATGTTTACATTGCAAGCTGAACACTTTATTGTAAGTATGTCTAATAATCTGTCTAGGTATAACAATATCTAGGAACCCCTTTGCATGTTATTATTAGTTAACCAAAAGCTAAAGTCTCCTGGTTGATGGGTAAAAATAAGAAGGCTTACTTATAGGGGCGACCTTTGCCTTCTCGTGTTCTTAGCTTAGCAAACCTCCAGTGGAATGGGATGGGGGGCAGGGGAAGAAGGTGGGGGTATTAAAAATGTATTGTGCAGTTTCTTGGTTTTGACTATTATACCTCTGTTAACTGGTTTGGCTTCTAATTATCAGTTTTCTTCTGTGTGTTAACTGGAGGTGCTTGAGATTAATCAAGTATATTCAATTGAAAAAAATAGAATCAGAATGGCTTTATTTTTACAATTGTCATTCCCCCTTCCTCTCTGACTCCATCACAGGCTAGCTTTCACATTTTTTTAAATGTAAGGCTACATGGAGATGTTGCAGTTGTGATCGGCCCAAGCAATTGCAGCGCGATGACTCGGTTATCAGACCCGTGATCATAGTGTAGTGGGGATCAGCATTTACCAAGGATGTCATTGGTTTTAGGAGACAAGAAGAATCTCTGCTAAAATATGGTACCTGGCTGATACACCCCTAGTTTAAACCTGATGGCTGCTGCGATGCTGAGGGAGTAGTAGTGGGAGAGTGCGGTTAGCACAGAGTGAGACTAATACTGCTTTCAACCCACTGGCTGCTGTGTTGAGAGACTAGTAGCCCAGTGATGCTGATGTTCAGTTTTAAAGTTATTTGTGTTTGTTTTTTAAATGAAACTTGAACCATTCGGTTTACAGAACTGATGGAGGGGCAAGTGGGGCATTTTGGACTAGCGCTGAGCACACAATGTGCTAGCACTACTACTAGAATGCTGAAAGTCTCTTTTTTTAGGTAGAATATTACAATACACTGGTGTTGTGTGGGAATTTACTGCAGTTTTATGTTGACTGTGGCCTTCTATGCTAACACAGGCTAACCGATAGTTTTACAGGGAGGGGATGGGGTAGTGGTCTGCCTGTGCTGGGACCGGTCCTTTTTAATGTCTTTATAAGCGACATTGCAGAGGAACTGGAAGGAAAAGTATGTCTCTTTGCAGACGACACAAAGATCTACAACAGAGTTGATACACAAGATGGAGTGGAAAGGATGAGAAGGGACTTGGCAAGGTTGGAGGAATGGTCAAATGTATGGCAGCTCAGATTCAATGCAAAGAAGTGCAAGGTAATGCACCTGGGAAACAAAAACCCAGGGGAAGCATACACAATAGGGGATGAGATACTGATAACAGTAAAAATGGAAAGGGACCTAGGAGTAATTATATCAGATGACCTAAAGGTGGGCAAGCAATGTGAGAAGGCAGTAGGGAGGGCTGGGGGGATACTGGGATGCATAGGGAGAGACATCAATAGTAGAAAACAGGAAGTTGTTATCCCTCTGTACAGACAGTTGGTGAGACCCCACCTGGAGTACTGTGTGTAGTTCTGGAGACCCCATCTCCACGCAAAGACATAGACAGAGTGGAGGCTGTCCAGAGGAGGGCAACCAAAATGGTGCAGGGTCTGCACCAGAAGACATAAAAAGACTAAAGGAGCTTAATATGTATACCCTTGAGAAAGAAGGGAGAGGGACATGACAGAAACTTCAAGTACCTCAAGGAATCAACAAAGTCCAAGAGGGTAGCATCTTTCAGAAAAAGAGATGTGCAAGAACAAGGGGGCACAATTTGAAGATAGAGGGGGGACAGCTCAGAGGTAATGTGAGGAAGTATTTTTTCACAGAGAGGGTTGTGGATGCATGGAACAGTCTCCCTGAGGAGGTTGTGGAGTCAAGAACAGTGGGGGAATTCAAGAATGCATGGGACAGACATAAGACAGTCCTAGTGGAGGGCAGGAGGAAGTAAGCTGTTAGTTAACTAGGATCTGCAGTTTATCTGTTAGGTAGGAAAATGGGCAGACTAGGTGGGTCAAGCAGTCCTCATCTGCCGTTAAATTCTATGTTTCTATGCCTGTTGTTAAGTGGGAGACAAAAACCTGGCAGTAATTTAGAAATGAAAATTCTATTGCCGCAAAGATTTTGAAATGTAATCAGACAGCAGAGATGGGGACTCATTGTTTCCTGGTCTCTGTTGCCTGATACTGCACCAGCTGATCGGTGGCCATAGCCTATCAGCTTTAAGGATTCCCCAATCCATTTTCTAAGATGACAGTAACTTAAAAAACATTCATTGTGACAACAGCAGCAACAACAGCATATTTTTAATATGTTGCTGTTACTGATATCAGTAGCCATGATATATGCAACAGCAATGCACTAGATCTAGCTTTTAAATCTCTGAGTTGTTTGAAGATTAAACTGTTTTTCTTTCATTTCAACAGCTGACTTCACTAGTATGCTATGCAAATGTGATATCATCAGTGCTGAGAAAGCTACTCTTTGGTTTGGTATTCCACTGTGATAACAGTTATCTGTCTGTCTTCTGTCTGTCTGTCTGTCTATCTATCTATCTATTTATCTATCTCGTATAGTAGCGCATTGTTCTGCATATAATTCCATTGCTTTCAAAATGCTGTTGTATCACAGTTGAAAGGTCATGGAATGTGATTGTGCCCTTCTGTGGTACAATAGCATTCTATCTATTGTGTATAGTAGAGCATTGATCTGTATATAATTCCATCCCTTTCAAAATGCTGTTGTATCACAGTTGAAAGGTCACGGAATGTGATTGTGCCCTTCTGTGGTACAATAGCATTCTGAAACCTCTAGAGACTGCAAATCAGTTTCATTCTGAAAGCTAAAGAACCATCATGTGCACATTTCACATAATACTATACACTATAAAAAGTACTGGATGAGCAACTCTATGCACAACCAGAATGTTCTGCCGCCTCAGGGTTCTGATTCCCATGGACCTCTTGAGCGTCGCTCTCGAGGTCAGAGAGAAGCAAAACCCCTCTGTGGCAGTACACACTGGTTGTGCATAGTTGCCCATCCAGTATTCTGTCTGTCTGTTTGTCTATTTTTCTATCTATCTAGTCTCTATGTATGTATGTATCTATCTCATTAGCTATAAGAAACAATTACTCACCATAGTAATCTTGTTTCTTTTAATGGAGTCTTGCTGTATTCTGACTATATGCAGTTAGCTCCAGCAGTTGAACTGCTCCGGGGCAGAAAGGGTTAATTCTATACCAGAGCATAGAACGTTGAGCTCGAGCTCGGTTTTCAAACCTCTGTCTCTGGTACTTCTCAGTGTAACTGTCAGATTCTTACGAGCACTATACTAACTAACTACTAAATATAGAAATAGTTTTTTGAAATTTAAGCCAAAAGGCAATAGAAGCTTGGGTCCATAAGACTTAAGTTGAGAAGCCCCAAAAGAATCTATGTAGATAGTGACTAAAAACAATATACATAAAACAAGAACAAAACCCCTTCTGATAAGGAAAGGTGCAAAGGTACACCTCTGGGGTGCAGCACTGTTCCTGCCAACCCACATCCCAAAACGACTAGGTTCTAAGAGGGAAGGCAGGGAGGGAGGTCAGAATACAGCAAGACTCCATTAGAAGAAACAAGATTACTATGGTGAGTAATTTTTTTCTTCAAATAACATGAAGTCTTGCTGTATTCTGACTATATGCAGACTACCAAGCAGTACCCCCTTGGAGGAGGGAACTACAGAACCTATTTTGGGAACAAGCTCTGCAGTACTGCTGTGATAAACCTGGCATCACTTCTGGACTGGATGTTGAGAGAATAATGCTTGGTGAATGTATGAACAGGTTTCCAGGTGGCTGCTTTATACATTTCCACTAAAAGGATGTCTGTAGTTGCTGCCAGCAAAGCACTGTACCTCTGGTGGAGTGAGCCCTCAGGCCTGAGGCTGGCTCTTTCCCCAACTTTGAATAGCAGAATTGGATACAGGAGACAATCCACCTGGCAATAGTTCTTTTAGTGGCAGGTTTACCTTTTCCTGCTTCTCCATAAGTGAGAAACAATTGTGAACAGTCATTCCTATGGGCCCTAGTGTGCTCTATGTAGTAACTGAGGGCTCTCTTCATATCTAGACTGTGTAATCTTCATTCCCCAGTAGAAGAATGGTCAGTGAAAAACATAGGCAATGATATAGACTGGTCAGATGAAAATCTGATACCACCTTGGGGAGAAACTTTCTATTTGTCTGAAGTAATGGCTACCAGGAACACAGTATTCCAAGTCAAGTACTTAAGCTCGGTTGAAGATAATGGTTCAAATGGGGGCTGCATAAGCTGTGCAATACAGATGTTCAGGTCCCAAACAGGAGTAGGCTCCCTAAAAGGAGGGTTGATATGAACCAGACCTTTGAAACATTTTTTGAATACTGGATGGGAAGCTAGGGAAGAGCCCTTCCCAGTGGAAAGGAACACAGAGATAGCTGCCAAATGAACCTTAAGAGTGGTAGTCCTGAGGCCTAAGCTGTTAAGATGAACCAAATAATCTAGAGCAGTGGCAATGTCAGCTGAATCTGGCTGAATGTCCCTCTGAGAACACCAAGTACCAAATCTCTTCCATTTGGAATTGTAAGTTTTCCTAGTAGATGTTTTTCTACTAACCTTAAGGATGTCCAAGACTGACTGAGAAAGTTGCAAGCCTGCATATTCTAGCTCCTCAAGAGTCAAGCTTTGAGTCTGAGAGACTGAAGATTGGGGTACAGTATCCTCCCCTGAGAGGATGTCAGTAGTTTGTACCTTCTGGGGAGACAAATAGGAATTGTCACTGACAGTGACAACAACAGGGGGTACCAGAGTTACCTGGTCCAGTCTGGAGCCACTAGAATCATTGTGCATGGCTGAGACATGATCTTTATCAGCACTATGTGAATCAGAGGAAAAGGAGGAAAAGCATACAGAAACCTGTTTGTCCAATCCAACAGGAGAGCATCCCGAGGAACAGACCCCCAAAAGAGGGGGCCTGCGGCAGAACAGGGGAAGCTGGTGATTGTCTGGGGCTGCAAAGAGATCTATCTCTGGAGTGCTCCATCTCTTGGACATGATCTGAAGAATTTGGGGATTCAGGGACCACTCGTGGTGACCCTGAGAAATCCTGTTGAGTGCATCTGCCAACAGATTGTTCTTCCCTGGGAGATGCACTGCGATCTTCGAAGCTTGAAGAGTGTAAGC
The DNA here is from genome assembly GCA_016271365.2 of Neoceratodus forsteri. Taxonomy (NCBI): domain Eukaryota; kingdom Metazoa; phylum Chordata; order Ceratodontiformes; family Ceratodontidae; genus Neoceratodus; species Neoceratodus forsteri. Next base: position 720,869,489 of record CM057450.1, read on the forward strand.
CAACAACCATATTTTCATGGCTTCGGTGCACAAGGCCTGAGGACCGAGTGCCCCCCTGCTTGTTTATGTACCACATGGTAGTGGTGTTGTCTGTCCTGACCTGCAACACTTGCCCTTGAATTGATTCTAAGAATGTCTGGAGAGCTAAAAAGACAGCTCTGAGCTCCTGAAGATTTATGTGCAGAAAAGACTCCTGATGAGACCATGTTCCCTGAGCAGTGAGCTGATCCAGGTGGGCTCCCCATCCCAGTAGGGAAGCATCCGTAGTGAGAATCACTGAAGGGGTCTGACTGAGGAATGGGACACCCTGTCTCAAGTTGTCCTCTTCCTGCCACCACTGGAGAGCCTGGATAAGAGTCTGAGACACTGGAATTAACTTGGTAAGAGGGTCTTTTTTCTGAGACCAAAAGTATCTTAAATGGAATTGAATGTCCCTCATCTGGAACCTTGCCCCTTGCACCACTGCAGTGGAAGCTGCCATGTAGCCCAATGGTTGTAGGAAGTGCCTGGCTAGTCAAGACACTAGTGGTCAAAAGAAAGAAGCCAGGGCTGTGAGGGCCTTTACCCTCAAGACAGGGAGAAAGGCCTTTGCCTGAATAGTGTCTAACTCCACCCCTATAAAGGTGAGAAGCTGAACCGGTTCCAGAACAGACTTTTCTAGGTTTAGAGTAAATCCTAGAGACCCCAGAAGCTTTTGGGTGACCTCTAGAGCTGACATGACTTGGTTTGAGGACTGACCTACTATGAGCCAGTCATCCAGATAAGGGAACACCAAAATGCCTTGTCTCCTGAGGAAGGCCTCTACTACTGCTAGGCACTTTGTGAACACCCTTGGGGCAGATGTTCAGCTGCAGGGCATTGCTCTGAACTGGTAATGACCTGAGGGAAACTCGAACCTGAGGTACTTTCTGTGGGAATCTCAGATAGTTATGTGAAAATAGGCATCCTTGAGATCCAGAGAGGCTAGCCAGTCTCCTAGTCTCAGAGTGGGAAGACTTATTCCCAGAGTCACTATTTTGAACTTTGGCTTTGTGATATGTCTGTTCAGGTATCTTAGATCTAGGATGGGACACCACTTCCCTGTCTTCTTTGAGGTAAGGAAGTATGTGGAATACAGTCCTTTTCCCCTGTGCTGAAGCGGTACCCTCTCCACGGCTTGCAGAAGCAGTAAAGAGGAGACTTTTGTCTCTAAGGCATCTGTTTCCAAGGCAGTGAGAGGACTGAAAGACTTTGCTCACATTTTGGGGAACCTTTTGAAACTGAGAGCAAGTCCCTGGCTCACTACTTCCAGGACCCATTTGTCTGAAGTAATAGCCTTCCAGGCCTGGAAGTAGTAAGCCAGCTTGCCCCCCAGTGGAACTGAGGAGGCGACCCTGGCTGACACCTCAAGGTGTCTGTTTGGCAGGGGGCTTAAACTAAGTGAAGGATGGAGTTCTGGTCATCCCCCTTCTGCCTCTTCCCCTAAAGAACCCCTCTGCTCAAAAGAAGAAGAGGTCTGAGCTTGGTAGAAAGGCCTGTGAAAAGGCCTGCCCCTGCCAGCCCTAGACTGCTGCCTTAGAGGAGTTGCCTACTTTTCCTTGGCTGCAGCACTCCTGTAGGTGGTCCTATACTCATCCATCTTTTTCATGTAAGCCTCTGTTTGTTCCCCAAACAGAGAGTTACCAGTAACAGAAAAATCCATGGCCTTAGTCTGGGTATCCTGTGACAGATTGGTACATCTGAGCCAAGTAAACCTCCTCATGGAGACAGATGTAGCCATAACTCTGGAATGCACATCATTCGAGTCCACAGCAACGTGAAATTGGACTTTGGATGCCTCAGTGTCATCTGCAGCCACCTGCACCAGCTCCTTGGCTAGCTGGGGAGGGGCATTCTTAGTCAGCTTCAGAACCGTATCCACATAGATTGCTGGTGCCTGGCTGTATATGCCATATAGGTAGTCTGCCTGAGTTGCAAAGAGGATGCCAAGTATTGTTTTTTGGCCATAGCATCCACTTTCCTGGAATCCTTATCTTGGGGGTGAGATGCCAAAGGAATATTAGCTTTGTCACAGGCTGCAGCTTGCACTACCCCAACATGGCTGCAATGATTGGTTAAGAATTCCATACCAGGACCTGACAATGTGTACCTCCTGTCCATTTGTTTATCCACAGGAGGTATGGATGTGGGAAATTGCAAAATGTTTTGTGTCTGTTTCCCCAGGAATATGTGATAGACACCCTTTTGGACTCTGGGACATCCATCATTTCCACATAGTCAGGCTCTTCCTGATCCTGCTCAGCTTCGTCCATTGGAAGCTGGTGAGTGTCAGCCACTTTCTTGTAAAACAAGAAATGGGAAGGGGACTTAGAAAGTCTGGGAGGAGAAACATGAGAAGGCCTATCTGGGGAGATGTCAGGCTCTACTGGCTCATCTAGGCCTTCATACTCATTGTCAGTATCACCTGGATACTCCTCTTCTCCTTCCCAGTCACCTTCATAGAAAACCTCTGGATCGTAATCAGAAGAGGCAGCTTCCAATTGACCTGACCGTCTATGTGTCAGTGTTGGTTCAATCGGAACTGGGCAAAGCGGTTGAACAATAGTGATTGCCTTAGCAATCTCCTCAGCGGTCGGAACATGGGAACCAGGATCTGAACTGGCTGATTTTTGCTTTCTTTTAGCCGGAACTGATACTGCAGAGTCAGTTCTCCTTTTGCCTGAGGAGGTATCGCCAAGGTCAGTGGGCACCTCCTCAGATTCGGTCGGAACCAAACCGGCTGGCCATCCAGATCAGTGGACTTCTTGGTCTGTCTTTCCTTTAGCCTACTTAAACATTTTTCCAAAGTGGCTTTGAGAAAGTTCTTACAGATTTGGCAGTCTTCTTTGAGGTGGTCAAACCCCAGACAATAAGCACAGATGAGGTGGGGATCAGCCTTAGCAAATGCATCCCTACACTCGGTACAGTGCTGAAACCCAGTGGGACCAGTTTTCTTTTTGAGTTTCTCAGACATGCCTAGTTTTGAAAGTTACCCTTTTTCAGCCTTCAAGCTAGGTAACACAAACCTTGTCACGGGTCAGTTAAAAATATGGAAACATCCTCGTTTTTTTTCAGGACTTGATAGGTACTGAAACACCACAGAAATCAAGAGAAAAAACACAGAAACACAGAATTGTTTCGGTTCCCAACTGGACCGTCCAGAAAGAAACCGAAGAAAAAACAATTTCTAAACAAAACACCCTACTATTTACCTACTTACACTATCTGTACCGTAGACAGAGACTTGATACCGAATAATAAAAGAAAACGGTTGATAACCGACCGATTTTACTATTCCCGAACCGAAGCAAGGAAGAAGAAATCTCCGGAGCGTCTTCACAGTTAGGTGGAGTAAAAAATCTGATGGTTACACTGAGACGTACCAGAGACAGAGGTTTGAAAACCGAGCTCAAGCTCAACATTCTATACTCTGGTAATGAATTTAACCCTTTCCTCTCCAGAGCAATTCAAGTGCTGGGGCTAACTGCATATAGTCAGAATACAGCAATACTTCATGTTGTTTGAAGAAACAAGTACAAAATGTTTTCTGTGAGTATGTCTGATGCAGTTGAGAGGCAGAGGATAAGAAAGGGCAGAAAAAGGTGGGTAGCAAAGTAGAAGAGCATAAGGAACAGAGGTGAGTAGCTAGGGCTGGAAGGAAGTGGAGGACTGTTGGCCAGTCACATGAGCTGGTGTTTGAAGAGAATTTGCAGAAGAGAAAACTGAAGAAAAGGGAGGAAGAGGAGCAAGTTGTGTGTGTGTGTCTGTGTGTGTGTGTGGGGGGGGCAGTATTCTAGGGGTAGTGAGATAATAGGAAAAGACTGCTTGTCCAGCAGTGATTTTGGAATTAGGAACTTCATAAGAACAGGAGTCAGCGAAGCAGAGAAAGTAGGAGAAAGGACAGAAGGAAAATGGAGGAAGTATAGATGCAGGGGAGATAACTGAACCAGTATATGAGGAAAATGGAGGTACCCTCCAGAGAGTGGAGCAAGGTTGGTGTAGAGGGAGCAGTGGCAGGTATGGGTGCAGTTAAAGACAAAATGGTTTCTCAAGTCAGGACTATTAGTGATTCTACACAATGGGTGGGGAGGAGACAACCAGGGCAGTCATATGAGGTATCCACTGCCAGTGACACAGAGTAAAAACAATTTCTATTTGCAGAGGAAATGTGGAGTTTATTACTGAAAGGTCACCCTGCAGACCAAATGTTTGTTGGTATAACTTACCATGCAGTTACATTTTTGGGTAGTTGATTTGTCGTATGATCTTTATGTTTGCAGTTACATTTTCTAGTGCATGAAGTGTCTACTTGAAACTGTTGCCAACGTTTTGAAGGTCTGCAAATTTTCTGAGTTTCTCTAGATTCATTGTTTAACTGGACTGTAGTTGAGTTCTGAGTTTGCTGTGTTTGACAAAGCTGCACATTTACTCTTTTCACTGGTTTGAGGGGTTTGCTCTTTCTCTGAGATTTCATGTCAGATTGGATTATTGATTTATACTTTTCAAGAACTGGACTCTGTACACCAGTAGTAGTCTTGTACTGGACTGCAGGCTCAGAAAGAGACTTTTGTGTTGAAACAGATTCTGCTTGGCACAGTTCTGCAGGTCTGAACTTTATCCCCGTATTCCTCTGATTGACAAGCTGGAGCAAGGGTTTACTTTGAGTCCCAGGATAGTTGAGAGGGAGTCTTTTTAGTTCTAGGTCACTGTTACATACTGTTTGCTGGACCTGGGTTTGGACAGGAAGTTTAGGTTGCACTTGAAATAATTCTACAGATGGAGTTGTATTCATAGCTTCAGATAGAAACCTACTTTGACTAGGGACATGAAATTGTTGAGACTGACCAAAAGTCTGAGGGTAAATCTCACTTGTATTTTTGACTACTGGCTTTGTTTGCTGAGTCTGGGTGGAGGAGGGTGACAACTCAGACCATCTCTTAGATAATTTCCATTTATTCTCTGTTTGCTCTACGGGCATTTGATACTGAAACTGTATGTCCTGATTTGTGGAGTGTGTCTTGCAAATACCGTATTCTGCATGGTCCCACTTTCCAGTAAGTGACTGAGCCTGTCCTTTAGTCTTTCCCTCATATGATGTTGGTAGCCAAGATATTAATTGAGTTGAATTCTGTGAGTTTTGCTGTTCTTTGTTTAATGACAGATTTGATTTTTCAGGGTTCAAGCTTGACTGAAACTGAAAATGGGTTTCAATTGAATTTGTAGGTGGGACCCAGTTAAATTTGGGTTTCGCACCAGTAGAGTAAAAAGACTGTAATGATGGTGTCTGTTGATTTTTGCAAGTGTTCATTCTTTGGTTATTTTGTGTGGAAGAAGCAAGAGGTTGTGAGAAAATCTGTTGAGTTGTTTTAGTCTTTGATGTTGGAGCCTTACGTTCCTGAGCCTGTGGAATGTCCTGAAGTGTTTCTAGCTCTGCTTCAGTCAGAATGTTACATTGAGGCACATTCTTTTTCTTTTGTAGAGATGAGCCTTTCAGGTTTGTAAGCAGTTGCCCATAAAAAGGCTGTTTATTCTTTGAAAAGCACACATTATCTTGTTCAGGGACCTTAATGGCCTGAGAAGTTTCAAACCTTTTACTGGACAATACTGTCCCAGAAGCTACACTCTCTTGGGGGTGAGGTAATTGTAAATGCACTTTGAAATCTTGGGAGGGTTTCTGATATAAACATTGTTTCAATGCGTCAGCATATGAAATGCCAGAAGACAGGATTTTATTTGCCAGTTGAATTGTTTCTTGGTGATCAGATGGTCCTGAGGGTGGTGCCGTCATGTTTATACTGCTTTGCAACCCTCCCTCAAGGAAATTATTTCTTTCTTCCAGTGTAAACTTGGATGTGAATGAAGCAAATGTCCCTAAACTGCCTTCAGTGGCTTGTTGTGCTAGAAATGTATTTGTGTCATTTTTCTGATTGCTTGCATTTTGTTGGTCACTGTGGAGAGATTCGTGCAAGGAATTTTTGCTTTTGTCATGGCCTTTTTCTTCTGCACCATTTAATTCAGCAACTTGTCCAGTTTCTTTCTCATCTGCTGAGCAGCTACTGTTTTTGGACTGATTAACCTTTTTCAGTAATCCGGTTTTTACTGTGGCCTTTGAAGTCAAATGCACATTTGAAATGTTCTCTGACAGGATTTTATTCCCCTCTGTTTGTTCTTTTTGACTGGAAATAGCTGGGATTGGGACTTGCACTGCATTGTCCTTTGCCTGACTTGGTTCTTGGTCTTGTGATGATAGCATAGCTGTTTGAACACTGTACATTTTCCCCTGTAAATGTTTATAATTTTTACTGACCTGTATATGTTGAGTGGGAATTGTTAGTCTTTTGGACCGTCTATGTGGAGTTGATGTTCCAGGCAACGTAAAAGTAGGATGTTCTGGCTTTGCCGATTTCTCTGCTGATGGTTTCTGTTTCTGAACTGATGACAGACAAGCCCTCTCCTGGGATGTATCTCCCTGCCCACTTTGCTTTAGGTTACTAGAACTTGCCTTTGTGATTCTTTCATTTTGAGCAAACAGTTGTGGTTTCATTATTTCGTTGTCAGACAATCCTCTACTACTGGTATTTAGTAAACCCTGTGAAGCAGGGTCTTGCACTGTATGCAGGACCTGTGTGACTCTGGTGTCTTTTTGACAAGGATGGTCAATGTCTCTTAAAAGTAACACAGGTGCATTTACAAAAATGCTGTCATTCTTTTTTATGGGTAATAGAATGTTTTCTGGTATTTCTTCAGAAGAGCTTTCACTGTCTGTACCAATCTGATGAACAGTGCTGTTTAGAGGTTTGGTGGTATTGGAGGTCCATCTTCTTGTCTTCGTAAGGCTTTTTGTCTTGTTTTTACTTGCCAGTTTAATGCTCTGGTCACAGCTTAATGATTTAGCTTGACCTGAAATGAGATCAGGAGTTGCCTGAGAAATGATGTCTTCAATGTTCTGCTTCTCAGCAGAAGTGGCTGTTTCCAATTCACTTTCTATTTTCAGTGTAGTAACATTGGCTACGTTGTAGACATTGTCTCTTTCTCCCTTCTGTAAAGTCTCTGACTCATGTGTTGTTTCAGTCTGTATGTTACCCATTCTCAAAGTTTATGTTTGCAGCATCTAAAGAAATATGATTACAAAATGGATAAAACAGATACTGCATTCTGATTGACTGCTCCATGTTCCAACCTGTGGCAATGGCAATATTTCAACACACAGCAGTCGGTCAGATCTAGTAACCTCATCATCCAGTGCCCAGCTTTCCTATTTAAATATTTACCTCCCTCCATTTGAAACAACTGATTGTCAAATATTGTTAGTTGGTTTGCATTTATATAGTGGTACCAGGTCTTGAGGTCAGATAGAAAGTCTAGAGGGGGTAGTGTAATGTTTTTTATAAAAGAAAAGTCTTGGTCATACAGGGATTCTATTACAAGGAAGTGACAAGAATATAGAATGTTTGGTTGAATACATGGAACAACTCAAACTGGCCATAGCCATATTTTTTTCCCCCTCCAAAAAAATTCTCCTGAGAAAGGGACCTTCGGGACCCAGCGGGCCTACACAGTCATCAAAATTCAATAAATAAATAAATAAATAAAATCAGCTCTGAAAGATATTGAAGTACTACATAAAATATCAGAAACTGTGGGAGGTAAATTATTGATACTAATGGGAGACATGAATTACGACTGGCCCAACCCTTGGGGCAGACTTTTTCAACAAATAACTGCTCCATCAGGTCTTAAACAGTACATAAAAAACCTTACCCACTATACAACAACTTCTACTCAAGGGTTAACTCTTGGTCTGATTTTTGTTTTTGTTCAGATTCAGGTTGAAGCTTCAGGTATTCTGTCTCCTTACTTAGGAGACCATAATATGGTTTGGATCACTCTGCCTAGGTCACAGTTCTCGTATAACACTGTCTTTCCAATTCAGAATTGGATTAGAGATTTCTGAAACTTTTCAGAAGTTAAATTTCTGGAGAGTGTAAGAAGAGAGAACTGGGATCGCTGCAGGTCAATCCTTGACATTTCTACAACAGTGGAATACTTTATCCACACTTTTAGTAGAATCTGTGACCCGCATGCCCCCAAAATAAAATCTAAAAGTAAACCTCCATGACTACCCTGGATCAATGAAAAACTTTTAAAACAAATTAGGATTAAAAATAGAATTTGGAAAAATGCCCTTAAAAACTAATCTGAAGAGGACTGGGTTTCCTTTAAATTAAAGTGAAACAAATGTAAAAAAACTTATAAAAATGGCAAAATCATTATACTACAGGTGCAAAATCAATAAAAGCACTGAAGCGAGACATTTTTGAAATATAGTTAAACATCTAACTAACCCAGGAGAAGGATCTTCACAGACAAAAATGAGACTAAATGTGGGTAATAATACAATAGAAAATGCTGAGGAAATTTCTAATACATTAAATAATTTCTTTGTAGACCTACCACATTATAATGTTCCAGTTGTTCAAAATATGAAAGTTGAGACAGTACCTTCTAATCTGGCACACAATACTCAAGCTTTCTTTGGATTTAAAAAATTCTCAGCATCAAATGTATAGAGGGAACTAAATAAAATAAATACACACAAGTCACCTGGCCCTGATGGTATGGAAGGCAGATTTTTAAAACTAGCAGCCCATTATATTGCCCCAACGATTGCTTACATATTTAACTAGAGTTTACAATTGGGTCATTTCCCCTTACCCTGGAAAGAGTGTAGAATTAAAACCTATTCACAAAGGAGGAGACATAGTGAACGTAAACAAACTATAGGCTGATAGCCTTGTTACCTATCTTATCCAAATGTCTGGAAAAGTTGGTTTCTGTCAGATATCTGATTACTTAATTAAATACAAGGGCCCAGATATCCAAAAGGGTTGGGCCATGTGCAATAGGGTTGCGCCAGCGCAAGTCCAAAAATGCACCATTCTGCGATATTCAGCGGGAGACAGTTGCGCCCCCCAAATCACGCTGAGCAATAGCGCAATGATAATGAATGTATGCACAACTGAAAGAGGGAGAAACCATGCATAAATGGAGCAGTGCGATATTCAACAACATGCGCCATGCACAATAGGGGAGCAAGCGGAAGTTGCGTGATAGCCGAAATGAGCCAAAATAAAAAGGAACAAGGGAGAGGTGCAAGAACGCTACAGGGAAGGCACATGTTGCTGAACTATAGCCAGCCACATAGGCAACACACACACACACACACACACACACACACACACGGCAGGACAGAGAAAGGGCACCTGGAACCCACAGGCTCAGGGAAGGTGTGGGGAGCCACGGCCACAGTGCAGAAGGGGGAAGTGCCACACAGCACTGAGGCAAGCACAGTTAGGTGTTCCCGGTGCAGGGGAAGTAGCAGCCAGGACAGCGGGGGGAACACAGAAACAGCTGCCGTGGGGGTGAACACAAGCCAGGGACATGGCCAGTGCCACCATCCAGATGGAGGCAGTAATGAGGGGGGGTATGAAGGCAGGTAGCAGGTGGGTGCGGCCGTGGAAGGGCCCGTCGGTGGTATGCCCCCAACAGGCAGTACCGAGCCCACACCAGCTTCGAGCTGTACAGTGATACTGAGATCGTGGGCCGGTACTGCCTGAATCGGGCAATTCTGAGGTGGCTCTGTGAGCTGTGCAGTGATGTGATGCAGGCACCCACACGATGGAGCCATGCTCTGTCAGTGGAGACTAAAGTGACAGCTTGCATGTGCTTGCTCGCCATGGGTTACTTTCAGAGACCAACAGGGGACACCACAAGCATAACCCAGTTGGCCGCATCACGCCACCTCACCCAATTCCTCAGCGCACTGCTGCCACATGCTGCGGAGTACATCCATTTCCCCAGCACACTGGTGGAGCGCACAGCAAACATTCAGGAGTTCCACAGGGTAGCACGTATGCCTGGCATGCTAGGGGCAATAGATTGCACCCATGTGGCCATCCGCACACCACCTGGCCTGAGGGGACCACATATATTAATCACAAGGGCTATGCTAGCATCAACTGCCAGATGGTGTGCGATGCCTGGGATCGCATAATCAATGTCTGTGCCATGCACCCTGGGGGAGCACACGATGCCTTCATCTGGCACCAGTTAGCACTGTGCCACAGATTCGAGAGTGGGGACATCCCCACTGGCCACTTAGTGGGTGAGTATGCAAACCACTTGTACAAACTTAGGGCTTGGGAGGGGCATGGTCAGAGGTGACATGGGTAGTGGCCTACATGGCCTGGGGCAGGGCGATGCTGATCACCAAACTAACCTCCACCCTCTACACACATGTGACAGTGGATACCCACTCCGTCCCTGGCTGCTCACACCATACCGGCGGCCCACGACCCCATCGCAGCAACACTACAATGAGGCACATGCCACCACATGTAATGTCATTGAGTGGGTGTTCGGTATGCTGAAGGCACGTTTCCATTGCCTGGACACCTCCGGTGGTGCCCTACAGTACAGTCCCTCAAAGGCCTGCAGGCTATTCCTGGACTGTTGCATCCTGCACAACATGGCCAATGAATGTGAGATAGCCATACAGGTGAAAGAGGGGGACAGCGATGGGGACAATGAGGACACTGGTGACAATGGTGATGGGAAGTCCCCCCTGGGGTGATGGGACCTCCAACTGCTCCGGCTGGCACAGCTGCACTGGGACACCATCACGGAGGAGCACTTCAGCCAGCCCAGGTAAGTCATGGGGCCATGTGCAACCACCAGTGGCAAAGGCACAACCCACAAACATGCATGGACACACACCAGGGGTGCATACCATCAAGGGAAGTGGCCAGGCATGGAACCACACACACAGCCAGGGATGGGTGAGGTCTAACATGGCACGCGGACAGACACACACACACACACACAACTCATGAGACATGCACAAAGTGTAGGAGGCATGCCGACCTAGAACACCACCCCCAGCCACACACATGTCCACAGACCACCATGCCCACTGCCTGTCATTGTGCATGTGTCAGATGCTGGGTAGCATTGCACATTGGCGTACAGCGCAATGCAGGCATCATTATGCACATACAACTGCGGACAGCAGCTGGGAGGGTGTGCAGATGGAATGTGTGTGTGTGTGTGTGTGTGTGTGCAGGGCCGGGTACCCACCTGTGCATTACCCGCTGAATGACACAATGCACACAGGGCAGCATCAGATAGTAGCCGTGCTGGGAGACAGGTCAGTCATGCGTCACAGTGTCCCAGCTGCCACGGATGCATGGGTGGCCCCACCGAGACCTGCCAGCAGTGACAGCCTGACCACTGACCTCATGGGGTGGCACCGATGGTCCCCCAGGGGTTCCACTGTGTGAACGCAACCGTGCTTGCGCAGGGGTCTGCAGCACACCGAACATGCCTGCACCAGGCATGCTCGGGATGCCCACAGCTGAACCCGGTGTCAACAAGGATGGTGTCACACGACACTGGGAATGGGGAGTGGACATTGCACTGCACAGTGTCTGCGACGCATGGGCAAATACTGCATGCCCCCTTTAGCCATGGCAGCTGTGATTGTCTGTGTCAGCCTGTCAATGGCAGCAGTCACATCCTCCCTCATCGGGTCCATCCCTGCCAGGAGCAGAGCAGTTTCTCTGCTGCGACCCTCCTCTGCCTGGTGCAGAGCCGCACTCAGTGCATCCACTGCCGTCACAAGCTGCATCTGCTGATTGACTGATGCTTGCAGTATGCGGGTGTGCGCATCCAAGAGGTCATCTACCTGATCGGCATGCTGTCCCTCAGGGTGTTCGCGGCCCTGATGTTCATCACCCCTTGAGGGTGGCGCTGCACACCAGGGCCAGGCCTGGGCATGTCCACAGGTGGTGCACTGATGCCGCCCCCTGACACTGTACCCCCAAGCCCATTGGCCAACTGCTGATGCTGTCCCTCCAGCTGCCACTCCCCAGGGCTCAATGGTGCTGCTGCAGTGGCCACAACAGTCCCACTGTCCTGTACACACACCAGTGCTGCCCCACTGGTGCTGACAGGCACAGGCTGGGACAGTGATGACATGCAGGCCTCCAGGGTGGCACCACCCACAGCCATGGCTGCGATGTGTTACCTGCTGTGTGGCAATCCTGTGGCACACACAAGTCACTGCCCATGACATTAGCGACATCATCATCGGTGACGGACCCGGCACCAACCCGAGTCTCAGCATGCTGGCATCCATGGACACTGGCACGCTGGGACACGGGCAGGGCCTCCTCCACACCTGCTCCAACAACATCAGTCTGGACATCCAGGCAGGCCCACTGTCATCCTAGCCGTGTATTCCTGTGGAGGTGGGTGGGCCTTTCTCCATCTCCATCTGACCGGCCTCAGTGGAGAACCCACCACCGCTGACACATGCAGATGCTCAGGAGCTGTAAGGGAAAACAAAGTTGCGTTACTGCATGTGACCTACCCTGCCCCCCCCCATAGACAGACCATGACCTACCATCCAGTGACGGGATACCACCCGTCTGGAATCCACCACCCGGAACACCTTCAATGGCGCAACGCTGCATGCTTCCCGCAACCCTCTCCTCCTGTGAGGTCAGGCGTAGCACCTCTGGCTGTCCCCCACCTGTGTCGCAGACCGTGCTTCCCTGATGGCAGCTACCTTTTCCTTACTCCTCCTCCTGTCTGTGCCCATCTTCTTCTTACACTCCTGCATGGAACACTGGTGGCTGCCATGCAGGTTTACAGCACGCGCCACCTCCTCCGATGCAGCAGCACAGGCCTGTGGTGTTCCCTGGCATCCACTGAGAAACAGCTCCTGGTCTAGGTAGGCCTCGAACAGGGCATCCATCTTGGCCTTCGTGAAATTTGGCCTCCTCCTCCTCCCACAACTCTGTTCCTCTTCCTCCACAACTCGCTCGGTCATAATTCAGCCTGTGAGAATGACAGGTGTTACCTGTGACTGTGCAGTCCCATGCATGTCCCAAAATCAACAGTCCACACTCCCAAACAGCAAGCAACTCACCAATTGACTGCAGTAACTGACTATGGCCAGTGCAGCCCAATGTTGCATGTTTATAGCGCAACCCATGCAAATGAGGCAAGGCGCATCTTTAAGTGGATGCAAATGTAGTGACTGTGCCATTGAATAGCTGATTAGCTGATTTGCATATGATGGTTGAATATCGTGCTGTTGCACTTTGCGCAGTTGTGTTGAACGTGCTGAGCCAAGGGCGCAGTTCTGTGACATGCGCAGTACACACCTAACTGCGCATGCCCGGGTTGATGACGCAGGCGCCTGCCATGCTGCTGATGTGCTGTGCATGGAAGGCAATGCAAGACATGGCCACCATTGTGTCAGTGGCGCTACAGCGCTGTTCACCTGTATGGCGCTGTGGCACTGGGGCGTCGTAGGCGCACTTGGGGCAACAGCACAGTAGGCCGCTACAGGAGGTGGCACACAGGCACCCAATCACGCTAGACGCATTGGGTTCCAATCACGCTGTGGCTGTCCGTGCGCCAGAGATCCTTGACCCTGTGCCCGACATTTGCCCCCTAGGCACCATGCATCAGGCATGGGTGCACCACTATCATGCTGTTTGGTGACAGCGCGATAGGGAATGGCAGCGCTGTATCGCGCTGCATCTGCATGTGGTGGAACCATGCTGCAGAGTGCCATTTTGACTTAACTGAAGAGTAGTGATGGAACGGAGGAGAGCTGTACAATGGAGCCAGGTGGAGCTGGCAAACCTGGTTGCCATTGTGGAGCCACATGTTGGCCCACTATTTGGTGAGGCACCCCAGGACAGGGCCAGGAGTCTGGTGTGGCAGGAGGTGGCCGACACCCTGGAGGAGGCCACTGGTATGGGGCAGATGGCAGAGCAATGCTGCCACAGATATGGGGACCTGAGGCGGAGGGACCCGGACCTGCTTGCCCGCCTGTGGGCACATGCCAAGAGGGGCATGGTGCCACAGCCAGATAGGTGCAACATCCATAGACTTTTATTTTCCATACTGGTATCACAGTTGCATGTGTCCGGCACATGGGGGGGTGCCGTCCGGTGTTGGCTGTGGCAGTGTTATCAGGGTATGGGGTGGGTGGGTCTGGCTGTGTGGGATTGCACACACATGGGGGCGGGGGGACTTTGCTACAGGATTGTACTGATGTTCCTCTCTCCATGTTTGCACCTTAGGCCCAGATGAGCGCAGGCTGGCTAGGGAAAGGAGGCACCACCAGGAGGACCATCAGGCCGGGAGGGGCGAAGGTCCGCAGAGGTGCAGGGACCAGCCTGATGATGGTGAGTTCCTTACATCCATGATTACTATTGCATGCTGTATAACAGGGCGGGCAGCGGGGCATGGCCACCATCCATTGACACCACTGCTATGCATGCAACTTGTTACAGTCAGCACTGTCCAGTGGCACTGCATATCTGGGAGTGCGTCAATGGTGGTCCATGCGTGCACCAGGCACATGGCTGTGCCACTGCCTTCACACCACATAGCTAAGTCACTGTATGGCTATGGTGGTGCTGTGCAGGACCTGGGCAGTGGGTGTGTGCAGTGGTCCACTGGTGGTCGCGCACCATCACAGGGGCATAGCACATGGCTGTATGCCATGTACAATGGGTTTGCTGCAGGGGACTGGACAGTCACACGTATTGACTCTGTTCCCTTGTCCTAGGTGGACAATGCTGGATGGCCCTGGAATGGGCAATACAAGAAATCCTGCAGCTGGCACGGGCGTCCCTGGCAGCCTTGGAGAGGTTGGAGAGACATGGGGTCTGGAGAAGAAGAACCCAGAGGCACCACAGGAGTGCAGAGCAGGGCAGAGAATAGGCCCTCCATGACCCTCTGACAAACATACCCCCTGGACCCACCCTCACACCCCTTCATCCATCTCCCATTTGTACACCCCTGCCCCATGCCCGCCCCCACCTGGTTTGTGGCCCTTCCCCCCTTGTATATATTTGTAAATATGTTACATACTTGTTATATTTTAATACATACATTTTGTTATAACAACTGTGGTGGTCTCTGATTTGCAGCGGGCTACAGGTGCTCAGCTGCAGTGGTGTGCATGGCGTCAGGGGTGGTGCACGCATGGGCGTGTGTGTGTGTGTGCAGAGGTGAACCGCCTATGGTGTGGGCAGGGGGATCAGTCACTGTCTGTAGTTTGTGTGTTGTACTCTGTGCAGGGGATGCCTATGTGCAGTGGTCCATGGGGCCTGCACTGTGTGCATGGTACCCCTGTCAGACCGTCCATGGCCTGTGCAGCTGACACCCTTGCATGTCTGTGATATGCACGGTCTGCTGGCATGTCAGTGGTGGCTGCTCTGGCCAGTGCTGTGACGGGATGTGTCCTTGGGGGTGTGTGCAGGGTGCTGTACCGCTGGAGGAGGGGTCCAGGGCATGTCCTGTTGCATGTGGGGTACCTCATGTGCTGACACATGGTCGGTCTCTCAGCTGTACCTTGGGGGGGGGGACGTGAAGGTTGGCACTGTGTGTGCATCTGTTGCATCACTGTCTGTTGCCACCCACTGCAGGGAGTCCATGGTGGGGCTGCCTTGCATGGCTCCATGGTGCACAGGATTGCATTATCACAGTGGGGGTGGTGGCATGCATGGGGTGTCCTGCACTGTTGGGTGCTACTTCTGGGCAGGGTGTAAGGGGATCATGGTGCAGGGTGTACTCTGCATTTGTGGGATGGTGTAGTATGGGGTGGTTGGCCCTCCTTGTGTGCCTGTCACAGCTTGCCTGGGGGTGTGCTGGGGCACCATGGCCCGGCTATGGGTTGGTTGCTGGTATCCATGGGCTGGTGGTTATTCCAGCTCTCCCCCGGTTGTGCAGTGCATGGGGTGTGGGGGACGATGTCTGTTCTTCTGTGTGTTCCTCTGCCCATCTGTGGCATGGGCGGTGGGCCCCTGCATCCCTGGTTGTGCTGTTGCATTGCTGCCCTGCTGCTGGGGGGCATCCCTGGTTGTGCTTTGGCACATCTGGACTGCTCAGCTGAACATCCCTGGTTGCGCTATGGCGCATCTGGACTGCTTAGCTGAACATCCCTTGTTGTGCTATGGCACATCAGATAAGCTCAGCTTCACCTCCCTAGTTGCGCTATGGCACAGGTGGTGCGATATTCAGTCGTTGGCCGAGGTGCATCTTGGCGTGCGCAGTTTTTGAATATCGCACTTCTTGCACATGGGCGCAATGGACTTGCGCTTGCTCCTGCTGTTGCGCACTTTTTGGGCACAGTTTGAATATCTGGGCCCATGTGCTTACTACTCACTAATCAGGATTTAGAAAGGGCTACTCCACTTCCACAGCCGTGTTGGAGTTCAGTTACCTGATTAACAGGTCTCTGGGCTCCAGCTTGAAAGCAGTGGTAGTTTTTGTAGACCTCTCAAAGGTCTTTGACCTGGTGGACCACTCCTTATTGGCAGAGAGACTGCAAGGTCAAGGAATTACAGACAGCCCTCTGAAATGGTTAACATAGAGGATAATGTATGGTCATCGATGGTTAACTGGTTTGTTAACCATCGAGAGGTTGCCAGGTTGACCACGTAAACCTCAAGAGCGAAGCTCGAGAGGTTTAGGTCACCATGGCAACCTCGAGATGAGTTAACAA
Organism: Neoceratodus forsteri; assembly: GCA_016271365.2. NCBI lineage: Eukaryota > Metazoa > Chordata > Ceratodontiformes > Ceratodontidae > Neoceratodus > Neoceratodus forsteri. Next base: position 720,886,098 of record CM057450.1, read on the forward strand.
AATGGTTAGACATCGATGTACCATACATTATATTTTGTAGTGTATGGTACAATTTAGGTTTTATACAAAAGAAAGCAGTTCCTTACTGCAGTTTTTTTTATGTTGCCGTTGCTCTGCCCTCACTGCCGCGGCCGTTTCTAGGCCACCCAATCCATTTGCATGCATGCCCAGACTGTTCCCGGTTGTTAACCCATCGATGTGACATACCATCGATAGGTTAACAACATCATGGCGTCACATCAATGGTAAAACGTTGTTATAAAAGGTAGATTTCTACCTATAACAACGTTCTACCATACATTATATCTTATTTAAGTGGATGCACTCAGAGGGTTGAGGTTAATGGTAATGCATCTAGGAAAAGAAAAGTTACGAGAGGAGTACCTCAAGGATCCATTTTAGGACCCCTGTTGTTTCTCATTTTTAACAATGAATGACCTCAGGTGGCTCAGCATATAGCCTAAAATGTATACTAATGATAGAGCAATAGTTGCCACAGGTCATTCTGCCACTGAACTGCAGTGAAAACTGCAGTCAGATTTTTCTGAAATTGAAGGGTGGTTCACCAGGTCAAAGCTCATAATGAGCCCCAGAAAGACTAAACTAATGCATTTTTCACCTAAAAATGAAAATAACTCTACTCAAATTCAGATTTACACAAAAAAATCAACAAATTGGAAATAGTTGATAATTATTGTTATTTAGGGGTGATTGTTGACCAACATTGGACTTTTACCCAATACATTACAACCACCATTAATAAAGTTAATAAGAGGTTAGGAGTCCTAAGAAGAACAACCAAATGTCTGAAACTGTATGATAGAAAGAAGTTAGCTGAACAGTTGATCTTACATATTGTAAGATATGGTAAATTAGTATACAAAATAGCTGATCAATTACTTTTACACTATTTAGACAAAACCCATTATTGCACAGCTAGATATGTATTAAAGGGTGATTATCAAATACATCATTGTTCACTTTTGAGAAGATTGAACTGGCAATCCATGGAAATGGGTAATACCAGACACATGTTAACACTGATACATAAACTGAAAACCTCTTTTCCAGATAACCCTATCTCAAAATTGGGCTGGCAGTATAGCATAGAGGTTAGAGTAATGAGTTGTGAATGAGCTTGGTTCATTCAGCAGGCCAGATCTTGGTTTGATTCTCACAACTTCCACTTGCAAACTGTGTGACTCTGAGCAAGTCACTTAACCGCCCAGTCCTCCCAGGTCACCCCTGAAAACAAGCACTTGTGCCTAGTGGGCCTTACCCGGTTACCAACGACTAAAGTAAATAACTAAATAGATAAAAAAAATAAAAACTTCTTTTTCCAGCTAACACAGACAATAAGAGGATATTAACAAGATCAGTTCATCAAAACAAAATAACTGCTGGAAAAAGAACCAATAAATTTGGAGATAGAACTTTAGTTCTCAGGGCTGCTGCAACTTGGAATACACTTTCCCGAGCTGTTCATGAAATATCAGGTCATTTATTATTCGCACAGGCCATTCAAGACTTGATGCCTTTTACCTGCAAATACTTCTAAATATTTGTATTATATCTGTTTATGGAAAATTCCTTTTGTATTTATTACTGTCTGTTAACATATGTTTCATTCTGATATGTTCAGTTTGTCTCTATGTTTCATGTATTTGCAATCTTAGACTAGTATCATTACAGGACTATCTTGTAAACTGGACTGCAAAGTCCAAATGACATGTCTCTTCCTGTAGGCAAATAAAGTTTTACCCACCTACCTACCTATTTATTTTAAATTACATTTTCTATCCATACTTACTTTTTTTTACAGTTTGTATGCCCAGGAGAGCATTGCTGAGATGCAATATCTTGTTTCCAGTGGTGTCCTGCTTCTACTCATTTCTGCAACTCGGTAGGCTGGAGCACAGTTCCATGGAGAGAACTGTGACAGAATGCTGCACATAAAAACAAACTATGCAAAAATGAAAATTACGCACCTACTGTAATTATTGATCTTCTCTTGTATCATCACTATTCATTATTGCTGGGTGTAGCCGGAGGTGCGCACCCACTATGGGAGTCTTTTTTTTGGAGGGAGGAGTCAGTGCCAGTGGCGCCACCCATGTTTCCAGCTTGCTGTGTGGAGCGCGAGGGTTGGCCATTAGGTGCTGCAGACTCCTCCTCCAACCCAGTTCTGTTTAGCTGGAGAGGATGAAAACAGGTCTAGAAAAAGAGGGAGGCAAGAGAGCCGAGGGATAGAAAAGGTAAAGGATATAAACTGAAAAAAGCATATGCCGAATAGGGGATAGAGAGAAGAGAATCCTACCCTAAGTGGTCATGGCGTCCAAATCCTTGGGCGGTCTCAAGAGAAGAGAAGGCAAAGGATAAAAAGAAGGAGAAGAAAAGAAAGAGCTCAGTGGGTAAAATAGGGGAAGAGAGGATGAGGAGGGCTCTCCGCCACATTAGTTTGGAAGACCACTGGCTTGAAACAGATTCAAAAACCCTGCGAAATGAAGACAAGGGAGCAAGGATCCCGTCACTGCAGGAATTAAAGGACCAAGGTCTGAAGGGGATTTAGCTGGTTGTGCAGCCATGGCGGAGGCTGCTGTCTCTTCCCATCCTTTACTCGTTCCTGTGTCAAGCATGACGGAGTCCAGGCTTCAAAGACCATCCCCTGGAGGGGAGAGGGGCAGTCCCACTCAGAAGAGAAGGGAGTCCAGACTTGTAAGAAGCAAGAAATGGGAACAACCCAGGTAGAGTTTCTCCATAGTGTACAGGCGTAGTCTCCACTTCAGCAGAAGAGGACCATGGGACATTTGAGTCATACGAGTAGGAGAAGAAAAAGAAGAAGAAGAAGAGGAAGAGGAAGCAGGGAGGCAAATCCCATGAAATCTGCTAAGAATGCAGTGAAGCAGTTTAACAGCTAGGGGGATAACCTAAGCCAGAGGTTACCCAAGCCAGAGGGGGACACCCCAGTGCATCATGAAGAGAATCCCAGGGAGTTTCCTCAGAGGTTAGAGTGAAGACCCTACTCGCTGTCCTCCAGGTCAAATGCTTTGTGACTTTTTTAGAGAAGGAAACAGAGAGCTCTGAGGTACCAGAGGGACTCAGATCCCAATTGGCCTCTAGGAGGGGGAAGACGAGCAGGGTGGAGGCGATGCCCAAGAACTGAGGCCCACAAGGGAAAGGTGGGAGAGAATCAGTAATGAATGGTGAAGATGCAAGAGAAAATCAAGAATTACAGTAGGCACATAATTTTCATATCTTCCCTGGTCAATATTCACCATTCATTACTGCTGGGTAAGTACCAAGCCTCCCAGAGGGGACCTGGCAAAGTCTTGAGGGAACAGATCCCTCAGCCTCTTGCGGGAGAAGCGCAGGAGAGGGTGACCCTAAAGCCCTGCTAGACCAGCAAGATCTAAGGCTGCTCAGGATGAGGAGGTGCCCCTTCCATGGCCAGGGGTAAGGGAGGCACCCTTGTAAGGTCCTCCATGCATTGCAGGGAAAGAAAGTGTGTCCCCCAGAAGGTGGAGGAGATCACCCTACATCGGGCAATGGGTGACAATCTGGATAGACAAAGCCATGCTGTCCACCTAATGCAGATCTCTGTCCCCGCAAGTCTGGACGCCACCTCTTTGGCATCATATGACGCCCTTGCTTGGTGCCTTGCAAGCTTCAGACCCTGTGCAGAGAGGGTGATGGCCTGCGTAGATTGCTCCATATCAGGCAAAGATGCCAGGACTTGTGCAAGCATCGGCCACAGGTGCCTGTTATAGGCAGCGTGGTGAGCCTCATGAGATCCTATACACAGTAATGCCTGAGTCAAAGAGAAAACTCTTCTTCCCAACCGGTCAAACTCTGTGGAATCTGGATCTGGAGGTCGGTTGTGCGCCAGGCGCTGAAGCCTGGAAGGAGTGTCTAGGGACATCAGCCCTGAAGGCGGGTGAAGTAGAGAACCCAGAGACTCCTGGGGGTGCAATACCATCTCCTGCAGTCCTCTGGAGCTGGGGAAGAGGTGGCTGGAGACTGCCAGGTGCAGATAGACGCTTCCTGGAAAGGGATAGGCCAGGAGGGCACCACCAGGTGGTGAGAGCTGAATTCGCTCAGGAATGAGCATGTCTCCCACTCAGTATTGCTTCTCACTACATGAGAGATCTAGAGCTCCTTGACCAGCTTTGAAAGGAACCGCTGATATTCAGTGAAATCATTGTCAGAGGACAAGTGGACGGAGCGTTCCTCTCCCTCAGGGGAGGGAGATGAGAAGGAAAAGGAGCTTGAATGCTCAGGGTCCTCTTATGGCAGGGGAGACAGGCAAAAGATCCGCTCATCCATGGCTCTCACATAAGTGGGGAAGGCTGCCACAGTGGCCCTGAACATCTCCCAGGTTAAGGGACCCATGGGACCCATATGGCCAGGGAGAGGAGGAGGAGGAGGAGGAGGTGTCTATAGAGGAATGGGAGATGGGCACCTAACAGATAGTGCCAGCCTCTGTCAGGGCTCTGAGACCTAAGAACTAGTCCCGCCATACAGGGGACCCGAGGTTCAATCCGGGGTGTGAAGGCTGTGGCTGAGAAGACAAACCCCGGATGAGTCATGAGGGAGAATCTCCCCTGTGACATGACTGGAGTTTCATGGGTCCAGAAGGGCAACCCTCCACGCTGCCAACTAAGGGCATTTCTGAGACCTCATGGGAAAGATGGGGTTCAGCACTTTGACTCCTCCCCACTCCCTGCAGGGTAGTGGAGAGGGGTACTCACACCCTGCCCTGGCCCCATAACCCTTTAGACTCTGAAGCTGCCCTCTTCCTTGCTCCCAGCGAGGTCAGGTCCCCCAATCCTGCAGGCCTCCAGAAGGAGGTCATGGAAGAGGGGACTCCAGTCCCCACTGGGGGATTATGGCTGCATCAGAAATTGCAGCTGTCACACCCATCCCAGAAGAGGACACCAAACCCTGAGCCCCCAGGCCACTGACCCAAATGGACCCCCCCATGGCTGGCATCAGCAGTGGGAACTGCTAGAACTATGGACTCCGGGGACTCTGGGAGGGGAACGCTGGGCCGCCTGTTGCTGCATCCCAAAGGGCTCTCTGACTCTGAGGAGTCAGGGTACCAGTCCGTGTCAGCCTGTGAGTCATCTTCCTCCAAAGAGGAAGAGACCAGGCAGACTTCCAGACTGGCTACCCTGAGAGAGCCCTTGGCAGTGGCACCACAAGCGGTGCCACCACAGGAGATGGCACCACCTGCAGCATCGCTCTGATCACTGGTGCCACAAACGGCACCAGGATCTGGGACAGCACCAGAAAGCAGCACCAAGGGTTCACCAGTGCCAAGCCTGACAGCCATGTGCCGCAACACTGGGGGAGCCTGCACCTCCATGGAGGTGACTGCTGAGGTGGTGATCGTGACATGGCTCTGCAGGGAACCACGTCGCTCCTTTGGCACCACAGAAGAGGCTTCCTCTTCAGCAAGGTTAGAATCAGAGGAGGCCTCCTCCTCCTCGCCAGGTTGTATAAATCCAGGAGGGGACCCATAGGAGGGGTCAAGTGTTCTGGCCTTGGCAACCCGTGAGTGATGCTGTCCTCTGAAAGTCGGCGGAACCCTGCCGACTTTAAACATGCAAACTTTGAGAACATGGTGGTCCATGGAGAAGCAGGCTTCACAGTGGTCCATATCATGATTGGGTCCCAGGCATCGCAAGCAGACATCATGCCGGTCCAAAAAGGAAAAATGCTGGCCAAAGGGGCACAGACACATGGGGGCATGGCTCGCGTTGCATTTTTTACCAGCCCCCATACTTGACATGATGCAAATCAATAGCTAAAACTAAGAAAAGACTCAGCACCATTTAATAAAAATATATGGAAAGATCTTACCTGATCCTAATAAACGGCGCTGAGTGAACTTCAACAAGAACAGGATGGAGATTAAGTTGGTGGTTTAGGCCCGATTGGCACTGACTCCTCCCTCCAAAAAACTGTGACTTCTGCAGCAGGTGCTACCTCGACGGCGGGAGAAACAGAACTGGGATGGAGGAGGAGTCTGCGGTGCCTAATGGACAGCCCTCGTGCTCCACGCAGCATGTCAGACACACAGGCGGTACCATCGGAGCAGACTCCTCCCTCAAAAAAAAAAAACTCCCCCGTCACATGTGCGTGACTCTGGCTACACCCAGCAGTAATGAATGGTGAAGACTGACAAGGGAAGACCACAGTTTTTCACATTTACCTTTTATATATGTGTTGTTAAACATGGAATATTTAGGGGTATGAATATCATCTCTGAAAATAAAAACATTATAAACATCTGCTAATGAGAAATTATTTCCTGTGCTCTTTAAACTGGTTGAGTCATGCCATAAGACCTCACTGCACTAACAGGGGATGATGGGAGGAAGGAATGTATGTCATTGTAAAGCAGTACCATTAGATGAACACACTGTTGTTGATGAATACCTCTTTCTTCTGTCAGCATGGATTCATCTACAGCCACACACTAGCTTGACTATGAGTAATCACTCTACCAAACAAGATCTTGCCAGAGTTGATACAGCTTTGGTGACCTTGTAAAGCTCCAGAGAGTGAGTGCTGCTGAGTGCCATCTCCAAGATGGTGGTGGCAATGCAACTGCGCATGTGTGGCATTCATGCATGCATAATTGCGGTGAATGGCATTCTGCCATTCCCAAGATGTTGGTGCCGGTGGAACTGCACATGCACGCAAGGCATGCATGCGCAGTTCTTGTCCCAGAATGCAGAAGTAACAGCCAAAATAGTGCGGCTGTTACTCTGTAGTGACCGACTGTGGCGGAGTGCTCCAAGTTCTGTTGGACTTTTAGAAGGATACTTCCAAAAGTCCAATGGAAGTGTGCCATGGTCAGCCATTTTTGAGGAGACGAATGCAAAATGGTTGTAGGCTCTGCCTACAGCCATAAAAAGCAGCTCTGTCCTTGGGCATGCTACAGTCAAACTAATCCCATAAGCAACAGAAAAGAAAGAGCACCACCACATCAGCTGTATGAAAATAAAGGACAACTTTATTTACTCACAATACCATGATCAGTTCATCAGTCCTTCAAGTGGTGCCATAAAAATGCCCATGGTTACAAAGTGATTATATGCTGTGCTGTGATTAAGTGTTGGGAGAGCAGTGGGTGATGGGAAAACTGCCACACACTCTGAACAGGGTACTGTGCACCTCATCAGGGAGAGAAATGAAAATTCCATACTCACTATAATTCTTGATCTTCCAGAATATCTTCACCATTCATCAATGCTGGGTCTGTGCCAGAGGTGCTAGGACCCCATGGGAGCACATAGCTTTAAGATTTTTGGAGTGGGGAAGCAGACATCGAGGACGGCACTGCCCATGAGGCAGACATATGATGTCCTGCTCATAGACTAGCCAATAGCTGACACCGACTCTCCCCTCTCCTCAGTTCTGTCTGCCTAGTAGAGGAAGAAAGGGTACAAAAACAGAAAGGGTGGGGCAAGGGAGCCCAAGGAATAGGGAAAAGGATATAGGATATAAATCAAGCAACCCAATAAAAACCAACCAGAAGAGAGAATAGAGAAAATTCTGAGTGGAGGGGCTTTAGGATGGCCAAGGATGACCATGATAACTGGGCAGGCCAGGGAAGGAGAAAAAGATGGAGAGAAATGAAAGAGAGACAGATATGAGGACCCCATGCCCTTGGTCAGGAGGTGGTGTGTCAGAAGAAGTGGCCAGCTGTCATACCCACTGGAAAAGTGATAGACACTGCCCTGAGAGCTGTCCCTTAGAAACTGAGAGACCAGTCCAGAAAGAGCTGCAAGAAAAGGAGTGCTTCTGTGAGTGTGCAAAATTGGAAGACCCATGAGCCCTGGGAAAAATTAGCCAAATCTAAGTGTCCATCTGAGGAAGAAGGAGGTACAGGGCTAAGGTTCAGAATCCCATATGACCAAGGCATAGTATGGGAGAGGCAAACTTTGAGTTCAAAGATCTGAGGGCTTAGCCATGGCTTAGGTCATTAAGAAGATTCCAATCACTATGAATGAGAAACCAGAAGGAGAATATACTCTTAGGATACTGGCTGGGGACAGGGGCTCTCTCAAGAGCATAGAAAGGCAAGGATTCCAAAGGACTCTGATCTCTATAAGTGAGACTGTGGAAGAATCCCAAGGTAATTGGGAGAGGGGAAGGTGCAGCTGGGCATAAATAAAATAATAGCTGCACAGGGAAGGGAAAGTTTGGAGGAAGATGGACTACTGTTTAAGAGGCTAGCTGCTCACATAGGTGAGCTGTCATAGTAAACTGTGCCCCTCGAGGGGACAGAAAAGATAAGCCAACTATAAAAACATAGATCCCCTCCCACTAAGAAAGAAGGGGGGAAGGCTAATAGAGCCTAAGAAAGAAAGGTGACTCCCCCCCCCAAGTAAAGAAAGACTTTTTTTGTTTTTAAAGGCGAAGGATCAGAGAGATCCTCCAACACAGGCATGACTATAGAAAAATGATCCAATATACGCATCTATAAATGCTCCCTTTCTCTTTTTATGTTGACGCGCTTGTGCAGCCAACATCATGGGACAGTGAAGCTTTAGAGGCACGGTCGCTGTTGGATGAATGCAGGGCACACACCACTAGGAAAGTTCCGCATTCCCCAATCAGCCTGCATGCCGGCGCCACACCATGCATACATAATGGGGCGAGCACATCTAAGAAAAGGTCCGCTGCAATCTGAGCAAAGCTCATCAGATGTAGCAGTCCTTTTCTTGCCATGCTCGCTGTCATTATGTACATGGCAGGACACTGGCCGTAGAACTGCCGACTTCGGGGGTGCCCAATTCCCCTGTCAGCTGCCCCTGCCCCCTGTGAATGTGCCGAGGGGGAGCCCACCCCATCGGCATAAAGCACTTCAATTGTTTAATGCAGGGGTGCCCAATCCCCTCCGGCTCTTACCCATCCCCCTTTCCTTATAGCCAACAGGGATCCCAACTCTCGCCTGCAGAAATAACACACCCCAATTGTTTAATGCTGAGGGGTGCCCAATCCCCTCGGCTGCCCCCCTTCTTTGTGTGCTGACAGGGGTGCCCAATCTCCAACGGCATAAATTCTGCCCACCCGTGTTTGCAGATGAGGGTGCCCAATCCCCCGTTGGCTACAGACACCCCCCCAAACAGTTAGGTGGCACGCTGGGAGCCCATCCCAGTGTGCCAATCCGAAAAAAACTGTCCCACGGTGTTTTGTTTTTTGTCCTTTTGAACCTGTAAAGGAAAACGGTCCCTCATAGTCTCCATGCCCCCTCCCCCACCTGCACCCACCCACGCGCACCCTGCCTCCCACCCCTCACCCCATACTTACCTCCAGAGCTCGGCGCGATGATCATCGGTGGACCAGGAACACGCCTGCACTCTTCAAAGCCGACCATGGACTGAGAAATGCCGGTAAGCTGTATAGTGGGATAGATAGGATTTTTCAACTTTAGTACATATCTCGGGCATTTTGCGTATTTGGATTAAATTTTCAACAGTGGGGTTTTGGGACCCCTTTCATGAATTCTTGCACTGTCACAGATTATTCGGTCCTGAAAGGTGATTTCGCAGTCACTGTGCGGAATCACCTTCGGACCACGTAAGGAAATGACAGTGCCACTGTTCATTGGTGGGGGCTCAAAAACCCTATGTTGCAAATTTGGTGGGAAAAATCCAAAACATGACTGTTTGACGAGCGTGCGTAGCAACTGCTCAACACATGCTCATAAGTTAGCGAATTTGCAATATTTTCATGCTAGATTCAAAAAATTGGCATTTTACCACACCTTCTTGGGAACTGTACAGCTGTCATTTTTTACATCCTGGCCGAAATGTGTTTTTGCACTTCCAGCACAGAATAGCGCGGTTGTGGTGCGAAATCAGTGTTCAGGACACATTATGAAAATGACAGTGACACTGTTCATGAGCAGAGATCCTAAAATGCCTGTGTTGAAAATTTGGTGACAATATTCCATAAAGTGACTGTTTTATGAGTGTGCGTAGCAACTGCACGATGCACACTCGAACGTAAGCGCATTCACACTATTTTCATGCCAGATTCTCAACATTGTTATTTTACCACACCTTCTTGTGAACTGTACAGCTGTCATTTTTCACATCCTGGCAGAAATATGTTTTTGCACTTTTGGCGCAGAATAGCGCATTTGCTGTGCGAAATTAGTGTTTGGGACACATTACAAAAATGACAGTAACACTGTTCATGAGCAGAGATCCTAAAATGCCTGTGTTGAAAATTTGGTGACAATATTCCATAAAATGACTGTGTTATGAGCGTGTGTTGCGCAGTTTGCACGCACGCTCATACATTTGCAAACTTCTAATATTCTCACTCCAGATTTTCTACAGTGCCATTGTTGTGCACCTCCTAATGAACAGTACAGCGGCCATTTTTCACATCCTGACCAAAATCTGTTTTCGCAGTTCCGGCGCAGAATAGCGTGGTCGCTGTGGATAGTCTGTGTTCGAGACACATGATGAAAGTGACAGTGACACTTCATTAGCAGATGCCATAAAATGCCTATGGTGACACTTTTCATGAGCAGAGGTCCTAAAATGCCTATGTTGAAAATTTGGTGCTGAAACTCCATACAATGACTGTGGTGCAAGCGTGCATTGCGCAGTTTCCACGCACCCTTGTAACTTTGTCAATCTGCAATATTTTCATGCCACATTTTGACCACTGGCATTTGTGCACGTCTCCTTATCAACAGTCCAGCTGTCATTTTTCACAGCCTGCCCAAAATGTGTTTCTGCAGCTGTGGTGCACAATGGCATGCTCGCTGTGCAAAATCACCTTTTGAGACACATTCACACAATCACAGCACTATGCGTCTCTAGCTACGCCACTCCCACTGCCAATACCAGCGTGACAACATTCAGCATTGACAAATGCGTTTTATTTTTTGTTACAGAAGCACCAATGATGCTTTAGAAGAAAGGGCAAGCTGCCCAAGGCAGAGTTACTTTCCCACTACAAAAACTAATGGCCAAGCAAGAGGCCAAATAACAAGAACAAGAAAAGACAACAAGCACCCTCAGGAGTTTGCCCCTTAGAAGTGTACTCCCCTTTTCTGCAAAATAGGGAAATGGCAGAAGAAGGGAGGTGACACTGCCCAGGAGCCTGGCCATAGCAGGAGATGGTAGGTGGGTAGTAGTGGTGAATGGTAAAGATATTCTGGAAGATCATGAATTACAGTGAGTACGTAATTTTCATATCTTCCAAGAATCAATATTCACTGTTCATCACTGGTGGGTCAGAGTACCAATCCACCACCGTAAGGTGGCGATGGCAAACTTTTTTTTCCAATGTGTATTTTATGCCCCATTTTTTACCCCATTTTTTAACCGTCCCCCATACCTCGGCTGTGCACATGCATGTGGAGGCACCCTCCTGTGACTTGCCACCTCTCCCACCTATGTTGGTCACCGGACCTCCACCCGGTGGTAGCGGAACTACGGGGGATGACAACCACCCTCAGAGAGGAGAGCGGCCTTTCGGCTGCTCAATCCTGCTGTCACTGTCCCTCTCCCCCGTGCCAGCTCCCCACTGACCCGACTCCATTCCTGAACCCAGGTCGCCAGTGTGACATGAGGTAAGGCATCCAGTGCCTCAGCCCTCTGCCAAACTGGACTGGCTAGTGATTGCAAAGACTAAGGGAAATGGTTCTTCCCTCAGCCTCCAGTGGGGAGGCACAGAGAAGCAAGGGCCCCTCATGGATCTGGCAAGGCACGAGACTGGTCAGGGGCAGGCAGAAGCTCCCATGGATAGGGAGGAAGAAGGTGCCCCTGAAGCTCATGCCTGACACTATGAGAAAAAAAAATGGGCCCCCTGGAATCATGGGGCAATCAGCCTACACTGGGCCAAGGGTGACAACCTAGATAAGTTAAGCCACGCTGTCTGCCTGATGCAGACCACAGTCCCCACTAATCAGGAAGCTACTTTGTTGATGTCTTAGGATGCCCTCAGCTGGTGTCTTGCCAACTCCAGACCCTGTGTGGGAAGGCAAATGGCCTGCCTCATTGCCTCACAGTCAGACATGAGAGCTAGGAGCTGTCCCAGCATTGGCCACAGGTGCCTACCATAGGTAGCCATTAGAGCCTAGTGTGCAGCAATGCACAACATAGTACTTGCTTTCAAGAAAACTCTACCACCCCGGTGGTCAAACTTGGTCGAGTCTGACTCTGGGACAATTGTGCCATGGGCGATGATGCCCAGAAGGGGTGTCCAGGAACTGGACTCCAGAAATGGGGTGAGGCATGGCTCCTGGAGACTCGTGAGGTGTTCAGTACCTGTGCTGGCAGTCCCTTGGGACTAGACAAGGGGCAGAAGGATGAAGGCAGACATTCTGTGATACCTCCATAAATGGCTGGAGCCACAGAGGTATGACAGTAGTGTCAGAACTGTACTACCCAAGGAAGGACAGCATCATTCAAGCAGGATTGGATTGCATCCAGCAAAGTTGGAGATGTGCAGCTCCTCCAGCATCCCTGAAAGGAAGTGCTGATAATTGGTGTAATCAGCATCAGAGGTGAAGTGGACAGAAGTATCCTCTTCCACAGTGGAGGAAGATGAGGATGAAGAGAAGCTGGACTTAGGGGGAGATGGTGCTAGGGGAGCAGGCCAGAAGATGGTCTCATCCAGGTAGACAGGGAAAGCACTCATCATAGCCCTGAACTGTTCCCAGATCATGGGTCCCTTAGAGCCAGAGAAATCTGGGAGAGGGGGTGGAGGAGACCGACGAGGAGGAGGGTTGTGGCAGACCAGGCCAGGTCCTCTGCCAGGCTTGTGGGAATGGACAGGGGACCCTTCCTGAGGGAGACGGCTGTGCAACCCATCCAGCTTGGAATGCCATATCGTAGATGGGGTGACTGGGGGTGGTGCCTTTGGGGGGGGATCTCCAGGTGGGGAGGTTAGAGCTGTACAGTTCCCACATGTGGCCCTTTTTCCAATCTACCACAGACCCTAATAGTTCCAGGGAGGACAGAAGGCCTGAGTTGATGCTGTATGTCCTTCCAGAGACCCCAGCTACTCTGGATGCAAAGCGTGGCCTTGATCTAGACCTCCCAATCCCCACCTCACCTGAAAGGGCTCTGCCCCTCGAAGAAGGCCTAACAACAGTTTTGGAACCAGAGACAGGAGAAGAGGGGGAGCCGGCACTGCAAACGGCACCAGAACCCCCTGCAGCACCACTGGTGTCAGAGTCAGTGCCACGGATGCCACCAGAACTCAACCTGACACCAAATGTGGCACTGGACCCCAACCAGACACCAGACACAACACCAACCTCCCCACCAGTACCAGAATCAGCACTGGAAGCATCCCTTGTGCCACAAGTAGCACCCTGAAAAGCAGGGGAGGTGATGCTGTGGCCAGTACCAGGAAGGGGACTCTGAGGCCCCGCCAACATGGAAGACCTAGCATTAGGCCCAGAAGAGTCCACTGGCCTACCAGAGTCAAGCAGCCAGTTGGGATCATCCTAATCTTCATTCTCTGGATTGGAGGATGCGATCAGGGAGAACTCCAGCTGTTCAATGCCCAGGACTTTTCCTCTCCCAGTGCCATGAATGACAGGAGGAGGTGACCCAGCTGTGCTGATGGCACCGCAATGCTCACTGGCAATGGCCTCAGTGCCAGGAACTGAGGTGTTACTGTGCTATGTGACCGAGGGGCACGCCGGTGTAGGCCCAGCATATAGCTGCACCACCACCACCACTGGGGGCGTCCATCCCCCCGATGAGGCAACAGACTGGGAGGGGTGTGCAACCACCCCCCTAGAGGAGGCTGGCTGTCCCAAAGACCCCTCTTACAGGCTTTCCATCTCAGCAACACGAGGACTAGCTGAGGACTGCTCTCCTCGGTACGTATTGTACCAGGCAGGGGCTCAGGAAAAAGGAAAGAGGAAATTGTTTTACCAGGAAAGGCACACTAAACCAAAGCTGGTTTCCAGTGTGACCTGGAGCACAAGACGTTAAGTGACTTGCTCAGGGTCACACAGCATGCAAGTGGGGGTTGTGGGATTCAAATCCAGATCTTCATGTTAGCAGATTAGAGACTTAGATCACAGCACTATACTGCCTCCAGAAAAGTGCCCAGGGACCTGAACCTGGAGTTCTGGGTGCAACACTGGCCTCCAAAGGTTGGGGGATCCCATCCCAACCTCATAGGCTGAAGCTCAAGAGAATTAAGGTCCATTGAGAAGCAGATGTTGCAACAGACCATGTCTCAATCCAGGTAGGTGAAGCAACGGTCATGGTGGTCGTAAATGACAATATTATGTCCATGGAACTGCTGGGGACCTCCCGTTGAGAAACCAGCACTCCCTAACTTGTAGAGGCATTCCACACACAGAGCTGCTGGGGACCTCCTGTTGAGAAACCAGCACTCCTTAACTTGTAGGGGCATTCTGCCCATGGAGCTACTGGGGACCTCCCGATGAGAAACCAGCACTCCCTAACCTGTAGGGGCATTCTGCCCATGGAGCTGCTGGGGACCTCCCGATGAGAAACCAGCACTCCCTAACCTGTAGGGGCATTCTGCCCATGGAGCTGCTGGGGACCTCCCAATGAGAAACCAGCACTCCCTAACCTGTAGGGGCATTCTGCCCATGGAGCTGCTGGGGACCTCCCATTGAGAAACCAGCACTCCCTAACCTGTAGGGGCATTCTGCCCATGGAGCTGCTGGGGACCTCCCATTGAGAAACCAGCACTCCCTAACTTGTAGGGGCATTCTGCCCATGGAGCTGCTAGGGATCTCCCGTTGAGAAACCAGCACTCCCTAAAATTGTAGGGGCATTTCACCCACAGAGCTGCTTGGGACCTTCCATTGAGAAACCAGGTACGGACCCTGCTGACTGAACCACGCCAGGCTGCTGCCTGGATTTCAAATTTTGTGCCTTTTCTGAACGCCCTGCTACCCACGTCTCAGCTTGGTTTTCTTTGTTAAACTGTAGTGTTTAGGGCCGTTGAGGCAAACTTGCAGCTTTTAGGGCATTTGCTGTCGAAGTGGAGTTAATTAATTACCCATTGCAAACTGTAACAAAACAGGCACGCAGCTGCTCATGCCCCAATCCAACTTTAGAAAGAAATTGCTTGGGGCTAATTTTAAGTTATTATTGGGGCTAATTTAACCATCTGGCATGGAGCGCACTCCCTGATACTAAGTACAATTTATGCTGCTCCTTACATAGAAACACAGAAGTTGACAGCAGATAAGGACCGCAAGGCCCATCCTGTCTGCCCATTTCTTTTTCTGCCTTATAAATGTGCCATCGGCCTTAGCTCTGTCAGTGGTCTAGCTATTTATACTCATCTGTATTGCTCCATTATGCCTATCCCATGCCTGTTTGAAGCCCTGCACTGTATTCATAGCCACCTCTTTCTGAGGTAGGCCGTTCCATGCATCCACCACCCTTTCTGTGAAAAAGAATTTCCTCACATTCCCCCTTAATCGGCCTCCCTCTAATCTCATGCTGTGTCCTCTTGTCCTGCTATTTTTCTTATATTTAAACATGTTAGACTCTTTCGCCTTGTTAATGCCCTTAAGGTGTTTGGATGTCTCGATCATATCACCTCTCTCCCTCCTTTGTTCAAGGGTATACATATTGAGCTCTGTTAATCTGTCCTAATATGTCTTCTGATGCAGTCCCTGCACCATTTTGGTTGCCCTTCTCTGGTCTGCCTCAGTTTGGTTAATGTCTTTGTGAAGTTGTGGCCTCCAGTACTGCACACAGTACTCCAGATGGGGCCTAACCAGTGTCTTGTAAAGAGGGATTGTTACCTTCCTCTTACGACTTGTGATACCCCTACTAATACACCCTAACATCCCCCTAGCCTTACCTACTGCTTCAGAGGTCTGCTTGGATGATTTCAGGTCATCGGTGATGATGATTACCCAGGCTGATCTCACTGAAGGCTGCTCTCTGATTGCTCTCTGAGTGGAAGCGCAGTATTGTGCCCTCTTTCAACTGCAGTCTGAGTGGAAAGCAGTCCGTGCTGCTCCTGTTTCACTTCAGAGCCTGCCCCACAGCTGCTCCCCGCCCATCCCCCAATACCCTCCAACCCTTAGCCATGTTTACTTATATAGGGACCTCTAAGCATGTGATAAGGGATAGATTTTATGTTTTTTCTGTCTACATTCTCATTAGCAAGTAATATTATTTTCACCACCATTGTCGCCACTTCCCCTAGATTCTTTGGAAGACCCCCTAACTGTATCCAGCAGCAGATTACTGCTGTGGACTGCTGATCTATCAATTTTCACCAGCATTCTGCTTCCTCAGAATGGTGGTTCCCCTTCCTACCCTGATTCTCAGTCTGAGCTGCTCTTTTTACCCTCTTTCCATTCATTTATCCCTATCCCTTTAATCTGGCCCAGTCCTAATCCCTGCCCCCTCTCAACTGCTTCCCTATGTCTGATTGTCTTCTCCCCCTCTACTGCCACTCTTATTTCTGACTAGTCGCCTTCATCAGCCCCATATGCCATGATGACTAGAGCTGTTCTGTGTTGCCTAATCTCCATGTTTACTGTCCTACTCACCCTCAACTCTCCATCCCTCCTCATGGGTACCCCCGCTCTCTTGTCAGTGATGTCTACCTGGGACTTCACCTTCTCTAACATGGAAGCTGAACATGCCTCCATGCCTACTCCTCTAGTGTACCTCAGTCATAAAGCTCTAGGTCACTACTTAGGCACATAGTTCACAAGAAGCTTACCTCCCCAGCGATAGTCTCCTGTGCCATTGCACTTGCTGTGCTTCGGATTGCCATGTTATCCCTTACTTTAGCTGGTGACATTGACTCTAACCCGGGTCCTCAGGTGAGTCCTCTCCAAACTCATCCCAGTACCACCCATCTTTTGCCTCAAGCTTCGGGACTGACCTTTGCCCATCTTAATATCCATAGTCTCATTGCCAGTTTCACTGAACTGGAGGCTTGGGTCCAGGTTAATAATCCAGATATTCTCGTGCTATCGGAAACCTGGCTGAAACCTACCATCTCGGATCAAAACTGTGCACTATAGGGCTATTTTATGCACTGGGCCAACCCTCCACCAAAAGAAGGGGTGGTCTGGCACTGTATTACAAGGCTCACCTGGACGTCTCTCTCCATCCTAACCCCCTCTCAACAACAGCTAGGCAATGCATGCATTCTACTTCTTGGCAGAGCCAAGAAACTACACATATTTGGGATGTATATACCTCCACGTAATAGCAAGCTTGGTCTTGAGGAGCTTATAGAACTTATTCCTGCCTTGACTAAAAACAATGAGCTAATCTGTCTGGGTGATTTTAACCTTGACTGGCTTGGATCGAACTCATTCTCACTTGCTTCTACTATCAGCAAGGCAAACCTCTTCCAACTCATCTCTTCCCCTACCTGGAAGTCACTGAATAGCCCCAGCTGTACTATGATTGACTGGATTCTCACAAACAGGAAGGATTATTTCTCCCCTGCTGGGGTTCTACCCGATTCAATCAGTGATCACTGCCCGGTCTTCTGTGTACGAGGCGCCTCCCCTTCCTCACAACCTCACAAAGTTCTATCCTTTGCTAACTTCTCCCAACTTGACCCGGCTGCATTCGTACTTGATCTTACACATACCGACTGGTCTCCCTTTTTCACTACCAATGACATCAACCTTACCACTGACTATTTCAATACCACTTTACTCACCTTACAGCACAAGCACATTCCATACTCTACACGCAAGGTCGGAGGGAAGGTGACCAAATGGCTGAAGCGAGCTCTCCTGCAACTGCTCAAGCAGCGTGACAAGCTTTGGTTAAAATGGAAGTCCTCCTCCAATCAGACTGGCTTTGTGGAGTACTGGACCTGGCGAAATACCTGCAAGAAGTCAATCAGGGTTGCCAAGAGCAACTACTACCATGGACTCATACATTCTTCGGCTGCTGACCCCAGGAAATACTGGAACCAGATTAACAAAACCATGGGTAACGCTAAGCCACTGACTCCCAAAGACATGTTATTAAACAACTCCCTCTGCAACAATGCCTGCATCATTGCTAATGCCTTCAACTCGCTTTTCACTGAGGTTCCCAATATCTCCCCTCCAGCACCCAGTGGGTCCCAGCCCCCTTCTACAGCTCCTCCAGATACTCCTCCTGCCCTGGTGCTTTCTACTATCTCTCACCTGGACATTCTTAGGTTACTACAGTCCATTCTCATTCATGGCAGTGCTGGACCAGACGATATTGAACCTAGGATTCTTAGACTTGGTGCCCCACTCCTAGCCACTCCTGTTAATCAGCTTTTTAATCTGTCCATCAGCACCTCCATGGTGCCTTTAACCTGGAAATCTGCCAGGATTATGCCGGTCTTCAAGAAAGGTGACCCTAAAATTCTGTCCAATTATTGCCCCATTGTGCTACTACCTACCCTCAGCAAGACTTTGGAAAAACTTATTCACCATCAGATCTCTGCCCATTTACTAAACTTCAGTCTTCAGTCACAGGTTCAACATGGCTTCTGGGCTGGTCACTCTTACTCTATTCGCTAGTACTTACCAGTGCTGTGTTCATTGACCTCACCAAAGCTTTCGATCTGGTGAATCACCCTCTGCTCGTGCACAAACTGCATTCACTTGGTGCCTCTGGTTCCACCATAGCCTGGATCAGCAGCTACCTCTCAAACCATTCCCAATCCGTCTCCTTCAATAAAGTCCTTTCATCTCCTGCTCCCATCTCCTATGCCATCCCACAAGGATCCATTCTGGGACCCTTGCTTTTTTCCATTTTTGTTAATGATTGTCCCACTTCCTTTTCCCACTGCCACTCCATCATGTATGCTGACAATCTGGTGCTCTACTCAGTCACTCATTTTGTAGCTGACCTTAATGTTCACCTGTCGTCTGCATTCCAAAAGATTAAATCTTGGCTCCTAACCAATTCCCTAATCCTCAATCTACCAAAGACCCAGGCAATGCTCTTCAGGTCAGCTAGAAAAGTCCATGCCAGGACCCCTAAGCTTTGCCTGCACTGCAGTGATGGGTCTGCAGTCCTGTCCACTGATTCCTTTAAATACCTCAGTGTCAGTGGCTCAGTAGGTAGCACACTCACCTCTAAGGCCAAGAGATCAGAGGGCTGTGGGTTCAGTTCCCACATCTGACACTTGGGTTAATATCCCAGTACTGACACTATAGTGCAGCATGAGAGGGGTGCTGCACTTCTGAGGTGCAGTCTTTCGGATGAGACATTACACTGAGGTCCCATCTGCCTGGATTGGTGGTAGTTCAGGTGGATGTTAAAGATCCCATGGCACTTATCGAAAAGTGTAGGGGTAACTTTTATTAGAATAATCACATTGATACAGTTTCACAAGAAAATTCCAACATAAAGAACAACAAAAGAAAGGAAATTACAACAAAAGGACTTTTCCCATAATTATATCTTGAACATAACAATTCATAAGCTCTTTGGGTACTAACAAACCAATAGTGTGACCATAAACATTTAGAGGGAAAAAAAGGAAATAAGATAAAATAAACAAACGAAAATTACTCTTTTTTCCTAGACAAAAAGAAAACTAGAAGAAGAAGTAATTATTCCCCTAACTTATTATTTATATTTAATAAAATGTAAAAATCCCTTCCACCAGAACCTTACTTTCTCCATATTATACAATTGCACTTGATAAATAAATTTTAGTCAAGACATTGATCACATAGTTTCTAAATCCTCTAAAGAGGGACTCCTTTGATATAATACCCATTGGCACCTTGTCTGCCATAGACAGAATCTTAAACTAGCAAAAAAATGCAAAGTACCTTCTCATACTGTTTCAAAAAGGGGAAACTCCCAATCACTAAAATATCATAGTTTAACCTGGCTAACCATGGTAGATCCCATACTTTTGCTAAATAAAGCCATAATTTTGTGGGGAAAGAGCACTGTAGAAAGAAATGTTCCATAGTCTCCTCTTGATTTATACATTCTGGATAAGGACAAGATCTCTCTTCTATTGCCTTATATTTTGCCGATCCCCTCACATTCAGTCTACCGTACATCATGAGCCATAAACTCTCCCACATATATATTGGCAGCCTGGGGTTGTTAAGTTGCTCCAAACATCCTCCATCCTTTCTCTGGGACAGTTTTTAAAATTTGGCTCCAGACAATAATATGTAGACATTATTTCCTTATATAATGACCTTGAAGAGCACCTTGTTATTTGATTTTGAGTAATTTTCCATTTATATAATTTCTTGCGGCTGGCTTAAAATAATCCGGAACCAACAACCGTGGGGACCATTTGGGTGCACAATGCAGCCAGTTGGAGAAATAGTGTTTCAATAGATTTATGAAAACCAAGCTTTCCTGATATTTTGAAAGCCCTAATCCCTCTTTAATGAAAAGGAGAAAATAATGCAAAAACAAAATACAACCGGGTCTACCATTCCCAGCCCTCCTGTTTTTATCTAAATATGTACAACCTCTCTGGACGGTTCAATCTGTTCCTCATAACAGCTGGAAACAAATACTATAAAGTTTTGTCTCAAACTGTACTGGTAAGGTAAATTGCAGCCAGATACTGGAGCCTTGGTAATATAAATTGCTTTAGGACTTGGATTCGTTTAATTTTGGTAAACTTAAACTTTTCCAAATATTAACTTTAGATTCTATTTTGTCTAGCACAACTGTCCAATTGTCCACCGGACAGTTCTGGGCCTTAAACATTACCCCTAAAATTGATAAGGGCTGTGAAGACATTTCTATTGAATTAAAGAAAATGGTTCTTGTTGAAATCTACCCAATAATAGACCTTTGGACTTATCAAAATTTAACTTAGCATTAGATAATCTTGCATAAGTATTAAATACGAGAAAAACCTTAAGTTGAGCATACTTAGAAAAAATAGGCAAATATCATCCGCATAGGCCTGAATGGTAAAGAATAGATTTGTGCTGGGAATTTTTATCCCCTGCCACAATGGGGGATAACTTACTGCTCTGATCAGTGGTTCTAATGAAACATTATAAAGAAGGGGGCTTAAAGGACACCCTTGTTGTACCACACACTTAATTTTAAAACCGTCACCCAATTCTCCTTTAATAAACGGAAACACCTGTGCTGAATTATATAAACCTTTAATTAGCTTCAACATTACCTTAGGGACCCCAAAACATTCTAAAGTGGTAAATAAGAAAAAATGATTAACTCTGTCAAATGCTTTTTCTAGATCCAAAGATACTATAACCCCTTTCCCCCCTATGTTGTTCACTTGTTCAATAATATCCCTTATAAGACATAATACAGATTGAATTCTTCTACTGGGATTCCACAATGCTGAACTGGCGTAAACATCACATCGGCTCCCTATTTTTAATCTATTATTAATCAGAGTTGCAAGGATTTTGTAATCTGAATTCAACAAAGTTATTGGCCTCCAATTCTTGAACTCTCCCTTATCTCCGGCTTTATATATATAAATCTGAAGCCCTCTGAAAAGGATCTTGGCCAACCTCCCTTTTAAGAAGAAATTAAAACCAACACTAAACAATCAACAATGTCTGACTGAAACTTTTTATAAAAAGCATTTGACAGACCATCTAATCCTGGGGCCACGTTGAGCTTCAGAGAATTAATAACTCTATAATCTAGGACTTAGTAAAAGGCTGTTTCATGTTGCTCAAAGTCTCCTTATCCACCACCTTCACTGAAACTGGGCCTAAAACTGTCTAATCTGGTTTAAAGAAGGATTATAATGAGACTCTATATTCAAAGTGATTTGCAATTATGTCTCCATAGCTTTTACTGTAAATACTTTCCTCCCTTGATTTAAAAAATCTAGAGAAACACGATCTTTAGGGTTTTACACAACTCAAAAGGTCTCCCGAACACAGATTTTTTTATATGATTAGCAAACAGAGCTTGAAGTGTTTTGTCCTATCATATTGTAATAATCTCATTTGTTTTTGATTTCAGCAATTTGTGTCGAAAAATCCTCTCTAGAGGAATTTGCCCATGTTAGAACTTGTTGTAAATGGTTCCTTAGTTTTAAATATTCAAAAAAATCAGACTTCTGCCGTCTCTTCCCATACTTTTTAAACCATAAAATACAGTCTTCTTTAGTTTCCTGCCACCACACCCCTAAGTCCTGATACAGGAAGCTTACTGATAATCTAGATTTTAATATGAGATTAATAGAGTTTATAACTACTTTTTCTTGAAGAATCGAGGTATTTAATTTCCACCTATTGTGTTGCCTGCTATGTCTATGAATCTCTCCCACTTTAACCAGCACCAAAGCATGATCAGAAAATTCTACTGGAATAATCTGGGGGCTATATATTGGAATTTTTTCCGAAATAAACAGATAATCTATTGTGAAGCTTTTCCCCCTTGTAAAAAAGGTACCCCTGGGACCATTTGCTCTATTATCATTGCAATTAACTAAATCCGCCTTTTTAATAATATCTCTTAAACAAAAAGTGTCACAATAAATTTTTTTTCCTTTTTCCTTCATCTCCCCTCCTCCAGGCCCCACTAATTTACAGTTAAAATCCCCACCCCAAAATATAGGAATAGATGAAACTAGGAATGGTTGAATTTCTTTAAAACACTTTACCCTCCCTGCCTTAGTTTGTGGATTATAAATATTAATTAGTCTTATAGTGTTTGTACACCACTTCCCCTCTATAATTAAGATTCTCCCTGGGCAAACCTCTATTAATTTATGTAGGCTGAAATCAAAAGAATTAAAAAGAATCCCTAATCCATCTGCCCTATCCTCCCCAAAGGACCAAAAAGTTGGACCCCATGGCCAATCCTTAGAAAAAATAGCTATTTGGCTTTTAGCAAACATCCATGTTTCCTGTCATAAGCAGATTGAGATTTGTAAGTCATGGATTAACTGAAAACTGCCTGTCTCTTCTGTGCTCTAAGAAGACTATGTGTGTTCAAGTAGCCCATACCAAATCCATGTTAAGGCCTTACAGAATTTACCCTCTACCTTCTTTTTATTTTTTCCTTCTTTTCTTTTTCTTTCCCTTATAATCCTCCTTCTGAGGCGCTCCTACCTCTTGTAACGACACTTGGGAATCAGTATCCCCCATGTCCATTTCTGAATCCCCCCAAAATAACTCTGCATATGAATTTTTAGTCTCCAAGGCATCTGTTTCTATGGGCAAAATATTTTTAGATGCTCTACTTGATCTTCTAAGAACCAAAGGAGCAGAAGGGGGTTGTAAAATGGGTTTATAGGCCCACCGCTCTCCCTCATTTGCAGCTACATAACACACAGGCTGTAAAAGGTTAGGTACTACCTTCTCCACCTCTTTTAACAGAACTCATTTCCATTTTGTTTACCCCTACTTCCCTGAGGTTCTACAGTGCTCTGTGGTTCAGAAGGGATTTTGCAACCTTCTACCTCCTGCTGGGAATCTCTAGCCTCTTGTGCCTTCTGAATAATTAAGTCTGAATTGCCACAGTTAGTTTTATTCTGGGCTGCCCATGGGCAATCCCTAAATGCATGGTTCTGTTCCTCACAAAGATCACATTTTATAGGATTAGTACAAAACATGGTAATATGTCCCATTTCTCCACAATTGTCACACTTTGGTTGGTCACAAGCACTGGATAAGTGTGTTCGAGCCCCACATTTGTAACAAGTTCTGGGCTGCCCGCTATAAAAACAGACCCCCCTATCCCTTCCTAACAAAAATGAGTTTGGAATGTGCTCCACTTCTAACACTGTTTGTCTCAATTTAACTTTAAATTTCCACCCTCCAGTCCAAAAGTGTTCTGAGTCTAAGATCGGTTCTGGCTCACTCAGAACCTCACACTTCTGAGATAACCAGAATTTAATGTCATCTACATGAACCCCTCGTTTGGAACATCACTGTTACAAACTTTATTAATGGTTTTGACAAAGGATAACAAAACGGGGCCCAAAAGGAGAAACTTTACCTGATTATATCTCTCCCAGAAGAGGTCTAATAAAGCTGGGGATCGAAACTGATGTCATAATTATCTTCTCCTGATATGTTTATGAAAGCTAACACATCTCTAGGAGAGAACTTTAAAGAACTTTATTAATGTTTTACCCACAAAAATTCTGTTCGGTCTTTCTTTTAATCCCCTTTATATCTAATTGTACTGCATTTCGTGGTGCAGCTTCCCTCTTGCTCTGTGCAAATAAACTAGATAATAAGGGTTTCTCAGGCCCTAGGCCTTGGGTCTTCTACACTATTCCCCTTATCTAAGTTAGACATAACAGCATTACCACATTGTTTAGATGCATTGTCTACCTTCCCTCTGTAATAGACACACTTTGCCCTTTATTTTCTAAAACCATTTTGATGTCCCCCGGGCTGCCATTCTGGCCTAGCTTTATTAAACTCCCACGATCTATCCCATGCAGAATCTGGAGTCCAAATTCCTTGACCTAGTTTCTTCCACCCTGCTGCTGTTAAAGCTGCTTGTGGTGTCCAATTTGCATCATGTTCCCCAGACTGCAAAAGTCCCTCGGGGTGTTCACTCACAGTTCCACCATTTGAAACCTCCTCAGGCATATTTACTTCTTTTTGTTTTAACAGTTTTTTTGAGTTGTGATTATTTTTAAAAGAGAATTCTGTCACCCCCTCTTGTACTCCGCTTTTTGTTTGATACGTAACAGTTGAATTCCCCCTTTCACCTGAAATGTCCGGTTTAAACACAAATCCAGTCTCTTTACTTATACGTATTGTGGGGAAGTTCTCATTGGGAAATATCGTACTCACAGACCCTCTTGCACCCGGTTTCTCTTTGTCCCATACATTTTCCAGTTTTCCTGCACTCCACGTCTTCTGATTCTTCTCTTGGGCTCCTTCTTCTGCATCCTTCACCTTAACCCTGACAGATTCTGCCGAAATGCCTCCTCGTTGCACCTCCATAACCTTTTTTGCCATGGCTGCTTCGCTCTCAATCCTCTCTCGTTCTGCAGTACTTCCGCCTTTCCAACACTTCGCGTTGCCCGGACGGGTTTAAAGCGCAGAGCCTCAAATTCTTCTCAGTCGCCCAGGGATCCTCCGAATTCACATCAAGGAACTCCCTGCTTCCCTCATATACCGGTCTTCTGTATCAGATATTGCCTCCAAAACACGTCTTTATCCTCCGACTTTCTCCGTGGCTGCCATCCATCTCCACTCCTTGGAAATCTTCCGACTTTGCGTCTAACAACGCCACAACCTCCTCCACCTCCGACTGCAACTTAGCCATAGTGGCCATCTTGAAAACAACGCCCGGACTCCCTCCACTGGCTACTGAGCACCAGCAGCAGTAGGGGAATTTCCCCGGTGTCCTGGCCAAATTTCCCTCATTCACTAAAAATACCACCAACAGCTTAATCTGGTTCAAGGTCAGCTGGCATTCATCTGTATCTCCCTACCCCAGGTCGTGCCTGAAAATAGGCAGGATTTGTCTAGAGCACTTACCCGGTCAACAAAAACTAAATAAATAAATACCTTGGAGTGACACTGGATCCAGCTCTTGATTTCTCTTCTCATTTAAATGAGGTATGCAGATCTGTTAACATAAAGATTGGTGCCACATACCATGTACGTCACTCCCTTACCCCTGCTGCTAGGATCTCAGTGGCTAGAGGTGTCTTTCTCCCTAGGATACAGTATGCCCTCCCCATTTTTTCCCATGCTAACGTTAGTATTCTTCATAAATGGGACACCACCTACAACAGCATCTGCAGATTTGCTCTATTGGCCCCTCGCCTTACTCACCACTGTCTCCTGTCCTCCACCTTACACTGGCTGTGCCCCAAAACTCTGTGCTCATACGCTCTGGGTTGCTTCACTGACTCCATGACTAGACATCCCCGTCCCAACAGCACTGGGGCTACGCTCACCCCGGTGCCTCACTCACGCCTACTGAGATCCTCGAATTCCTTTCTGCTGTCTGTCCCACACTGTTCTACTAAAATGGGGAACAAGCTTTCTCTCATTTTGGCCCCAAATTCTGGAACTCTCTAGTCTGAAGTGCTCCCTATCTCACGCCTCCTTTAAGACTGCACTTTTCTCCCACCTACATGCACTTGATTCCTGTGACTGTACCTAACGCCCTGCCTCATCTCTAGCTTCTTCCTAAACTAGCTAACCATTGTCACTGTAATTTTGAAGGTTTTGCCTTGTTCTGATACCTGCTCCCTTCCATCCCTGTGAGTATGGCTACTACAAAATGTATGTTTTATTTCCCTGACTACCCCTGTGAGGATATCTGTCTGTTTGTATTATATGCTGCTTTGTACTTCACCATTGTCGTGTTTTGTCAACTGTATATTGTACCTTCCCAGTTCATGCTTGAAAATAGGCAGGGTTTTGCCTAATGCACCTACCTGGTCAACAAAAGCTAAAAAGTAAGTAAGTAAATAAATAAATAAATATGCTTCCCACAGAGGCACTGAAGTACAGGAGAAAACTTTGTTCCCTTAACTTTATCAGATTTTTTAAGGCCCTGGATCGCACATGACTGAACTGGTATGGAAAATAAGAAAAACTAGCCAAAATATCTCTTGGTGCCATACTAAAGGATAGTAGAAAACAAGAAAATGATTAAGCATTGAAAGTGGTGTTGAACTGAGGTATGGTTTTGAGGAAAAGGTCACGGCAGAACTGTGATGCAGTTATGCATAACGCTCCCATGGAGATGCAGCCTCTATGTGGGAAAAACAGGATTGGGGGGACTCGGCTTCAGCTACTGGCCAGTCCATGAGCACCACATCACATGTCAGACTCATGGGCAGTGCCATCCCTGATGTTGGCTCCCCCACTCCAAAAATCTTAAAGCTATATGCTCCCACGGGGTCCAAGCACGTCCAGCACAGACTCACCAGTGATGAGTGGTGAAGACTGGTTCTTGAAAGATCTGATCATGGCATTGTGTGCAAATAAAATAAAATTGTCCTTTATTTTCATATGGCTGGTGTGATGGTGCTTTTTGTTTTCTATTGGTTACTGACTATGAGCAATACCTAGTGGGAGGCAGGAGGTGGTGCTAACACAGAGAAAAGACTCTTAAAGGATACTACTGTACATTCCACTATGCAAAAATATACTGTACATGTTGTGCATAATGTTTTGATTTGTGTGCTTAGACCTTGTGTGTCCTTCTCCTTGTTTGCTATTAGGACCTTTTCTCAATTTGCTATGGCCTCTGGGATCTAAATATTGTATTATCATAGTTTATTGCTCTTCTTTTTACTACGATGTATTCTGTCCCATATGGCAGTGATGCATCTGGGATCAATATGGTGGGGTTTTAATTAATGTTGGACTTTGGTATTTCAGTTTTAATCATAGTGACTGGATGAATGATTTTTAGAATTTTATTGTTTTAATTGCTATGGTATAGTTTGTACAGCACTTTGGTGCAATGTGAACAGCGTTTCATGAATAATGATTATTATTATTATAGATTCAGCAAGTACTGTACTGATTTACCACCAATTTTACAACAGTACAGTGGTGATTTTTAGTCACTTTCCTTATCCAGTGGGCATTGGAGTCTACATTTACAGTTTAGCAATCAACTGAGGTCTAACTGAGTGGGTATTCTGCAAGAAAACAGCTTGAGTCTTTACTAACTATAGCACTGATGACATAGGGTAATTTGTGTGTTTTTTTTATGGCTGGGTGTAGTCTGATTAAATTAAAGCTTTAAAAGTAGAACATTTACTCCTGCTCACTAGACTTAGACAAACATAGAAAACACAAATATTGAATTAGAGTTATTTAGCTGAGGCCAGAATATCAAGCTCCCATCTTCAAATTACTGCTGTAGTAATTTCCCTCACTGAATCAGTGGTTTCAGATGCATCATTTTCACATGAGACAGGAGGCATTGTAGGACAAAGAAGAACAATAAACCGTGCTAACATGGAGGTTCCTAGAGGTCATAAAACTAGTAGGCGGATTTAGGAAAAAAAATCCTAATAGCAAACAAAGGGAAGGACACATCAGGACTAAACACACAAAACACTGCACAACATAAGTTTTTGCAAATTTTGACTGTAGTACTCCTTTAAGCACTGCAGACCTAAAGTTAGACTCTCCTCCGAATTGCAAATTCATGCAACAGTGAGCAATAAAGTTGTGAGTAAAGGCCCAGATTGCTGCCTTGTATACGTCAGGTGGAGGAATATCTCTAGAAGCTGATACTATTTTAGCCTTCCCTCTAGTGGAATAGATTTTTGAGACCCACCAGAATGGAATGAAAGGAGATATAATAACCAGTGAGCATTTTTTCCCATAAGGAAACCTGGTTATAATTTGCTGTTACAACCAGCTGGTTATAACAGCAAACACACACACCAACTGTCCCTCTTTCTGTCCTCGCCCTGAACCCTCAGGTGAACACTTCACCGCTGGAGCCACTTGTACTAGGTGGTAAGCAAACTTAAAAAAAAAAAAACTGGAGTTGTTGAACCCTTTCCAGCATGTAATTCCCCTGATTTAAAAAAAATGAAAGCATTCGGCATTTTGACTTGACTGTGGACTGTGCTGATACCTGACCAAACCGTGGCTGAATAGCGTAGTTGTGTTTATTTTACACAATTGCTGTGGTGAAAAAATGCTCCGCATCAATTATATAAAATAAAATATGGGGTGGTGTGTAAAACTCAAATTTTACACACACCCTCGAGTTAGATGTAATAAACCTTCTTGAGCTTTCACTCTCGTATATAGCATCCAACCCTGGTGTGTATAAAATTTCTCATTACACACACACCACCCATATAATATTCTATATATTATAGCAGCAGCAGATACATAATATGATTCATCTAACTATGGAGCATTTGGAGACTGGTCTACCTCTGGATGGGAGGCTGAAGTTAATGGAGAGTTGCTTCATAACCTTCCAAAAGGATTCTGGCTTCTGCAGATAAAAAGCAAAGGCTCTTTTTACATCCAGATA
Organism: Neoceratodus forsteri; assembly: GCA_016271365.2. NCBI lineage: Eukaryota > Metazoa > Chordata > Ceratodontiformes > Ceratodontidae > Neoceratodus > Neoceratodus forsteri. Next base: position 720,915,035 of record CM057450.1, read on the forward strand.
GTGCAGCATCGTTTCACTCTGTTTGGAGTGAGACTTAGGAAAAGAGCTCTGGCAGGAAATAATCAGATTGATATGGAACTCACACACTGCTTTAGGAAAGAAGAAAAATATACCTACCTTGTAACTATAGTTTCTAACCCCAGGGATACATCAATATTTTTCCTTTTGAAACAATGTTTCAATCTGATTGCTACTTTAAGTAAATAGTCTGCATTGCCCTCTGCCCAGGAATGCTCATAATTTTCTAAACCAATCCAAGCACTGATCACATGCCATCTGAATGTAAACTGTCAGATTATTTATTTATTTAGTTTTTGTTAACCGTGTAGGTACACAGGCAGAAACTGCCTGTTTTCAGGTACAACCCGGGAGAGTACAATAATAGGAATGCAACACATGACATTAAAAAGGGAAAGAGTACAACATGTACAGTACAGGAGTAGAGAGCAAAGGGGAAAATATTCACATCCACCATATAAATAAGGTCATATTTACAGAAACAAGTACAGCAATATAACATTATAACATGAAATGAAGTTCACAGCAAGATTAGTACAGTGTCCAATACCATATTTAGCAAGCTACATGTTGGAGAAGCATTCATATGTAGTGGTATGTAAGAAGTGCTTACGAAAAGTTTTTTTAAGCCCACATATGTATTTAGCAGTACAGAATCAGAAGGTACAAATAAACCAGTAAAATACTTAGACATTAAACGTTGTTTTTAATGAAAAAATGTATACAACTTCCATCACATTTTCTTAAAATATGAAGTATACAAACATACGAAACTGCCAGCAGATACAGGCCATTCGGTCTATCTAGTCTGCTCGAGTGTGCAGCACACTATAGATATGTATATATATCTATATCTATATATTATGGTAGCACGGTAGTGCTACCATAGTTAGGGTTGAGTAGCACTTTTAAGGTTAAAGGATGAAACTTTGCACCTTAATAACTTTGCCACCGTTTAACAGATTTGCCTACAATTTGGTAAGCACGATTGGGTATGGTAGATCTTGGGATCTGCCAGCTTTCGTATCAGTCAGGTATACAGCTGTGGAGTTATTAAGCAACATCCTAATGCACAATAACGCTATTTTGCACTTTCTTTGCTCATACCTACAGGTCATACGGTTTGCACGACCAGTCCAAAAACTTCAGGAAACGTGCATCTGGGGTTCTTGATGTGCCTTTTGAAGATTTTATGAAAAATATTGAATGCTTCAAAAGTTATTCAAAAAACAAGTTCCCATTATAAGTCAATGGGAAAAGTTAACAAAAAGTTCAACCTTTTCGCAAATGCACTTTTCAGTGTCGCAAATTTCTCTAGTAGTGTCGCAAATCCACCATTTTATTTCAGTTACTGATCAGAAAAATGCTTGCCATTTAAAATTGGGACCCTCTAGGAACACAATTCTTTTTGTGTTCACCTAGTTGGACCATCAGGATGCTAGCCATGTCTTTATTTTGGTGTTAAACACCCCAGACAAAATATTGCATGGATGCCAAGTTATGGTACTCCGAAGTTGACATTTTTTTCCCATAGACTAGCATGGTGGCATCCACCGCACTTTTCGGAGCTCGTATCTCGAAAACGGTGCAAGATACGGATTTTTCGTGTGGCCATGCAGAATGAAAACCTAGCCAGGAAACTCATGAATCGTGAAATTTAAATTTTTTTCTGTGTCGTATGGTTACTGAGATATTAGCATTTTAGTATTACAACTGTTGGCTTTCTGCTCCGAGGCACATTATTATGCATACATTCCTTGTTTTGACTGTCTTTCTCAATGGAGTTTTTGAGGAAAAAAAGGGTGTGCACTCCACTTACTGTTAGATGTAGGCTTTACACTTGTGTTTCCATGCCAGTTTGCCATAGTGTTCCCGTGTACGCCTCCGTGTGCATTACCCTTTGCATTTACATTTGCGTTACTGTTTTCTCTGGTGTTATTGTTCTGTTACCGTTACCATTTGTGTTTACAATTGCGGTACCGTCACCGTGCATGATACAGTTTGTGTTTCCATACGTGCTTGCATTTGTGTTTCTGTTTCCTTTCACATTACTGTTGCTGTTACAGTTATCATTTGTGTTTACAATAGCGATACCGTGACCATGCGCATTACGGTTTGCGTTTCCGTATGAGCTTGAGTTTGCCTTTCCGTTTCTGTTTCCTTTGGTGTTCTTTTTGCTGTTACTGTTGCTATTTGTTTTTGCAATTGTGGTACCATGACCATGCATGTTATGCTTCGCATTTCCGTACGTGCTTGCATTTGCGTTTCCTTTTCTGTTCCGCTTGGAGTTATTGTTGCTGTTATTGTTACCATTTGTGTTTACAATTGCGGTACCATCACCGTGCCCATTACAGTTTGCATTCCCATATGTGCTTGCTCTTCCATTTGCGTTTCCTTTCCCATTACTGTTGCTGTTACAGTTATCATTTGCGTTTACAATAGCGGTACCGTGACCATGCGCATTACGGTTTGCATTTCTATATGCGATTGCATTTGCCTTTCTGTTTCTATTTCCTTTGGCATTCTTTTTGCTGTTACCATTACCATTTGCATTTGCAATTGCGGTACTGTGACCATGTGCACGTTACCCTTTGTGTATCTGTATGCGCTTGCATTTGTGTTTCCGTTTCTGTTCCCTTTTGCGCTATTGTTGCTGAAACAGTTAACATTTGCGTTTACAATAGTGGTACCATGACCATGTGTGTTACCAGTTGCGTTTCCCTACGCACTTCCGTATCCATTTGTGTCACTGCTCGCTGTGGCATCACTTTGCGCTTGCGTTTCTTTTATCATTTGCTTTACCATTTACATTTGCGTCACTATGTGCATAACCATTAGCGCTTGCGTTTGCATTGCAGTTACCGTTAGTATGTTACAAGACATCATGTGGTAGGAGCGTGGGGCTAGAAGGGCCCACGCTCCCATCACCGCATTCCATTCACTATTTATAGTCCTCAGTCTCAAAAAGAAGGGAAATTCATGGCAAAAACTCAGTTTAATGCATCAGGTAGGGTTATTCCACAGCAACAAACCTGAGGAAATTCGGTGTTAGGGTTGAAAGTCTCCTTGCCCCCACCCCAACCCCACAACCATCATCGAAGTGCGTTGGGTTGTTGATCTAACTATCACCCCATTCTCCTGTACCTCAACTTGTTTACACATATGATGGGGTAAGAGTTAGGGTCAATGACCGTAACACACACTCCAATGCTGGTTATGGGGTTGTGAGGGAGTGCACGGGGCTTTCAACCCTAACACTGAATTGTGGGCTGTGGAACAACCCAACTGATGCATTAAATGGATTTTGCCATAAATATATATATATATATATATATATATATATATTGAGAGAACATTGTTACAAAATATTATGCTAATCTTATTTGTGTCAATCTTTGCCATTCATCACTAGTTGGGTATAAGCCGGAGGATCAGAACCCTGCAGGAGCATTTTTTTTGCAAGAGGAGAAGCCAACGCAGAGATGGAGCTGCTCTCGAGGCCGTGTTATGTGGTGTTCATGGACTGGTCATTACCTGCCGTTGACTCCTCCTGAGCTCCAGTTCTGCTTCTCCCCCCATCGAGTGAGGACCTTGTGGAAGCTCCAGGCGTCAAAAGTGTGTCAGCAGTGTGGCCTAGTCCATCGGCTCTGATTAAAAGTTCTGCTCACCTCTGTCTCCTGGTAAACTGGTAAGATTTTTCCTTTTCTTTTCTGATAATGCTGAGTGCTTTTGTTTGTTTTTTTGTGTTTCCATCCAGTCATGTCTCATTCGGGGGACAAATAGAAATCATCTAGGGCAGGTCAAACCCCGATGCGCCAGTGTCCCTACAGTTGACTTTTCTCCACCATGGACCAGCATGACTGGTGTTTAACCTGCTTAGGCCCCTACCATGACATGGATTGCTGCAATGCCTGTTTTTCCATGGACTACTGAGTCTTGGAATTGCGTGTGTTTAAGGTCGGATGTGCACTGCTGACTTTTGGAGGACAGGATCACACTCAGAAGGCTAAAGTCAAGGTTCTTGGCCCTTTCTCTGGGTCCCCTCCCAGTCCTAAATGGCCTGCAGGGGAGGGGGCCTCTGCCACTTCTAGTCTTGCTGCAGCAGGGGCTTCTTCCACAGTGCAGGAGGCCCAGTCTGCCCCTGACGCCGGTGATGCTTGTGGCACCGTGGGGGCTGGGCAGTGCCATGGATGGCACTGGACTATCATACAGTGCCACTTCTGGCTCAAGAACCATTTGCAGTACAAGAGAGGGGAGCAGCACCATGAGGGGCATGGGACTTGTCTGCGGTGCTGCTGGTGACACCGCCTCAGACTCCAGTGCCATTCATGGCACTGAGAATGAGGGCGTCATCATGGGTGGTGCCACCTCTTACTACAGTGCTGCTCACAGTGCTGAAGATGGGAGCGCAATGCCACCTCTGGTGCCAGGGGCACAGGTGGCCCCGCTTGCAGTCCTGGGACTGGCAGGGATCGGGGAGTTGTCTGGGTCCAGACCTCCCCATCCTCCTCCTCCGAGGAGGACTTGGTGGCTGACACAGATTGGCTCCCAGATTCTTCAGGATGCTCTGATTCCTCAAGGTCCAGCATCTCATCCTCCTCTCAGCCCCCTCCTGGGGAGCAGGCAGATTCCTCTGGTTCTGGAGTCAGTGGTACTGACCAACCTTTGAGTGCCCAGGTGAGCATCACTGGGCTGCCCAGAGCTGGGGACCCATCTGCTCCCCCGGTGGGTGTACCCGCTTCTGTGGTTGTCCTAGGAAACCTGACTTCTGTGCAAGCTGGGGCATCCCAGGCAGGGAAGGGCACTCCACCTCTGGCTGCCTCCCAGAAGTCAGCTGTGGGATGTCAGGAGTCTTAAGGGCTCAGTGGCCAGGGTTCAGTGCGGCAGCCTAGCCTGGGGACCCATCTGGGTTTGGGGAGGAGTTGTAGCATGGGCTTGCGTGCTTCTCCCCTGATGTTTCTCTGAGAGGCACACCTTTGCAATAGGTCTTGGGCTGTCCTTTTGGGCTCACACGGCCCCAGTCACCTCACAGGGGGATTTCTTCCTTTGGGCACAGCTCCGGCCATTCCAGTCCAGTTGAACGTCTCTTGTCTGCTGGACCATCTTCCCCTCCTTTGGAGTCTCCCACTCAGTCCTCCTGCCCAGCAGATGCCATGCTCCTCCTCTGAGGTGACTGGCCCCCACGCCTCAGCCAGCTCCTCCCCCTCTCCAAGGTGTCTCCGGTCCTACAGGACCTCTTACCTGGGAGCAGTTCAGGGCCATGACTGCACTTTACCCTGTCTACTTTTGAGTCATGGACAAGCAGGTGTTTCACCACTCCCCAGTGCAGCCTGACCCTGAATCTCCAGGCTCATCAGCTTCCTCTTCTTCCTCCTCCGAGGGAGAGGAGCTCTCTGTCCACCTATCCCCAGTGACTGCTCTTTCCAGCTATCAGCACTTCCTATTGGGGTTGCTCGATGGGCTTCATATCTCCACCCTTGGAGAATGCATTCTGGACCAGTCGGTGCATGCCTTCCAAGGCGAGTACAGAGCAATTGACCTGTTGGTCCCTGCCTGGCCAGCTCCCTTCTGGGAGGCATTGCACAGGGTCTGGAAATATGCTTTTCCCCCAGCTCCAGCTTCAAGGGACCTTCGCCAGTCATATTGTGCCCCCCTTGGCTGTCCAGGAACTCTGCCTCACCCTCTTCAGGTGTGACACTCCTGGATACCCCCTCTAGGCATAGAAGCCCAAGCTGTGACTGGCCCCTGGATTCAGACTCTTCAGAGTTTGATTTCTGGGGCAGGAGAACATTATCCTAGGCACGGATCTTGCTCTGCATGGCAGCGCATCAGGCCCACCATGCTACCTTCAACAGGTACTTGTGGTCACAGCTAGGACAGATTATAGCCTTTTTGCCTGATACAGAGGCAATCAGACAAGTCATTGCCCTCTCCGGACAAGGCCTAGGGCTTGTAAGGCACCAAACAAGGGCATTGTACTATGCCAACGAGGTGACCTCCAGGCTAGTGGGGACAGTGATCTGTATTAGGCAGTCGGCATTGCTTCATCTCTCCTGATTATCACCCTTGGCCTGGTGTAGGGTGATTTTCTCCACCTTCCAGAGAACCCACCCCTTTCTCCCATAGGGTGAGGTGGGAGCTTCAAGGGTGCCTTCCTTCTCCTGCAAGGAGATCCTGGCCTCATCCTGACCAGTCCCAGGCCTAGCCAGGCCTGTAGGGGTTCTCCCCTCTGGTGCCTTCCTCCACTGGAGGCTAAGGGACTCTGTCCCTTAGGGAGGAGCCTGACCCCTTTTGGGGGGCTCAGTACTCACTCAACTAGTGATGAATGGTGAATATTAACACAGATAAGATATGAAAATTACGTACCTACCATAATTCTTGATCTTTCTGTGTATCTTCACCATTTATCATTAAATCCCACCCTCCCTTCCCCTGAGGCCTTAGTCTCTGGACAATTCCTCCTCCTTGTTTGTCTTCCACTTTGTTTGGTCTCAGTACCCCCCTCTCTTCAGGGATTGGGGGAGCAATCCTCTGGGTAGGCAGACAGGGAGGATTATGCAACTGGGGGTCATGTGGGTCTCTCACCCTCTCCCTCTTCTTAGGTTTATGCACTCCGGCTCCCTCTCTAGGGGAGCTGGTGGAGGGAGGTACCTCCCGGAACCAACGACAGTGCTAACATGCACCAAAAGGGCAAAAGTTGCATTCTTTCCAGAATTGACCCCTCTTTCCTTTGCCAGTGGGTCCAAACTGATGCTCTCACTCTATAAAAATATCTAAAGGCAGAGAATGTGAACTGTTCGAAATCTGCCACTAATTGTTTTGACCCAGTGGATTCCTCTTTAGACCCACATTTTGTACATGACTGGGTCCAATTTGACCCATGTTTTAAACCACCCAGTGCTGTCACTGCCTGGAACCCCCTCAAGCTGTTCGTCCCTGAAAATTATTTTTCCACTCCCTTTGGGGGTACCCCTCTCTCCAACCCTTCTTCTCCATGCCCCTAGGATATCCAGGGGACCCTTAATAATTCTACTCCCCTTTTAAGTTGGCAGGAGAGGAAGACACCACCCACTTTTGTCAGTGGCCTTCCTCGACCTCAATAAGGAGGCTTCATCCTCAAGCCCTAGCACTAGTTTCTGTGCTTAACATTTTGTGGCTTGCCCCTCAAGCTGTCTGGACTGATACTGCAGGGGAGTGGTGTCTCCTCCTCCTTCCCCTTTTCCCTCTTGCTTCATTCAACCCTCCCATCTCCACCTATTCCTTTCACACAGAGACTGGGACCCCCCTCCCCAATCCCTTAGGCTTCTTTCTTTACTGTCCTTTCCGTCACTTATTCCTCCTTTTAGTTTTATATCCTTTCTTTCATCTATCCCTTGGGCTCCCTTGTCCCACCCCTCCAACCCTTCCTATCCTTCTTCTCACCAGCATGCAGAACTGGAGCTGAGGAGGAGTCAATGGCAAGTAACGGCCAACCCACAAATGCCACATAACATGTCAGCCTCGAGGGCGGCGCCATGTCTGCGTTGGCTCCTCCTCTTGCAAAAAAAAAAAATTCTCTTGTGGGGTCCTAATCCTTCTGCTTATACCCAACTAGTGGTGAATGGTGAAGATACACAGAAAGATCAAGAATTACGGTAGGTACGTAATTTTCATTTCTCTGACAGCAATTGTAACTAAAATATAGAGGATAATGTATGGTCTTTGGTTAATAACCACTCTGTAAACACTTCAAGAGGTTGCCATGACATCATTGTAAACCTCGAGAGCGCAGCTTAAGAGGTTTTCAGATGTCATGGCAACCTCAAAAAATCTTTTCTGAGTGGTTGTTAACCAAAGACCATACGTTATATTTTATAGTGTATGGGCTACCAAAATGCATAATCGCAGATTGAATTACTTATTTTACTATAAGAACTGGGGACCCCCGATATCAACCTGTTTTTGAGACCTGTAAAAAGTCATATCAACCTGTGAGTTGATGCGGCTTTTACTGTCTCGCACTGGATTGAGAGTACCATGCTAAGGTACTTACTGACTCAAAAAATTTTACCGCTCACCATTTTATTTTTAGAGTTTAAACAATGGAGAAGCCATTGAACCTTCACCTTTCATCATAACAACCAGCATGCCATGGAGCCCATACAGAGGTCGAATCAGCAACACAGGAAGCACATAATGCTAATACTCTGAGTTTTGTTTACTTAGCACCAGTTATTATAAAAATAACACATGAAGGTTTGTGATCTGCAGTTTTTTTAGACACCCTCGGTGTGTGACAATATATAAACCTCTCAAGCTTCGCTCTTGAGGCTTATATACAATATTATCACACACCTTAGTTGTGTAAAAAAAAATTGCATGTCACACACCTACATATGCATTATTCTCTATATACTGAATTACTTTACGGAACATTAATTATTGCGAGCATTCCATTTTGTTATACTATTGATATGACATACTCAAGAAGGGTTAACAACAGAGTGATGTCATATCGATAGCATAACAAGGTTGTAATCTGCTTAATTTCAGTTAATAATAAAGGCTCCCCATACATTATAACAGATATTACCATCCAGTAGTATATAGTTGTCCAGTTTTCTTTTGAATTCTGATTAAGGCTCACTGACAACAATATTCTATGGTAAGCATATTCCAAGGGTTCACTATTCTTTAAGAAAATAAATATTTCCTTTTAAACATTTGGAATCTTTGAGTTGAAATTTGTGATGGATAACCTATGATATCAATTATTACTTGTTTGAATTCAAGTCCTAACTTGGTCATTAGATACGAGTCATTTACAATATTAATCATAAAAAGTAAGTTCTCTCTCATTCTTCTTGTTTCCAGTTTCATCAGTTTTAATTCACTTAGTCTATCTTCATATGTCAAATCTTCTAAGCCTCTAATTTTCTCGGTAAACTTTCTTTGTATACTTTCAGTCAGGGAAATATCTTTTTTCTTTTTTTTTTCTGCAACTGAATATTCTTTACTGAAAATTTTTTCCAATACAACATTAAACACGACCATAAGGAAAATAAAAATAACATATAAAGACATAACAAAACAGGCCTTTATGGCCCCCCTTCCCCATATACCCACTCTACCTCCCTTCCCAGCCTCAGGTGCATGCACCTCAGCTGCCAGTAGTATGGAAGCAAAAGGAAAAACACAGATTTACTGTGTGAGAAAGGAATAAAGCTCTGTCCAGCATGACCTGGCCTTGGTATAAGGAAAAGAAAAATTCCCTATGGCCTTCTTGGCTGAGATGGCTGACAAGTACTCCTGCACCCATTCCAAAAGAAGATGGGGACCAGTTACCTAGCCAGCATTTGACTTTGATAAGCTTAGTGACTAGGGAAACTAAAGCCATGTAATACTTATGTGCAGTAACGCTAACAACAGAGCAATCCTCCAAGAGACGTACCTCTGGAACAAAATAATTGTTTGAGCCAAACAAAGGGGACATTTTGTTGCTAACCTTGGACCATAATAACTTGGCTGATGGACATTCCCACAGTTTGTGAAACAGTGTGCCTTCCTACAGCTCACAGGTAGGACAGATTTGGGAAGTCAGCTTTTTTATTCAAAATAGAGCATAGGGGGTTTGATATAGATTATGTAAGATGTTAAACTGCAATGGTCTGAGCCAGAAATATATTTTTTCTTATAAGGGCACCAAAATTGGGATGCACAATCCAAGTGTGAACATACGTAAGCATGGTTTGATGCAGTAATTATGGAACTATCACTTGATTTTGATTTTAATTTCTTTTAACTGTCAATGCTACTTCATTAGCTTTAGCATTAGATTCATCAATCTGCTTGGTGCTACTCAGATCATCTGTCATTGTCACTCCAAAATCACTTCCTGCTTTAGGTTCAATAAGTTGTTTGCCATGTAGAAAATACTGATGTTGATTATTTTTTGTCCTACCGTACATCATTTCACACTTTTCATGATGGAATTCCATTTCCCGTTTAATAGCCCAGTTCGATATGTAGTCTAAATTCTCTGGGAGTCTCACTATATTTTCTGCTTTGTTACATGTGTACCCCCTTTTACAGTCATTGGCATATTTTGTTGACCAACAACTTACAGTTTTTGTTAGAGCTGCAATGAAAATCTAAAAAGTAACCAGCCCTAGTACCGAACCCTGAGGAACACCACTTGTTATGTAACCCCTTTCTGAGCAGTATCCATTAATAATCACCATTTGCTATCTATTTCCAGCCAGTTCTATATCCAATTTATGTATTTTGTGTACAAATCTTTCTGAAAGCTAAAAAGATTATATCACAAGGTTCATTATTATCTAGGTGTTACTTATTTTTTCATAGAATGTTAGCAGATTACTTGTGTACAACCTACCCTTGGTAAACCCATGTTGATTAGTACCCAAGTTGTTTATTGCAGGTGATAGCTTATCTTTGATGATAGTCTCTAAAACGCTTCATATAGCATTTTTAGTGGACAGACAAAATGTTGACTCATAAATTTAATCATGTGTCCTGTGATATTATCTGGACCAGGAGATTTATGAGCTTTAAGATTTTTTATTTTGGATTTATTCAATTGATATTTGGATTTCATTTTTGTATCTTTTACCATAGTGTCATCCAGCTTAATTTTTAGTACATACTGTAGATGCTACAGAAATATTTATTAAAAACATCAACAATTTCTTTGGGATTTGACAGATTGATGTGATTTTCTACTAATGGACCTACCTTGCACTGTTTTTTTAAAGGGGAATTAATGTAAGAAAAAATATATTACTATTATTTTTGGATCCATTTGAAACCAGATATAGCTCCATCCTTTCCTAAAATTTTCTGATTTTATATTCACATTTTTCTGTATATTTTTGAAAGCTAATTTTTTTTATTAGTTTTATTAGACTTTAATACTTGAAAGAGTCTCTGCTTTTATTTATTCATTTCTTAATATTTCTTGTCATCTATTTTGGTTTTACTTTATTTTGAGTGTGTTTCTTTACCTTGGGTATGTGCTTGCTACTGATTTCAAGTATTATAAGAACATAAGAATTTGCTGGCAGAAGGAGACTGTGTGGTCCATCTAGCCTGCCCGAGATGTCTGCCCCCCCATCTACTGGTCTTGCTGAGGTGATTACACTGACTATTCTATGCCTGTTTGAATTGCCTGACTGTCTTTGCTGCCACCACATCATGTGGCAGGCTATTTTAAGAGTCCATGACCCTCTCTGTGAAAAAGTTATTTCTAGCATTGGTTCCGAACTTACCGCCTACCAGTTGCAAATTGTGTCCCCTTGTATGTGCAGTCCTATTTGCCTGGAAGAGGTTTCTGGTTTGTACTGTGTTTATCCCTTTAACAAATTTAAATGTTTCTATCATGTCTCCTCTGTTCCTTCACCACTCTAGGGAGAATAGATTCAGGTGGGTGAGTCTAGCTTCATAGGGTTCATGGTGCAGACCCTGCACCGTCTTGATGGCTCTCCTCTGCACAGATTCCAGATGGTCTATACCTTTTTTATTGTATGCCACATGCCATTTGTGTTTTTATTATGTAATAATTTGGACTAGTTAATACTTAATAGTTCTGAGTTGATTACAGTTTGATTAGCTTTTTTATAAAACATATTTCAGTAGCATTATCACTGTGAAACCTACTTAAGATACAATGAAAATATAATGTGTTATGATCACTGTTATGTAACGGTGGACCAGTGGTACAGTCCTTAATCTTGACATTTGCAGAACCTAGGACTATAACTAAAATGTTCTGATCTCTGGTTGGTTCTGTAACATACTGAGGCAAATTTAATTGTTTCCAAGTTGATACAAAGTTTCTGCCAGCAGATGTAGTTGCTGCACCTGTAACCCAAATAATGTCTCAGAGATTTAAATCACCTATTATTTCCCCTAGGTCACATGCCTGTTGTATTTCATATATCATATACTGTACTTTGTAACACTGATAGATGTATCAGGTGACCTATTGCCTAATCCTATAATAATTTAATGGGAGACTTTGAGATTTATTTTCACCCATAAGCTCTCTGTTTCTGCTGTGTGTTTTTTCCCCCATTGTTTCTGATATATTAATAGCACTGAGTTTTGAATGAATATATATGGCTATGCCCCTTCTCTTTCTTTGTTACCTACTTGTACAAAAAAGGTCATATTCAGGTATATTTTCCCCCTTAATCCTCTACTGACACCAAGTTTCAGTGATGGCTATCACATCTAGATTGTTTTGCTGGATTGAAAGAGTTAGTCCATCCATTTTGGGAATCAGACTTCTTGCATTTAAAGTAAACATTTTATAGAAACATAGAATGTGACAGCAGATGAGGATCACCTGGCCCACCTAGTCTGAGATGCAGATGTCACAATAATCAATGTCATGGTCTTGACACAGGCAGATGAAGCAACAGTCTTGACAGCTGTGAATGGCAATATGCTTCCCAAAGGGGCACTAATGCATGGGGAAAACACTGTTCCCTTAGCTTTACCAAATTGTTTAGGCCCTGGACCAGACATGACTAAACAATATGGAAAATAAGAAAAAAACAGCAAAAATAGCTCTCAGTGCCATACTAGAAGACAGTGGAACATAAGAAAATGATTCACTGAGGTATGGCATTGAGGAAAAAGTGGTGGCAGAACTGTGACACAGTTATGCAGAATGCTCCCACCGAGATGCAGCCTCTAAGGTGGGAAAAACAGAACAGAGAGAGGGGGAGCTGCCATCAGTTACTGGCCAGTCCACTAGCACCACATCATACATCTGCCTTGTGGGCAGCACCATTCCTGATGTTGGCTCCCCACTCTAGAAATCTTAAAGCTATATGCCGCTGAGGGGTCCTAACACATCAAACACAGACCCACCAGTGAAGAATGGTGAACATTGATTCTTGGAAGGTCAAGTAATACTCAAGTAAACCAGAAGAAAAAATGTCTCACCATAGTAATGTAATTTAATTCAAAGGAGTCCTCGCATAGAAATTGAAACACAGAAGCATAGAAACTGACGGCAGATAAGGACCGCTAGGCTCATCTAGTCTGCCCATTTTCCCTGTCTACTGCAAAAGCCACAGACCCTACCTGATCTCTGACTTTACCTCCTTGTTCCTATTGCTAGGGCTCCCCTATGCCTGTTCCATGCATGCTTGAATTCCCCCACTGTGTTTGTCCCCACCACCTCCTCAGGGAATTTAGTTCATGCATCCACCACCCTTTCTTTCTTTTTTTTATTTAAACTTTATTACATTTATAATACCAGCAACCATAACCATACACTCCTACTTCTATTAATATCTGGCAATATCCACCCCAACCCAGGACCACTCAGGGCTAAGGCCTCTCCAAACCACCCTAGGGGTAGCCTACTGCTAGCTACTCTGAATATATGCAGCCACACAAAACTCACCCTCTCCAAGGCTGGGTTGCCCAGCATACACCCGGATATCCTAGCCTCTCGGAAACCTGCCTCCCATAGAATACCCAATAATGCTGTTCCCCTCAATAATTATTCCCTTTCAGGCCGATAGGGCCAGCAAGAGAGGCGGCGGCTGTGCAATTTATGTTAAATCCTCACTCCATGCCACTGCAGTTTACACCCCCATACCACAATATGGTGCCCAGACACTAACAGTCAAACTCAACCTGGGTTCCAAAATGCTCTACATCATTTCAGCCTACATCCCCCCAAGAAACCAAAAATTCACCTTTGATTCTATCCTCTACACTATCTCCCACCTACCCAATACTAGTGAACTCATCTTAATGGGTGACTTCAATGTCAACTGGCTATCCCCTGCTTCTTCCAGCTTTAAAGACCCCGCACTGGCATACGACCTAACCCAACTTGTCACCTCTCCTACCAGAAGGGACTATAGATCCGGGATCTCCACCCTTTTAGACCTTGTTTTCACAACTAGGCCACGGAACCTCTCCCAAGCCTCGGTGCTTCCTGATTCTATTAGTGACCACTCCCCGGTGACCTGCTGGTGGTCGGACCAAACTGCCCTACCCCCCCCAATAATCTCCATGCAGAGATGGCTAAAAGAGAGCCTCTGGAAACTCAAAGCCCATCTAGCTACAGTGATTGGCTCCCCATTTACACCACGCATGATCAGTAGACCTAGCACGCCCGCCTGATCACCTTTAACAAGGCCTGTGACATTTTGCCCCCTCACCAAACAAGTACTGAAAACCAGAACCACCCCTTGGATCACACCCTCACTACTTAACCTGCTCCAATTGAGGGACAACCTTTGGCATAAGGTCCTTGAATCTCAAAGCACACATGATAGACAGCTATACCGAGCGGCCCACAATAAATGTACATGGGCCATACAACAGGCTAAGGCTAGTTACTACCAACAAACTCTAACTTCCTCTTGGGGAGATGGTAAAAAATTCTGGAGCAACATAAAAGAACTCAATGGGAAATCCCGCTCCCCCAACCCCTCCCAACTCTCTATAAATGGAGAAGTCACACATGACCCTTCCACTATAGCTGAAGCCCTTAACACCGCCTTCTCTGACCTCTCCCATATCCTCCCTCCTAATTTCTTCCACTCTGTCCCCCACCTCCCCCGACACACCATCTAACTCAGATTCACTACCTTTCAGGCTGAGAGTCATCTCCTGCCGTGAGGCAAAACATTACATTTCCAAAGCTATTGCCAATTCCCTTTACAGCAATGATTCTCTAGATCTTAAACTCATTCGGCTGACACTGGATGTCATACTACCCCACCTTACTAAAATTCTCAACCTCTCTCTCAGCCTTGGTCAGTTCCCTTCAACCTGGAAGAGTGCCATAATCACTCGCATTCTGAAGAGTGGCGACCCCACTTTCTTAAGCAACTATAGACTGATTTCTATACTTGCACCTCTCTCTAAAGCACTGGAAAAAATAGTCTCTGACCAGATAACTGAACACCTAACTAAATACAACCTTTTCTGCCATGCTCAGCACGGCTTCTGGACAGGCCATAGCACTGTCACTGCACTTTCTGAGCTCACCTCGTTCATCCATGAGGCCCTAGACCAAGGATCTATTGCAGGTGCAATCTATGTGGATCTAACCAAGGCATTTGACATGGTCAGTCACGATCTTCTGCTTCGTGTCCTTACACAGCTGAATGTTGTCCCCGAGACAACTGCTTGGTTCAAGGACTACCTCTCAGGCCAGTCACAGCAAGTCAGGTTAAATACCACCATCTCCTCTCGCAAAGCAGTGTGCTCTGGGGTCCCACAGGGGCCTATTCTCAGCCCTCTTCTCTCTTCCCTCTTTTTAAACTCACTTCCCAAGGCATGCAGTGGTCATATGCTTTTCTATGCGGATGATGCGGTACTATTTCGGAAACACCCTCGACCTAGCACCCTACAGCAAGCCCTACAGGGTTTCTTCAGGGAGCTAGAGACACGGTTCGATGAGCACCACCTGATCATCAACTATAAAAAAACTAAATCCATGATCTTTGCGCACTGTCAAAGCCCACACAGCCAATCGGCACTCCTAATTAAAAAAAAACAAGGTACCCCCTTGAACACGTTACTAACTTCAAATACCTGGGTATCACATTAGATACCTCCCTCTCCTACCATAGTCACATTCAACATCTTTCCTCCGCTGTCAACGCTAGTGGGAATCCTCTATAGACTTAAATACTGCTTACCCACACAGGCCTTGCATCTGGCAGTCTCCTCCTCAATCCTCTCCTTAATTGACTACGGGATAGCGATATATGGATCAGCAGAACCCACCACACAACACAGTATTAACACTGCCCTGAATAAAGCCTGCCGACTAGTCACCGGCAGAGACCGTCTAACTCATACCTGTGACCTTTACGCCCTGACTAGTTGGCTAAACTTCCAACAAAGACTTAAGTACCACACCTGCATCCTTGCAAAAATAATACAGCTCCAGCTAGCCCCCGTTGACCTTCTCCCCATAATCAGCCCAGCCCCCATCAGGCGTAATACATGACTCACTGCAAACTTCTCATTCCAGGTCCCCCACTGTAAAACATCACTGGGTCAAAGATCTTTCCGGTACCATGCTCCCCTTTGGCTCAATGCTCTACCTCATCAGCTCTCTCAGACCCATAGCATCTCCCTATTTAAAGCAGGCCTCAAAGCTCACCTAACTGAGTCTGCAACCTGTGACTGTGGCTAGGTCTGCCCACCTAGTATGCTCCCTAACCCTCCTAATAACTGACTCAGGGTCTCCACAGACCCCATGAATCCACATTCTTCCCATCTCTAACAAATGATACCCAGAAAGCTGCCTACCACTGTCTCTGGTGAACTAAGTTAAAGCCTGGACTGCACTGCCAGTACTGTTTGTGAATATTGCTTGAGTGTGTATGTTTTCTTGTATACTGCTTTATTACTTATGTATCCTTGTATTTTGTTCTCCCTCCACCCCCTGTAACCGACGTGGAGCCTTTGCAAAAGAGTCTGTGACTCAAAGGATTGTAATTCCGATTATATGTAATAAATAAAATAAAAAAATAAAGCATAGAACAAACGGTGAGAGGTGTCATAAAAGTTTTGAACAGTACATGCAAACAGTCAACCCCCACCCACTGGGTTAACAAAAACTCCAGCTCCCCGATCTCCCAGTAACCTCCCAACCCCCTTTCCCACCCACCCACCTCCACAAATATCCCCCACTCCCAGAGCACACCTTACCTACGAGTTACCAAAATAGAGGAAAGAGGCCTTCATCCCACCCCTACTCAATCTGGGAGTTTTAAATAGATAAGAGAGTATGAAGCTGCTCCCATCTGTTCTGGAAGAGATCAGTGCATTGATGAAATCTGGCAATCTGCTTCTCAACCGCCAGTGCTTGAATCATCCCTCCATACCATTCCCAAAATGGTGGGATATATTCAGCAAACCAGTGGTGAAGGATGATGACCTTTGCCACTAAAGTGATCTGGGCCATGTGAGCTTCCACCACCCTTTCTGTGAAGAAATACTTCCTCACACTACCCCAGATGCACCTTCAGGGTTGGGGTCTAAGGCCCAGGGACTGAAGGTGGACCAGTTAGTCCAGGATTTGGGGCAGGTCTGCTTGCAAAGGACTGAGCTGCTTAACAGAACACCACAGGAAAAACCTTTTCCACTTGGAAGCATAGGTTTTTCTTGCTGCTGGTTTCCTAGAAACTCTAAGGACTTCCAATGCCTCTACAGAAATCTTACAGCTTCAGAACTCTAGCTCCTCAAGAACCATGCCTTGAGACACAGTGTTCTGAGGTCTGGAAAGGTAATCCTGCCCTGAGACAGGGTCAGCATATTGTATCTCAGTGGAAGGCAGATGGGATTCTTGATAGAGAGGGACAGGCATAGGGAGTACCAAACTTGCCTGGCCCAATCTGGGGCAATTAGGATCACAGTTGCAGGCTGCACCCTCAGTTTCAAAAGCATTCTCAGCAAGAGTGGGAAGGGGGAAGCATACAGGAATCTCCCTGTTCAGTCTATTGTCAGAGCATTCAGTGGGCCCAAGCCCACTGCAGGTGGCCAGCAACAAAACAGGGGAAGCTGATGATTCTCCCAAGATGCAAACAGGTCTGTCTCTAGTGTACACCACCTCCTGAACACTGTGGCCAGGACCTGCTTGTTCAGGGTCCATTCATGATGTTCCTGGCTGATCCTGCTCTGAGAATCTGCTGAGACATTGTATTTCTCTGGCAGGTAAACTGCTGATAATTGCACCTCAAGGGAATAGACCAGATTTTAGATCTTCATTGCATCTGTACGTAGCTTTGAGGATCTTGTGCTTCGCTTTTTGTTAATGTAGTACATGGTAGTGGTGTTGTCTGTTCTGACCCGGACTGACTGACCCCTGGTGCGAGAAACAAAATCCTGTAGCGTGAGGTACACTGCTCTAAGATTCAGCAGGTTTATATGCCCCTGGGACTCCTGGGAGGACCACTGTTAGGTTATGTAGATGGGCGCCCCAGCC